>JALIGU010000025.1:0-1381822 GCA_023053565.1 Aquilegia eximia
CTTAACCGGGACGTTTTAAGGCGAACATAGAACATTTGGACCATGGGAACGAAGTTTTGTACGGACATTCGGCTTTGTATGTACTCGATTTTAGTTCCGAACTTATAAGTGGACGAAACACACATGTTTTCGCATAGAAAACGATACACCTAAGAGACTAGACACTGCAATAGCTTAACTCTGGTTGTTCTAAGGCGAAAAAACAACGTTCCGTCCGTAAAAACGACGTTTATGTCCGTCCGTTCGGTTGGTATTTACTCGGTTTTCGGTCCAAACTTGGAAATGGACGAAACTCACTTGTTTTGGAATCTAAAACCTCAAGATCGACAAGGCTTAACCGGGACGTTTTAAGGCCAACATAGAACATTTGGACCATGGGAACGAAGTTTTGTACGGACATTCGGCTTTGTATGTACTCCATTTTTGTTTCGAACTTATAAGTGGACGAAGCACACATGTTTTCGCATAGAAAACGATACACCTAAGAGACTAGACACTGCAATAGCTTAACTCTGGTTGTTCTAAGGCGAAAAAACAACGTTCCGTCCGTAAAAACGACGTTTATGTCCGTCCGTTCGGTTGGTATTTACTCGGTTTTCGGTCCAAACTTGGAAATGGACGAAACTCACTTGTTTTGGAATCTAAAACCTCAAGATCGACAAGGCTTAACCGGGACGTTTTAAGGCCAACATAGAACATTTGGACCATGGGAACGAAGTTTTGTACGGACATTCGGCTTTGTATGTACTCCATTTTTGTTTCGAACTTATAAGTGGACGAAGCACACATGTTTTCGCATAGAAAACGATACACCTAAGAGACTAGACACTGCAATAGCTTAACTCTGGTTGTTCTAAGGCGAAAAAACAACGTTCCGTCCGTAAAAACGACGTTTATGTCCGTCCGTTCGGTTGGTATTTACTCGGTTTTCGGTCCAAACTTGGAAATGGACGAAACTCACTTGTTTTGGAATCTAAAACCTCAAGATCGACAAGGCTTAACCGGGACGTCTTAAGGCCAACATAGAACATTTGGACCATGGGAACGAAGTTTTGTACGGACATTCGGCTTTGTATGTACTCCATTTTAGTTCCGAACTTATAAGAGGACGAAACACACATGTTTTCGCATAGAAAACGATACACCTAAGAGACTAGACACTGCAATAGCTTAACTCTGGTTGTTCTAAGGCGAAAAAACAACGTTCCGTCCGTAAAAACGACGTTTATGTCCGTCCGTTCGGTTGGTATTTACTCGGTTTTCGGTCCAAACTTGGAAATGGACGAAACTCACTTGTTTTGGAATCTAAAACCTCAAGATCGACAAGGCTTAACCGGGACGTTTTAAGGCCAACATAGAACATTTGGACCATGGGAACGAAGTTTTGTACGGACATTCGGCTTTGTATGTACTCCATTTTTGTTTCGAACTTATAAGTGGACGAAGCACACATGTTTTCGCATAGAAAACGATACACCTAAGAGACTAGACACTGCAATAGCTTAACTCTGGTTGTTCTAAGGCGAAAAAACAACGTTCCGTCCGTAAAAACGACGTTTATGTCCGTCCGTTCGGTTGGTATTTACTCGGTTTTCGGTCCAAACTTGGAAATGGACGAAACTCACTTGTTTTGGAATCTAAAACCTCAAGATCGACAAGGCTTAACCGGGACGTTTTAAGGCCAACATAGAACATTTGGACCATGGGAACGAAGTTTTGTACGGACATTCGGCTTTGTATGTACTCCATTTTAGTTCCGAACTTATAAGTGGACGAAACACACATGTTTTCGCATAGAAAACGATACACCTAAGAGACTAGCCACTCAATAGCTTAACTCGGGTTGTTCTAAGTCGAAAAAACAACGTTCCATCCGTTAAAACGAGGTTTATGTCCGTCCGTTCGGTCGGTATTTACTCGGTTTTCGGTCCAAACTTGGAAATGGACGAAACTCACTTGTTTTGGAATCTAAAACCTCAAGATCGTCAAGGCTTAACCGGGACGTTTTAAGGCCAACATAGAACATTTGGACCATGGGAACGAAGTTTTGTACGGACATTCGGCTTTGTATGTACTCCATTTTAGTTCCTAACTTATAAGTGGACGAAACACACATGTTTTCGCTTAGAAAACGATACACCTAAGAGACTAGACACTGCAATAGCTTAACTCTGGTTGTTCTAAGGCGAAAAAACAACGTTCCGTCCGTAAAAACGACGTTTATGTCCGTCCGTTCGGTTGGTATTTACTCGGTTTTCGGTCCAAACTTGGAAATGGACGAAACTCACTTGTTTTGGAATCTAAAACCTCAAGATCGACAAGGCTTAACCGGGACGTTTTAAGGCCAACATAGAACATTTGGACCATGGGAACGAAGTTTTGTACGGACATTCGGCTTTGTATGTACTCCATTTTTGTTTCGAACTTATAAGTGGACGAAGCACACATGTTTTCGCATAGAAAACGATACACCTAAGAGACTAGACACTGCAATAGCTTAACTCTGGTTGTTCTAAGGCGAAAAAACAACGTTCCGTCCGTAAAAACGACGTTTATGTCCGTCCGTTCGGTTGGTATTTACTCGGTTTTCGGTCCAAACTTGGAAATGGACGAAACTCACTTGTTTTGGAATCTAAAACCTCAAGATCGACAAGGCTTAACCGGGACGTTTTAAGGCCAACATAGAACATTTGGACCATGGGAACGAAGTTTTGTACGGACATTCGGCTTTGTATGTACTCCATTTTAGTTCCGAACTTATAAGTGGACGAAACACACATGTTTTCGCGTAGAAAACGATACACCTAAGAGACTAGCCACTCAATAGCTTAACTCGGGTTGTTCTAAGTCGAAAAAACAACGTTCCATCCGTTAAAACGAGGTTTATGTCCGTCCCTTCGGTCGGTATTTACTCGGTTTTCGGTCCAAACTTGGAAATGGACGAAACTCACTTGTTTTGGAATCTAAAACCTCAAGATCGTCAAGGCTTAACCGGGACGTTTTAAGGCCAACATAGAACATTTGGACCATGGGAACGAAGTTTTGTACGGACATTCGGCTTTGTATGTACTCCATTTTAGTTCCGAACTTATAAGTGGACGAAACACACATGTTTTCGCATAGAAAACGATACACCTAAGAGACTAGCCACTCAATAGCTTAACTCGGGTTGTTCTAAGTCGAAAAAACAACGTTCCATCCGTTAAAACGAGGTTTATGTCCGTCCCTTCGGTCGGTATTTACTCGATTTTCGGTCCAAACTTGGAAATGGACGAAACTCACTTGTTTTGGAATCTAAAACCTCAAGATCGACAAGGCTTAACCGGGACGTTTTAAGGCGAACATAGAACATTTGGACCATGGGAACGAAGTTTTGTACGGACATTCGGCTTTGTATGTACTCGATTTTAGTTCCGAACTTATAAGTGGACGAAACACACATGTTTTCGCATAGAAAACGATACACCTAAGAGACTAGACACTGCAATAGCTTAACTCTGGTTGTTCTAAGGCGAAAAAACAACGTTCCGTCCGTAAAAACGACGTTTATGTCCGTCCGTTCGGTTGGTATTTACTCGGTTTTCGGTCCAAACTTGGAAATGGACGAAACTCACTTGTTTTGGAATCTAAAACCTCAAGATCGACAAGGCTTAACCGGGACGTTTTAAGGCCAACATAGAACATTTGGACCATGGGAACGAAGTTTTGTACGGACATTCGGCTTTGTATGTACTCCATTTTTGTTTCGAACTTATAAGTGGACGAAGCACACATGTTTTCGCATAGAAAACGATACACCTAAGAGACTAGACACTGCAATAGCTTAACTCTGGTTGTTCTAAGGCGAAAAAACAACGTTCCGTCCGTAAAAACGACGTTTATGTCCGTCCGTTCGGTTGGTATTTACTCGGTTTTCGGTCCAAACTTGGAAATGGACGAAACTCACTTGTTTTGGAATCTAAAACCTCAAGATCGACAAGGCTTAACCGGGACGTCTTAAGGCCAACATAGAACATTTGGACCATGGGAACGAAGTTTTGTACGGACATTCGGCTTTGTATGTACTCCATTTTAGTTCCGAACTTATAAGAGGACGAAACACACATGTTTTCGCATAGAAAACGATACACCTAAGAGACTAGACACTGCAATAGCTTAACTCTGGTTGTTCTAAGGCGAAAAAACAACGTTCCGTCCGTAAAAACGACGTTTATGTCCGTCCGTTCGGTTGGTATTTACTCGGTTTTCGGTCCAAACTTGGAAATGGACGAAACTCACTTGTTTTGGAATCTAAAACCTCAAGATCGACAAGGCTTAACCGGGACGTTTTAAGGCCAACATAGAACATTTGGACCATGGGAACGAAGTTTTGTACGGACATTCGGCTTTGTATGTACTCCATTTTTGTTTCGAACTTATAAGTGGACGAAGCACACATGTTTTCGCATAGAAAACGATACACCTAAGAGACTAGACACTGCAATAGCTTAACTCTGGTTGTTCTAAGGCGAAAAAACAACGTTCCGTCCGTAAAAACGACGTTTATGTCCGTCCGTTCGGTTGGTATTTACTCGGTTTTCGGTCCAAACTTGGAAATGGACGAAACTCACTTGTTTTGGAATCTAAAACCTCAAGATCGACAAGGCTTAACCGGGACGTTTTAAGGCCAACATAGAACATTTGGACCATGGGAACGAAGTTTTGTACGGACATTCGGCTTTGTATGTACTCCATTTTAGTTCCGAACTTATAAGTGGACGAAACACACATGTTTTCGCATAGAAAACGATACACCTAAGAGACTAGCCACTCAATAGCTTAACTCGGGTTGTTCTAAGTCGAAAAAACAACGTTCCATCCGTTAAAACGAGGTTTATGTCCGTCCGTTCGGTCGGTATTTACTCGGTTTTCGGTCCAAACTTGGAAATGGACGAAACTCACTTGTTTTGGAATCTAAAACCTCAAGATCGTCAAGGCTTAACCGGGACGTTTTAAGGCCAACATAGAACATTTGGACCATGGGAACGAAGTTTTGTACGGACATTCGGCTTTGTATGTACTCCATTTTAGTTCCTAACTTATAAGTGGACGAAACACACATGTTTTCGCTTAGAAAACGATACACCTAAGAGACTAGACACTGCAATAGCTTAACTCTGGTTGTTCTAAGGCGAAAAAACAACGTTCCGTCCGTAAAAACGACGTTTATGTCCGTCCGTTCGGTTGGTATTTACTCGGTTTTCGGTCCAAACTTGGAAATGGACGAAACTCACTTGTTTTGGAATCTAAAACCTCAAGATCGACAAGGCTTAACCGGGACGTTTTAAGGCCAACATAGAACATTTGGACCATGGGAACGAAGTTTTGTACGGACATTCGGCTTTGTATGTACTCCATTTTTGTTTCGAACTTATAAGTGGACGAAGCACACATGTTTTCGCATAGAAAACGATACACCTAAGAGACTAGACACTGCAATAGCTTAACTCTGGTTGTTCTAAGGCGAAAAAACAACGTTCCGTCCGTAAAAACGACGTTTATGTCCGTCCGTTCGGTTGGTATTTACTCGGTTTTCGGTCCAAACTTGGAAATGGACGAAACTCACTTGTTTTGGAATCTAAAACCTCAAGATCGACAAGGCTTAACCGGGACGTTTTAAGGCCAACATAGAACATTTGGACCATGGGAACGAAGTTTTGTACGGACATTTGGCTTTGTATGTACTCCATTTTAGTTCCGAACTTATAAGTGGACGAAACACACATGTTTTCGCATAGAAAACGATACACCTAAGAGACTAGCCACTCAATAGCTTAACTCTTTTTTTTTTTTTTTTTTTTTTTTTTTTTTGGTTGGCAAGCGGGGTTGTTACTGAGGTCCCCTACCCCGTTTCATAAAAATCATAAAACAGAGGAGTCATTACATTCTCATGTGCATAGTACCTACACTATCATCATATATAATTTTCTTTACATCTTCAGAAAATGAACTGGGTATTAACTCAATGAAACTATTTGCCGGAATATTTCCTGCTAATGCATCTGCCAGCTTGTTTGCCTTCCTAAATATATGGTGTATACTGAACTCCTCCAATTCTCCAATCATTTGCTTTATTCTGTTCACCATTTTCCTTGCTTGCCATGGATGACTTGTGTTTTTTAGAAATGCCACCACATTTGTTGAGTCTGTCTGTGCCTGTAGTTGAGATACTCCATGTGTTCTTGCTAACTTCAAGCCTTGCTCCAGCCCTTGTAATTCAATAAGAGCTATACTAGTATGCTGTGATCTGCCTTGTGCTGCAGCTGTAACTTCACCACTTGAATTCCTCAAAACTGCTGCCCATCCTCCTTGGTTGTTCACTAGTGTACCATCCGTGTTCAATGTGCTTGTACCGTGTCTTGCTGCCTCCCACGTGCACCATACTGTGTTGCATTCCTTCTCTGGTATATGTACTCCCCATAGCTGCATAAGTCTTTCCCTTTCTGCTCCTCTTTCCATGGTAGCTTTGTGTTCATTGAGTTTCACATAAACTTCCCTTGAAGCTTGTCGGACCACCTCCTGTGCTAGCATCTGTTTGCTATTGAAGATCCTCTCATTTCTTTCTTTCCAGACCCAATAGATGAATGCGTTGAAAGTTAATTTCAGTGCATCTTGTGCAAAACCTTTCCCCTTGGATGCTTGTATTAACCAATCCAGTTCCAACTCCCATGAAATGGCCATACCTCTTTGGTACCCTGCTTGTACAAGTAGAGTCATCCATACGCTCCTTGAGTAAGCGCACTCAAAGAACAGATGTTCTTCGGTTTCGGAATGGCACCAACACAATACACATGTATCCACTTGCAATACTCCCCATCCCTTCAGCTTGCTTTGTGTCTTCAGTCCCCCTTTCAAAGCCATCCATGCTATGAATGAGTGCCTTGGTATCCTGCTTGTGTACCACACTAGTTTGTGCCACTTCACCGGTTGCTTTGTCTTCCTAATAGCATGATATGTATCCTTCAAGCTGTATTCGCCATTCTTTGCAACTGACCATACCACCTCATCTGCCCCTCCCTCAATCGGTATATAGTTTTCTGCTGTGTGAGCTATATCTCTTATACGCAGCCTAATAGTATCAGGAAATTGCCATTTACCCTCCACGATCACATTAGATACATTGGCATTCAAACCACAATTTGAATCATACCTTAGCACTTGAGGGAATTGATCCTTCAAAATCCCCTTGTCTGTCCAAGGGTGTAGCCATAGCTTAGTAGCCTGTCCATCCCCAATAATGTGTTTAACAACGAAAGAGGCTCTCTCCCTCTCCTTCAGAATAGATCTCCAACACCATGAACTATCAGCATTTGTCTTCATAGTCCAGAACTCTTTGCCCTTGATAAGATTGTTGTATACCCATTGTACCCATAAAGATGCTCTCCTTGTTACAATGTGCCATAAATGCTTCATATTTGCTGCATGATTTGCTGATTCAAGTTGCCTTATGCCTAGCCCACCTTCCTCGTATGGGTAGCATGTATCAGCCCAGCTAATGAGCGCATGAGAGGGTGCACAGTCAGGTCCCTTCCAAAGAAAGTTCCTGCACAACTTGTTAATATCATCAATAATTTTATGTGGCAAAAGAAATGAAGATATCCAGTATACATTCAAGTTGCTTATCACAGATTTAATCAGCTGCAATCTACCAGCATAGGATAAGAACTTTCCTCTCCAACTATGTAGCTTAGAAGTGACTTTTGATATCAATGGCATACAATCTCCTGAAGTCATCCTAGTAGTGATCAATGGAAGTCCCAAATACTTTACTGGAAGGGTACCAACTGCGAACCCCATAACAGTAGAGATCTCATCCTTTATCTCTGTGTCAACACCTGAAAAGAATAATGAACTCTTTAACAAATTTACCTCCAGGCCTGTACATTCCTTGAAAGTGTTCAGAGTTTCCCTCATACATCTGGCTGTTTCAACATCCCCTTGCATAAACGCAATCAAGTCATCTGCAAAAGAAAGGTGTGTGATTGTGGGATTCAAACACCTATAATGCAGCTTGTAATCTCCTGCTCTCACCCTATGCATCAGTAAATCAGTGAGCAAGTCCATAACCAATACAAACAAGTAAGGAGACATAGGATCTCCTTGCCTTATTCCCCTCTTTCCAGTGAAGTATCCATAAGGGGCACCATTTAGCATGATAGAGAAAACAGGAGTTTCAACACATACCTTGATCCATGCTATAAACTTTGGGGGTACACCAATTCTGTTCAACACAAATTCAATTGTTTCCCACCTAACTGAGTCATAAGCCTTTCTTAAATCAACCTTTGCTGCACATCTTGCGGGTTTAGCATCTCTATGGTAGTTGTGTAAAAGTTCATGACACAACAAGATATTGTCTTGTATATACCTCCCAGAAACAAAAGCAGATTGGTTCTTTGACACCACTAGTGGCATAAACTCCTTCATTCTATTTGTTATGATCTTTGTTATGCACTTGTAAAGTACATTGCAGCAAGCTATAGGTCTATAATCCCCTAGTGTTCCTGGATTGTCCACCTTAGGCACCAAAGTTATGCAAGTTGCATTAACTTCCCTAAGTAACTTCCCAGATGTAAAGAAGTTCTTAATGGCTTTCATAAAATCCTTCCCAGTAAGAGACCATGAAGTTCTAAAAAATTTTGAAGAAAAGCCATCCCCACCAGGTGCTTTATCAATATCAATACTGGCTAAGGCTTCAGTTATTTCATTACTTGTTACATCTGCAATCAACCCCTCGCGCAAGTCACTTGGTATAATTCTTGTTGGTTGAATCCCATTGAATGCATCAAAGTTCACTGGTTCCATCACCTCTGGACTATATATACCTTTGTAGTATTCGACACATGCGGCTCCTATCTGTTCCATATCTGTCATTACCTCTCCATTTGCATCTCGTAAGCATGTAATTTTGTTTCTCCATCTCCTCTCTTTCACAGAATTAAAGAAGAAAGCTGTATTGTTGTCACCGAGAACAATGTTTTGATCCCTGGATTTTTGCTTCTGAAAGGACTCCTCGGCTTTAGCCACCCTTACAAACTCCCTAATAGCTGCTCTCTCCCCTTGTATCAAAGTAGCGTTCAAAGGGTCAGTCTGCAAGTTGTTTTGTACTGCCTCAACCTCCATTTTGGCATCCTCAACTCTAGCATTCACATTACCAACTCGTTGCTTGTTCCAGTCAATCAATGCAATCTTTGTATTATGTAACTTCTTCACTACCCTATACATTGGATTACCCACAACTGGTTCCTGCCATGCTTGCTTGACAATATCTAAGTAGCCAGCCTCTTCGGTCCAGAAATTATAATACCTGAATGATCTCTTCTTTGTATTGTGTTGTGCAATAGGTGCTATGATCACTGGTGTATGGTCGGAGTAGACTCCTGAATTGAGGAAGTCAGCTTCATAGTCCACAAAGGTTGCATGCCAATCTGAATTTACCAATACCCTATCAATCTTACTACAAATTCTACTATCTTGCTTGTTAGTCCAAGTAAAATAGTGGCCTTTATACTTCAAGTCAATCACCCCAGCCATAGTAACAAAGTTGTGAAAGTCAATGAAGTGATAAGACCTGATTACTGTCCCTCCTATCCTTTCTTCTGGATTGAGTATTGTGTTGAAATCCCCTATTAGCATCCAAGGCTTATGTATGGAACAACCAATATCAATTAGTTTGTTCCAGAGAAATCTTCTTACCACAGGATCATTACTAGCATACACTGTAGATAAAATGTAACTAGAACCTGTTGCTAAAGTTACCTCCATAGTGATGCTTTGCCTGTCAGTGTGTAACACGTTCATACTGCATTCTCTTGGGTTCCAACATACCCACACTCTTCCATCTTCTGCATATGCATAATTGTGTGCTATATCCCAGCCTGGACAACACACCTCCTTCACTCTATCCATATTACATTGCTGCACTCTAGTATCGAGAATGCCCATGATATTTACATCATGCTTCCTAATTAAAGACCTTACTTCTATTTGTTTGAAACCCATATTAAATCCCCTCATATTCCAACAACCAGTTTTAGCCATTAATTAACTTGCTTCTGTTTAAGGTGTCTCTGCTTGGAGCCACCATATTTGTCATACTTCCACCACCCTTGTGTGCCTCTCCTGTTCCTTTCCTCGCAACATGGTCAGTTTGCTTCATCTGTAAGGTGTTAGAGTTAGCACTCTCTACACCCACATATTTGCTGGAACCTCCCTTTTTCATGTTAGTTTGAACTTGCCCTCTAGAGCCAGCTCCATCACTAATACTATCCTTCAACTTGGCCACCCTTTCACCTACTCTCTTCTGCAAACTCCCCATATCTACACTGGTGCCTTTCTCCTTGGGAGTTGAAAGCCTGAAGGTGTGCTTTTTAGATGGGGTTTCCCACTCCTCCTCTCTGTCTTCCTCAGCTGATTGACTTGTGTTACTAGGTTGTTGCTCACTTATAGGTTTCTCACTCGTTTCACGCATTGTTTTTTCTTGCACTACTTCCTCTCTTTTTTCTCCTTCATTATACACTCCACCTACAATAGATGTGGTGCTCTCATTTATCTTCCCTTCCTCAATATTTTCTTCTTCATCACTCAGCTCCCCCTCATGGTCACTATGATCGTCATGCTCATGCTTCTCCCTCTGAACCCACACAGATTGCTCCCTCTTTTTCATCTTCTTCGGGCAAGTTTTACCATGATGGCCAAACACATCACAACTCCCACACATTGCTGGTCTCCAATTATACTCAATAGGAATTTTGATCACCTTCTTGTTATCTAACACCACCGTTGTCTCCTTCGGGTATTTGCACTTAGTATCCACTTCTATACAAATTCGCGCATATGAAGTCCTCCTCCTCTCCTCAGTTAGCCTGTCAGTAAACAATGGAATGCCAACTGAGCTTCCTACCATGCTAAATCCCTCTCTATCCCACAGATCCATGGGGTAATTCTTAAAAATTACCCATATTGGAATAGTTTTAAGTTCTTCACTTTCAGTCTCGACAAATAACTTCCATGGCCTAATCACCACTAATTGACTCGCTACATGAAAACAACCCTTCTCAAGAACACTAATCCTGTCTTCGTCGTTCTCAAATTCAAATGTAAACATCTTGTCACCATATGGTTTCATGGTGAAAGGGTTCTTCAGCCTCCATATCCTTGTTACCACCTCCTTCACATATGCATAACCAGGTCGCCTTCCTACAAAGCTTCCAACAATTAGTTTAGAATTCTTTTCCTTCAAGTTCTTGAATTGATCAGTTCGTACATGAATAACTGGCTTTCCTTCCACAATCATTGGTGGAATATACTCCAGCGACTCCTTACCAACAGCAGCACGACCAAGTACATCGGCCCATGATTTTCTTTCTTCCTGCACACCAGCAAGCCTTAATCTTTCATGTTCGTGCTTCTCTTGTTGTGCAACATCATCCAACGTTTTTGATGCTGAACCACTCATAATCACAGCCTGATTTCCCTTTATAGTATGCAGCTCTTCCTCATTAATCCTAATCAAACTTGAATCCATATTAGATTTGGATTCCTTCACAATTCCAGATTGCACTTTAGAACCTAGGGTTTCCTTATTCAAATTGAATTCAATTTCTAAATTCAAATCTCTGCTTTGCTCTTCCTCTTGTATTCGAACAACAGTCCTTCTTCTATACTTCTCAAGAGAATTTACACCAAACTTCTTTGCAATTGCAGCTTCAATAGCATCAATCTCTTCCTCCTCATCTGACCGAGTAGAATCTCCACTCGAACCTGGTATTATTTGTGAAGTGGACATCATTAACTTGAAGAAAAGAGATTAAAAAACGGCTAGAAATAGGGTATTTTAAGAAGATGAACAGTGAAAACGGGATGAACAGTAAGTTCGCCCTAATTTTGTCCCCATTAGAACTCCTAAAAAAAAAAAAAAAAAAAAAAAAAAAAAAAAAAAAAAACGAGGTTTATGTCCGTCCGTTAAAACGAGGTTTATGTCCGTCCCTTCGGTCGGTATTTACTCGGTTTTCGGTCCAAACTTGGAAATGGACGAAACTCACTTGTTTTGGAATCTAAAACCTCAAGATCGTCAAAGCTTAACCGGGACGTTTTAAGGCCAACATAGAACATTTGGACCATGGGAACGAAGTTTTGTACGGACATTCGGCTTTGTATGTACTCCATTTTAGTTCCGAACTTATAAGTGGACAAAACACACATGTTTTCGCATAGAAAACGATACACCTAAGAGACTAGACACTGCAATAGCTTAACTCTGGTTGTTCTAAGGCGAAAAAACAACGTTCCGTCCGTAAAAACGACGTTTATGTCTGTCCGTTCGGTCGGTATTTACTCGGTTTTCGGTCCAAACTTGGAAATGGACGAAACTCACTTGTTTTGGAATCTAAAACCTCAAGATCGACAAGGCTTAACCGGGACGTTTTAAGGCCAACATAGAACATTTGGACCATGGGAACGAAGTTTTGTACGGACATTCGGCTTTGTATGTACTCCATTTTAGTTCCGAACTTATAAGTGGACGAAACACACATGTTTTCGCATAGAAAACGATACACCTAAGAGACTAGCCACTCAATAGCTTAACTCGGGTTGTTCTAAGTCGAAAAAACAACGTTCCATCCGTTAAAACGAGGTTTATGTCCGTCCGTTCGGTCGGTATTTACTCGGTTTTCGGTCCAAACTTGGAAATGGACGAAACTCACTTGTTTTGGAATCTAAAACCTCAAGATCGTCAAGGCTTAACCGGGACATTTTAAGGCCAACATAGAACATTTTGACCATGGGAACGAAGTTTTGTACGGACATTCGGCTTTGTATGTACTCCATTTTAGTTCCGCACTTATAAGTGGACGAAACACACATGTTTTCGCATAGAAAACGATACACCTAAGAGACTAGACACTGCAATAGCTTAACTCTGGTTGTTCTAAGGCGAAAAAACAACGTTCCGTCCGTAAAAACGACGTTTATGTCCGTCCGTTCGGTTGGTATTTACTCGGTTTTCGGTCCAAACTTGGAAATGGACGAAACTCACTTGTTTTGGAATCTAAAACCTCAAGATCGACAAGGCTTAACCGGGACGTTTTAAGGCCAACATAGAACATTTGGACCATGGGAACGAAGTTTTGTACGGACATTCGGCTTTGTATGTACTCCATTTTTGTTTCGAACTTATAAGTGGACGAAGCACACATGTTTTCGCATAGAAAACGATACACCTAAGAGACTAGACACTGCAATAGCTTAACTCGGGTTGTTCTAAGGCGAAAAAACAACGTTCCGTCCGTAAAAACGACGTTTATGTCCGTCCGTTCGGTTGGTATTTACTCGGTTTTCGGTCCAAACTTGGAAATGGACGAAACTCACTTGTTTTGGAATCTAAAACCTCAAGATCGTCAAGGCTTAACCGGGACGTTTTAAGGCCAACATAGAACATTTGGACCATGGGAACGAAGTTTTGTACGGACATTCGGCTTTGTATGTACTCCATTTTAGTTCCGAACTTATAAGTGGACGAAACACACATGTTTTCGCATAGAAAACGATACACCTAAGAGACTAGCCACTCAATAGCTTAACTCGGGTTGTTCTAAGTCGAAAAAACAACGTTCCATCCGTTAAAACGAGGTTTATGTCCGTCCCTTCGGTCGGTATTTACTCGGTTTTCGGTCCAAACTTGGAAATGGACGAAACTCACTTGTTTTGGAATCTAAAACCTCAAGATCGTCAAGGCTTAACCGGGACGTTTTAAGGCCAACATAGAACATTTGGACCATGGGAACGAAGTTTTGTACGGACATTCGGCTTTGTATGTACTCCATTTTAGTTCCGAACTTATAAGTGGACAAAACACACATGTTTTCGCATAGAAAACGATACACCTAAGAGACTAGACACTGCAATAGCTTAACTCTGGTTGTTCTAAGGCGAAAAAACAACGTTCCGTCCGTAAAAACGACGTTTATGTCTGTCCGTTCGGTCGGTATTTACTCGGTTTTCGGTCCAAACTTGGAAATGGACGAAACTCACTTGTTTTGGAATCTAAAACCTCAAGATCGACAAGGCTTAACCGGGACGTTTTAAGGCCAACATAGAACATTTGGACCATGGGAACGAAGTTTTGTACGGACATTCGGCTTTGTATGTACTCCATTTTAGTTCCGAACTTATAAGTGGACGAAACACACATGTTTTCGCATAGAAAACGATACACCTAAGAGACTAGCCACTCAATAGCTTAACTCGGGTTGTTCTAAGTCGAAAAAACAACGTTCCATCCGTTAAAACGAGGTTTATGTCCGTCCGTTCGGTCGGTATTTACTCGGTTTTCGATCCAAACTTGGAAATGGACGAAACTCACTTGTTTTGGAATCTAAAACCTCAAGATCGTCAAGGCTTAACCGGGACATTTTAAGGCCAACATAGAACATTTTGACCATGGGAACGAAGTTTTGTACGGACATTCGGCTTTGTATGTACTCCATTTTAGTTCCGCACTTATAAGTGGACGAAACACACATGTTTTCGCATAGAAAACGATACACCTAAGAGACTAGACACTGCAATAGCTTAACTCTGGTTGTTCTAAGGCGAAAAAACAACGTTCCGTCCGTAAAAACGACGTTTATGTCCGTCCGTTCGGTTGGTATTTACTCGGTTTTCGGTCCAAACTTGGAAATGGACGAAACTCACTTGTTTTGGAATCTAAAACCTCAAGATCGACAAGGCTTAACCGGGACGTTTTAAGGCCAACATAGAACATTTGGACCATGGGAACGAAGTTTTGTACGGACATTCGGCTTTGTATGTACTCCATTTTTGTTTCGAACTTATAAGTGGACGAAGCACACATGTTTTCGCATAGAAAACGATACACCTAAGAGACTAGACACTGCAATAGCTTAACTCGGGTTGTTCTAAGGCGAAAAAACAACGTTCCGTCCGTAAAAACGACGTTTATGTCCGTCCGTTCGGTTGGTATTTACTCGGTTTTCGGTCCAAACTTGGAAATGGACGAAACTCACTTGTTTTGGAATCTAAAACCTCAAGATCGTCAAGGCTTAACCGGGACGTTTTAAGGCCAACATAGAACATTTGGACCATGGGAACGAAGTTTTGTACGGACATTCGGCTTTGTATGTACTCCATTTTAGTTCCGAACTTATAAGTGGACGAAACACACATGTTTTCGCATAGAAAACGATACACCTAAGAGACTAGCCACTCAATAGCTTAACTCGGGTTGTTCTAAGTCGAAAAAACAACGTTCCATCCGTTAAAACGAGGTTTATGTCCGTCCCTTCGGTCGGTATTTACTCGGTTTTCGGTCCAAACTTGGAAATGGACGAAACTCACTTGTTTTGGAATCTAAAACCTCAAGATCGTCAAGGCTTAACCGGGACGTTTTAAGGCCAACATAGAACATTTGGACCATGGGAACGAAGTTTTGTACGGACATTCGGCTTTGTATGTACTCCATTTTAGTTCCGAACTTATAAGTGGACAAAACACACATGTTTTCGCATAGAAAACGATACACCTAAGAGACTAGACACTGCAATAGCTTAACTCTGGTTGTTCTAAGGCGAAAAAACAACGTTCCGTCCGTAAAAACGACGTTTATGTCTGTCCGTTCGGTCGGTATTTACTCGGTTTTCGGTCCAAACTTGGAAATGGACGAAACTCACTTGTTTTGGAATCTAAAACCTCAAGATCGACAAGGCTTAACCGGGACGTTTTAAGGCCAACATAGAACATTTGGACCATGGGAACGAAGTTTTGTACGGACATTCGGCTTTGTATGTACTCCATTTTAGTTCCGAACTTATAAGTGGACGAAACACACATGTTTTCGCATAGAAAACGATACACCTAAGAGACTAGCCACTCAATAGCTTAACTCGGGTTGTTATAAGTCGAAAAAACAACGTTCCATCCGTTAAAACGAGGTTTATGTCCGTCCCTTCAGTCGGTATTTACTCGGTTTTCGGTCCAAACTTGGAAATGGACGAAACTCACTTGTTTTGGAATCTAAAACCTCAAGATCGTCAAGGCTTAACCGGGACGTTTTAAGGCCAACATAGAACATTTGGACCATGGGAACGAAGTTTTGTACGGACATTCGGCTTTGTATGTACTCCATTTTAGTTCCGAACTTATAAGTGGACAAAACACACATGTTTTCGCATAGAAAACGATACACCTAAGAGACTAGACACTGCAATAGCTTAACTCTGGTTGTTCTAAGGCGAAAAAACAACGTTCCGTCCGTAAAACTGACGTTTATGTCCGTCCGTTCGGTCGGTATTTACTCGGTTTTCGGTCCAAACTTGGAAATGGACGAAACTCACTTGTTTTGGAATCTAAAACCTCAAGATCGACAAGGCTTAACCGCGACGTTTTAAGGCCAACATAGAACATTTGGACCATGGGAACGAAGTTTTGTACGGACATTCGGCTTTGTATGTACTCCATTTTAGTTCCGAACTTATAAGTGGACGAAACACACATGTTTTTGCATAGAAAACGATACACCTAAGAGACTAGCCACTCAATAGCTTAACTCGGGTTGTTCTAAGTCGAAAAAACAACGTTCCATCCGTTAAAACGAGGTTTATGTCCGTCCGTTCGGTCGGTATTTACTCGGTTTTCGGTCCAAACTTGGAAATGGACGAAACTCACTTGTTTTGGAATCTAAAACCTCAAGATCGACAAGGCTTAACCGGGACGTTTTAAGGCCAACATAGAACATTTGGACCATGGGAACGAAGTTTTGTACGGACATTCGGCTTTGTATGTACTCCATTTTAGTTCCGAACTTATAAGTGGACAAAACACACATGTTTTCGCATAGAAAACGATACACCTAAGAGACTAGACACTGCAATAGCTTAACTCTGGTTGTTCTAAGGCGAAAAAACAACGTTCCGTCCGTAAAAACGACGTTTATGTCTGTCCGTTCGGTCGGTATTTACTCGGTTTTCGGTCCAAACTTGGAAATGGACGAAACTCACTTGTTTTGGAATCTAAAACCTCAAGATCGACAAGGCTTAACCGGGACGTTTTAAGGCCAACATAGAACATTTGGACCATGGGAACGAAGTTTTGTACGGACATTCGGCTTTGTATGTACTCCATTTTAGTTCCGAACTTATAAGTGGACGAAACACACATGTTTTCGCATAGAAAACGATACACCTAAGAGACTAGCCACTCAATAGCTTAACTCGGGTTGTTCTAAGTCGAAAAAACAACGTTCCATCCGTTAAAACGAGGTTTATGTCCGTCCGTTCGGTCGGTATTTACTCGGTTTTCGGTCCAAACTTGGAAATGGACGAAACTCACTTGTTTTGGAATCTAAAACCTCAAGATCGTCAAGGCTTAACCGGGACATTTTAAGGCCAACATAGAACATTTTGACCATGGGAACGAAGTTTTGTACGGACATTCGGCTTTGTATGTACTCCATTTTAGTTCCGCACTTATAAGTGGACGAAACACACATGTTTTCGCATAGAAAACGATACACCTAAGAGACTAGACACTGCAATAGCTTAACTCGGGTTGTTCTAAGTGGAAAAAACAACGTTCCATCCGTTAAAACGAGGTTTATGTCCGTCCCTTCGGTCGGTATTTACTCGGTTTTCGGTCCAAACTTGGAAATGGACGAAACTCACTTGTTTTGGAATCTAAAACCTCAAGATCGTCAAGGCTTAACCGGGACGTTTTAAGGCCAACATAGAACATTTGGACCATGGGAACGAAGTTTTGTACGGACATTCGGCTTTGTATGTACTCCATTTTAGTTCCGAACTTATAAGTGGACAAAACACACATGTTTTCGCATAGAAAACGATACACCTAAGAGACTAGACACTGCAATAGCTTAACTCTGGTTGTTCTAAGGCGAAAAAACAACGTTCCGTCCGTAAAAACGACGTTTATGTCTGTCCGTTCGGTCGGTATTTACTCGGTTTTCGGTCCAAACTTGGAAATGGACGAAACTCACTTGTTTTGGAATCTAAAACCTCAAGATCGACAAGGCTTAACCGGGACGTTTTAAGGCCAACATAGAACATTTGGACCATGGGAACGAAGTTTTGTACGGACATTCGGCTTTGTATGTACTCCATTTTAGTTCCGAACTTATAAGTGGACGAAACACACATGTTTTCGCATAGAAAACGATACACCTAAGAGACTAGCCACTCAATAGCTTAACTCGGGTTGTTCTAAGTCGAAAAAACAACGTTCCATCCGTTAAAACGAGGTTTATGTCCGTCCCTTCAGTCGGTATTTACTCGGTTTTCGGTCCAAACTTGGAAATGGACGAAACTCACTTGTTTTGGAATCTAAAACCTCAAGATCGTCAAGGCTTAACCGGGACGTTTTAAGGCCAACATAGAACATTTGGACCATGGGAACGAAGTTTTGTACGGACATTCGGCTTTGTATGTACTCCATTTTAGTTCCGAACTTATAAGTGGACAAAACACACATGTTTTCGCATAGAAAACGATACACCTAAGAGACTAGACACTGCAATAGCTTAACTCTGGTTGTTCTAAGGCGAAAAAACAACGTTCCGTCCGTAAAACTGACGTTTATGTCCGTCCGTTCGGTCGGTATTTACTCGGTTTTCGGTCCAAACTTGGAAATGGACGAAACTCACTTGTTTTGGAATCTAAAACCTCAAGATCGACAAGGCTTAACCGCGACGTTTTAAGGCCAACATAGAACATTTGGACCATGGGAACGAAGTTTTGTACGGACATTCGGCTTTGTATGTACTCCATTTTAGTTCCGAACTTATAAGTGGACGAAACACACATGTTTTTGCATAGAAAACGATACACCTAAGAGACTAGCCACTCAATAGCTTAACTCGGGTTGTTCTAAGTCGAAAAAACAACGTTCCATCCGTTAAAACGAGGTTTATGTCCGTCCGTTCGGTCGGTATTTACTCGGTTTTCGGTCCAAACTTGGAAATGGACGAAACTCACTTGTTTTGGAATCTAAAACCTCAAGATCGACAAGGCTTAACCGGGACGTTTTAAGGCCAACATAGAACATTTGGACCATGGGAACGAAGTTTTGTACGGACATTCGGCTTTGTATGTACTCCATTTTTGTTTCGAACTTATAAGTGGACGAAGCACACATGTTTTCGTATAGAAAACAATACACCTAAGAGACTAGACACTGCAATAGCTTAACTCTGGTTGTTCTAAGGCGAAAAAACAACGTTCCGTCGGTATTTACTCGGTTTTCGGTCCAAACTTGGAAATGGATGAAACTCACTTGTTTTGGAATCTAAAACCTCAAGATCGACAAGGCTTAACCGGGACGTTTTAAGGCCAACATAGAACATTTGGACCATGGGAACGAAGTTTTGTATGGACATTCGGCTTTGTATGTACTCCATTTTAGTTCCGAACTTATAAGTGGACGAAACACACATGTTTTTGCATAGAAAACGATACACCTAAGAGACTAGCCACTCAATAGCTTAACTCGGGTTGTTCTAAGTCGAAAAAACAACGTTCCATCCGTTAAAACGAGGTTTATGTCCGTCCGTTCGGTCGGTATTTACTCGGTTTTCGGTCCAAACTTGGAAATGGACGAAACTCACTTGTTTTGGAATCTAAAACCTCAAGATCGACAAGGCTTAACCGGGACGTTTTAAGGCCAACATAGAACATTTGGACCATGGGAACGAAGTTTTGTACGGACATTCGGCTTTGTATGTACTCCATTTTTGTTTCGAACTTATAAGTGGACGAAGCACACATGTTTTCGCATAGAAAACGATACATCTAAGAGACTAGACACTGCAATAGCTTAACTCTGGTTGTTCTAAGGCGAAAAAACAACGTTCCGTCGGTATTTACTCGGTTTTCGGTCCAAACTTGGAAATGGACGAAACTCACTTGTTTTGGAATCTAAAACCTCAAGATCGACAAGGCTTAACCGGGACGTTTTAAGGCCAACATAGAACATTTGGACCATGGGAACGAAGTTTTGTATGGACATTCGGCTTTGTATGTACTCCATTTTAGTTCCGAACTTATAAGTGGACGAAACACATGTTTTCGCATAGAAAACGATACACCTAAGAGACTAGCCACTCAATAGCTTAACTCGGGTTGTTCTAAGTCGAAAAAACAACGTTCCATCCGTTAAAACGAGGTTTATGTCCGTCCGTTCGGTCGGTATTTACTCGGTTTTCGGTCCAAACTTGGAAATGGACGAAACTCACTTGTTTTGGAATCTAAAACCTCAAGATCGTCAAGGCTTAACCGGGACGTTTTAAGGCCAACATAGAACATTTGGACCATGGGAACGAAGTTTTGTACGGACATTCGGCTTTGTATGTACTCCATTTTAGTTCCGAACTTATAAGTGGACGAAACATGTTTTCGCATAGAAAATGATACACCTAAGAGACTAGCCACTCAATAGCTTAACTCGGGTTGTTCTAAGTCGAAAAAACAACGTTCCATCCGTTAAAACGAGGTTTATGTCCGTCCGTTCGGTCGGTATTTACTCGGTTTTCGGTCCAAACTTGGAAATGGACGAAACTCACTTGTTTTGGAATCTAAAACCTCAAGATCGACAAGGCTTAACCGGGACGTTTTAAGGCCAACATAGAACATTTGGACCATGGGAACGAAGTTTTGTACGGACATTCGGCTTTGTATGTACTCCATTTTAGTTCCGAACTTATAAGTGAACGAAACACACATGTTTTCGCATAGAAAACGATACACCTAAGAGACTAGCCACTCAATAGCTTAACTCGGGTTGTTCTAAGTCGAAAAAACAACGTTCCATCCGTTAAAACGAGGTTTATGTCCGTCCCTTCAGTCGGTATTTACTCGGTTTTCGGTCCAAACTTTGAAATGGACGAAACTCACTTGTTTTGGAATCTAAAACCTCAAGATCGTCAAGGCTTAACCGGGACGTTTTAAGGCCAACATAGAACATTTGGACCATGGGAACGAAGTTTTGTACGGACATTCGGCTTTGTATGTACTCCATTTTAGTTCCGAACTTATAAGTGGACAAAACACACATGTTTTCGCATAGAAAACGATACACCTAAGAGACTAGACACTGCAATAGCTTAACTCTGGTTGTTCTAAGGCGAAAAAACAACGTTCCGTCCGTAAAAACGACGTTTATGTCCGTCCGTTCGGTCGGTATTTACTCGGTTTTCGGTCCAAACTTGGAAATGGACGAAACTCACTTGTTTTGGAATCTAAAACCTCAAGATCGACGAGGCTTAACCGGGACGTTTTAAGGCCAACATAGAACATTTGGACCATGGGAACGAATTTTTGTACGGACATTCGGCTTTGTATGTACTCCATTTTTGTTCCGAACTTATAAGTGGACGAAACACACATGTTTTCGCATAGAAAACGATACACCTAAGAGACTAGCCACTCAATAGCTTAACTCGGGTTGTTCTAAGTCGAAAAAACAACGTTCCATCCGTTAAAACGAGGTTTCTGTCCGTCCGTTCGGTCGGTATTTACTCGGTTTTCGGTCCAAACTTGGAAATGGACGAAACTCACTTGTTTTGGAATCTAAAACCTCAAGATCGACAAGGCTTAACCGGGACGTTTTAAGGCCAACATAGAACATTTGGACCATGGGAACGAAGTTTTGTACGGACATTCGGCTTTGTATGTACTCCATTTTGTTTCGAACTTATAAGTGGACGAAGCACACATGTTTTCGCATAGAAAACGATACACCTAAGAGACTAGACACTGCAATAGCTTAACTCTGGTTGTTCTAAGGCGAAAAAACAACGTTCCGTCCGTAAAAACGACGTTTATGTCCGTCCGTTCGGTTGGTATTTACTCGGTTTTCGGTCCAAACTTGGAAATGGACGAAACTCACTTGTTTTGGAATCTAAAACCTCAAGATCGACAAGGCTTAACCGGGACGTTTTAAGGCCAACATAGAACATTTGGACCATGGGAACGAAGTTTTGTACGGACATTCGGCTTTGTATGTACTCCATTTTAGTTCCGAACTTATAAGTGGACGAAACACACATGTTTTCGCGTAGAAAACGATACACCTAAGAGACTAGCCACTCAATAGCTTAACTCGGGTTGTTCTAAGTCGAAAAAACAACGTTCCATCCGTTAAAACGAGGTTTATGTCCGTCCGTTCGGTCGGTATTTACTCGGTTTTCGGTCCAAACTTGGAAATGGATGAAACTCACTTGTTTTGGAATCTAAAACCTCAAGATCGTCAAGGCTTAACCGGGACGTTTTAAGGCCAACATAGACCATTTGGACCATGGGAACGAAGTTTTGTACGGACATTCGGCTTTGTATGTACTCCATTTTAGTTCCGAACTTATAAGTGGACGAAACATGTTTTCGCATAGAAAATGATACACCTAAGAGACTAGCCACTCAATAGCTTAACTCGGGTTGTTCTAAGTCGAAAAAACAACGTTCCATCCGTTAAAACGAGGTTTATGTCCGTCCGTTCGGTCGGTATTTACTCGGTTTTCGGTCCAAACTTGGAAATGGACGAAACTCACTTGTTTTGGAATCTAAAACCTCAAGATCGACAAGGCTTAACCGGGACGTTTTAAGGCCAACATAGAACATTTGGACCATGGGAACGAAGTTTTGTACGGACATTCGGCTTTGTATGTACTCCATTTTAGTTCCGAACTTATAAGTGGACGAAACACACATGTTTTCGCATAGAAAACGATACACCTAAGAGACTAGCCACTCAATAGCTTAACTCGGGTTGTTCTAAGTCGAAAAAACAACGTTCCATCCGTTAAAACGAGGTTTATGTCCGTCCGTTCGGTCGGTATTTACTCGGTTTTCGGTCCAAAATTGGAAATGGACGAAACTCACTTGTTTTGGAATCTAAAACCTCAAGATCGTCAAGGCTTAACCGGGACGTTTTAAGGCCAACATAGAACATTTGGACCATGGGAACGAAGTTTTGTACGGACATTCGGCTTTGTATGTACTCCATTTTAGTTCCGAACTTATAAGTGGACAAAACACACATGTTTTCGCATAGAAAACGATACACCTAAGAGACTAGACACTGCAATAGCTTAACTCTGGTTGTTCTAAGGCGAAAAAACAACGTTCCGTCCGTAAAAACGACGTTTATGTCCATCCGTTCGGTTGGTATTTACTCGGTTTTCGGTCCAAACTTGGAAATGGACGAAACTCACTTGTTTTGGAATCTAAAACCTCAAGATCGACAAGGCTTAACCGGGACGTCTTAAGGCCAACATAGAACATTTGGACCATGGGAACGAAGTTTTGTACGGACATTCGGCTTTGTATGTACTCCATTTTAGTTCCGAACTTATAAGTGGACGAAACACACATGTTTTCGCATAGAAAACGATACACCTAAGAGACTAGACACTGCAATAGCCTAACTCAGGTTGTTCTAAGGCGAAAAAACAACGTTCCGTCCGTAAAAACGACGTTTATATCCGTCCGTTCGGTCGGTATTTACTCGGTTTTCGGTCCAAACTTGGAAATGGACGAAACTCACTTGTTTTGGAATCTAAAACCTCAAGATCGACAAGGCTTAACCGGGACGTTTTAAGGCCAACATAGAACATTTGGACCATGGGAACGAAGTTTTGTACGGACATTCGGCTTTGTATGTACTCCATTTTAGTTCCGAACTTATAAGTGGACGAAACATGTTTTCGCATAGAAAATGATACACCTAAGAGACTAGCCACTCAATAGCTTAACTCGGGTTGTTCTAAGTCGAAAAAACAACGTTCCATCCGTTAAAACGAGGTTTATGTCCGTCCGTTCGGTCGGTATTTACTCGGTTTTCGGTCCAAACTTGGAAATGGACGAAACTCACTTGTTTTGGAATCTAAAACCTCAAGATCGACAAGGCTTAACCGGGACGTCTTAAGGCCAACATAGAACATTTGGACCATGGGAACGAAGTTTTGTACGGACATTCGGCTTTGTATGTACTCCATTTTAGTTCCGAACTTATAAGTGGACGAAGCACACATGTTTTCGCATAGAAAACGATACACCTAAGAGACTAGACACTGCAATAGCTTAACTCTGGTTGTTCTAAGGCGAAAAAACAACGTTCCGTCCGTAAAAACGACGTTTATGTCCATCCGTTCGGTTGGTATTTACTCGGTTTTCGGTCCAAACTTGGAAATGGACGAAACTCACTTGTTTTGGAATCTAAAACCTCAAGATCGACAAGGCTTAACCGGGACGTCTTAAGGCCAACATAGAACATTTGGACCATGGGAACGAAGTTTTGTACGGACATTCGGCTTTGTATGTGCTCCATTTTAGTTCCGAACTTATAAGTGGACGAAACACACATGTTTTCGCATAGAAAACGATACACCTAAGAGACTAGACACTGCAATAGCTTAACTAAGGTTGTTCTAAGGCGAAAAAACAACGTTCCGTCCGTAAAAACGACGTTTATATCCGTCCGTTCGGTCGGTATTTACTCGGTTTTCGGTCCAAACTTGGAAATGGACGAAACTCACTTGTTTTGGAATCTAAAACCTCAAGATCGACAAGGCTTAACCGGGACGTTTTAAGGCCAACATAGAACATTTGGACCTTGGGAACGAAGTTTTGTACGGACATTCGGCTTTGTATGTACTCCATTTTTGTTTCGAACTTATAAGTGGACGAAGCACACATGTTTTCGCATAGAAAACGATACACCTAAGAGACTAGACACTGCAATAGCTTAACTCTGGTTGTTCTAAGGCGAAAAAACAACGTTCCGTCCGTAAAAACGAAGTTAATGTCCATCCGTTCGGTTGGTATTTACTCGGTTTTCGGTCCAAACTTGGAAATGGACGAAACTCACTTGTTTTGGAATCTAAAACCTCAAGATCGACAAGGCTTAACCGGGACGTCTTAAGGCCAACATAGAACATTTGGACCATGGGAACGAAGTTTTGTACGGACATTCGGCTTTGTATGTGCTCCATTTTAGTTCCGAACTTATAAGTGGACGAAACACACATGTTTTCGCATAGAAAACGATACACCTAAGAGACTAGCCACTCAATAGCTTAACTCGGGTTGTTCTAAGTCGAAAAAACAACGTTCCAGCCGTTAAAACGAGGTTTATGTCCGTCCGTTCGGTCGGTATTTACTCGGTTTTCGGTCCAAACTTGGAAATGGACGAAACTCACTTGTTTTGGAATCTAAAACCTCAAGATCGACAAGGCTTAACCGGGACGTTTTAAGGCCAACATAGAACATTTGGACCATGGGAACGAAGTTTTGTACGGACATTCGGCTTTGTATGTACTCCATTTTTGTTTCGAACTTATAAGTGGACGAAGCACACATGTTTTCGCATAGAAAACGATACACCTAAGAGACTAGACACTGCAATAGCTTAACTCTGGTTGTTCTAAGGCGAAAAAACAACGTTCCGTCGGTATTTACTCGGTTTTCGGTCCAAACTTGGAAATGGACGAAACTCACTTGTTTTGGAATCTAAAACCTCAAGATCGACAAGGCTTAACCGGGACGTTTTAAGGCCAACATAGAACATTTGGACCATGGGAACGAAGTTTTGTACGGACATTCGGCTTTGTATGTACTCCATTTTAGTTCCGAACTTATAAGTGGACGAAACACACATGTTTTTGCATAGAAAACGATACACCTAAGAGACTAGCCACTCAATAGCTTAACTCGGGTTGTTCTAAGTCGAAAAAACAACTTTCCATCCGTTAAAACGAGGTTTATGTCCGTCCGTTCGGTCGGTATTTACTCGGTTTTCGGTCCAAACTTGGAAATGGACGAAACTCACTTGTTTTGGAATCTAAAACCTCAAGATCGTCAAGGCTTGACCGGGACGTTTTAAGGCCAACATAGAACATTTGGACCATGGGAACGAAGTTTTGTACGGACATTCGGCTTTGTATGTACTCCATTTTAGTTCCGAACTTATAAGTGGACGAAACATGTTTTCGCATAGAAAATGATACACCTAAGAGACTAGCCACTCAATAGCTTAACTCGGGTTGTTCTAAGTCGAAAAAACAACGTTCCATCCGTTAAAACGAGGTTTATGTCCGTCCGTTCGGTCGGTATTTACTCGGTTTTCGGCCCAAACTTGGAAATGGACGAAACTCACTTGTTTTGGAATCTAAAACCTCAAGATCGACAAGGCTTAACCGGGATGTTTTAAGGCCAACATAGAACATTTGGACCATGGGAACGAAGTTTTGTACGGACATTCGGCTTTGTATGTACTCCATTTTTGTTTCGAACTTATAAGTGGACGAAGCACACATGTTTTCGCATAGAAAACGATACACCTAAGAGACTAGACACTGCAATAGCTTAACTCTGGTTGTTCTAAGGCGAAAAAACAACGTTCCGTCCGTAAAAACGACGTTTATGTCCATCCGTTCGGTTGGTATTTACTCGGTTTTCGGTCCAAACTTGGAAATGGACGAAACTCACTTGTTTTCGAATCTAAAACCTCAAGATCGACAAGGCTTAACCGGGACGTCTTAAGGCCAACATAGAACATTTGGACCATGGGAACGAAGTTTTGTACGGACATTCGGCTTTGTATGTACTCCATTTTAGTTCCGAACTTATAAGTGGACGAAACACACATGTTTTCGCATAGAAAACGATACACCTAAGAGACTAGACACTGCAATAGCTTAACTCTGGTTGTTCTAAGGCGAAAAAACAACGTTCCGTCCGTAAAAATGACGTTTATATCCGTCCGTTCGATCGGTATTTACTCGGTTTTCGGTCCAAACTTGGAAATGGACGAAACTCACTTGTTTTGGAATCTAAAACCTCAAGATCGACAAGGCTCAACCGGGACGTTTTAAGGCCAACATAGAACATTTGGACCATGGGAACGAAGTTTTGTACGGACATTCGGCTTTGTATGTACTCCATTTTAGTTCCGAACTTATAAGTGGACAAAGCACACATGTTTTCGCATAGAAAACGATACACCTAAGAGACTAGACACTGCAATAGCTTAACTCTGGTTGTTCTAAGGCGAAAAAACAACGTTCCGTCCGTAAAAACGATGCTTATGTCCGTCCGTTCGGTTGGTATTTACTCGGTTTACGGTCCAAACTTGGAAATGGACGAAACTCACTTGTTTTGGAATCTAAAACCTCAAGATCGACAAGGCTTAACCGGGACGTTTTAAGGCCAACATAGAACATTTGGACCATGGGAACGAAGTTTTGTACGGACATTCGGCTTTGTATGTACTCCATTTTAGTTCCGAACTTATAAGTGGACGAAACACACATGTTTTCGCATAGAAAACGATACACCTAAGAGACTAGCCACTCAATAGCTTAACTCGGGATGTTCTAAGTCGAAAAAACAACGTTCCATCCGTTAAAACGAGGTTTATGTCCGTCCGTTCGGTCGGTATTTACTCGGTTTTCGGTCCAAACTTGGTAATGGACGAAACTCACTTGTTTTGGAATCTAAAACCTCAAGATCGACAAGGCTTAACCGGGACGTTTTAAGGCCAACATAGAACATTTGGACCATGGGAACGAAGTTTTGTCCGGACATTCGGCTTTGTATGTACTCCATTTTAGTTCCGAACTTATAAGTGGACGAAGCACACATGTTTTCGCATAGAAAACGATACACCTAAGAGACTAGCCACTCAATAGCTTAACTCGGGTTGTTCTAAGTCGAAAAAACAACGTTCCATCCGTTAAAACGAGGTTTATGTCCGTCCGTTCGGTCGGTATTTACTCGGTTTTCGGTCCAAACTTGGAAATGGACGAAACTCACTTGTTTTGGAATCTAAAACCTCAAGATCGTCAAGGCTTAACCGGGACATTTTAAGGCCAACATAGAACATTTGGACCATGGGAACGAAGTTTTGTCGGGACATTCGGCTTTGTATGTACTCCATTTTAGTTCCGAACTTATAAGTGGACGAAACACACATGTTTTCGCATAGAAAACGATACACCTAAGAGAATAGCCACTCAATAGCTTAACTCGGGTTGTTCTAAGTCGAAAAAACAACGTTCCGTCCGTAAAAACGACGCTTATGTCCGTCCGTTCGGTTGGTATTTATTCGGTTTTCGGTCCAAACTTGGAAATGGACGAAACTCACTTGTTTTGGAATCTAAAACCTCAAGATCGACAAGGGTTAACCGGGACGTTTTAAGGCCAACATAGAACATTTGGACCATGGGAACAAAGTTTTGTCCGGACATTCGGCTTTGTATGTACTCCATTTTAGTTCCGAACTTATAAGTGGACGAAACACACATGTTTTCGCATAGAAAACGATACACCTAAGAGACAAGCCACTCAATAGCTTAACTCGGGTTGTTCTAAGTCGAAAAAACAACGTTCCATCCGTTAAAACGAGGTTTATGTCCGTCCGTTCGGTCGGTATTTACTTGGTTTTCGGTCCAAACTTGGAAATGGACGAAACTCACTTGTTTTGGAATCTAAAACCTCAAGATCGACAAGGCTTAACCGGGACGTTTTAAGGCCAACATAGAACATTTGGACCATGGGAACGAAGTTTTGTACCGACATTCGGCTTTGTATGTACTCCATTTTAGTTCCGAACTTATAAGTGGACGAAACACACATGTTTTCGCATAGAAAACGATACACCTAAGAGACTAGCAACTCAATAGCTTAACTCGGGTTGCTCTAAGTCGAAAAAACAACGTTCCATCCGTTAAAACGAGGTTTATGTCTTTCCGTTCGGTCGGTATTTACTCGGTTTTCGGTCCAAACTTGGAAATGGACGAAACTCACTTGTTTTGGAATCTAAAACCTCAAGATCGTCAAGGCTTAACCGGGACATTTTAAGGCCAACATAGAACATTTGGACCATGGGAACGAAGTTTTGTCGGGACATTCGGCTTTGTATGTACTCCATTTTAGTTCCGAACTTATAAGTGGACGAAACACACATGTTTTCGCATAGAAAACGATACACCTAAGAGAATAGCCACTCAATAGCTTAACTCGGGTTGTTCTAAGTCGAAAAAACAACGTTCCATCCGTTAAAACGAGGTTTATGTCCGTCCGTTCGGTCGGTATTTACTCGGTTTTCGGTCCAAACTTGGAAATGGACGAAACTCACTTGTTTTGGAATCTAAAACCTCAAGATCGACAAGGCTTAACCGGGACGTTTTAAGGCCAACATAGAACATTTGGACCATGGGAACGAAGTTTTGTACGGACATTCGGCTTTGTATGTACTCCATTTTTGTTTCGAACTTATAAGTGGACGAAGCACACATGTTTTCGCATAGAAAACGATACACCTAAGAGACTAGACACTGCAATAGCTTAACTCTGGTTGTTCTAAGGCGAAAAAACAACGTTCCGTCCGTAAAAACGACGCTTATGTCCGTCCGTTCGGTCGGTATTTACTCGGTTTTCGGTCCAAACTTGGAAATGGACGAAACTCACTTGTTTTGGAATCTAAAACCTCAAGATCGTCAAGGCTTAACCGGGACGTTTTAAGGCCAACATAGAACATTTGGACCATGGGAACGAAGTTTTGTCCGGACATTCGGCTTTGTATGTACTCCATTTTAGTTCCGAACTTATAAGTGGACGAAGCACACATGTTTTCGCATAGAAAACGATACACCTAAGAGACTAGCCACTCAATAGCTTAACTCGGGTTGTTCTAAGTCGAAAAAACAACGTTCCATCCGTTAAAACGAGGTTTATGTCCGTTCGTTCGGTCGGTATTTACTCGGTTTTCGGTCCAAACTTGGAAATGGACGAAACTCACTTGTTTTGGAATCTAAAACCTCAAGATCGTCAAGGCTTAACCGGGACATTTTAAGGCCAACATAGAACATTTGGACCATGGGAACGAAGTTTTGTCGGGACATTCGGCTTTGTATGTACTCCATTTTAGTTCCGAACTTATAAGTGGACGAAACACACATGTTTTCGCATAGAAAACGATACACCTAAGAGAATAGCCACTCAATAGCTTAACTCGGGTTGTTCTAAGTCGAAAAAACAACGTTCCGTCCGTAAAAACGACGCTTATGTCCGTCCGTTCGGTTGGTATTTATTCGGTTTTCGGTCCAAACTTGGAAATGGACGAAACTCACTTGTTTTGGAATCTAAAACCTCAAGATCGACAAGGCTTAACCGGGACGTTTTAAGGCCAACATAGAACATTTGGACCATGGGAACGAAGTTTTGTACGGACATTCGGCTTTGTATGTACTCCATTTTTGTTCCGAACTTATAAGTGGACGAAACACACATGTTTTCGCATAGAAAACGATACACCTAAGAGACTAGCCACTCAATTGCTTAACTCGGGATGTTCTAAGTCGAAAAAACAACGTTCCATCCGTTAAAACGAGGTTTATGTCCGTCCGTTCGGTCGGTATTTACTCGGTTTTCGGTCCAAACTTGGAAATGGACGAAACTCACTTGTTTTGGAATCTAAAACCTCAAGATCGACAAGGGTTAACCGGGACGTTTTAAGGCCAACATAGAACATTTGGACCATGGGAACAAAGTTTTGTCCGGACATTCGGCTTTGTATGTACTCCATTTTAGTTCCGAACTTATAAGTGGACGAAACACACATGTTTTCGCATAGAAAACGATACACCTAAGAGACAAGCCACTCAATAGCTTAACTCGGGTTGTTCTAAGTCGAAAAAACAACGTTCCATCCGTTAAAACGAGGTTTATGTCCGTCCGTTCGGTCGGTATTTACTTGGTTTTCGGTCCAAACTTGGAAATGGACGAAACTCACTTGTTTTGGAATCTAAAACCTCAAGATCGACAAGGCTTAACCGGGACGTTTTAAGGCCAACATAGAACATTTGGACCATGGGAACGAAGTTTTGTACCGACATTCGGCTTTGTATGTACTCCATTTTAGTTCCGAACTTATAAGTGGACGAAACACACATGTTTTCGCATAGAAAACGATACACCTAAGAGACTAGCAACTCAATAGCTTAACTCGGGTTGCTCTAAGTCGAAAAAACAACGTTCCATCCGTTAAAACGAGGTTTATGTCTTTCCGTTCGGTCGGTATTTACTCGGTTTTCGGTCCAAACTTGGAAATGGACGAAACTCACTTGTTTTGGAATCTAAAACCTCAAGATCGTCAAGGCTTAACCGGGACATTTTAAGGCCAACATAGAACATTTGGACCATGGGAACGAAGTTTTGTCGGGACATTCGGCTTTGTATGTACTCCATTTTAGTTCCGAACTTATAAGTGGACGAAACACACATGTTTTCGCATAGAAAACGATACACCTAAGAGAATAGCCACTCAATAGCTTAACTCGGGTTGTTCTAAGTCGAAAAAACAACGTTCCATCCGTTAAAACGAGGTTTATGTCCGTCCGTTCGGTCGGTATTTACTCGGTTTTCGGTCCAAACTTGGAAATGGACGAAACTCACTTGTTTTGGAATCTAAAACCTCAAGATCGACAAGGCTTAACCGGGACGTTTTAAGGCCAACATAGAACATTTGGACCATGGGAACGAAGTTTTGTACGGACATTCGGCTTTGTATGTACTCCATTTTTGTTTCGAACTTATAAGTGGACGAAGCACACATGTTTTCGCATAGAAAACGATACACCTAAGAGACTAGACACTGCAATAGCTTAACTCTGGTTGTTCTAAGGCGAAAAAACAACGTTCCGTCCGTAAAAACGACGCTTATGTCCGTCCGTTCGGTCGGTATTTACTCGGTTTTTGGTCCAAACTTGGAAATGGACGAAACTCACTTGTTTTGGAATCTAAAACCTCAAGATCGTCAAGGCTTAACCGGGACGTTTTAAGGCCAACATAGAACATTTGGACCATGGGAACGAAGTTTTGTCCGGACATTCGGCTTTGTATGTACTCCATTTTAGTTCCGAACTTATAAGTGGACGAAGCACACATGTTTTCGCATAGAAAACGATACACCTAAGAGACTAGCCACTCAATAGCTTAACTCGGGTTGTTCTAAGTCGAAAAAACAACGTTCCATCCGTTAAAACGAGGTTTATGTCCGTTCGTTCGGTCGGTATTTACTCGGTTTTCGGTCCAAACTTGGAAATGGACGAAACTCACTTGTTTTGGAATCTAAAACCTCAAGATCGTCAAGGCTTAACCGGGACATTTTAAGGCCAACATAGAACATTTGGACCATGGGAACGAAGTTTTGTCGGGACATTCGGCTTTGTATGTACTCCATTTTAGTTCCGAACTTATAAGTGGACGAAACACACATGTTTTCGCATAGAAAACGATACACCTAAGAGAATAGCCACTCAATAGCTTAACTCGGGTTGTTCTAAGTCGAAAAAACAACGTTCCGTCCGTAAAAACGACGCTTATGTCCGTCCGTTCGGTTGGTATTTATTCGGTTTTCGGTCCAAACTTGGAAATGGACGAAACTCACTTGTTTTGGAATCTAAAACCTCAAGATCGACAAGGCTTAACCGGGACGTTTTAAGGCCAACATAGAACATTTGGACCATGGGAACGAAGTTTTGTACGGACATTCGGCTTTGTATGTACTCCATTTTTGTTCCGAACTTATAAGTGGACGAAACACACATGTTTTCGCATAGAAAACGATACACCTAAGAGACTAGCCACTCAATTGCTTAACTCGGGATGTTCTAAGTCGAAAAAACAACGTTCCATCCGTTAAAACGAGGTTTATGTCCGTCCGTTCGGTCGGTATTTACTCGGTTTTCGGTCCAAACTTGGAAATGGACGAAACTCACTTGTTTTGGAATCTAAAACCTCAAGATCGACAAGGCTTAACCGGGACGTTTTAAGGCCAACATAGAACATTTGGACCATGGGAACGAAGTTTTGTACCGACATTCGGCTTTGTATGTACTCCATTTTAGTTCCGAACTTATAAGTGGACGAAACACACATGTTTTCGCATAGAAAACGATACACCTAAGAGACTAGCAACTCAATAGCTTAACTCGGGTTGTTCTAAGTCGAAAAAACAACGTTCCATCCGTTAAAACGAGGTTTATGTCCGTCCGTTCGGTCGGTATTTACTCGGTTTTCGGTCCAAACTTGGAAATGGACGAAACTCACTTGTTTTGGAATCTAAAACCTCAAGATCGTCAAGGCTTAACCGGGACATTTTAAGGCCAACATAGAACATTTGGACCATGGGAACGAAGTTTTGTCGGGACATTCGGCTTTGTATGTACTCCATTTTAGTTCCGAACTTATAAGTGGACGAAACACACATGTTTTCGCATAGAAAACGATACACCTAAGAGAATAGCCACTCAATAGCTTAACTCGGGTTGTTCTAAGTCGAAAAAACAACGTTCCATCCGTTAAAACGAGGTTTATGTCCGTCCGTTCGGTCGGTATTTACTCGGTTTTCGGTCCAAACTTGGAAATGGACGAAACTCACTTGTTTTGGAATCTAAAACCTCAAGATCGTCAAGGCTTAACCGGGACATTTTAAGGCCAACATAGAACATTTGGACCATGGGAACGAAGTTTTGTCCGGACATTCGGCTTTGTATGTACTCCATTTTAGTTCCGAACTTATAAGTGGACGAAGCACACATGTTTTCGCATAGAAAACGATACACCTAAGAGACTAGCCACTCAATAGCTTAACTCGGGTTGTTCTAAGTCGAAAAAACAACGTTCCATCCGTTAAAACGAGGTTTATGTCCGTCCGTTCGGTCGGTATTTACTCGGTTTTCGGTCCAAACTTGGAAATGGACGAAACTCACTTGTTTTGGAATCTAAAACCTCAAGATCGTCAAGGCTTAACCGGGACATTTTAAGGCCAACATAGAACATTTGGACCATGGGAACGAAGTTTTGTCGGGACATTCGGCTTTGTATGTACTCCATTTTAGTTCCGAACTTATAAGTGGACGAAACACACATGTTTTCGCATAGAAAACGATACACCTAAGAGAATAGCCACTCAATAGCTTAACTCGGGTTGTTCTAAGTCGAAAAAACAACGTTCCGTCCGTAAAAACGACGCTTATGTCCGTCCGTTCGGTTGGTATTTATTCGGTTTTCGGTCCAAACTTGGAAATGGACGAAACTCACTTGTTTTGGAATCTAAAACCTCAAGATCGACAAGGCTTAACCGGGACGTTTTAAGGCCAACATAGAACATTTGGACCATGGGAACGAAGTTTTGTACGGACATTCGGCTTTGTATGTACTCCATTTTTGTTCCGAACTTATAAGTGGACGAAACACACATGTTTTCGCATAGAAAACGATACACCTAAGAGACTAGCCACTCAATTGCTTAACTCGGGATGTTCTAAGTCGAAAAAACAACGTTCCATCCGTTAAAACGAGGTTTATGTCCGTCCGTTCGGTCGGTATTTACTCGGTTTTCGGTCCAAACTTGGAAATGGACGAAACTCACTTGTTTTGGAATCTAAAACCTCAAGATCGACAAGGGTTAACCGGGACGTTTTAAGGCCAACATAGAACATTTGGACCATGGGAACAAAGTTTTGTCCGGACATTCGGCTTTGTATGTACTCCATTTTAGTTCCGAACTTATAAGTGGACGAAACACACATGTTTTCGCATAGAAAACGATACACCTAAGAGACAAGCCACTCAATAGCTTAACTCGGGTTGTTCTAAGTCGAAAAAACAACGTTCCATCCGTTAAAACGAGGTTTATGTCCGTCCGTTCGGTCGGTATTTACTTGGTTTTCGGTCCAAACTTGGAAATGGACGAAACTCACTTGTTTTGGAATCTAAAACCTCAAGATCGACAAGGCTTAACCGGGACGTTTTAAGGCCAACATAGAACATTTGGACCATGGGAACGAAGTTTTGTACCGACATTCGGCTTTGTATGTACTCCATTTTAGTTCCGAACTTATAAGTGGACGAAACACACATGTTTTCGCATAGAAAACGATACACCTAAGAGACTAGCAACTCAATAGCTTAACTCGGGTTGTTCTAAGTCGAAAAAACAACGTTCCATCCGTTAAAACGAGGTTTATGTCCGTCCGTTCGGTCGGTATTTACTCGGTTTTCGGTCCAAACTTGGAAATGGACGAAACTCACTTGTTTTGGAATCTAAAACCTCAAGATCGTCAAGGCTTAACCGGGACATTTTAAGGCCAACATAGAACATTTGGACCATGGGAACGAAGTTTTGTCGGGACATTCGGCTTTGTATGTACTCCATTTTAGTTCCGAACTTATAAGTGGACGAAACACACATGTTTTCGCATAGAAAACGATACACCTAAGAGAATAGCCACTCAATAGCTTAACTCGGGTTGTTCTAAGTCGAAAAAACAACGTTCCATCCGTTAAAACGAGGTTTATGTCCGTCCGTTCGGTCGGTATTTACTCGGTTTTCGGTCCAAACTTGGAAATGGACGAAACTCACTTGTTTTGGAATCTAAAACCTCAAGATCGACAAGGCTTAACCGGGACGTTTTAAGGCCAACATAGAACATTTGGACCATGGGAACGAAGTTTTGTACGGACATTCGGCTTTGTATGTACTCCATTTTTGTTTCGAACTTATAAGTGGACGAAGCACACATGTTTTCGCATAGAAAACGATACACCTAAGAGACTAGACACTGCAATAGCTTAACTCTGGTTGTTCTAAGGCGAAAAAACAACGTTCCGTCCGTAAAAACGACGCTTATGTCCGTCCGTTCGGTCGGTATTTACTCGGTTTTCGGTCCAAACTTGGAAATGGACGAAACTCACTTGTTTTGGAATCTAAAACCTCAAGATCGACAAGGCTTAACTGGGACGTTTTAAGGCCAACATAGAACATTTGGACCATGGGAACGAAGTTTTGTACGGACATTCGGCTTTGTATGTACTCCATTTTTGTTTCGAACTTATAAGTGGACGAAGCACACATGTTTTCGCATAGAAAACGATACACCTAAGAGACTAGACACTGCAATAGCTTAACTCTGGTTGTTCTAAGGCGAAAAAACAACGTTCCGTCCGTAAAAACGACGCTTATGTCCGTCCGTTCGGTCGGTATATACTCGGTTTTCGGTCCAAACTTGGAAATGGACGAAACTCACTTGTTTTGGAATCTAAAACCTCAAGATCGTCAAGGCTTAACCGGGACGTTTTAAGGCCAACATAGAACATTTGGACCATGGGAACGAAGTTTTGTACGGACATTCGGCTTTGTATGTACTCCATTTTAGTTCCGAACTTATAAGTGGACAAAGCACACATGTTTTCGCATAGAAAATGATACACCTAAGAGACTAGACACTGCAATAGCTTCACTCTGGTTGTTCTAAGGCGAAAAAACAACGTTCCGTCCGTAAAAACGATGCTTATGTCCGTCCGTTCGGTTGGTATTTACTCGGTTTTCGGTCCAAACTTGGAAATGGACGAAACTCACTTGTTTTGGAATCTAAAACCTCAAGATCGACAAGGCTTAACCGGGACGTTTTAAGGCCAACATAGAACATTTGGACCATGGGAACGAAGTTTTGTACGGACATTCGGCTTTGTATGTACTCCATTTTAGTTCCGAACTTATAAGTGGACGAAACACACATGTTTTCGCATAGAAAACGATACACCTAAGAGACTAGCCACTCAATAGCTTAACTCGGGATGTTCTAAGTCGAAAAAACAACGTTCCATCCGTTAAAACGAGGTTTATGTCCGTCCGTTCGGTCGGTATTTACTCGGTTTTCGGTCCAAACTTGGTAATGGACGAAACTCACTTGTTTTGGAATCTAAAACCTCAAGATCGACAAGGCTTAACCGGGACGTTTTAAGGCCAACATAGAACATTTGGACCATGGGAACGAAGTTTTGTCCGGACATTCGGCTTTGTATGTACTCCATTTTAGTTCCGAACTTATAAGTGGACGAAGCACACATGTTTTCGCATAGAAAACGATACACCTAAGAGACTAGCAACTCAATAGCTTAACTCGGGTTGTTCTAAGTCGAAAAAACAACGTTCCATCCGTTAAAACGAGGTTTATGTCCGTCCGTTCGGTCGGTATTTACTCGGTTTTCGGTCCAAACTTGGAAATGGACGAAACTCACTTGTTTTGGAATCTAAAACCTCAAGATCGTCAAGGCTTAACCGGGACATTTTAAGGCCAACATAGAACATTTGGACCATGGGAACGAAGTTTTGTCGGGACATTCGGCTTTGTATGTACTCCATTTTAGTTCCGAACTTATAAGTTGACGAAACACACATGTTTTCGCATAGAAAACGATACACCTAAGAGAATAGCCACTCAATAGCTTAACTCGGGTTGTTCTAAGTCGAAAAAACAACGTTCCATCCGTTAAAACGAGGTTTATGTCCGTCCGTTCGGTCGGTATTTACTCGGTTTTCGGTCCAAACTTGGAAATGGACGAAACTCACTTGTTTTGGAATCTAAAACCTCAAGATCGTCAAGGCTTAACCGGGACATTTTAAGGCCAACATAGAACATTTGGACCATGGGAACGAAGTTTTGTACGGACATTCGGCTTTGTATGTACTCCATTTTTGTTCCGAACTTATAAGTGGACGAAACACACATGTTTTCGCATAGAAAACGATACACCTAAGAGACTAGCCACTCAATTGCTTAACTCGGGATGTTCTAAGTCGAAAAAACAACGTTCCATCCGTTAAAACGAGGTTTATGTCCGTCCGTTCGGTCGGTATTTACTCGGTTTTCGGTCCAAACTTGGAAATGGACGAAACTCACTTGTTTTGGAATCTAAAACCTCAAGATCGACAAGGGTTAACCGGGACGTTTTAAGGCCAACATAGAACATTTGGACCATGGGAACAAAGTTTTGTCCGGACATTCGGCTTTGTATGTACTCCATTTTAGTTCCGAACTTATAAGTGGACGAAACACACATGTTTTCGCATAGAAAACGATACACCTAAGAGACAAGCCACTCAATAGCTTAACTCGGGTTGTTCTAAGTCGAAAAAACAACGTTCCATCCGTTAAAACGAGGTTTATGTCCGTCCGTTCGGTCGGTATTTACTTGGTTTTCGGTCCAAACTTGGAAATGGACGAAACTCACTTGTTTTGGAATCTAAAACCTCAAGATCGACAAGGCTTAACCGGGACGTTTTAAGGCCAACATAGAACATTTGGACCATGGGAACGAAGTTTTGTACCGACATTCGGCTTTGTATGTACTCCATTTTAGTTCCGAACTTATAAGTGGACGAAACACACATGTTTTCGCATAGAAAACGATACACCTAAGAGACTAGCAACTCAATAGCTTAACTCGGGTTGTTCTAAGTCGAAAAAACAACGTTCCATCCGTTAAAACGAGGTTTATGTCCGTCCGTTCGGTCGGTATTTACTCGGTTTTCGGTCCAAACTTGGAAATGGACGAAACTCACTTGTTTTGGAATCTAAAACCTCAAGATCGTCAAGGCTTAACCGGGACATTTTAAGGCCAACATAGAACATTTGGACCATGGGAACGAAGTTTTGTCGGGACATTCGGCTTTGTATGTACTCCATTTTAGTTCCGAACTTATAAGTGGACGAAACACACATGTTTTCGCATAGAAAACGATACACCTAAGAGAATAGCCACTCAATAGCTTAACTCGGGTTGTTCTAAGTCGAAAAAACAACGTTCCATCCGTTAAAACGAGGTTTATGTCCGTCCGTTCGGTCGGTATTTACTCGGTTTTCGGTCCAAACTTGGAAATGGACGAAACTCACTTGTTTTGGAATCTAAAACCTCAAGATCGACAAGGCTTAACCGGGACGTTTTAAGGCCAACATAGAACATTTGGACCATGGGAACGAAGTTTTGTACGGACATTCGGCTTTGTATGTACTCCATTTTTGTTTCGAACTTATAAGTGGACGAAGCACACATGTTTTCGCATAGAAAACGATACACCTAAGAGACTAGACACTGCAATAGCTTAACTCTGGTTGTTCTAAGGCGAAAAAACAACGTTCCGTCCGTAAAAACGACGCTTATGTCCGTCCGTTCGGTCGGTATTTACTCGGTTTTCGGTCCAAACTTGGAAATGGACGAAACTCACTTGTTTTGGAATCTAAAACCTCAAGATCGACAAGGCTTAACTGGGACGTTTTAAGGCCAACATAGAACATTTGGACCATGGGAACGAAGTTTTGTACGGACATTCGGCTTTGTATGTACTCCATTTTTGTTTCGAACTTATAAGTGGACGAAGCACACATGTTTTCGCATAGAAAATGATACACCTAAGAGACTAGACACTGCAATAGCTTAACTCTGGTTGTTCTAAGGCGAAAAAACAACGTTCCGTCCGTAAAAACGACGCTTATGTCCGTCCGTTCGGTCGGTATATACTCGGTTTTCGGTCCAAACTTGGAAATGGACGAAACTCACTTGTTTTGGAATCTAAAACCTCAAGATCGTCAAGGCTTAACCGGGACGTTTTAAGGCCAACATAGAACATTTGGACCATGGGAACGAAGTTTTGTACGGACATTCGGCTTTGTATGTACTCCATTTTAGTTCCGAACTTATAAGTGGACAAAGCACACATGTTTTCGCATAGAAAATGATACACCTAAGAGACTAGACACTGCAATAGCTTCACTCTGGTTGTTCTAAGGCGAAAAAACAACGTTCCGTCCGTAAAAACGATGCTTATGTCCGTCCGTTCGGTTGGTATTTACTCGGTTTTCGGTCCAAACTTGGAAATGGACGAAACTCACTTGTTTTGGAATCTAAAACCTCAAGATCGACAAGGCTTAACCGGGACGTTTTAAGGCCAACATAGAACATTTGGACCATGGGAACGAAGTTTTGTACGGACATTCGGCTTTGTATGTACTCCATTTTAGTTCCGAACTTATAAGTGGACGAAACACACATGTTTTCGCATAGAAAACGATACACCTAAGAGACTAGCCACTCAATAGCTTAACTCGGGATGTTCTAAGTCGAAAAAACAACGTTCCATCCGTTAAAACGAGGTTTATGTCCGTCCGTTCGGTCGGTATTTACTCGGTTTTCGGTCCAAACTTGGTAATGGACGAAACTCACTTGTTTTGGAATCTAAAACCTCAAGATCGACAAGGCTTAACCGGGACGTTTTAAGGCCAACATAGAACATTTGGACCATGGGAACGAAGTTTTGTCCGGACATTCGGCTTTGTATGTACTCCATTTTAGTTCCGAACTTATAAGTGGACGAAGCACACATGTTTTCGCATAGAAAACGATACACCTAAGAGACTAGCAACTCAATAGCTTAACTCGGGTTGTTCTAAGTCGAAAAAACAACGTTCCATCCGTTAAAACGAGGTTTATGTCCGTCCGTTCGGTCGGTATTTACTCGGTTTTCGGTCCAAACTTGGAAATGGACGAAACTCACTTGTTTTGGAATCTAAAACCTCAAGATCGTCAAGGCTTAACCGGGACATTTTAAGGCCAACATAGAACATTTGGACCATGGGAACGAAGTTTTGTCGGGACATTCGGCTTTGTATGTACTCCATTTTAGTTCCGAACTTATAAGTTGACGAAACACACATGTTTTCGCATAGAAAACGATACACCTAAGAGAATAGCCACTCAATAGCTTAACTCGGGTTGTTCTAAGTCGAAAAAACAACGTTCCATCCGTTAAAACGAGGTTTATGTCCGTCCGTTCGGTCGGTATTTACTCGGTTTTCGGTCCAAACTTGGAAATGGACGAAACTCACTTGTTTTGGAATCTAAAACCTCAAGATCGTCAAGGCTTAACCGGGACATTTTAAGGCCAACATAGAACATTTGGACCATGGGAACGAAGTTTTGTCGGGACATTCGGCTCTGTATGTACTCCATTTTAGTTCCGAACTTATAAGTGGACGAAACACACATGTTTTCGCATAGAAAACGATACACCTAAGAGAATAGCCACTCAATAGCTTAACTCGGGTTGTTCTAAGTCGAAAAAACAACGTTCCGTCCGTAAAAACGACGCTTATGTCCGTCCGTTCGGTTGGTATTTATTCGGTTTTCGGTCCAAACTTGGAAATGGACGAAACTCACTTGTTTTGGAATCTAAAACCTCAAGATCGACAAGGCTTAACCGGGACGTTTTAAGGCCAACATAGAACATTTGGACCATGGGAACGAAGTTTTGTACGGACATTCGGCTTTGTATGTACTCCATTTTTGTTCCGAACTTATAAGTGGACGAAACACACATGTTTTCGCATAGAAAACGATACACCTAAGAGACTAGCCACTCAATTGCTTAACTCGGGATGTTCTAAGTCGAAAAAACAACGTTCCATCCGTTAAAACGAGGTTTATGTCCGTCCGTTCGGTCGGTATTTACTCGGTTTTCGGTCCAAACTTGGAAATGGACGAAACTCACTTGTTTTGGAATCTAAAACCTCAAGATCGACAAGGCTTAACCGGGACGTTTTAAGGCCAACATAGAACATTTGGACCATGGGAACGAAGTTTTGTACGGACATTCGGCTTTGTATGTACTCCATTTTTGTTTCGAACTTATAAGTGGACGAAGCACACATGTTTTCGCATAGAAAACGATACACCTAAGAGACTAGACACTGCAATAGCTTAACTCTGGTTGTTCTAAGGCGAAAAAACAACGTTCCGTCCGTAAAAACGACGCTTATGTCCGTCCGTTCGGTCGGTATTTACTCGGTTTTCGGTCCAAACTTGGAAATGGACGAAACTCACTTGTTTTGGAATCTAAAACCTCAAGATCGACAAGGCTTAACCGGGACGTTTTAAGGCCAACATAGAACATTTGGACCATGGGAACGAAGTTTTGTACGGACATTCGGCTTTGTATGTACTCCATTTTAGTTCCGAACTTATAAGTGTACGAAACACACATGTTTTCGCATAGAAAACGATACACCTAAGAGAATAGCCACTCAATAGCTTAACTCGGGTTGTTCTAAGTCGAAAAAACAACGTTCCGTCCGTAAAAACGACGCTTATGTCCGTCCGTTCGGTTGGTATTTATTCGGTTTTCGGTCCAAACTTGGAAATGGACGAAACTCACTTGTTTTGGAATCTAAAACCTCAAGATCGACAAGGCTTAACCGGGACGTTTTAAGGCCAACATAGAACATTTGGACCATGGGAACGAAGTTTTGTACGGACATTCGGCTTTGTATGTACTCCATTTTTGTTCCGAACTTATAAGTGGACGAAACACACATGTTTTCGCATAGAAAACGATACACCTAAGAGACTAGCCACTCAATAGCTTAACTCGGGATGTTCTAAGTCGAAAAAACAACGTTCCATCCGTTAAAACGAGGTTTATATCCGTCCGTTCGGTCGGTATTTACTTGGTTTTCGGTCCAAACTTGGAAATGGACGAAACTCACTTGTTTTGGAATCTAAAACCTCAAGATCGACAAGGCTTAACCGGGACGTTTTAAGGCCAACATAGAACATTTGGACCATGGGAACGAAGTTTTGTACCGACATTCGGCTTTGTATGTACTCCATTTTAGTTCCGAACTTATAAGTGGACGAAACACACATGTTTTCGCATAGAAAACGATACACCTAAGAGACTAGCAACTCAATAGCTTAACTCGGGTTGTTCTAAGTCGAAAAAACAACGTTACATCCGTTAAAACGAGGTTTATGTCCGTCCGTTCGGTCGGTATTTACTCGGTTTTCGGTCCAAACTTGGAAATGGACGAAACTCACTTGTTTTGGAATCTAAAACCTCAAGATCGTCAAGGCTTAACCGGGACATTTTAAGGCCAACATAGAACATTTGGACCATGGGAACGAAGTTTTGTCGGGACATTCGGCTTTGTATGTACTCCATTTTAGTTCCGAACTTATAAGTGGACGAAACACACATGTTTTCGCATAGAAAACGATACACCTAAGAGAATAGCCACTCAATAGCTTAACTCGGGTTGTTCTAAGTCGAAAAAACAACGTTCCATCCGTTAAAACGAGGTTTATGTCCGTCCGTTCGGTCGGTATTTACTCGGTTTTCGGTCCAAACTTGGAAATGGACGAAACTCACTTGTTTTGGAATCTAAAACCTCAAGATCGACAAGGCTTAACCGGGACGTTTTAAGGCCAACATAGAACATTTGGACCATGGGAACGAAGTTTTGTACGGACATTCGGCTTTGTATGTACTCCATTTTTGTTTCGAACTTATAAGTGGACGAAGCACACATGTTTTCGCATAGAAAACGATACACCTAAGAGACTAGACACTGCAATAGCTTAACTCTGGTTGTTCTAAGGCGAAAAAACAACGTTCCGTCCGTAAAAAAGACGCTTATGTCCGTCCGTTCGGTCGGTATTTACTCGGTTTTCGGTCCAAACTTGGAAATGGACGAAACTCACTTGTTTTGGAATCTAAAACCTCAAGATCGTCAAGGCTTAACCGGGACGTTTTAATGCCAACATAGAACATTTGGACCATGGGAACGAAGTTTTGTACGGACATTCGGCTTTGTATGTACTCCATTTTAGTTCCGAACTTATAAGTGGACGAAACACACATGTTTTCGCATAGAAAACGATACACCTAAGAGACTAGCCACTCAATAGCTTAACTCGGGATGTTCTAAGTCGAAAAAACAACGTTCCATCCGTTAAAACGAGGTTTATATCCGTCCGTTCGGTCGGTATTTACTTGGTTTTCGGTCCAAACTTGGAAATGGACGAAACTCACTTGTTTTGGAATCTAAAACCTCAAGATCGACAAGGCTTAACCGGGACGTTTTAAGGCCAACATAGAACATTTGGACCATGGGAACGAAGTTTTGTACCGACATTCGGCTTTGTATGTACTCCATTTTAGTTCCGAACTTATAAGTGGACGAAACACACATGTTTTCGCATAGAAAACGATACACCTAAGAGAATAGCCACTCAATAGCTTAACTCGGGTTGTTCTAAGTCGAAAAAACAACGTTCCGTCCGTAAAAACGACGCTTATGTCCGTCCGTTCGGTTGGTATTTATTCGGTTTTCGGTCCAAACTTGGAAATGGACGAAACTCACTTGTTTTGGAATCTAAAACCTCAAGATCGACAAGGCTTAACCGGGACGTTTTAAGGCCAACATAGAACATTTGGACCATGGGAACGAAGTTTTGTACGGACATTCGGCTTTGTATGTACTCCATTTTTGTTCCGAACTTATAAGTGGACGAAACACACATGTTTTCGCATAGAAAACGATACACCTAAGAGACTAGCCACTCAATAGCTTAACTCGGGATGTTCTAAGTCGAAAAAACAACGTTCCATCCGTTAAAACGAGGTTTATATCCGTCCGTTCGGTCGGTATTTACTTGGTTTTCGGTCCAAACTTGGAAATGGACGAAACTCACTTGTTTTGGAATCTAAAACCTCAAGATCGACAAGGCTTAACCGGGACGTTTTAAGGCCAACATAGAACATTTGGACCATGGGAACGAAGTTTTGTACCGACATTCGGCTTTGTATGTACTCCATTTTAGTTCCGAACTTATAAGTGGACGAAACACACATGTTTTCGCATAGAAAACGATACACCTAAGAGACTAGCAACTCAATAGCTTAACTCGGGTTGTTCTAAGTCGAAAAAACAACGTTACATCCGTTAAAACGAGGTTTATGTCCGTCCGTTCGGTCGGTATTTACTCGGTTTTCGGTCCAAACTTGGAAATGGACGAAACTCACTTGTTTTGGAATCTAAAACCTCAAGATCGTCAAGGCTTAACCGGGACATTTTAAGGCCAACATAGAACATTTGGACCATGGGAACGAAGTTTTGTCGGGACATTCGGCTTTGTATGTACTCCATTTTAGTTCCGAACTTATAAGTGGACGAAACACACATGTTTTCGCATAGAAAACGATACACCTAAGAGACTAGCAACTCAATAGCTTAACTCGGGTTGTTCTAAGTCGAAAAAACAACGTTACATCCGTTAAAACGAGGTTTATGTCCGTCCGTTCGGTCGGTATTTACTCGGTTTTCGGTCCAAACTTGGAAATGGACGAAACTCACTTGTTTTGGAATCTAAAACCTCAAGATCGTCAAGGCTTAACCGGGACATTTTAAGGCCAACATAGAACATTTGGACCATGGGAACGAAGTTTTGTCGGGACATTCGGCTTTGTATGTACTCCATTTTAGTTCCGAACTTATAAGTGGACGAAACACACATGTTTTCGCATAGAAAACGATACACCTAAGAGAATAGCCACTCAATAGCTTAACTCGGGTTGTTCTAAGTCGAAAAAACAACGTTCCATCCGTTAAAACGAGGTTTATGTCCGTCCGTTCGGTCGGTATTTACTCGGTTTTCGGTCCAAACTTGGAAATGGACGAAACTCACTTGTTTTGGAATCTAAAACCTCAAGATCGACAAGGCTTAACCGGGACGTTTTAAGGCCAACATAGAACATTTGGACCATGGGAACGAAGTTTTGTACGGACATTCGGCTTTGTATGTACTCCATTTTTGTTTCGAACTTATAAGTGGACGAAGCACACATGTTTTCGCATAGAAAACGATACACCTAAGAGACTAGACACTGCAATAGCTTAACTCTGGTTGTTCTAAGGCGAAAAAACAACGTTCCGTCCGTAAAAAAGACGCTTATGTCCGTCCGTTCGGTCGGTATTTACTCGGTTTTCGGTCCAAACTTGGAAATGGACGAAACTCACTTGTTTTGGAATCTAAAACCTCAAGATCGTCAAGGCTTAACCGGGACATTTTAAGGCCAACATAGAACATTTGGACCATGGGAACGAAGTTTTGTACGGACATTCGGCTTTGTATGTACTCCATTTTAGTTCCGAACTTATAAGTGGACGAAACACACATGTTTTCGCATAGAAAACGATACACCTAAGAGAATAGCCACTCAATAGCTTAACTCGGGTTGTTCTAAGTCGAAAAAACAACGTTCCGTCCGTAAAAACGATGCTTATGTCCGTCCGTTCGGTTGGTATTTATTCGGTTTTCGGTCCAAACTTGGAAATGGACGAAACTCACTTGTTTTGGAATCTAAAACCTCAAGATCGACAAGGCTTAACCGGGACGTTTTAAGGCCAACATAGAACATTTGGACCATGGGAACGAAGTTTTGTACGGACATTCGGCTTTGTATGTACTCCATTTTAGTTCCGAACTTATAAGTGGACGAAACACACATGTTTTCGCATAGAAAACGATACACCTAAGAGACTAGCAACTCAATAGCTTAACTCGGGTTGTTCTAAGTCGAAAAAACAACGTTCCATCCGTTAAAACGAGGTTTATGTCCGTCCGTTCGGTCGGTATTTACTCGGTTTTCGGTCCAAACTTGGAAATGGACGAAACTCACTTGTTTTGGAATCTAAAACCTCAAGATCGTCAAGGCTTAACCGGGACATTTTAAGGCCAACATAGAACATTTGGACCATGGGAACGAAGTTTTGTCGGGACATTCGGCTTTGTATGTACTCCATTTTAGTTCCGAACTTATAAGTGGACGAAACACACATGTTTTCGCATAGAAAACGATACACCTAAGAGAATAGCCACTCAATAGCTTAACTCGGGTTGTTCTAAGTCGAAAAAACAACGTTCCATCCGTTAAAACGAGGTTTATGTCCGTCCGTTCGGTCGGTATTTACTCGGTTTTCGGTCCAAACTTGGAAATGGACGAAACTCACTTGTTTTGGAATCTAAAACCTCAAGATCGACAAGGCTTAACCGGGACGTTTTAAGGCCAACATAGAACATTTGGACCATGGGAACGAAGTTTTGTACGGACATTCGGCTTTGTATGTACTCCATTTTTGTTTCGAACTTATAAGTGGACGAAGCACACATGTTTTCGCATAGAAAACGATACACCTAAGAGACTAGACACTGCAATAGCTTAACTCTGGTTGTTCTAAGGCGAAAAAACAACGTTCCGTCCGTAAAAACGACGCTTATGTCCGTCCGTTCGGTCGGTATTTACTCGGTTTTCGGTCCAAACTTGGAAATGGACGAAACTCACTTGTTTTGGAATCTAAAACCTCAAGATCGTCAAGGCTTAACCGGGACGTTTTAAGGCCAACATAGAACATTTGGACCATGGGAACGAAGTTTTGTACGGACATTCGGCTTTGTATGTACTCCATTTTAGTTCCGAACTTATAAGTGGACGAAGCACACATGTTTTCGCATAGAAAACGATACACCTAAGAAACTAGCCACTCAATAGCTTAACTCGGGTTGTTCTAAGTCGAAAAAACAACGTTCCATCCGTTAAAACGAGGTTTATGTCCGTCCGTTCGGTCGGTATTTACTCGGTTTTCGGTCCAAACTTGGAAATGGACGAAACTCACTTGTTTTGGAATCTAAAACCTCAAGATCGTCAAGGCTTAACCGGGACATTTGAAGGCCAACATAGAACATTTGGACCATGGGAACGAAGTTTTGTCGTGACATTCGGCTCTGTATGTACTCCATTTTAGTTCCGAACTTATAAGTGGACGAAACACACATGTTTTCGCATAGAAAACGATACACCTAAGAGAATAGCCACTCAATAGCTTAACTCGGGTTGTTCTAAGTCGAAAAAACAACGTTCCGTCCGTAAAAACGACGCTTATGTCCGTCCGTTCGGTTGGTATTTATTCGGTTTTCGGTCCAAACTTGGAAATGGACGAAACTCACTTGTTTTGGAATCTAAAACCTCAAGATCGACAAGGCTTAACCGGGACGTTTTAAGGCCAACATAGAACATTTGGACCATGGGAACGAAGTTTTGTACGGACATTCGGCTTTGTATGTACTCCATTTTTGTTCCGAACTTATAAGTGGACGAAACACACATGTTTTCGCATAGAAAACGATACACCTAAGAGACTAGCCACTCAATTGCTTAACTCGGGATGTTCTAAGTCGAAAAAACAACGTTCCATCCGTTAAAACGAGGTTTATGTCCGTCTGTTCGGTCGGTATTTACTCGGTTTTCGGTCCAAACTTGGAAATGGACGAAACTCACTTGTTTTGGAATCTAAAACCTCAAGATCGACAAGGGTTAACCGGGACGTTTTAAGGCCAACATAGAACATTTGGACCATGGGAACAAAGTTTTGTCCGGACATTCGGCTTTGTATGTACTCCATTTTAGTTCCGAACTTATAAGTGGACGAAACACACATGTTTTCGCATAGAAAACGATACACCTAAGAGACAAGCCACTCAATAGCTTAACTCGGGTTGTTCTAAGTCGAAAAAACAACGTTCCATCCATTAAAACGAGGTTTATGTCCGTCCGTTCGGTCGGTATTTACTTGGTTTTCGGTCCAAACTTGGAAATGGACGAAACTCACTTGTTTTGGAATCTAAAACCTCAAGATCGACAAGGCTTAACCGGGACGTTTTAAGGCCAACATAGAACATTTGGACCATGGGAACGAAGTTTGTACCGACATTCGGCTTTGTATGTACTCCATTTTAGTTCCGAACTTATAAGTGGACGAAACACACATGTTTTCGCATAGAAAACGATACACCTAAGAGACTAGCAACTCAATAGCTTAACTCGGGTTGTTCTAAGTCGAAAAAACAACGTTCCATCCGTTAAAACGAGGTTTATGTCCGTCCGTTCGGTCGGTATTTACTCGGTTTTCGGTCCAAACTTGGAAATGGACGAAACTCACTTGTTTTGGAATCTAAAACCTCAAGATCGACAAGGCTTAACCGGGACGTTTTAAGGCCAACATAGAACATTTGGACCATGGGAACGAAGTTTTGTACGGACATTCGGCTTTGTATGTACTCCATTTTTGTTTCGAACTTATAAGTGGACGAAGCACACATGTTTTCGCATAGAAAACGATACACCTAAGAGACTAGACACTGCAATAGCTTAACTCTGGTTGTTCTAAGGCGAAAAAACAACGTTCCGTCCGTAAAAACGACGCTTATGTCCGTCCGTTCGGTCGGTATTTACTCGGTTTTCGGTCCAAACTTGGAAATGGACGAAACTCACTTGTTTTGGAATCTAAAACCTCAAGATCGTCAAGGCTTAACCGGGACATTTTAAGGCCAACATAGAACATTTGGACCATGGGAACGAAGTTTTGTCCGGACATTCGGCTTTGTATGTACTCCATTTTAGTTCCGAACTTATAAGTGGACGAAACACACATGTTTTCGCAAAGAAAACGATACACCTAAGAGACTAGCCACTCAATAGCTTAACTCGGGTTGTTCTAAGTCAAAAAAACAACGTTCCATCCGTTAAAACGAGGTTTATGTCCGTCCGTTCGGTCGGTATTTACTCGGTTTTCGGTCCAAACTTGGAAATGGACGAAACTCACTTGTTTTGGAATCTAAAACCTCAAGATCGTCAAGGCTTAACCGGGACATTTTAAGGCCAACATAGAACATTTGGACCATGGGAACGAAGTTTTGTACGGACATTCGGCTTTGTATGTACTCCATTTTAGTTCCGAACTTATAAGTGGACGAAACACACATGTTTTCGCATAGAAAACGATACACCTAAGAGACTAGCCACTCAATAGCTTAACTCGGGTTGTTCTAAGTCGAAAAAACAACGTTCCATCCGTTAAAACGAGGTTTATGTCCGTCCGTTCGGTCGGTATTTACTCGGTTTTCGGTCCAAACTTGGAAATGGACGAAACTCACTTGTTTTGGAATGTAAAACCTGAAGATCGTCAAGGCTTAACCGGGACATTTTAAGGCCAACATAGAACATTTGGACCATGGGAACGAAGTTTTGTACGGACATTCGGCTTTGTATATACTCCATTTTAGTTCCGAACTTATAAGTGGACGAAACACACATGTTTTCGCATAGAAAACGATACACCTAAGAGACTAGCCACTCAATAGCTTAACTCGGGTTGTTCTAAGTCAAAAAAACAACGTTCCATCCGTTAAAACGAGGTTTATGTCCGTCCGTTCGGTCGGTATTTACTCGGTTTTCGGTCCAAACTTGGTAATGGACGAAACTCACTTGTTTTGGAATCTAAAACCTCAAGATCGACAAGGCTTAACCGGGACGTTTTAAGGCCAACATAGAACATTTGGACCATGGGAACGAAGTTTTGTACGGACATTCGGCTTTGTATGTACTCCATTTTTGTTTCGAACTTATAAGTGGACGAAGCACACATGTTTTCGCATAGAAAACGATACACCTAAGAGACTAGACACTGCAATAGCTTAACTCTGGTTGTTCTAAGGCGAAAAAACAACGTTCCGTCGGTATTTACTCGGTTTTCGGTCCAAACTTGGAAATGGACGAAACTCACTTGTTTTGGAATCTAAAACCTCAAGATCGACAAGGCTTAACCGGGACGTTTTAAGGCCAACATAGAACATTTGGACCATGGGAACGAAGTTTTGTACGGACATTCGGCTTTGTATGTACTCCATTTTAGTTCCGAACTTATAAGTGGACGAAACACACATGTTTTTGCATAGAAAACGATACACCTAAGAGACTAGCCACTCAATAGCTTAACTCGGGTTGTTCTAAGTCGAAAAAACAACTTTCCATCCGTTAAAACGAGGTTTATGTCCGTCCGTTCGGTCGGTATTTACTCGGTTTTCGGTCCAAACTTGGAAATGGACGAAACTCACTTGTTTTGGAATCTAAAACCTCAAGATCGTCAAGGCTTGACCGGGACGTTTTAAGGCCAACATAGAACATTTGGACCATGGGAACGAAGTTTTGTACGGACATTCGGCTTTGTATGTACTCCATTTTAGTTCCGAACTTATAAGTGGACGAAACATGTTTTCGCATAGAAAATGATACACCTAAGAGACTAGCCACTCAATAGCTTAACTCGGGTTGTTCTAAGTCGAAAAAACAACGTTCCATCCGTTAAAACGAGGTTTATGTCCGTCCGTTCGGTCGGTATTTACTCGGTTTTCGGCCCAAACTTGGAAATGGACGAAACTCACTTGTTTTGGAATCTAAAACCTCAAGATCGACAAGGCTTAACCGGGATGTTTTAAGGCCAACATAGAACATTTGGACCATGGGAACGAAGTTTTGTACGGACATTCGGCTTTGTATGTACTCCATTTTTGTTTCGAACTTATAAGTGGACGAAGCACACATGTTTTCGCATAGAAAACGATACACCTAAGAGACTAGACACTGCAATAGCTTAACTCTGGTTGTTCTAAGGCGAAAAAACAACGTTCCGTCCGTAAAAACGACGTTTATGTCCATCCGTTCGGTTGGTATTTACTCGGTTTTCGGTCCAAACTTGGAAATGGACGAAACTCACTTGTTTTCGAATCTAAAACCTCAAGATCGACAAGGCTTAAACGGGACGTCTTAAGGCCAACATAGAACATTTGGACCATGGGAACGAAGTTTTGTACGGACATTCGGCTTTGTATGTACTCCATTTTAGTTCCGAACTTATAAGTGGACGAAACACACATGTTTTCGCATAGAAAACGATACACCTAAGAGACTAGACACTGCAATAGCTTAACTCTGGTTGTTCTAAGGCGAAAAAACAACGTTCCGTCCGTAAAAATGACGTTTATATCCGTCCGTTCGATCGGTATTTACTCGGTTTTCGGTCCAAACTTGGAAATGGACGAAACTCACTTGTTTTGGAATCTAAAACCTCAAGATCGACAAGGCTCAACCGGGACGTTTTAAGGCCAACATAGAACATTTGGACCATGGGAACGAAGTTTTGTACGGACATTCGGCTTTGTATGTACTCCATTTTTGTTCCGAACTTATAAGTGGACGAAACACACATGTTTTCGCATAGAAAACGATACACCTAAGAGACTAGCCACTCAATTGCTTAACTCGGGATGTTCTAAGTCGAAAAAACAACGTTCCATCCGTTAAAACGAGGTTTATGTCCGTCCGTTCGGTCGGTATTTACTCGGTTTTCGGTCCAAACTTGGAAATGGACGAAACTCACTTGTTTTGGAATCTAAAACCTCAAGATCGACAAGGGTTAACCGGGACGTTTTAAGGCCAACATAGAACATTTGGACCATGGGAACAAAGTTTTGTCCGGACATTCGGCTTTGTATGTACTCCATTTTAGTTCCGAACTTATAAGTGGACGAAACACACATGTTTTCGCATAGAAAACGATACACCTAAGAGACAAGCCACTCAATAGCTTAACTCGGGTTGTTCTAAGTCGAAAAAACAACGTTCCATCCGTTAAAACGAGGTTTATGTCCGTCCGTTCGGTCGGTATTTACTTGGTTTTCGGTCCAAACTTGGAAATGGACGAAACTCACTTGTTTTGGAATCTAAAACCTCAAGATCGACAAGGCTTAACCGGGACGTTTTAAGGCCAACATAGAACATTTGGACCATGGGAACGAAGTTTTGTACCGACATTCGGCTTTGTATGTACTCCATTTTAGTTCCGAACTTATAAGTGGACGAAACACACATGTTTTCGCATAGAAAACGATACACCTAAGAGACTAGCAACTCAATAGCTTAACTCGGGTTGCTCTAAGTCGAAAAAACAACGTTCCATCCGTTAAAACGAGGTTTATGTCTTTCCGTTCGGTCGGTATTTACTCGGTTTTCGGTCCAAACTTGGAAATGGACGAAACTCACTTGTTTTGGAATCTAAAACCTCAAGATCGTCAAGGCTTAACCGGGACATTTTAAGGCCAACATAGAACATTTGGACCATGGGAACGAAGTTTTGTCGGGACATTCGGCTTTGTATGTACTCCATTTTAGTTCCGAACTTATAAGTGGACGAAACACACATGTTTTCGCATAGAAAACGATACACCTAAGAGAATAGCCACTCAATAGCTTAACTCGGGTTGTTCTAAGTCGAAAAAACAACGTTCCATCCGTTAAAACGAGGTTTATGTCCGTCCGTTCGGTCGGTATTTACTCGGTTTTCGGTCCAAACTTGGAAATGGACGAAACTCACTTGTTTTGGAATCTAAAACCTCAAGATCGGCAAGGCTTAACCGGGACGTTTTAAGGCCAACATAGAACATTTGGACCATGGGAACGAAGTTTTGTACGGACATTCGGCTTTGTATGTACTCCATTTTTGTTTCGAACTTATAAGTGGACGAAGCACACATGTTTTCGCATAGAAAACGATACACCTAAGAGACTAGACACTGCAATAGCTTAACTCTGGTTGTTCTAAGGCGAAAAAACAACGTTCCGTCCGTAAAAACGACGCTTATGTCCGTCCGTTCGGTCGGTATTTACTCGGTTTTCGGTCCAAACTTGGAAATGGACGAAACTCACTTGTTTTGGAATCTAAAACCTCAAGATCGTCAAGGCTTAACCGGGACGTTTTAAGGCCAACATAGAACATTTGGACCATGGGAACGAAGTTTTGTCCGGACATTCGGCTTTGTATGTACTCCATTTTAGTTCCGAACTTATAAGTGGACGAAGCACACATGTTTTCGCATAGAAAACGATACACCTAAGAGACTAGCCACTCAATAGCTTAACTCGGGTTGTTCTAAGTCGAAAAAACAACGTTCCATCCGTTAAAACGAGGTTTATGTCCGTTCGTTCGGTCGGTATTTACTCGGTTTTCGGTCCAAACTTGGAAATGGACGAAACTCACTTGTTTTGGAATCTAAAACCTCAAGATCGTCAAGGCTTAACCGGGACATTTTAAGGCCAACATAGAACATTTGGACCATGGGAACGAAGTTTTGTCGGGACATTCGGCTTTGTATGTACTCCATTTTAGTTCCGAACTTATAAGTGGACGAAACACACATGTTTTCGCATAGAAAACGATACACCTAAGAGAATAGCCACTCAATAGCTTAACTCGGGTTGTTCTAAGTCGAAAAAACAACGTTCCGTCCGTAAAAACGACGCTTATGTCCGTCCGTTCGGTTGGTATTTATTCGGTTTTCGGTCCAAACTTGGAAATGGACGAAACTCACTTGTTTTGGAATCTAAAACCTCAAGATCGACAAGGCTTAACCGGGACGTTTTAAGGCCAACATAGAACATTTGGACCATGGGAACGAAGTTTTGTACGGACATTCGGCTTTGTATGTACTCCATTTTTGTTCCGAACTTATAAGTGGACGAAACACACATGTTTTCGCATAGAAAACGATACACCTAAGAGACTAGCCACTCAATTGCTTAACTCGGGATGTTCTAAGTCGAAAAAACAACGTTCCATCCGTTAAAAAAAGGTTTATGTCCGTCCGTTCGGTCGGTATTTACTCGGTTTTCGGTCCAAACTTGGAAATGGACGAAACTCACTTGTTTTGGAATCTAAAACCTCAAGATCGACAAGGCTTAACCGGGACGTTTTAAGGCCAACATAGAACATTTGGACCATGGGAACGAAGTTTTGTACCGACATTCGGCTTTGTATGTACTCCATTTTAGTTCCGAACTTATAAGTGGACGAAACACACATGTTTTCGCATAGAAAACGATACACCTAAGAGACTAGCAACTCAATAGCTTAACTCGGGTTGTTCTAAGTCGAAAAAACAACGTTCCATCCGTTAAAACGAGGTTTATGTCCGTCCGTTCGGTCGGTATTTACTCGGTTTTCGGTCCAAACTTGGAAATGGACGAAACTCACTTGTTTTGGAATCTAAAACCTCAAGATCGTCAAGGCTTAACCGGGACATTTTAAGGCCAACATAGAACATTTGGACCATGGGAACGAAGTTTTGTCGGGACATTCGGCTTTGTATGTACTCCATTTTAGTTCCGAACTTATAAGTGGACGAAACACACATGTTTTCGCATAGAAAACGATACACCTAAGAGAATAGCCACTCAATAGCTTAACTCGGGTTGTTCTAAGTCGAAAAAACAACGTTCCATCCGTTAAAACGAGGTTTATGTCCGTCCGTTCGGTCGGTATTTACTCGGTTTTCGGTCCAAACTTGGAAATGGACGAAACTCACTTGTTTTGGAATCTAAAACCTCAAGATCGACAAGGCTTAACCGGGACGTTTTAAGGCCAACATAGAACATTTGGACCATGGGAACGAAGTTTTGTACGGACATTCGGCTTTGTATGTACTCCATTTTTGTTTCGAACTTATAAGTGGACGAAGCACACATGTTTTCGCATAGAAAACGATACACCTAAGAGACTAGACACTGCAATAGCTTAACTCTGGTTGTTCTAAGGCGAAAAAACAACGTTCCGTCCGTAAAAACGACGCTTATGTCCGTCCGTTCGGTCGGTATTTACTCGGTTTTCGGTCCAAACTTGGAAATGGACGAAACTCACTTGTTTTGGAATCTAAAACCTCAAGATCGTCAAGGCTTAACCGGGACGTTTTAAGGCCAACATAGAACATTTGGACCATGGGAACGAAGTTTTGAACGGACATTCGGCTTTGTATGTACTCCATTTTAGTTCCGAACTTATAAGTGGACAAAGCACACATGTTTTCGCATAGAAAACGATACACCTAAGAGACTAGACACTGCAATAGCTTAACTCTGGTTGTTCTAAGGCGAAAAAACAACGTTCCGTCCGTAAAAACGATGCTTATGTCCGTCCGTTCGGTTGGTATTTACTCGGTTTTCGGTCCAAACTTGGAAATGGACGAAACTCACTTGTTTTGGAATCTAAAACCTCAAGATCGACAAGGCTTAACCGGGACGTTTTAAGGCCAACATAGAACATTTGGACCATGGGAACGAAGTTTTGTACGGACATTCGGCTTTGTATGTACTCCATTTTAGTTCCGAACTTATAAGTGGACGAAACACACATGTTTTCGCATAGAAAACGATACACCTAAGAGACTAGCCACTCAATAGCTTAACTCGGGATGTTCTAAGTCGAAAAAACAACGTTCCATCCGTTAAAACGAGGTTTATGTCCGTCCGTTCGGTCGGTATTTACTCGGTTTTCGGTCCAAACTTGGTAATGGACGAAACTCACTTGTTTTGGAATCTAAAACCTCAAGATCGACAAGGCTTAACCGGGACGTTTTAAGGCCAACATAGAACATTTGGACCATGGGAACGAAGTTTTGTCCGGACATTCGGCTTTGTATGTACTCCATTTTAGTTCCGAACTTATAAGTGGACGAAGCACACATGTTTTCGCATAGAAAACGATACACCTAAGAGAATAGCCACTCAATAGCTTAACTCGGGTTGTTCTAAGTCGAAAAAACAACGTTCCGTCCGTAAAAACGACGCTTATGTCCGTCCGTTCGGTTGGTATTTATTCGGTTTTCGGTCCAAACTTGGAAATGGACGAAACTCACTTGTTTTGGAATCTAAAACCTCAAGATCGACAAGGCTTAACCGGGACGTTTTAAGGCCAACATAGAACATTTGGACCATGGGAACGAAGTTTTGTACGGACATTCGGCTTTGTATGTACTCCATTTTTGTTCCGAACTTATAAGTGGACGAAACACACATGTTTTCGCATAGAAAACGATACACCTAAGAGACTAGCCACTCAATAGCTTAACTCGGGATGTTCTAAGTCGAAAAAACAACGTTCCATCCGTTAAAACGAGGTTTATGTCCGTCCGTTCGGTCGGTATTTACTTGGTTTTCGGTCCAAACTTGGAAATGGACGAAACTCACTTGTTTTGGAATCTAAAACCTCAAGATCGACAAGGCTTAACCGGGACGTTTTAAGGCCAACATAGAACATTTGGACCATGGGAACGAAGTTTTGTACCGACATTCGGCTTTGTATGTACTCCATTTTAGTTCCGAACTTATAAGTGGACGAAACACACATGTTTTCGCATAGAAAACGATACACCTAAGAGACTAGCAACTCAATAGCTTAACTCGGGTTGTTCTAAGTCGAAAAAACAACGTTACATCCGTTAAAACGAGGTTTATGTCCGTCCGTTCGGTCGGTATTTACTCGGTTTTCGGTCCAAACTTGGAAATGGACGAAACTCACTTGTTTTGGAATCTAAAACCTCAAGATCGTCAAGGCTTAACCGGGACATTTTAAGGCCAACATAGAACATTTGGACCATGGGAACGAAGTTTTGTCGGGACATTCGGCTTTGTATGTACTCCATTTTAGTTCCGAACTTATAAGTGGACGAAACACACATGTTTTCGCATAGAAAACGATACACCTAAGAGAATAGCCACTCAATAGCTTAACTCGGGTTGTTCTAAGTCGAAAAAACAACGTTCCATCCGTTAAAACGAGGTTTATGTCCGTCCGTTCGGTCGGTATTTACTCGGTTTTCGGTCCAAACTTGGAAATGGACGAAACTCACTTGTTTTGGAATCTAAAACCTCAAGATCGACAAGGCTTAACCGGGACGTTTTAAGGCCAACATAGAACATTTGGACCATGGGAACGAAGTTTTGTACGGACATTCGGCTTTGTATGTACTCCATTTTTGTTTCGAACTTATAAGTGGACGAAGCACACATGTTTTCGCATAGAAAACGATACACCTAAGAGACTAGACACTGCAATAGCTTAACTCTGGTTGTTCTAAGGCGAAAAAACAACGTTCCGTCCGTAAAAAAGACGCTTATGTCCGTCCGTTCGGTCGGTATTTACTCGGTTTTCGGTCCAAACTTGGAAATGGACGAAACTCACTTGTTTTGGAATCTAAAACCTCAAGATCGTCAAGGCTTAACCGGGACGTTTTAAGGCCAACATAGAACATTTGGACCATGGGAACGAAGTTTTGTACGGACATTCGGCTTTGTATGTACTCCATTTTAGTTCCGAACTTATAAGTGGACGAAACACACATGTTTTCGCATAGAAAACGATACACCTAAGAGAATAGCCACTCAATAGCTTAACTCGGGTTGTTCTAAGTCGAAAAAACAACGTTCCGTCCGTAAAAACGATGCTTATGTCCGTCCGTTCGGTTGGTATTTATTCGGTTTTCGGTCCAAACTTGGAAATGGACGAAACTCACTTGTTTTGGAATCTAAAACCTCAAGATCGACAAGGCTTAACCGGGACGTTTTAAGGCCAACATAGAACATTTGGACCATGGGAACGAAGTTTTGTACGGACATTCGGCTTTGTATGTACTCCATTTTTGTTCCGAACTTATAAGTGGACGAAACACACATGTTTTCGCATAGAAAACGATACACCTAAGAGACTAGCCACTCAATTGCTTAACTCGGGATGTTCTAAGTCGAAAAAACAACGTTCCATCCGTTAAAACGAGGTTTATGTCCGTCCGTTCGGTCGGTATTTACTCGGTTTTCGGTCCAAACTTGGAAATGGACGAAACTCACTTGTTTTGGAATCTAAAACCTCAAGATCGACAAGGGTTAACCGGGACGTTTTAAGGCCAACATAGAACATTTGGACCATGGGAACAAAGTTTTGTCCGGACATTCGGCTTTGTATGTACTCCATTTTAGTTCCGAACTTATAAGTGGACGAAACACACATGTTTTCGCATAGAAAACGATACACCTAAGAGACAAGCCACTCAATAGCTTAACACGGGTTGTTCTAAGTCGAAAAAACAACGTTCCATCCGTTAAAACGAGGTTTATGTCCGTCCGTTCGGTCGGTATTTACTTGGTTTTCGGTCCAAACTTGGAAATGGACGAAACTCACTTGTTTTGGAATCTAAAACCTCAAGATCGACAAGGCTTAACCGGGACGTTTTAAGGCCAACATAGAACATTTGGACCATGGGAACGAAGTTTTGTACCGACATTCGGCTTTGTATGTACTCCATTTTAGTTCCGAACTTATAAGTGGACGAAACACACATGTTTTCGCATAGAAAACGATACACCTAAGAGACTAGCAACTCAATAGCTTAACTCGGGTTGTTCTAAGTCGAAAAAACAACGTTCCATCCGTTAAAACGAGGTTTATGTCCGTCCGTTCGGTCGGTATTTACTCGGTTTTCGGTCCAAACTTGGAAATGGACGAAACTCACTTGTTTTGGAATCTAAAACCTCAAGATCGTCAAGGCTTAACCGGGACATTTTAAGGCCAACATAGAACATTTGGACCATGGGAACGAAGTTTTGTCGGGACATTCGGCTTTGTATGTATTCCATTTTAGTTCCGAACTTATAAGTGGACGAAACACACATGTTTTCGCATAGAAAACGATACACCTAAGAGAATAGCCACTCAATAGCTTAACTCGGGTTGTTCTAAGTCGAAAAAACAACGTTCCATCCGTTAAAACGAGGTTTATGTCCGTCCGTTCGGTCGGTATTTACTCGGTTTTCGGTCCAAACTTGGAAATGGACGAAACTCACTTGTTTTGGAATCTAAAACCTCAAGATCGACAAGGCTTAACCGGGACGTTTTAAGGCCAACATAGAACATTTGGACCATGGGAACGAAGTTTTGTACGGACATTCGGCTTTGTATGTACTCCATTTTTGTTTCGAACTTATAAGTGGACGAAGCACACATGTTTTCGCATAGAAAACGATACACCTAAGAGACTAGACACTGCAATAGCTTAACTCTGGTTGTTCTAAGGCGAAAAAACAACGTTCCGTCCGTAAAAACGACGCTTATGTCCGTCCGTTCGGTCGGTATTTACTCGGTTTTCGGTCCAAACTTGGAAATGGACGAAACTCACTTGTTTTGGAATCTAAAACCTCAAGATCGTCAAGGCTTAACCGGGACGTTTTAAGGCCAACATAGAACATTTGGACCATGGGAACGAAGTTTTGTACGGACATTCGGCTTTGTATGTACTCCATTTTAGTTCCGAACTTAGAAGTGGACGAAGCACACATGTTTTCGCATAGAAAACGATACACCTAAGAAACTAGCCACTCAATAGCTTAACTCGGGTTGTTCTAAGTCGAAAAAACAACGTTCCATCCGTTAAAACGAGGTTTATGTCCGTCCGTTCGGTCGGTATTTACTCGGTTTTCGGTCCAAACTTGGAAATGGACGAAACTCACTTGTTTTGGAATCTAAAACCTCAAGATCGTCAAGGCTTAACCGGGACATTTTAAGGCCAACATAGAACATTTGGACCATGGGAACGAAGTTTTGTCGGGACATTCGGCTCTGTATGTACTCCATTTTAGTTCCGAACTTATAAGTGGACGAAACACACATGTTTTCGCATAGAAAACGATACACCTAAGAGAATAGCCACTCAATAGCTTAACTCGGGTTGTTCTAAGTCGAAAAAACAACGTTCCGTCCGTAAAAACGACGCTTATGTCCGTCCGTTCGGTTGGTATTTATTCGGTTTTCGGTCCAAACTTGGAAATGGACGAAACTCACTTGTTTTGGAATCTAAAACCTCAAGATCGACAAGGCTTAACCGGGACGTTTTAAGGCCAACATAGAACATTTGGACCATGGGAACGAAGTTTTGTACGGACATTCGGCTTTGTATGTACTCCATTTTTGTTCCGAACTTATAAGTGGACGAAACACACATGTTTTCGCATAGAAAACGATACACCTAAGAGACTAGCCACTCAATTGCTTAACTCGGGATGTTCTAAGTCGAAAAAACAACGTTCCATCCGTTAAAACGAGGTTTATGTCCGTCTGTTCGGTCGGTATTTACTCGGTTTTCGGTCCAAACTTGGAAATGGACGAAACTCACTTGTTTTGGAATCTAAAACCTCAAGATCGACAAGGGTTAACCGGGACGTTTTAAGGCCAACATAGAACATTTGGACCATGGGAACAAAGTTTTGTCCGGACATTCGGCTTTGTATGTACTCCATTTTAGTTCCGAACTTATAAGTGGACGAAACACACATGTTTTCGCATAGAAAACGATACACCTAAGAGACAAGCCACTCAATAGCTTAACTCGGGTTGTTCTAAGTCGAAAAAACAACGTTCCATCCATTAAAACGAGGTTTATGTCCGTCCGTTCGGTCGGTATTTACTTGGTTTTCGGTCCAAACTTGGAAATGGACGAAACTCACTTGTTTTGGAATCTAAAACCTCAAGATCGACAAGGCTTAACCGGGACGTTTTAAGGCCAACATAGAACATTTGGACCATGGGAACGAAGTTTTGTACCGACATTCGGCTTTGTATGTACTCCATTTTAGTTCCGAACTTATAAGTGGACGAAACACACATGTTTTCGCATAGAAAACGATACACCTAAGAGACTAGCAACTCAATAGCTTAACTCGGGTTGTTCTAAGTCGAAAAAACAACGTTCCATCCGTTAAAACGAGGTTTATGTCCGTCCGTTCGGTCGGTATTTACTCGGTTTTCGGTCCAAACTTGGAAATGGACGAAACTCACTTGTTTTGGAATCTAAAACCTCAAGATCGTCAAGGCTTAACCGGGACATTTTAAGGCCAACATAGAACATTTGGACCATGGGAACGAAGTTTTGTCGGGACATTCGGCTTTGTATGTACTCCATTTTAGTTCCGAATTATAAGTGGACGAAACACACATGTTTTCGCATAGAAAACGATACACCTAAGAGAATAGCCACTCAATAGCTTAACTCGGGTTGTTCTAAGTCGAAAAAACAACGTTCCATCCGTTAAAACGAGGTTTATGTCCGTCCGTTCGGTCGGTATTTACTCGGTTTTCGGTCCAAACTTGGAAATGGACGAAACTCACTTGTTTTGGAATCTAAAACCTCAAGATCGACAAGGCTTAACCGGGACGTTTTAAGGCCAACATAGAACATTTGGACCATGGGAACGAAGTTTTGTACGGACATTCGGCTTTGTATGTACTCCATTTTTGTTTCGAACTTATAAGTGGACGAAGCACACATGTTTTCGCATAGAAAACGATACACCTAAGAGACTAGACACTGCAATAGCTTAACTCTGGTTGTTCTAAGGCGAAAAAACAACGTTCCGTCCGTAAAAACGACGCTTATGTCCGTCCGTTCGGTCGGTATTTACTCGGTTTTCGGTCCAAACTTGGAAATGGACGAAACTCACTTGTTTTGGAATCTAAAACCTCAAGATCGTCAAGGCTTAACCGGGACATTTTAAGGCCAACATAGAACATTTGGACCATGGGAACGAAGTTTTGTCCGGACATTCGGCTTTGTATGTACTCCATTTTAGTTCCGAACTTATAAGTGGACGAAACACACATGTTTTCGCAAAGAAAACGATACACCTAAGAGACTAGCCACTCAATAGCTTAACTCGGGTTGTTCTAAGTCAAAAAAACAACGTTCCATCCGTTAAAACGAGGTTTATGTCCGTCCGTTCGGTCGGTATTTACTCGGTTTTCGGTCCAAACTTGGAAATGGACGAAACTCACTTGTTTTGGAATCTAAAACCTCAAGATCGTCAAGGCTTAACCGGGACATTTTAAGGCCAACATAGAACATTTGGACCATGGGAACGAAGTTTTGTACGGACATTCGGCTTTGTATGTACTCCATTTTAGTTCCGAACTTATAAGTGGACGAAACACACATGTTTTCGCATAGAAAACGATACACCTAAGAGACTAGCCACTCAATAGCTTAACTCGGGTTGTTCTAAGTCGAAAAAACAACGTTCCATCCGTTAAAACGAGGTTTATGTCCGTCCGTTCGGTCGGTATTTACTCGGTTTTCGGTCCAAACTTGGAAATGGACGAAACTCACTTGTTTTGGAATGTAAAACCTGAAGATCGTCAAGGCTTAACCGGGACATTTTAAGGCCAACATAGAACATTTGGACCATGGGAACGAAGTTTTGTACGGACATTCGGCTTTGTATGTACTCCATTTTAGTTCCGAACTTATAAGTGGACGAAACACACATGTTTTCGCATAGAAAACGATACACCTAAGAGACTAGCCACTCAATAGCTTAACTCGGGTTGTTCTAAGTCAAAAAAACAACGTTCCATCCGTTAAAACGAGGTTTATGTCCGTCCGTTCGGTCGGTATTTACTCGGTTTTCGGTCCAAACTTGGAAATGGACGAAACTCACTTGTTTTGGAATCTAAAACCTCAAGATCGACAAGGCTTAACTGGGACGTTTTAAGGCCAACATAGAACATTTGGACCATGGGAACGAAGTTTTGTACGGACATTCGGCTTTGTATGTACTCCATTTTAGTTCCGAACTTATAAGTGGACGAAACACACATGTTTTCGCATAGAAAACGATACAACTAAGAGACTAGCCACTCAATAGCTTAACTCAGGGAGTTCTAAGGACAAAAAACAAAGTTCCGTCCACAAAAACGAGGTTTATGTCCGTCCGTTCGGTTGGTATTTACTCGGTTTTCCGTCCGACTTGGAAATTGACGAAACTCACTTGTTTTGGAATCTAAAACCTCAAGATCGACAAGGCTTAACCGGGACGTTTTAAGGTCAATATAGAACATTTGGACCACGGGAACGAAGTTTTTTCCTGACATTCGGCTTGGTATGTACTCCATTTTAGTTCCGAACTTATAAGTGGACAAAACACACATGTTTTCGCATAGAAAACGATACACATAAGAGACTACCCACTCAATTGCTTAACTCAGGCAGTTCTAAGGACAAAAAACAAAGTTCCGTCCATAAAAACGAGGTTTATGTCTGTCCGTTCGGTCGGTATTTACTCGGTTTTCGGTCCAAACTTTGAAATGGAAGAAACTCACTTGTTTTGGAATCTAAAACCTCAAGATCGACAATGCTTAACCGGGACATTTTAAGGCCAACATAGAACATTTGGACCATGGGAACGAAGTTTTGTACGGACATTCGGCTTTGTATGTACTCCATTTTTGTTCCGAACTTATAAGTGGACGAAACACACATGTTTTCGCATAGAAAACGATACACCTAAGAGACTAGCCACTCAATAGCTTAACTCGGGTTGTTCTAAGGCGAAAAAACAACGTTCCATCCGTAAAAACGAGGTTTATGTCCGTCCGTTCGGTCGGTATTTACTCGATTTTCGGTCCGAACTTGGAAATGGACGAAACTCACTTGTTTTGGAATCTAAAACCTCAAGATCGACAAGGCTTAACCGGGACGTTTTAAGACCAATATAGAACATTTGGACCATGGGAACGAAGTTTTGTACGGACATTCGGCTTTGTATGTACTCCATTTTTGTTCCGAACTTATAAGTGGACAAAACACACATGTTTTCGCATAGGAAACGATACACCGAAGAGACTAGCCACTCAATTGCTTAAGTCGGGGAGTTCTAAGGACAAAAAACAACGTTCCGTCCATAAAAACAAGGTTTATGTCCATCCGTTCGGTCGGTATTTACTCGGTTTTCGGTCCGAACTTGGAAATGGATGAAACTCACTTGTTTTGGTATCTAAAACCTCAAGATCGACAAGGCTTAACCGGGACGTTTTAAGGTCAATATAGAACATTTGGACCACGGGAACGAAGTTTTTTCCTGACATTCGGCTTGGTATGTACTCCATTTTAGTTCCGAACTTATAAGTGGACAAAACACACATGTTTTCGCATAGAAAACGATACACATAAGAGACTACCCACTCAATTGCTTAACTCAGGCAGTTCTAAGGACAAAAAACAAAGTTCCGTCCATAAAAACGAGGTTTATGTCTGTCCGTTCGGTCGGTATTTACTCGGTTTTCGGTCCAAACTTTGAAATGGACGAAACTCACTTGTTTTGGAATCTAAAACCTCAAGATCGACAATGCTTAACCGGGACATTTTAAGGCCAACATAGAACATTTGGACCATGGGAACGAAGTTTTGTACGGTCATTCGGCTTTGTATGTACTCCATTTTTGTTCCGAACTTATAAGTGGACGAAACACACATGTTTTCGCATAGAAACGATACACCTAAGAGACTAGACACTGCAATAGCTTAACTCTGGTTGTTCTAAGGCGAAAAAACAACGTTCCGTCCGTAAAAACGACGTTTATGTCCGTCCGTTTGGTTGGTATTTACTCGGTTTTCGGTTCGAACTTGGAAATGGACGAAACTCACTTGTTTTGGAATCTAAAACCTCAAGATCGACAAGGCTTAGCCGGGACGTTTAAGACCAAGATAGAACATTTGGACCATGGGAAGGAAGTTTTGTACGGACATTCGGCTTTGTATGTACTCCATTTTTGTTCCGAACTTATATGTGGACGAAACACACATGTTTTCGCATAGAAAACGATACACCTAAAAGACTAGCCACTCAATAGCTTAACTCAGGGAGTTCTAAGGACAAAAAACAAAGTTCCGTCCACAAAAACGAGGTTTATATCCGTCCGTTCGGTTGGTATTTACTCGGTTTTCGGTCCGAACTTGGAAATTGACGAAACTCACTTGTTTTGGAACCTAAAACCTCAAGATCGACAAGGCTTAACCGGGACGTTTTAAGGCCAACATAGAACATTTGGACCATGGAAACGAAGTTTTGTACGGACATTCGGCTTTGTATGTACTCCATTTTTGTTCGGAACTTATAAGTGGACGAAACACACATGTTTTCGCATAGAAAACCATACACCGAAGAGACTAGCCACTCAATTGCTTAAGTCGGGGAGTTCTAAGGACAAAAAACAACGTTCCGTACATAAAAACGAGGTTTATGTCCATCCATTCGGTCGGTATTTACTCCGTTTTCGGTCCAAACTTGGAAATGGACAAAACTCACTTGTTTTGGAATCTAAAACCTCAAGATCGACAATGCTTAACCGGGACATTTTAAGGCCAACATAGAACATTTGGACCATGGGAACGAAGTTTTGTACGGACATTCGGCTTTGTATGTACTCCATTTTAGTTCCGAACTTATAAGTGGACGAAATACACATGTTTTCGCATAGAAAACGATACACCTAAGAGACTAGCCACTCAATAGCTTAACTCGGGTTGTTCTAAGTCTAAAAAACAACGTTCCATCCGTTAAAACGAGGTTTATGTCCGTCCGTTCGGTAGGTATTTACTCGGTTTTCGGTCCAAACTTGGAAATGGACGAAACTCACTTGTTTTGGAATCTAAAACCTCAAGATCGACAAGGCTTAACCGGGACGTTTTAAGGCCAACATAGAACATTTGGACCATGGGAACGAAGTTTTGTACGGACATTCGGCTTTGTATGTACTCCATTTTAATTCCGAACTTATATGTGGACGAAACACACATTTTTTCGCATAGAAAACGATACACCTAAGAGACTAGCCACTCAATAGCTTAACTCGGGTTGTTCTAAGGCCAAAAAACAACGTTCCATCCGTAAAAACGAGGTTTATGTCCGTCCGTTCGGTCGGTATTTACTCGGTTTTCGGTCCAAACTTGGAAATGGACGAAACTCACTTGTTTTGGAATCTAAAACCTCAAGATCGACAAGGCTTAACCGGGACGTTTTAAGAACAAGATAGAACATTTGGACCATGGGAACGAAGTTTTGTACGGACATTCGGCTTTGTATGTACTTCATTTTTGTTCCGAACTTATAAGTGGACGAAACACACATGTTTTCGCATAGAAAACGATACACCTAAGAGACTAGCCACTCAATAGCTTAACTCGGGTTGTTCTAAGGCGAAAAAACAACGTTCCATCCATAAAAACGAGGTTTATGTCCGTCCGTTCGGTCGGTATTTACTCGATTTTCGGTCCGAACTTGGAAATGGACGAAACTCACTTGTTTTGGAATCTAAAACATCAAGATCGACAAGGCTTAACCGGGACGTTTTAAGACCAATATAGAACATTTGGACCATGGGAACGAAGTTTTGTCCGGACATTCGGCTTGGTATGTACTCAATTTTTGTTCCGAACTTATAAGTGGACAAAACACACATGTTTTCGCATAGGAAACGATACACCGAAGATACTAGCCACTCAATTGCTTAAGTCGGGGAATTCTAAGGACAAAAAACAACGTTCCGTCCTTAAAAACAAGTTTTATGTCCATCCGTTCGGTCGGTATTTACTCGGTTTTCGGTCCGAACTTGGAAATGGACAAAACTCACTTGTTTTGGTATCTAAAACCTCAAGATCGACAAGGCTTAACCGGGACGTTTTAAGGCCAATATAGAACATTTGGACCATGGGAACGAAGTTTTGTACGGACATTCGGCTTTGTATGTACTCCATTTTTGTTCCAAATTATAAGTGGACGAAACACACATGTTTTCGCATAGAAAACGATACACCTAAGAGACTAGCCACTCAATAGCTTAACTCGGGTTGTTCTAAGTCAAAAAAACAACGTTCCATCCGTTAAAACGAGGTTTATGTTCGTCCGTTCGGTCCGTATTAACTCGGTTTACGGTCCGAACTTGGAAATGGACGAAACTCACTTGTTTTGGAATCTAAAACCTAAAGATCGACAAGGTTTAGCCGGGACGTTTTAGACCAATATAGAACATTTGGACCATGGGAACGAAGTTTTGTACGGACATTCAGCTTTGTATGTACTCCATTTTTGTTCCGAACTTATAAGTGGACGAAACACACATGTTTTCGCATAGAAAACGATACACCTAAGAGACTAGCCACTCAATAGCTTAACTCGGGTTGTTCTAAGGCGAAAAAACAATGTTCCGTCCGTAAAAACGACATTTATGTCCGTCCGTTCGGTTGGTATTTACTCTGTTTCGGTCCGAACTTGGAAATAGAAGAAACTCACTTGTTTTGGAATCTAAAACCTCAAGATCGACAAGGCTTAGCCGGGACGTTTAAGACCAAGATAGAACATTTGGACCATGGGAACGAAGTTTTGTACGGACATTCGGCTTTGTATGTACTCCATTTTTGTTCCGAACTTATAAGTGGACGAAACACACATGTTTTCGCATAGAAAACGATACACCTAAGTGACTAGCCTCTCAATAGCTTAACTCGGGTGGTTCTAAGGCAAAAAAACAACGTTCCATCCGTAAAAACGAGGTTTATGTCCGTCCGTTCGGTCGGTATTTACTCGATTTTCGGTCCGAACTTGGAAATGGACGAAACTCACTTGTTTTGGAATCTAAAACCTCAAGATCGACAAGGCTTAACCGGGACGTTTTAAGACCAATATAGAACATTTGGACCATGGGAACGAAGTTTTGTCCGGACATTCGGCTTGGTATGTACTCAATTTTTGTTCCGAACTTATAAGTGGACAAAACACACATGTTTTCGCATAGGAAACGATACACCGAAGAGACTAGCCACTCAATTGCTTAAGTCGGGGAGTTCTAAGGACAAAAAACAACGTTCCGTACATAAAAACGAGGTTTATGTCCATCCGTTCGGTCGGTATTTACTCCGTTTTCGGTCCAAACTTGGAAATGGACAAAACTCACTTGTTTTGGAATCTAAAACCTCAAGATCGACAATGCTTAACCGGGACATTTTAAGGCCAACATAGAACATTTGGACCATGGGAACGAAGTTTTGTACGGACATTCGGCTTTGTATGTACTCCATTTTAGTTCCGAACTTATAAGTGGACGAAATACACATGTTTTCGCATAGAAAACGATACACCTAAGAGACTAGCCACTCAATAGCTTAACTCGGGTTGTTCTAAGTCTAAAAAACAACGTTCCATCCGTTAAAACGAGGTTTATGTCCGTCCGTTCGGTAGGTATTTACTCGGTTTTCGGTCCAAACTTGGAAATGGACGAAACTCACTTGTTTTGGAATCTAAAACCTCAAGATCGACAAGGCTTAACCGGGACGTTTTAAGGCCAACATAGAACATTTGGACCATGGGAACGAAGTTTTGTACGGACATTCGGCTTTGTATGTACTCCATTTTAATTCCGAACTTATATGTGGACGAAACACACATTTTTTCGCATAGAAAACGATACACCTAAGAGACTAGCCACTCAATAGCTTAACTCGGGTTGTTCTAAGTCTAAAAAACAACGTTCCATCCGTTAAAACGAGGTTTATGTCCGTCCGTTCGGTAGGTATTTACTCGGTTTTCGGTCCAAACTTGGAAATGGACGAAACTCACTTGTTTTGGAATCTAAAACCTCAAGATCGACAAGGCTTAACCGGGACGTTTTAAGGCCAACATAGAACATTTGGACCATGGGAACGAAGTTTTGTACGGACATTCGGCTTTGTATGTACTCCATTTTAATTCCGAACTTATATGTGGACGAAACACACATTTTTTCGCATAGAAAACGATACACCTAAGAGACTAGCCACTCAATAGCTTAACTCGGGTTGTTCTAAGGCCAAAAAACAACGTTCCATCCGTAAAAACGAGGTTTATGTCCGTCCGTTCGGTCGGTATTTACTCGGTTTTCGGTCCAAACTTGGAAATGGACGAAACTCACTTGTTTTGGAATCTAAAACATCAAGATCGACAAGGCTTAACCGGGACGTTTTAAGACCAATATAGAACATTTGGACCATGGGAACGAAGTTTTGTCCGGACATTCGGCTTGGTATGTACTCAATTTTAGTTCCGAACTTATAAGTGGACAAAACACACATGTTTTCGCATAGAAAACGATACACATAAGAGACTACCCACTCAATTGCTTAACTCAGGCAGTTCTAAGGACAAAAAACAAAGTTCCGTCCATAAAAACGAGGTTTATGTCTGTCCGTTCGGTCGGTATTTACTCGGTTTTTGGTCCAAACTTTGAAATGGACGAAACTCACTTGTTTTGGAATCTAAAACCTCAAGATCGACAATGCTTAACCGGGACATTTTAAGGCCAACATAGAACATTTGGACCATGGGAACGAAGTTTTGTACGGTCATTCGGCTTTGTATGTACTCCATTTTTGTTCCGAACTTATAAGTGGACGAAACACACATGTTTTCGCATAGAAACGATACACCTAAGAGACTAGACACTGCAATAGCTTAACTCTGGTTGTTCTAAGGCGAAAAAACAACGTTCCGTCCGTAAAAACGACGTTTATGTCCGTCCGTTTGGTTGGTATTTACTCGGTTTTCGGTTCGAACTTGGAAATGGACGAAACTCACTTGTTTTGGAATCTAAAACCTCAAGATCGACAAGGCTTAGCCGGGACGTTTAAGACCAAGATAGAACATTTGGACCATGGGAAGGAAGTTTTGTACGGACATTCGGCTTTGTATGTACTCCATTTTTGTTCCGAACTTATATGTGGACGAAACACACATGTTTTCGCATAGAAAACGATACACCTAAAAGACTAGCCACTCAATAGCTTAACTCAGGGAGTTCTAAGGACAAAAAACAAAGTTCCGTCCACAAAAACGAGGTTTATATCCGTCCGTTCGGTTGGTATTTACTCGGTTTTCGGTCCGAACTTGGAAATTGACGAAACTCACTTGTTTTGGAACCTAAAACCTCAAGATCGACAAGGCTTAACCGGGACGTTTTAAGGCCAACATAGAACATTTGGACCATGGAAACGAAGTTTTGTACGGACATTCGGCTTTGTATGTACTCCATTTTTGTTCGGAACTTATAAGTGGACGAAACACACATGTTTTCGCATAGAAAACCATACACCGAAGAGACTAGCCACTCAATTGCTTAAGTCGGGGAGTTCTAAGGACAAAAAACAACGTTCCGTACATAAAAACGAGGTTTATGTCCATCCGTTCGGTCGGTATTTACTCCGTTTTCGGTCCAAACTTGGAAATGGACAAAACTCACTTGTTTTGGAATCTAAAACCTCAAGATCGACAATGCTTAACCGGGACATTTTAAGGCCAACATAGAACATTTGGACCATGGGAACGAAGTTTTGTACGGACATTCGGCTTTGTATGTACTCCATTTTAGTTCCGAACTTATAAGTGGACGAAATACACATGTTTTCGCATAGAAAACGATACACCTAAGAGACTAGCCACTCAATAGCTTAACTCGGGTTGTTCTAAGTCTAAAAAACAACGTTCCATCCGTTAAAACGAGGTTTATGTCCGTCCGTTCGGTAGGTATTTACTCGGTTTTCGGTCCAAACTTGGAAATGGACGAAACTCACTTGTTTTGGAATCTAAAACCTCAAGATCGACAAGGCTTAACCGGGACGTTTTAAGGCCAACATAGAACATTTGGACCATGGGAACGAAGTTTTGTACGGACATTCGGCTTTGTATGTACTCCATTTTAATTCCGAACTTATATGTGGACGAAACACACATGTTTTCGCATAGAAAACGATACACCTAAGAGACTAGCCACTCAATAGCTTAACTCGGGTTGTTCTAAGGCCAAAAAACAACGTTCCATCCGTAAAAACGAGGTTTATGTCCGTCCGTTCGGTCGGTATTTACTCGGTTTTCGGTCCAAACTTGGAAATGGACGAAACTCACTTGTTTTGGAATCTAAAACCTCAAGATCGACAAGGCTTAACCGGGACGTTTTAAGAACAAGATAGAACATTTGGACCATGGGAACGAAGTTTTGTACGGACATTCGGCTTTGTATGTACTCCATTTTTGTTCCGAACTTATAAGTGGACGAAACACACATGTTTTCGCATAGAAAACGATACACCTAAGAGACTAGCCACTCAATAGCTTAACTCTGGTTGTTCTAAGTCAAAAAAACAACGTTCCATCCGTTAAAACGAGGTTTATGTTCGTCCGTTCGGTCCGTATTAACTCGGTTTACGGTCCGAACTTGGAAATGGACGAAACTCACTTGTTTTGGAATCTAAAACCTAAAGATCGACAAGGTTTAGCCGGGACGTTTTAGACCAATATAGAACATTTGGACCATGGGAACGAAGTTTTGTACGGACATTCAGCTTTGTATGTACTCCATTTTTGTTCCGAACTTATAAGTGGACGAAACACACATGTTTTCGCATAGAAAACGATACACCTAAGAGACTAGCCACTCAATAGCTTAACTCGGGTTGTTCTAAGGCGAAAAAACAATGTTCCGTCCGTAAAAACGACATTTATGTCCGTCCGTTCGGTTGGTATTTACTCTGTTTCGGTCCGAACTTGGAAATAGAAGAAACTCACTTGTTTTGGAATCTAAAACCTCAAGATCGACAAGGCTTAGCCGGGACGTTTAAGACCAAGATAGAACATTTGGACCATGGGAACGAAGTTTTGTACGGACATTCGGCTTTGTATGTACTCCATTTTTGTTCCGAACTTATAAGTGGACGAAACACACATGTTTTCGCATAGAAAACGATACACCTAAGTGACTAGCCTCTCAATAGCTTAACTCGGGTGGTTCTAAGGCAAAAAAACAACGTTCCATCCGTAAAAACGAGGTTTATGTCCGTCCGTTCGGTCGGTATTTACTCGATTTTCGGTCCGAACTTGGAAATGGACGAAACTCACTTGTTTTGGAATCTAAAACCTCAAGATCGACAAGGCTTAACCGGGACGTTTTAAGACCAATATAGAACATTTGGACCATGGGAACGAAGTTTTGTCCGGACATTCGGCTTGGTATGTACTCAATTTTTGTTCCGAACTTATAAGTGGACAAAACACACATGTTTTCGCATAGGAAACGATACACCGAAGAGACTAGCCACTCAATTGCTTAAGTCGGGGAGTTCTAAGGACAAAAAACAACGTTCCGTCCATAAAAACAAGGTTTATGTCCATCCGTTCGGTCGGTATTTACTTGGTTTTCGGTCCGAACTTGGAAATGGACGAAACTCATTGTTTTGGTATCTAAAACCTCAATATCGACAAGGCTTAACAGGGACGTTTTAAGGCCAATATAGAACATTTGGACCATGGGAACGAAGTTTTGTACGGACATTCGGCTTTGTATGTACTCCATTTTTGTTCCGAACTTATAAGTGGACGAAACACACATGTTTTCGCATAGAAAACGATACACCTAAGAGACTAGCCACTCAATAGCTTAACTCGGGTTGTTCTAAGTCGAAAAAACAACGTTGCATCCGTTAAAACGAGGTTTATGTCCGTCCGTTCGGTCGGTATTTACTCGGTTTACGGTCCGAACTTGGAAATGGACGAAACTCACTTGTTTTGGAATCTAAAACCTCAAGATCGAAAAGGCTTAGCCTGGACGTTTAAGACCAATATAGAACATTTGGACCATGGGAACGAAGTTTTGTACGGACATTCGGCTTTGTATGTACTCCATTTCTGTTCCGAACTTATAAGTGGACGAAACACACATGTTTTCGCATAGAAAACGATACACCGAAGAGGATAGCCACCCAATTGCTTAAGTCGGGTTGTTCTAAGGCGAAAAAACAACGTTCCATCCTTAAAAACGAGGTTTATGTCCGTCCGTTCGGTCGGTATTTACTCGGTTTACGGTCCGAACTTGGAAATGGATGAAACTCACTTGTTTTGGAATCTAAAACCTCAAGATCGACAAGGCTTAACCGGGACGTTTTAAGACCAAGATAGAACATTTGGACCATGGGAACGAAGTTTTGTACGGACATTCGGCTTTGTATGTACTCCATTTTTGTTCCGAACTTATAAGTGGACGAAACACACATGTTTTCGCATAGAAAACGATACACCTAAGAGACTAGCCACTCAATAGCTTAACTCGGGTTGTTCTAAGGCGAAAAAACAACGTTCCATCCGTAAAAACGAGGTTTATGTCCGTCCGTTCGGTCGGTATTTACTCGGTTTTCGGTCCGAACTTGGAAATGGACGAAACTCACTTGTTTTGGAATCTAAAACCTCAAGATCGACAAGGCTTAACCGGGACGTTTTAAGACCAATATAGAACATTTGGACCATGGGAACGAAGTTTTGTACGGACATTCGGCTTTGTATGTACTCCATTTTTGTTCCGAACTTATAAGTGGACGAAACACACATGTTTTCGCATAGAAAACGATACACCTAAGAGACTAGCCACTCAATAGCTTAACTCGGGTTGTTCTACGGCGAAAAAACAACGTTCCATCCGTAAAAACGAGGTTTATGTCCGTCTGTTCGGTCGGTATTTACTCGATTTTCGGTCCGAACTTGGAAATGGACGAAACTCACTTGTTTTGGAATCTAAAACCTCAAGATCGACAAGGCTTAACCGGGACGTTTTAAGACCAATATAGAACATTTGGACCATGGGAACGAAGTTTTGTACGGACATTCGGCTTTGTATGTACTCCATTTTTGTTCCGAACTTATAAGTGGACGAAACACACATGTTTTCGCATAGAAAACGATACACCTAAGAGACTAGCCACTCAATAGCTTAACTCGGGTTGTTCTAAGGCAAAAAAACAACCTTCCATCCGTAAAAACGAGGTTTATGTCCGTCCGTTCGGTCGGTATTTACTCGGTTTTCACTCCAAACTTGGAAATGGACGAAACTCACTTGTTTTGGAATCTAAAACCTCAAGATCGACAAGGCTTAACCGGGACGTTTTAAGGCCAACATAGAACATTTGGACCATGGGAACGAAGTTTTGTACGGACATTCGGCTTTTATGTACTCCATTTTTGTTCCGAACTTATAAGTGGACGAAACACACATGTTTTCGCATAGAAAACGATACACCGAATGGGATAGCCACCCAATTGCTTAAGTCGGGGAGTTCTAAGGACAAAAAACAACGTTCCGTCCATAAAAACGAGATTTATGTCCATTCGTTCGGTCGGTATGTACTCGATTTTCGGTCCGAACTTGGAAATGGATGAAACTCACTTGTTTTGGAATCTAAAACCTCAAGATCGACAAGGCTTAACCGGGACGTTTTAAGACCAAGATAGAACATTTGGACCATGGGAACGAAGTTTTGTACGGACATTCGGCTTTGTATGTACTCCATTTTTGTTCCGAACTTATAAGTGGACGAAACACATATGTTTTCGCATAGAAAACGATACACCTAAGAGACTAGCCACTCAATAGCTTAACTCGGGTTGTTCTAAGGCGAAAAAACAACGTTCCATCCGTAAAAACGAGGTTTATGTCCGTCCGTTCGGTCGGTATTTTCTCGATTTTCGGTCCAAACTTGGAAATGGATGAAACTCACTTGTTTTGGAATCTAAAACCTCAAGATCGACAAGGCTTAACCGGGACGTTTTAAGACCAATATAGAACATTTGGACCATGGGAACGAAGTTTTGTACGGACATTCGGCTTTGTATGTACTCCATTTTTGTTCCGAACTTATAAGTGGACGAAACACACATGTTTTCGCATAGAAAACGATACACCGAAGAGACTAGCCACTCAATAGCTTAACTCGGGTTGTTCTAAGGCGAAAAAACAACTTTCCATCCTTAAAAACGAGGTTTATGTCCGTCCGTTCGGTCGGTATTTACTCGATTTTCGGTCCGAACTTGGAAATGGACGAAACTCACTTGTTTTGGAATCTAAAACCTCAAGATCGACAAGGCTTAACCGGGACGTTTTAAGACCAATATAGAACATTTGGACCATGGGAACGAAGTTTTGTACGGACATTCGGCTTTGTATGTACTCCATTTTTGTTCCGAACTTATAAGTGGACGAAACACACATGTTTTCGCATAGAAAACGATACACCTAAGAGACTAGCCACTCAATAGCTTAACTCGGGTTGTTCTAAGGCCAAAAAACAACGTTCCATCCGTAAAAACGAGGTTTATGTCCGTCCGTTCGGTCGGTATTTACTCGGTTTTCGGTCCAAACTTGGAAATGGACGAAACTCACTTGTTTTGGAATCTAAAACCTCAAGATCGACAAGGCTTAACCGGGACGTTTTAAGAACAAGATAGAACATTTGGACCATGGGAACGAAGTTTTGTACGGACATTCGGCTTTGTATGTACTCCATTTTTGTTCCGAACTTATAAGTGGACGAAACACACATGTTTTCGCATAGAAAACGATACACCTAAGAGACTAGCCACTCAATAGCTTAACTCGGGTTGTTCTAAGTCAAAAAAACAACGTTCCATCCGTTAAAACGAGGTTTATGTTCGTCCGTTCGGTCCGTATTAACTCGGTTTACGGTCCGAACTTGGAAATGGACGAAACTCACTTGTTTTGGAATCTAAAACCTAAAGATCGACAAGGTTTAGCCGGGACGTTTTAGACCAATATAGAACATTTGGACCATGGGAACGAAGTTTTGTACGGACATTCGGCTTTGTATGTACTCCATTTTTGTTCCGAACTTATAAGTGGACGAAACACACATGTTTTCGCATAGAAAACGATACACCTAAGTGACTAGCCTCTCAATAGCTTAACTCGGGTGGTTCTAAGGCAAAAAAACAACGTTCCATCCGTAAAAACGAGGTTTATGTCCGTCCGTTCGGTCGGTATTTACTCGATTTTCGGTCCGAACTTGGAAATGGACGAAACTCACTTGTTTTGGAATCTAAAACCTCAAGATCGACAAGGCTTAACCGGGACGTTTTAAGACCAATATAGAACATTTGGACCATGGGAACGAAGTTTTGTCCGGACATTCGGCTTGGTATGTACTCAATTTTTGTTCCGAACTTATAAGTGGACAAAACACACATGTTTTCGCATAGGAAACGATACACCGAAGAGACTAGCCACTCAATTGCTTAAGTCGGGGAGTTCTAAGGACAAAAAACAACGTTCCGTCCATAAAAACAAGGTTTATGTCCATCCGTTCGGTCGGTATTTACTTGGTTTTCGGTCCGAACTTGGAAATGGACGAAACTCATTGTTTTGGTATCTAAAACCTCAATATCGACAAGGCTTAACAGGGACGTTTTAAGGCCAATATAGAACATTTGGACCATGGGAACGAAGTTTTGTACGGACATTCGGCTTTGTATGTACTCCATTTTTGTTCCGAACTTATAAGTGGACGAAACACACATGTTTTCGCATAGAAAACGATACACCTAAGAGACTAGCCACTCAATAGCTTAACTCGGGTTGTTCTAAGTCGAAAAAACAACGTTGCATCCGTTAAAACGAGGTTTATGTCCGTCCGTTCGGTCGGTATTTACTCGGTTTACGGTCCGAACTTGGAAATGGACGAAACTCACTTGTTTTGGAATCTAAAACCTCAAGATCGAAAAGGCTTAGCCTGGACGTTTAAGACCAATATAGAACATTTGGACCATGGGAACGAAGTTTTGTACGGACATTCGGCTTTGTATGTACTCCATTTCTGTTCCGAACTTATAAGTGGACGAAACACACATGTTTTCGCATAGAAAACGATACACCGAAGAGGATAGCCACCCAATTGCTTAAGTCGGGTTGTTCTAAGGCGAAAAAACAACGTTCCATCCTTAAAAACGAGGTTTATGTCCGTCCGTTCGGTCGGTATTTACTCGGTTTACGGTCCGAACTTGGAAATGGATGAAACTCACTTGTTTTGGAATCTAAAACCTCAAGATCGACAAGGCTTAACCGGGACGTTTTAAGACCAAGATAGAACATTTGGACCATGGGAACGAAGTTTTGTACGGACATTCGGCTTTGTATGTACTCCATTTTTGTTCCGAACTTATAAGTGGACGAAACACACATGTTTTCGCATAGAAAACGATACACCTAAGAGACTAGCCACTCAATAGCTTAACTCGGGTTGTTCTAAGGCGAAAAAACAACGTTCCATCCGTAAAAACGAGGTTTATGTCCGTCCGTTCGGTCGGTATTTACTCGGTTTTCGGTCCGAACTTGGAAATGGACGAAACTCACTTGTTTTGGAATCTAAAACCTCAAGATCGACAAGGCTTAACCGGGACGTTTTAAGACCAATATAGAACATTTGGACCATGGGAACGAAGTTTTGTACGGACATTCGGCTTTGTATGTACTCCATTTTTGTTCCGAACTTATAAGTGGACGAAACACACATGTTTTCGCATAGAAAACGATACACCTAAGAGACTAGCCACTCAATAGCTTAACTCGGGTTGTTCTACGGCGAAAAAACAACGTTCCATCCGTAAAAACGAGGTTTATGTCCGTCTGTTCGGTCGGTATTTACTCGATTTTCGGTCCGAACTTGGAAATGGACGAAACTCACTTGTTTTGGAATCTAAAACCTCAAGATCGACAAGGCTTAACCGGGACGTTTTAAGACCAATATAGAACATTTGGACCATGGGAACGAAGTTTTGTACGGACATTCGGCTTTGTATGTACTCCATTTTTGTTCCGAACTTATAAGTGGACGAAACACACATGTTTTCGCATAGAAAACGATACACCTAAGAGACTAGCCACTCAATAGCTTAACTCGGGTTGTTCTAAGGCAAAAAAACAACCTTCCATCCGTAAAAACGAGGTTTATGTCCGTCCGTTCGGTCGGTATTTACTCGGTTTTCACTCCAAACTTGGAAATGGACGAAACTCACTTGTTTTGGAATCTAAAACCTCAAGATCGACAAGGCTTAACCGGGACGTTTTAAGGCCAACATAGAACATTTGGACCATGGGAACGAAGTTTTGTACGGACATTCGGCTTTTATGTACTCCATTTTTGTTCCGAACTTATAAGTGGACGAAACACACATGTTTTCGCATAGAAAACGATACACCGAATGGGATAGCCACCCAATTGCTTAAGTCGGGGAGTTCTAAGGACAAAAAACAACGTTCCGTCCATAAAAACGAGATTTATGTCCATTCGTTCGGTCGGTATGTACTCGATTTTCGGTCCGAACTTGGAAATGGATGAAACTCACTTGTTTTGGAATCTAAAACCTCAAGATCGACAAGCCTTAACCGGGACGTTTTAAGACCAAGATAGAACATTTGGACCATGGGAACGAAGTTTTGTACGGACATTCGGCTTTGTATGTACTCCATTTTTGTTCCGAACTTATAAGTGGACGAAACACATATGTTTTCGCATAGAAAACGATACACCTAAGAGACTAGCCACTCAATAGCTTAACTCGGGTTGTTCTAAGGTGAAAAAACAACGTTCCATCCGTAAAAACGAGGTTTATGTCCGTCCGTTCGGTCGGTATTTTCTCGATTTTCGGTCCAAACTTGGAAATGGATGAAACTCACTTGTTTTGGAATCTAAAACCTCAAGATCGACAAGGCTTAACCGGGACGTTTTAAGACCAATATAGAACATTTGGACCATGGGAACGAAGTTTTGTACGGACATTCGGCTTTGTATGTACTCCATTTTTGTTCCGAACTTATAAGTGGACGAAACACACATGTTTTCGCATAGAAAACGATACACCGAAGAGACTAGCCACTCAATAGCTTAACTCGGGTTGTTCTAAGGCGAAAAAACAACTTTCCATCCTTAAAAACGAGGTTTATGTCCGTCCGTTCGGTCGGTATTTACTCGATTTTCGGTCCGAACTTGGAAATGGACGAAACTCACTTGTTTTGGAATCTAAAACCTCAAGATCGACAAGGCTTAACCGGGACGTTTTAAGACCAATATAGAACATTTGGACCATGGGAACGAAGTTTTGTACGGACATTCGGCTTTGTATGTACTCCATTTTTGTTCCGAACTTATAAGTGGACGAAACACACATGTTTTCGCATAGAAAACGATACACCTAAGAGACTAGCCACTCAATAGCTTAACTCGGGTTGTTCTAAGGCCAAAAAACAACGTTCCATCCGTAAAAACGAGGTTTATGTCCGTCCGTTCGGTCGGTATTTACTCGGTTTTCGGTCCAAACTTGGAAATGGACGAAACTCACTTGTTTTGGAATCTAAAACCTCAAGATCGACAAGGCTTAACCGGGACGTTTTAAGAACAAGATAGAACATTTGGACCATGGGAACGAAGTTTTGTACGGACATTCGGCTTTGTATGTACTCCATTTTTGTTCCGAACTTATAAGTGGACGAAACACACATGTTTTCGCATAGAAAACGATACACCTAAGAGACTAGCCACTCAATAGCTTAACTCGGGTTGTTCTAAGTCAAAAAAACAACGTTCCATCCGTTAAAACGAGGTTTATGTTCGTCCGTTCGGTCCGTATTAACTCGGTTTACGGTCCGAACTTGGAAATGGACGAAACTCACTTGTTTTGGAATCTAAAACCTAAAGATCGACAAGGTTTAGCCGGGACGTTTTAGACCAATATAGAACATTTGGACCATGGGAACGAAGTTTTGTACGGACATTCGGCTTTGTATGTACTCCATTTTTGTTCCGAACTTATAAGTGGACGAAACACACATGTTTTCGCATAGAAAACGATACACCTAAGAGACTAGCCACTCAATAGCTTAACTCGGGTTGTTCTAAGGCGAAAAAACAATGTTCCGTCCGTAAAAACGACATTTATGTCCGTCCGTTCGGTTGGTATTTACTCTGTTTCGGTCCGAACTTGGAAATAGAAGAAACTCACTTGTTTTGGAATCTAAAACCTCAAGATCGACAAGGCTTAGCCGGGACGTTTAAGACCAAGATAGAACATTTGGACCATGGGAACGAAGTTTTGTACGGACATTCGGCTTTGTATGTACTCCATTTTTGTTCCGAACTTATAAGTGGACGAAACACACATGTTTTCGCATAGAAAACGATACACCTAAGTGACTAGCCTCTCAATAGCTTAACTCGGGTGGTTCTAAGGCAAAAAAACAACGTTCCATCCGTAAAAACGAGGTTTATGTCCGTCCGTTCGGTCGGTATTTACTCGATTTTCGGTCCGAACTTGGAAATGGACGAAACTCACTTGTTTTGGAATCTAAAACCTCAAGATCGACAAGGCTTAACCGGGACGTTTTAAGACCAATATAGAACATTTGGACCATGGGAACGAAGTTTTGTCCGGACATTCGGCTTGGTATGTACTCAATTTTTGTTCCGAACTTATAAGTGGACAAAACACACATGTTTTCGCATAGGAAACGATACACCGAAGAGACTAGCCACTCAATTGCTTAAGTCGGGGAGTTCTAAGGACAAAAAACAACGTTCCGTCCGTAAAAACAAGGTTTATGTCCATCCGTTCGGTCGGTATTTACTTGGTTTTCGGTCCGAACTTGGAAATGGACGAAACTCATTGTTTTGGTATCTAAAACCTCAATATCGACAAGGCTTAACAGGGACGTTTTAAGGCCAATATAGAACATTTGGACCATGGGAACGAAGTTTTGTACGGACATTCGGCTTTGTATGTACTCCATTTTTGTTCCGAACTTATAAGTGGACGAAACACACATGTTTTCGCATAGAAAACGATACACCTAAGAGACTAGCCACTCAATAGCTTAACTCGGGTTGTTCTAAGTCGAAAAAACAACGTTGCATCCGTTAAAACGAGGTTTATGTCCGTCCGTTCGGTCGGTATTTACTCGGTTTACGGTCCGAACTTGGAAATGGACGAAACTCACTTGTTTTGGAATCTAAAACCTCAAGATCGAAAAGGCTTAGCCTGGACGTTTAAGACCAATATAGAACATTTGGACCATGGGAACGAAGTTTTGTACGGACATTCGGCTTTGTATGTACTCCATTTCTGTTCCGAACTTATAAGTGGACGAAACACACATGTTTTCGCATAGAAAACGATACACCGAAGAGGATAGCCACCCAATTGCTTAAGTCGGGTTGTTCAAAGGCGAAAAAACAACGTTCCATCCGTAAAAACGAGGTTTATGTCCGTCCGTTCGGTCGGTATTTACTCGGTTTACGGTCCGAACTTGGAAATGGATGAAACTCACTTGTTTTGGAATCTAAAACCTCAAGATCGACAAGGCTTAACCGGGACGTTTTAAGACCAAGATAGAACATTTGGACCATGGGAACGAAGTTTTGTACGGACATTCGGCTTTGTATGTACTCCATTTTTGTTCCGAACTTATAAGTGGACGAAACACACATGTTTTCGCATAGAAAACGATACACCTAAGAGACTAGCCACTCAATAGCTTAACTCGGGTTGTTCTAAGGCGAAAAAACAACGTTCCATCCGTAAAAACGAGGTTTATGTCCGTCCGTTCGGTCGGTATTTACTCGGTTTTCGGTCCGAACTTGGAAATGGACGAAACTCACTTGTTTTGGAATCTAAAACCTCAAGATCGACAAGGCTTAACCGGGACGTTTTAAGACCAATATAGAACATTTGGACCATGGGAACGAAGTTTTGTACGGACATTCGGCTTTGTATGTACTCCATTTTTGTTCCGAACTTATAAGTGGACGAAACACACATGTTTTCGCATAGAAAACGATACACCTAAGAGACTAGCCACTCAATAGCTTAACTCGGGTTGTTCTACGGCGAAAAAACAACGTTCCATCCGTAAAAACGAGGTTTATGTCCGTCTGTTCGGTCGGTATTTACTCGATTTTCGGTCCGAACTTGGAAATGGACGAAACTCACTTGTTTTGGAATCTAAAACCTCAAGATCGACAAGGCTTAACCGGGACGTTTTAAGACCAATATAGAACATTTGGACCATGGGAACGAAGTTTTGTACGGACATTCGGCTTTGTATGTACTCCATTTTTGTTCCGAACTTATAAGTGGACGAAACACACATGTTTTCGCATAGAAAACGATACACCTAAGAGACTAGCCACTCAATAGCTTAACTCGGGTTGTTCTACGGCGAAAAAACAACGTTCCATCCGTAAAAACGAGGTTTATGTCCGTCCGTTCGGTCGGTATTTACTCGATTTTCGGTCCGAACTTGGAAATGGACGAAACTCACTTGTTTTGGAATCTAAAACCTCAAGATCGACAAGGCTTAACAGGGACGTTTTAAGACCAATATAGAACATTTGGACCATGGGAACGAAGTTTTGTACGGACATTCGGCTTTGTATGTACTCCATTTTTGTTCCGAACTTATAAGTGGACGAAACACACATGTTTTCGCATAGAAAACGATACACCTAAGAGACTAGCCACTCAATAGCTTAACTCGGGTTGTTCTAAGGCAAAAAAACAACCTTCCATCCGTAAAAACGAGGTTTATGTCCGTCCGTTCGGTCGGTATTTACTCGATTTTCGGTCCGAACTTGGAAATGGACGAAACTCACTTGTTTTGGAATCTAAAACCTCAAGATCGACAAGGCTTAACCGGGACGTTTTAAGACCAATATAGAACATTTGGACCATGGGAACGAAGTTTTGTCCGGACATTCGGCTTGGTATGTACTCAATTTTTGTTCCGAACTTATAAGTGGACAAAACACACATGTTTACGCATAGGAAACGATACACCGAAGAGACTAGCCACTCAATTGCTTAAGTCGGGGAGTTCTAAGGACAAAAAACAACGTTCCGTCCATAAAAACAAGGTTTATGTCCATCCGTTCGGTCGGTATTTACTCGGTTTTCGGTCCGAACTTGGAAATGGACGAAACTCACTTGTTTTGGTATCTAAAACCTCAAGATCGACAAGGCTTAACCGGGACGTTTTAAGGTCAATATAGAACATTTGGACCACGGGAACGAAGTTTTTTCCTGACATTCGGCTTGGTATGTACTCCATTTTAGTTCCGAACTTATAAGTGGACAAAACACACATGTTTTCGCATAGAAAACGATACACATAAGAGACTACCCACTCAATTGCTTAACTCAGGCAGTTCTAAGGACAAAAAACAAAGTTCCGTCCATAAAAACGAGGTTTATGTCTGTCCGTTCGGTCGGTATTTACTCGGTTTTCGGTCCAAACTTTGAAATGGACGAAACTCACTTGTTTTGGAATCTAAAACCTCAAGATCGACAATGCTTAACCGGGACATTTTAAGGCCAACATAGAACATTTGGACCATGGGAACGAAGTTTTGTACGGTCATTCGGCTTTGTATGTACTCCATTTTTGTTCCGAACTTATAAGTGGACGAAACACACATGTTTTCGCATAGAAACGATACACCTAAGAGACTAGACACTGCAATAGCTTAACTCTGGTTGTTCTAAGGCTAAAAAACAACGTTCCGTCCGTAAAAACGACGTTTATGTCCGTCCGTTCGGTTGGTATTTACTCGGTTTTCGGTTCGAACTTGGAAATGGACGAAACTCACTTGTTTTGGAATCTAAAACCTCAAGATCGACAAGGCTTAGCCGGGACGTTTAAGACCAAGATAGAACATTTGGACCATGGGAAGGAAGTTTTGTACGGACATTCGGCTTTGTATGTACTCCATTTTTGTTCCGAACTTATATGTGGACGAAACACACATGTTTTCGCATAGAAAACGATACACCTAAAAGACTAGCCACTCAATAGCTTAACTCAGGGAGTTCTAAGGACAAAAAACAAAGTTCCGTCCACAAAAACGAGGTTTATATCCGTCCGTTCGGTTGGTATTTACTCGGTTTTCGGTCCGAACTTGGAAATTGACGATACTCACTTGTTTTGGAACCTAAAACCTCAAGATCGACAAGGCTTAACCGGGACGTTTTAAGGCCAACATAGAACATTTGGACCATGGAAACGAAGTTTTGTACGGACATTCGGCTTTGTATGTACTCCATTTTTGTTCGGAACTTATAAGTGGACGAAACACACATGTTTTCGCATAGAAAACCATACACCGAAGAGACTAGCCACTCAATTGCTTAAGTCGGGGAGTTCTAAGGACAAAAAACAACGTTCCGTACATAAAAACGAGGTTTATGTCCATCCGTTCGGTCGGTATTTACTCCGTTTTCGGTCGAAACTTGGAAATGGACAAAACTCACTTGTTTTGGAATCTAAAACCTCAAGATCGACAATGCTTAACCGGGACATTTTAAGGCCAACATAGAACATTTGGACCATGGGAACGAAGTTTTGTACGGACATTCGGCTTTGTATGTACTCCATTTTAGTTCCGAACTTATAAGTGGACGAAATACACATGTTTTCGCATAGAAAACGATACACCTAAGAGACTAGCCACTCAATAGCTTAACTCGGGTTGTTCTAAGTCTAAAAAACAACGTTCCATCCGTTAAAACGAGGTTTATGTCCGTCCGTTCGGTAGGTATTTACTCGGTTTTCGGTCCAAACTTGGAAATGGACGAAACTCACTTGTTTTGGAATCTAAAACCTCAAGATCGACAAGGCTTAACCGGGACGTTTTAAGGCCAACATAGAACATTTGGACCATGGGAACGAAGTTTTGTACGGACATTCGGCTTTGTATGTACTCCATTTTAATTCCGAACTTATAAGTGGACGAAACACACATGTTTTCGCATAGAAAACGATACACCGAAGAGGATAGCCACCCAATTGCTTAAGTCGGGGAGTTCTAAGGACAAAAAACAACGTTCCGTCCATAAAAACGAGATTTATGTCCATTCGTTCGGTCGGTATGTACTCGATTTTCGGTCCGAACTTGCAAATGGATGAAACTCATTTGTTTTGGAATCTAAAACCTCAAGATCGACAAGGCTTAACCGGGACGTTTTAAGACCAAGATAGAACATTTGGACCATGGGAACGAAGTTTTGTACGGACATTCGGCTTTGTATGTACTCCATTTTTGTTCCGAACTTATAAGTGGACGAAACACATATGTTTTCGCATAGAAAACGATACACCTAAGAGACTAGCCACTCAATAGCTTAACTCAGGTTGTTCTAAGGCGAAAAAACAACGTTCCATCCGTAAAAACGAGGTTTATGTCCGTCCGTTCGGTCGGTATTTTCTCGATTTTCGGTCCGAACTTGGAAATGGATGAAACTCACTTGTTTTGGAATCTAAAACCTCAAGATCGACAAGGCTTAACCGGGACGTTTTAAGACCAAGATAGAACATTTGGACCATGGGAACGAAGTTTTGTTCGGACATTCGGCTTTGTATGTACTCCATTTTTGTTCCGAACTTATAAGTGGACGAAACACACATGTTTTCGCATAGAATACGATACACCTAAGAGACTAGCCACTCAATAGCTTAACTCGGGTTGTTCTAAGGCAAAAAAACAACGTTCCGTCCGTAAAAATGACGTTTATGTCCGTCCGTTCGGTTGGTATTTACTCGGTTTTCGGTCCGAACTTAGAAATAGAAGAAACTCACTTGTTTTGGAATCTAAAACCTCAAGATCGACAAGGCTTAGCCGGGACGTTTAAGACCAAGATAGAACATTTGGACCATGGGAACGAAGTTTTGTACGGACAATCGGCTTTGTATGTACTCCATTTTTGTTCCGAACTTATAAGTGGACGAAACACACATGTTTTCGCATAGAAAACGATACACCGAAGAGACTACCCACTCAATTGCTTAAGTCGGGTTGTTCTAAGGTGAAAAAACAACGTTCCGTCCGTAAAAACGACGTTTATGTCCGTCCGTTCGGTTGGTATTTACTCGGTTTTCGGTCCGAACTTAGAAATAGAAGAAACTCACTTGTTTTGGAATCTAAAACCTCAAGATCGACAAGGCTTAGCCGGGACGTTTAAGACCAAGATAGAACATTTGGACCATGGGAACGAAGTTTTGTACGGACATTCGGCTTTGTATGTACTCCATTTTTGTTCCGAACTTATAAGTGGACGAAACACACATGTTTTCGAATAGAAAACGATACACCTAAGAGACTAGCCACTCAATAGCTTAACTCGGGTTGTTCTAAGGCGAAAAAACACCGTTCCGTCCGTAAAAACGAGGTTTATGTCCGTCCGTTCGGTCGGTATTTACTCGGTTTTAGGTCCAAACTTGGAAATAGACGAAACTCACTTGTTTTGGAATCTAAAACTTCAAGATCGACAAGGATTAGCCGGGACGTTTAAGACCAAGATAGAACATTTGGACCATGGGAACGAAGTTTTGTACGGACATTGGACTTTGTATGTTCTCCATTTTTGTTCCGAACATATAAGTGGACGAAACACACATGTTTTCGCATAGAAAACGATACACCTAAGAGACTAGCCACTTAATAGCTTAACTCGGGTTGTTCTAAGGCGAAAAAACAACGTTCCGTCCGTAAAAACGACGTTTATGTCCGTCCGTTCGGTTGGTATTTACTCGGTTTTCGGTCCGAACTTAGAAATAGAAGAAACTCACTTGTTTTGGAATCTAAAACCTCAAGATCGACAAGGCTTAGCCGGGACGTTTAAGACCAAGATAGAACATTTGGACCATGGGAACGAAGTTTTGTACGGACATTCGGCTTTGTATGTACTCCATTTTTGTTCCGAACTTATAAGTGGACGAAACACACATGTTTTCGCATAGAAAACGATACACCTAAGAGACTAGCCACTCAATAGCTTAACTCGGGTTGTTCTAAGGCGAAAAAACAACGTTCCATCCGTAAAAACGAGGTTTATTTCCGTCCGTTCGGTCGGTATTTTCTCGATTTTCGGTCCGAACTTGGAAATGGATGAAACTCACTTGTTTTGGAATCTAAAAACTCAAGATCGACAAGGCTTAACCGGGACGTTTTAAGGCCAACATAGAACATTTGGACCATGGGAACGAAGTTTCGTCCGGACATCCGGCTTGGTATGTACTCCATTTTTTTTCCGAACTTATAAGTGGACGAAACACACATGATTTCGCATAGAAAACGATACACCTAAGAGACTAGCCACTCAATAGCTTAACTCGGGTTGTTCTAAGGCGAAAAAACAACGTTCCATCCATAAAAACGAGGTTTATGTCCGTCCGTTCGGTCGGTATTTACTCAGTTTTAGGTCCAAACTTGGAAATAGACGAAACTCACTTGTTTTGGAATCTAAAACCTCAAGATCGACAAGGCTTAACCGGGACGTTTTAAGACCAAGATAGAACATTTGGACCATGGGAACGAAGTTTTGTACGGACATTCGGCTTTGTATGTACTCCATTTTTGTTCCGAACTTATAAGTGGACGAAACACACATGTTTTCGCATAGAAAACGATACACCTAAGAGACTAGCCACTCAATAGCTTAACTCGGGTTGTTCTAAGGCGAAAAAACAACGTTCCATCCGTAAAAACGAGGTTTATGTCCGTCCGTTCGGTCGGTATTTACTCGATTTTCGGTCCGAACTTGGAAATGGACGAAACTCACTTGTTTTGGAATCTAAAACCTCAAGATCGACAAGGCTTAACCGGGACGTTTTAAGACCAATATAGAACATTTGGACCATGGCAACGAAGTTTTGTACGGACATTCGGCTTTGTATGTACTCCATTTTTGTTCCGAACTTATAAGTGGACGAAATACACATGTTTTCGCATAGAAAACGATACACCTAAGAGACTAGCCACTCAATAGCTTAACTCGGGTTGTTCTATGGCGAAAAAACAACGTTCCATCCGTAAAAACGAGGTTTATGTCCGTCCGTTCGGTCCGTATTTTCTCGATTTTCGGTCCGAACTTGGAAATGGATGAAACTCACTTGTTTTGGAATCTAAAACCTCAAGATCGACAAGGCTTAACCGGGACGTTTTAAGACCAAGATAGAACATTTGGACCATGGGAACGAAGTTTTGTACGGACATTCGGCTTTGTATGTACTCCATTTTTTTTCCGAACTTATAAGTGGACGAAACACACATGATTTCGCATAGAAAACGATACACCTAAGAGACTAGCCACTCAATAGCTTAACTCGGGTTGTTCTAAGGCGAAAAAACAACGTTCCATCCGTAAAAACGAGGTTTATGTCCGTCCGTTCGGTCGGTATTTTCTCGATTTTCGGTCCGAACTTGGAAATGGATGAAACTCACTTGTTTTGGAATCTAAAAACTCAAGATCGACAAGGCTTAACCGGGACGTTTTAAGGCCAACATAGAACATTTGGACCATGGGAACGAAGTTTCGTCCGGACATCCGGCTTGGTATGTACTCCATTTTTTTTCCGAACTTATAAGTGGACGAAACACACATGATTTCGCATAGAAAACGATACACCTAAGAGACTAGCCACTCAATAGCTTAACTCGGGTTGTTCTAAGGCGAAAAAACAACGTTCCATCCATAAAAACGAGGTTTATGTCCGTCCGTTCGGTCGGTATTTACTCAGTTTTAGGTCCAAACTTGGAAATAGACGAAACTCACTTGTTTTGGAATCTAAAACCTCAAGATCGACAAGGCTTAACCGGGACGTTTTAAGACCAAGATAGAACATTTGGACCATGGGAACGAAGTTTTGTACGGACATTCGGCTTTGTATGTACTCCATTTTTGTTCCGAACTTATAAGTGGACGAAACACACATGTTTTCGCATAGAAAACGATACACCTAAGAGACTAGCCACTCAATAGCTTAACTCGGGTTGTTCTAAGGCGAAAAAACAACGTTCCATCCGTAAAAACGAGGTTTATGTCCGTCCGTTCGGTCGGTATTTACTCGATTTTCGGTCCGAACTTGGAAATGGACGAAACTCACTTGTTTTGGAATCTAAAACCTCAAGATCGACAAGGCTTAACCGGGACGTTTTAAGACCAATATAGAACATTTGGACCATGGCAACGAAGTTTTGTACGGACATTCGGCTTTGTATGTACTCCATTTTTGTTCCGAACTTATAAGTGGACGAAATACACATGTTTTCGCATAGAAAACGATACACCTAAGAGACTAGCCACTCAATAGCTTAACTCGGGTTGTTCTAAGGCGAAAAAACAACGTTCCATCCGTAAAAACGAGGTTTATGTCCGTCCGTTCGGTCGGTATTTACTCGGTTTACGGTCCGAACTTGGAAATGGACGAAACTCACTTGTTTTGGTATCTAAAACCTCAAGATCGACAAGGCTTAACCGGGACGCTTTAAGGCCAACATAGAACATTTGGACCATGTGAACGAAGTTTTGTACGGACATTCGGCTTTGTATGTACTCCATTTTTTTTCCGAACTTATAAGTGGACGAAACACACATGTTTTCGCATAGAAAACGATACACCTAAGAGACTAGCCACTCAATAGCTTAACTCGGGTTGTTCTAAGGCGAAAAAACAACGTTCCGTCCGTAAAAACAACGTTTATGTCCGTCCGTTCGGTTGGTATTTACTCAGTTTTCGGTCCGAACTTAGAAATAGAAGAAACTCACTTGTTTTGGAATCTAAAACCTCAAGATCGACAAGGCTTAGCTGGGACGTTTAAGACCAAGATAGAACATTTGGACCATGGGAACGAAGTTTTGTACGGACATTCGGCTTTGTATGTACTCCATTTTTGTTCCGAACTTATAAGTGGACGAAACACACATGTTTTCGCATAGAAAACGATACACCTAAGAGACTAGCCACTCAATAGCTTAACTCGGGTTGTTCTATGGCGAAAAAACAACGTTCCATCCGTAAAAACGAGGTTTATGTCCGTCCGTTCGGTCGGTATTTTCTCGATTTTCGGTCCGAACTTGGAAATGGATGAAACTCACTTGTTTTGGAATCTAAAACCTCAAGATCGACAAGGCTTAACCGGGACGTTTTAAGACCAAGATAGAACATTTGGACCATGGGAACGAAGTTTTGTACGGACATTCGGCTTTGTATGTACTCCATTTTTGTTCCGAACTTATAAATGGACGAAACACACATGTTTTCACATAGAATACGATACACCTAAGAGACTAGCCACTCAATAGCTTAACTCGGGTTGTTCTAAGGCGAAAAAACAACGTTCCATCCGTAAAAACGAGGTTTATGTCCGTCCGTTCGGTCGGTATTTACTCGGTTTTAGGTCCAAACTTGGAAATAGACGAAACTCACTTGTTTTGGAATCTAAAACCTCAAGATCGACAAGGATTAGCCGGGACGTTTAAGACCAAGATAGAACATTTGGACCATGGGAACGAAGTTTTGTACCGACATTCGGCTTTGTATGTACTCCATTTTTGTTCCGAACTTATAAGTGGACGAAACACACATGTTTTCGCATAGAAAACGATACACCTAAGAGACTAGACACTGCAATACCTTCACTCGGGTTGTTCTAAGGCGAAAAAACAACGTTACGTCCGTAAAAATGAGGTTTATGTCCGTCCGTTCGGTCGGTATTTTCTCGGTTTTCGGTCCGAACTTGGAAATGGATGAAACTCACTTGTTTTGGAATCTAAAACCTCAAGATCGACAAGGCTTAACCGGGACGTTATAAGGCCAATATAGAACATTTGGACCATGGGAACGAAGTTTTGTCCGGACATTCGGCTTGGTATGTACTCCATTTTGGTTCTGAACTTTTAAGTGGACCAAACACACATGTTTTCGCATAGGAAACGATACACCTAAGAGACTACCCACTCAATAGCTTAACTCGGGTTGTTCTAAGGCGAAAAAACAACGTTCCATCCGTAAAAACGAGGTTTATGTCCGTCCGTTCGGTCGGTGTTTACTCGGTTTTAGGTCCAAACTTGGAAATGGACGATACTCACTTGTTTTGGAATCTAAAACCTCAAGATCGACAAGGCTTAACCGGGACGTTTTAAGGCCATCATAGAACATTTGGACCATGGGAACGAAGTTTTGTACGGACAATCGGCTTTGTATGTACTCCATTTTTGTTCCGAACTTATAAGTGGACGAAACACACATGTTTTCGCATAGAAAACGATACACCGAAGAGACTAGCCACTCAATTGCTTAAGTCGGGGAGTTCTAAGGACAAAAAACAACCTTCCGTCCATAAAAACGAGGTTAATGTCCATTCGTTCGGTCGGTATTTACTCGATTTTCGGGCCAAACTTGGAAATGGAGGAAACTCACTTGTTTTGGAATCTAAAACCTCAAGATCGACAAGGCTTAACCGGGACGTTTTAAGGCCAACATAGAACATTTGGACCATGGGAACGAAGTTTCGTCCGGACATCCGGCATGGTATGTACTCCATTTTTTTTCCGAATTTATAAGTGGACGAAACACACATGATTTCGCATAGAAAACGATACGCCTAAGAGACTAGCCACTCAATAGCTTAACTCGGGTTGTTCTAAGGCGAAAAAACAACGTTCCATCCATAAAAACGAGGTTTATGTCCGTCCGTTCGGTCGGTATTTACTCGGTTTTTGGTCCAAACTTGGAAATGGACGAAACTCACTTTTTTGGAATCCAAAACCTGAAGATCGACAAACATAGAACATTTGGACCATGGGAACGAAGTTTTTTACGGACATTCGGCTTTGTATGTACTCCATTTTTGTTCCGAACTTATAAGTGGACGAAACACACATGTTTTCGCATAGAAAACGATACACCTAAGAGACTAGCCACTCAATAGCTTAACTCGGGTTGTTCTAAGGCGAAAAAACAACGTTCCGTCCGTAAAAACGACGTATATGTCCGTCCGTTCGGTTGGTATTTACTCGGTTTTCGGTCCGAACTTAGAAATAGAAGAAACTCACTTGTTTTGGAATCTAAAACCTCAAGATCGACAAGGCTTAGCCGGGTCGTTTAAGACCAAGATAGAACATTTGGACCATGGGAACGAAGTTTTGTACGGACATTCGGCTTTGTATGTACTCCATTTTTGTTCCGAACTTATAAGTGGACGAAACACACATGTTTTCGCATAGAAAACGATACACCTAAGAGACTAGACACTGCAATACCTTCACTCGGGTTGTTCTAAGGCGAAAAAACAACGTTACGTCCGTAAAAACGAGGTTTATGTCCGTCCGTTCGGTCGGTATTTTCTCGGTTTTCGGTCCGAACTTGGAAATGGATGAAACTCACTTGTTTTGGAATCTAAAACCTCAAGATCGACAAGGCTTAACCGGGACGTTATAAGGCCAATATAGAACATTTGGACCATGGGAACGAAGTTTTGTCCGGACATTCGGCTTGGTATGTACTCCAATTTTGTTCCGAACTTATAAGTGGACCAAACACACATGTTTTCGCATAGGAAACGATACACCTAAGAGACTACCCACTCAATAGCTTAACTCGGGTTGTTCTAAGGCGAAAAAACAACGTTCCATCCGTAAAAACGAGGTTTATGTCCGTCCGTTCGGTCGGTGTTTACTCGGTTTTAGGTCCAAACTTTAAAATGGACGATACTCACTTGTTTTGGAATCTAAAACCTCAAGATCGACAAGGCTTAACCGGAACGTTTTAAGGCCAACATAGAACATTTGGACCATGGGAACGAAGTTTTGTACGGACAATCGGCTTTGTATGTACTCCATTTTTGTTCCGAACTTATAAGTGGACGAAACACACATGTTTTCGCATAGAATACGATACACCTAAGAGACTAGCCACTCAATAGCTTAACTCGGGTTGTTCTAAGGCGAAAAAACAACGTTCCATCCATAAAAACGAGGTTTATGTCCGTCCGTTCGGTCGGTATTTACTCGGTTTTTGGTCCAAACTTGGAAATGGACGAAACTCACTTGTTTTGGAATCTAAAACCTCAAGATCGACAAGGCTTAACCGGGACGTTATAAGGCCAACATAGAACATTTGGACCATGGGAACAAAGTTTTGTACGGACATTCGGCTTTGTATGTACTCCATTTTTGTTCCGAACTTATAAGTGGACGAAACACACATGTTTTCGCATGGAAAACGATACACCGAAGAGACTAGCCACTCAATTGCTTAAGTCGGGGAGTTCTAAGGACAAAAAACAACGTTCCGTCCATAAAAACGAGGTTTATGTTCATTCGTTTGGTCGGTATTTACTCGATTTTCGGTCCAAACTTGGAAATGGATGAAACTCACTTGTTTTGGAATCTAAAACCTCAAGATCGACAAGGCTTAACCGGGACGTTTTAAGGCCAATATAGAACATTTGGACCATGGGAACGAAGTTTTGTCCGGACATTCGGCTTGGTATGTACTCAATTTTTGTTCCGAACTTATAAGTGGACAAAACACACATGTTTTCGCATAGGAAACGATACACCTAAGAGACTACCCACTCAATTGCTTAACTCAGGGAGTTCTAAGGACAAAAAACAAAGTTCCGTCCATAAAAACGAGGTTTATGTCTGTCCGTTCGGTTGGTATTTTATCGGTTTTCGGGCCGAACTTGGAAATTGAGGAAACTCATTTGTTTTGGAATCTAAAACCTCAAGATCGACAAGGCTTAACCGGGACGCTTTAAGGCCAACATAGAACATTTGGACCATGTGAACGAAGTTTTGTACGGACATTCGGCTTTGTATGTACTCCATTTTTTTTCCGAACTTATAAGTGGACGAAACACACATGTTTTCGCATAGAAAACGATACACCTAAGAGACTAGCCACTCAATAGCTTAACTCGGGTTGTTCTAAGGCGAAAAAACAACGTTCCGTCCGTAAAAACGACGTTTATGTCCGTCCGTTCGGTTGGTATTTACTCGGTTTTCGGTCCGAACTTAGAAATAGAAGAAACTCACTTGTTTTGGAATCTAAAACCTCAAGATCGACAAGGCTTAGCCGGGACGTTTAAGACCAAGATAGAACATTTGGACCATGGGAACGAAGTTTTGTACGGACATTCGGCTTTGTATGTACTCCATTTTTGTTCCGAACTTATAAGTGGACGAAACACACATGTTTTCGCATAGAAAACGATACACCTAAGAGACTAGCCACTCAATAGCTTAACTCGGGTTGTTCTAAGGCGAAAAAACAACGTTCCATCCGTAAAAACGAGTTTTATGTCCGTCCGTTCGGTCGGTATTTACTCGGTTTTAGGTCCAAACTTGGAAATAGACGAAACTCACTTGTTTTGGAATCTAAAACCTCAAGATCGACAAGGATTAGCCGGGACGTTTAAGACCAAGATAGAACATTTGGACCATGGGAACGAAGTTTTGTACCGACATTCGGCTTTGTATGTACTCCATTTTTGTTCCGAACTTATAAGTGGACGAAACACACATGTTTTCGCATAGAATACGATACACCTAAGAGACTAGCCACTCAATTGCTTAACTCGGGTTGTTCTAAGGCGAAAAAACAACGTTCCATCCATAAAAACGAGGTTTATGTCCGTCCGTTCGGTCGGTATTTACTCGGTTTTTGGTCCAAACTTGGAAATGGACGAAACTCAATTGTTTTGGAATCTAAAACCTCAAGATCGACAAGGCTTAACCGGGACGTTATAAGGCCAACATAGAACATTTGGACCATGGGAACAAAGTTTTGTACGGACATTCGGCTTTGTATGTACTCCATTTTTGTTCCGAACTTATAAGTGGACGAAACACACATGTTTTCGCATGGAAAACGATACACCGAAGAGACTAGCCACTCAATTGCTTAAGTCGGGGAGTTCTAAGGACAAAAAACAACGTTCCGTCCATAAAAACGAGGTTTATGTCCATTCGTTCGGTCGGTATTTACTCGATTTACAGTCCGAACTTGGATATGGATGAAACTCACTTGTTTTGTAATCTAAAACCTCAAGATCGACAAGGCTTAACCGGGACGTTTTAAGGCCAATATAGAACATTTGGACCATGGGAACGAAGTTTTGTCCGGACATTCGGCTTGGTATGTACTCAATTTTTGTTCCGAACTTATAATTGGACAAAACACACATGTTTTCGCATAGGAAACGATACACCTAAGAGACTACCCACTCAATTGCTTAACTCAGGGAGTTCTAAGGACAAAAAACAAAGTTCCGTCCATAAAAATGAGGTTTATGTCCGTCCGTTCGGTTGGTATTTTATCGGTTTTCGGGCCGAACTTGGAAATTGAGGAAACTCACTTGTTTTGGAATCTAAAACCTCAAGATCGACAAGGCTTAACCGGGACGCTTTAAGGCCAACATAGAACATTTGGACCATGTGAACGAAGTTTTGTACGGACATTCGGCTTTGTATGTACTCCATTTTTTTTCCGAACTTATAAGTGGACGAAACACACATGTTTTCGCATAGAAAACGATACACCTAAGAGACTAGCCACTCAATAGCTTAACTCGGGTTGTTCTAAGGCGAAAAAACAACGTTCCATCCGTAAAAACGAGGTTTATGTCCGTCCGTTCGGTCGGTATTTTCTCGGTTTTCGGTCCGAACTTGGAAATTGATGAAACTCACTTGTTTTGGAATCTAAAACCTCAAGATCGACAAGGCTTAACCGGGACGTTTTAAGGCCAATATAGAACATTTGGACCATGGGAACGAAGTTTTGTCCGGACATTCGGCTGGGTATGTACTCAATTTTTGTTTCGAACTTATAAGTAGACCAAACACACATGTTTTCGCATAGGAAACGATACACCTAAGAGACTACCCACTCAATACCTTCACTCGGGTTGTTCTAAGGCGAAAAAACAACGTTCCATCCGTAAAAACGAGGTTTATGTCCGTCCGTTCGGTCGGGGTTTACTCGGTTTTAGGTCCAAACTTGGAAATGGACGAAACTCACTTGTTTTTGAATCTAAAACCTCAAGATCGACAAGGCTTAACCGGGAGGTTTTAAGGCCAACATAGAACATTTGGACCATGGGAACGAAGTTTTGTACGGACAATCGGCTTTGTATGTACTCCATTTTTGTTCCCAACTTATAAGTGGACGAAACACACATGTTTTCGCATAGAAAACGATACACCGAAGAGACTAGCCACTCAATTGCTTAAGTCGGGGAGTTCTAAGGACAAAAAACAACCTTTCGTCCATAAAAACGAGGTTAATGTCCATTCGTTCGGTCGGTATTTACTCGATTTTCGGTCCGAACTTGGAAATGGAGGAAACTCACTTGTTTTGGAATCTAAAACCTCAAGATCGACAAGGCTTAACTGGGACGTTTTAAGGCTAACATAGAACATTTGGACCATGGGAACGAAGTTTCGTCCGGACATCCGGCTTGGTATGTACTCCATTTTTTTTCCGAACTTATAAGTGGACGAAACACACATGATTTCGCATAGAAAACGATACACCTAAGAGACTAGCCACTCAATAGCTTAACTCGGGTTGTTCTAAGGCGAAAAAACAACGTTCCATCCATAAAAACGAGGTTTATGTCCGTCCGTTCGGTCGGTATTTACTCGGTTTTTGGTCCAAACTTGGAAATGGACGAAACTCACTTTTTTGGAATCCAAAACCTGAAGATCGATAAGGCTTAACCGGGACGCTTTAAGGCCAACATAGAACATTTGGACCATGGGAACGAAGTTTTGTACGGACATTCGGCTTTGTATGTACTCCATTTTTGTTCCGAACTTATAAGTGGACGAAACACACATGTTTTCGCATAGAAAACGATACACATAAGAGACTAGCCACTCAATAGCTTAACTCGGGTTGTTCTAAGGCGAAAAAACAACGTTCCGTCCGTAAAAACGACGTTTATGTCCGTCCGTTCGGTTGGTATTTACTCGGTTTTCGGTCCGAACTTAGAAATAGAAGAAACTCACTTGTTTTGGAATCTAAAACCTCAAGATCGACAAGGCTTAGCCGGGTCGTTTAAGACCAAGATAGAACATTTGGACCATGGGAACGAAGTTTTGTACGGACATTCGGCTTTGTATGTACTCCATTTTTTTTCCGAACTTATAAGTGGACGAAACACACATGTTTTCGCATAGAAAACGATACACCTAAGAGACTAGCCACTCAATAGCTTAACTCGGGTTGTTCTAAGGCGAAAAAACAACGTTCCATCCGTAAAAACGAGGTTTATGTCCGTCCGTTCGGTCGGTATTTACTCGGTTTTAGGTCCAAACTTGGAAATAGACGAAACTCACTTGTTTTGGAATCTAAAACCTCAAGATCGACAAGGATTAGCCAGGACGTTTAAGACCAAAATAGAACATTTGGACCATGGGAACGAAGTTTTGTACGGACATTCGGCTTTTTATGTACTCCATTTTTGTTCCGAACTTATAAGTGGACGAAACACACATGTTTTCGCATAGAATACGATACACCTAAGAGACTAGCCACTCAATAGCTTAACTCGGGTTGTTCTAAGGCAAAAAAACAACGTTCCGTCCGTAAAAACGACGTTTATGTCCGTCCGTTCGGTTGGTATTTACTCGGTTTTCGGTCCGAACTTAGAAATAGAAGAAACTCACTTGTTTTGGAATCTAAAACCTCAAGATCGTCAAGGCTTAACCGGGACATTTTATGGCCAACATAGAACATTTGGACCATGGGAACGAAGTTTTGTACGGACATTCGGCTTTTTATGTACTCCATTTTTGTTCCGAACTTATAAGTGGACGAAGCACACATGTTTTCGCATAGAAAACGATACACCTAAGAGACTAGACACTGCAATAGCTTAACTTTGGTTGTTCTAAGGCGAAAAAACAACGTTCCATCCGTTAAAACGAGGTTTATGTCTGTCTGTTCGGTTGGTATTTTATCGGTTTACGGGCCGAACTTGGAAATTGAGGAAACTCACTTGTTTTGGAATCTAAAACCTCAAGATCGACAAGGCTTAACCGGGACGCTTTAAGGCCAACATAGAACATTTGGACCATGTGAACGAAGTTTTGTACGGACATTCGGCTTTGTATGTACTCCATTTTTGTTCCGAACTTATAAGTGGACGAAACACACATGTTTTCGCATAGAAAACGATACACCTAAGAGACTAGACACTGCAATACCTTAACTCGGGTTGTTCTAAGGCGAAAAAACAACGTTACGTCCGTAAAAACGAGGTTTATGTCCGTCCGTTCGGTTGGTATTTTATCGGTTTTCGGTCCGAACTTGGAAATTGAGGAAACTCACTTGTTTTGGAATCTAAAACCTCAAGATCGACAACGCTTAACCGGGACGTTTTAAGGCCAACATAGAACATTTGGACCATGGGAACGAAGTTTTGTCCGGACATTCGGCTAGGTATGTACTCCATTTTTGTTCCGAACTTATAAGTGGACGAAACACACATGTTTTCGTATAGAAAACGATACACCTAAGAGACTAGACACTGCAATAGCTTAACTCTGGTTGTTCTAAGGCGAAAAAACAACATTCCGTCCGTAAAAACGACGTTTATGTCCGTCCGTTCGGTTGGTATTTACTCGGTTTTCGGTCCGAACTTGGAAATGGACGAAACTCACTTGTTTTGGAATCTAAAACCTCAAGATTGACAAGGATTAGCCGGGACGTTTAATACCAAGATAGAACATTTGGACCATGGGAACGAAGTTTTGTACGGACATTCGGCTTTGTATGTACTCCATTTTTGTTCCGAACTAATAAGTGGACGAAACACACATGTTTTCGCATAGAATACGATACACCTAAGAGACTAGCCACTCAATAGCTTAACTCGGGTTGTTCTAAGGCGAAAAAACAACGTTCCATCCGTAAAGACGAGGTTTATGTCCGTCCGTTCGGTCGTTATTCACTCGGTTTTTGGTCCAAACTTGGAAATGGACGAAACTCACTTGTTTTGGAATCTAAAACCTCAAGATCGACAATGCTTAACCGGGACATTTTAAGGCCAACATAGAACATTTGGACCATGGGAACGAAGTCTTTTACGGACATTCGGCTTTGTATGTACTCCATTTTTGTTCCGAACTTATAAGTGGACGAAACACACATGTTTTCGCATAGAAAACGATACACATAAGAGACTAGCCACTCAATAGCTTAACTCGGGTTGTTCTAAGGCGAAAAAACAACGTTCCATCCGTAAAAACGAGGTTTATGTCCGTCCGTTCGGTCGGTATTTACTCGGTTTTCGGTCCAAACTTGGAAATGGACGAAACTCACTTGTTTTGGAATCTAATACCTCAAGATCGACAAGGCTTAACCGGGACGTTTTAACGCCAACATAGAACATTTGGACCACGGGAACGAAGTTTCGTCCGGACATTCGGCTTGGTATGTACTCCATTTTTTTTCCGAACTTATAAGTGGACGAAACACATATGATTTCGCATAGAAAACGATACACCTAAGAGACTAGCCACTCAATAGTTTAACTCGGGTTGTTCTAAGGCGAAAAAACAACGTTCCATCCATAAAACTACTAGGTTTATGTCCGTCCGTTCGGTCGGTATTTACTCGGTTTTTGGTCCAAACTTGGAAATGGACGAAACTCACTTGTTTTGGAATCCAAAACCTCAAGATCGACAAGGCTTAACCGGGACGCTTTAAGGCCAACATAGAACATTTGGACCATGGGAACGAAGTTTTGTACGGACATTCGGCTTTGTATGTACTCTATTTTTGTTCCGAACTTATAAGTGGACGAAACACACATGTTTTCGCATAGAAAACGATACACCTAAGAGACTAGACACTGCAATAGCTTAACTCTGGTTGTTCTAAGGCGAAAAAACAACGTTCCATCCATAAAAACGAGGTTTATGTCCGTCCGTTCGGTCGGTATTTACTCGGTTTTTGGTCCAAACTTGGAAATGGACGAAACTCACTTGTTTTGGAATCCAAAACCTCAAGATCGACAAGGCTTAACCGGGACGCTTTAAGGCCAACATAGAACATTTGGACCATGGGAACGAAGTTTTGTACGGACATTCGGCTTTGTATGTACTCCATTTTTGTTCCGAACTTATAAGTGGACGAAACACACATGTTTTCGCATAAAAACAATAGACCTAAGAGACTAGACACTGCAATAGCTTAACTCTGGTTGTTCTAAGGCGAAAAAACAACGTTCCGTCCGTAAAAACGACGTTTATGTCCGTCCGTTCGGTTGGTATTTACTCGGTTTTCGGTCCGAACATGGAAATGGACGAAACTCACTTGTTTTGGAATCTAAAACCTCAAGATCGACAAGGATTAGCCGGGACGTTTAAGACCAAGATAGAACATTTGGACCATGGGAATGAAGTTTTGTACCGACATTCGGCTTGGTATGTACTCTATTTTTGTTCCGAACTTATAAGTGGACGAAACACACATGTTTTCGCATAGAATACGATACACCTAAGAGACTAGCCACTCAATAGCTTAACTCGGGTTGTTCTAAGGCGAAAAAACAACGTTCCATCCATAAAAACGAGGTTTATGTCCGTCCGTTCGGTCGGTATTTACTCGGTTTTCGGTCCAAACTTGGAAATGGCCGAAACTCACTTGTTTGGGAATCTAAAACCTCAAGATCGACAAGGCTTAACCGGGACGTTTTAAGGCCAATATAGAACATTTGGACCATGGGAACGAAGTTTTGTACGGACATTCGGCTTTGTATGAACTCCATTTTTGTTCCGAACTTATAAGTGGACGAAACACACATGTTTTCGCATAGAAAACGATACACCTAAGAGACTAGACACTGCAATACCTTAACTCGGGTTGTTCTAAGGCGAAAAAACAACGTTCCGTCCGAAAAAACGAGGTTTATGTCCGTCCGTTCGGTCGGTATTTTCTCGGTTTTCGGTCCAAACTTGGAAATGGACGAAACTCACTTGTTTTGGAATCTAATACCTCAAGATCGACAAGGCTTAACCGGGACGTTTTAAGGCCAACATAGAACATTTGGACCATGGGAACGAAGTTTCGTCCGGACATTCGGCTTGGTATGTACTCCATTTTTTTTCCGAACTTATAAGTGGACGAAACACACATGATTTCGCATAGAAAACGATACACCTAAGAGACTAGCCACTCAATAGCTTAACTCGGGTTGTTCTAAGGCGAAAAAACAACGTTCCATCCATAAAACTACTAGGTTTATGTCCGTCCGTTCGGTCGGTATTTACTAGGTTTTTGGTCCAAACTTGGAAATGGACGAAACTAACTTGTTTTGGAATCCAAAACCTCAAGATCGACATTGCTTAACCGGGACGCTTTAAGGCCAACATAGAACATTTGGACCATGGGAACGAAGTTTTGTACGGACATTCGGCTTTGTATGACTCTATTTTTGTTCCGAACTTATAAGTGGAAGAAACACACATGTTTTCGCATAGAAAACGATACACCTAAGAGACTAGACACTGCAATAGCTTAACTCTGGTTGCTCTAAGGCGAAAAAACAACGTTCCATCCATAAAAACGAGGTTTATGTCCGTCCGTTCGGTCGGTATTTACTCGGTTTTTGGTCCAAACTTGGAAATGGACGAAACTCACTACTTTTGGAATCCAAAACCTCAAGATCGACAAGGCTTAACCGGGACGCTTTAAGGCCAACATAGAACATGTGGACCATGGGAACGAAGTTTTGTACGGAAATTCGGCTTTGTATGTACTCCATTTTTGATCCGAACTTATAAGTGGACGAAACACACATGTTTTCGCATAGAAAACAATACACCTAAGAGACTAGACACTGCAATAGCTTAAGTCTGGTTGTTCTAAGGCGAAAAAACAACGTTCCATCCATAAAAACGAGGTTTATGTCTGTCCGTTCGGTCGGTATTTACTCGGTTTTTGGTCCAAACTTGGAAATGGACGAAACTCACTTGTTTTGGAATCCAAAATCTCAAGATCGACAAGGCTTAACCGGGACGCTTTAAGGCCAACATAGAACATTTGGACCATGGGAACGAAGTTTTGTTTGGACATTCGGCTTTGTATGTACTCCATTTTTGTTCCAAACTTATAAGTGGACGAAACACACATGTTTTCGCATAGAAAACAATACACCTAAGAGACTAGCCACTCAATAGCTTAACTCGGGTTGTTCTAAGGCGAAAAAACAACGTTCCTTCCATAAAACTACTAGGTTTATGTCCGTCCGTTCGGTCGGTATTTACTCGGTTTTTGGTCCAAACTTGGAAATGGACGAAACTCACTTGTTTTGGAATCCAAAACCTCAAGATCGACAAGGCTTAACCGGGACGCTTTAAGGCCAACATAGAACATTTGGACCATGGGAACGAAGTTTTGTACGGACATTCGGCTTTGTATGTACTCTATTTTTGTTCCGAACTTATAAGTGGACGAAACACACATGTTTTCGCATAGAAAACGATACACCTAAGAGACTAGACACTGCAATAGCTTAACTCTGGTTGTTCTAAGGCGAAAAAACAACGTTCCATCCATAAAAACGAGGTTTATGTCCGTCCGTTCGGTCGGTATTTACTCGGTTTTTGGTCCAAACTTGGAAATGGACGAAACTCACTTGTTTTGGAATCCAAAACCTCAAGATCGACAAGGCTTAACCGGGACGCTTTAAGGCCAACATAGAACATTTGGACCATGGGAACCAAGTTTTGTACGGACATTCGGCTTTGTATGTACTCCATTTTTGTTCCGAACTTATAAGTGGACGAAACACACATGTTTTCGCATAAAAACAATAGACCTAAGAGACTAGACACTGCAATAGCTTAACTCTGGTTGTTCTAAGGCGAAAAAACAACGTTCCGTCCGTAAAAACGACGTTTATGTCCGTCCGTTCGGTTGGTATTTACTCGGTTTTCGGTCCGAACATGGAAATGGACGAAACTCACTTGTTTTGGAATCTAAAACCTCAAGATCGACAAGGATTAGCCGGGACGTTTAAGACCAAGATAGAACATTTGGACCATGGGAATGAAGTTTTGTACCGACATTCGGCTTGGTATGTACTCTATTTTTGTTCCGAACTTATAAGTGGACGAAACACACATGTTTTCGCATAGAATACGATACACCTAAGAGACTAGCCACTCAATAGCTTAACTCGGGTTGTTCTAAGGCGAAAAAACAACGTTCCATCCATAAAAACGAGGTTTATGTCCGTCCGTTCGGTCGGTATTTACTCGGTTTTCGGTCCAAACTTGGAAATGGCCGAAACTCACTTGTTTGGGAATCTAAAACCTCAAGATCGACAAGGCTTAACCGGGACGTTTTAAGGCCAATATAGAACATTTGGACCATGGGAACGAAGTTTTGTACGGACATTCGGCTTTGTATGAACTCCATTTTTGTTCCGAACTTATAAGTGGACGAAACACACATGTTTTCGCATAGAAAACGATACACCTAAGAGACTAGACACTGCAATACCTTAACTCGGGTTGTTCTAAGGCGAAAAAACAACGTTCCGTCCGAAAAAACGAGGTTTATGTCCGTCCGTTCGGTCGGTATTTTCTCGGTTTTCGGTCCAAACTTGGAAATGGACGAAACTCACTTGTTTTAGAATCTAATACCTCAAGATCGACAAGGCTTAACCGGGACGTTTTAAGGCCAACATAGAACATTTGGACCATGGGAACGAAGTTTCGTCCGGACATTCGGCTTGGTATGTACTCCATTTTTTTTCCGAACTTATAAGTGGACGAAACACACATGATTTCGCATAGAAAACGATACACCTAAGAGACTAGCCACTCAATAGCTTAACTCGGGTTGTTCTAAGGCGAAAAAACAACGTTCCATCCATAAAACTACTAGGTTTATGTCCGTCCGTTCGGTCGGTATTTACTAGGTTTTTGGTCCAAACTTGGAAATGGACGAAACTAACTTGTTTTGGAATCCAAAACCTCAAGATCGACATTGCTTAACCGGGACGCTTTAAGGCCAACATAGAACATTTGGACCATGGGAACGAAGTTTTGTACGGACATTCGGCTTTGTATGACTCTATTTTTGTTCCAAACTTATAAGTGGAAGAAACACACATGTTTTCGCATAGAAAACGATACACCTAAGAGACTAGACACTGCAATAGCTTAACTCTGGTTGCTCTAAGGCGAAAAAACAACGTTCCATCCATAAAAACGAGGTTTATGTCCGTCCGTTCGGTCGGTATTTACTCGGTTTTTGGTCCAAACTTGGAAATGGACGAAACTCACTACTTTTGGAATCCAAAACCTCAAGATCGACAAGGCTTAACCGGGACGCTTTAAGGCCAACATAGAACATGTGGACCATGGGAACGAAGTTTTGTAGGAAATTCGGCTTTGTATGTACTCCATTTTCGATCCGAACTTATAAGTGGACGAAACACACATGTTTTCGCATAGAAAACAATACACCTAAGAGACTAGACACTGCAATAGCTTAAGTCTGGTTGTTCTAAGGCGAAAAAACAACGTTCCATCCATAAAAACGAGGTTTATGTCTGTCCGTTCGGTCGGTATTTACTCGGTTTTTGGTCCAAACTTGGAAATGGACGAAACTCACTTGTTTTGGAATCCAAAATCTCAAGATCGACAAGGCTTAACCGGGACGCTTTAAGGCCAACATAGAACATTTGGACCATGGGAACGAAGTTTTGTTTGGACATTCGGCTTTGTATGTACTCCATTTTTGTTCCAAACTTATAAGTGGACGAAACACACATGTTTTCGCATAGAAAACAATACACCTAAGAGACTAGCCACTCAATAGCTTAACTCGGGTTGTTCTAAGGCGAAAAAACAACGTTCCTTCCATAAAACTACTAGGTTTATGTCCGTCCGTTCGGTCGGTATTTACTCGGTTTTTGGTCCAAACTTGGAAATGGACGAAACTCACTTGTTTTGGAATCCAAAACCTCAAGATCGACAAGGCTTAACCGGGACGCTTTAAGGCCAACATAGAACATTTGGACCATGGGAACGAAGTTTTGTACGGACATTCGGCTTTGTATGTACTCTATTTTTGTTCCGAACTTATAAGTGGAAGAAACACACATGTTTTCGCATAGAAAACGATACACCTAAGAGACTAGACACGGCAATAGCTTAACTCTGGTTGTTCTAAGGCGAAAAAACAACGTTCCATCCATAAAAACAACGTTTATGTCCGTCCGTTCGGTTGGTATTTACTCGGTTTTTGGTCCGAACTTGGAAATAGAAGAAACTGACTTGTTTTGGGATCTAAAACCTCAAGATCGACAAGGCTTAGCCGGGACGTTTAAGACCAAGATAGAACATTTGGACCATGGGAACGAAGTTTTGTACCGACATTCGGCTTTGTATGTACTCCATTTTTGTTCCGAACTTATAAGTGGACGAAACACACATGTTTTCGCATAGAAAACGATACACCTAAGAGACTAGACACTGCAATACCTTAACTCGGGTTGTTCTAAGGCGAAAAAACAACGTTCCATCCGTAAAGACGAGGTTTATGTCCGTCCGTTCGGTCGTTATTTACTCGGTTTTTGGTTTAAACTTGGAAATGGACGAAACTCACTTGTTTTGGAATCTAAAACCTCAAGATCGACAATGCTTAACCGGCACATTTTAAGGCCAACATAGAACATTTGGACCATGGGAACGAAGTCTTGTACGGACATTCGGCTTTGTATATACTCCATTTTTGTTCCGAACTTATAAGTGGACGAAACACACATGTTTTCGCATAGAAAACGATACACCTAAGAGACTAGCCACTCAATAGCTTAACTCGGGTTGTTCTAAGGCGAAAAAACAACGTTCCATCCGTAAAAACGATGTTTATGTCCGTCCGTTCGGTCGGTATTTACTCGGTTTTCGGTCCAAACTTGGAAATGGCCGAAACTCACTTGTTTGGGAATCTAAAACCTCAAGATCGACAAGGCTTAACCGGGACGTTTTAAGGCCAATATAGAACATTTGGACCATGGGAACGAAGTTTTGTACGGACATTCGGCTTTGTATGAACTCCATTTTTGTTCCGAACTTATAAGTGGACGAAACACACATGTTTTCGCATAGAAAACGATACACCTAAGAGACTAGACACTGCAATACTTTAACTCGGGTTGTTCTAAGGCGAAAAAACAACGTTCCATCCGTAAAGACGAGGTTTATGTCCGTCCGTTCGGTCGTTATTTACTCGGTTTTTGGTTTAAACTTGGAAATGGACGAAACTCACTTGTTTTGGAATCTAAAACCTCAAGATCGACAATGCTTAACCGGGACATTTTAAGGCCAACATAGAACATTTGGACCATGGGAACGAAGTCTTGTACGGACATTCGGCTTTCTATGTACTCCATTTTTGTTCCGAACTTATAAGTGGACGAAACACACATGTTTTCGCATAGAAAACGATACACCTAAGAGACTAGACACTGCAATACCTTAACTCGGGTTGTTCTAAGGCGAAAAAACAACGTTCCGTCCGTAAACACGAGGTTTATGTCCGTCCGTTCGGTCGGTATTTTCTCGGTTTTCGGTCCAAACTTGGTAATGGACGAAACTCATTTTTTTTGGAATCTAATACCTCAAGATCGACAAGGCTTAACCGGGACGTTTTAAGGGCAACATAGAACATTTGGACCATGGGAACGAAGTTTTGTACGGACATTCGGCTTTCTATGTACTCCATTTTTGTTCCGAACTTATAAGTGGACGAAACACACATGTTTTCGCATAGAAAACGACACACCTAAGAGACTAGACACTGCAATACCTTAACTCGGGTTGTTCGAAGGCGAAAAAACAACGTTCCGTCCGTAAAAACGAGGTTTATGTCCGTCCGTTCGGTCGGTATTTTCTCGGTTTTCGGTCCAAACTTGGAAATGGATGAAGCTCACTTGTTTTGGAATCTAATACCTCAAGATCGACAAGGCTTAACCGGGACGTTTTAAGGCCAACATAGAACATTTGGACCATGGGAACGAAGTTTCGTCCGGACATTCGGCTTGGTATGTACTCCATTTTTTTTCCGAACTTATAACTGGACGAAACACACATGATTTCGCATAGAAAATGATACACCTAAGAAACTAGCCTCTCAATAGCTTAACTCGGGTTGTTCTAAGGCGAAAAAACAACGTTCCATCCATAAAAACGAGGTTTATGTCCGTCCGTTCGGTCGGTATTTACTCGTTTTTGGTCCAAACTTGGAAATGGACGAAACTCACTTGTTTTGGAATCCAAAACCTCAAGATCGACAAGGCTTAACCGGGACGCTTTAAGGCCAACATAGAACATTTGGACCATGGGAACGAAGTTTTGTACGGACATTCGGCTTTGTATGTACTCTATTTTTGTTCCAAACTTATAAGTTGACGAAACACACATGTTTTCGCATAGAAAACGATACACCTAAGAGACTAGCCACTCAATTGCTTAACACGGGTTGTTCTAAGTCGAAAAAACAACGTTCCATCCGTTAAAACGAGGTTTATGTCTGTCCGTTCGGTCGGTATTTACTCGGTTTTCGGTCCAAACATGGAAATGGACGAAACTCACTTGTTTTGGAATCTAAAACCTCAAGATCGACAAGGCTTAACCGGGACGTTTTAAGGCCAACATAGAACATTTGGACCATGGGAACGAAGTTTTGTACGGACATTCGGCTTTGTATGTACTCCATTTTTGTTCCGAACTTATAAGTGGACAAAACACAAATGTTTTCGCATAGGAAAGGATACACCTAAGAGACTACCCACTCAATTGCTTAACTCAGGGAGTTCTAAGGAAAAATAACAAAGTTCTGTCCATAAAAACGAGGTTTATGTCCGTCCGTTCGGTTGGTATTTTATCGGTTTTCGGTCCGAACTTGGAAATTGAGGAAACTCACTTGTTTTGGAATCTAAAACCTCAAGATCGACAAGGCTTAACCGGGACGTTTTAAGGCCAACATAGAACATTTGGACCATGGGAACCAAGTTTTGTCCGGACATTCGGCTAGGTATGTACTCCATTTTTGTTCCGAACTTATAAGTGGACGAAACACACAAGTTTTCGCATAGAAAACGATACACCTAAGAGACTAGACACTGCAATAGCTTAACTCTGGTTGTTCTAAGGCGAAAAAACAACATTCCGTCCGTAAAAACGACGTTTATGTCCGTCCGTTCGGTTGGTATTTACTCGGTTTTCGGTCCGAACTTGGAAATCGACGAAACTCACTTGTTTTGGAATATAAAACCTCAAGATCGACAAGGATTAGCCGGGACGTTTAAGACCAAGATAGAACACTTGGACCATGGGAACGAAGTTTTGTACCGACATTCGGCTTTGTATGTACTCCATTTTTGTTCCGAACTTATAAGTGGACGAAACTCACATGTTTTCGCATAGAATACGATACACCTAAGAGACTAGCCACTCAATAGCTTAACTCTGGTTGTTCTAAGGCGAAAAAACAACGTTCCGTCCGTAAAAACGACGTTTATGTCCGTCCGTTCGGTTGGTATTTACTCGGTTTTCGGTCCGAACATGGAAATGGACGAAACTCACTTGTTTTGGAATCTAAAACCTCAAGATCGACAAGGATTAGCCGGGACGTTTAAGACCAAGATAGAACATTTGGACCATGGGAATGAAGTTTTGTACCGACATTCGGCTTGGTATGTACTCTATTTTTGTTCCGAACTTATAAGTGGACGAAACACACATGTTTTCGCATAGAATACGATACACCTAAGAGACTAGCCACTCAATAGCTTAACTCGGGTTGTTCTAAGGCGAAAAAACAACGTTCCATCCATAAAAACGAGGTTTATGTCCGTCCGTTCGGTCGGTATTTACTCGGTTTTCGGTCCAAACTTGGAAATGGCCGAAACTCACTTGTTTGGGAATCTAAAACCTCAAGATCGACAAGGCTTAACCGGGACGTTTTAAGGCCAATATAGAACATTTGGACCATGGGAACGAAGTTTTGTACGGACATTCGGCTTTGTATGAACTCCATTTTTGTTCCGAACTTATAAGTGGACGAAACACACATGTTTTCGCATAGAAAACGATACACCTAAGAGACTAGACACTGCAATACCTTAACTCGGGTTGTTCTAAGGCGAAAAAACAACGTTCCGTCCGAAAAAACGAGGTTTATGTCCGTCCGTTCGGTCGGTATTTTCTCGGTTTTCGGTCCAAACTTGGAAATGGACGAAACTCACTTGTTTTAGAATCTAATACCTCAAGATCGACAAGGCTTAACCGGGACGTTTTAAGGCCAACATAGAACATTTGGACCATGGGAACGAAGTTTCGTCCGGACATTCGGCTTGGTATGTACTCCATTTTTTTTCCGAACTTATAAGTGGACGAAACACACATGATTTCGCATAGAAAACGATACACCTAAGAGACTAGCCACTCAATAGCTTAACTCGGGTTGTTCTAAGGCGAAAAAACAACGTTCCATCCATAAAACTACTAGGTTTATGTCCGTCCGTTCGGTCGGTATTTACTAGGTTTTTGGTCCAAACTTGGAAATGGACGAAACTAACTTGTTTTGGAATCCAAAACCTCAAGATCGACATTGCTTAACCGGGACGCTTTAAGGCCAACATAGAACATTTGGACCATGGGAACGAAGTTTTGTACGGACATTCGGCTTTGTATGACTCTATTTTTGTTCCGAACTTATAAGTGGAAGAAACACACATGTTTTCGCATAGAAAACGATACACCTAAGAGACTAGACACTGCAATAGCTTAACTCTGGTTGCTCTAAGGCGAAAAAACAACGTTCCATCCATAAAAACGAGGTTTATGTCCGTCCGTTCGGTCGGTATTTACTCGGTTTTTGGTCCAAACTTGGAAATGGACGAAACTCACTACTTTTGGAATCCAAAACCTCAAGATCGACAAGGCTTAACCGGGACGCTTTAAGGCCAACATAGAACATGTGGCCCATGGGAACGAAGTTTTGTACGGAAATTCGGCTTTGTATGTACTCCATTTTCGATCCGAACTTATAAGTGGACGAAACACACATGTTTTCGCATAGAAAACAATACACCTAAGAGACTAGACACTGCAATAGCTTAAGTCTGGTTGTTCTAAGGCGAAAAAACAACGTTCCATCCATAAAAACGAGGTTTATGTCTGTCCGTTCGGTCGGTATTTACTCGGTTTTTGGTCCAAACTTGGAAATGGACGAAACTCACTTGTTTTGGAATCCAAAATCTCAAGATCGACAAGGCTTAACCGGGACGCTTTAAGGCCAACATAGAACATTTGGACCATGGGAACGAAGTTTTGTTTGGACATTCGGCTTTGTATGTACTCCATTTTTGTTCCAAACTTATAAGTGGACGAAACACACATGTTTTCGCATAGAAAACAATACACCTAAGAGACTAGCCACTCAATAGCTTAACTCGGGTTGTTCTAAGGCGAAAAAACAACGTTCCTTCCATAAAACTACTAGGTTTATGTCCGTCCGTTCGGTCGGTATTTACTCGGTTTTTGGTCCAAACTTGGAAATGGACGAAACTCACTTGTTTTGGAATCCAAAACCTCAAGATCGACAAGGCTTAACCGGGACGCTTTAAGGCCAACATAGAACATTTGGACCATGGGAACGAAGTTTTGTACGGACATTCGGCTTTGTATGTACTCTATTTTTGTTCCGAACTTATAAGTGGAAGAAACACACATGTTTTCGCATAGAAAACGATACACCTAAGAGACTAGACACGGCAATAGCTTAACTCTGGTTGTTCTAAGGCGAAAAAACAACGTTCCATCCATAAAAACAACGTTTATGTCCGTCCGTTCGGTTGGTATTTACTCGGTTTTTGGTCCGAACTTGGAAATAGAAGAAACTGACTTGTTTTGGGATCTAAAACCTCAAGATCGACAAGGCTTAGCCGGGACGTTTAAGACCAAGATAGAACATTTGGACCATGGGAACGAAGTTTTGTACCGACATTCGGCTTTGTATGTACTCCATTTTTGTTCCGAACTTATAAGTGGACGAAACACACATGTTTTCGCATAGAAAACGATACACCTAAGAGACTAGACACTGCAATACCTTAACTCGGGTTGTTCTAAGGCGAAAAAACAACGTTCCATCCGTAAAGACGAGGTTTATGTCCGTCCGTTCGGTCGTTATTTACTCGGTTTTTGGTTTAAACTTGGAAATGGACGAAACTCACTTGTTTTGGAATCTAAAACCTCAAGATCGACAATGCTTAACCGGCACATTTTAAGGCCAACATAGAACATTTGGACCATGGGAACGAAGTCTTGTACGGACATTCGGCTTTGTATATACTCCATTTTTGTTCCGAACTTATAAGTGGACGAAACACACATGTTTTCGCATAGAAAACGATACACCTAAGAGACTAGCCACTCAATAGCTTAACTCGGGTTGTTCTAAGGCGAAAAAACAACGTTCCATCCGTAAAAACGATGTTTATGTCCGTCCGTTCGGTCGGTATTTACTCGGTTTTCGGTCCAAACTTGGAAATGGCCGAAACTCACTTGTTTGGGAATCTAAAACCTCAAGATCGACAAGGCTTAACCGGGACGTTTTAAGGCCAATATAGAACATTTGGACCATGGGAACGAAGTTTTGTACGGACATTCGGCTTTGTATGAACTCCATTTTTGTTCCGAACTTATAAGTGGACGAAACACACATGTTTTCGCATAGAAAACGATACACCTAAGAGACTAGACACTGCAATACTTTAACTCGGGTTGTTCTAAGGCGAAAAAACAACGTTCCATCCGTAAAGACGAGGTTTATGTCCGTCCGTTCGGTCGTTATTTACTCGGTTTTTGGTTTAAACTTGGAAATGGACGAAACTCACTTGTTTTGGAATCTAAAACCTCAAGATCGACAATGCTTAACCGGGACATTTTAAGGCCAACATAGAACATTTGGACCATGGGAACGAAGTCTTGTACGGACATTCGGCTTTCTATGTACTCCATTTTTGTTCCGAACTTATAAGTGGACGAAACACACATGTTTTCGCATAGAAAACGATACACCTAAGAGACTAGACACTGCAATACCTTAACTCGGGTTGTTCTAAGGCGAAAAAACAACGTTCCGTCCGTAAACACGAGGTTTATGTCCGTCCGTTCGGTCGGTATTTTCTCGGTTTTCGGTCCAAACTTGGTAATGGACGAAACTCATTTTTTTTGGAATCTAATACCTCAAGATCGACAAGGCTTAACCGGGACGTTTTAAGGGCAACATAGAACATTTGGACCATGGGAACGAAGTTTTGTACGGACATTCGGCTTTCTATGTACTCCATTTTTGTTCCGAACTTATAAGTGGACGAAACACACATGTTTTCGCATAGAAAACGACACACCTAAGAGACTAGACACTGCAATACCTTAACTCGGGTTGTTCGAAGGCGAAAAAACAACGTTCCGTCCGTAAAAACGAGGTTTATGTCCGTCCGTTCGGTCGGTATTTTCTCGGTTTTCGGTCCAAACTTGGAAATGGATGAAGCTCACTTGTTTTGGAATCTAATACCTCAAGATCGACAAGGCTTAACCGGGACGTTTTAAGGCCAACATAGAACATTTGGACCATGGGAACGAAGTTTCGTCCGGACATTCGGCTTGGTATGTACTCCATTTTTTTTCCGAACTTATAACTGGACGAAACACACATGATTTCGCATAGAAAATGATACACCTAAGAAACTAGCCTCTCAATAGCTTAACTCGGGTTGTTCTAAGGCGAAAAAACAACGTTCCATCCATAAAAACGAGGTTTATGTCCGTCCGTTCGGTCGGTATTTACTCGTTTTTGGTCCAAACTTGGAAATGGACGAAACTCACTTGTTTTGGAATCCAAAACCTCAAGATCGACAAGGCTTAACCGGGACGCTTTAAGGCCAACATAGAACATTTGGACCATGGGAACGAAGTTTTGTACGGACATTCGGCTTTGTATGTACTCTATTTTTGTTCCAAACTTATAAGTTGACGAAACACACATGTTTTCGCATAGAAAACGATACACCTAAGAGACTAGCCACTCAATTGCTTAACACGGGTTGTTCTAAGTCGAAAAAACAACGTTCCATCCGTTAAAACGAGGTTTATGTCTGTCCGTTCGGTCGGTATTTACTCGGTTTTCGGTCCAAACATGGAAATGGACGAAACTCACTTGTTTTGGAATCTAAAACCTCAAGATCGACAAGGCTTAACCGGGACGTTTTAAGGCCAACATAGAACATTTGGACCATGGGAACGAAGTTTTGTACGGACATTCGGCTTTGTATGTACTCCATTTTTGTTCCGAACTTATAAGTGGACAAAACACAAATGTTTTCGCATAGGAAAGGATACACCTAAGAGACTACCCACTCAATTGCTTAACTCAGGGAGTTCTAAGGAAAAATAACAAAGTTCTGTCCATAAAAACGAGGTTTATGTCCGTCCGTTCGGTTGGTATTTTATCGGTTTTCGGTCCGAACTTGGAAATTGAGGAAACTCACTTGTTTTGGAATCTAAAACCTCAAGATCGACAAGGCTTAACCGGGACGTTTTAAGGCCAACATAGAACATTTGGACCATGGGAACCAAGTTTTGTCCGGACATTCGGCTAGGTATGTACTCCATTTTTGTTCCGAACTTATAAGTGGACGAAACACACAAGTTTTCGCATAGAAAACGATACACCTAAGAGACTAGACACTGCAATAGCTTAACTCTGGTTGTTCTAAGGCGAAAAAACAACATTCCGTCCGTAAAAACGACGTTCATGTCCGTCCGTTCGGTTGGTATTTACTCGGTTTTCGGTCCGAACTTGGAAATCGACGAAACTCACTTGTTTTGGAATCTAAAACCTCAAGATCGACAAGGATTAGCCGGGACGTTTAAGACCAAGATAGAACACTTGGACCATGGGAACGAAGTTTTGTACCGACATTCGGCTTTGTATGTACTCCATTTTTGTTCCGAACTTATAAGTGGACGAAACTCACATGTTTTCGCATAGAATACGATACACCTAAGAGACTAGCCACTCAATAGCTTAACTCGGGTTGTTCTAAGGCGAAAAAACAATGTTCCATCCGTAAAGACGAGGTTTATGTCCGTCCGTTCGGTCGTTATTTACTCGGTTTTTGGTCCAAACTTGGAAATGGACGAAACTCACTTGCTTTGGAATCTAAAACCTCAAGATGGACAATGCTTAACCGGGACATTTTAAGGCCAACATAGAACATTTGGACCATGGGAACGAAGTCTTGTACGGACATTCGGCTTTGTATGTACTCCATTTTTGTTCCGAACTTATAAGTGGACGAAACACACATGTTTTCGCATAGAAAACCATACACCTAAGAGACTAGCCACTCAATAGCTTAACTCGGGTTGTTCTAAGGCAAAAAACAACGTTCCATCCGTAAAAACGAGGTTTATGTCCGTCCGTTCGGTCGGTATTTACTCGGTTTTCGGTCCAAACTTGGAAATGGACGAAACTCACTTGTTTTGGAATCTAAAACCTCAAGATCGACAAGGCTTAACCGGGACATTTTAAGGCCAACATAGAACATTTGGACCATGGGAACGAAGTTTCGTCCGGACATTCGGCTTGGTATGTACTCCATTTTTTTTCCGAACTTATAAGTGGACGAAACACACATGATTTCGCATAGAAAACGATACACCTAAGAGACTAGCCACTCAATAGCTTAACTCGGGTTGTTCTAAGGCGAAAAAACAACGTTCCATCCATAAAACTACTAGGTTTATGTCCGTCCGTTCGGTCGGTATTTACTTGGTTTTTGGTCCAAACTTGGAAATGGACGAAACTCACTTGTTTTGGAATCCAAAACCTCAAGATCGACAAGGCTTAACCGGGACGCTTTAAGGCCAACATAGAACATTTGGACCATGGGAACGAAGTTTTGTACGGACATTCGGCTTTGTATGTACTCTATTTTTGTTCCGAACTTATAAGTGGAAGAAACACACATGTTTTCGCATAGAAAACGATACACCTAAGAGACTAGACACTGCAATAGCTTAACTCTGGTTGTTCTAAGGCGAAAAAACAACGTTCCATCCATAAAAACAAGGTTTATGTCCGTCCGTTCGGTCGGTATTTACTCGGTTTTTGGTCCAAACTTGGAAATGGACGAAACTCACTTGTTTTGGAATCCAAAACTTCAAGATAGACAAGGCTTAACCGGGACGCTTTAAGGCCAACATTGAACATTTGGACCATGGGAACGAAGTTTTGTACGGACATTCGGCTTTGTATGTACTCCATTTTTGTTCCGAACTTATAAGTGGACGAAACACACATGTTTTCGCATAGAAAACGATACACCTAAGAGACTAGCCACTCAATAGCTTAACTCGGGTTGTTCTAAGGCGAAAAAACGATGTTTATGTCCATCCGTTCGGTCGGTATTTACTCTGTTTTCGGTCCAAACTTGGAAATGGCCGAAACTCACTTGTTTGGGAATCTAAAACCTCAAGATCGACAAGGCTTAACCGGGACGTTTTATGGCCAATATAGAACATTTGGACCATGGGAACGAAGTTTTGTACGGACATTCGGCTTTGTATGAACTCCATTTTTGTTCCGAACTTATAAGTGGACGAAACACACATGTTTTCGCATAGAAAACGATACACCTAAGAGACTAGACACTGCAATAGCTTAACTCAAGATCGACAAGGCTTAGCCGGGACGTTTAAGACCAAGATAGAACATTTGGACCATGGGAACGAAGTTTCGTCCGGACATTCGGCTTGGTATGTACTCCATTTTTTTTCCGAACTTATAACTGGACGAAACACACATGATTTCGCATAGAAAATGATACACCTAAGAAACTAGCCTCTCAATAGCTTAACTCGGGTTGTTCTAAGGCGAAAAAACAACGTTCCATCCATAAAAACGAGGTTTATGTCCGTCCGTTCGGTCGGTATTTACTCGTTTTTGGTCCAAACTTGGAAATGGACGAAACTCACTTGTTTTGGAATCCAAAACCTCAAGATCGACAAGGCTTAACCGGGACGCTTTAAGGCCAACATAGAACATTTGGACCATGGGAACGAAGTTTTGTACGGACATTCGGCTTTGTATGTACTCTATTTTTGTTCCAAACTTATAAGTTGACGAAACACACATGTTTTCGCATAGAAAACGATACACCTAAGAGACTAGCCACTCAATTGCTTAACACGGGTTGTTCTAAGTCGAAAAAACAACGTTCCATCCGTTAAAACGAGGTTTATGTCTGTCCGTTCGGTCGGTATTTACTCGGTTTTCGGTCCAAACATGGAAATGGACGAAACTCACTTGTTTTGGAATCTAAAACCTCAAGATCGACAAGGCTTAACCGGGACGTTTTAAGGCCAACATAGAACATTTGGACCATGGGAACGAAGTTTTGTACGGACATTCGGCTTTGTATGTACTCCATTTTTGTTCCGAACTTATAAGTGGACAAAACACAAATGTTTTCGCATAGGAAAGGATACACCTAAGAGACTACCCACTCAATTGCTTAACTCAGGGAGTTCTAAGGAAAAATAACAAAGTTCTGTCCATAAAAACGAGGTTTATGTCCGTCCGTTCGGTTGGTATTTTATCGGTTTTCGGTCCGAACTTGGAAATTGAGGAAACTCACTTGTTTTGGAATCTAAAACCTCAAGATCGACAAGGCTTAACCGGGACGTTTTAAGGCCAACATAGAACATTTGGACCATGGGAACGAAGTTTCGTCCCGACATTCGGCTTGGTATGTACTCCATTTTTTTTCCGAACTTATAAGTGGACGAAACACACATGATTTCGCATAGAAAACGATACACCTAAGAGACTAGCCACTCAATAGCTTAACTCGGGTTGTTCTAAGGCGAAAAAACAACGTTCCATCCATAAAACTACTAGGTTTATGTCCGTCCGTTCGGTCGGTATTTACTCGGTTTTTGGTCCAAACTTGGAAATGGACGAAACTCACTTGTTTTGGAATCCAAAACCTCAAGATCGACAAGGCTTAACCGGGACGCTTTAAGGCCAACATAGAACATTTGGACCATGGGAACGAAGTTTTGTACGGACATTCGGCTTTGTATGTACTCTATTTTTGTTCCGAACTTATAAGTGGAAGAAACACACATGTTTTCGCATAGAAAACGATACACCTAAGAGACTAGACACTGCAATAGCTTAACTCTGGTTGTTCTAAGGCGAAAAAACAACGTTCCATCCATAAAAACGAGGTTTATGTCTGTCCGTTCGGTCGGTATTTACTCGGTTTTTGGTCCAAACTTGGAAATGGACGAAACTCACTTGTTTTGGAATCCAAAATCTCAAGATCGACAAGGCTTAACCGGGACGCTTTAAGGCCAACATAGAACATTTGGATCATGGGAACGAAGTTTTGTTCGGACATTCGGCTTTGTATGTACTCCATTTTTGTTCCAAACTTATAAGTGGACGAAACACACATGTTTTCGCATAGAAAACAATACACCTAAGAGACTAGACACTGCAATAGCTTAACTCTGGTTGTTCTAAGGCGAAAAAACAACGTTCCGTCCGTAAAAACGACGTTTATGTCCGTCCGTTCGGTTGGTATTAACTCGGTTTTCGGTCCGAACATGGAAATGGACGAAACTCACTTGTTTTGGAATCTAAAACCTCAAGATCGACAAGGCTTAGCCGGGACGTTTAAGACCAATATAGAACATTTGGACCATGGGAACGAAGTTTTGTACGGACATAAGGCTTTCTATGTACTCCATTTTTGTTCCGAACTTATAAGTGGACGAAACACACATGTTTTCGCATAGAAAACGATACACCTAAGAGACTAGCCACTCAATAGCTTAACTCGGGTTGTTCTAAGGCGAAAAAACAACGATCCGTCCGTAAAAACAACGTTTATGTCCGTCCGTTCGGTTGGTATTTACTCGGTTTTTGGTCCGAACTTGGAAATAGAAGAAACTCACTTGTTTTGGAATCTAAAACCTCAAGATCGACAAGGCTTAGCCGGGACGTTTAAGACCAAGATAGAACATTTGGACCATGGGAACGAAGTTTTGTACGGACATTCGGCTTTGTATGTACTCCATTTTTGTTCCGAACTTATAAGTGGACGAAACACACATGTTTTCGCATAGAAAATGATACACCTAAGAGACTAGCCACTCAATAGCTTAACTCGGGTTGTTCTAAGGCGAAAAAACAACGTTCCATCCATAAAAACGAGGTTTATGTCCGTCCGTTCGGTCGGTATTTACTCGGTTTTTGGTCCAAACTTGAAAATGGACGAAACTCACTTTTTTGGAATCCAAAACCTGAAGATCGACAAGGCTTAACCGGGATGCTTTAAGGCCAACATTGAACATTTGGACCATGGGAACGAAGTTTTGTACGGACATTCGGCTTTGTATGTACTCCATTTTTGTTCCGAACTTATAAGTGGACGAAACACACATGTTTTCGCATAGAAAACGATACACCTAAGAGACTAGCCACTCAATAGCTTAACTCGGGTTGTTCTAAGGCGAAAAAACAACGATCCGTCCGTAAAAACAACGTTTATGTCCGTCCGTTCGGTTGGTATTTACTCGGTTTTTGGTCCGAACTTGGAAATAGAAGAAACTCACTTGTTTTGGAATCTAAAACCTCAAGATCGACAAGGCTTAGCCGGGACGTTTAAGACCAAGATAGAACATTTGGACCATGGGAACGAAGTTTCGTCCGGACATTCGGCTTGGTATGTACTCCATTTTTTTTCCGAACTTATAACTGGACGAAACACACATGATTTCGCATAGAAAATGATACACCTAAGAAACTAGCCTCTCAATAGCTTAACTCGGGTTGTTCTAAGGCGAAAAAACAACGTTCCATCCATAAAAACGAGGTTTATGTCCGTCCGTTCGGTCGGTATTTACTCGTTTTTGGTCCAAACTTGGAAATGGACGAAACTCACTTGTTTTGGAATCCAAAACCTCAAGATCGACAAGGCTTAACCGGGACGCTTTAAGGCCAACATAGAACATTTGGACCATGGGAACGAAGTTTTGTACGGACATTCGGCTTTGTATGTACTCTATTTTTGTTCCAAACTTATAAGTTGACGAAACACACATGTTTTCGCATAGAAAACGATACACCTAAGAGACTAGCCACTCAATTGCTTAACACGGGTTGTTCTAAGTCGAAAAAACAACGTTCCATCCGTTAAAACGAGGTTTATGTCTGTCCGTTCGGTCGGTATTTACTCGGTTTTCGGTCCAAACATGGAAATGGACGAAACTCACTTGTTTTGGAATCTAAAACCTCAAGATCGACAAGGCTTAACCGGGACGTTTTAAGGCCAACATAGAACATTTGGACCATGGGAACGAAGTTTTGTACGGACATTCGGCTTTGTATGTACTCCATTTTTGTTCCGAACTTATAAGTGGACAAAACACAAATGTTTTCGCATAGGAAAGGATACACCTAAGAGACTACCCACTCAATTGCTTAACTCAGGGAGTTCTAAGGAAAAATAACAAAGTTCTGTCCATAAAAACGAGGTTTATGTCCGTCCGTTCGGTTGGTATTTTATCGGTTTTCGGTCCGAACTTGGAAATTGAGGAAACTCACTTGTTTTGGAATCTAAAACCTCAAGATCGACAAGGCTTAACCGGGACGTTTTAAGGCCAACATAGAACATTTGGACCATGGGAACCAAGTTTTGTCCGGACATTCGGCTAGGTATGTACTCCATTTTTGTTCCGAACTTATAAGTGGACGAAACACACAAGTTTTCGCATAGAAAACGATACACCTAAGAGACTAGACACTGCAATAGCTTAACTCTGGTTGTTCTAAGGCGAAAAAACAACATTCCGTCCGTAAAAACGACGTTTATGTCCGTCCGTTCGGTTGGTATTTACTCGGTTTTCGGTCCGAACTTGGAAATCGACGAAACTCACTTGTTTTGGAATCTAAAACCTCAAGATCGACAAGGATTAGCCGGGACGTTTAAGACCAAGATAGAACACTTGGACCATGGGAACGAAGTTTTGTACCGACATTCGGCTTTGTATGTACTCCATTTTTGTTCCGAACTTATAAGTGGACGAAACTCACATGTTTTCGCATAGAATACGATACACCTAAGAGACTAGCCACTCAATAGCTTAACTCGGGTTGTTCTAAGGCGAAAAAACAATGTTCCATCCGTAAAGACGAGGTTTATGTCCGTCCGTTCGGTCGTTATTTACTCGGTTTTTGGTCCAAACTTGGAAATGGACGAAACTCACTTGCTTTGGAATCTAAAACCTCAAGATTGACAATGCTTAACCGGGACATTTTAAGGCCAACATAGAACATTTGGACCATGGGAACGAAGTCTTGTACGGACATTCGGCTTTGTATGTACTCCATTTTTGTTCCGAACTTATAAGTGGACGAAACACACATGTTTTCGCATAGAAAACCATACACCTAAGAGACTAGCCACTCAATAGCTTAACTCGGGTTGTTCTAAGGCAAAAAACAACGTTCCATCCGTAAAAACGAGGTTTATGTCCGTCCGTTCGGTCGGTATTTACTCGGTTTTCGGTCCAAACTTGGAAATGGACGAAACTCACTTGTTTTGGAATCTAAAACCTCAAGATCGACAAGGCTTAACCGGGACATTTTAAGGCCAACATAGAACATTTGGACCATGGGAACGAAGTTTCGTCCGGACATTCGGCTTGGTATGTACTCCATTTTTTTTCCGAACTTATAAGTGGACGAAACACACATGATTTCGCATAGAAAACGATACACCTAAGAGACTAGCCACTCAATAGCTTAACTCGGGTTGTTCTAAGGCGAAAAAACAACGTTCCATCCATAAAACTACTAGGTTTATGTCCGTCCGTTCGGTCGGTATTTACTCGGTTTTTGGTCCAAACTTGGAAATGGACGAAACTCACTTGTTTTGGAATCCAAAACCTCAAGATCGACAAGGCTTAACCGGGACGCTTTAAGGCCAACATAGAACATTTTGACCATGGGAACGAAGTTTTGTCCGGACATTCGGCTTGGTATGTACTCCATTTTTGTTCCGAACTTATAAGTGGACGAAACACACATGTTTTCGCATAGAAAACGATACACCTAAGAGACTAGCCACTCAATAGCTTAACTCGGGTTGTTCTAAGGCGAAAAAACGATGTTTATGTCCATCCGTTCGGTCGGTATTTACTCTGTTTTCGGTCCAAACTTGGAAATGGCCGAAACTCACTTGTTTGGGAATCTAAAACCTCAAGATCGACAAGGCTTAACCGGGACGTTTTATGGCCAATATAGAACATTTGGACCATGGGAACGAAGTTTTGTACGGACATTCGGCTTTGTATGAACTCCATTTTTGTTCCGAACTTATAAGTGGACGAAACACACATGTTTTCGCATAGAAAACGATACACCTAAGAGACTAGACACTGCAATACCTTAACTCGGGTTGTTCTAAGGCGAAAAAACAACGTTCCGTCCGAAAAAACGAGGTTTATGTCCGTCCGTTCGGTCGGTATTTTCTCGGTTTTCGGTCCAAACTTGGAAATGGACGAAACTCACTTGTTTTGGAATCTAATACCTCAAGATCGACAAGGCTTAACCGGGACGTTTTAAGGCCAACATAGAACATTTGGACCATGGGAACGAAGTTTCGTCCCGACATTCGGCTTGGTATGTACTCCATTTTTTTTCCGAACTTATAAGTGGACGAAACACACATGATTTCGCATAGAAAACGATACACCTAAGAGACTAGCCACTCAATAGCTTAACTCGGGTTGTTCTAAGGCGAAAAAACAACGTTCCATCCATAAAACTACTAGGTTTATGTCCGTCCGTTCGGTCGGTATTTACTCGGTTTTTGGTCCAAACTTGGAAATGGACGAAACTCACTTGTTTTGGAATCCAAAACCTCAAGATCGACAAGGCTTAACCGGGACGCTTTAAGGCCAACATAGAACATTTGGACCATGGGAACGAAGTTTTGTACGGACATTCGGCTTTGTATGTACTCTATTTTTGTTCCGAACTTATAAGTGGAAGAAACACACATGTTTTCGCATAGAAAACGATACACCTAAGAGACTAGACACTGCAATAGCTTAACTCTGGTTGTTCTAAGGCGAAAAAACAACGTTCCATCCATAAAAACAAGGTTTATGTCCGTCCGTTCGGTCGGTATTTACTCGGTTTTTGGTCCAAACTTGGAAATGGACGAAACTCACTTGTTTTGGAATCCAAAACTTCAAGATCGACAAGGCTTAACCGGGACGCTTTAAGGCCAACATAGAACATTTGGACCAGGGGAACGAAGTTTTGTACGGACATTCGGCTTGTATGTACTCCATTTTTGTTCCGAACTTATAAGTGGACGAAACACACATGTTTTCGCATAGAAAACAATACACCTAAGAGACTAGACACTGCAATAGCTTAAGTCTGGTTGTTCTAAGGCGAAAAAACAACGTTCCATCCATAAAAACGAGGTTTATGTCTGTCCGTTCGGTCGGTATTTACTCGGTTTTTGGTCCAAACTTGGAAATGGACGAAACTCACTTGTTTTGGAATCCAAAATCTCAAGATCGACAAGGCTTAACCGGGACGCTTTAAGGCCAACATAGAACATTTGGATCATGGGAACGAAGTTTTGTTCGGACATTCGGCTTTGTATGTACTCCATTTTTGTTCCAAACTTATAAGTGGACGAAACACACATGTTTTCGCATAGAAAACAATACACCTAAGAGACTAGACACTGCAATAGCTTAACTCTGGTTGTTCTAAGGCGAAAAAACAACGTTCCGTCCGTAAAAACGACGTTTATGTCCGTCCGTTCGGTTGGTATTTACTCGGTTTTCGGTCCGAACATGGAAATGGACGAAACTCACTTGTTTTGGAATCTAAAACCTCAAGATCGACAAGGCTTAGCCGGGACGTTTAAGACCAATATAGAACATTTGGACCATGGGAACGAAGTTTTGTACGGACATAAGGCTTTCTATGTACTCCATTTTTGTTCCGAACTTATAAGTGGACGAAACACACATGTTTTCGCATAGAAAACGATACACCTAAGAGACTAGCCACTCAATAGCTTAACTCGGGTTGTTCTAAGGCGAAAAAACAACGATCCGTCCGTAAAAACAACGTTTATGTCCGTCCGTTCGGTTGGTATTTACTCGGTTTTTGGTCCGAACTTGGAAATAGAAGAAACTCACTTGTTTTGGAATCTAAAACCTCAAGATCGACAAGGCTTAGCCGGGACGTTTAAGACCAAGATAGAACATTTGGACCATGGGAACGAAGTTTTGTACGGACATTCGGCTTTGTATGTACTCCATTTTTATTCCGAACTTATAAGTGGACGAAACACACATGTTTTCGCATAGAAAATGATACACCTAAGAGACTAGCCACTCAATAGCTTAACTCGGGTTGTTCTAAGGCGAAAAAACAACGTTCCATCCATAAAAACGAGGTTTATGTCCGTCCGTTCGGTCGGTATTTACTCGGTTTTTGGTCCAAACTTGAAAATGGACGAAACTCACTTTTTTGGAATCCAAAACCTGAAGATCGACAAGGCTTAACCGGGACGCTTTAAGGCCAACATTGAACATTTGGACCATGGGAACGAAGTTTTGTACGGACATTCGGCTTTGTATGTACTCCATTTTTGTTCCGAACTTATAAGTGGACGAAACACACATGTTTTCGCATAGAAAACGATACACCTAAGAGACTAGCCACTCAATAGCTTAACTCGGGTTGTTCTAAGGCGAAAAAACGATGTTTATGTCCATCCGTTCGGTCGGTATTTACTCGGTTTTCGGTCCAAACTTGGAAATGGCCGAAACTCACTTGTTTGGGAATCTAAAACCTCAAGATCGACAAGGCTTGACCGGGACGTTTTATGGCCAATATAGAACATTTGGACCATGGGAACGAAGTTTTGTACGGACATTCGGCTTTGTATGAACTCCATTTTTGTTCCGAACTTATAAGTGGACGAAACACACATGTTTTCGCATAGAAAACGATACACCTAAGAGACTAGACACTGCAATACCTTAACTCGGGTTGTTCTAAGGCGAAAAAACAACGTTCCGTCCGAAAAAACGAGGTTTATGTCCGTCCGTTCGGTCGGTATTTTCTCGGTTTTCGGTCCAAACTTGGAAATGGACGAAACTCACTTGTTTTGGAATCTAATACCTCAAGATCGACAAGGCTTAACCGGGACGTTATAAGGCCAACATAGAACATTTGGACCATGGGAACGAAGTTTCGTCCCGACATTCGGCTTGGTATGTACTCCATTTTTTTTCCGAACTTATAAGTGGACGAAACACACATGATTTCGCATAGAAAACGATACACCTAAGAGACTAGCCACTCAATAGCTTAACTCGGGTTGTTCTAAGGCGAAAAAACAACGTTCCATCCATAAAACTACTAGGTTTATGTCCGTCCGTTCGGTCGGTATTTACTCGGTTTTTGGTCCAAACTTGGAAATGGACGAAACTCACTTGTTTTGGAATCCAAAACCTCAAGATCGACAAGGCTTAACCGGGACGCTTTAAGGCCAACATAGAACATTTGGACCATGGGAACGAAGTTTTGTACGGACATTCGGCTTTGTATGTACTCTATTTTTGTTCCGAACTTATAAGTGGAAGAAACACACATGTTTTCGCATAGAAAACGATACACCTAAGAGACTAGACACTGCAATAGCTTAACTCTGGTTGTTCTAAGGCGAAAAAACAACGTTCCATCCATAAAAACGAGGTTTATGTCCGTCCGTTCGGTCGGTATTTACTCGGTTTTTGGTCCAAACTTGGAAATGGACGAAACTCACTTGTTTTGGAATCCAAAACCTCAAGATCGACAAGGCTTAACCGGGACGCTTTAAGGCCAACATAGAACATTTGGACCATGGGAACGAAGTTTTGTACGGACATTCGGCTTTGTATGTACTCCATTTTTGTTCCGAACTTATAAGTGGACGAAACACACATGTTTTCGCATAGAAAACAATACACCTAAGAGACTAGACACTGCAATAGCTTAAGTCTGGTTGTTCTAAGGCGAAAAAACAACGTTCCATCCATAAAAACGAGGTTTATGTCTGTCCGTTCGGTCGGTATTTACTCGGTTTTTGGTCCAAACTTGGAAATGGACGAAACTCACTTGTTTTGGAATCCAAAACCTCAAGATCGACAAGGCTTAACCGGGACGCTTTAAGGCCAACATAGAACATTTGGACCATGGGAACGAAGTTTTGTACGGACATTCGGCTTTGTATGTACTCGATTTTTGTTCCGAACTTATAAGTGGACGAAACACACATGTTTTCGCATAGAAAACAATACACCTAAGAGACTAGACACTGCAATAGCTTAACTCTGGTTGTTCTAAGGCGAAAAAACAACGTTCCGTCCGTAAAAACGACGTTTATGTCCGTCCGTTCGGTTGGTATTTACTCGGTTTTCGGTTCGAACATGGAAATGGACGAAACTTACTTGTTTTGGAATCTAAAACCTCAAGATCGACAAGGCTTAGCCGGGACGTTTAAGACCAATATAGAACATTTGGACCATGGGAACGAAGTTTTGTATGGACATAAGGCTTTGTATGTACTCCATTTTTGTTCCGAACTTATAAGTGGACGAAACACACATGTTTTCGCATAGAAAACGATACACCTAAGAGACTAGCCACTCAATAGCTTAACTCGGGTTGTTCTAAGGCGAAAAAACAACGATCCGTCCGTAAAAACAACGTTTATGTCCGTCCGTTCGGTTGGTATTTACTCGGTTTTTGGTCCGAACTTGGAAATAGAAGAAACTCACTTGTTTTGGAATCTAAAACCTCAAGATCGACAAGGCTTAGCCGGGACGTTTAAGACCAAGATAGAACATTTGGACCATGGGAACGAAGTTTTGTACGGACATTCGGCTTTGTATGTACTCCATTTTTGTTTCGAACTTATAAGTGGACGAAACACACATGTTTTCGCAGAGAAAACGATACACCTAAGAGACTAGCCACTCAATAGCTTAACTCGGGTTGTTCTAAGGCGAAAAAACATCGTTCCATCCGTAAAAACGAGGTTTATGTCCGTCCGTTCGGTCTGTATTTACTCGGTTTTCGGTCCAAACTTGGAAATGGACGAAACTCACTTGTTTTTGGAATCTAAAACCTCAAGATCGACAAGGCTTAACCGGGACGTTTTAAGGCCAACATAGAACATTTGGACCATGGGAACGAAGTTTTGTACGGACATTCGGCTTTGTATGTACTCCATTTTTGTTTCGAACTTATAAGTGGACGAAACACACATGTTTTCGCATAGAAAACGATACACCGAAGAGACTAGCCACTCAATTGCTTAAGTTGGGGAGTTCTAAGGACAAAAAACAACGTTCCGTCCATAAAAACGAGGTTTATGTCCATTCGTTCGGTCGGTATTTACTCGATTTTCGGTCCAAACTTGGAAATGGATGAAACTCACTTGTTTTGGAATCTAAAACCTCAAGATCGACAAGGATTAGCCGGGACGTTTAAGACCAAGATAGAACATTTGGACCATGGGAACGAAGTTTTGTACGGAGATTCGGCTTTGTATGTACTCCATTTTTGTTCCGAACTTATAAGTGGACAAAACACAAATGTTTTCGCATAGGAAAGGATACACCTAAGAGACTACCCACTCAATTGCTTAACTCAGGGAGTTCTAAGGACAAAAAACAAAGTTCTGTCCTTAAAAACGAGGTTTATGTCCGTCCGTTCGGTTGGTATTTTATCGGTTTTCGGTCCGAACTTGGAAATTGAGGAAACTCACTTGTTTTGGAATCTAAAACCTCAAGATCGACAAGGCTTAACCGGGACGTTTTAAGGCCAACATAGAACATTTGGACCATGGGAACCAAGTTTTGTCCGGACATTCGGCTAGGTATGTACTCCATTTTTGTTCCGAACTTATAAGTGGACGAAACACACAAGTTTTCGCATAGAAAACGATACACCTAAGAGACTAGACACTGCAATAGCTTAACTCTGGTTGTTCTAAGGCAAAAAAACAACATTCCGTCCGTAAAAACGACGTTTATGTCCGTCCGTTCGGTTGGTATTTACTCGGTTTTCGGTCCGAACTTGGAAATCGACGAAACTCACTTGTTTTGGAATCTAAAACCTCAAGATCGACAAGGATTAGCCGGGACGTTTAAGACCAAGATAGAACACTTGGACCATGGGAACGAAGTTTTGTACCGACATTCGGCTTTGTATGTACTCCATTTTTGTTCCGAACTTATAAGTGGACGAAACACACATGTTTTCGCATAGAATACGATACACCTAAGAGACTAGCCACTCAATAGCTTAACTCGGGTTGTTCTAAGGCGAAAAAACAATGTTCCATCCGTAAAGACGAGGTTTATGTCCGTCCGTTCGGTCGTTATTTACTCGGTTTTTGGTCCAAACTTGGAAATGGACGAAACTCACTTGTTTTGGAATCTAAAACCTCAAGATCGACAATGCTTAACCGGGACATTTTAAGGCCAACATAGAACATTTGGACCATGGGAACGAAGTCTTGTACGGACATTCGGCTTTGTATGTACTCCATTTTTGTTCCGAACTTATAAGTGGACGAAACACACATGTTTTCGCATAGAAAACCATACACCTAAGAGACTAGCCACTCAATAGCTTAACTCGGGTTGTTCTAAGGCAAAAAACAACGTTCCATCCCTATAAACGAGGTTTATGTCCGTCCGTTCGGTCGGTATTTACTCGGTTTTCTGTCCAAACTTGGAAATGGACGAAACTCACTTGTTTTGGAATCTAAAACCTCAAGATCGACAAGGCTTAACCGGGACATTTTAAGGCCAACATAGAACATTTGGACCATGGGAACAAAGTTTTGTACGGACATTCGGCTTTGTATGTACTCCATTTTTGTTTCGAACTTATAAGTGGACGAAACACACATGTTTTCGCATAGAAAACGATACACCTAAGAGACTAGACACTGCAATAGCTTAACTCTGGTTGTTCTAAGGCGAAAAAACAACATTCCGTTTGTAAAAACGACGTTTATGTCTGTCCGTTCGGTTGGTATTTACTCGGTTTTCGGTCCGAACTTGGAAATGGACGAAACTCACTTGTTTTGGAATCTAAAACCTCAAGATCGACAAGGATTAGCCGGGACGTTTAAGACCAAGATAGAACATTTGGACCATGGGAACGAAGTTTTGTACCGACATTCGGCTTTGTATGTACTCCATTTTTGTTCCGAACTTATAAGTGGACGAAACACACATGTTTTCGCATAGAATACGATACACCTAAGAGACTAGCCACTCAATAGATTAACTCGGGTTGTTCTAAGCCGAAAAAACAACGTTCCATCCGTAAAAACGAGATTTATGTCCGTCCGTTCGGTCGGTATTTACTCGGTTTTCGGTCCAAACTTGGAAATGGACGAAACTCACTTGTTTTGGAATTTAAAACCTCAAGATCGACAAGGCTTAACCGGGACGTTTTAAGGCCAACATAGAACATTTGGACCATGGGAACAAAGTTTTGTACGGACATTCGGCTTTGTATGTACTCCATTTTTGTTCCGAACTTATAAGTGGACGAAACACACATGTTTTCGCATAGAAAACGATACACCTAAGAGACTAGCCACTCAATAGCTTAACTCGGGTTGTTTTAAGGCGAAAAAACAACGTTCCGTCCGTAAAAACAACGTTTATGTCCGTCCGTTCGGTTGGTATTTACTCGGTTTTCGGTCCGAGCTTGGAAATAGAAGAAACTCACTTGTTTTGGAATCTAAAACCTCAAGATCGACAAGGCTTAGCCGGGACGTTTAAGACCAAGATAGAACATTTGGACCATTGGAACGAAGTTTTGTATGGACATTCGGCTTTGTATGTACTCCATTTTTGTTCCGAACTTATAAGTGGACGAAACACACATGTTTTCGCATAGAAAACGATACACCTAAGAGACTAGCCACTCAATAGCTTAACTCGGGTTGTTCCAGGCGAAAAAACAACGTTCTGTCCGTAAAAACGAGGTTTATGTCCGTCCGTTCGGTCGGTATTTACTCGGTTTTCGGTCCAAACTTGGAAATGGACGAAACTCACTTGTTTTGGAATCTAAAACCTCAAGATCGACAAGGCTTAACCGGGACGTTTTAAGGCTAACATAGAACATTTGGACCATGGGAACGAAGTTTTGTACGGACATTCGGCTTTGTATGTACTCCATTTTTGTTCCGAACTTATAAGTGGACGAAACACACATGTTTTCGCATAGAAAACCATACACCTAAGAGACTAGCCACTCAATAGCTTAACTCGGGTTGTTCTAAGGCAAAAAACAACGTTCCATCCGTATAAACGAGGTTTATGTCCGTCCGTTCGGTCGGTATTTACTCGGTTTTCTGTCCAAACTTGGAAATGGACGAAACTCACTTGTTTTGGAATCTAAAACCTCAAGATCGACAAGGCTTAACCGGGACATTTTAAGGCCAACATAGAACATTTGGACCATGGGAACAAAGTTTTGTACGGACATTCGGCTTTGTATGTACTCCATTTTTGTTTCGAACTTATAAGTGGACGAAACACACATGTTTTCGCATAGAAAACGATACACCTAAGAGACTAGACACTGCAATACCTTAACTCGGGTTGTTCTAAGGCGAAAAAACAACGTTCCGTCCGTAAAAACGAGGTTTATGTCCGTCCGTTCGGTCGGTATTTTCTCGGTTTTCGGTCCAAACTTGGAAATGGACGAAACTCACTTGTTTTGGAATCTAATACCTCAACATCGACAAGGCTTAACCGGGACGTTTTAAGGCCAACATAGAACATTTGGACCATGGGAACGAAGTTTTGTACGGACATTCGGCTTTCTATGTACTCCATTTTTGTTCCGAACTTATAAGTGGACGAAACACACATGTTTACGCATAGAATACGATACACCTAAGAGACTAGCCACTCAATAGCTTAACTCGGGTTGTTCTAAGGCGAAAAAACAACGTTCCATCCGTAAAAACGAGATTTATGTCCGTCCGTTCGGTCGGTATTTACTCGGTTTTCGGTCCAAACTTGGAAATGGACGAAACTCACTTGTTTTGGAATCTAAAACCTCAAGATCGACAAGGATTAGCTGGGACGTTTAAGACCAAGATAGAACATTTGGACCATGGGAACGAAGTTTTGTATGGACATTCGGCTTTGTATGTACTCCATTTTTGTTCCGAACTTATAAGTGGACAAAACACACATGTTTTCGCATAGGAAAGGATACACCTAAGAGACTAGACACTGCAATAGCTTAACTCTGGTTGTTCTAAGGCGAAAAAACAACATTCCGTTTGTAAAAACGACGTTTATGTCTGTCCGTTCGGTTGGTATTTACTCGGTTTTCGGTCCGAACTTGGAAATGGACGAAACTCACTTGTTTTGGAATCTAAAACCTCAAGATCGACAAGGATTAGTCGGGACGTTTAAGACCAAGATAGAACATTTGGACCATGGGAACGAAGTTTTGTACCGACATTCGGCTTTGTATGTACTCCATTTTTGTTCCGAACTTATAAGTGGACGAAACACACATGTTTTCGCATAGAATACGATACACCTAAGAGACTAGCCACTCAATAGATTAACTCGGGTTGTTCTAAGCCGAAAAAACAACGTTCCATCCGTAAAAACGAGATTTATGTCCGTCCGTTCGGTCGGTATTTACTCGGTTTTCGGTCCAAACTTGGAAATGGACGAAACTCACTTGTTTTGGAATTTAAAACCTCAAGATCGACAAGGCTTAACCGGGACGTTTTAAGGCCAACATAGAACATTTGGACCATGGGAACAAAGTTTTGTACGGACATTCGGCTTTGTATGTACTCCATTTTTGTTCCGAACTTATAAGTGGACGAAACACACATGTTTTCGCATAGAAAACGATACACCTAAGAGACTAGCCACTCAATAGCTTAACTCGGGTTGTTTTAAGGCGAAAAAACAACGTTCCGTCCGTAAAAACAACGTTTATGTCCGTCCGTTCGGTTGGTATTTACTCGGTTTTCGGTCCGAGCTTGGAAATAGAAGAAACTCACTTGTTTTGGAATCTAAAATCTCAAGATCGACAAGGCTTAGCCGGGACGTTTAAGACCAAGATAGAACATTTGGACCATGGGAACGAAGTTTTGTATGGACATTCGGCTTTGTATGTACTCCATTTTTGTTCCGAACTTATAAGTGGACGAAACACACATGTTTTCGCATAGAAAACGATACACCTAAGAGACTAGCCACTCAATAGCTTAACTCGGGTTGTTCCAGGCGAAAAAACAACGTTCTGTCCGTAAAAACGAGGTTTATGTCCGTCCGTTCGGTCGGTATTTACTCGGTTTTCGGTCCAAACTTGGAAATGGACGAAACTCACTTGTTTTGGAATCTAAAACCTCAAGATCGACAAGGCTTAACCGGGACGTTTTAAGGCCAACATAGAACATTTGGACCATGGGAACGAAGTTTTGTACGGACATTCGGCTTTGTATGTACTCCATTTTTGTTCCGAACTTATAAGTGGACGAAACACACATGTTTTCGCATAGAAAACCATACACCTAAGAGACTAGCCACTCAATAGCTTAACTCGGGTTGTTCTAAGGCAAAAAACAACGTTCCATCCGTATAAACGAGGTTTATGTCCGTCCGTTCGGTCGGTATTTACTCGGTTTTCTGTCCAAACTTGGAAATGGACGAAACTCACTTGTTTTGGAATCTAAAACCTCAAGATCGACAAGGCTTAACCGGGACATTTTAAGGCCAACATAGAACATTTGGACCATGGGAACAAAGTTTTGTACGGACATTCGGCCTTGTATGTACTCCATTTTTGTTTCGAACTTATAAGTGGACGAAACACACATGTTTTCGCATAGAAAACGATACACCTAAGAGACTAGACACTGCAATACCTTAACTCGGGTTGTTCTAAGGCGAAAAAACAACGTTCCGTCCGTAAAAACGAGGTTTATGTCCGTCCGTTCGGTCGGTATTTTCTCGGTTTTCGGTCCAAACTTGGAAATGGACGAAACTCACTTGTTTTGGAATCTAATACCTCAACATCGACAAGGCTTAACCGGGACGTTTTAAGGCCAACATAGAACATTTGGACCATGGGAACGAAGTTTTGTACGGACATTCGGCTTTCTATGTACTCCATTTTTGTTCCGAACTTATAAGTGGACGAAACACACATGTTTTCGCATAGAATACGATACACCTAAGAGACTAGCCACTCAATAGCTTAACTCGGGTTGTTCTAAGGCGAAAAAACAACGTTCCATCCGTAAAAACGAGATTTATGTCCGTCCGTTCGGTCGGTATTTACTCGGTTTTCGGTCCAAACTTGGAAATGGCCGAAACTCACTTGTTTGGGAATCTAAAACCTCAAGATCGACAAGGCTTAACCGGGACGTTTTAAGGCCAATATAGAACATTTGGACCATGGGAACGAAGTTTTGTACGGACATTCGGCTTTGTATGAACTCCATTTTTGTTCCGAACTTATAAGTGGACGAAACACACATGTTTTCGCATAGAAAACGATACACCTAAGAGACTAGACACTGCAATACCTTAACTCGGGTTGTTCTAAGGCGAAAAAACAACGTTCCGTCCGAAAAAACGAGGTTTATGTCCGTCCGTTCGGTCGGTATTTTCTCGGTTTTCGGTCCAAACTTGGAAATGGACGAAACTCACTTGTTTTGGAATCTAATACCTCAAGATCGACAAGGCTTAACCGGGACGTTTTAAGGCCAACATAGAACATTTGGACCATGGGAACGAAGTTTCGTCCGGACATTCGGCTTGGTATGTACTCCATTTTTTTTCCGAACTTATAAGTGGACGAAACACACATGATTTCGCATAGAATACGATACACCTAAGAGACTAGCCACTCAATAGATTAACTCGGGTTGTTCTAAGCCGAAAAAACAACGTTCCATCCGTAAAAACGAGATTTATGTCCGTCCGTTCGGTCGGTATTTACTCGGTTTTCGGTCCAAACTTGGAAATGGACGAAACTCACTTGTTTTGGAATTTAAAACCTCAAGATCGACAAGGCTTAACCGGGACGTTTTAAGGCCAACATAGAACATTTGGACCATGGGAACAAAGTTTTGTACGGACATTCGGCTTTGTATGTACTCCATTTTTGTTCCGAACTTATAAGTGGACGAAACACAGATGTTTTCGCATAGAAAACGATACACCTAAGAGACTAGCCACTCAATAGCTTAACTCGGGTTGTTTTAAGGCGAAAAAACAACGTTCCGTCCGTAAAAACAACGTTTATGTCCGTCCGTTCGGTTGGTATTTACTCGGTTTTCGGTCCGAGCTTGGAAATAGAAGAAACTCACTTGTTTTGGAATCTAAAACCTCAAGATCGACAAGGCTTAGCCGGGACGTTTAAGACCAAGATAGAACATTTGGACCATGGGAACGAAGTTTTGTATGGACATTCGGCTTTGTATGTACTCCATTTTTGTTCCGAACTTATAAGTGGACGAAACACACATGTTTTCGCATAGAAAACGATACACCTAAGAGACTAGCCACTCAATAGCTTAACTCGGGTTGTTCCAGGCGAAAAAACAACGTTCTGTCCGTAAAAACGAGGTTTATGTCCGTCCGTTCGGTCGGTATTTACTCGGTTTTCGGTCCAAACTTGGAAATGGACGAAACTCACTTGTTTTGGAATCTAAAACCTCAAGATCGACAAGGCTTAACCGGGACGTTTTAAGGCCAACATAGAACATTTGGACCATGGGAACGAAGTTTTGTACGGACATTCGGCTTTGTATGTACTCCATTTTTGTTTCGAACTTATAAGTGGACGAAACACACATGTTTTCGCATAGAAAACGATACACCGAAGAGACTAGCCACTCAATTGCTTAAGTCGGGGAGTTCTAAGGACAAAAAACAACGTTCCGTCCATAAAAACGAGGTTTATGTCCATTCGTTCGGTCGGTATTTACTCGATTTTCGGTCCGAACTTGGAAATGGATGAAACTCACTTGTTTTGGAATCTAAAACCTCAAGATCGACAAGGCTTAACCGGGACGTTTTAAGGCCAATATAGAACATGTGGACCATGGGAACGAAGTGTTGTCCGGACATTCGGCTTGGTATGTACTCAATTTTTGTTCCGAACTTATAAGTGGACAAAACACACATGTTTTCGCATAGGAAACGATACACCTAAGAGACTACCCACTCAATTGCTTAACTCAGGGAGTTCTAAGGACAAAAAACAAAGTTCCGTCCATAAAAACGAGGTTTATGTCCGTCCGTTTGGTTGGTATTTTATTGGTTTTCGGTCCGAACTTGGAAATTGACGAAACTCACTTGTTTTGGAATCTAAAACCTCAAGATCGACAAGGCTTAACCGGGACGTTTTAAGGCCAACATAGAACATTTGGACCATGGTAACGAAGTTTTTTCAGGACATTCGGCTAGGTATGTACTCCATTTTTGTTCCGAACTTATAAGTGGACGAAATACACATGTTTTCGCATAGAAAACGATACACCTAAGAGACTAGACACTGCAATAGCTTAACTCTGGTTGTTCTAAAGCGATAAAACAATATTCCGTCCGTAAAAACGACGTTTATGTCCGTCCGTTCGGTTGGTATTTACTCGGTTTTCGGTCCGAACTTGGAAATGGACTAAACTCACTTGTTTTGGAATCTAAAATCTCAAGATCGACAAGGCTTAGCCGGGACGTTTAAGACCAAGATAGAACATTTGGACCATGGGAACAAAGTTTTGTACGGACATTCGGCTTTGTATGTACTCCATTTTTGTTCCGAACTTATAAGTGGACGAAACACACATGTTTTCGCATAGAAAACGATACACCTAAGAGAATAGCCACTCAATAGCTTAACTCGGGTTGTTCTAAGGCGAAAAAACAACGTTCCATCCGTAATAACGAGGTTTATGTCTGTTCGTTTGGTCGGTATGTACTCTGTTTTCGGTCCAAACTTAGAAATGGACGAAACTCACTTGTTTTGGAATCTAAAACCTCAAGATCGACAAGGCTTAACCGTGACGTTTTAAGGCCAACATAGAACATTTGGACCATGGGAACGAAGTTTTGTAAGGACATTCGGCTTTGTATGTACTCCATTTTTGTTCCGAACTTATAAGTGGACAAAACACACATGTTTTCGCATAGGAAAGGATACACCTAAGAGACTAGACACTGCAATAGCTTAACTCTGGTTGTTCTAAGGCGAAAAAACAACATTCCGTTTGTAAAAACGACGTTTATGTCTGTCCGTTCGGTTGGTATTTACTCGGTTTTCGGTCCGAACTTGGAAATGGACGAAACTCACTTGTTTTGGAATCTAAAACCTCAAGATCGACAAGGATTAGCCGGGACGTTTAAGACTAAGATAGAACATTTGGACCATGGGAACGAAGTTTTGTACCGACATTCGGCTTTGTATGTACTCCATTTTTGTTCCGAACTTATAAGTGGACGAAACACACATGTTTTCGCATAGAATACGATACACCTAAGAGACTAGCCACTCAATAGATTAACTCGGGTTGTTCTAAGCCGAAAAAACAACGTTCCATCCGTAAAAACGAGATTTATGTCCGTCCGTTCGGTCGGTATTTACTCGGTTTTCGGTCCAAACTTGGAAATGGACGAAACTCACTTGTTTTGGAATTTAAAACCTCAAGATCGACAAGGCTTAACCGGGACGTTTTAAGGCCAACATAGAACATTTGGACCATGGGAACAAAGTTTTGTACGGACATTCGGCTTTGTATGTACTCCATTTTTGTTCTGAACTTATAAGTGGACGAAACACACATGTTTTCGCAAAGAAAACGATACACCTAAGAGACTAGCCACTCAATAGCTTAACTCGGGTTGTTCTAAGGCGAAAAAACAACGTTCCGTCCGTAAAAACAACGTTTATGTCCGTCCGTTCGGTTGGTATTTACTCGGTTTTCGGTCCGAGCTTGGAAATAGAAGAAACTCACTTGTTTTGGAATCTAAAACCTCAAGATCGACAAGGCTTAGCCGGGACGTTTAAGACCAAGATAGAACATTTGGACCATGGGAACGAAGTTTTGTATGGACATTCGGCTTTGTATGTACTCCATTTTTGTTCCGAACTTATAAGTGGACAAAACACATATGTTTTCGCATAGGAAACGATACACCTAAGAGACTACCCACTCAATTGCTTAACTCAGGGAGTTCTAAGGACAAAAAACAAAGTTCCGTCCATAAAAACGAGGTTTATGTCCGTCCGTTTGGTTGGTATTTTATTGGTTTTCGGTCCGAACTTGGAAATTGACGAAACTCACTTGTTTTGGAATCTAAAACCTCAAGATCGACAAGGCTTAACCGGGACGTTTTAAGGCCAACATAGAACATTTGGACCATGGGAACGAAGTTTTGTCCGGACATTCGGCTAGGTATGTACTCCATTTTTGTTCCGAACTTATAAGTGGACGAAATACACATGTTTTCGCATAGAAAACGATACACCTAAGAGACTAGCCACTCAATAGCTTAACTCGGGTTGTTCTAAGGCGAAAAAACAACGTTCCATCCGTAATAACGAGGTTTATGTCTGTTCGTTTGGTCGGTATGTACTCTGTTTTCGGTCCAAACTTAGAAATGGACGAAACTCACTTGTTTTGGAATCTAAAACCTCAAGATCGACAAGGCTTAACCGTGACGTTTTAAGGCCAACATAGAACATTTGGACCATGGGAACGAAGTTTTGTAAGGACATTCGGCTTTGTATGTACTCCATTTTTGTTCCGAACTTATAAGTGGACAAAACACACATGTTTTCGCATAGGAAAGGATACACCTAAGAGACTAGACACTGCAATAGCTTAACTCTGGTTGTTCTAAGGCGAAAAAACAACATTCCGTTTGTAAAAACGACGTTTATGTCTGTCCGTTCGGTTGGTATTTACTCGGTTTTCGGTCCGAACTTGGAAATGGACGAAACTCACTTGTTTTGGAATCTAAAACCTCAAGATCGACAAGGATTAGCCGGGACGTTTAAGACTAAGATAGAACATTTGGACCATGGGAACGAAGTTTTGTACCGACATTCGGCTTTGTATGTACTCCATTTTTGTTCCGAACTTATAAGTGGACGAAACACACATGTTTTCGCATAGAATACGATACACCTAAGAGACTAGCCACTCAATAGATTAACTCGGGTTGTTCTAAGCCGAAAAAACAACGTTCCATCCGTAAAAACGAGATTTATGTCCGTCCGTTCGGTCGGTATTTACTCGGTTTTCGGTCCAAACTTGGAAATGGACGAAACTCACTTGTTTTGGAATTTAAAACCTCAAGATCGACAAGGCTTAACCGGGACGTTTTAAGGCCAACATAGAACATTTGGACCATGGGAACAAAGTTTTGTACGGACATTCGGCTTTGTATGTACTCCATTTTTGTTCTGAACTTATAAGTGGACGAAACACACATGTTTTCGCAAAGAAAACGATACACCTAAGAGACTAGCCACTCAATAGCTTAACTCGGGTTGTTCTAAGGCGAAAAAACAACGTTCCGTCCGTAAAAACAACGTTTATGTCCGTCCGTTCGGTTGGTATTTACTCGGTTTTCGGTCCGAGCTTGGAAATAGAAGAAACTCACTTGTTTTGGAATCTAAAACCTCAAGATCGACAAGGCTTAGCCGGGACGTTTAAGACCAAGATAGAACATTTGGACCATGGGAACGAAGTTTTGTATGGACATTCGGCTTTGTATGTACTCCATTTTTGTTCCGAACTTATAAGTGGACAAAACACACATGTTTTCGCATAGGAAAGGATACACCTAAGAGACTAGACACTGCAATAGCTTAACTCTGGTTGTTCTAAGGCGAAAAAACAACATTCCGTTTGTAAAAACAACGTTTATGTCTGTCCGTTCGGTTGGTATTTACTCGGTTTTTGGTCCGAACTTGGAAATGGACGAAACTCACTTGTTTTGGAATCTAAAACCTCAAGATCGACAAGGATTAGCCGGGACGTTTAAGACCAAGATAGAACATTTGGACCATGGGAACGAAGTTTTGTACCGACATTCGGCTTTGTATGTACTCCATTTTTGTTCCGAACTTATAAGTGGACGAAACACACATATTTTCGCATAGAATACGATACACCTAAGAGACTAGCCACTCAATAGATTAACTCGGGTTGTTCTAAGCCGAAAAAACAACGTTCCATCCGTAAAAACGAGATTTATGTCCGTCCGTTCGGTCGGTATTTACTCGGTTTTCGGTCCAAACTTGGAAATGGAGGAACTCACTTGTTTTGGAATTTAAAACCTGAAGATCGACAAGGCTTAACCGGGACGTTTTAAGGCCAACATAGAACATTTGGACCATGGGAACAAAGTTTTGTACGGACATTCGGCTTTGTATGTACTCCATTTTTGTTCCGAACTTATAAGTGGACGAAACACACATGTTTTCGCAAAGAAAACGATACACCTAAGAGACTAGCCACTCAATAGCTTAACTCGGGTTGTTCTAAGGCGAAAAAACAACGTTCCGTCCGTAAAAACAACGTTTATGTCCGTCCGTTCGGTTGGTATTTACTCGGTTTTCGGTCCGAGCTTGGAAATAGAAGAAACTCACTTGTTTTGGAATCTAAAACCTCAAGATCGACAAGGCTTAGCCGGGACTTTTAAGACCAAGATAGAACATTTGGACCATGGGAACGAAGTTTTGTATGGACATTCGGCTTTGTATGTACTCCATTTTTGTTCCGAACTTATAATTGGACGAAACACACATGTTTTCGCATAGAAAACGATACACCTAAGAGACTAGCCACTCAATAGCTTAACTCGGGTTGTTCCAGGCGAAAAAACAACGTTCTGTCCGTAAAAACGAGGTTTATGTTCGTCCGTTCGGTCGGTATTTACTCGGTTTTCGGTCCAAACTTGGAAATGGACGAAACTCACTTGTTTTGGAATCTAAAACCTCAAGATCGACAAGGCTTAACCGGGACGTTTTAAGGCCAACATAGAACATTTCGACCATGGGAACGAAGTTTTGTACGGACATTCGGCTTTGTATGTACTCCATTTTTGTTTCGAACTTATAAGTGGACGAAACACACATGTTTTCGCATAGAAAACGATACACCGAAGAGACTAGCCACTCAATTGCTTAAGTCGGGGAGTTCTAAGGACAAAAAACAACGTTCCGTCCATAAAAACGAGGTTTATGTCCATTCGTTCGGTCGGTATTTACTCGATTTTCGGTCCGAACTTGGAAATGGATGAAACTCACTTGTTTTGGAATCTAAAACCTCAAGATCGACAAGGCTTAACCGGGACGTTTTAAGGCCAATATAGAACATGTGGACCATGGGAACGAAGTGTTGTCCGGACATTCGGCTTGGTATGTACTCAATTTTTGTTCCGAACTTATAAGTGGACAAAACACACATGTTTTCGCATAGGAAACGATACACCTAAGAGACTACCCACTCAATTGCTTAACTCAGGGAGTTCTAAGGACAAAAAACAAAGTTCCGTCCATAAAAACGAGGTTTATGTCCGTCCGTTTGGTTGGTATTTTATTGGTTTTCGGTCCGAACTTGGAAATTGACGAAACTCACTTGTTTTGGAATCTAAAACCTCAAGATCGACAAGGCTTAACCGGGACGTTTTAAGGCCAACATAGAACATTTGGACCATGGGAACGAAGTTTTGTCCGGACATTCGGCTAGGTATGTACTCCATTTTTGTTCCGAACTTATAAGTGGACGAAATACACATGTTTTCGCATAGAAAACGATACACCTAAGAGACTAGACACTGCAATAGCTTAACTCTGGTTGTTCTAAAGCGATAAAACAATATTCCGTCCGTAAAAACGACGTTTATGTCCGTCCGTTCGGTTGGTATTTACTCGGTTTTCGGTCCGAACTTGGAAATGGACTAAACTCACTTGTTTTGGAATCTAAAATCTCAAGATCGACAAGGCTTAGCCGGGACGTTTAAGACCAAGATAGAACATTTGGACCATGGGAACAAAGTTTTGTACGGACATTCGGCTTTGTATGTACTCCATTTTTGTTCCGAACTTATAAGTGGACGAAAAACACATGTTTTCGCATAGAAAACGATACACCTAAGAGACTAGCCACTCAATAGCTTAACTCGGGTTGTTCTAAGGCGAAAAAACAACGTTCCATCCGTAATAACGAGGTTTATGTCTGTTCGTTTGGTCGGTATGTACTCTGTTTTCGGTCCAAAGTTGGAAATGGACGAAACTCACTTGTTTTGGAATCTAAAACCTCAAGATCGACAAGGCTTAACCGTGACGTTTTAAGGCCAACATAGAACATTTGGACCATGGGAACGAAGTTTTGTAAGGACATTCGGCTTTGTATGTACTCCATTTTTGTTCCGAACTTATAAGTGGGCAAAACACACATGTTTTTGCATAGAAAACGATACACCGAAGAGACTAGCCACTCAATTGCTTAAGTCGGGGAGTTTTAAGGACAAAAAACAACGTTCCGTCCATAAAAACGAGGTTTATGTCCATCCGTTCGGTCAGTATTTACTCGGTTTTCGGTCCGAACTTGGAAATGGATGAAACTCACTTGTTTTGGAATCTAAAACCTCAAGATCGACAAGGCTTAACCGGGACGTTTTAAGGCCAATATAGAACATTTGGACTATGGGAACGAAGTTTTGTCCGGACATTCGGCTTGGTATGTACGCAATTTTTGTTCCGAACTTATAAGTGGACGAAACACACATGTTTTCGCATAGGAAACGATATACCTAAGAGACTACCCACTCAATTGCTTAACTCAGGGATTTCTAAGGACAAAAAAGAAAGTTTCGTCCATAAGATCAAGATCGACAAGGCTTAACCGGGACGTTTAAGACCAATATAGAACATTTGGACCATGGGAACGAAGTTTTGTCCGGACATTCGGCTAGGTATGTACTCCATTTTTGTTTCGAACTTATAAGTGGACGAAACACACATGTTTTCGCATAGAAAACGATACACCTAAGAGACTAGACACTGCAATAGCTTAACTCTGGTTGTTCTAAGGCGAAAAAACAACATTCCGTCCGTAAAAACGACGTTTATGTCCGTCCGTTCGGTTGGTATTAACTCGGTTTTCGGTCCGAACTTGGAAATGGACTAAACTAACTTGTTTTGGAATCTAAAACCTCAAGATCGACAAGGCTTAGCCGGGACGTTTAAGACCAAGATAGAACATTTGGACCATGGGAACGAAGTTTTGTACCGACATTCGGCTTTGTATGTACTCCATTTTTGTTCCGAACTTATAAGTGGACGAAACACACATGTTTTCGCATAGAAAACGATACACCGAAGAGACTAGCCACTCAATTGCTTAACTCGGGTTGTTCTAAGTCGAAAAGACAAGGTTCCATCCGTTAAAACGAGGTTTATGTCCGTCCGTTCGGTTGGTATTTACTCGGTTTTCGGTCCGAACTTGGAAATGGACGAAACTCACTTGTTTTGGAATCTAAAACCTCAAGATCGACAAGGCTTAACCGGGACGTTTTAAGGCCAACATAGAACATTTGGACCATGGGAACGAAGTTTTGTACGGACATTCGGCTTTGTATGTACTCCATTTTTGTTCCGAACTTATAAGTGGACGAAACACACATGTTTTCGCATAGAAAACGATACACCTAAGAGACTAGACACTGCAATAGCTTAACTCTGGTTGTTCTATTGCGAAAAAACAACGTTCCGTCCGTAAAAACGACGTTTATGTCCGTCCCTTCGGTTGGTATTTACTCGGTTTTCGGTCCGAACTTGGAAATGGACGAAACTCACTTGTTTTGGAATCTAAAACCTCAAGATCGACAAGGTTTAGCCGGGACGTTTTAAGGCCCACATAGAACATTTGGACCATGGGAACGAAGTTTTGTACGGACATTCGGCTTTGTATGTACTCCATTTTTGTTCCGAACTTATAAGTGGATGAAACACACATGTTTTCGCATAGAAAACGATACACCTAAGAGACTAGCCACTCAATAGCTTAACTCAGGTTGTTCTAAGGCGAAAAAACAACGTTCCATCCGTAAAAACGAGGTTTATGTCCGTCCGTTCGGTCGTTATTTACTCGGTTTTTGGTCCAAACTTGGACATGGGCGAAACTCACTTGTTTTGGAATCTAAAACCTCAAGATCGACAATGCTTAACCGGGACATTTTAAGGCCAACATAGAACATTTGGACCATGGGAACGAAGTCTTGTACGGACATTCGGCTTTGTATGTACTCAATTTTAGTTCTAAACTTATAAGTGGACGAAACACGCATATTTTCGCATAGAAAACGATACACCTAAGAGACTAGACACTGCAATAGCTTAACTTTGATTGTTCTAAGGCGAAAAAACAACGTTCCGTCCGTAAAAACGACGTTTATGTTCGTCCGTTCGGTTGGTATTTACTCGGTTTTCGGTCCGAACTTGGAAATGGACGAAACTCACTTGTTTTGGAATCTAAAACCTCAAGATCGACAAGGATTAGCCGGGACGTTTAAGACTAAGATAGAACATTTGGACCATGGGAACGAAGTTTTGTACCGACATTCGGCTTTGTATGTACTCCATTTTTGTTCCGAACTTATAAGTGGACGAAACACACATGTTTTCGCATAGAATACGATACACCTAAGAGACTAGCCACTCAATAGATTAACTCGGGTTGTTCTAAGCCGAAAAAACAACGTTCCATCCGTAAAAACGAGATTTATGTCCGTCCGTTCGGTCGGTATTTACTCGGTTTTCGGTCCAAACTTGGAAATGGACGAAACTCACTTGTTTTGGAATTTAAAACCTCAAGATCGACAAGGCTTAACCGGGACGTTTTAAGGCCAACATAGAACATTTGGACCATGGGAACAAAGTTTTGTACGGACATTCGGCTTTGTATGTACTCCATTTTTGTTCTGAACTTATAAGTGGACGAAACACACATGTTTTCGCAAAGAAAACGATACACCTAAGAGACTAGCCACTCAATAGCTTAACTCGGGTTGTTCTAAGGCGAAAAAACAACGTTCCGTCCGTAAAAACAACGTTTATGTCCGTCCGTTCGGTTGGTATTTACTCGGTTTTCGGTCCGAGCTTGGAAATAGAAGAAACTCACTTGTTTTGGAATCTAAAACCTCAAGATCGACAAGGCTTAGCCGGGACGTTTAAGACCAAGATAGAACATTTGGACCATGGGAACGAAGTTTTGTATGGACATTCGGCTTTGTATGTACTCCATTTTTGTTCCGAACTTATAAGTGGACAAAACACACATGTTTTCGCATAGGAAAGGATACACCTAAGAGACTAGACACTGCAATAGCTTAACTCTGGTTGTTCTAAGGCGAAAAAACAACATTCCGTTTGTAAAAACAACGTTTATGTCTGTCCGTTCGGTTGGTATTTACTCGGTTTTCGGTCCGAACTTGGAAATGGACGAAACTCACTTGTTTTGGAATCTAAAACCTCAAGATCGACAAGGATTAGCCGGGACGTTTAAGACCAAGATAGAACATTTGGACCATGGGAACGAAGTTTTGTACCGACATTCGGCTTTGTATGTACTCCATTTTTGTTCCGAACTTATAAGTGGACGAAACACACATATTTTCGCATAGAATACGATACACCTAAGAGACTAGCCACTCAATAGATTAACTCGGGTTGTTCTAAGCCGAAAAAACAACGTTCCATCCGTAAAAACGAGATTTATGTCCGTCCGTTCGGTCGGTATTTACTCGGTTTTCGGTCCAAACTTGGAAATGGAGGAACTCACTTGTTTTGGAATTTAAAACCTGAAGATCGACAAGGCTTAACCGGGACGTTTTAAGGCCAACATAGAACATTTGGACCATGGGAACAAAGTTTTGTACGGACATTCGGCTTTGTATGTACTCCATTTTTGTTCCGAACTTATAAGTGGACGAAACACACATGTTTTCGCAAAGAAAACGATACACCTAAGAGACTAGCCACTCAATAGCTTAACTCGGGTTGTTCTAAGGCGAAAAAACAACGTTCCGTCCGTAAAAACAACGTTTATGTCCGTCCGTTCGGTTGGTATTTACTCGGTTTTCGGTCCGAGCTTGGAAATAGAAGAAACTCACTTGTTTTGGAATCTAAAACCTCAAGATCGACAAGGCTTAGCCGGGACTTTTAAGACCAAGATAGAACATTTGGACCATGGGAACGAAGTTTTGTATGGACATTCGGCTTTGTATGTACTCCATTTTTGTTCCGAACTTATAATTGGACGAAACACACATGTTTTCGCATAGAAAACGATACACCTAAGAGACTAGCCACTCAATAGCTTAACTCGGGTTGTTCCAGGCGAAAAAACAACGTTCTGTCCGTAAAAACGAGGTTTATGTTCGTCCGTTCGGTCGGTATTTACTCGGTTTTCGGTCCAAACTTGGAAATGGACGAAACTCACTTGTTTTGGAATCTAAAACCTCAAGATCGACAAGGCTTAACCGGGACGTTTTAAGGCCAACATAGAACATTTCGACCATGGGAACGAAGTTTTGTACGGACATTCGGCTTTGTATGTACTCCATTTTTGTTTCGAACTTATAGGTGGACGAAACACACATGTTTTCGCATAGAAAACGATACACCGAAGAGACTAGCCACTCAATTGCTTAAGTCGGGGAGTTCTAAGGACAAAAAACAACGTTCCGTCCATAAAAACGAGGTTTATGTCCATTCGTTCGGTCGGTATTTACTCGATTTTCGGTCCGAACTTGGAAATGGATGAAACTCACTTGTTTTGGAATCTAAAACCTCAAGATCGACAAGGCTTAACCGGGACGTTTTAAGGCCAATATAGAACATGTGGACCATGGGAACGAAGTGTTGTCCGGACATTCGGCTTGGTATGTACTCAATTTTTGTTCCGAACTTATAAGTGGACAAAACACACATGTTTTCGCATAGGAAACGATACACCTAAGAGACTACCCACTCAATTGCTTAACTCAGGGAGTTCTAAGGACAAAAAACAAAGTTCCGTCCATAAAAACGAGGTTTATGTCCGTCCGTTTGGTTGGTATTTTATTGGTTTTCGGTCCGAACTTGGAAATGGACTAAACTCACTTGTTTTGGAATCTAAAATCTCAAGATCGACAAGGCTTAGCCGGGACGTTTAAGACCAAGATAGAACATTTGGACCATGGGAACAAAGTTTTGTACGGACATTCGGCTTTGTATGTACTCCATTTTTGTTCTGAACTTATAAGTGGACGAAAAACACATGTTTTCGCATAGAAAACGATACACCTAAGAGACTAGCCACTCAATAGCTTAACTCGGGTTGTTCTAAGGCGAAAAAACAACGTTCCATCCGTAATAACGAGGTTTATGTCTGTTCGTTTGGTCGGTATGTACTCTGTTTTCGGTCCAAACTTGGAAATGGACGAAACTCACTTGTTTTGGAATCTAAAACCTCAAGATCGACAAGGCTTAACCGTGACGTTTTAAGGCCAACATAGAACATTTGGACCATGGGAACGAAGTTTTGTAAGGACATTCGGCTTTGTATGTACTCCATTTTTGTTCCGAACTTATAAGTGGGCAAAACACACATGTTTTTGCATAGAAAACGATACACCGAAGAGACTAGCCACTCAATTGCTTAAGTCGGGGAGTTTTAAGGACAAAAAACAACGTTCCGTCCATAAAAACGAGGTTTATGTCCATCCGTTCGGTCAGTATTTACTCGGTTTTCGGTCCGAACTTGGAAATGGATGAAACTCACTTGTTTTGGAATCTAAAACCTCAAGATCGACAAGGCTTAACCGGGACGTTTTAAGGCCAATATAGAACATTTGGACTATGGGAACGAAGTTTTGTCCGGACATTCGGCTTGGTATGTACGCAATTTTTGTTCCGAACTTATAAGTGGACGAAACACACATGTTTTCGCATAGGAAACGATATACCTAAGAGACTACCCACTCAATTGCTTAACTCAGGGAGTTCTAAGGACAAAAAAGAAAGTTTCGTCCATAAGATCAAGATCGACAAGGCTTAACCGGGACGTTTAAGACCAATATAGAACATTTGGACCATGGGAACGAAGTTTTGTCCGGACATTCGGCTAGGTATGTACTCCATTTTTGTTTCGAACTTATAAGTGGACGAAACACACATGTTTTCGCATAGAAAACGATACACCTAAGAGACTAGACACTGCAATAGCTTAACTCTGGTTGTTCTAAGGCGAAAAAACAACATTCCGTCCGTAAAAACGACGTTTATGTCCGTCCGTTCGGTTGGTATTAACTCGGTTTTCGGTCCGAACTTGGAAATGGACTAAACTAACTTGTTTTGGAATCTAAAACCTCAAGATCGACAAGGCTTAGCCGGGACGTTTAAGACCAAGATAGAACATTTGGACCATGGGAACGAAGTTTTGTACCGACATTCGGCTTTGTATGTACTCCATTTTTGTTCCGAACTTATAAGTGGACGAAACACACATGTTTTCGCATAGAAAACGATACACCGAAGAGACTAGCCACTCAATTGCTTAACTCGGGTTGTTCTAAGTCGAAAAGACAAGGTTCCATCCGTTAAAACGAGGTTTATGTCCGTCCGTTCGGTTGGTATTTACTCGGTTTTCGGTCCGAACTTGGAAATGGACGAAACTCACTTGTTTTGGAATCTAAAACCTCAAGATCGACAAGGCTTAACCGGGACGTTTTAAGGCCAACATAGAACATTTGGACCATGGGAACGAAGTTTTGTACGGACATTCGGCTTTGTATGTACTCCATTTTTGTTCCGAACTTATAAGTGGACGAAACACACATGTTTTCGCATAGAAAACGATACACCTAAGAGACTAGACACTGCAATAGCTTAACTCTGGTTGTTCTATTGCGAAAAAACAACGTTCCGTCCGTAAAAACGACGTTTATGTCCGTCCCTTCGGTTGGTATTTACTCGGTTTTCGGTCCGAACTTGGAAATGGACGAAACTCACTTGTTTTGGAATCTAAAACCTCAAGATCGACAAGGTTTAGCCGGGACGTTTTAAGGCCCACATAGAACATTTGGACCATGGGAACGAAGTTTTGTACGGACATTCGGCTTTGTATGTACTCCATTTTTGTTCTGAACTTATAAGTGGATGAAACACACATGTTTTCGCATAGAAAACGATACACCTAAGAGACTAGCCACTCAATAGCTTAACTCAGGTTGTTCTAAGGCGAAAAAACAACGTTCCATCCGTAAAAACGAGGTTTATGTCCGTCCGTTCGGTCGTTATTTACTCGGTTTTTGGTCCAAACTTGGACATGGGCGAAACTCACTTGTTTTGGAATCTAAAACCTCAAGATCGACAATGCTTAACCGGGACATTTTAAGGCCAACATAGAACATTTGGACCATGGGAACGAAGTCTTGTACGGACATTCGGCTTTGTATGTACTCAATTTTAGTTCTAAACTTATAAGTGGACGAAACACGCATATTTTCGCATAGAAAACGATACACCTAAGAGACTAGACACTGCAATAGCTTAACTTTGATTGTTCTAAGGCGAAAAAACAACGTTCCGTCCGTAAAAACGACGTTTATGTTCGTCCGTTCGGTTGGTATTTACTCGGTTTTCGGTCCGAACTTGGAAATGGACGAAACTCACTTGTTTTGGAATCTAAAACCTCAAGATCGACAAGGCTTAACCGGGACGTTTTAAGGCTAACATAGAACATTTGGACCATGGGAACGAAGTTTTGTACGGACATTCGGCTTTGTATGTACTCCATTTTTGTTCCGAACTTATAAGTGGACGAAACACAAATGTTTTCGCATAGAAAACGATACGCCGAAGAGACTAGCCACGCAATTGCTTAAGTCGGGGAGTTCTAAGGACAAAAAGCAAAGTTCCGTCCATAAAAACGAGTTTTATGTCCATCCGTTCGGTCGGTATTTACTCGGTTTTTCGGTCCGAACTTGGAAATGGACGAAACTCACTTGTTTTGGAATCTAAAACCTCAAGATCGACAAGGCTTAACCGGGACGTTGTAAGGCCAATATAGAACATTTGGAACATGGAAAGAAGTTTTGTCCGGACATTCGGCTTGGTATGTACTCAATTTTTGTTCCGAAATTATAAGTTGACAAAACACACATGTTTTCGTATAGAAAATGATACACCTACGAGACTAGGCACCCAATTGGTTAACTCGGGTTGTTCTATGGGGAAAAAACAACGTTACGTCCGGAAAAACGAGGTTTATGTCTGTCCGTTCGGTAGGTATTTACTCGGTTTTCGGTCCGAACTTGGTAATGGACGAAACTCACTTGTTTTGGAATCTAAAACCTGAAGATCGACAAGGATTAGCCTGGACGTTTTAAGGCCAATATAGAACATTTGGACCATGGGAACGAAGTTTTGTCCGGACATTCGGCTTTGTATGTACTCCATTTTTATTCCGAACTTATAAGTGGACGAAACACACATGTTTTCGCATAAAAAACGATACACCTAAGAGGCTAGCCACACAATTGGTTAACTCGGGTTGTTCTAAGGCGAAAAAACAACGTTCCGTCCGTAAAAACGAGGTTTATGTCCGTCCGTTCGGTCGGTATTTACTCGGTTTTCGGTCCGAACTTGGTAATGGACGAAACTCACTTGTTTTGGAATCTAAAACCTCAAGATCGACAAGGACTAGCCGGGATGTTTTAAGGCCAATATAAAACATTTGAACCATGGGAACGAAGTTTTGTCCGGACATTCGGCTTGGTATGTACTCCATTTTTGTTGCGAATTTATAAGTGGACGAAACACACATGTTTTTCTATAGAAAACGACACACCTACGAGACTAGCCACACAATTGGTTAACTCGGGGTGTTCTAAGGCGAAAAAACAACGTTACGTCTATAAAAACGAGGTTCATGTCCGTCCGTTCGGTCGGTATTTACTCGGTTTTCGGTCCGAACTTGGAAATGGACAAAACTCACTTGTTTTGGAATCTAAAACCTCAAGATCGACAAGGCTTAGCCGAGACGTTTTAGGGCCAATATAGAACATTTGGACCATGGGAACGAAGTTTTGTCCGGACATTCGGCTTGGTATGTACTCCATTTTTGTTCCGAACTTATAAGTGCACGAAACACACATGTTTTCGCATAGAAAACGATACACCTAAGAGACTAGCTACATAATTGGTTAACTCGGGGTGTTCTAAGGCGAAAAAACAACGTTCCGTCTGTAAACACGAGGTTTATGTCTGTCCGTTCGGTTGGTATTTCTCGGTTTTTGGTCCAAACTTTGAAATGGACGGAACTCACTTGTTTTTGAATCTAAAACCTCAAGATCGACAAGGCTTAGCCGGGACATTTTAAGGCCAATATATAACATTTGGACCATGGGATCGAAGTTTTGTTCGGACATTCGGCTTAGTATGTACTCCATTTTTGTTCCGAACTTATAAGTGGACGAAATACACATGTTTTCGCATAGAAAACAATACACCTAAGAAACTAGCCACTCAATTGCGTAACTCGGGGCGTTCTAAGGCGAAAAAACAACGTTCCGTTCGTAAAAACAAGGTTTATGTCCGTTCGTTCGGTCGTTATTTACTCGGTTTTTTGTCCGAACTTGGAATGGACGAAACTCACTTGTTTTGGAATCTAAAAGCTCAAGATCAACAAGGCTTAGCCGATACGTTTTAAGGCCAATATAGAACATTTGGACCATGGGAACGAACTTTTGTCCGGACATTCGGCTTGGTATGTACTCCATTTTTGTTCTGAACTTATAAGTGGACGAAACACACTTGTTTGTGCATAGAAAACGATACACCTAAGAGACAAGCCACTCGATAGCTTAACACGGGTTGTTCTAAGGAGAAAAAACAACGTTCTGTCCGTAAAAACAAGGTTTATGTCCGTCCGTTCGGTCGTTATTTACTCGGTTTTTGTTTCGAACTTGGTATGGACGAAACTCACTTGTTTTGTTATCTAAAACCTCAAGATGAACAAGGCTTAGCCGAAACGTTTTAAGGCCAATATAGAACATTTGGACCATGGGAACGAAGTTTTGTCCGGACATTCGGCTTGGTATGTTCTCCATTTTTGTTCCAAACTTATAAGTAGACGAAACACACATGTTTTCGCATAGAAAACGATACACCTAAGAGACTAGCCACTCAATGGCTAAACTCGGGGCGTTCTAAGGCGAAAAAATAACGTTCCGTCCATAAAAACGAGGTTTATGTCCGTCCGTTCGGTCGGTATTTACTCGGGTTTTGGTCCGAACTTGGAAATGAACGAAACTCACTTGTTTTTGAATCTAAAACCTCAAGATCAACAAGGCTTAGCCGAGACGTTTTAAGGCCAATAAAGAACATTTGGACCATGGGAACGAACTTTTGTCCGGACATTCGGCTTGGTATGTACTCCATTTTTGTTCCGAACTTATAAGTGGACGAAACACACATGTTTTCGCATAGAAAACGATACACCTAAGAGACTAGCCACTCAATTGTTTAACTCGGGGAGTTCTAAGGCGAAAAAACAACGTTCCGTCCGTAAAAACGAGGTTTATGTCCGTCCGTTCGGTCGTTATTAACTCGGTTTTTGGTCCGAACTTGGAATGGATGAAACTCACTTGTCTTGGAATCTAAAACCTCAAGATCAACAAGGCTTAGCCGAGACGTTTTAAGCCAACATAGAACATTTGGACCTTGGGAACGAAGTTTTGTCCGGACATTCGGCTTGGTATGTACTCCATTTTTGTTCCGAACTTATAACAGGACGAAACACACATGTTTTCGCATAGAAAACGATACACCTAAGAGACAAGCCACTCAATAGCTTAACACGGGTTGTTCTAAGGAGAAAAAACAACGTTCTGTCCGTAAAAACGAGGTTTATGTCCATCCGTTCGGTCGGAATTTACTCGGTTTTCGGTCCGAACTTGGAAATGGAAGAAACTCACTTGTTTTGGAATCTAAAACCTCAAGATCGACAAGGCTTAGCGGGGACGTTTTAAGGACAATATATAACATTTGGACCATGGGATCGAAGTTTTGTCCGGACATTCGGGTTGGTATGTACTCCATTTTTGTTCCGAACTTATAAGTGGACGAAACACACATGTTTTCGCATAGAAAACGGTACACCTAAGAGACTAGCCACTCAATTGCTTAACTCGGGGCGTTCTAAGGCGAAAAAACAATGTTCTGTCCGTAAAAACGAGGTTTATGTCCGTCCGTTCGGTCGTTATTGACTCGGTTTTTGGTCCAAACTTGGTATGGACGAAACTCACTTGTTTTGGAATCTAAAATCTCAAGATCAACAAGGCTTAGCCGAGACGTTTTAAGGCCAATATAGAACATTTGGACCTTGGGAACGAAGTTTTGTCCAAATATTCGGCTTGGTATGTTCTCCATTTCTGTTCTGAACTTATAAGTGGACGAAACACACATGTTTTCGCATAGAAAACGATACACCTAAGTGACTAGCCACTCAATTGCTAAACTCGGGGCGTTCTAAGGCGGAAAAACAACGTTCCGTCCGTAAAAACGAGGTTTATGTCCGTCCGTTCGGTCGTTATTTAATCGGTTTTTGGTACGAATTTGGAATGGACGAAACTCACTTGTTTTGGAATCTAAAACCTCAAGATCGACAAGGCTTAGCCGAGACGTTTTAAGGCCAATATAGAACATTTGGACCATGGGAACGAACTTTTGTCCGGACATTCGGCTTGGTATGTACTCCATTTTTGTTCCGAACTTATAAGTGGACGAACCACACATGCTTTCGCATAGAAAACGATACACCTAAGAGACAAGCCACTCAATAGCTTAACACGGGTTGTTCTAAGGTGAAAAAACAACGTTCCTTATGTAAAAACGAGATTTATGTCCGTCCGTTCGGTCGGTGTTTACTCGGTTTTCTGTCCGAACTTGGAAATGGACGAAACTCACTTGTTTTTGAATCTAAAACCTCAAGATCGACAAGCCTTAGCCGGCACGTTTTAAGGACAATATATAACATTTGGACAATGGGATCGAAGTTTTGTCCGGACATTCGGCTTGGTATGTACTCCATTTTTGTTCCGAACTTATAAGTGGACGAAACACACATGTTTGTGCATAGAAAACGATACACCTAAATAGCTTAACACGGGTTGTTTTAAGGAGAAAAAACGACGTTCTGTCCGTAAAAATGAGGTTTATGTCCGTCCGTTCGGTCGGTATTTACTCGGTTTTCGGTCCGAACTTGGAAATGGACGAAACTCACTTGTTTTTGAATCTAAAACCTCAAGATCGACAAGGCTTAGCCGGGACATTTTAAGGCCAATATATAACATTTGGACCATGGGATCGAAGTTTTGTCCGGACATTCGGCTTGGTATGTACTCCATTTTTGTTCCGAACTTATAAGTGGACGAAACACACATGTTTTCGCATAGAAAACGAAACACCTAAGAGACTAGCCACTCAATTACTTAACTCGGGACGTTCTAAGGCGAAAAAACAATGTTCCGGCCGTAAAAACGGGGTATATGTCCGTCCGTTCGGTCGTTATTTACTCGGTTTTTGGTCCGAACTTGGTATGGACGAAACTCACTTGTTTTGGAATCTAAAACCTCAAGATCAACAAGGCTTAGCCCATACGTTTTAAGGCCAATATAGAACATTTGGACCATGGGAACGAAGTTTTGTCCGGACATTCGGCTTGGTATGTTCTCCATTTTTGTTCCGAACTTATAAGTGGACGAACCACACATGCTTTCGCATAGAAAACGATACACCTAAGAGACAAGCCACTCAATAGCTTAACACGGGTTGTTCTAAGGTGAAAAAACAACGTTCCTTATGTAAAAACGAGATTTATGTCCGTCCGTTCGGTCGGTGTTTACTCGGTTTTCTGTCCGAACTTGGAAATGGACGAAACTCACTTGTTTTTGAATCTAAAACCTCAAGATCGACAAGCCTTAGCCGGCACGTTTTAAGGACAATATATAACATTTGGACAATGGGATCGAAGTTTTGTCCGGACATTCGGCTTGGTATGTACTCCATTTTTGTTCCGAACTTATAAGTGGACGAAACACACATGTTTGTGCATAGAAAACGATACACCTAACAGACAAGCCACTCAATAGCTTAACACGGGTTGTTTTAAGGAGAAAAAACAACGTCCTGTCCGTAAAAATGAAGTTTATGTCCGTCCGTTCGGTCGGTATTTACTCGGTTTTCGGTCCGAACTTGGAAATGGACGAAACTCACTTGTTTTTTAATCTAAAACCTCAAGATCGACAAGGCTTAGCCGGGACATTTTAAGGCCAATATATAACATTTACTTAACTCGGGGCGTTCTAAGGCGAAAAAACAATGTTCCGGCCGTAAAAACGAGGTATATGTCCGTCCGTTCGGTCGTTATTTACTCGGTTTTTGGTCCGAACTTGGTATGGACGAAACTCACTTGTTTTGGAATCTAAAACCTCAAGATCAACAAGGCTTAGCCCATACGTTTTAAGGCCAATATAGAACATTTGGACCATGGGAACGAAATTTTGTCCGGACATTCGGCTTGGTATGTTCTCCATTTTTGTTCTGAACTTATAAGTAGACAAAACACACATGTTTTCTCATAGAAAACGATACACCTAAGAGACTAGCCACTCAATTGCTAAACTCAGGGCGTTCTAAGGCGAAAAAACAATGTTCCGTCCGTAAAAACGAGGTTTATGTCCGTCCGTTCGGTCGGTATTTACTCGGGTTTTGGTCCGAACTTGGAAATGAACGAAACTCACTAATTTTTCAATCTAAAACCTCAAGATCAACAAGGCTTAGCCGAGACGTTTTAAGGCCAATATAGAACATTTGGACCATGGGAACGAACTTTTGTCCGGACATTCAGCTTGGTATGTACTCCATTTTTGTTCCGAACTTATAAGTGGACGAAACACACATGTTTTCGCATTGAAAACGATACACCTAAGAGACTAGCCACTCAATTGCTTAACTCGGGGCTACTAAGGCGAAAAAACAACGTTCCGTCCGTAAAAACGAGGTTTATGTCTGTTCGTTCGGTCGTTATTTACTCGGTTTTTGGTCCGAACTTGGAATGGACGAAACTCACTTGTCTTGGAATCTAAAACCTCAAGATCAACAAGGCTTTGCCGAGACGTTTTAAGGCCAATATAGAACATTTGGACCATGGGAACGAACTTTTGTCCGGACATTCGGCTTGGTATGTACTCCATTTTTGTTCCGAACTTATAAGTGGACGAAACACACATGCTTTCGCATAGAAATGGATACACCTAAGAGACAAGCCACTCAATATCTTAACACAGGTTGTTCTAAGGAGAAAAAACAACGTTCTGTCCGAAAAAACGAGGTTTATGTCCGTCCATTCGGTCGGTATTTACTCGGTTTTCGGTCCGAACTTGGAAATGGATGAAACTCACTTGTTTTGCAATCTAAAACCTCAAGATCAACAAGGCATAGCCGAGACGTTTTAAGGCCAATATAGAACATTTGGACCATGGGAACGAACTTTTGTCCGGACATTCGGCTTGGTATGTACTCCATTTTTATTCCGAACTTATAAGTGGACGAAACACACATGCTTTCGCATAGAAAACGATACACCTAAGAGACAAGCCACTCAATAGCTTAACACGGGTTGTTCTAAGGCGAAAAAACAACGTTCCGTATGTAAAAACAAGATTTATTTCCGTCCGTTCGGTCGGTGTTTACTCGTTTTCTGTCCGAACTTGGAAATGGATGAAACTCACTTGTTTTTGAATCTAAAACCTCAAGATCGACAAGCCTTAGCCGGCACGTTTTAAGGACAATATATAACATTTGGACCATGGGATCGAAGTTTTGTCCGGACATTCGGCTTGGTATGTACTCCATTTTTGTTCCGAACTTATAAGTGGACGAAACACACATGTTTTCGAATAAAAAACGATACTCAAACGAGACTAGCCACTCAATTGGTTAACTTGGGTTGTTCTAAGGCGAAAAAACAACGTTCCATCCGTAAAAACGAGGTTTATGTCCGTCCGTTCGGTCAGTATTTACTCGAGTTTCGCTTCGAACTTGGAAATGGACGAAACTCACTTGTTTTGGAATTTAAAACCTCAAGATTGACAAGGCTTAGCCGAGACGTTTTAAGGCCAATATAGAACATTTGGACCATGGGAACGAAGTTTTGTCCGGACATGCGGCTTGGTATGTACTCCATTTTTGTTCCGAACTTATAAGTGGATGAAACACACATGTTTTCGCATAGAAAACGATACACCTAAGGGACTAGCCACTCAATAGCTTAACTCGGGTCGTTCTAAGGAGAAAACAAAATGTTCCGTATGTAAGAACGAGATTTATTTACGTCCGTTCGGTCGGTGTTTACTCGGTTTTCGGTCCGAACTTGGAAATGGACGAAACTCACTTGTTTTGGAATCTAAAACCTCAAGATCGACAAGGCTTAGCCGAGTTGTTTTAAGGCTAATGTAGAACATTTGGACCATGGGAATGAAGTTTTGTCCGGACATTCGGCTTGGTATGTACTCCATTTTTGTTCCGAACTTATAAGTGGACGAAACACACATGTTTTCGCATAGAAAACGATACACCTAAGAGACTAGCCACTCAATTGCTTAACTCGGGGCGTTCTAAGGCGAAAAAACAACGTTCCGTCCGTAAAAACGAGGTTTATGTCCGTCCGTTCGGTCGGTATTTACTCGGTTTTTTGCCGAACTTGGAAATGGACGAAACTCACTTGTTTTGCAATCTAAAACATCAAGATCAACAAGGATTAGCCGGGACGGTTTAAGGCCAATATAGAACATTTGGACCATGGGAACGAAGCTTTGTTCGGACATTCGGCTTGGTATGTACTCGATTTTGTTCCGAACTTATAAGTGGACGAAACACACATGTTTTCGCATAGAATACGATACACCTAAGAGACTAGCCACTCAATTGCTTAACTCGGGGCGTTCTAAGGCGAAAAAACAACGTTCCGTCCGTAAAAACGAGGTTTATGTCCGTCCGTTCGGTCGGTATTTACTCGGTTTTTTGTCCGAACTTGGAAATGGACGAAACTCACTTGTTTTGCAATCTAAAACCTCCAGATCAACAAGGATTAGCCGGGACGGTTTAAGGCCAATATAGAACATTTGGACCGTGGGAACGAAGCTTTGTCCGGACATTCGGTTTGGTATGTACACGATTTTGTTCTGGACTTATAAGTGGACGAAACACACATGTTTTCGCATAGAAAACGATACACCAAAGAGACTAGCCACTCAATTACTTAACACGGGGCGTTCTAAGGCGAAAAAAGATCGTTCCGTCCGTAAAAACGAGGTTTTTGTCCGTCTGTTCGATCGGTATTTACTCGGTTTTTTGTCCGAACATGGAAATGGACAAAACTCACTTGTTTTGGAATCTAAAACCTCAAGATCGACAAGGTTTAGCCGGGACGTTTTAAGGCCAATATAGAACATTTGGACGATTGGAACGAAGTTCTGTCCGGACATTCGGCATGGTATGTACTCCATTTTTGTTCAGAACTTACAAGTGGACGAAACACACATGTTTTCGCATAGAAAACGATACACCTAAGAGATTATCTACTCAATAGCTTAACTCGGGTTGTTCTAAGGAGTAAAAACAACGTCATGTTCGTAAAACCTAGGTTTATGTCCGTCCGTTCGGTCGGTATTTACTCGGTTTTCGGTCCGAACTTGGAAATGGACGAAACTCACTTGTTTTGGAATCTAAAACCTCAAAATCGACAAGGCTTAGCCGAGTAGTTTTAAGGCTAATGTAGAACATTTAGACAATGGGAACGAAGTTTTGTCTGGACATTCGGCTTGGTATGTACTCCATTTTGGTTCCGAACTTATAAGTGGACGAAACACACATGTTTTGACATAGAAAACGATACACCTAAAAGACAAGCCACTCAATTGGTTAACTCGGGTTGTTCTATGGAGAAAAAACAACGTTATGTTCGTAAAAACGAGGGTTATGTTCGTCCGTTCGGTCGGTATTTACTCGGTTTTCGGTCCGAACTTGGAAATGGACGAAACTCACTTGTTTCGGAATTTAAAACCTCAAGATCGACAAGGCTTATCCAAGACGTTTTAAGGCCAATATAGAACATTTGGACCATGGGAATGAAGTTTTGTCCGGACATTCGGCTTGGTATGTACTCCATTTTTGTTCCGAACTTATAAGTGGAAGAAACACACATGTTTTCGCATAGAAAACGATACACCTATGAGACTAGCCACTCAATTGCTTAACTCGGGTTGTTCTAATGAGAAAAAACAACGTTCTGTCCGTAAAAACGAAGTTTATGTCCTTCCGTTCGGTCGGTATTTACTCGGTTTGCGGTCCGAACTTGGAAATGGACGAAACTCACTTGTTTTGGAATCTAAAACCTCAAGATCGACAAGGCTTAGCCGAGATGTTTTAAGGCTAATGTAGAACATTTGGACCATGGGAACGAAGTTTTGTCCGGACATTCGGCTTGGTATGTACTCCATTTTTGTTCCGAACTTATAAGTGGACGAAACACACATGTTTTCGCATAGAAAATGATACACCTAAGAGACTAGCCACTCAATAGCTTAACTCGGGTTGTTCTTAGGAGAAAAAAAAATGTTCTGTCCGTAAAAACGAGGTTTATGTCCGTCCGTTCGGTCGGTATTTACTCGGTTTTTGGTCCGATCGACAAGGCTTAGCCGAGTTGTTTTAAGGCTAATGTAGAACATTTGGACCATGGGAACGAAGTTTTGTCCGGACATTCGGCTTGGTATGTACTCCATTTTTGTTCCGAACTTATAAGTGGACGAAACACACATGTTTTCGCATAGAAAATGATACACCTAAGAGACTAGCCACTCAATAGCTTAACTCGGGTTGTTCTTAGGAGAAAAAAAAATGTTCTGTCCGTAAAAACGAGGTTTATGTCCGTCCGTTCGGTCGGTATTTACTCGGTTTTTGGTCCGATCGACAAGGCTTAGCCGAGTTGTTTTAAGGCTAATGTAGAACATTTGGACCATGGGAACGGAATTTTGTCCGGAATTCGGCTTGGTATGTTCTCCATTTTTGGTCCGAACTTATAAGTAGACGAAACACACATGTTTTCGCATAGAAAACGATACACCTAAGAGACTAGCCACTCAATAGCTTAACTCGGGTTGTTCTAAGGAGAAAAAACAACGTTATGTCCGTAAAAACGAGGTTTATGTCCGTCCGTTCGATCGGTATTTACTCGGTTTTCGGTCCGAACTTGGAAATGGACGAAACTCACTTGTTTTGGAATCTAAAATCTCAAGATCGACAAGGCTTAGCCAGGACGTTTTATGGCCAATATAAAACATTTGGACCATGGGAGCGAAGTTTTGTCCGGACATTCGTCTTGGTATGTACTCCATTTTTGTTCCGAACTTATAAGTGTACGAAACACACATGTTTTCGCATAGAAAACGATACACCTAAGAGACTAGCCACTCAATAGCTTAACTCGGGTTGTTCTAAGGACAAAAAACAACGTTCTGACCGTAAAAACGAGGTTTATGTCCGTCCGTTCGGTCGGTATTTACTCTGTTTTCGGTCCGAACTTGGAAATGGACGAAACTCACTTGTTTTGGAATCTAAAACCTCAAAATCGACAAGGCTTAGCCGAGTTGTTTTAAGGCTAATGTAGAACATTTAGACAATGGGAACGAAGTTTTGTCTGGACATTCGGCTTGGTATGTACTCCATTTTTGTTCCGAACTTATAAGTGGACGAAACACACATGTTTTCACATAGAAAATGATACACCTACAAGACAAGCCACTCAATTGGTTAACTCGGGTTGTTCTAAGGAGAGAAAACAACGTTATGTTCGTAAAAACGAGGTTTATGTTCGTCCGTTCGGTCGGTATTTACTCGGTTTTCGGTCCGAACTTGGAAATGGACGAAACTCACTTGTTTCGGAATTTAAAACCTCAAGATCGACAAGGCTTAGCCAAGACGTTTTAAGGCCAATATAGAACATTTGGACCATGGGAATGAAGTTTTGTCCGGACATTCGGCTTGGTATGTACTGCATTTTTGTTCCGAACTTATAAGTGGACGAAACACACATGTTTTCGCATAGAAAACGATACACCTATGAGACTAGCCACTCAATTGCTTAACTCGGGTTGTTCTAAGGAGAAAAAACAACGTTCTGTCCGTAAAAACGAAGTTTAGGTCCTTCCGTTCGGTCGGTATTTACTCGGTTTTCGGTCCGAACTTGGAAATGGACGAAACTCACTTGTTTCGGAATTTAAAACCTCAAGATCGACAAGGCTTAACCAAGACGTTTTAAGGCCAATATAGAACATTTGGACCATGGGAATGAAGTTTTGTCCGGACATTCTGCTTGGTATGTACTCCATTTTTGTTCCGACCTTATAAGTGGACGAAACACACATGTTTACTCATAAAAAACGATACACCTAAGAGACTAGCCACTCAATAGCTTAACTCGGGTTGTTCTAAGGAGAAAAAACAACGTTCTGTCCGTAAAAACGAGGCTTATGTCCGTCCGTTCGGTCGGTATTTACTCGGTTTTCGGTCCGAACTTGGAAATGGACGAAACTCACTTGTTTTGGAATCTAAAACCTCAAGATCGACAAGGCTTAGCCGAGATGTTTTAAGGCTAATGTAGAACATTTGGACCATGGGAACGAAGTTTTGTCCGGACATTCGGCTTGGTATGTACTCCATTTTTGTTCCGAACTTATAAGTGGACGAAACACACATGTTTTCGCATAGAAAACGATTTACCTAAGAGACTAGCCACTCAATAGCTTAACTCGGGTTGTTCTTAGGAGAAAAAAAAATGTTCTGTCCGTAAAAACGAGGTTTATGTCCGTCCGTTCGGTCGGTATTTACTCGGTTTTTGGTCCGATCGACAAGGCTTAGCCGAGTTGTTTTAAGGCTAATGTAGAACATTTGGACCATGGGAACGAAATTTTGTCCGGAATTCGGCTTGGTATGTTCTCCATTTTTGGTCTGAACTTATAAGTAGACGAAACACACATGTTTTCGCATAGAAAACGATACACCTAAGAGACTAGCCACTCAATAGCTTAACTCGGGTTGTTCTAAGGAGAAAAAACAACGTTATGTCCGTAAAAACGAGGTTTATGTCCGTCCGTTCGATCGGTATTTACTCGGTTTTCGGTCCGAACTTGGAAATGGACGAAACTCACTTGTTTTGGAATCTAAAACCTCAAGATCGACAAGGCTTAGCCAGGACGTTTTATGGCCAATATAAAACATTTGGACCATGGGAACGAAGTTTTGTCCGGACATTCGTCTGGGTATGTACTCCATTTTTGTTCCGAACTTATAAGTGGACGAAACACACATGTTTTCGCATAGAAAACGATACACCTAAGAGACTAGCCACTCAATAGCTTAACTCGGGTTGTTCTAAGGACAAAAAACAACGTTCTGACCGTCAAAACGAGGTTTATGTCCGTCCGTTCGGTCGGTATTTACTCTGTTTTCGGTCCGAACTTGGAAATGGACGAAACTCACTTGTTTTGGAATCTAAAACCTCAAAATCGACAAGGCTTAGCCGAGTTGTTTTAAGGCTAATGTAGAACATTTAGACAATGGGAACGAAGTTTTGTCTGGACATTCGGCTTGGTATGTACTCCATTTTTGTTCCTAACTTATAAGTGGACGAAACACACATGTTTTCACATAGAAAACGATACACCTACAAGACAAGCCAGTCAATTGGTTAACTCGGGTTGTTCTAAGGAGAGAAAACAACGTTATGTTCGTAAAAACGAGGTTTATGTTCGTCCGTTCGGTCGGTATTTACTCGGTTTTCGGTCCGAACTTGGAAATGGACGAAACTCACTTGTTTCGGAATTTAAAACCTCAAGATCGACAAGGCTTAGCCAAGACGTTTTAAGGCCAATATAGAACATTTGGACCATGGGAATGAAGTTTTGTCCGGACATTCGGCTTGGTATGTACTGCATTTTTGTTCCGAACTTATAAGTGGACGAAACACACATGTTTTCGCATAGAAAACGATACACCTATGAGACTAGCCACTCAATTGCTTAACTCGGGTTGTTCTAAGGAGAAAAAACAACGTTCTGTCCGTAAAAACGAAGTTTATGTCCTTCCGTTCGGTCGGTATTTACTCGGTTTTCGGTCCGAACTTGGAAATGGACGAAACTCACTTGTTTCGGAATTTAAAACCTCAAGATCGACAAGGCTTAATCAAGACGTTTTAAGGCCAATATAGAACATTTGGACCATGGGAATAAAGTTTTGTCCGGACATTCGGCTTGGTATGTACTCCATTTTTGTTCCGAACTTATAAGTGGACGAAACACACATGTTTTCGCATAGAAAACGATACACCTAAGAGACTAGCCACTCAATAGCTTAACTCGGGTTGTTCTGAGGACAAAAAACAACGTTCTGTCCGTAAAAACGAGGTTTATGTCCGTCCGTTCGGTCGGTATTTACTCGGTTTTTTGTCCGAACATGGAAATGGACAAAACTCACTTGTTTTGGAATCTAAAACCTCAAGATCGACAAGGTTTAGCCGGGGCGTTTTAAGGCCAATATAGAACATTTGGACGATTGGAACGAAGTTCTGTCCTGACATTTGGCTTGGTATGTACTCCATTTTTGTTCAGAACTTACAAGTGGACGAAACACACATGTTTTCGCATAGAAAACGAGACACCTAAGAGATTATCTACTCAATAGCTTAACTCGGGTTGTTCTAAGGAGTAAAAACAACGTCATGTTCGTAAAAACTCGGTTTATGTTCGTCCGTTCGGTCGGTATTTACTCGGTTTTCGGTCCGAACTTGGAAATGGACGAAACTCACTTGTTTTGGAATCTAAAACCTCAAAATCGACAAGGCTTAGCCGAGTAGTTTTAAGGCTAATGTAGAACATTTGGACCATGGGAACGAAGTTTTGTCCGGACATTCGGCTTGGTATGTACTCCATTTTTGTTCCGAACTTATAAGTGGACGAAACACACATGTTTTCGCATAGAAAACGATACACCTAAGAGACTAGCCACTCAATAGCTTAACTCGGGTTGTTCTAAGGAGAAAAAACAACGTTATGTCCGTAAAAACGAGGTTTATGTCCGTCCGTTCGATCGGTATTTACTCGGTTTTCGGTCCGAACTTGAAAATGGACGAAACTCACTTGTTTTGGAATCTAAAACCTCAAGATCGACAAGGCTTAGCCAGGACGTTTTATGGCCAATTTAAAACATTTGGACCATGGGAACGAAGTTTTGTCCAGACATTCGTCTTGGTATGTACTCCATTTTTGTTCCGAACTTATAAGTGGACGAAACACACATGTTTTCGCATAGAAAACGATACACCTAAGAGACTAGCCACTCAATAGCTTAACTCGGGTTGTTCTAAGGAGAAAAAACAACGTTCTGTCCGTAAAAATGAGGTTTATGTCCGTCCGTTCGGTCGGTATTTACTCTGTTTTCGGTCCGAACTTGGAAATGGACGAAACTCACTTGTTTTGGAATCTAAAACCTCAAAATCGACAAGGCTTAGCCGAGTTGTTTTAAGGCTAATGTAGAACATTTTGACAATGGGAACGAAGTTTTGTCTGGACATTCGGCTTGGTATGTACTCCATTTTTGTTCCGAACTTATAAGTGGACGAAACACACATGTTTTCACATAGAAAACGATACACCTACAAGACAAGCCACTCAATTGGTTAACTCGGGTTGTTCTAAGGAGAAAAAACAACGTTATGTTCGTAAAAACGAGGGTTATGTTCGTCCGTTCGGTTGGTATTTACTCGGTTTTCGGTCCGAACTTGGAAATGGACGAAACTCACTTGTTTCGGAATTTAAAACCTCAAGATCGACAAGGCTTAGCCAAGACGTTTTAAGTGAGAAACTACAAATAGTGCTAGTATAACAAATGTGAATTCAAACAAGCAAACAAACAATACGCGGAAAGTAAATAACACACAGAAATTTTTAACGTGGTAAAACCCAAACAGGGAAACGTCCACGGTTGTCCTCGCGACAACAAAATAATCCACTAGATGAAAAGAGATGTACAAACCTATCAACTACCTGCACTCACTGCGAGTTGATACTCCTGGTTATCTCTAACACCTTGACTTCACCAGAGCACCTTGATGTACGCACAAGACACTCGACTTCTTGATGAACACACAAGAAGACTCGAAGCCGAATTCACAATAACTCTTAAAGATCACAAAGATATGAATTGAGAAAAGGGGGAAGAAAGGGAATTGAGTTCAATAGCCACAAACAATTTCAATATCACAAACCTAACCAAAACACATGAACAAGGAGAAGGATGGACGGCCAAAGAACTGTCTTGTTCTATGGAAGAGAAACCCTATTTATACTTAGGGTTGAAAACCTAGAAAAATGGGCCGAAACTGTGCAAACCGACTTTGGACGTTCGTACGTCGATATGACGTTCGAACGTCGCTACACAAAAATAAGCCTGCTGCCTAACATGACGTACGAACGCTCTAACTCGGTACGTACGTCTCCATACGAAAACACGTCTGCTGCCTACTTGGACGTACGAACGTCCTAACTGAGTACGTACGTCCTGACCAAAAGAAGTTTGCTGCTTCAGTGGACGTACGTACGTCCTAACCCGGTACGTACGTCCAGAACCCAATAACTTTTCCTGGACAGACCTAAGAGACACAAGGACACGAGACGACCATGCGTACATCTTGATTTTCCTAACAATGAATTCAAGGCGAGATAACCAAAGACACTTTGTCAAAAAATTGATGTCAAACCACTTCGTGCCGGTTTCATTAAGGCCAATATAGAACATTTGGACCAGGGGAATGAAGTTTTGTCCGGACATTCGGCTTGGTATGTACTCCACTTTTGTTCCGAACTTATAAGTTGACGAAACACACATGTTTTCGCATAGAAAACGATACACCTATGAGACTAGCCACTCAATTGCTTAACTCGGGTTGTTCTAATGAGAAAAAACAACGTTCTGTCCGTAAAAACGAAGTTTATGTCCTTCCGTTCGGTCGGTATTTACTCGGTTTTCGGTCCGAACTTGGAAATGGACGAAACTCACTTGTTTCGGAATTTAAAACCTCAAGATCGACAAGGCTTAACCAAGACGTTTTAAGGCCAATATAGAACATATGGACCATGGGAATGAAGTTTTGTCCGGACATTCTGCTTGGTATGTACTCCATTTTTGTTCCGACCTTATAAGTCGACGAAACACACATGTTTACTCATAAAAACGATACACCTAAGAGACTAGCCACTCAATAGCTTAACTCGGGTTGTTCTAAGGAGAAAAAACAACGTTCTGTCCGTAAAAACGAGGCTTATGTCCGTCCGTTCGGTCGGTATTTACTCGGTTTTCGGTCCGAACTTGGAAATGGACGAAACTCACTTGTTTTGGAATCTAAAACCTCAAGATCGACAAGGCTTAGCCGAGATGTTTTAAGGCTAATGTAGAACATTTGGACCATGGGAACGAAGTTTTGTCCTGACATTCGGCTTGGTATGTACTCCATTTTTGTTCCGAACTTATAAGTGGACGAAACACACATGTTTTCGCATAGAAAACGATACACCTAAGAGACTAGCCACTCAATAGCTTAACTCGGGTTGTTCTTAGGAGAAAAAAAAATGTTTTGTCCGTAAAAACGAGGTTTATGTCCGTCCGTTCGGTCGGTATTTACTCGGTTTTTGGTCCGATCGACAAGGCTTAGCCGAGTTGTTTTAAGGCTAATGTAGAACATTTGGACCATGGGAACGAAATTTTGTCCGGAATTCGGCTTGGTATGTACTCCATTTTTGGTCCGAACTTATAAGTAGACGAAACACACATGTTTTCGCATAGAAAACGATACACCTAAGAGACTAGCCACTCAATAGCTTAACTCGGGTTGTTCTAAGGAGAAAAAACAACGTTATGTCCGTAAAAACGAGGTTTATGTCCGTCCGTTCGATCAGTATTTACTCGGTTTTCGGTCCGAACTTGGAAATGGACGAAACTCACTTGTTTTGGAATCTAAAACCTCAAGATCGACAAGGCTTAGCCAGGACGTTTTATGGCCAATATAAAACATTTGGACCATGGGAACGAAGTTTTGTCCGGACATTCGTCTTGGTATGTACTCCATTTTTGTTCCGAACTTATAAGTGGACGAAACACACATGTTTTCGCATAGAAAACGATACACCTAAGAGACTAGCCACTCAATAGCTTAACTCGGGTTGTTCTTAGGAGAAAAAAAAATGTTTTGTCCGTAAAAACGAGGTTTATGTCCGTCCGTTCGGTCGGTATTTACTCGGTTTTTGGTCCGATCGACAAGGCTTAGCCGAGTTGTTTTAAGGCTAATGTAGAACATTTGGACCATGGGAACGAAATTTTGTCCGGAATTCGGCTTGGTATGTACTCCATTTTTGGTCCGAACTTATAAGTAGACGAAACACACATGTTTTCGCATAGAAAACGATACACCTAAGAGACTAGCCACTCAATAGCTTAACTCGGGTTGTTCTAAGGAGAAAAAACAACGTTATGTCCGTAAAAACGAGGTTTATGTCCGTCCGTTCGATCAGTATTTACTCGGTTTTCGGTCCGAACTTGGAAATGGACGAAACTCACTTGTTTTGGAATCTAAAACCTCAAGATCGACAAGGCTTAGCCAGGACGTTTTATGGCCAATATAAAACATTTGGACCATGGGAACGAAGTTTTGTCCGGACATTCGTCTTGGTATGTACTCCATTTTTGTTCCGAACTTATAAGTGGACGAAACACACATGTTTTCGCATAGAAAACGATACACCTAAGAGACTAGCCACTCAATAGCTTAACTCGGGTTGTTCTAAGGACAAAAAACAACGTTCTGTCCGTAAAAACGAGGTTTATGTCCGTCCGTTCGGTCGGTATTTACTCTGTTTTCGGCCCGAACTTGGAAATGGACGAAACTCACTTGTTTTGGAATCTAAAACCTCAAAATCGACAAGGCTTAGCCGAGTTGTTTTAAGGCTAATGTAGAACATTTAGACAATGGGAACGAAGTTTTGTCTGGACATTCGGCTTGGTATGTACTCCATTTTTGTTCCGAACTTATAAGTGGACGAAACACACATGTTTTCACATAGAAAACGATACACCTACAAGACAAGCCACTCAATTGGTTAACTCGGGTTGTTCTAAGGAGAGAAAACAACGTTATGTTCGTAAAAACGAGGTTTATGTTCGTCCGTTCGGTCGGTATTTACTCGGTTTTCGGTCCGTACTTGGAAATGGACGAAACTCACTTGTTTCGGAATTTAAAACCTCAAGATCGACAAGGCTTAGCCAAGACGTTTTAAGGCCAATATAGAACATTTGGACCATGGGAATGAAGTTTTGTCCGGACATTCGGCTTGGTATGTACTGCATTTTTGTTCCGAACTTATAAGTGGACGAAACACACATGTTTTCGCATAGAAAACGATACACCTATGAGACTAGCCACTCAATTGCTTAACTCGGGTTGTTCTAAGGAGAAAAAACAACGTTCGGTCCGTAAAAACGAAGTTTATGTCCTTCCGTTCGGTCGGTATTTACTCGGTTTTCGGTCCGAACTTGGAAATGGACGAAACTCACTTGTTTTGGAATTTAAAACCTCAAGATCGACAAGGCTTAACCAAGACGTTTTAAGGCCAATATAGAACATTTGGACCATAGGAATGAAGTTTTGTCCGGACATTCTACTTGGTATGTACTCCATTTTTGTTACGACCTTATAAGTGGACGAAACACACATGTTTACTCATAAAAAACGATACACCTAAGAGACTAGCCACTCAATAGCTTAACTCGGGTTGTTCTAAGGAGAAAAAACAACGTTCTGTCCGTAAAAACGAGGCTTATGTCCGTCCGTTCGGTCGGTATTTACTCGGTTTTCGGTCCGAACTTGTAAATGGACGAAACTCACTTGTTTTGGAATCTAAAACCTTAAGATCGACAAGGCTTAGCCGAGATGTTTTAAGGCTAATGTAGAACATTTGGACCATGGGAACGAAGTTTTGTCCGGACATTCGGCTTGGTATGTACTCCATTTTTGTTCCGAACTTATAAGTGGACGAAACACACATGTTTTCGCATAGAAAACGATACACCTAAGAGACTAGCCACTCAATAGCTTAACTCGGGTTGTTCTGAGGAGAAAAAAAAGTGTTCTGTCCGTAAAAACGAGGTTTATGTCCGTCCGTTCGGTCGGTATTTACTCGGTTTTTGGTCCGATCGACATGGCTTAGCCGAGTTGTTTTAAGGCTAATGTAGAACATTTGGACCATGGGAACGAAGTTTTGTCCGGACATTCGGCTTGGTATGTACTCCATTTTTGTTCCGAACTTATAAGTGGACGTAACACACATGTTTTTGCATAGAAAACGATACACCTAAGAGACTAGCCACTCAATTGCTTAACTCGGGGCGTTCTAAGGCGAAAAAACAACGTTCCGTCCGTAAAAACGAGGTTTATGTCCGTCCGTTCGGTCGGTATTTACTCGGTTTTTTGCCGAACTTGGAAATGGACGAAACTCACTTGTTTTGCAATCTAAAACCTCCAGATCAACAAGGATTAGCCGGGACGGTTTAAGGCCAATATAGAACATTTGGACCATGGGAACGAAGCTTTGTCCGGACATTTGGTTTGGTATGTACTCGATTTTGTTCCGAACTTATAAGTGGACGAAACACACATGTTTCCGCATAGAAAACGATACACCTAAGAGACTAGCCACTCAATAGCTTAACTCGGGTTGTTTTAAGGAGAAAAAACAACGTTCTGTCCGTAAAAACGAGGTTTATGTCCGTCCGTTCGGTCGGTATTTACTCTGTTTTCGGTCCGAACTTGGAAATGGACGAAACTCACTTGTTTTGGAATCTAAAACCTCAAAATCGACAAGGCTTAGCCGAGTTGTTTTAAGGCTAATGTAGAACATTTAGACAATGGGAACGAAGTTTTGTCTGGACATTCGGCTTGGTATGTACTCCATTTTTGTTCCGAACTTATAAGTGGACGAAACACACATGTTTTCACATAGAAAACGATACACCTACAAGACAAGCCACTCAATTGGTTAACTCGGGTTGTTCTAAGGAGAAAAAACAACGTTATGTTCGTAAAAACGAGGTTTATGTTCGTCCGTTCGGTCGGTATTTACTCGGTTTTTGGTCCGAACTTGGAAATGGACGAAACTCACTTGTTTCGGAATTTAAAACCTCAAGATCGACAAGGCTTAGCCAAGACGTTTTAAGGCCAATATAGAACATTTGGACCATGGGAATGAAGTTTTGTCCGGACATTCGGCTTGGTATGTACTCCATTTTTCTTCCGAACTTATAAGTGGACGAAACACACATGTTTTCGCATAGAAAACGATACACCTATGAGACTAGCCACTCAATTGCTTAACTCAGGTTGTTCTAAGGAGAAAAAACAACTTTCTGTCCGTAAAAACGAAGTTTATGTCCTTCCGTTCGGTCAGTATTTACTCGGTTTTCGGTCCGAACTTGGAAATGGACGAAACTCACTTGTTTCGGAATTTAAAACCTCAAGATCGACAAGGCTTAACCAAGACGTTTTAAGGCCAATATAGAACATTTGGACCATGGGAATGAAGTTTTGTCCGGACATTCTGCTTGGTATGTACTCCATTTTTGTTCCGACCTTATAAGTGGACGAAACACACATGTTTACTCATAAAAAACGATACACCTAAGAGACTAGCCACTCAATAGCTTAACTCGGGTTGTTCTAAGGAGAAAAAAAAACGTTCCGTCCGTAAAAACGAGGCTTATGTCCGTCCGTTCGGTCGGTATTTACTCTGTTTTTGGTCCGAACTTGGAAATGGACGAAACTCACTTGTTTTGGAATCTAAAACCTCAAGATCGACAAGGCTTAGCCGAGATGTTTTAAGGCTAATGTAGAACATTTGGACCATGGGAACGAAGTTTTGTCCTGACATTCGGCTTGGTATGTACTCCATTTTTGTTCCGAACTTATAAGTGGACGAAACACACATGTTTTCGCATAGAAAACGATACACCTAAGAGACTAGCCACTCAATAGCTTAACTCGGGTTGTTCTGAGGAGAAAAAAAAAATGTTCTGTCCGTAAAAACGAGGTTTATGTCCGTCCGTTCGGTCGGTATTTACTCGGTTTTCGGTCCGAACTTGGAAATGGACGAAACTCACTTGTTTTGGAATTTAAAACCTCAAGATCGACAAGGCCTAGCCGAGACGTTTTAAGGCCAATATAGAACATTTGGACCATGGGAACGAAGTTTTGTCCGGACATTCGGCTTGGTATGTACTTCATTTTTGTTCCGAACTTATAAGTAGACGAAACACGCATGTTTTCGCATAGAAAACGATACACCTAAGAGACTAGCCACTCAATAGCTGAACTCGGGTTGTTCTAAGGAGAAAAAACAACGTTATGTCCGTAAAAACGAAGTTTAAGTCCTTCCGTTCGGTCGGTATTTACTCGGTTTTCGGTCCGAACTTGGAAATGGACGAAACTCACTTGTTTTGGAATCTAAAAACCTCAAGATCGACAAGGCTTAGGCGGGACGTTTTAAGGCCAATATAGAACATTTGGACCATGGGAACGAAGTTTTGTCCGGACATTCGGCTTGGTATGTACTCCATTTTTGTTCCGAACTTATAAGTGGACGAAACACACATGTTTTCGCATAAAAAACGATACTCCTACGAGACTAGCCACTCAATTGGTTAACTTGGGTTGTTCTAAGGCGAAAAAACAACGTTCCATCGGTAAAAATGAGGTTTATGTCCGTCCGTTCGGTTGGTATTTACTCGAGGTTCGGTTCGAACTTGGTAATGGACGAAACTCACTTGTTTTGGAATCTAAAACCTCAAGATCGACAAGGTTTATCCGGGACGTTATAAGGCCAATATAGAACATTTGGACCATGGGAACGAAGTTCTGTCCGGACATTCGGCTTGGTATGTACTCCATTTTTGTTCAGAACTTATAAGTGGACGAAACACACATGTTTTCGCATAGAAAACGATACACCTAAGAGATTATCCACTCAATAGCTTAACTCGGGTTGTTCTAAGGAGAAAAAACAACGTTATGTTCGTAAAAACGAGGTTTATGTCCTTCCGTTCGGTCGGTATTTACTCGGTTTTCGGACCGAACTTCGAAATGTATGAAACTCACTTGTTTTGGAATCCAAAACCTCAAGATCGACAAGGCTTAGCCGAGACGTTTTAAGGCCAATATAGAACATTTGGACCATGGGAACGAAGTTTTGTCCGGACATTCGGCTTGGTATGTACGCCATTTCTGTTCTGAACTTATAAGTGGACGAAACACACATGTTTTCGCATAAAAAACGATACTCCTACGAGACTAGCCACTCAATTGGTTAACTTAGGTTGTTCTAAGACGAAAAAACAACGTTCCATCCGTAAAAACGAGGTTTATGTCCGTCCGTTCGGTTGGTATTTACTCGAGTTTCGGTTCGAACTTGGTAATGGACGAAACTCACTTGTTTTGGAATCTAAAACCTCAGGATCGACAAGGCTTAGCCAGGACGTTTTATGGCCAATATAAAACATTTGGACCATGGGAACGAAGTTTTGCCCGAACATTCGTCGTGGTATGTACTCCATTTTTGTTCCAAACTTATAAGTGGACGAAACACACATGTTTTCGCATAGAAAACGATACTCCTAAGAGACTAAACACTCAATTGGTTAACTCGGGTTGTTCTAAGGCGAAAAAACAACTTTCCATCCGTAAAAACGAGGTTTATGCCCGTCCGTTCGGTCGGTATTTACTCGAGTTTCGGTCCGAACTTGGTAATGGACGAAACTCACTTGTTTTGCAATCTAAAACCTCAAGATCAACAAGGATTAGCCGGGACGTTTTAAGGCCAATATAGAACATTTGGACCATGGGAACAAAGCTTTGTCCGGACATTCGGCTTGGTATGTACTCGATTTTGTTCCGAACTTATAAGTGGACGAAACACACATGTTTTCGCATAGAAAACGATACACCTAAGAGACTAGCCACTCAATTACTAAACTCGGGGAGTTCTAAGGCGAATAAAAAGAACGTTCCGTCCGTAAAAACGAGGTTTATGTCCGTCCGTTCGGTCGGTATTTACTCGAGTTTCGGTCCAAACTTGGTAATGGACGAAACTCACTTGTTTTGCAATCTAAAACCTCAAGATCAACAAGGATTAGCCGGGGCGTTTTAAGGCCAATATAGAACATTTGGACCATGGGAACGAAGTTTTGTCCGGACATTCGGCTTGGTATGTACTCCATTTTTGTTCCGAACTTATAAGTAGACGAAACACGCATGTTTTCGCATAGAAAACGATACACCTAAGAGACTAGCCACTCAATAGCTGAACTCGGGTTGTTCTAAGGAGAAAAAACAACGTTATGTCCGTAAAAACGAAGTTTAAGTTCTTCCGTTCGGTCGGTATTTACTCGGTTTTCGGTCCGAACTTGGAAATGGACGAAACTCACTTGTTTTGGAATCTAAAAACCTCAAGATCGACAAGGCTTAGGCGGGACGTTTTAAGGCCAATATAGAACATTTGGACCATGGGAACGAAGTTTTGTCCGGACATTCGGCTTGGTATGTACTCCATTTTTGTTCCGAACTTATAAGTGGACGAAACACACATGTTTTCGCATAAAAAACGATACTCCTACGAGACTAGCCACTCAATTGGTTAACTTGGGTTGTTCTAAGGCGAAAAAACAACGTTCCATCCGTAAAAATGAGGTTTATGTCCGTCCGTTCGGTTGGTATTTACTCGAGGTTCGGTTCGAACTTGGTAATGGACGAAACTCACTTGTTTTGGAATCTAAAACCTCAAGATCGACAAGGTTTATCCGGGACGTTATAAGGCCAATATAGAACATTTGGACCATGGGAACGAAATTCTGTCCGGACATTCGGCTTGGTATGTACTCCATTTTTGTTCAGAACTTATAAGTGGACGAAACACACATGTTTTCGCATAGAAAACGATACACCTAAGAGATTATCCACTCAATAGCTTAACTCGGGTTGTTCTAAGGAGAAAAAACAACGTTATGTTCGTAAAAACGAGGTTTATGTCCTTCCGTTCGGTCGGTATTTACTCGGTTTTCGGACCGAACTTCGAAATGTATGAAACTCACTTGTTTTGGAATCCAAAACCTCAAGATCGACAAGGCTTAGCCGAGACGTTTTAAGGCCAATATAGAACATTTGGACCATGGGAACGAAGTTTTGTCCGGACATTCGGCTTGGTATGTACGCCATTTTTGTTCTGAACTTATAAGTGGACGAAACACACATGTTTTCGCATAAAAAACGATACTCCTACGAGACTATCCACTCAATTGGTTAACTTGGGTTGTTCTAAGACGAAAAAACAACGTTCCATCCGTAAAAACGAGGTTTATGTCCGTCCGTTCGGTTGGTATTTACTCGAGTTTCGGTTCGAACTTGGTAATGGACGAAACTCACTTGTTTTGGAATCTAAAACCTCAGGATCGACAAGGCTTAGCCAGGACGTTTTATGGCCAATATAAAACATTTGGACCATGGGAACGAAGTTTTGCCCGAACATTCGTCGTGGTATGTACTCCATTTTTGTTCCAAACTTATAAGTGGACGAAACACACATGTTTTCGCATAAAAAACGATACTCCTAAGAGACTAAACACTCAATTGGTTAACTCGGGTTGTTCTAAGGCGAAAAAACAACTTTCCATCCGTAAAAACGAGGTTTATGCCCGTCCGTTCGGTCGGTATTTACTCGAGTTTCGGTCCGAACTTGGTAATGGACGAAACTCACTTGTTTTGCAATCTAAAACCTCAAGATCAACAAGGATTAGCCGGGACGTTTTAAGGCCAATATAGAACATTTGGACCATGGGAACAAAGCTTTGTCCGGACATTCGGCTTGGTATGTACTCGATTTTGTTCCGAACTTATAAGTGGACGAAACACACATGTTTTCGCATAGAAAATGATACACCTAAGAGACTAGCCACTCAATTACTAAACTCGGGGAGTTCTAAGGCGAATAAAAAGAACGTTCCGTCCGTAAAAACGAGGTTTATGTCCGTCCGTTCGGTCGGTATTTACTCAAGTTTCGGTCCGAACTTGGTAATGGACGAAACTCACTTGTTTTGCAATCTAAAACCTCAAGATCAACAAGGATTAGCCGGGACGTTTTAAGGCCAATATAGAACATTTGGACCATGGGAATGAAGCTTTGTCCGGACATTCGGCTTGGTATGTACTCTATTTTGTTCCGAACTTATAAGTGGACGAAACACACATGTTTTCGCATAGAAAACGATACACCTAAGAGACTAGCCACTCAATTACTTAACTCGGGGCGTTCTAAGGCGAAAAAAGAACGTTCCGTCCGTAAAAACGAGGTTTATGTCCGTCCGTTCGGTCGGTATTTACTAGGTTTTTTGTCCGAACTTGGAAATGGACGAAACTCACTTGTTTTGCAATCTAAAACCTCAAGATCAACAAGGATTAGCCGGGACGTTTTGAGGCCAATATAGAACATTTGGACCATGGGAACGAAGCTTTGTCCGGACCTTGGTATGTACTCGATTTTGTTCCGAACTTATAAGTGGACGAAACACACATGTTTTCGCATAGAAAACGATACACCTAATAGACTAGCCACTTAATTACTTAACTCGGGGCGTTCTAAGGCGAAAAAAGAACATTCCGTCCGTAAAAACGAGGTTTATGTCCGTCTGTTCGATCTGTATTTACTCGGTTTTTTGTCCGAACTTGGAAATGGACAAAACTCACTTGTTTTGGAATCTAAAACCTCAAGATCGACAAGGATTAGCCGGGACGTTTTAAGGCCAATATAGAACATTTGGACCATGGGAAGGAAGTTTTGTCCGGAGGTTCGGCTTGGTATGTACTCCATTTTTGTTCCGAACTTATAAGTGGACGAAACACATATGTTTTTGCAAATAAAACGATACACCTAAGAGACTAGCCACTCAATAGCTTAACTCGGGTGGTTCTAAGGAGAAAAAACAATGTTCTGTCCGTAAAAACGAGGTTTATGTCCGTCCGTTCGGTCGGTATTTACTCGATTTTCGGTCCGAACTTGTAAATGGACGAAACGCACTTGTTTTCGAATCTAAAACCTCAAGATCGACAAGGCTTAGCCAAGACATTTTAAGGCCAATATAGAACATTTGGACCATGGGAACGAAGTTTTGTCCGGACATTCGGCTTGGTATGTAAACCATTTTTGTTCCGAACTTATAAGTGGACGAAACACACATGTTTCCCAATAAAAAACGATACACCTAAGAGACTAGCCACTCCATTACTTAACTCGGGGCGTTCTAAGGCGAAAAAACAACGTTTCGTCCGTAAAAACAAGGTTTATGTCCGTCCGTTCGGTCGACATTTAATCGTTTTTCGGTCAGAACTTGGAAATGGACGAAACTCACTTATTTTGGAATTTAAAACTCAAGATCGACAAGGCTTAGCCGGGACGTTTTAAGGCCAATATAGAACATTTGGACCATGGGAACGGGGTTTTGTCCGGACATTCGGCATCGTATGTACTCGATTTTTGTTCCGAACTTATAAGTGGACGAAACACACATGTTTCCCAATGAAAAACGATACACCTAAGAGACTAGCCATTCCATTACTTAACTCGGGGCGTTCCAAGACGAAAAAACAACGTTTCTTCGGTAAAAACGAGATTTTTGTTCGTCCGTGCGATCGACATTTCGTTGATCTCAACGGACTTTACTTGTTTATAGTGCAATGGACTTTTCTTGTCCCATATTCCATCTTGTTTATAGTCCAAGGGACTGAGGGACTGAGGGACTTTCGCTGATCTTAAGAGACTTTTCTTGTTTATAGTCCAAGGGACTTTTCGTTGATCTTAAGGGACTTTTATAGTTTATAGTCAAAGGGACTGAGGGATTTTCGCTGATCTTAATGGATTTTTCTTGTATATAGTACAAGGGACTGATGGACTTTCATTGATCTCAACGACTTTACTTGTTTATAGTCCAATGGACTTTTCTCTTCACACATTCAAATCTTGTTTATACTCCAAGGGACGGAGGGACTTTCGTTGATATTAAGGGAATTTTCGTTAATCTTATGGGACTTTTCTTGTGTATAGTCTAAAGATACTTTTCCTTAATCTTAAGGGATTTTTCTTGTTTTTAATCCAAGGGACTAAGAGACTTTCGTTTATCTCAACGGACTTTACTTGTTTATAGTGCAATGTATTTTACTCTTTCCACATTCAATCTTGTTTATAGTCCAAGGGGCTGAAGGACTTTCGCTGATCTTTAGGTATTTTTCTTCTTTATAGTCCAAGGGGCTTTTCTTGTTTATAGTCCAATGGACTTTCGTTGATTTTAAGGGACTTTTCTTGTTTATAGCCCAAGCGACTGAGGGACTTTCATTGATCTCAACGAAATTTACTTGTTTATAGTTCAATGGACTTTTCTCTTCCCACATTCACATCTTGTCTATAGTCCATGGGACTGAGGGACTTTATTTGATATTAAGGGACTTTTTTTGTTTATAGTCAAAGGGACTAAGGGATTGATGGACTTTCGTTGATCTAAACGAACTTTTCTTGTTTATAGTCCGAGGGACTGAATGACTTTCGTTGATCTTAAGGGACTTTTCGTTGATCTTATAGTCCAAGGGACTGAGGGACTTTCGTTGATCCTAAAGGACTTGTCTTGTTTATAGTATAAGGGACTGAGGGACTTTCCTTGATCTCCACGGACTTTAGTTGTTTATAGTGTAAGGGATTTTACTCTTTCCACATTCAATCTTGTTTATAGTCCAAGGGGCTGAAGGACTTTCGCTGATCTTTAGGTATTTTTCTTCTTTATAGTCGAAGGGGCTTTTCTTGTTTATAGTCCAATGGACTTTCGTTGATCTTAATGGACTTTTCTTGTTTATAGTCCAAGGGACTGATGGGCTTTCGTTGATCTTAAGAGACTTTTTTTGTTTATAGTCTCATGGGACTGAGGGACTTTCGTTGATTTTAAGAGACTTTTCTTGTTTAAAGTCCAAGGGACTTTTCATTGATCTTAAGGGACTTTTCATGTTTATAGTCCAAGGGACTGAGGGACTTTCGCTGATCTTAGGAGACTTTTCTTAATTATAGTCCAAGGGACTGAGGGACTTTCATTGATCTCAACGGACTTTACTTGTTCATAGTCCAATGGACTTTTCCCTTCCCACATTCACATCTTGTTTATAGTCCAAAGGACTGAGGGACCATCGTTGATATTAAGGGACTTTTCTTGTTTATAGTTCAAGGGACTTTTCGTTGATCTTAAGAGAAATTTCTTTTTTATAGTCCAAGGGACTGACGGAGTGACAAACTTTCAATGATCTTAACGGACTTTACGTGTTTATAGTACAATGGACTTTTCCCTTCCCACATTCACATCTTGTTTACAGTCCAACGGACTGAGGGACTTTCATTGATCTGAATGGACTATACTTGTTTATAGTGCAATGGATTTTCTCTTCCCACATTCCATCTTGTTTATAGTCCAAGGGACTTTTCGTTGATCTTAAGGAACTTTTCTTATTTATAGTCCAAGGGACTGAGGGACTTTCGTTGATCTCAACGGACTTTACTTGTTTATAGTACAATGGACTTTTCTCGTCCCACATTCCATCTTGTTTATAGTCCAAAGGACTGAGGGACTTTCGCTGATCTTAAGAGACTTTAATTTCATCTTTATAATCTAATAGACTTTTTATTGATCTTAAGAGTATTTTCTTGTTTATAGTCCAAGGGACTGAGGGACTTTCGCTGATCTTAAGGGACTTTTCTTGTTTATAGTCCAAGGGACTTTTCGTTGATCTTAAGTGATTTTTCTTGTTTATAGTCTAAAGGTACTGAGAGACTTTCGTTGATCTTAAAGGACTTTTCTTGTTTATCGTCAAAGGGACTAAGGGAATTTCGTTCATTTTATGGGTCTTTTCTTGTTTATAGTTTTAAGAGACTGAGGGACTTTCGTTGGTCTTACGGGACTTTTCTTGTTTATAGTCCAAGGGACTTTTCGTTGATCTTAGGCGAATTTTCTTGTGTATAGTCCAAGGGGTAGAGGGACTTTCATTGATCTCAATGCACTTTACTTGTTTATAGTGCAATGGACTTTTCTCGTCCCACATTCCATCTTGTTTATAATCCAAAGGACTGAGGGACTTTCGCTGATCTTAAGAAATTTTAATTTCTTGATTATAGTCCAATGGTCTTTTTCTTGATCTTAAGGGCATTTTCTTGTTTATAGTCCAAGGAACTGAAGGACTTTCGTTTGATATTAAGGGACTTTTCTTGTTTACAGTCCAAGGGACTTTTCGTTGATTTAAGGGACTTCTTGTTTATATAGTCCAAGGGACTGAGGTTGATATTAAGGGACTTTTCTTGCTTATAGTCTAAGGGACTGGGGGACTTTCGTTGATCTTAAGTAACTTTATGTTGATCTTATAGTCTAAGGGACTGAGGGACTTTCGTTGATCTGAAGGGACTTTTCGTTGATCTTATAGTCTAAAAGACTGAGGGACTTTCATTGATCTTAAGGGACTTTTCTAGCTTATAGTCCTAGGGACTAAGGGACTTTCTTTGATCACAACGGATTTTACTTCTTTATAGTGCAAAAGAATTTTCTCTTTCCAGATCCCATCTTGTTTATAGTCTAAGGGACTGAGGGACTTTCGTTGATCTTAAGGGACTTTTCTTGCTTATAGTCCAAGGGACTGAGGGACTTTCTTTGATTTCAACGGACTTTACTTGTTTATAGTGCAATAGACTTTTCTCTTTCCACATCCCACCTTCTTGTTTATAGTCTAAGGGACTTTCGTTGATCTTAAAGGACTTTTCTTGTTTATAGTCTTAAGGGACTGAGAGAGTTTCGTTGATCTTACGGGACTTTTCTTATTTATAGTCGAAAGGACTTTTCGTTGATCTTACGAGACTTTTCTTGTTTATAGTCCAAGGGACTTTTTGTTGATCTTAAGGAACTTTTCTTGTTTATAATCCAAGGGACTTTCGTTGATCTCAACAGAGTTTACTTGTTTATAGTGCAATGGACTTTTCTCTTCCCACATTCCAACTTGTCTATAGTCCAAGGGACTGAGGGACTTTCGTCGATCTTAAGAGACTTTAATTTCTTTTTTATAATCCAAGGGACTTTTCGTTGATTGTAAAGGCATTTTCTTGTTTATAGTCCAATGGACTGAGGGACTTTCGCTGATCTTAAGGGACTTTTCTTGTTTATAGTCCAAGGGACTTTTCTTTGATCTTAAGTGATTTTTCTTGTTTATAGTCCAAGGGACTGAGGGACTTTCGCTGATCTTAAGGGACTTTTCTTCTTTATAGTCCAAGCGACTAAGGGGCTTTCATTCATCTCAACAAACCTTACTTGTTTATAGTCCAATGGACTTTTCTCATCCCACATTCACATCTTGTTTATAGTCCAAGGGACTGAGGGACTTTTGATGATATTAAGGGACTTTTTTCGTTTATAGTCCAAGGGGCTTTTCTTGTTTATAGTCCAAGGGACTGAAGGACTTTTGATGATATTAAGGGACTTTTCTTGTTTATAGTCCAAGGGACTGAGGGACTTTCGTTGATAATAAAGGAATTTTCGTTGATTTTATAGTCCAAGGGACTGAGGGACTTTCGTTGATCTTACGAGACTTTTCTAGTTTATAATCCAAGGGACTAAGGGACTTCCATTGATCTCAACTGAGTTTACTTGTTTATAGTACAATGGATTTTACTCTTTCCACATTCAATCTTGTTTATAGTCCAAGGGACTGAGGGACTTTCGCTGATCTTTAGGTATTTTTCTTTTTTATAGTCCAAAAGACTTTTCGTTGATCTTAAAGGACTTTTCTTGTGTATAGTCCAAGGGACTTTTCGTTGATCTTAAAGGACTTTTCTTATTTATAGTCCAAGGGATTTTTCGTTGATCTTACGGGAATTTTTTTATTTATAGTCCAAGGGACTTTTCGTTGATCTTAAGGAACTTTTCTTGTTTATAGTCCAAAGGACTTTCGTTGATCTCAACAGAGTTCTTTAATTTCTTGTTTATAATCCAAGAGACTTTTCGTTGATTTTAAAGGCCTTTTCTTGTTTATAGTCCAAGGGACTGAGGGACTTTCGCTGATCTTAAGGGATTTTTCTTGTTTATAGTCCAAGGGACTTTTCTTTGATCTTAAGTGATTTTTCTTGTTTATAGTCCAGAAGACTAAAGGATTTTCGCTAATCTTAAGAGACCTTTCTTGGGACATTTCTTTTTTATTGTCTAAAGGACTGAGGGACTTTTGTTGATCTCAACAAACTTTACTTGTTTATAGTGCAATATGTTTTTCTCTTCCTACATTCCATCTTGTTTATAGTCAAAGGGATTGCGGGACTTTCACTGATCTTAAGAGACTTTTCTTGTTTATAGTCGAATGACTGAGAGACTTTCGTTGATCTTAAGGGACTTTTCTTATTAATAGTCCAAGGGAATTTTCGTCTTTATAGTCCAAGGGACTGAGGGACTTTTGCTGATCTTAAGGGACTTTTCTTGTTTATAGTCCAAGGGACTGAGAGACTTTCATTCATCTCAACAAACTTTACTTGTTTATAGTCCAATGGAGTTTTCTCATCCCACATTCACATCTTGTTTATAGTCCAAGGGACCTATGTTGTCAAGGGCGGAGCGAAGCGCCAGGCGCTCAGATTTCTGGGGACCGCCTCAACCGCTCCAGCGGCGCTCAGGCGGCGCTCCGATCAGACCACACAGTAGACACTTTACAGTTTAGTAACAATATTTCTTTCCCTTAAAATTTTTTGAACAGTAAACACTGTAAACACTGTTTACTAAGTATGAATAGTAAACACTGTAAAGAAGAAGAAGAATCAATTTGGATTTGATTTCGGAAGAATGAAGATTAGAATAAGATTAGAAGAAACTTAGGAAATTAGAAGAAGATTAGAATTTAGAAGTTAGAATTTACACTAGCAGCAGCAGCAGAGCCGGAGAAGAAGTAGCAGCAGCTGCAGAAACCAGAGGTAGAGAGAGAACGTGAGATTTAGTTTTTTTTTTTTTTTTAGCTTAAGTTTTGGGCTTTTTTTTTATTTGGGCCACTTTGAGCGCTTTTGTATGGGCCGCTCTTAACAGAGCGCTGGACCTGAGCGCCGCCCAGGCGGCCCAAGGAGTTTTAGGAGCTAATTTTGCTGAGCGGAGCAACCTTATTTAAAAATAGCGCCTAGGCGGCGCTGAGCGGCGCTCAGGCGGCGCCCCTGACAGCATAGCAAGGGACTGAGGGACTTTTGATGATATTAAGGGACTTTTACCGTTTATAGTCCAAAGGACTTTTCTTGTTTATAATCCAAGGGACTGAAGGACGTTTGATGATATTAAGGGACTTTTTTTGTTTATAGTCCAAGGGACTTTTCGTTGATCTTAAGTGATTTTTCTTGTTTATAGTCCAAGGGACTGAGGGACTTTTGTTGATCATAAAGGATTTTTTTTTGATTTTATAGTCCAAGGGACTGGGGGAATTTCGTTGATCTTATGGGTCTTTTCTTGTTTATAGTCTTAAGAGACCGAGGGACTTTCGTTGGTCTTACGGAACTTTTCTTGTTTTTAGTCCAAGGGACTTTTCATTGATCTTAGGCGAATTTTCTCTTTTATAGCCAAGGGGCAGAGGGACTTTCATTGATCTCAATGGACTTTACTTGTTTATAGTGCAATGGACTTTTCTCGTCCCACATTCCATCATGTTTATAATCCAAAGGACTGAGGGACTTTCGCTGATCTTAAGAAACTTTAATTTCTTGATTATAGTCCAATGGTCTTTTCGTTAATCTTAAGGGCTTTTTCTTGTTTATAGTCCAAGGTACTGAATGACTTTCATTGATCTCAACGGAATTTACTTATTTAAAAACCAATGGATTTTTCTCTTCCCAGATTCACATCTTGTTTATAATCCAAAGGACTAAGGGACTTTCGTTTGATATTAAGGGACTTTTCTTGTTTACAGTCCAAGGGACTTTTGTTGATTTAAGAGACTTCTTGTTTATATAGTCCAAGGGACTGAGGGACTGAGGTTGATCTTAAGGGACTTTTCTTGCTTATAGTCTAAGGGACTGGGGGACTTTTGTTGATCTTAAGTGACTTTTTGTTGATCTTATAGTCTAAGGAACTGAGGGACTGAGGGACTTTCGTTGATCTTAAGTGATTTTTCTAGTTTCGTTGATATCATTACGGCAACACGATCAAATTCGGTTAAGTATGAACCGTTAGATCAGCGACTTAATCACTATTATATAAAGATTGGTAGCAACTATCGAGGGTTTTGTTTTGCACAATAAGAAAGAAAAAGAGAAGCTTGCCAGAGAGAAAAGTGAGAGAGGGCGGCGCTGCGATCCGAGTTTAGAAGTGGAAAGAGAGGATATGAGGGTTTAATTTGCGAAAAAAAAAAAAAAAAAAAGAGGATTTGTGTGGCAGCTGTGATTAGAAGTTGCAGATGAGTGAAAGGTGCGTGGTGTTGCAGAAGATTAAGAAGGAGAAGAAGTAAAGGGTCAGTAGCAGGTGAGTGGGCCTTAGTTTTTATAAAACTTTATTTTTTTTTTTGGGTTTAATGACTAGAGGTGTTTTCATACAGTAATAGCATGGCTAATATGAAAATATATAGTTGAATGCATCTGGTTTAGGTGAGGTTGATTAGAATATCTATTTTATATTAATTCTTATTTGATTTGCATGATTGAAATACAAACTGTTGCTTACTTTATATTTTATGAGAGTTGATCAGAGAATCTACTGTAGACATATGTTTTTGGGATATATATATATATATAAAAGAAATGGTTTTAACTGTACATATATTATCCATGGTTGTGGAATGGTCGGGTTGTGACCTGTGTTGATACATTATACTGATATATATAGTGTAAAAGAAGAAGAAAAAAATAATAATAGTAGGGGCAGTAAAACGTTCTGATGATATATGTGTACAGTAAACAGTTTGTCGAGTTGTCGAGTTTGTACTTTTAAATTTGTATAGTATAGTATATACTATTGGCAGCGATATTAAAGTTATTATGTTTATGTTGGATGTATGTTAATGAGATTCTGAAATATTATACAGTTGAAATATGAAATAATTGATGAACGCCTTAGAAATGGCCCCATACCAATGGATGGTATATAATTAGAAACGAATGAATACGAAACTTGGAACGATTTAATTATGGAACGATTTGGAATAGTTTGATACCATGTACGGTATATATTCAATTTGGAAAATAAGAACGGAATACGAAATACACTTGGAATTTAATTGTTTTACAAGGGTTGTGTGATTGCTTGATTAGTTTAGTTGTTTTGGTAGTCGCCCAAGCATTAGTACATTTGTCGCACCTCTGGAATTAGGTTAAAGAAATTAGATATCACCCTAGACGGCTTAGCCTGCGGGTTGACACCTGGAAAATATATTTGGGTATTTCCTAGATGGCTTAGCCTGCGGAACTGACCCTACAGACCTTCATAGCCTTCGGGGTTGGTCTGGGCGCCTTTTTAGAAAGCTCAAGGGAGCTAGTAGAGGCCATGAGTTAGGCATACGTCGAGGCTAGCCAAAGCTTGCAGGTGAGCACCCACTTGGGTTTTGGTTTCCGCGTAAAGGGTCTTAACCATGGTCAAGGCACACTGGTGCAGTGTGGGTATGGCAAATGTGTGGAGTACATCCTGTGGGAGATGTACTAGTGATTGGGTATAGGTTGTGAAGTGTTTTTTGGGTGTAATGATTGATTTGTAGTGATTGAGATATAGTGTCGAGACTCGAGATGCCATGAATTATATATTATTGTACTAACACAGTTTTGCAGGAGGATAGGTCAATTAACATTTCTTGCAGGGATCGACCTATCCTAATAGGAGGTGCAGCTCAGGTAATGTATTATTATAACATATAATATTTACTTAGTAAACGAGATAAATGTATAAAGACCGCGGAGTCTGTTATTTTATTGTTTTCGGGAATGGAGTTCCCTACCCTCGTCTACTCATACCAGCATAGTTTGCTGACCCATGTTGCTTGTTTTGCACGTGGGTACGTATCCTTATGGAGCGTAGGTGGAGGACAACAGCCAGTTGAGTACGATCGGGAGCAACACCAGGAGGCTGGTGTAGATCCAGTTGTTCGGGAAGGAGTTTGAGATTTATAGGAGTTAACCTTCGCAGTAGGTTTAGTTCTTTGATTCGTTGTCAGTCGATTACTCAAGTTTATTTTAATTATTGGATTATTGTTGATTGGAGAATACAATACCTCAATCGAAGTTGTTGAATTCTATTATTTGAGTTGTTTAATTCGGTATTTGAAATTGTGGGATTATTTATGGAAATCATTGGAAGTTCAGATTAATTGTGTTGAAGTATTTATCTTTAATGGTTATTTTTACCTTGTGCAAATGTTTATTTAGATTACTATCCCGATCCTTTTTCCTTTTAATTGGCTTATTGAGGGTAATTTTGTAAATTCTCTCTTTTTGCCAATTTATGGATATTAGGGTCGTGACAGTTTTCTTGGTCTCAGAGCGCTTGGTTAACTTAGGCCGAGAAGGTCTAGGTGATCCTCGGAATGTGGAATGGGTGATAAGTTTGATGGAGTTGGGTGGTTATCTAATAATGATTTAATATTTTAAATGAAGGTTATGGCGGGAAGAGGACGTGGTCAAGTCTATCAGTTGACTCAGGACCAGATGAACCAGCTGTTGCTAGCAGTAGCAGGCAACAATGGGGGTAATGGTGACCCATTTGCTAAGAAAAACAAAGATTTCCTCAATCTGGGCGGTATAGAATTCGATGGTAAGGGAGACGGGAAAGCTGCAGTGTTATGGCTTCGACAGATAGAAGCAGTGTTTGCGAAGATGGTATCAGAGCCGACGACGGGTCGCCTGTTGCAGGTGGGAAGTACGCTGAAAAGGCCCAGGGCGCGCCAGGTACTTGTCTCACTTGGCAGGGAGCGTCGGAGATTTTGGGACTTGAGTGTACTGCAGAGCCGAGGACGGCTCTATTTCTAAGGTGGTGAGATTGTAACACCCATGAGTTGGTGTTAGTCCCACATTGCCAAGGAAGTGGTTGTATTGGTAGTATATAGAGCTTAACCATACTCTAACTAATGTCAAGGCCTTTTGGGGTAAACCACATGAGTGGGCCCTGATCCAAAACCCTCTACTACTGGATATCCGCAGTGACTAAAGAGGGACAATATTGACATTAGCGAGCGGTATGGTGCTCGACGCACCGGGATGAGCGAGGACGAAATCCTGGGGCGTTACATGAATCCTATATTGGAAATGTAATAGCCTGCAGAATAACACATGAAGGAGACATCGAGTGGATCCAATCATTCATTGTCTATATAGAGAGGTAATCTCAAACTATGATGTCATAATTCTTTTGTCGTAGGAAAAAAGAAAGTGAGAGATAAGTTTCTTGTTCCCTTGATTGACTGAAAGGGAAGACACTGGATCCTCAAAAACAAGTTGTATCGTGGGAAATGGTTATCATCATCTAAGCCTATCTCAAAATGTTGTGAATTGATCCCAATCCCCAAAGGCCTGATTAGTAGGCCACTGAAACCTTATAATGAATGCGATGAAATATAGATTTAATGATGAGAAATGACTCAAAGACATAGTACAAAGGACTATATGGTACCTAAGTGTTGATGAAGCTTTGGATCCAAATTTTGAGTTATTGATGCTAGATTGCTAAGTTGTGTCTCCACTCCAACAGAGCTCTCTGTGCATCTGAAATTTCCTCGCTTTAAAATTTCAAACAACAAAACATATCATAACTACTTTGGATATTAAACAAGAATTGCAGACACATATAGAAAACCTTTAGGCATAAAACTAAATAGGCCTCAAATCTATTTTTCAAATATTGATTGAACATGAAGCAAATGATTTCTACAACAACCGGATACTAAAAGTAAAGAAAATCTTCTACTGACAAGCATATTAGATGATACTACACAGTTGGACATGGTCTCATTGCTCATTAACAAAATATGAAAGTATCCATGTCCAAAGAAACTACATCATCAACTGAGTTATTTATAAATAATTAGAAAGGAAATGAAAATACTGCAAGTGAAAATACTCTTTATAAACCCTTAGAGATTCAAACAAGTAAAAAGGAAGTGAAAATACTGCAAGTGAAAATACCAGAATTATGTAGTCATCTTTCTCAAAAGAGTTATGGCTGTCAGATTTGGTACTAACAACAAAATTTATAGTAAGAGCCCTACAAATAAAGAGTAAGCTACTTATTTCTAGGTCAACAGGCTTTAATATAGAACTTAACACACAGACTTGAGGGAAAACATAAAGGCTATTTCAGTGGCTATGGTTATCAACGATTAAAAGTGACCAATATATCTATTAATGCTTCTACATCTAGCTCATATGATCATGTTATTGCTCAAGGAGCTCATTAAAGAGTATTCACTTGAATGGGTATACATTTCAAAAATTGATAGCTTGAATATGTTTTTGTATCTACTCTTTTGGAAGGGGAGGAGGGAGGGGGGGTAAGGGGTCTGTGTAAACCAAGCTAGCCTAAAAGATTAAAAAAAAGAAAAAGAGATAGATGTGAAGCATCATAAAAGGTTTGACCTTTACAAATCTATATCACCAGATACACAAATAGAGGAATGCTATATAACTATAAGCAGCACAAATTAGAATTGATGAATGTAAAAGTGAGTACCAATCTGCGCATCAAGCGTTCAAAACACCAAAAACCATCTGCTTCATCTTCAAGAAGGATGATCATCGAGGAGCAAAGGTCACTCATTCCTGCTCAACAGTTTCATAATGATTTTATGCATCAGCACCTTACTGAAAAAAAATTGAAGTACATCATGCTACAATGGATTAGGGTAGACAAAGAGAAAGACATGGATTCAAAGTACAACCTATAACAAACAAAAAAACATAATGGGGTCGAAACGAACCTAAAACAGCTAAAAATAATTCAAAGTATCTTGGCATCTGAAAAACTAAATCTGCACAAAGACATGCAAACAGACGTACATGATAATAGACAAGCATATAGAACTACAAAACAGTAGACATGCATACAGACCTACAAGATAAAAGTCTAAAGCCGAAGTTTGCCACATGCTTAGTGTGTATAATAACCGGATAAAATAGCTTTAAAATATTGTTGTGGATGTATTCCTATTTACTGTAAACATTGGACACAAAGCTTCACATTCTCTCTACAATTTAAGTTTTACAGAATACAAATGAGGCCAACAAACTGAAAAGGGTTTATGAATATTAAATGTGTTATTTTATCCTTAAATCCTCTGCAGTAGTAATCCCCTGACCCCATCGTACTATACAGAACAAAAGAAAATCTAAGAAAAAACTGTTACTCACCTTGGCAGTACCCGACATCTATATTTATCCAGGCATAAACTGCTAGAATATCCCAGAGCTTCGATAAATGTTCTTGTTTCTCATAAAATACTAATGTCCTGTCAGTGCGAACTACATTGAGACCTATCATAAGAATCAATTGGCTGACATTAATTAGAATAGATTCAAAAGTTGATAGGCACTCCATTTTATGGCAATATGCAAAACGATGCCAGGCATTTTTATTTCAACAATAGTATAAGATACTTCTACAAATGTACTGTTCCTCAAAACAAGGTACGACCTCAAATTTGAGAGGAAACCAAGGGAAAAAAGTGTTCGACCATATAAATATATAATAGTAGACATTCAGGAAATCAGGAGTTGGTGGTATTCAACAAGCCCAGGACTCAGACTGTACACGAATAACATTTTAAAATTCGTCCACTTCAAGAGATGAACTAAAGTTACAGTCAAAACATACATCCATAAAATCTTTGAGTTCTCATTCAACACTGGTTCACCAATTTTTAGGTTGATGTTAATAACCCCTAATGAAGTTGAAAAGATAACTTGAACTTTATCAACAGAATATGATAGCCAGAAATATTGACCAGTACCAGATTATGCAGTCACAATTTCATGATTAGGCATATTTAATGTCTACAAGAACATATGTGAAAGTTTAATCATCTAGCTTGTTTCTAGCAAATCTTCTATTCTGTAGGTACTTCAGATACAGAAGGATGACTTTTCCAGGGAACCATTATATGGGAGCAATAATAAAGTGTAACCGTAGATAGGTAAGCACCTTGCCTTTGGTGTATTAGCAGCACATCAATAGTCTTAGCTAGAGAGTTTATAGATTTGCTTGAGCCCACTCGCCCGTCTCCGAGATACATCAATATGTTTTTGATGGCTTCTACCATGTACGCTTACACTTAGTGTGGTGGAATTAATTTAAGACGTGTCACTGATGCTACAATGGATACTAACACTTTATTTAGAAATGGGACGAATGTCTCTTTCTTACACAACCTTCTCACATTAAGCGTACCTGCACTCACTTGGAAAATCAGGTGGCATCATAGTGGTCTGGAATTGGGATCTAATGGCGATAATTGATACTTCACAATGGTCTTTTCCCCTTACAGTGATCTGCAGGAATAGGGATGATGGATAGCTCTGGCTCATACAGGTGTTTCGGGGCCGTGTGATCACAAAACACCGTACGCAGTTATAGAATAAATTATGTAACTAGGCGGATGGAAGGTACTACATGACTGACCTAAATGTACATAATAAAGAACTAATACAATTAAAACTAATTATCAAACACAGTATGAAGTATATATGGTAACATAGAAATTGAAATCTATTATCTATATGATGATGCTAAAAATGCTATAAATGCAATATAAGTTTTTGCGGCCTACCTATTTGATGCAAAGTAAGCTTCCACTGGATAACTTTCTTTTCTAGAGGAGGATGACTTGTAGATTCCATTTCTTCTGATGCACTAGAATTGCTTGATGCACTATAAGATAACTCGGTGCTAGTTTCAGTGTTTTGACCATTTTCAGCTATAGATACGGCCAATCCTTTGTCCGGATTTGCTTCTAGAAAATTTAAAGGATCTTGAATAGGTCACCATCCTCAGTGATCAACGGTGCCGTGATTATCCTACCACTATCAACAACGGGATCCATTTTCCTACATTCTTCTTTCCACATAGCATACTGTACCCTGCAAAAAAGTGTAAGAATCAAGAAATTATTGATTTGATAAATCTCCCAAGTTAAAAAGCTATGTCAATGAGTGAAGCTATATAGAGATTAGTTACATGCGACGTTGTCGTATCTGCTCACGTTCTTCGTAGGTGCTTTTAGGATCATAGCATCCAAGTAGAAACTCCCAAACTTCTCCTCTAATTGATGGATGAATACCCTATTTCACCCAAGAAAAAAGAAAAATGTATCGTCTTAACATCCATAAATTGGTGCAGAATGAACAACTCTCGAGAATACCTAACTAAAACTAGCACCTAAGTCGTGTTATGTACAGATGGGATTCTCATGATACTGATTATAGCATAGATTAATGAAGAATTCTTTGCATGAACATTATGTATCCCAAACTTCTCTAAAGTCAATGCAACTACTATATTCATACAAAATTGCACATGTGAAACATTTGAAACTTTTCCTATAAATCTTGACCATAGGAAGGATGTACTTACTCCACGTGGATACAGTTAAGCATCCTAGCTTTATCAAGATGACCTTCTGGAGTGAATGCAGATCGCCATTTTCTTTCACTAAGGGTCTTCCCTACCTGCATAAGAGTATAAAACAAAATCCAAAGCAAAATTAGGCTTCTACAGAACCCCAAATTTTAATGCAATAATGCTAAAAGAAAAATAGGATACTGTTTGCAGGCTTGTGCTCATGAGTGACTCATAATTACTAAGAATTTTGCATTTCATATACTCAACTCATCCATTCCAAACCCTTAAAAAATTCGTTACCTATTCACTAGCATTACTTATATGATACCTTCAACATACAAAGATAAGGCCATTTATAATAATAACAACACTCGTGTCACGATCACTGAATAAGATCAGTCTACGTCATTGTTGTACACATTGAAATCAATAACATTTGTTCTTCTTGAATTTCAATTCCTGAACTATGATTGCACCCCAATAATGAATGTGCAACCTAATGCTTTTATACATTTTTATTGTATGTTGCATTGATGCTTTTGGATTTTGGTAACTTTTGTTATAGCACGATCCGAGTGAAAACTTTATTATCTTATAGAACGAATATTGGTGTTCGGTCACTTTTGGCTTCCTCGAGGATGTGAAATTGATGGGGAACTTCTTTGCAACAGTATAAAATTATTGTTTAGACTATAATTATTCTGGATTTAAGCAATCTTAATGTTAATTGTTTTGTGTTTGTGAGGTGACACTGGATAGCCTAGTAATGTTGCATAACAAAGTATAGTACCCCAATTTGGTAAACCTTTACCTGGAATTTCTATTTCACTAATACATCTATCAAAACATGGGAGTTGGGCTTCCTCAGCTGCTTTATCCAAGAAACTGTTACAAAGAACAAAAATCAATAAATATATGCTTCAGTCACATCAGAACTTGACTTTATGAATACGAGCAATTCCCTCCATCAAACAAGTTGCTTACTTTTGTAAATGGGACTTCCATTGATATTAAAGGACTTTTCTTGTTTAGAGTCCAAGGTATGGAGGGACTTTCGTTGATATTAAAGGACTTTTCTTGTTTTTAGTCCAAGGGAATTTTCGTTGATCTCATGGGACTTTTCTTGTTTTTAGTCCAAGGGAATTTTCGTTGATCTCATGGGACTTTTCTTGTTTATAGTCCAAGGGACTTTTCGTTGATCTTAAGGGACTTTTCTTGTTTATAATCCAAGGGACTGAGGGACTTTCGTTGATCTCAACGGACTTTACTTGTTTACAGTGCAATGGACTTTTCTCTTCCCAGATTCCATCTTGTTGATAGTCCGAGGGACTAAGGGACTTTCGTTGATCTTCAGGGACTTTTCTTGTTTATAGTCCAAGGGACTGGGGGACTTTAGTTGATCTCAACGTACTTTACTTGTTTATAGTGCAATGGACTTTTCTCTTCACATATTCCATCTAGTTTATTGTCCAAGAGACCGAAGGACTTTCGTTGATCTTAAGGGACTTTTCTTGTTTATAGTCCAAGGGACTTTTCGTTAATCTTAAGGGACTTTTATTGTTTAAAGTCCAAGGGACTTTTCGTTGATCTTAATGGACTTTTCTTCTTTATAGTCCAAGGGATTTTTCGTTGATCTTAGGGGACTTTTCTTGTTTATAGTCCCAGGGACTGAGGGACTTTCATTAATCTCAACGTACTTTACTTGTTATAGTCCAAGGGACTTTTCGTCGATCTTAAGAGACTTTTCGTGTTTATAATCCAAGGAACTGAGGGAATTTCGTTGATCTTAAGGGATTTTTCTTGTTTATAATCTTAAGGGACTGAGGGACTTTCGTTAATCTTACGGGACTTTTCTTGTATATAGTCAAGGGACTTTTCATTGATCTTAAAGGACTTTTCTTGTTTATAGTCCAAGGGACTGAAGGACTTTCGTTGATCTCAACGGACTTTACTTGTTGCAATGGACTTCTCTCATCCCACATTCCATCTTGTTTACAGTCCAAGGGACTGAGGGACTTTCGCTGGTCTTAAGAGACTTTTCTTGTTTATGGTCCAAGGGACTTTTCGTTGATCTTAAGAGACTTTTCTTGTTTATAGTCAAAGGGACTGATGGAATTTCGTTAATCTTAAAAGAACATTTCTTGTTTATAGTCCAATGGACTTTTCTTGTTTATAGTCCAAGGGACTGAGGGACTTTTGTTGATCTTAAGGGACTTTTCCTGTTTATAGTCCAAGGGACTTTTCGTTGATATTAAGGGACATTTCTTGTTTATAGTCAAAGGGACTGGGGGACTTTCGCTGATCTTAACGGACTTTTCTAGTTTATAGTCCAAGGGACTGGGGGACTTTCGTTGATCTCAACGTACTTTACTTGTTTATAGTGCAATGGACTTTTCTCTTCCCATATTCCATCTAGTTTATAGTCCAAGAGACCGAAGGACTTTCGTTGATCTTAAGGGACTTTTCTTATTTATAGTCCAAGGGACTTTTCGTTGATCTTAAGGGACTTTTATTGTTTAAAGTCCAAGGGACTTTTCGTTGATCTTAATGGACTTTTCTTGTTTATAGTCCAAGGGACTTTTCGTTGATCTTAGGGGACTTTTCTTGTTTATAGTCCAAGGGACTGAGGGACTTTCATTGATCTCAACCTACTTTACTTTTTATAGTCCAAGGGACTTTTCGTTGATCCTAAGAGACTTTTCGTGTTTATAATCCAAGGAACTGAGGGAATTTCGTTGATCTTAAGGGATTTTTCTTGTTTATTATCTTAAGGGACTGAGGGACTTTCGTTAATCTTACGGGACTTTTCTTGTTTATAGTCAAGGGACTTTTCATTGATCTTAAAGGACTTTTCTTGTTTATAGGCCAAGGGACTGAAGGACTTTCGTTGATCTCAACGGAATTTACTCGTTGCAATGGACTTCTCTAATCCCACATTCCATCTTGTTTACAGTCCAAGGGACTGAGGGACTTTCGCTGGTCTTAAGAGACTTTTCTTGTTTATGGTCCAAGGGACTTTTCGATTATCTTAAGAAACTTTTCTTGTTTATAGTCAAAGGGACTGATGGACTTTCGTTAATCTTAAGGAACATTTCTTGTTTATAGTCAAAGGGACTGAGGGACTTTTATTAATCTTAAGGAACTTTTCTTGTTTATAGTCCAAGGGACTAAGGGAGTTTCATTGATCTCAACGGACTTTATTTGTTTATAGTCCAATGGTCTTTTCTCTTCCCACATTCACATCTTGTTTATAGCCCAAGGGACGGAGGGACTTTCGTTGATACTAAGGGACATTTTTTGTTTATAGTCGAAGGGAATTTTCGTTGATCTTATGGGACTTTTCTAGTTTATATTCTTAAGGGACTGAGGGAGTTTCGTTGATCTTACGGGACTTTTCTAGTTTATATTCTTAAGGGACTGAGGGACTTTTGTTGATCTTACGGGACTTTTCTTGATTATCCAAGGACTTTTCGTTAATCTTAAGGGACATTTCTTGTTTATAGTAAAAGAGATTGAGGGACTTTCCTTGATCTCAACGGACTTTAGTTGTTTATAGCGCAATGGACTTTTCTCTGTCAACATTTTATCTTGTTTATAGTCCAGGGACTAAGGGACTTTCGTTGATCTTAAAGGACTTTTCTTGTTTATAGTCCAAGGGACTTTTCGTTGATCTTAAGGGACTTTTGTTGTTTATAGACCAAGGTATTACATGACTTTCATTGAGCTCAACGGACTTTACTTGTTTATAGTCCAATGGACTTTTGTTGATCTTAAGGGACTTTTCTTGTTTATAGTCCAAGGGACTGAAGGACTTTCGTTGATCTAAAGAGACTTTTCTTGTTTATAGTCAAGGACTGAGGGACTTCAGTTGATCTTAAGAAACTTTTCTTGTTTATAGTCCAAGGGACTTTTCGTTGATCTTAAGGGACCTTTCTTGTTTATAGTCCAAGGGACTGAAGGACTTTCGTTGATCTTAAGAGACTTTTCTTGTTTATAGCCCAAGCGACTGAGGGACTTTCATTGATCTCAACGAAATTTACTTGTTTATAGTCCAATGGACTTTTCTTTTCCCACATTCACATCTTGTCTATAGTCCATAGGACTGAGGGACTTTATTTGATATTAATGTAATTTTTTTGTTTATAGTCAATGGGACTTAGGGATTGATGGACTTTCGTTGATCTAAACGAACTTTTATTGTTTATAGTCCGAGGGACTGAATGGCTTTCGTTGATCTTAAGGGACTTTTCGTTGATCTTATAGTCCAAGGGATTGAGGGACTTTCGTTGATCCTAAAAGACTTGTCTTGTTTATAGTCTAAGAGACTGAGGGAGTTTCGTTGATCCTAAAGGACTTGTCTTGTTTATAGTCTAAGGGACTGAGGGACTTTCGTTGGCTGGCTAATGAGACTTTTCTTGTTTATAGCCTAGGGACTGGGGGACTTTCGTTGATCTCAATAAACTTTACTTGTTTATAGTGCAATGGACTTTTTTCTTCCCACACTCCATCGTGTTTATAGTCCAAGGGACTGAGGGACTTTTGATGATCTTAAGGGACTTCTCCTGTTTATAGTCCAAGGGACGTTTTTTGTTTATAATCCAAGGGACTTTTCGTTGATCTTAAGGGACTTTTCTTGTTTATAGTCCAAGGGACTGAGGGACTTTCGCTGATCTTAAGGGACTTATCCTGTTTATAGTCCAATGGACTTTTCTTGTTTATAGTCCAATGGACTTTTCTTGTTTATAGTCCAAGGGACTTTTCGTTGATCTTAAGGGACTTTTCTTGTTTATAGTCCAAGGGACTGAGGGACTTTTGTTGATCTTAAGGGACTTTTCCTGTTTATAGTCCAAGGGACTTTTTGTTGATCTTAAGGGACATTTCTTGTTTATAGTCAAAGGGACTAGGGGACTTTCGCTGATCTTAAGGGACTTTTCTTGTTTATAGTCCAAGGGACTGGGGGACTTTCGTTGATCTCAACATACTTTACTTGTTTATAGTGCAATGGACTTTTCTCTTCCCATATTCCATCTAGTTTATAGTCCAAGAGACCGAAGGACTTTCGTTGATCTTAAGGGACTTTTCTTGTTTATAGTACAAGGGACTTTTCGTTTATCTTAAGGGACTTTTATTGTTTAAAGTCCAAGGGACTTTTCGTTGATTTTAATGGACTTTTCTTGATTATAGTCCAAGGGACTTTTCGTTGATCTTAAGGGACTTTTCTTGTTTATAGTCCAAGGGACTGAGGGACTTTCATTGATCTCAACGTACTTTACTTGTTATAGTCCAAGGGACTTTTCATTGATCCTAAGAGACTTTTCATGTTTATAATCCAAGGAACTGAGGGAATTTCGTTCATCTTAAGGGATTTTTCTTGTTTATAATCTTAAGGGACTGAGGGACTTTCGTTAATCTTACGGGACTTTTCTTGTTTATAGCTAAGGGACTTTTCATTGATCTTAAAGGACTTTTCTTGTTTATAGGCCAAGGGACTGAAGGTCTTTCGTTGATCTCAACGGACTTTACTTGTTGCAATGGACTTCTCTCATCCCACATTCCATCTTGTTTACAATCCAAGGGACTGAGGGACTTTCGCTGGTCTTAAGAGACTTTTCTTGTTTATGGTCCAAGGGACTTTTCGTTTATCTTAAGAGACTTTTCTTGTTTATAGTCAAAGGGACTGATGGACTTTCGTTAATCTTAAGGAACATTTCTTGTTTATAGTCAAAGGGACTGAGGGACTTTTATTAATCTTAAGGAACTTTTCTTGTTTATAGTCCAACGGACTGAGGGACTTTCATTGATCTCAACGGACTTTATTTGTTTATAGTCCAATGGACTTTTCTCTTCCCACATTCACATCTTGTTTATAACCCAAGGGACGGAGGGACTTTCGTTGATACTAAGGGACATTTCTTGTTTATAGTCGAAGGGAATTTTCGTTGATCTTATGGGATTTTTCTAGTTTATATTCTTAAGGGACTGAGAGAGTTTCGTTGATCTTACGGGACTTTTCTAGTTTATATTCTTAAGGGACTGAGAGACTATTGTTGATCTTACGGGACTTTTCTTGATTATCCAAGGACTTTTCATTGATCTTAAGGGACATTTCTTGTTTATAGTAAAAGGGACTGAGGGATTTTCCTTGATCTCAACGGACTTTAGTTGTTTATAGCGCAATGGACTTTTCTCTTTCCACATTTTATCTTGTTTATAGTCCAGGGGACTAAGGGACTTTCGTTGATCTTAAAGGACTTTTCTTGTTTATAGTCCAAAGGACTTTTCGTTGATCTTAAGGGACTTTTGTTGTTTATAATCCAAGGGATTACGGGACTTTCATTAATCTCAACGGACTTTACTTGTTTATAGTCCAATTGACTTTCGTTGATTTTAAGGGACTTTTCTTGTTTATAGTCCAAGGGACTGAAGGACTTTCGTTGATCTAAAGAGACTTTTCTTGTTTATAGTCAAGGACTGAGGGACTTCAGTTGTTCTTAAGAAACTTTTCTTGTTTATAGTCCAAGGGACTTTTCATTGATCTTAAGGGACCTTTCTTGTTTATAGTCCAAGGGACTGAAGGACTTTCGTTGATCTTAAGGGACTTTTCTTGTTTATAGCCCAAGCGACTGAGGGAATTTCATTGATCTCAACGAAATTTACTTGTTTATAGTCCAATGGACTTTTCTCTTCCCACATTCACATCTTGTCTATAGTCCATGGGACTGAGGGACTTTATTTGATATTAATGGACTTTTTTTGTTTATAGTCAAAGGGACTAAGGGATTGATGGACTTTCGTTGATCTAAACGAACTTTTCTTGTTTATAGTCCGAGGGACTAAATGACTTTCGTTGATCTTAAGGGACTTTTCGTTGATCTTAAGGGACTTCTCGTTGATCTTATAGTCCAAGGGACTGAGGGACTTTCATTGATCCTAAAGGACTTGTCTTGTTTATAGTCTGAGGGACTGAGGGACTTTCGTTGGCTGGCTAATGAGACTTTTCTTGTTTATTGTCCTAGGGACTGAGGGACTTTCGTTGGCTGGCTAATGAGACTTTTCTTGTTTATAGTCCTAGGGACTGAGGGACTTTCGTTGATCTCAATAAACTTTACTTGTTTATAGTGCAATGGACTTTTTTTTTCCCACACTCCATCTTGTTTATAGTCCAAGGGACTGAGGGACTTTTGCTGATCTTAAGGGACTTCTCCTGTTTATAGTCCAAGGGACGTTTCTTGTTTATAGTCCAAGGGACTTTTCGTTGATCTTAAGGGACTTTCGCTGATCTTAAGGGACTTCTCTTGTTTATAATCCAATGGACTTTTCATGTTTGTAGTCCTTGGGACTTTTCGTTGATCTTAAGGGACTTTTCTTGCTTATAGTCCAAGGGACTGAGGGACGTTTGTTGACCTTAAGGGACTTTTCCTGTTTATAGTCCAAGGGACTTTTCGTTGATCTTAAGGGACATTTCTTGTTTATAGTCAAAGGGACTGGGGGACTTTCGTTGATCTTAACGGACTTTTCTTGCTTATAGTCCAAGGGACTGATGGACTTTCATTGATCTTAACGGACTTTACTTGTTGAAGACATCCAGCTAGAATAAAGACCGCCTCTCAAGTTTTTTTTCAAATGTCCATAGTTCAATTCCTGAAAAATATACCAACAAAATATACATGCGATGAATACCAGAAAACAATTATTCTACCAGAAAATAACTTGACACCTTGTTTTTCAAAAATTAAACCTTTATTAATAGAACATAAACTTTACAATTCAGTAGAGAGAGGTGTGATCTACTGACCCCCACTCAGCGAAAATAAATAGATTTTGAAATCCCACAACAGCCAACTAAATCCACAAAATACACCTCTTTCGTCTCTTTACATCCTAATTATTAGTACACCATTTATATATAAATAACCTCTTCATTTATAAAAGATCCCTTAAATTATTAAAACCACTATCCACCTAATTAGAAACACACAAAGCACTATCCATTCGCAGAGGTATGGTAGATTTTATGCCTTTAGGCTTTAACAACTCCAATTAGTGCTAAGCCTTAGCCTTTATTAACTATTGGTGATACACTGGACTGACTTTTATGCTACAGGGTATCGTCACTTGGTTCGTTACTTTTGGCATTTGACTAAAACACAAGGCAATATTAACTTTCTCTCCCGTCAGGATGCCAATTTTTGAGTGTAATAGAATAAGTACTTAGCTATTATTAAGTGCATTATCCGCCATTTTAAGCATACATTATCCGTCAGGGGTTAGGATTTTCACAACTTTTTTACTCTCATCATGCTTACTGAACTGGTTAACCTGACTTGCAAAACACCATCTAGGATATCTGTTTGTTTCTCAGCTCTAATTTTATTTCATGTTTGGTTTACCATAAAACCGGTCATGCCAAAATAAAAAAAATGAATTGAAACAACCTCTAAAAAAAAGTAATTTCTCAGAGGCTAGAATGACTTGTTACCATGCAACATGTTTGCCTACATTTAACACCTTTTCCTATCCATCACAAAATTGTCCTCCCATTACCTCTTTAGGTCATTGCTACTAATCATTGGAATTCTGATTTTCTCCATTTTTTATGTGAGCTGTGGTAATACATATTCAGCTCTGACACAAGTTGAACTAAAACACCCTAGCCACCCACGAAAATAATTCGAAATTTTTCAGTTATCTACCTTACATCCTACAGCTATAAATTGTTGGAGGTACAAGGCATAATACTCAGGCCATAAATACATAGAATATTAAATATAATACAACCAACAAAGCTTCAAGCCTCCAATATAAATAAACTAACCAAATTCTTCTTTAAGTTTCCTCTTATGCTCCAATGTCAAGTAGAAGGTCTGGTCATCTATGGGATGGTCAACCTGCATCAAAATGTTTATATATTTATAAATATAGAACAGAAAACATAATCGGCATGTATTTGAAATAGCAGTTCTTCAAAGTTTACACATAAAACTCAGATCATGAGGGTTTGGGAATGTGGACAATACAGTGTCAAACTTTCAGTATTAGGGTTTGAGCAACTATGTAACATTACGAAGGTCTAGTCTAAGACCATTCATACCATAGAATCAGAAAGCCCAACGAAATATCATCCATTCCACTTCCAACCATAGTTCATAAGGACGAACATTCGGTTATCTTTCTCTTTGTTAGAATGGTGAGGTATATTCGGACACTTTACTGTATATTATATTATTTATTTCTTAAAAAATACAAAATCATCCACTATTTTAACTCTAATCCATAGTGTAGGGTTAATAAATTATTGGTTTTCATAGTGAGATCTATAACTCTATAAAGACATGTGTAACATTTACACTTGCTGAAAGCAATTTGCAGTACACATGATGATAAAGCTAGTGATCATTAAGAAATGTAATTAACAAATTAAAATGCACAAAATCACAAACTCATTTCGTTTGGTTGAGAGAAACCAAACGAAAAAGTACAAAATAACACCAGTATGGAAGAACATGAGCTGAGATGAACAAGTGAGGCAGTAGAATATTTGTGAACTAGTATATATGATGGAGAAATAGAGAGGTCTTGGGGGTAAGAACTAATAGTTTTGTGAATAACAAATATAAATGAAACAAAGTGGGCATTTTTAATGAAGAAGCTTCTACTCATAATCTAGAGCTTTAAATACTAATATACGTAAAAAAAAAAAACAATTATTAAATCTCGGACAAATACTTCAATTTGGAATGTAGATGATTAATAGATATTTTGTCAGGTTCGTATACTACCATATCTGCTAAAGACAGTTTATAGTTAGTTATATTAAACATGCCAGGAATATTGATCTATCATTTAGACACAGCCCACAAAATGAGTTTTGCACATAGTAATATTGATCTGTCATTAGACATAATAAATTAATAATAGTTATTCAAAGTTTCAAATTCAAGGGTTGTGACAAAATTGATGAGTAAGGGATACTCTTTCAATTAGACGATACTATTTTCTTCTCTTCTTGTTTGTTTACAACTATAATTAAAAAGAAAATTAAAAAAGACCACAACAACAACTTGAATTGATGATATTTATCATCATCATCATCATCAACAACAACAACAACAACAACAACTTGAATTCCAAAAGAAAAAAGGTCCACAAGTCTGCTGCTACTTATACAGATAGTTATTCCTACGGAACATGACTTGTGAGTCTGTGAAGTCAAATAGCTAAAAAGATTTTTCAAGCTCTTATGTACCACAAGTATACAACTTTTCAGAAATAATGCAATCCATCTAAAAATACCGCATTAAGTTTGATGCAAGGCATGGGTACAGGGTAGTGTGTTTGTTTGTCAAATTAAGTTGGGTTCCTTCTATGTGATAACACGGACCTTTAGCAATGAAAGATCAATAGACCAATAACATGCCCAGCTAACAAAACGAGAGCAACAAATTACACCATGCTAGCAGTAGAAACATTAATTTCAAGACAAGCCGTAAGGAACATTAATTTATTAGTTACATGCTAGAGTTTGGTACAGTAATCAAAATATATGATCTCAACACAGGATAAAACATGCATGAAATCAGGGATATGATCATTCCATGGATTAACGTCTAGAAACTAGAACATATAACAGGTTGTTACTGAGAGAATACTTACATCCACATGCACCCTTTGTTCTTGCATCAATGTTTACACCAGGATCAAGTAATTCATCCATGACCTTTAGGTGTCCTCCCAGAGCAGCAAGATGGAGAGGGTTACACCCTACGATTTGGGACCCCAAGCAGGAACATTAACATCTACACCTTCATCCAGAAGCTTCTTCACCTTCTTAAGAACACCTATTCTAGCAACAATATGAAGAGAAGTCCAACCTCTATCATCCATATCAACAACAAACCTATACAAGCGTCTACCAGACAAGTTTCGCCGAAGCGAAGACAGTTCTTGCGAGGTACTTATTATACCAAATCTTTCAATCAATCAAACGTACAGAACAACAGAGAAAGAAAGATTATTTCAAAACCCCCAAAACCCAATTCGATTCCAACTCTCAAACATCACATCATGAATTTGTAATTTGTGTTAGGGTTTTCAAAATTGATGATAATTTGTGTTAGGGTTTTCGAAATTTGTAATTTAAGGTTTAACAAATCAAATAAGAAAACCTAACGAATTAGGAATTTGTGATTTAGTTGTTGTTCAACAACAACAACTTGAATTCATAAAAAATAGAGAAAATATCGAAGTAATTAATACTTACATATAACTGATTTGAAGCAAACGATTTCACTGATTTGAAGAATCGAAAGAAAGGTTTCATGCTTGCTAATCGATCGAGGAGAGAGAGAAGAGAGTTTTTTTTTTTTTTTTAATTTCTTCTTGAATCGTTGCAAGAGAGAGAAAAACAACTTCTTTTCTTGCTGAATCGTATAGAGAAAGATAGGTGAGAGAGAGAAGAGAACCAATGTCGGTCGGTCGGGTTGTGTTAGCTTTTTCTTAACGCTGTTATAATCTAATCTAAATTATGGCTGTGCTTGTTTCACGGGAATATAAGAGGAAATAGCCCGGTAATCACTGACACGTTGGATTTTCCAGATTTTCAAATTATAACGAGTGCTTGGTGTTATTAATAATAAGTGGTCCCCTTAGCAAACTTTTGTTCAAAATGGAAACCACGTCAGTAATTTTTACGATTTAGTTGAGACCGGATTCTTCAGGAAATCTCCGTCTCTAAAGAATCTCTCTCTTTCTTTCTCATTTTTTTCTCTTTTTCTCTCCTCTTTTCCCGTGCCTTAACAAGCAGTGTTATCTGAATTAAGGTAAAAAATCTGTAAAACAAATCTTAACAAATTTAGACAAATCTGTGGAAAAGATTGTTTTCCAACTTTTACGGGCAAACAAGCACAGCCTATAATCAGCAAAGGGTGCATAATTTGACTAGGACTAATATTTAGTATGATTAGGATGGATGTGTATGACTAGGATTAAATAAGGTATGACTGGGATTATAATTTACTTTCTTCTCTTTCTATCATCGACTTCATCACAATCACTCATCTCTCTCTCTCTCTTCGTCGTTTTAATCCTTTCTCTTCAATCAAAGTTTTCTCTCGCTTAAAAGGTAATTAATTTCTCTCTTGCTCTCAATTTCTCTGCTCTTAAACCCTAATAGCAGAATTAGTTAGATCAATTTTTTTTCCAGAATGTTGTAAATAACAACAAACTAGAAGTAAAAAAGTCCACAAACTTCAATGTGTGAGTATTGTTTCATACCTTCTGTACTGGGATTCAGAAGTTTTAATGGGTTTCCCGAAGTAAAAATTGTTATATGGGATTCAGAAGTACTATACCTTCAAAAAAAAAACTTGGCCTTCCAGTCTTATGTCGGCTTCTTCTGCCATGCTCTAGGTTGTGAATATGAAGAGAATAGACACTCTAGATAACATAGTGTGTTCATAATAATATATTAGAGGTAGTGGTGTGCTCTATTACGTAAACGCAATGAAAAAGTTAAGCGTCATGTTTTTTAGGTAAAAATCTAACGTCCAGTTCAACTCATAAAATGTTGAAATCAAAATGTAAGAAATATCAATTTATGTTAATTGGGGCAAGTAATCACCTTTTATACAGTATAGTCCTTCCATATATATCTTTTATACAACTTAAATTTCAGCATTACTATTAAACCAATAGAATTTGCTTTTTTCTTCTCCTTGATATTGGAAAGGATTTATACAATTCATTTGATTTGTTTGAATTAGTTTTAGTTGGCAATATTAATTGACTCATTAATCAGGTTTTAAATAGTTTTTCAGGAATTAATATCGACACTCATCAACAAATATTTGTGCTCTAAATCTCGAGAATTCTCTCTTTTCTTTGCCCCCTCTTCTCAGGTATTTTTAACTTCTTTTCTTCCTCATATATCTTTGCAAAATAATGAAAGCATGTTCAGATTTTATATTAATCAAAATTAACCAATTTAATCCTGAAATAAACCTAAAAATCTATATAATTTGGTGAATTAAGAGGATGCCTAACAATTCTAGGTGAGCTTGGTTCTATTTATAAATGAAAACGCCTCCACTTGCTATTTTCATGCACTGATGGAACAATGCGCATTTCAGATTTTGTAGTTTGTTTTATCAATTTAATCTTTTGATTTTGCTTAAATTTCAATGTTTAAATATGGTGTTTACGTAAATTCATCTGAGTTGCCCTGTTAATTATGCTTAATTTAGTTAATTTAATTGTTCGAAGATTTACATAGTACTGCCACAATAAAAGAGTGGTCTGTTTTGGTGTACTTTTACACAATGAAAAAGGGATATGCATTGGTGTACTTTGTTATTTTAATTTTTTTTGAAAGTTTTTCTTCTAAAACCTTAAAAATTCATGTGCAACCCTATGTTGAATTACTGTCATTGTCCGCATGTCTCTGCAATTCATTTTAGATTAAGGCTGTTCACTAAGAGGACCTTTGGAAAGAAAGAGTTCCTTACAAATAGTAGGAAGCACTTACATAAGGGAGGATGTAAACAATACTACTATTGACGCAAATCGATTCAATATTACCATGAACATATTATTTCTTGCAATTTTCTTTTGTTTGCTCTCTGTATATGTGCTTCACAACTTTGGGGTTTCCTTTTTGTTTGTTTCACAACTTGACATTGAAAACTCTGCAGTCCATTTAATACTATACATCCAAAATCTATTAACGTTATGACCACTCAAGAAAAAAAAAATGCTCTTTCCCCTTGGATGAAGGAGCATCCAGTTCAAAGTTGTTAATGGAATGAATCAATTTGGTATAAGGTAGAACCGACCTAGCCACCTAGGTAATTCAGTTCTACTCTTCCAATGTATAATAAGAAAGCAAGTGGATGCATTGATGATTTTCATATTTTTACCAATAAATTAGTTGCGAACTGTAGTTATAATAGATTGATAACTAATTGTAGAATGTGAATCAGTGAATAATATAGATTGATATGCTCTGTCTTGACTTCTCTGTTATTTCTATGATATTGATGCAATCAATTTGAATTCAAATGTAGGTCGGTGATTGCAGATTTCATATTTGCAAAACTATGTGAAATCCATCAATCGTAGATACTATTATTCCAAGGTACTATTTTGACTCTTAATTTGGGTATTAATTTTAACTATATGATCATCCAGTGAGGCTATTCTGATGTCTAAAATATTGATTGTCTGGGTGAGAATCCTATTACGTATTAACCCTTCTAGGCCCTATAGATAGATAATCTTATATTATTGAACAATGCCAGTATGAGTGGCTGTGTTGATTGTAGAAAATATTTCAATATTGTGTTCAAACCCGTTTTTATTTTTATTTTTGTTTTTATTTTTATTTTTATTTTTATTTTTATTTTTTTTTAATATCTGAGAATAGGTTTTACATTACATCCTGTTTCGACTTAAGGCCTGGATTTCTATATTTAGGTACTTTTTTGTCTGGAGCTAAGTAGTTTGGGGGTGTGCCGAAAGAAATTAAACTTTTAGATCCATGAGTGGAGAGTTCAATAGTTATTACTACAACGTTACTATCAGCTAGAATATATCTGTAAGGCAGGTCAGTGTGCTTCATCTTCCTAACATGTTAGAAAGACCTAAATTAATTCATTCATATTTGGCACAGTCTCATGCATTAAATTATTATACTAAGAATGTCAATGCTGATAAGGGAGAACTTGCCTAGCCACCTAGACGATACTGTAAGAATTCATTAAACATAACAATGAATATGGATCAAAGTTTCAATTTTTAGAGAAATGGTGTACCTCTCTGGCTCTCTTCTTCTTCCACCACAATTAATCTCCTGCGATCTCCATCTTCTCCGCTGCCATGATTGATCACGATAACTTCTTTAAGCTGCGGTTAGTCTCTTTTCAATCTCCAATTTTAGAATCTTAGCTCAAAATTTTTCTTAAGTAGTGAATATTGCAACCTTTAAATGGAAGGTGTATGCTTATTTGTTTGATTGAACAAATGTAATAGACAGTGTCAGTCCTTATCAGTCCTTTTGTCGCAACACTTAATGTAAACCTTTAATGTTTAGAACTACTATCATAGCTTAGTTGGTTGCTCAAAGTGTTAACATTGTTTTCAATGTTTAGAACTACTACCCTATCTTAGCGTTGATTACGAAATATCAGGGGAGGCAAAATCCATAACCTATGCTCTGTGATGAGAGCATGGTAAAAACCATAAGCTTTGCTTTTGGATTAAGATCGAAGCTCTTTACATATACATCTATAAGTTGGTAAGGTTTAATGGGTTGTGGTGGTTTTATGAATGGTTATAACACACTTTACATATACATCTATAAGTTGCTGCATTGCAACCATTTTTAGGTTAGACTGATCTTCCTTTAGGATGACTTTGATAGCTTTGTATGATTTAAAAAAAAGTTTCATTGATCAATTTACTTAGTTAAAGATTTCAGCAATAAAAATATTTCTATCATACATTCTAGCTGTTCAAGACTCAATTTACATACTACAATATTTGGAATATGGTTTATTTGATTCAAGACTGGTCCCATGTTTGAACAAAAACATTGAAAGTTAGATCTATGGGTTTACTTCGTTTGGGCAGATTATAATTTTACAAAAATAATAAGCTAAATTTGAAGTGAGAAAAATGGTTTTAATAATTGGTCACATTATTTTTCCTACTGAGAATGAGTATTGGTTCTAGCATACAGATGCACTGTCTCTATTTAAGCCATCAATCGATATAGTTTGTTCACGAGAATAAGAGCAAAAAGTCATTTAGAACAGGTAAATACCAATGCATGTTTTATGAGTTGAATTCCAACAGTTAATATTTCTTATCATACGGATATTTTTGCGGGAATATTGCTAAACTTGCAGTTGTAAGAAGAGGTACAAGAGGATGCTGCAGAGTTCAAATCAGTGAGTTTTCTTTGTATCTTTTAGCTTTCGATCTTTAATATTCAATTGACGAATTGAGAGTTTGTCATGAATGAGTTTTCTTATAACAATTAGACAATTCTTCTTTCATTACTTAATTGCAGCATAGCTCAAAGGGTGTGGAGTCACTTCTTGCAGCCTATACCTGCTTCTTACAATAGAATGTTCGTAGTGGGGATAACCAGTGAATTATGTCCAGTGATCAACGGAATACCCATTTGGATGAAGTATTGTTAATAAAAAGTATGAGAATTTACACATTATACAATCACATGAGCCCTGTAGAATTCTATAAATGCAAAATAGACAAGTTTTGGAAGTACATTTTTGCAGAGGTAATAACTATACTATGTGTGTGTGTGTGTGTGTGTGTGTGTGTGTGTGTGTGTGTGTGTGTGAGAGAGAGAGAGAGAGAGAGAGAGAGAGAGAGAGAGAGAGAGATAATGATGTGTGTACGATCCAGGTTGAGTTCATTGTTTATGTTGTAACTTCATGTATTTAGTTGATCAACCATGGAGTGTGAAGTGAGCATTTGAAAAAAGTAATTGTATGTTTCTTTTATGTACAAATTGAAATTTAAATCATACAATTATTTGCTTGATTTTTTCCATACTTTTGCCATCTCATACAAGTCAGAAACGTTTTAAGCTTTTAACACATCAATCTTTATTACAAAATTATTTTTCGCGGTTGTAATAAGGCATTCAATATGTTAACATGGGCACTATTAATATATGTTAGAACTTGCAGTAGTAAAAATTTAATCCTATGGGCATATATTGTCCGATGTTGTAAATCAGTAAAAGTGATGCTCATTTAAAACTTTATTTCAGCTTCTCAATTATGTGTCAAAGAGTAGTATTAAACCACCCATTCTATTATGATTATAGTCATCTGAAAAATACTAGAAGTACGAAAATTTAAATTCTAACTTGACATTCCTTCCTTAATTCTTCACCTATATAGGTACACACAGAGTCCAAGATTAAGACACGTACTCAATGTCACAACATCCATCGAGCAAAAACTGTAACACAATATCTCTAATGGGGTACAAATCTACAGTGAATACCATACGCATACCTTCTACCTTTATATGAATATCTACCTCTTAATATATGTTTACTATGATCGGTTACAATTTTTCGTTAAAATATGATTCCTAATTACCTGTTGTGCAAGTTTTATTCTACTACTGTGATGATTATAGTTACAATTAATGGCTCAAAAATTTTTTTTATGATTGGTTGCTTTCATCAACTTATAATTAAACAAACAAAATCTACAATACATATTTATTTATTTATCTAAATTTATATTTAGGGTACAATTCTTTTTATCATAAGATATAATTAATTGGCAATCGTGGCAGCGCCACGGGTATTACTAGTCTAAATTATAATCAGCAAAGGGTGCATAATTTGACTAGGACTAAAATTTAGTATGACTAGGATTGATTTGTATGACTAGGATTAATTGTGTGTATGACTAGGCTAATCGTGGCATTCCTTAAACCTTTCTATTTTTCACAAGCCAAAACCTCTTTTCCCTGAACCTTTCTATTTTTTCACAAACCAAAACCTTAATTAAACTTGATCATCGTCTTCATCATCGTCTTGTCCTGTTCTTGATCATCAGAAGGTATGTTTTTCTCCTTCGATCTAACCTCTCTCTCTCTCTCTCAATTAAACCTAACAATTGCAGCCTCATAGAAATGGAGGCAAACCTGATGAAGTGATGAGGCTCAAAATTGAGGAGTTATTAGTTCTGTAAAACTAATTTTAGAAGCTTTAATAATTTCTATACTTAATGGTGTTGATGAAAATTGGTAATTAGGTTGTGGGGAGCTCAGACACAGAGATTTGAGCGTGAACAAAGGCCCCAACCAATTATTCGTGCATTTGGCGTTCTTAAGAAATGTGCTGCCAAGGTACATACAGTATTAATTTGTTTAGTTTGTGCAAGTGATTCTGTGATTAGTTGAGTATGATATATTTTGTATGCTTTGTTAATGCGTTTTTTAATAGCTGAACATGGACTATGGTCTTGATCCTACCATTGGAAGGCAATAATGCAAGCTGCTCAAGAAGTTTCCGAGTAAGAATATGCCAACAGTAATCAATTTGCTTTTACTTATGAAGGCTAATAACATTGTTCAAAAACAAAATCCTAGAAAGGGGGAAGAAATTAAATGTATGTCACTAAAAATTTGATTTTAATCCAAAATCCTAGAAAGGGGGAAGAAATTAAATGTATTTCACTAAAAATTTGATTTTAAGCCAAAATCCTAGAAAGGGGGAAGAAATTAAATTTGATTTTAAGTTTGTAACATCACTAAAAATTCACATTACAAATCTTTATATACGATGAAGTTGAAACTTTATAACCACACATGCTGAAGACTAATTACCTTTTTTTGCCTTAATTATAGTCTTAGAAGCAGAAACATGAGCGGTAGTCTTAATTGCATAATATGCCAAGAATGTATAAGTATACAATAGGAGCTGGATGGACGCCCGTTAAGGCTAAATCTAGCTTTAGGAAATGCTTCTATTTCCGATGCTCAATTGTCTGAAACAAAGTCAGGAATAGAAACGAATGACTTATTGTAGGTCTTTATGAACAATATACCGATATCTATACGAATTTTTTTATTATTATGTTTAAATTCGTGATAATGTCCCACACAATAACACAATTTCCTAAACCATTCTCAATGATAAGACACAACCCAATTGTTTGAAGAACATTCTCAAATGAGTATTTAATTAGGCTCAAATTGAATCTATTTTCAAAGGTGCACTGATGCCATGTATTTTTTTTTTCTTTCCAGGGTTTCGATCGCGTGGATGAAGAAGTGAATGCTTTGCTGAGTGGCGTGATAAGTAAGATCCCATTGATTTGTACTCAGTAAAATGCTAAAAAGAATAAATTTATATGCACTTATATGGTACGATTGCGTTGTGTATACTAGATAGGCTATCAGTGGCTACTCATACATGGCATTCTGTTGCATATTTGCATATATGGTAGTTGTGTGCATTCTTCGAAGTTGTAGCAGTGCCCTTATGTTCAAATGACCAACAGTATAAAAACATGAGTAAAAGGTGCACACTGATGTGTATGCTTATCAGAGAATCATCTTATTTACGTGAACAAAATTATGTAATAAATGAATACTTCAGCATCAAGCATTACTGATTCCCCCATTATATTTACCACAAAATATTACATCAAGCATCCACATTCTTGAAAAGACCAGTACTATGTGAAAAAGTTAGGACATAATACTATAACTAGCTTCTAATCTTGATAGACCTGCATTTTACTTTCCCATAGTAGCCTAATCCTATGATGATCCTATGATATGTGGCCTTACCTTGACAAGGTAAATTCAATGTTTGATACCTTAAAACTTTAACTGCATTGTTGAGGCACCCTACGGAAACCAAAATGCACACTACTACAAATTTCTTCATACCTTAGTTTCATTAGTTCTGGAATTTTGAACAGGTTATAGTGTTTTGTTTGTACAAAATTCATTAGTTATGATTTTTAGGTGGTTCTAAATTCTGCTGAAAATATATACCTAGGGCTGCAAGACCTTAGCTGGGACCTTGCTTAAATTATGATGGTTTCTTGGTAAAAGTGGCCACACAATATATTCGGTGACATCTCTGACCAGTGTCACTAGGAAATTCATAAGAAATTTGATAGCAATCCTTTTGGGTTTATTTAAAATCCCAGTTAAAGTAGACATGCATATCCACGTAATTTGTTTGAGTACCGTATACTCAATATTTCATTTTTGCAGTGTAAACAGGTTCGAAAGTCTGACGATATTTTGTTAACAGTTTTCTGGGTACACTGGACTGATTTATACCTACACTTCATAATCGACTTGATCTCATCAATTATTTTGAAGAAGTTTCCGTTAGATGATGTTGTATTTTCTGTTCATTTATTATTTTATTTTCTTTCGGTTAACTTAGCATCTTTGATACTTTGTTGTATGACTTGCTTAGCCGTTTTCTTGGTTGAAGTACTAGAGTATGTTTGATTAATGTGCAATGTATATCTCATGACCTATGCTAAATATTGTTAGTTTCAAATGTTCTCATTCTGTTCAAAATAACCCATAGTTTTGAGAAATACTTGCTTTGTTTAGGATCTCTCTTTCAATATGTTACCCATGTTGTAATTTTTATGTGCTTATCGTTAGTAGTTCTTGGTTGTCTTATGCTACATAATACTCCTATTTTTATGGTAGTCAGTTATTTTACTATCAGCACGTGTATTTAGGAATGGATTTTCAACTAAAAGTAAAAAGATCTCCTTTGCTGAGATGATTCCTGAAGATGTGCAAGCATCTAGGGAAGAGAGATGCTTCAGGTTGTGGATAAATAGTCTTGGAATTAGTACATATATCAATAACGTATTTGAGGATTTACGAAACTGGTGAGCCTTTACTTTTCAGTTCATTGACAATCTGTAACATCATCATTTATCAGTCTTTCTTATTGCATTGCTCTGTCTCTTCAAATGGATTCTTTTAGAAGTACTTGACAAGATATCGTCAGGCTCAGTTAACTGGAAGCAGGCGTCGAAGCCTCCCATTAAAATGTCGTTTAGGAAAGTAGAGAACTGTAACCAAGTTGTTAAGATTGGGAAGCAATTGAAATTCTCCTTGGTCAATGTAGTTGGTAATGATATAGTACAAGGAAATAAAAAGCTCATACCTGGTAAGTTCAATTCAGTTCGAAGTGATTCTTTTCTGATATTATAGACACCCTTTTTTAATAGCTGGTAATTATTCTTTTCTGAGTATCAATCAATTATCATTCCAAGTAGAAATTACAGCATAATACATACCGAATATACTGTAGATGAATTTGTAGTCTTTCTTGATAAATTTATGCTTTGCATTTTATCCAATTCTTAACCCACAGGTCATACGTTCAGAAAACAGGTACTGGGGGGATCCAGAGTTAGGTAAGTAATTGGCTGAGGAGTCAAAAAATGCAATATGTGAAGTTCTTGTTGATTCAGATCTGATATTTGTTGCTGCAGGAATGGGGGTGTGGGATTGGGTCAGGGGCACCTCCAGTTGTTGCTCGATTGTCTTAAGAGGCTGGTTATCTAATTGGGAGTAGTCACATATCCCTTCAGTTTTGTGGGTCGGCGCAGGGTTGTACAGGTGTGCCTTTTATATACTGTTTAGCTTCAAAAGCGAAACATTCTCATGCATCTTTTTTCTATTATGTTATTGTTCTTTATGACTACTATTTATAAAATGCGGTGTATTTTTCCTTTTAACATTGGAAGTTTGAAAATAACGAATACAGAGGCCCTTCAAAAATAACATCTACCACTTTAACATCTTTGGAAAATTCCCTCGGTGATTTTGTATACCACATTAATTAGCCATATCAAATGTGTAGAATGGTGTAAACGAGAACGTTAATTTTTTGTTTCTTTTTAGGAATATTTAATTTCAACAGAGAGACCTGATAACCACCATTTCTTTTCTTGCAATGAGAAACCTGTCTAACACATGTTGAGGAAACAAATTGGCTTCTTTTCAACACATTTGACGAATTGGAAGATGAGGTAAATTTAATTAGCAATTAATTTTGTTATCATATAGATACAAGCTGGAGTAATTTTTTAGGCACTTTTCTCTTTTAATTTAGTATCGTTTATTTCAGTTCAATTCTCTAAACAAGTTAGTTTGCCGTAGGTAGTGAAGTGGACAGTGAAGCAATGGCCAAAGAAGGTGATTTCAATCGGACCAACTGTGCCCTACATATACTTGAAAAATGGTTGGAAGTCAATTAAACCCGATTCAAGCCCCTACATTGAATGGCTAAACACAATGGACACTGGGTCGGTGGTGTATGTATCCTTTGGAAGTGTAGCTAAAGTAGGAGAAGACCAATTGGGGATTGAGAACATGCACTTTGTGTGGTCTTGAGTCAGGTTAGCTAATGCATAACTTAATGATTTTAATATTTGTATATTGTTTGATTTTAACTTTGTCGCAATTAATGTTTGCGTATACACCCCTCAAAATTATGGTCTGATTAGAGTTGCAGACAAAATTTGGTTTGTCATCATGTTTGTTGTCTCAGTTTTAACTTTTGGCTACAATTAATAGAAAAAAATATATTTGACAATGAAAAAGTTTTGTGTTAGGCGTATAAAATATACAGATCAAATGAATTTTTTTATAATTTCAGATTTTAAGTTTTTCTTCTTCAACTGTTTTATGTAGTATTAACTACGAATTTTGATGGTTGAAAATCATTACTTTTGTGAACAATATGTAATTGTTGTTTTAAAAGTATGAACTCCAGTTCACAACAAGAATGCACCTTTTGATTAGAAATTTCGTCTTGCAGATAAGTGAATGACCTTCTGACGGTTGCGGTTGAGAAAAATCCATAGAAGCTAAGCTATTTGATATTTCTATAATTCAACGAGAAGTTGGTTCAATCCTATTACTGTACCGTGTACATTAAATTGAAGAATCCATAGAAAAATCAGCATCATATCACTACCTTCCCCTAGGTATTGAATCTGAATTGGATAGTGTTCTGGCATTAGGAACAACTGACATTTGGTTATAATCTACGGACATCAGTGACATGTTCTGAGATGTCGGATTAACCTTCTGAATATATAAGCCGATTTAAAATATCAAATTATAGTTGTGCTCTAGGAATTATTAAGAAAAAAAATTTGCCCCCTTCCCTCCAATCACCATCTTAAATTGGGAAAAAAGGTTAATGGCGACAAAGAATTAAGTACAGAGATTTTTTACCAACTTGGTGGCTTGCATTATCTCTTAGAAATATTTTTTGATAGTTATTAACCTCACAGACTTACATTAGTCAAAAAATGCAAGGATAGACCGTTATTTCTTGGTAATTAATGCCTAACATAAAACATGCCAATAATATTTTATTTTATATGTTTAAAGGACCTTTGGAATTTCCTCGATAACATATTTGTCATTGCATTGTTTGTCTCCTATGTTTCAATTTTTTTTTAATTGATATGTTTGCCTTTGAATGGCAGCTAAAGGCACGGGAATCAAGTATGTCTATGAGACTATGAGGTAGAATTTTAAGATGTTAAATTACAATGAAAAATATTGTTACAATGAGTGGTGACAGCTATGGATAATTTTATTTACTGAGGTATGTCAAAGCATTTTATGCACAAGTTAATTTTCTACTCCATAGGATTGATATTTTCAGTCGGTTTCTTGCAATTAGGGGAGCACCTAGGTTTGATTCATGCAATAGATTATGTAACCATTGAGCACCTGACGTGTTGTCGTGTTGATATATTTTCTAGATCAATGTGGTCTGCAAGCAAATTCTTTTATTCATTATTTATTTAGTTTGTCACTCAAAAATTATAATAGGAGTTTTTACAGTATCACACAGAATTTAAATGAAATGAATCGATCAGATTTGAATACCAGAGTAGTTGTTTATTTTCGCTTATGTCTTAGGCAAAACGACTATAGCCATTAACTATAGCTTTATCTTAGGCCCTAACCATGTGTTGTTTGTGGTTGTTTTCTTAAATTATAAAGAATTTTTGCATATAAAAACTTCTTTGATATCACTGAATCATACAACTCTTTTCAATGTAGATTCAATATATAGATGAGAATTTGAGAATCTCCCTTCCCATCTCATAGACCATTGTGCTATTTTGCTTCCTATTAGTTGTTATTGCTTTGTAGGTAGGAATTCAATGGAAGTTGAAGATGGCAGATCCATTGGGAGAGAGCTATTATTAATTTTTCAATCCCCCAAAAGTAACAACATTTGAATTGATCAACGAAACACCAACATGTGGAACTTATAGACTAATAACATGCAGGGTGAGCAACTTCTTTGTTTGTTTTTCTGTTCATAAAGATCAATGAGATTAGACAGTTTTGGTAGTGCTAATCTATAAGGATTGATTTTTGTTTGAGAATTGTCGGTATGGAAAAAGATTTAAGTTGCTTACTTACAAGAACCACACACAATTGGATATGGGTTACTTTTGATTAGTTGTTCTTTGTATGTTTATATTCGATCTTTTTAGATGTCTTTTGTTCCTGAGGCTTTTTATCTTACCATATTTCTAGATGGGTTGGTTTAGTAGCATGATCTAGGACGCAAATAGAGAAGAAAGAGTTTAATAGGAAAAAATATTGGCGGGGCAGAATACATAGACAGAGATAGAGATAGAGTAGTCACACAAAGACAAAAAACTGACAGAAATGAGACCTAATTCTTGAATTTAATATTTCTTGATTTCTGACTTTAATTCATTGTTGATAATGTTGATGGAAACTCTAAAGAAATGCATATATAATATTAGTGGTATGTTGATAAGGTGTTTTCCTCTTCAAAATAAAATAATACGAAAATATTTTAATTTAGCTCAAACCCTCTTCAAGAGAATTTAAAATATATTTGAAGAGAAACTAATTGGAAAAGAATAATACGTACCTTGGTACGAAAATAGAGAAAACTCTTCAGTGTGCAATTTAAATGAATTGAAACTAAAAGAAAGACTTATTAATGACACACAACATAGTTATGCTCCTGGTATAATTAGCAGTATGTTGAAACTTCATGAATTCACCTTAGAGGTTAGTAAAGCTCTTAATTTGATTAAATGATGGTAGAAAAGTAAACTCGTCTACGATGTTCTTAATGTGTTTGATGAAATTATGGTAGAAAAAGTTGTTACCTTATTGTTTAAATAAAATGGACTTGATTGTGAATGTTCAATGCGGAAAAGAAAAATGAATCATCTTACGGTTGTTGTTGATCAAACCCTTAATAATGTCATTGAAACCTATGCAGCAACATGAGAGAATTCAAGCAGGCTATATCTAAGGTTGTTTGGTATTGTTTGCAACACTTTCAGAAATTGTATGTTTTATTCCTACTGTTCGTTTATTCCTGCATCCACTTTGGTTTTTTCTTCTTTCTTCCATTGTACTCCATGTATTTTCTTAGGATGAAACTGAGAAGAATATTTAGGAATTGACTACGGTTATATAGATAGATACCACTAGAATTAGGCCTTGAGTTCTTGAGCATGTCTAATGAATCAAATTGCTACCATCACATCCATTGTTTTTGGTTAATCCATTGACTTTTTACAAACCATTATAAGCAATTCACATTATAACTTTTAAATCGTTTTTGTAGATTGGTAATGGTGAAACGTTAGTCTGCAAAGCTTGGCTTCTCAGTTACAGCCAGCTGCTGAAATATTTATCTCAGGTATGTTTTGTGTTTTGTAATGTATCCTGTTTAACGCAAAAGAATAATACAAAGAAGCTTGACAACTGAATTAATATAAAATTAGTTGAGGAGGTTGACACGAGCTTTTCTCAATCCATCACCATACATCAACATGCACATAATATAAAAATGAGGTAATACTACTAAAAGTTAACAACCATGCCAACCGAACTATACAAATCAAAACAATGATTGCCAGTATTAATATCCACAACCTCATAACTTTTGTTTTAACAGCTAGCTGGCGAATAAAACCATCTTTCGCCTATTGCTTTCTTTATGTTGTTTTTGATAAAAATCATCATATGTTTATTAAGCCATATCAAATTGCTTTTATTTTTATATACTTTTCGATGCTATAAGAACTACAATAGTACAAGAAAAAATTTATAAAGAATGACCAGCCAAAGGGGCATGGAGATTGACCTTCAGTAAGATAGGTGTGTTCCTAATAGCATAATACAATGAGAATTTTTTTTCTCACCACCCTTTTGCTCACCATGCTCCCCATCCCAATGAGATCTTTACACGTGGCCCTAAAATCTTGAAAATATCTTTCAGATAACTTCAATTTTATTTGTTTACTGATATGCCCTTATCTAATTCATACTAATTAAAACAGTTTTCTTAAAACAAAACACCTCAGTCGTTACTTGGATTTCTCTCTCAATCTTCTCCTGTTTTTTTCTTTCTACTTCTCATCTTTATCAATACAATTATTGTATTTAGCAAAAAAAAAAATAAAAAAAAATACAATTATTGTATGTATTTCCTCTAAATATCAGGAACATAAATAAATAATAGTAAAACAAAAAACAAAAAATCAAAATCAAGAACATAAATACTTTCACTTGAATTCTTTTGTTCATATACCAACATGTTATTGGCATGAGTAAATTGATATGCCCCTATAATCCATAGATAACAAAGTTTTTTTTTTTTTTTTTTTTTTTTAAAAAAAAAAATTCTAAATTTTATTGATAAGCTCAACGAATTACACAAAAGTAGAGGACAAACACGCTACAAACTGCGCGGCAAGTCCTTTCTGGATAGCAAACCCGATTCTCCTAAATACATATTCGTTCGAACCTGCAGTCATCACGTTGCTATCCATTATCTTCTGCACTCTCCTGAGGAGCTCAACTGCTTCTGAGCCTAGCAATCCAAATGTGTCAAATGCAAAAGGGATGAAACTATGTTGGTTAGCCCTACAAGCTCCTTCATGTTTCTCCACTTTTGCCGCTGCTGCATTGCTAGCTGCTAGCCCCACCTCAAAAATCCCAGCACTCAGCCCAACCATCGGAAACGCCCCTGTAACATCAACACACGCATGTTTACCTTCCGACCAGTTGTAGACCAGAATATCAGCAGGACGTAGTGTCGATCTTCCTTCCTTAGGATCAGTAAGAAAGTTAACAGGAGCCTCCTTCTTAACCTGTACGCCAGCCCGCCAGAACACATCACACAAGATATCTCTAACGTGGTCATGCCTGTACTTGAAGCCGGGGTAATGCTTACAATGGGCCGCATGGTCCCCGAAAGCATCAAGTCTACTCTTCTTACACACTGGACAAAGCTCACCATCTGAATATAGAGGGATCATCAATCGATAACGAAGAATGGCACGATACTCTACAGGCGTCATGCGTTGTCCAAGCCCTTCCATCGGGATAGCAAGAAGAAAATCTTTGGCATGTTCTGACTGTACACATCCAATCACGGCTTTTTGTCTAGCTGACAACTCAAATTCCCTCTCAAGACCAGAACTAATCTTGTTGTAGTATGCTTCCGCCAAGACATGTTGGGGTCTGAAGGGGAAGGTAGCAGTTGGAGCAAGATTACTGAGATCAAAATCAGGTATAGAAAGATGTAAACTAGCAATGGCAGTATCGAAAACATTACCCATAGGTGGAGTGTCACAACCTCGAAGAATGTGGTCCTGGAGATCCTTGGTTTGCGTACGTGAAGCTACGAAAGCAAACTTCATAACATCAGTGGCACAATAGATACCAAGTCCACCCATACGCAATGGGAGGGTTGCCATACGCCACTGTAAATCGCCAAAACCAGGGCCATCGGAAACCACAATATTTTGAAGGGCTGCACGAAGCTTGTGGTCAAACCATTCGGCTGTTTCCTGAACATAATCAGGGGGGCAAGTACGGAGAGCAAAGGTGAGTTTGGATAATCCCATACAAGAACGTAAAAGTGCCAACTCACACTGCGGATCCTTTAGGTGTGGTAATAAGTCCATAAGTTGAAGTGTCTTATCCACTCGTTGACGAACATTACCCACAATAAATGATGCATCAGTACTTACAGCCCCTCCAAAATAGGAGAGACAAAGTGATTCAATATCCCACAAAATTTGGTGTTTTTTCTTCTTTAATTAATAGGGGCAAAATAGGACGTAAGAAAGATAGAAGTTATCACACAAATTTCTATAAAATTTTACGGCCACATGTAGAGATCTCAATGGGGTGGGGAGCGTGGTGAGCAAAAAAAAAATTCTAATACAATCCGATGTCTTGAGAATGTCTCCCTATCGATGTTACTTCATATCAATCCTAATTTTTTACCTTAATTTTGGTTTGGTTATTGGAAACTTGCTTAAGCATATTGGGTTTTTTTTTCTGTTGAATAGAGATCCATCGATAATGTATATGCTTTGAATTGTTTTTTTGTTGTACTGATAAACCAAGATCGTTCACTACGAGGATCTTTGGAAGTAAAAAAATCTCTTCAAAATAATATAAGGAACTCACATGAGGGAGCCATGAACAATTCCATTTTCAACAACTTAACCTTCAGCCATGTATGATAGGCATCTATAGCAATAGATTTGTTACACCATCATGCATGTTTTGCATATTTGTCCTGTTAGGTGACCAGGTCTGATTAGTTTAAAAACTCTTAAACAAAGTCACTACGTGAACGAAAAATCCGAATTATAGTTTATACAATTCTAAAATTATATAAAGGGGGATTTAGAGATACCCCCCAAAAAAGTTTGCACTCTTTGAGATACCCCCAGATTTAAAAACCATTAGAGATACCCCCCATTTTTTCATTTGGAGCCGGTCAACCAAGCCATTGACCTATATTTGACCAGTCTTTATATCACTTAGACTAAAATACCCTTCCTTGATTTTAATGGTGATCCTAGTCATCTATGCACTCACCAATTATGCCATATCAGCAAAAACACTTCATTTCACCAAATCTTAAACTCAGCCACTAACCTTATGTTATCCCCACCCAATATTAGGAAGATGTAATCTGGACCGTCCAATATAATCAAATTGAAACCCTAGATCAATTAGAAACTGAAACCATAATTAGAAAAGGGAAAGTAAATTTCTTGAGAGAGAGAGAGAGAGAGAGAGAGAGAGAGAGAGAGAGAGAGAGAGAGAGAGAGAGAGAGAGAGCAGTGCAACAAAGCTACTTCTTTGAAGTTTTTCCTTTCTTCATCAATGTCTTCTCCACCCATTTTCGAGGTTTCTTCAGATTGTCTTATAGCATCTAACCATTTGAAATTCCCACAAAGATGACATCTCAAAAAATTTCGACCTGGATTGTCTGATGTGTTCGAAATTGTCAACCTCATGGTGCAATGACAATCTGGTTTCTTACAATAGCTATATACCCATTGACATTCATCTCCATAATGCCCAGTCTGATCACACATTTGACAAATTATCTGTTCACAAAAAACCAAACTTTTCTTAGAGATATCCCCCAAAATTAAACTTTTCTTTGAGATACCCCCCAAAATTGCAGAAAAGACATGAGTGAAGAAGATGATGAACCAATACTTGAAAAAATAAAGAAAAACGAGATATAAGTGAACTAAAACAACTACAAAGTACTTTATTACCTTCATCTCGACGTTTTAGCTAGCGGAAAGAGAAGAATTTTAGTTTAAAGTTCTTCGTCTTTTCTTCTAGATCTGTTAATGGAGTTATTTTCTGGATCTCTGATAATGGCTGGAGAAGAAAGAAGAAGCAAAGAAGGAAGAACAAGGGTTGGAGAAGAAAGAAGAAGAGGGGTTGGAGAAGAAGGAAGAAGAAAAATGGGTGGAGATTGATGGGTTGGAGAAGAAGGAAGAAGAAGAATGGGTGGAGATTGATGGGTTGGAGAAGAAGGAAGAAGAAGAAGAATGGGTGGAGATGGATGGGTTGGAGAAGAAAGAAGAAGAAGAATGGGTGAACATATAACGGCTAATTATTTGTAACCATTGGATTAGATCTGGTGAAATATTTGATGTAATATTTGATGATGTGGTAGAAATGCATGCTGACTGGGTTGGATGATTAGGACAGAGCTTAAGTTAGAAAAAGGGTATTTCAGTCAATATAAAAACAAGTTCGGTCAATGGCTTGGTTGACCGGCTCCAAATGAAAAAATGGGGGGTATCTCTAATGGTTTTTAAATCTGGGGGGTATCTCAAAGAGTGCAAACTTTTTTGGGGGGTATCTCTAAATACCCCTTATATAAATGGTCATTTTACCTTCAGAATCACTTTTTAATTTATGAACTTTTCTTTTTCGTAGGAAGAAGGGGGAAATGACATACTACAAGTCAGTCAGTGTTTACATTGATAACCTTTAAGAATGTATACAATTATTTCAATCCTCTTTTGGTTCAAGTATCAACTGAAATAAAACTTAAAAAAAATATATGATTAAAGGCGTATGTGCAGGGAGGGGGTCTGGATCTAACCCTGTTGTTATATTGGATGGTTTTTTTGTTTTTTTTTCGATATTAAATGTAACTGCTCCTGAAACTATGTCAATATTTTGTTATTGCTTTATTTAGTGTTTATGTTATCATTGTTAGCATCTTATTATACGATTGGCTTTTGTACAGTATTCTTCTGGGGTACTTTGCATGTGTGGAGAGTGGTATTGTGGTGCAAAAGGGTGTCAGGTGACAATTTCTTGGGTCTATCAATGAAGATTCAGGGCTAATTCCGATATCTTCTAGCTGACTGGGTTGACATTCAGATATCTTCTAGCTGACTGGGTTGACAGATCGATATCCCAACCCTAATAGCTTATTCCAAGATTAGCTGGTCTTAAGACTGACAAACTCCCTCACAGTCCTACTATGGACTATAATGCTGTGATACCTACTTTATGTTTCATACGAGATGAATAAAAATTGTCATCCAAAATATAGGCAAAAATACTATATACAAAAGATGAAGTATGCTACAAATAAACTTCTGTCAATTTGTTACGACACTGTGTGTATAAGAAAAATACTTGAAGAAAAGTAATTGGAGGAAATATGTAGCTATCAAAAAAAAAATATGTAGCTATCAGCCTATTACCTTAGTATGTAGTATTATTTCCATCAATAAAATATGCAAACTTAATTTAAACATACCCTAAATTTAGTCACATAATATTGATAGATAAGACCAAATTATTTAAACTCATTATAAGTGTCCAAAGTCCAAACAACCACACTTCCTCACTATTGATCAAGTCAATTTTTCCATGTAGCATCACTTAATGTTCCAGTTGGCCACACTCCTCCGTGCCTTCTTTTCGTGAATGAACTTATGCCTCAAACCTTTGCGTATCTCTTCTTACCGTACCAATTATATACCTAAATATGAATGACTAGAACAATTGCCAGTATCAAAGTGTGCAATTCTATAAATTTATAGTTATCAAATTTGAATAGAACAAACAAAATATAATTATTGAAACTAGAATTTACGATGTAGTATACAATTAATTAGCGAACATGGCAGCGCCACGGGTATGACTAGTCTACATGAAACAAATTCTGCCACCTGCGCAAGTTCTCTGTCAAAGAAGGCCCTCCTAAACTTGAAAACCCCATTCATGCACTCCATTTACCTGATGCAGATATTGGCTCACATTATAAGGTTCCTCCTGGCATATGCAATTAAGACCAGGGTATTTAAGACTCACGAATGCTATGATTATTCAGAGAACAGGTTAATGAAAGTTCCTGAGCAACAATCGACCCCATGCCAGACTTACCAGAGAAACTGGCAGTCTTTTCTGATTCGAAACACTAATAAGTACCGCTTCCATGCCAGTTTTGCCTGTAACACCTGGAGTTAATATTATGTTTGCAGGAATGCATCTATTATGTGTTATTATTCAATTGCTTACCCGAATTATCTCTTTCTCTGCTCTCAATTTTCCCAAATTTTTCTCTTTCAGTTTCAGCTTCAACTTCATACCTTACCATCTCCAAACCTCATTTTGTTGGCTCTAAACTCTCACCGATTTATCTATAATTCAGGTAAAACTGTTAGCTTAATTTTTGTTTTAAACTTACATCTGTAATTTAAAACACTCATAAATTACTTCTGAATATTTTTTTCCTTTTCAAATTGATTATTTTTTATGTTGAGATCTGATTTGTATTGTTTACAGCATGAAGGAGAACATTTTGTTACTTATTCTATCATAGCAATAACAATTTTTAAACATTTCTTTATTATGTTTCTCAAACTACAAGGATTGTTCTTCCGTATACTTTCAGAGTTTGGAGACATTTAGCTACATGTAACTAAATCACACCAGCAATTCTGTTTAAACTGTGACTACTTAATAGTAATTTAATATTTAGTGGAATCCAAAAAACTGATCAAAAAGTGATTATCATCTGTTCTCTATTTTGTAGAGAATCACAAACATAAAAAATTGTTGAGAGTCTCATCTGATTAAATTATGGGAAAGGGAAACTAAGGGTGGCTGATTGCATTGGAATGATTTCCAACAGTTTTTTTTTTAAGGCATTTCCAACAGTACATTCTCTCTGTACTGCACAATTTTCATTGATGGAAGCATTTTCTATATATTTTTTTCATCCTCAAGAATTTTAAGAACCTGAGGGGTATGGAGAGATTGATGGCAAAATTCGCATGGCCAGTCTTTAAAACTACTACTGCCTTATAATCTATGAAGTACCATCAACAATAGATTAGCCATTTTATACATCAACCAAAAGTTGTTTTTTTATTTGGATTTTGAATTTTGTTTTACTTTTCATTACGAAAATTTTACCCATCTCTGAATTTTGTAATGTCACATTGAAGTTTTAGGCATCTGTGCTATACTCCAGCAAATGTTGATTGCTCTGACTATTACCAATGAGGTTGTCAAATGCCTGAGGATCTCTATTAAGATATAAACAGCCATGTCATACAATGTGATAACATAGATGTTACGTCAATGTAAGGTCCCATGTTAAGTTTGAATGTCGCAGATGTTTCCTAGAGTTACAGGGCTGTAGCAGAGTTATAGTAGAAGTTCATGCCATATTGGCGTTATATAGTTTATGATTCAGGTTAGTTGTAAAATGTAGTATAAATCTCCATCTTCCCTTTTGATATGCCAGTGAATGTCTACATATCCCTTATTGCTGAAATCTGGAATGTTAAGATTCAAAGTTATGGCATGTACTTTTTTCCTCTTTGAATGTCGGCAAAGGCTTTTCATTAGAATTTGGATATTCCCTTCATTTATCGACCTATTCCACACTGCACCTTATTTGTGGGCTTTTTTCTTTTACTTGCATTTCATGGGTGCTTTGTGGAACAGTACTCTACTTCAATAGTGTCCTAAATGCATGAATTAGGTTTTCTTCTAGTTGAGGTAAATATAATTTGTTATATTCCTCATTTTTTTTTATTTAGTGTAACTCTCTTTTTAGATTATTTCTCTCTTATATTTAATTGAATTTTTTTTTTTTTTTTCAAATAACAGATGGACGAGTATTGGTTCACAGGTACAATTCTAGATGTCAAACACAACATGGAATGGCATTATATGGCATGTGGGAAATGTCGAAAGAAAGTAGAGTTCAAAGATGGAAAATACTCTTGCCAAAAATGTACAAAACTTAAAGCAAGCGAAAAGCCTTCAGAAGTGTAAGTAACTTATATATTTTTTTAAGAAAAAAATATCAAATAAAAATAAAATTATAAACTGACAAAATAAAATTTTTCTATAGTTATAAGGTCAGTATGGATATCGAAGATAATGACTCATCGGTCATGATGATAGCTGCATTTGATGAGGCAATTCGCAATGTTTTGGATATTACACCCGAAGAAATGATTACTGCAAGTTCACATGTAAGCAGTTGGAAAATATATTCACTATATATTGTAAAATACATTCTTAACTAACGAACTAATATATCAATGTGATAATGCAGGCAAATGGAAACAATATCGTCAAACAGATTTTTGAAGAAATGGTTGGAAAGAAGACGAGTTTCTATGTTCAAATTAATGGATACAATTGGTCAACAAAGGACACATCTTCTATGTCAGTAATGAAAATGGAAGAAATACCAGATTTAAGAAAAAAGGCCAAAGAACTACTCAATGCCCACAAGGTATGAAAAATTAAAATGATATTATATTATTGCACTTACCATACTTTTGTCCTGCTTCTTACCATTCTTTTGTACATATATTTTAATTTGTATTTGTAATTTAAGTTTGTTCGGGTTACATTGAGGTTGAATTAAAGTTCATTGTAATTAATGTCAGCCCAAATGTTTGCTTTAATCAGTGCACAGTTCCTTTTTCTGCATTTTGCAAACACATTCCCTAGGTGTTTCCTAGGGAATGGATATACTGATGTTTCCTACGTGGCTAAGAATGTGAACTCCAAATTTCATCCAGATTCCAGAATTTATTTTTATTATTTTTTTTGCACACAAGTTGTGTGGTGAGCGTAAAGGATGAAAATTCTTTTATTTGGTAGAATTCAAAATACTAAACCTACTCATTTTCATCTACGTACAGGTGATACTAGGACCACCGACACCAAGCAAAAAATTTAGAAAGCTACCAATAGTAAATGTCAATGATGAACAAGATGATGACCAAGAAGAAGGAAGTAACAAAAGCTCGAAAAGAATCAAAACAGAACCAGAGGTACTAAATTAATTGAGTAGCTATATTCATTATAACATCCAAAAAATATATATTATTGACAAACAATAACAAAAATTTATATTGCAGGAATAGGACGATCAAATTCAGGGACCAAGAAGTGCAGAACGATGATTTGGAAGGTTACTCTATTATTACATTATAGTTAGGAAAATAGGAGAAAGGAGTTCAGCATTTAAATTTTTTGAATTAAAGAAATCATGAAGTTTTTATTTTATTTTAAAGACAATGCAAAATAGGATGCTTTAATTTACTGTTTAAGGATTTAACATTCTGAAAATAGGGTGTTTGCATTTGGATTTTTTAGTGATATCTTGAAAGATAGTGGTAGTTTTATTGTCAGTATTTGGTATAACTTAGAAAAAAAAAATGCAAATCTGCCTGTGTGGACTGCTGGTGGAGGAGTCAAGGTTTCTGGGAACTCCACCATTAGTCTTTCCATAGATGATTGTTTAACCTTGATTGACAATGGTGTTGTTCTTTGGAATATTGATATCTATATTAATAACACCTCAAACTATATAATTATTGATTTAGTATGCTAATTTTGTTTTATGAATGCTTGGAGATGAGTAGAATATCTAACATGAATATGCATGACATCCATTGTTCTTTACTGTTTGAGTTAATACATGTGTCAATAATCCTCCAGAGTAGAAACACATTGCGTTAACATAAAAACAGCAGGAAAAGAAAGACACCATAACCAATTCCAATGACCAGTCCATGCCTTATCCCTGTTTTCATTGGCTCTTCCCGCAATGCTCTTTCAAGGTTTTGTCTTTAGGAGCCAACTTCAGACCATAACAAAACTCATCCACTGCTCGATCAAACTTCTGCAATTATGCACATAGCATAATCCGAAAGTAACTACTTTGTTACAACGAAGACAACTACCAGAAATTGCAAAACCCCCAACAAACAGAAGAGTATGGTTCCAGCTTCTCAGCGGAAGAGGGTTGCTGCTCCTCTGGGAGCGGTGGGCAGGAAACTTTATTTGACACCTATGCCTTTACATTCCAGTGGAATTGCTGTTTCTGGTGCTGGATTGTTAAAGAACAAAGGTGTGTACAGTATTAATCAACTTTATTATCTTTTTCTTGATTGGCAGTGAATTTTTATGTCGGGGCCAAGAGTCTTGTTGCTTTGTAGATTGGTAGTACTTAACTCATATGAGGTGCATGCTACAACCTGCAAAATGTTTCCTTTCCCTTCACATATGCTTCTCAAAGCACTATGAACAACTTGCATAATGTCATACTTTCACTTTCTGGTTATTCTATTTTTTGTAATTTGTAAACTCCAGTGATTAGGAGGTGGGATGGGTGGAGGTTACCCAACTAAGAAGACTCAAGTTCAAACATCCTCTCAAGGCTATGAATTCGTACCTTTTGTTTTGGCAAACCCTAAGGATTACATACAGGAAAACCCACTCGTAAAACCATATTCATGCAACAGAAGTATACCATTTATCAACTATGTACATGGTCCTTTTCTTAAACTGTTCTTCTCGAAGAAGCCAATCCAATATTTAGTAATTACTAGATTCTTGTATATGTGAAGAATTTAGATTAACCCTCTTGATCGGTTAGTCAAAACACACCATCGTAGGCCTCATGGTTTACCAACAATATAAAAAATAATTTTGAAAATATTGCTTAAAACCAAATATGATAAAAAGCAAATTCATAAAAAGTAGTCCATTTCTCCTTTTTAATCCATTTCTCCTTTTTAATGAACCAAACATTGGAAAGTGAGTTCTAGGAATGTCAATTCTAGGAAAGTAAATTCCTTAGGAAATCAGATTCCTTGGAATTTGAATTACCTTGAACCAAACATACCCTTAGTTTAATTCTGATGGATGTGTATAATTCCTAATGTCTGACTAGGACTACTTCCTCTCTTCCCTAGCCTTCTCCACTAATTCGTTAACCTCTCAATTAACTATGATTGGTCTTTCGTCTAATCTCTTTAACCTGTTGCCTAATCTCTTCAATCGTCATCATCATCATCTTAAAAATAAGATTCTTTCTATCTCTCATAACTTATGTCCTCTCTCACAAACCTCTTTTAGTTTTTTTTCTCCAATCAAAACAATTTTTCTTGATCGACCTCAGTTTTAAGAATTTTTTAAATTAGGTATGTAGCTTAAGTTGATTGCCAATTCTGAAAATCTTTTCAAGGTAATATAGCTATTCTTTTTCATCTCTTTAATTTAAATTTTGGCAGATTTAGTATAGTGTTAGTTTAATAATGGTAATCAATGTATTCATTGTGCTAATGTTCTTATCAACAGCACAATCATACCCAGAACTCCACCAACACAAAATTAGGAACAACTACAAGGAAGTTATGGCGCTAGGAATTGTGGTAATGGACGAACAAGTTATGATAGGACGGGAAATCCAACACCAATGCAGCGGATATGTACAGGGCTGGAATGATAACAATACAAAAATATGAGAACTTCGTTTGGATTGGTAAGATCTCCATATTTACTACCATATATGTAATTATCATATTTATTTGCAATGGCTTTCAAACCGAACTTGACTGTGCCGAGACAAATTATAAGAAAAACATCAGTTTAATGCACGATAGGCTCATTATGTCAGACCTATACAAAATGTTGGGACGCGACTTTTAATTAACTACCTTGGCAAGGTGACGAACAATGGAACAAAAAAAAAAATTACAATGGTTCTATGAAAACATATGACATTACATTTTATTTTTAGATATAGCTATATATTCAAAACTTTGATTTCCAAACTTTTGTACCATAGTGACTCTGGTAGGTATATTAGGCCAAGTTGATGTACATGCAAGTTGGTGAAGAAGCATGTTCATTGTTCAGTCCAGTTTCTGTACATAACATTTAGACCTGGTCAGGTTGAGCAATATTGAACATTTGAAACCACCGTCTGAGGCTCAGTTTTCACCCAAGTTTCAAACTGATAGAATATACGTATAATATATATAATAGACCCAACATTTGATCCACATTAGATATTGATTAATACAGTAGAAACATTAATGTTATATACAAAATATAAAATCAAACTATGGGGATTCAATGACATCTGTTTCCATCTTTTAGAGCATGTATTTTAGTTAACACGGTCATGGTTAACACGAAGCTAGCAAACAAGTAGAAGATGCGAAACTCCAACTTACAAAACATGCCAAGGAAAAACTGAGCGATGATAAAAGTGAAACACAAACTGTAAGTACCATATCCCGAGCACCCATCTGCAATGGAAAAGGGATGTGGATAAAAAACTCAATATACACCTGGGATCACTGGATCCATGAACAAGACAAAACTGATGGACACGTGAGAGGCACGAGCCCAGCTGTCCTCCACTGTTTGACCAACAGTCAAACAAGTGAAGAGAAAACTAGGCTCTAAGACCACCCACACCTGTCCAACATCCTCAGCCGTCGATTAGAAGCATAATCTAACGGTGCCGCACAAGCCGACCAATCATCTATAAATAGGGGCAACCTCCAATCATTAGGTACACTCTCTTGTCCCATCAATCACTTCACTCCTCTACTTCACTCTACTGACTTGATCGTCGGAGTGTCAACACCAGTGCAAACACCGGTGGTCTACTCTTCTGTGCAGGTTTCCCGGCGAAGCTCAGAAATCTCCACGGGCTACACGGAAGCACATGTTCCAATGGAAAGGGCACTACATAATTGGCGCTAGAAGAAGCCTTGAGCCATCCTCAAGCATCTCCCCAACGATAACAATGGTTGGAACAACAACTTAAGGCACACTTACCCGTGCACAGGCAACGGATCCAACAGCTCGAGGAGCGCAACAGGCAGCTACAGACTGCGAACAATCACTTCTAACAGTAAGAGATCATTCGGGCACAAGAAAATGCACGGCTCCTAGATGTCACAAGAACATTGGCACTAGAGCAAGCTCTAGAGAACGCCCGAGAAAGGGAGGCAATTCGGCTCCAACAGATTGACCGCCTCGTAGCCTCCGCAATAATCATCCTAACATCAGAAGACAACCAACACTCCAACGGAGTCCATCATGACAAAAATCCAGCACCACCCAACGGTGCCAATCCTGCACAACCAAACGGTGCCAATTCAGCACCACCCAACGGTCTCAACCCAGTACTCCCACCACCTCCACCATTGGAGCCTCATGATAACCCCCAATGTTATCAAGCACCAGCAAGATCAGAGCAATCCGTCACAAGAGACTAACCCCCACGGCGAGTCCGCCATGATAAGGCAGCTTCAAGACAGCTCCAGGACCCCGATCAACCCGACAATGCAGCCATGCTCGCAATGATAAGACAGCTTCAGGACAAGCTCAATGCAAAGGAAAAACAACAATTGCCGACGATCTCCAGAAATTGGAAAAGCGGTCGTTGCATGCCCAATACTACGAGTTCGACTTTCCCAGCAAGTTTGTACCACCAAAGTTCGACGTCTTCGACGGCAACACAGACCCTGTCGATCACCTTCGTCGCTTCAAGAATCAGCTGGCAGTTTGCGAAGGTGGGCAATACGACGGCATGCGGTGCCACCTATTCCCAAGTAGCCTTGGTGTAAGCACCATGGATTGGTTCCAATCTTTGAAAGCTCAGAGCATTTACAATTTCCATGACCTAGAAAAAACTTTTCTTTCTCAGTACCGACACCATAGGCGAGAGGTGGCAGATATTTCAACACTCTTCGACCTGCAACAAGGTGATAATGAGTCTTTGAAACAGTTCACGACAAGGTTTAGAACCGAAGTCCTACGCACGGATGGGGTGAACGAGAAAGCAGCAATAATCGCTTTCAGGAAAGGTTTGCGGCCAGACACCGTGGGCTACAACGACATAATCTCCAAACAGATAGAAACCCTGACGGATCTTTACAACAGAGTTGACAAAAACATCAAGGTGGAAGATAACTTGGCTAGAATGCAGCCGCGAACACCAAAGCCGACAGTGAACTTAGCCTCCGACATAAGAGGAAGTCCTGGTGCTGAAAAATCCACCCACCCAAGGGATGCGGAAGCTAAAAGCAATGACAAGCGCTCTGGCGACAAAAAACCACGCCGAGAGGATAAGAGGTCTCCAGGTCATCACTCTCCACCGAGGCGAGCGTCACCTCCACGCAAGCTTCCACCTTTCAAGATTTCTATCCCCGAAGTCTTCCGGGCCATACGGGACAGAAGGTACTTTGAGCTCCCCCCGACGAGATGCACAAGAATCGACGACAAGCCATTCTGTGATTACCACCGTGACTATAGTCACCCGATTGAAGTATACTACGCCTTCATGAAATTTCTGAACAAACTACACAAGCAGGGTCTCCTAAAGGAGTTCGAAGTCGAGCAAAAACCTGAAGCCCCGAGGGCTCAGGCGCCTGTCCTAAGAACCGTCAATATGATACTTGAAGGCACTTGCCCGTCAAAGAATGAGTCGCGCAAAAAGATCCGAACAGTTCATCAGGTCAACAACGGCCCAAAAACATTAGACTCACCAATTGCCACCCCAGTAGTGCGCAACGGGAACAAAATTCAGCAGTCTGAACCGATATTCTTCTCTGACGAAAACCTCGACGGCGTGGTAACCCCACATGACGATGCATTGGTCAGTACCATTACAATCGGTAACTGGAATGTTATGAAAGTCCTCGTTGACCCCGAAAGCAACGTCGAGATCCTATTTACAAAAGGACTCCACCAGATGAAACTCAACTCCACTCATTTATCACCTGCTAAACGAAATGTTTACGGTTTCAACAGAGGCTCCAGCAAACCCTTGGGAGAAATAACCTTACCAGTAACGGCGCACACAAAGATAGTTATGTCTAGGTTTGTAGTCGTCGAAGCAGGGTCAGAATACAATGCATTGCTAGGAAGGGACTGGATTCATGCCATGAGGGTAGTACCGTCCACTTTTCATCAGAGAATACGATTCTCAACAGACGATGGTCAGTATAAGATCCGTAGCGATCAAACACATTTCGCAACAGTCCGCACAATGATGAAGGATACCAGGGGCGACGAGCCACCGGGTTCCTCTACCCAATAGCAGCTACAGGAAGGGGTCGAAGGACAACTTACATTCCCTTATTCAAAAACTGGGGAACCCACAGAGTCCGTCGACCTATCCAACGGTGGTGAGCCGCGCATCACCAACATCGGAACATGTTTAACCAGTGAAATCTGTGGACAGTTAATTCAATTCCTACAACAAAACCAAGATGTGTTCACATGGTCAATCAAAGACATGGAAGGCATTGACCCCGATATCTCCTGTCACAAGCTCAATGTGTGCACAAACGCTAAATTAGTGGTCCAGAAGATACGGGCAATAAGGCCAAACCTCCAAACAGCTGTCCTCGCCGAGGTATACAAGATGGCCGAAGCAGGAGTAGTCAAGGAAACTCAATACCCCGAGTGGGTCTGCATAGATTTCACAAATCTCAACCAGGCATGCCCCAAAGACATGTACGTCATGCGCAAAGTCGACGAGTTGGTAGACCGAACAACAAGATTCGCCCTCTTATCCTTCATGGATGGCTACTCAGGGTACAACCAAATTCCACTGTATGAGCCGGATCAACCAAAAACATCATTCTACGCCGACAACAAGACATTCAGTTACACAAATATGCCATTCGGTCTCAAAAACGTCGGCGCCACCTACCAGCGTCTGGTGGAACACATGTTTCACGGATTATTGCGTCACACAGTGGAAGTATACATCGATGACATGCTCGTCAAATCGAAAGAAGAGAATGACCATCTGACGGATCTAAAGGTGACTTTCGAGATTCTCCGCCAATACAAAATGAAGCTCAATCCAGAGAAATGCACTTTTGGAGTCACCTCTAGGAAATTCCTCGGCTACATCGTCACCAAAAGAGGTACCGAGGTCAACGAGGACCAAATCCGTGCACTAGCAGAGATGCCTTCACTAACAACAAAGAAACACATTCAGATCCTACAAGGACGTATTACTGCATTGAGAAGGTTCATCTCTCGGTCCACCGATAAGTGTCAACCTATCCTGCAGTTGTTGCACAAAAGCATCTCCTTCAGATGGGATGACGAGTGTGAGCAAGCCTTTCAAACATTGAAACACTACCTTGCCCAACCGCCTATCCTATCTAAGCCAACACCAGGAGAAACATTGTAATTATATCTCGCCGTGTGTGAGGTCACCGTCAGTGCCGTTCTCACAAGGCGCGAAAGTAGCAAAGAAGCACCGATCTATTTCCTAAGCAAAAAATTAACAGATCCAGAAATAAGGTACACACGAATTGAGAAATATGGTCTAGTGTTGTTCTTCTCAGCCCAACGGCTCCGACCATACTTTGAAGCCTACATATGACCATAGTCACAAACTTGCCCCCTGAAGCAAGCAGTACTCCGAATCGAAATGGCGGGCCGTATGGAAAAGTGGGCGATAACTCTCAGCAAGTACGACATTTAGTTTGAGCCTCGTAAAGCGGAAAAATCTCAAGTCTATGCTGACTTCTTAGCCGATTTCCCCGTCGAGGATCTGACTTGGTCTTCAGACATCACTATAGACATGGATCTCTTACAAAACGATGAGCAAAGACCCCAAAACGATTGGAAAAGCATAACAGGCTGGCGCTTATTCACAGACAGATCCGTCAGCGGAGACCGATGTGCCGTAGGATTGGTCCTATTCACTCTAGAGAATACGCGTGTAGAGTTGGCAGAAAGGTTGAGATTCCCCGTTACGAACAATGAGGCCGAATATGAAGCCAAGCTTTCTGGTTTACAGTTAACGAAAACACTCAACGTAATAGAGCTCACAATCTTCACTGATTCCAAGTTAGTACTAGAACAGGTCAACGGAGGATACAGGGCACTAGCGGGAAACATGTCAGCTTATCTCAAACTCCTTCAAGACACCTTGGCAAGCTTCCAATCCACAAGAGTAGTTCATTTGCATCGTACTGAGAACCGACACGCAGATGCATTGGCATATTTGGCCGCAACAATGGGCGACGAGGACGTAAGGACAATAACTTTGTCCAAACGACAAGAATCATTCCTCCATCCAAAAAGCCTAACGATGGTAACAACACACTCGGGGGCGTCTTGGATGGACCCAATTATCCTCTACCTACAGACCGGATCCCTCCCTGGGGACAGAGCTCAAGCTAGAAGCATTTCCCAACATGCCAAACGGTTCCTTTTCTTTGCGAAAACATGTGTGTTTCGTCCACTTATAAGTTCAGAACAAAAATGGAGTACATACCAAGCCGAATGTCCGGACAAAACTTCGTTCCCATGGTCCAAATGTTCTATATTGGCCTTAAAACGTCTCGGCTAAGCCTTGTAGATCTTGAGGTTTTAGATTCCAAAACAAGTGAGTTTCGTCGATTTCCAAGTTCGGACCGAAAACCGAGTAAATACTGACCGAACGGAGGGACATAAACCTCGTTTTTACGGACAGAACGTTGTTTTTCTCCTTAGAACAAACCGAGTTAAACTATTGAGTGGCTTGTCTCTTAGGTGTATCGTTTTCTATGCGAAAACATGTGTGTTTCGTCCACTTATAAGTTCGGAACAAATATGGAGTACATACCAAGCCGAATGTCCGGACAAAACTTCGTTCCCATGGTCCAAATGTTCTATATTGGCCTTAAAACGTCCCGGCTAATCCTTGTCGATCTGGAGGTTTTAGATTCCAAAACAAGTGAGTTTCGTCCATTTCCAAGTTCGGGCAAAAAACCGTGTAAATACCGACCGAACAGACGGACATAAACTTTTTTTTTAAGGACGGAACGTTGTTTTTTCGCCTTAGAACAACCCGAGTTAACCAATTGAGTGGCTAGTCTCGTAGGTGTATCGTTTTCTATGCGAAAACATGTGTGTTTCGTCCACTAATAAGTTCGGAACAAAAATTGAGTACATACCAAGTCGATGTTCGGACAAAACTTCGTTCCCATGGTCGAAATGTTCTATATTGGCCTTAAAACGCCTCGGCTAAACCTTGTAGATCTTGAAATTTTAGATTCCAAAACAAGTGAGTTTCGTCCATTTCCAAGTTCAGACCCAAAACCGAGTAAATACCGACCGAACAGACGGACATAAATCTCGTTTTTACGGACAGAACGTTGTTTTTTCTCCTTAGAACAACCCGAGTTAAGCTATTGAGTGGCTAGTCTCTTAGGTGTATCGTTTTCTGTGCGAAAACATGTGTGTTTCGTCCACTTATAAGTTCAGAACAAAAATAGAGTACATACCAAGCCGAATGTCCGGACAAAACTTCGTTCCCATGGTCCAAATGTTCTATTTTGACCTTAAAACGTCTCGCCTAAGCCTTGTAGATCTTGAGGTTTTAGATTCCAAAACAAGTGAGTTTCATCCATTTCCAAGTTCGGACCGAAAACCGAGTAAATACCGACCGAACGGACGGACATAAACCTCGTTTTTACGGACAAAACGTTGTTTTTCTCCTTAGAACAAACCGAGTTAAACTATTGAGTTGCTTGTCTCTTAGGTGTATCGTTTTCTATGCGAAAACATGTGTGTTTCGTCAACTTATAAGTTCGGAACAAAAATGGAGTACATACCAAGCCGAATGTCCGGACAAAACTTCGTTACCATGGTCCAAACTTTCTATATTGGCCTGAAAACGTCTCGGCTAAGCCTTGTCGATCTTGAGGTTTTAGATTGCAAAATCAGTGAGTTTCGTCCATTTCCAAGTTCGGACCGAAAACCGACTAAATAACGACCGAACGGACGGACATAAACCTCGTTTTTACGGACAAAACGTTGTTTTTTCTCCTTAGAACAACCCGAGTTAAGCTATTGAGTGGCTAGTCTCTTAGGTGTATCGTTTTCTATGCGAGAACATGTGTGTTTCGTCCACTTATAAGTTTGAAATGTCCGGACAAAACATCGTTCCCATGGTCCAAACGTTCCACATTGGCCTTAAAACGTCTCGGTTAAGCCTTGTCAATCTTGAGGTTTTAGATTCCAAAACAAGTGAGTTTCGTCCATTTCCAAGTTCGGACCGAAAACCGATTAAATACCGACCGAACGGACGGACATAAACCTCGTTTCTACGGACAAAACGTTGTTTATTCTCCTTAGAACAACCCGAGTTAAGCTATTGAGTGGGTAGTCTCTTAGGTGTAAACATGTGTGTTTCTTCCACTTATAAGTTCGGAAAAAAAATGGAGTACATACCAAGCCGAATGTCCGGACGAAAGTTCGTTCCCATGGTCCAAATGTTCTATATTGGCCTTAAAACGTCTCGGGTAAGCCTTGTTGATCTTGAGGTTTTAGATTCCAAGACAAGTGAGTTTCGTCCATTCCAAGTTCGGACAAAAAACCGAGTAAATAACTACCGAACGGACAGACATAAACCTCCTTTTTACGGACGAAACGTTGTTTTTTCGCCTTAGAACGCCCCGAGTTAAGCAATTGAGTGGCTAGTCTCTTAGGTGTATCGTTTTCTATGCGAAAACATGTGTGTTTCGTCCACTTATAAGTTTGGAACAAAAATGGAGTACATACCAAGCCGAATGTCCGGACAAAACTTCGATCCCATGGTCCAAATGTTATATATTGTCCTTAAAATGTGCCGGCTAAGGCTTGTCGATCTTGAGGTTTTAGATTCAAAAACAAGTGAGTTTCGTCCATTTCCAAGTTCGGACCAAAAAGCGAGTAAATACCGACCGAACTGACGGACATAAACTTCGTTTTTACGGACAAAACGTTGTTTTTTCTCTTAGAACAACCCGAGTTAAGCTATTGAGTGGCTAGTCTCTTAGGTGTATCATTTTCTATGCGGAAACATATGTGTTTCGTCCACTTATAAGTTCAGAACAAAAATGGAGTAAATACCAAGCCGAATGTCCGGACAAAACTTCGTTCCCATGGTCCAAATGTTATATATTGGCCTTAAAACGTCTTGGCTAAGCCTTGTCAATCTTGAGGGTTTAGATTCCAAAACAATTGAGTTTCGTCCATTTCCAAGTTCGGACCGAAAACCGAGTAAATACCGACCGAACGGACGGACATAAACCTCGGTTTTACGGACGGAACATTGTTTTTTTGCCTTAGAACAACCCGAGTTAACCAATTGAGGGGCTAGTCTCGTAGGTGTATCGTTTTCTATGCGAAAACACGTGTGTTTCGTCCACTTATAAGTTCGGAACAAAAATGGAGTACATACCAAGCCGAATGTCCGGACAAAACTTTGTTTCCATGGTCCAAATGTTCTATATTGGCCTTAAACCGTCTCGGCTAAGCCTTGTCGATCTTGAGGTTTTAGATTCCAAACCAAGTGAGTTTCGTCCATTTCCAAGTTCGGACCGAAAACCGAGTAAATACGGACCGAACGGACGGACATAAACCTTGTTTTTACTGACAAAACATTGTTTTTTCTCCTTAGAACAACCCGCGTTAAGCTGTTGAGTGGCTAGTCTCTTAGGTGTATCGTTTTCTATGCGAGAACTTGTGTGTTTCGTCCACTTATAAGTTCGGAATGTCCGGACAAAACTTCGTTCCCATGGTCCAAACGTTCTACATTGGCCTTAAAACGTCTCGGCTAAGCCTTGTCAATCTTGAGGTTTTAGATTCCAAAACAAGTAAGTTTCGTCCATTTCCAAGTTCGGACCGAAAACCGATTAAATACCGACCGAACGGACGGACATAAACCTCGTTTTTACGGACAAAACGTTGTTTTTTCTCCTTAGAACAACCCGCGTTAAGCTATTGAGTGGCTAGTCTCTTAGGTGTATCGTTTTCTATGCGAAAACATGTGTGTTTCGTCCACTTATAAGTTTGGAACAAAAATGGAGTACATACCAAGCCGAATGTCCGGACAAAACTTCGATCCCATGGTCCAAATGTTATATATTGTCCTTAAAATGTGCCGGCTAAGGCTTGTCGATCTTGAGGTTTTAGATTCAAAAACAAGTGAGTTTCGTCCATTTCCAAGTTCGGACCAAAAAGCGAGTAAATACCGACCGAACGGACGGACATAAACTTCGTTTTTACGGACAAAACGTTGTTTTTTCTCTTAGAAAAACCCGAGTTAAGCTATTGAGTGGCTAGTCTCTTAGGTGTATCATTTTCTATGCGGAAACATATGTGTTTCGTCCACTTATAAGTTCAGAACAAAAATGGAGTAAATACCAAGCCGAATGTCCGGACAAAACTTCGTTCCCATGGTCCAAATGTTATATATTGGCCTTAAAACGTCTTGGCTAAGCCTTGTCAATCTTGAGGGTTTAGATTCCAAAACAATTGAGTTTCGTCCATTTCCAAGTTCGAACCGAAAACCGAGTAAATACCAACCGAACGGACGGACATAAACCTCGGTTTTACGGACGGAACATTGTTTTTTTGCCTTAGAACAACCCGAGTTAACCAATTGAGGGGCTAGTCTCGTAGGTGTATCGTTTTCTATGCGAAAATACGTGTGTTTCGTCCACTTATAAGTTCGGAACAAAAATGGAGTACATACCAAGCCGAATGTCCGGACAAAACTTTGTTTCCATGGTCCAAATGTTCTATATTGGCCTTAAAACGTCTCGGCTAAGCCTTGTCGATCTTGAGGTTTTAGATTCCAAACCAAGTGAGTTTCGTCCATTTCCAAGTTCGGACCGAAAACCGAGTAAATACGGACCGAACGGACGGACATAAACCTTGTTTTTACTGACAAAACATTGTTTTTTCTCCTTAGAACAACCCGCGTTAAGCTGTTGAGTGGCTAGTCTCTTAGGTGTATCGTTTTCTATGCGAGAACATGTGTGTTTCGTCCACTTATAAGTTCGGAATGTCCGGACAAAACTTCGTTCCCATGGTCCAAACGTTCTACATTGGCCTTAAAACGTCTCGGCTAAGCCTTGTCAATCTTGAGGTTTTAGATTCCAAAACAAGTAAGTTTCGTCTGAGAAACTACAAATAGTGCTAGTATAACAAATGTGAATTCAAGCAAGCAAATAGTGCTAGTATAACAAATGTGAATTCAAGCAAGCAAACAAACAAATGTGAATTCAAACAAGCAAACAAACAATACGCGGAAAGTAAATAACACACAGAAGTTTTTTAACGTGGTAAAACCCAAACTGGGAAACGTCCACGGTTGTCCTCGCGACAACAAAATAATCCACTAGATGAAAAGAGATGTACAAACCTATCAACTACCTGCACTCACTGCGAGTTGATACTCCTGGTTATCTCTAACACCTTGACTTCACCAGAGCACCTTGATGTACGCACAAGACACTCGACTTCTTGATGAACACACAAGAAGACTCGAAGCCGAATTCACAATAACTCTTCAAGATCACAAAGATATGAATTGGGAAAAGGGGGAAGAAAGGGAATTGAGTTCAATAGCCACAAACAAATTTACTATCACAAACCTAACCAAAACACATGAACAAGAAGAAGGTTGGACGGCCAAAGAACTGTCTTGTTCTGTAGAAGAGAAACCCTATTTATACTTAGGGTTGAAAACCTAGGAAAATGGGCCGAAACTGTGCAAACCGACTTTGGACGTTCGTACGTCGATATGACGTTCGAACGTCGCCACACAAAAATAAGCCTGCTGCCTAACATGACGTACGAACGCTCTAAACCGGTACGTACGTCTCCATACGAAAACACGTCTGCTGACTACCTGGACGTACGAACGTCCTAACTGAGTACGTACGTCCTGACCAAAAGAAGTTCTCTGCTTCAGTGAACGTACGTACGTCCTAACTCGGTACGTACGTCCAGAACCCAGTAACTTTCCCTAGACAGACCTAAGAGACACAAGGACACGAGACGACCATGCGTACATCTTGGTTTTCCTAACAATGAATTCAAGGCGAGATAACCAAAGACACTTTGTCACAAAATTGATGTCAAACCACTTCGTGCCGGTTTCAATCTCCCCCTTTGACATTGATTTTGTGACAAAAACCTATGACTCTAATGGCACTTATAAAACGTGCTTACAATCCCAAACCATGGCATTTATAAAACATGCCTACAAAAACTCTCGAAATAGAAACACATAACAAGTCACCAATTCTTGTTATCCAGATTTAGGAAGATGCTTTAACCATCAGAGATCGAACGGAAGCAATCAAAGATTCAACAGAAGTTCCTTGAGCAACTCCCCCATACTTCATGAGCTCCAAACTTCATGAGCAACTCCCCCATACGTGTAGCATACCTGAAACATGACCCAAAAATAACCTAACAACAGGAAGACGATTGTTAGTAATTAGAGTCATAAATCTCCCCCTTTTTGTCACAACAAGTGAACAACTACAAACAAATAACCAAGCAAAAGAAATCAAAAACAAACAAAGAATACAAAACATATAAAATATAAAACGAACCCAACTTGTTAAAAGTTCAGAAAGTCAACCAAACAGAGAAATCCATAAACAGGAAAACCAAAAACGACAAAAGTAGAAAGCTCGAATTAACGAATTCGAAAAACCCTTTCCCAATGACCTAGAGGAAGCTTAGAGAAGTAAGCCTCCGCACGAGCCGAAGGTCGATTCCACCGAGCAATCACATGATCATCATAATCCTCCAACCATTCACTCGTACAAAACAACTCCTCAATTCTGCTGTCCAAGCCACAGTCGGTAAGTGGAGCAGCAAGATCTGGAACCTTCGGATAACCAACTAACTCCAAGATGTGATTTTGAAGATGTCCCGGTAATCTCTCCCAATGATTGACACGAACCAAACAAGGATTAAGAAAAGGACGATGAATATAGTCATATCCATGGGGAACGCGACACAAACGACAAACCTTAGCATTGTTCTTGTACTCCATTACCATGAACGACACATAACCAACAGTCGGAACAAAAATTCCATGAAGTTCATATTCTGCCATAGAGAATTCTGAAGAACAAAGAGAGAATAGCAAGAGGTAAGAAGACACAATATGAGTGAAAGAGAAGAAGACTCCCTATTTATAAGAAAAATAGGAGTAAACATAACATGGACCCAAAAAGAAAGGTCCATTACCTCAGAAAAATTTACTGCAAAACAAGGAAACCAACTTGAACTAATATGAAAATAGCAATATCCAAGAATATGTACAGTACAAAAAAAATAGAAACAAACCGATATAGCAAAAAAAAATTTTAAGTACAAAAATGTGGAGAGTAAACCAGAAAAACCACTACTCGGAGTCCGAGGCACCATCACTCGGTTCACCATCACCCTCGTCCTCACTCTCTGAGTCATCACCATCACTCGCACCTTGAACTGGAGGCACCTCTTCCGGAAACGGAGGCAAGTCGGTGGGAGTGAAGTCCAGCTGTAGATGACGCATCTGAGCAACGGTCATCGCATGAATATCACTGATCATGACATCATGACGAGAGAGAATGACCCCAAAACGATCTAACCGAGCGTCCATATGATCCTGATGACGTCGGAGAGAGGAAACCCGAGCATCAATGGCTGCAACAGCCCGATTTCCCCTAGCAGAAACAGGGATGGGGCGTCCAGTGGTCAAGGCCCGATCGAAATCATCATGACGCACAAGTGCCCTGCCTCCCCAAATGAGGTGGTGCGTCAGACGCGCACCCACGGACTCGAAAGCCAACTTACGAGACTGACAGCCCTTTTTAATAGCATTGACCCAGTCGTGGCCAACAAACTTTGGAGGGCTCACCCCCAAATACTGTCCCTGAAAACCCAAGTGCCTGAGAATTGTCATAATAAAACTAGGGAAAGGAAGAGTACCCCTAGCTGCATCAATTTTAAGCATCCGATTGTAGATGACCTCAGAGAGATGAATATGGTGCACCGACATACAAACCACCAATTTGACCATGTCGTCGGTCATAATTATCTTGTTGCCCCTGGTGGGGTAGATGTTGGAGTGAGCAACCATGTGCAGGAGGATGGCGCTGTAGTGCTTGGCATGATACCTTTCCGTGACACCATCAATAAACATCTGCTGAACCTGATTGACAAAGTCAATTTGAATTGTCTCCGGAACGGGCCATCTAACAGAGACAGCATCCTCAGGAATAAAGTCACCATCAATACCCAACGCCTCGCGTATCACCTTAGGAGAGATGGTGTATCGCCGACCTTCAATCAAGACGGAAAAACTCGATCGATTTTGCGATGGTGTCTTTGTCTCATAGAAAGCTATCGTATGCTCAACCGAGGACTTGGTGATTGGTTGAGCCACCCTTAGCCAATTCCGAGTCTCAAAGAACAATGCGATATTGCCAAGTTGAGATGCCCCTAGAGGGGTGGCAGCAATGTCTCCCAAATCGAAGAACCGCTCGGGAACAATGGCCTTGGCTCGAGGATGAGCGCCAAGGGATGAGAGATGAGACGACGAACCCGGAGTGGAGCCTCTACCCCTAGGAGCGCGAGAAGAGGATGCCGCGTTGGAGGGAGTGGTGCGTGCGCGCTTGGAAGCCATTGTCTACACAATCACAAAACAAAAATGTAAGAGAATTGACAGAAAAGCCAATAAAAAATCATTGAGGCATTTCAACAAACACTTGATGTGCAGAAACGTGATATATGCTAATGACAACAATGTAGCAGTGGCAAGCATCCAAACACAAGACAAGAAACATGAATAACAAGAGAGAAGAGAGAAATAATCCTCAAGGTCGTTCACAACCAAAAGCAAGGCGAATCGAGTGTCGAAACACCGAGTTCCATGACGACAAAATGTAATCAAACAACCTTAAGCAACAAAACTATAAAGCAAGCCAAATAACCAACAAATCATTACAATAGAGAGGAGGAAAAGAACACAAGAAACACTTACAAGTGATAGTGAATGAGGATACCCAACAACTTAGCCGACAAACACACCGGAACAAGATGGTGACAAGGAAACAAAATAACAAATGCAAGGAAGGAGAAGAGTAGAAGAAGATCTCCTAATATGAGCAATGAAAAAACAAGATGGTAACTGCTTGTAGTGTGCCAAAGAAGAGGGAACACGATTTATATAACAGTTGGCCTATTGTTTAAAACAAAATTTGAATTTAAACAGCAAATGGGCCGGACTGTATCAGGGACGTTCGTACGTCTTAAAGACGTTCGTACGTCGGGTCCCCAAAAAAAAACATCTGTCAGACCCTACGTTCGTACGTTCTAATAACGTTCGTACGTTGGAAATAGATCTGCCCACCCCAACGTTCGGACGTCATGAAAGCGTTCGTACGACCCCCTATTTTTTTTTTTTTTTTTTTTTTTTTTATATTATGAACATAAACTACATAACCCGAAAAACAGATATGGAGAGACATCACAAGAAAGCACTTCTACGTATCATACGAATTCCAATTACAACCGAATATAGTTCAAACAAACCTCAACCACAAGAGAATGCAAAATCGAAGAACGACATCATACACCATGACATGGTAGTTACTAGAATGATGCAAGTATGGAGAAGAACCTGATAGACCAATACCAACCTCCGAAAACAGACTAAAGACATGATCATAGAGAATATTGAAGGTCACTTGCAACTAGTCCAAAAACACACACTATTGTTTTTTTTTTTTTTTTTGTAAACCATTGAAACAGATGCCATTCCCGTGTGGGAGTATGAAATATCTCCATCTTTTACCAGAACACGAGGGTAGGGTGTAGCCTACATCTTTTCGGCAAACACACTCAAGAAGTGCCATACCATGATAACGTGCAACACAAGAACTAACATCTCTTGAGTGCATCCGTCAGAGCATGACCCTCACAGCCCCAACGGGTTCTTAGCCAAATGAGTATGCTCTCAAGACATTCAAATGGCTGGGGATTTTGTGAGTCATTGACCACTTACAAGAGGTGAGAGAATAAAGAAAATAAAAACAACGATCATGAAAGAAACAACCATGGAAGACTGGAGTTATACATGTATTGAAAATGTCAAGCCAACCACATCAAAATGCATCATGCAAGAAACTACCAATTCGAAGAGAGTATAATGTAACCCTACAACTATGCATGACACAAAGACAGTTGAGAACGCCAAACTAGAAACAACTGTAAAATGAAATCCACACAATAGAGAGTGTAGTATGTCCTCAATACCAACAACAACAATAAATGACCAAACCTAAGACATCCTAAACACAGACAGTTCCAATGACCACATTAGGTATATGAAAGCGGAAGAGGTGTAGTGACAATGAAGCAGTTATCAGATGAGCGACTACCAAATAACACCAAGATATGATTGGAATCAAAAACATCACACCTATTATCCTCAAACACAACCTTAAATTTAGCATCACATAACTGACTAATACTCAATAGATTTGACCTAAGACCCTTAACAAAAAGAAGCTCATGACTATTGAGCGATTCAACCTCAGAAAAGTTACCTTTACCTTCAACCGGAAGCAATTTACCATTACCAAACCTAACCTTACCTCCATAACCAAGAGTCAGGTTATCAATCAGAGTCTTATCACCTGTCATATGACGCGAACAACCGCTGTCAAGATACCATGATGAAGCCAATGGTTCAACCAAGCGAGCCATGTGAGACACCATTTTCCTGGATGCATCCATACTCCTATCCCAGAAATGTGGTGGTGGAGTAGGCATGGGTGTTGCTTGAGGACGATTTCCATAAGGAGAAGTTCTGGGTAAACCCCACGGAGCATAGCCATTCCACATGTATGGAGCCTGCATGGAGAAGGTGGAAGACTTGTTCCAATATGAGTTACCTGCAAAAGAAGGATGATGAGCAGGATACAAATTATTCCAACAAAAGGCAGAAGTGTGACCCATACGACCACATGTTAGACATTTAAAGCCTTTGTGTCTAGAGTTCTTTTTCCGAACTTGCTTCACATGAGTAACCTTGGGTGGTGATACCACACTAGGCACCTGCACAGGAGCAGGAATAGCGACACTTGTTGGTCGCACAAAGGTAGTGCGGGAAGTGCTAGCAGTAGCAAGGGGAACAGAGGTGTCATAACCTAAACCAGATTTATCTGAATGGGATTTACCGCTTCCTAACAGAGAGTTTAGATTAGCACTTGCTTTACCAAACCCAACCAATTGTTTGTTAGCAGCAAACAACTCAGCCTTTACTCTCTCATGCTCCAGTACAAGGGATCGATACCGTGTTTCAAGATCATTATTCAGTTTTTCCAGAGTGACAATACGCACTTGGAAATCCTCCTTTTCCTTCACAAATTCTTCCTTCAACATGTTGGAATCACCTGTAAGGTTGCATATATCCTGTCCAAGGCTCTCTACCTGATCCTGCAAGACGGTGTTAGTTTTTTCAAGCAACTTTACTTGTTGCATAGAAAACTTATACATGTCACATAATTCACTAGTAGTAGCATGAACACCAGAATCAGAAACATTAATATCAGTAGAAGAGGATACAATACCTCCTGGATGTTCATCCAGGGATGCACTGAAGACCACATAATTTGAGACAACATTTGAGAGATTCCCATCATCATCATCATCTGAATCATCCCATGTTACTGTGAGATTCGCTTTGGAATTATCACCAGGTTTACGATCAACCTTCTTATCACATTCATTTGCAAAGTGTCCATAATCACGACACTTGTAACATTGGACATCTTTACGATCAACTCGAGCTCTTCTCCCATCCACAGAGAACCGCTCAAAACCACGACTTCTAGGAGCATTTGAGGAATCAGGAAATCGCTTTCGAGGATCTCGATTCTGTTGATATTTCAGAATCTTCTGAAAGCTACGTGACAGGAACGCATAGTTATCATCCACATCCTGTTCTTCATCATCAGAAGGTCCTGTGGAAGGTTCTTTAGACGATGTAGCTTTGAATGCTACAGATTTGTTCTTCAAAGGTTCTTCCAAAGCCTGTTCCATCTCACATGTCCTTAGTTTGCCAGCAAGTGTCTCGATGGACATGTTCTTAATCACATTACTTTCAGTGATGGCATCCTTTCGTGAACGAAACCGAGGAGGCAAAGCACGCAAAATCTTACGGACCACCTGTGTGTCAGTATATGCATGACCAATAGCCGCACTGCAGTTGATGATGTCTTGGAGACGAATAAAGAAATCATCAAAAGTCTCAGAATTATCCATCCGGAGATTCTCAAACTGAGATGTTAACAGTTCCAGCTTACTTTCTTTGACTGTTTCGTCACCTTCATGTGTACAGATAAGCCTGTTCCATGCATCTTTAGCCTCTTCACAGCCCTGCACCCTACGAAACTCACTAGCATTTAATGCCATGAAAATAGCATTGAGTGCCTTGTTGTTATAATTTGCCAACAACTTCTGTTCAGGCGTCCACTTTTCACGTGGCGTCAGTGATGTAACAGCAGTATCATCAGTACCTGTAGTAGTCAGAGGTTCTTTCCACCCTGTGACAACAGAAAGCCATACTTCTTCTCCTAAAGCTTGGAGATAAGCTCGCATACGTACTTTCCAATGACCAAAGTCCTTTCCACTGAATTGTGGAGGAAGACTTGAAGTAGCAGACTTGTGAGAATCCATAAAGCACTATTGATCGTTAGCGTGAGCCTTTACGCTCCTTAACCAGCCCCCAGCGACTGATACCAATTGAGAAACTACAAATAGTGCTAGTATAACAAATGTGAATTCAAACAAGCAAACAAACAAATGTGAATTCAAACAAGCAAACAAACAATACGCGGAAAGTAAATAACACACAGAAGTTTTTTAACGTGGTAAAACCCAAACTGGGAAACGTCCACGGTTGTCCTCGCGACAACAAAATAATCCACTAGATGAAAAGAGATGTACAAACCTATCAACTACCTGCACTCACTGCGAGTTGATACTCCTGGTTATCTCTAACACCTTGACTTCACCAGAGCACCTTGATGTACGCACAAGACACTCGACTTCTTGATGAACACACAAGAAGACTCGAAGCCGAATTCACAATAACTCTTCAAGATCACAAAGATATGAATTGGGAAAAGGGGGAAGAAAGGGAATTGAGTTCAATAGCCACAAACAAATTTACTATCACAAACCTAACCAAAACACATGAACAAGAAGAAGGTTGGACGGCCAAAGAACTATCTTGTTCTGTAGAAGAGAAACCCTATTTATACTTAGGGTTGAAAACCTAGGAAAATGGGCCGAAACTGTGCAAACCGACTTTGGACGTTCGTACGTCGATATGACGTTCGAACGTCGCCACACAAAAATAAGCCTGCTGCCTAACATGACGTACGAACGCTCTAAACCGGTACGTACGTCTCCATACGAAAACACGTCTGCTGACTACCTGGACGTACGAACGTCCTAACTGAGTACGTACGTCCTGACCAAAAGAAGTTCTCTGCTTCAGTGAACGTACGTACGTCCTAACTCGGTACGTACGTCCAGAACCCAGTAACTTTCCCTAGACAGACCTAAGAGACACAAGGACACGAGACGACCATGCGTACATCTTGGTTTTCCTAACAATGAATTCAAGGCGAGATAACCAAAGACACTTTGTCACAAAATTGATGTCAAACCACTTCGTGCCGGTTTCAGCTAGTCTCTTAGGTGTATCGTTTTCTATGCGAGAACATGTGTGTTTCGTCCACTTATAAGTTCGGAACAAAAATGGAGTACATACAAAGCCGAATGTCCGGACAAAACTTCGTTCCCATGGTCCAAACGTTCTATATTGGCCTTAAAACGTCTCGGCTATGGCTTGTCAATCTTTAGGTTTTAGATTCCAAAAGGAGTGAGTTTCGGCCATTTCCAAGTTTGGACCGAAAACCGAGTAAATACCGACCGAACGGACGGACATAAACCTCGTTTTTACGGACAAAACATTGTTTTTTCTCCTTAGAACAACCCGAGTTAAGCTATTGAGTGGCTAGTCTCTTAGGTGTATCGTTTTCTATGCGAAAACATGTGTGTTTCGTCCACTTATAAGTTCGGAACAAAAATGGAGTACATACCAAGCCGAATGTCCGGACAAAACTTCGTTACCATGGTCCAAACTTTCTATATTGGCCTTAAAACGTCTCGGCTAAGCCTTGTCGATCTTGAGGTTTTAGATTGCAAAACAAGTGAGTTTCGTAGATTTCCAAGTTCGGACCGAAAACCGACTAAATAACGACCGAACCGACGGACATAAACCTCGTTTTTACGGACAAAACGTTGTTTTTTCTCCTTAGAACAACCCGAGTTAAGCTATTGAGTGGCTAGTCTCTTAGGTGTATCGTTTTCTTTGCGAGAACATGTGTATTTCGTCCACTTATAAGTTCGGAATGTCCGGACAAAACATCGTTCCCATGGTCCAAACGTTCTACATTGGCCTTAAAACGTCTCGGCTAAGCCTTGTCAATCTTGAGGTTTTAGATTCCAAAACAAGTGAGTTTCGTCCATTTACAAGTTCGGACCGAAAACCGATTAGATACCGACCGAACGGACGGACATAAACCTCGTTTTTACGGACAAAATGTTGTTTTTCTCCTTAGAACAACCCGAGTTAAGCTATTGAGTGGGTGGTCTCTTAGGTGTAAACATGTGTGTTTCGTCCACTTATAAGTTCGGAAAAAAAATGGAGTACATACCTAGCCGAATGTCCGGACGAAAGTTCGCTCCCATGGTCCAAATGTTCTATATTGGCCTTAAAACGTCTCGGGTAAGCCTTGTTGATCTTGAGGTTTTAGATTCCAAGACAAGTGAGTTTCGTCCATTGCAAGTTCGGACCAAAAACCGAGTAAATAACGACCGAACAGACGGACATAAACCTCGTTTTTACGGACGAAACGTTGTTTTTTCGCCTTAGAACGCCCCGAGTTAAGCAATTGAGTGGCTAGTGTCTTAGGTGTATCGTTTTCTATGCGAAAACATGTGTGTTTCGTCCACTTATAAGTTCGGAACAAAAATGGAGTACATACAAAGCCGAATGTCCGGACAAAACTTCGTTACCATGGTCCAAACTTTCTATATTGGCCTTAAAACGTCTCGGCTAAGCCTTGTCGATCTTGAGGTTTTAGATTGCAAAACAAGTGAGTTTCGTCCATTTCCAAGTTCGGACCGAAAACCGATTAAATACCGACCGAACGGACGGACATAAACCTCGTTTTTACGGACAAAACGTTGTTTTTTCTCCTTAGAACAACCCGAGTTAAGCTATTGAGTGGCTAGTCTCTTAGGTGTATCGTTTTCTTTGCGAGAACATGTGTGTTTCGTCCACTTATAAGTTCGGAATGTCCGGACAAAACATCATTCCGATGGTCCAAACGTTCTACATTGGCCTTAAAACGTCTCGGCTAAGCCTTGTCAATCTTAAGGTTTTAGATTCCAAAACAAGTGAGTTTCGTCCATTTCCAAGTTCGGACCGAAAACCGATTAAATACTGACCGAACGGACGGACATAAACCTCGTTTTTACGGACAAAACATTGTTTTTTCTCCTTAGAACAACCCGAGTTAAGCTATTGAGTGGGTAGTCTCTTAGGTGTAAACATGTGTGTTTCGTCCACTTATAAGTTCGGAAAAAAAATGGAGTACATACCAAGCCGAATGTCCGGACGAAAGTTCGTTCCCATGGTCCAAATGTTCTATATTGGCCTTAAAACGTCTCGGGTAAGCCTTGTTGATCTTGAGGTTTTAGATTCCAAGACAAGTGAGTTTCGTCCATTGCAAGTTCGGACCAAAAACCGAGTAAATAACGACCGAACGGACGGACATAAACCTCGTTTTTACGGACGAAACGTTGTTTTTTCACCTAAAAACGCCCCGAGTTAAGCAATTGAGTGGCTAGTGTCTTAGGTGTATCGTTTTCTATGCGAAAACATGTGTGTTTTGTCCACTTATAAGTTCGGAACAAAAATGGAGTACATACCAAGCCGAATGTCCGGACAAAACTTCGTTACCATGGTCCAAACTTTCTATATTGGCCTTAAAACGTCTCGGCTAAGCCTTGTCGATCTTGAGGTTTTAGATTGCAAAACAAGTGAGTTTCGTCCATTTCCAAGTTCGGACCGAAAATCGACTAAATAACGACCGAACGGACGGACATAAACCTCGTTTTTACGGACAAAATGTTGTTTTTTCTCCTTAGAACAACCCGAGTTAAGCTATTGAGTGGCTAGTCTCTTAGGTGTATCGTTTTCTTTGCGAGAACATGTGTGTTTCGTCTACTTATAAGTTCGGAATGTCCGGACAAAACATCGTTCCCATGGTCCAAACGTTCTACATTGGCCTTAAAACGTCTCGGCTAAGCCTTGTCAATCTTGAGGTTTTAGATTCCAAAACAAGTGAGTTTCGTCCATTTCCAAGTTCGGACCGAAAACCGATTAAATACCCACCGAACGGACGGACATAAACCTCGTTTTTACGGACAAAACGTTGTTTTTTATCCTTAGAACAACCCGAGTTAAGCTATTGAGTGGGTAGTCTCTTAGGTGTAAACATGTGTGTTTCGTCCACTTATAAGTTCGGAAAAAAAATGGAGTACATACCTAGCCGAATGTCTGGACGAAAGTTCGTTCCCATGGTCCAAATGTTCTATATTGGCCTTAAAACGTCTCGGGTAAGCCTTGTTGATCTTGAGGTTTTAGATTCCAAGACAAGTGAGTTTCGTCCATTGCAAGTTCGGACCAAAAACCGAGTAAATAACGACCGAACGGACGGACATAAACCTCGTTTTTACGGACGAAACGTTGTTTTTTCGCCTTAGAACGCCCCGAGTTAAGCAATTGAGTGGCTAGTGTCTTAGGTGTATCGTTTTCTATGCGAAAACATGTGTGTTTCGTCCACTTATAAGTTCGGAACAAAAATGGAGTACATACCAAGCCGAATGTCCGGACAAAACTTCGATCCCATGGTCCAAATGTTATATATTGTCCTTAAAACGTGCCGGCTAAGGCTTGTCGATCTTGAGGTTTTAGATTCAAAAACAAGTGAGTTTCGTCCATTTCCAAGTTCGGACCGAAAAGCGAGTAAATACCGACGGAACGGACGGACATAAACTTCGTTTTTACGGACAAAACGTTGTTTTTTCTCCTTAGAACAACCCGAGTTAAGCTATTGAGTGGCTGGTCTCTTAGGTGTATCGTTTTCTTTGCGAGAACATGTGTGTTTCGTCCACTTATAAGTTCGGAACAAAAATGGAGTACATACAAAGCCGAATGTCCGGACAAAACTTCGTTCCCATGGTCCAAACGTTCTATATTGGCCTTAAAACGTCTCGGCTAAGCCTTGTCAATCTTGAGGTTTTAGATTCCAAAACAAGTGAGTTTCGTCCATTTCCAAGTTTGGACCGAAAAACGAGTAAATACCGACCGAACGGACGGACATAAACCTCGTTTTTACGGACGGAACATTGTTTTTTCGCCTTAGAACAACCCGAGTTAACCAATTGAGGGGCTAGTCTTGTAGGTGTATCGTTTTCTATGCGAAAACATGTGTGTTTCGTCCACTTATAAGTTCGGAACAAAAATGGAGTACATACCAAGCCGAATGTCCGGACAAAACTTCGTTTCCATGGTCCAAACGTTCTATATTGGCCTTAAAACGTCTCGGCTAAGCCTTGTCGATCTTGAGGGTTTAGATTGCAAAACAAGTGAGTTTCGTCCATTTCCAAGTTCGGACCGAAAACCGACTAAATAACGACCGAACGGACGGACATAAACCTCGTTTTTATGGACAAAACGTTGTTTTTTCTCCTTAGAACAACCCGAGTTAAGCTATTCAGTGGCTAGTCTCTTAGGTGTATCGTTTTCTATGCGAGAACATGTGTGTTTCGTCCACTTATAAGTTCGGAATGTCCGGACAAAACTTCGTTCCCATGGTCCAAACGTTCTACATTGGCCTTAAAACGTCTCGGCTAAGCCTTGTCAATCTTGAGGTTTTAGATTCCAAAACAAGTGAGTTTCGTCCATTTCCAAGTTTGGACCGAAAACCGATTAAATACCGACCGAACGGACGGACATAAACCTCGTTTTTACGGACAAAATGTTGTTTTTTCTCCTTAGAACAACCCGAGTTAAGCTATTGAGTGGGTAGGCTCTTAGGTGTAAACATGTGTGTTTCGTCCACTTATAAGTTCGGAAAAAAAATGGAGTACATACCAAGCCGAATGTCCGGATGAAAGTTCGTTCCCATGGTCCAAATGTTCTATATTGGCCTTAAAACGTCTCGGGTAAGCCTTGTTGATCTTGAGGTTTTAGATTCCAAGACAAGTGAGTTTCGTCCATTGCAAGTTCGGACCAAAAACCGAGTAAATAACGACCGAACAGACGGACATAAACCTCGTTTTTACGGACGAAACGTTGTTTTTTCGCCTTAGAACGCCCCGAGTTAAGCAATTGAGTGGCTAGTGTCTTAGGTGTATCGTTTTCTATGCGAAAACATGTGTGTTTCGTCCACTTATAAGTTCGGAACAAAAATGGAGTACATACCAAGCCGAATGTCCGGACAAAACTTCGTTCCCATGGGACAAATGTTTTATATTGGCCTTAAAACGTGTCGGCTAAACCTTGTCGATCTTGAGGTTTTAGATTCCAAAACAAGTGAGTTTCGTCCATTTCCAAGTTCGGACCGAAAACCGATTAAATACCGACCGAACGGATGTACATAAACCTCGTTTTTACGGACAAAACGTTGTTTTTTCTCCTTAGAACAACCCGAGTTAAGCTATTGAGTGGCTAGTCTCTTAGGTCTATCGTTTTCTTTGCGAGAACATGTGTGTTTCGTCCAATTATAAGTTCGGAATGTCCGGACAAAACATCGTTCCCATGGTCCAAACGTTCTACATTGGCCTTAAAACGTCTCGGCTAAGCCTTGTCAATTTTGAGGTTTTAGATTCCAAAACAAGTGAGTTTCGTTTTCCAAGTTCGGACCGAAAACCGATTAAATACCGACCGAACGGACGGACATAAACCTCGTTTTTACGGACAAAACGTTGTTTTTTCTCCTTAGAACAACCCGAGTTAAGCTATTGAGTGGGTAGTCTCTTAGGTGTAAACATGTGTGTTTCGTCCACTTATAAGTTCGGAAAAAAAATGGAGTACATACCTAGCCGAATGTCCGGACGAAAGTTCGTTCCCATGGTCCAAATGTTCTATATTGGCCTTAAAACGTCTCGGGTAAGCCTTGTTGATCTTGAGGTTTTAGATTCCAAGACAAGTGAGTTTCGTCCATTGCAAGTTCGAACAAAAAACCGAGTAAATAACGACCGAACGGACGGACATAAACCTCGTTTTTACGGACGAAACGTTCTTTTTTCACCTTAGAACGCCCCGATTTAAGCAATTGAGTGGCTAGTGTCTTAGGTGTATCGTTTTCTATGCGAAAACATATGTGTTTCGTCCACTTATAAGTTCGGAACAAAAATGGAGTACATACCAAGCCGAATGTCTGGACAAAACTTCGTTCCCATGGGACAAATGTTTTATATTGGCCTTAAAACGTGTCGGCTAAGCCTTGTCGATCTTGAGGTTTTAGATTCCAAAACAAGTGAGTTTCGTCCATTTCCAACTTCGGACCGAAAACCGATTAAATACCGACCGAACGAATGGACATAAACCTCGTTTTTACGGACAAAACGTTGTTTTTTCTCCTTAGAACCACCCGAGTTAAGCTATTGAGTGGCTAGTCTCTTAGGTGTATCGTTTTCTTTGCGAGAACATGTGTGTTTCGTCCAATTATAAGTTCGGAATGTCCGGACAAAACATCGTTCCCAAGGTCCAAACGTTCTACATTGGCCTCAAAACGTCTCGGCTAAGCCTTGTCAATCTTGAGGTTTTAGATTCCAAGACAAGTGAGTTTCGTCCATTGCAAGTTCGGACCAAAAACCGAGTAAATAACGACCGAACGGACGTACATAAACCTCGTTTTTACGGACGAAACGTTGTTTTTTCGCCTTAGAACGCCCCGAGTTAAGCAATTGAGTGGCTAGTGTCTTAGGTGTATCATTTTCTATGCAAAAACATGTGTGTTTCGTCCACTTATAAGTTCGGAACAAAAATGGAGTACATACAAAGCCGAATGTCCGGACAAAACTTCGATCCCATGGTCCAAATGTTATATATTGTCCTTAAAACGTGCCGGCTAAGGCTTGTCGATCTTGAGGTTTTAGATTCAAAAACAAGTGAGTTTCGTCCATTTCCAAGTTCGGACCGAAAACCGATTAAATACCGACCGAACGGATGTACATAAACCTCGTTTTTACGGACAAAACGTTGTTTTTTCTCCTTAGAACAACCCGAGTTAAGCTATTGAGTGGCTAGTCTCTTAGGTCTATCGTTTTCTTTGCGAGAACATGTGTGTTTCGTCCAATTATAAGTTCGGAATGTCCGGACAAAACATCGTTCCCATGGTCCAAACGTTCTACATTGGCCTTAAAACGTCTCGGCTAAGCCTTGTCAATTTTGAGGTTTTAGATTCCAAAACAAGTGAGTTTCGTTTTCCAAGTTCGGACCGAAAACCGATTAAATACCGACCGAACGGACGGACATAAACCTCGTTTTTACGGACAAAACGTTGTTTTTTCTCCTTAGAACAACCCGAGTTAAGCTATTGAGTGGGTAGTCTCTTAGGTGTAAACATGTGTGTTTCGTCCACTTATAAGTTCGGAAAAAAAATGGAGTACATACCTAGCCGAATGTCCGGACGAAAGTTCGTTCCCATGGTCCAAATGTTCTATATTGGCCTTAAAACGTCTCGGGTAAGCCTTGTTGATCTTGAGGTTTTAGATTCCAAGACAAGTGAGTTTCGTCCATTGCAAGTTCGAACAAAAAACCGAGTAAATAACGACCGAACGGACGGACATAAACCTCGTTTTTACGGACGAAACGTTCTTTTTTCACCTTAGAACGCCCCGATTTAAGCAATTGAGTGGCTAGTGTCTTAGGTGTATCGTTTTCTATGCGAAAACATATGTGTTTCGTCCACTTATAAGTTCGGAACAAAAATGGAGTACATACCAAGCCGAATGTCTGGACAAAACTTCGTTCCCATGGGACAAATGTTTTATATTGGCCTTAAAACGTGTCGGCTAAGCCTTGTCGATCTTGAGGTTTTAGATTCCAAAACAAGTGAGTTTCGTCCATTTCCAAGTTCGGACCGAAAACCGATTAAATACCGACCGAACGAATGGACATAAACCTCGTTTTTACGGACAAAACGTTGTTTTTTCTCCTTAGAACCACCCGAGTTAAGCTATTGAGTGGCTAGTCTCTTAGGTGTATCGTTTTCTTTGCGAGAACATGTGTGTTTCGTCCAATTATAAGTTCGGAATGTCCGGACAAAACATCGTTCCCAAGGTCCAAACGTTCTACATTGGCCTCAAAACGTCTCGGCTAAGCCTTGTCAATCTTGAGGTTTTAGATTCCAAGACAAGTGAGTTTCGTCCATTGCAAGTTCGGACCAAAAACCGAGTAAATAACGACCGAACGGACGTACATAAACCTCGTTTTTACGGACGAAACGTTGTTTTTTCGCCTTAGAACGCCCCGAGTTAAGCAATTGAGTGGCTAGTGTCTTAGGTGTATCATTTTCTATGCAAAAACATGTGTGTTTCGTCCACTTATAAGTTCGGAACAAAAATGGAGTACATACCAAGCCGAATGTCCGGACAAAACTTCGATCCCATGGTCCAAATGTTATATATTGTCCTTAAAACGTGCCGGCTAAGGCTTGTCGATCTTGAGGTTTTAGATTCAAAAACAAGTGAGTTTCGTCCATTTCCAAGTTCGGACCGAAAAACGAGTAAATACCGACGGAATGGACGGACATAAACTTCGTTTTTACGGACAAAAAGTTGTTTTTTCTCCTTAGAACAACCCGAGTTAAGCTATTGAGTGGCTGGTCTCTTAGGTGTATCGTTTTCTTTGCGAGAACATGTGTGTTTCGTCCACTTATAAGTTCGGAACAAAAATGGAGTACATACAAAGCCGAATGTCCGGACAAAACTTCGTTCCCATGGTCCAAACGTTCTATATTGGCCTTAAAACGTCTCGGCTAAGCCTTGTCAATCTTGAGGTTTTAGATTCCAAAACAAGTGAGTTTCGTCCATTTCCAAGTTTGGACCGAAAACCGAGTAAATACCGACCGAACGGACGGACATAAACCTCGTTTTTACGGACGGAACATTGTTTTTTCGCCTTAGAACAACCCGAGTTAACCAATTGAGGGGCTAGTCTCGTAGGTGTATCGTTTTCTATGCGAAAACATGTGTGTTTCGTCCACTTATAAGTTCGGAACAAAAATGGAGTACATACCAAGCCGAATGTCCGGACAAAACTTCGTTTCCATGGTCCAAACGTTCTATATTGGCCTTAAAACGTCTCGGCTAAGCCTTGTCGATCTTGAGGTTTTAGATTGCAAAACAAGTGAGTTTCGTCCATTTCCAAGTTCGGACCGAAAACCGACTAAATAACGACCGAACGGACGGACATAAACCTCGTTTTTACGGACAAAACGTTGTTTTTTCTCCTTAGAACAACCCGAGTTAAGCTATTCAGTAGCTAGTCTCTTAGGTGTATCGTTTTCTATGCGAGAACATGTGTGTTTCGTCCACTTATAAGTTTGGAATGTCCGGACAAAACTTCGTTCCAATGGTCCAAACGTTCTACATTGGCCTTAAAACGTCTCGGCTAAGCCTTGTCAATCTTGAGGTTTTAGATTTCAAAACAAGTCAATTTCGTCCATTTTGAAGTTCGGACCGAAAACAGATTAAATACAGACCGAACGGACGGACATAAACCTCGTTTTTACGGACAAAATGTTGTTTTTTCTCCTTAGAACAACCCGAGTTAAGCTATTGAGTGGGTAGGCTCTTAGGTGTAAACATGTGTGTTTCGTCTACTTATAAGTTCGGAAAAAAAATGGAGTACATACCAAGCCGAATGTCCGGACGAAAGTTCGTTCCCATGGTCCAAATGTTCTATATTGGCCTTAAAACGTCTCGGGTAAGCCTTGTTGATCTTGAGGTTTTAGATTCCAAGACAAGTGAGTTTCGTCCATTGGAAGTTCGGACCAAAAACCGAGTAAATAACGACCGAACAGACGGACATAAACCTCGTTTTTACGGACGAAACGTTGTTTTTTCGCCTTAGAACGCCCCGAGTAAAGCAATTGAGTGGCTAGTGTCTTAGGTGTATCGTTTTCTATGCGAAAACATGTGTGTTTCGTCCGCTTATAAGTTCGGAACAAAAATGGAGTACATACCAAGCCGAATGTCCGGACAAAACTTCGTTACCATGGTCCAAACTTTCTATATTGGCCTTAAAACGTCTCGGCTAAGCCTTGTCGATCTTGAGGTTTTAGATTGCAAAAGAATTGAGTTTCGTCCATTTCCAAGTTCGGACCGAAAACCGACTAAATAACGACCGAACGGACGGACATAAACCTCGTTTTTACGGACAAAACGTTGTTTTTTCTCCTTAGAACAACCCGAGTTAAGCTATTGAGTGGCTAGTCTCTTAGGTGTATCGTTTTCTATGCGAGAACATGTGTGTTTCGTCCACTTATAAGTTTGGAATGTCCAGGCAAAACTTCGTTCCCATGGTCCAAACGTTCTACATTGGCCTTAAAACGTCTCGGCTAAGCCTTGTCAATCTTGAGGTTTTAGATTCCAAAACAAGTCAGTTTCGTCCATTTTGAAGTTCGGACCGAAAACCGATTAAATACAGACCGAACGGACGGACATAAACCTCGTTTTTACGGACAAAACGTTGTTTTTTCACCTTAGAACGCCCCGAGTTAAGCAATTGAGTGGCTAGTGTCTTAGGTGTATCGTTTTCTATGCGAAAACATGTGTGTTTCGTCCACTTATAAGTTCGGAACAAAAATGGAGTACATACCTAGCCGAATGTCCGGACAAAACTTCGTTCCCATGGTACAAATGTTTTATATTGGCCTTAAAACGTGTCGGCTAAGCCTTGTCGATCTTGAGGTTTTAGATTCCAAAACAAGTGAGTTTCGTCCATTTCCAAGTTCGGACCGAAAACCGATTAAATACCGACCGAACGGATGGACATAAACCTCGTTTTTACGGACAAAACGTTGTTTTTTCTCCCTAGAACAATCCGAGTTAAGCTATTGAGTGGGTAGTCTCTTAGGTGTAAACATGTGTGTTTCGTCCACTTATAAGTTCGGAAAAAAAATGGAGTACATACCAAGCCGAATGTCCGGACGAAAGTTCGTTCCCATGGTCCAAACTTTCTATATTGTCCTTAAAACGTCTCGGCTAAGCCTTGTCGATCTTGAGGTTTTAGATTGCAAAACAAGTGAGTTTCGTCCATTTCCAAGTTCGGACCGAAAACCGACTAAATAACGACCGAACGGACGGACATAAACCTCGTTTTTACATACAAAACGTTGTTTTTTCTCCTTAGAACAACCCGAGTTAAGCTATTGAGTGGCTAGTCTCTTAGGTGTATCGTTTTCTATGCGAGAACATGTGTGTTTCGTCCACTTATAAGTTTGGAATGTCTGGACAAAACATCGTTCCCATGGTCCAAAAGTTCCACATTGGCCTTAAAACGTCTCTGCTAAGCCTTGTCAATCTTGAGGTTTTAGATTCCAAAACAAGTGAGTTTCGTCCATTTCCAAGTTCGGACCGAAAACCGATTAAATACCAACCGAACGGACGGACATAAACCTCGTTTTTACGGACAAAACGTTGTTTTTTCTCCTTAGAACAACCCGAGTTAAGCTATTGAGTGGGTAGTCTCTTAGGTGTAAACATGTGTGTTTCTTCCACTTATAAGTTCGGAAAAAAAATGGAGGACATACCAAGCCGAATGTCCGGACGAAAGTTCGTTCCCATGGTCCAAATGTTCTATATTGGCCTTAAAACGTCTTGGGTAAGCCTTGTTGATCTTGAGGTTTTAGATTCCAAGACAAGTGAGTTTCGTCCATTCCAAGTTCGGACAAAAAACCGTGTAAATAACGACCGAACGGACGGACATAAACCTCGTTTTTACGGACGAAACGTTGTTTTTTCGCCTTAGAACGCCCCGAGTTAAGCAATTGAGTGGCTAGTCTCTTAGGTGTATCGTTTTCTATGCAAAAACATGTGTGTTTCGTCCATTTATATGTTCGGAACAAAAAGGAGTACATACCAAGCCGAATGTCCGGACAAAACTTCGATCCCATGGTCCAAATGTTATATATTGTCCTTAAAACGTGCCGGCTAAGGGTTGTCGATCTTGAGGTTTTAGATTCCAAAACAAGTGAGTTTCGTCCATTTCCAAGTTCGGACCGAAAAGCGAGTAAATACCGACCGAACGGACGGACATAAACTTCGTTTTTACGGACAAAACCTTGTTTTTTCTCTTAGAACAACCCGAGTTAAGCTATTGAGTGGCTAGTCTCTTAGGTGTATCGTTTTCTATGCGGAACCATATGTGTTTCGTCCACTTATAAGTTCAGAACAAAAATGGAGTAAATACCAAGCCGAATGTCCGGACAAAACTTCGTTCCCATGGTCCAAATGTTATATATTGGCCTTAAAACGTCTTGGCTAAGCCTTGTCAATCTTGAGGGTTTAGATTCCAAAACAAGTGAGTTTCGTCCATTTCCAAGTTCGGACCAAAAACCGAGTAAATACCGACCGAACGGACGGACATAAACCTCGGTTTTACGGACGGAACATTGTTTTTTCGCCTTAGAACAACCCGAGTTAACCGATTGAGGGGCTAGTCTCGTAGGTGTATCGTTTTCTATGCGAAAACACGTGTGTTTCGTCCACTTATAAGTTCGGAACAAAATTGGAGTACATACCAAGCCGAATGTCCGGACAAAACTTTGTTTCCATGGTCCTAATGTTCTATATTGGCCTTAAAACGTCTCGGCTAAGCCTTGTCGATCTTGAGGTTTTAGATTCCAAAACAAGTGAGTTTCGTCCATTTCCAAGTTCGGACCGAAAACCGAGTAAATACCGACCGAACGGACGGACATAAACCTTGTTTTTACTGACAAAACATTGTTTTTTATCCTTAGGACAACCCGCGTTAAGCTGTTGAGTGGCTAGTCTCTTAGGTGTATCGTTTTCTATGCGAGAACATGTGTGTTTCGTCCACTTATAAGTTCGGAACAAAAATGGAGTACATACCAAGCCGAATGTCCGGACAAAACTTCGTTCCCATGGTCCAAACGTTCTATATTGGCCTTAAAACGTCTCGGCTAAGCCTTGTCAATCTTGAGGTTTTAGATTCCAAAACAAGTGAGTTTCGTCCATTTCCAAGTTCGCACGAAAACCGAGTAAATACCGACCGAACGGACGGACATAAACCTCGTTTTTACGGACAAAACATTGTTTTTTCTCCTTAGAACAATCCGAGTTAACCTATTGAGTGGCTAGTCTCTTAGGTGTATCGTTTTCTATGCGAAAACATGTGTGTTTCGTCCACTTATAAGTTCGGAACAAAAATGGAGTACATACAAAGCCGAATGTCCGGACAAAACTTCGTTACCATGGTCCAAACTTTCTATATTGGCCTTAAAACGTCTCGGCTAAGCCTTGTCGATCTTGAGGTTTTAGATTGCAAAACAAGTGAGTTTCGTCCATTTCCAAGTTCGGACCGAAAACCAACTAAATAACGACCGAACGGACGGACATAAACCTCGTTTTTACTGACAAAATGTTGTTTTTTCTCCTTAGAACAACCCGAGTTAAGCTATTGAGTGGCTAGTCTCTTAGGTGTATCGTTTTCTTTGCGAGAACATGTGTGTTTCGTCCACTTATAAGTTCGGAATGTCCGGACAAAACATCGTTCCCATGGTCCAAACGTTCTACATTGGCCTTAAAACGTCTCGGCTAAGCCTTGTCAATCTTGAGGTTTTAGATTCCAAAACAAGTGAGTTTCGTCCATTTCCAAGTTCGGACCGAAAACCGATTAAATACCGACCGAACGGACGGACATAAACCTCGTTTTTACGGACAAAACGTTGTTTTTTCTCCTTAGAACAACCCGAGTTCTGCTATTGAGTGGGTAGTCTCTTAGGTGTAAACATGTGTGTTTCGTCCACTTATAAGTTCGGAAAAAAAATGGAGTACATACCTAGCCGAATGTCCGGACGAAAGTTCGTTCCCATGGTCCAAATGTTCTATATTGGCCTTAAAACGTCTCGAGTAAGCCTTGTTGATCTTGAGGTTTTAGATTCCAAGACAAGTGAGTTTCGTCCATTGCAAGTTCGGACCAAAAACCGAGTAAATAACGACCGAACGGACGGACATAAACCTCGTTTTTACGGACGAAACGTTGTTTTTTCGCCTTAGAACGCCCCGAGTTAAGCAATTGAGTGGCTAGTGTCTTAGGTGTATCGTTTTCTATGCGAAAACATGTGTGTTTCGTCCACTTATAAGTTCGGAACAAAAATGGAGTACATACCAAGCCGAATGTCAGGACAAAACTTCGTTTCCATGGTCCAAATCTTCTATATTGGCCTTAAAACGTCTCGGGTAAGCCTTGTCGATCTTGAGGTTCTAGATTCCAAAACAAGTGAGTTTCGTCCATTTCCAAGTTCGCACCGAAAACCGAGTAAATACCGACCGAACGGACGGACATAAACCTCGTTTTTACGGACAAAACATTGTTTTTTCTCCTTAGAACAACCCGAGTTAAGCTATTGAGTGGCTAGTCTCTTAGGTGTATCGTTTTCTATGCGAAAACATGTGTGTTTCGTCCACTTATAAGTTCGGAACAAAAATGGAGTACATACCAAACCGAATGTCCGGACAAAACTACGTTCCCATGGTCCAAACGTTCTACATTGGCCTTAAAACGTCTCGGCAAAGACTTGTCAATCTTGAGGTTTTAGATTCCAAAACAAGTGAGTTTCGTCCATTTCCAAGTTCGGACCGAAAACCGATTAAATACCGACCGAACGGACGGACATAAACCTCGTTTTTACGGACAAAACGTTGTTTTTTCTCCTTAGAACAACCCGAGTTAAGCTATTGAGTGGGTAGGCTCTTAGGTGTAAACATGTGTGTTTCGTCCACTTATAAGTTCGGAAAAAAAATGGAGTACATACCAAGCCGAATGTACGGACGAAAGTTCGTTCCCATGGTCCAAATGTTCTATATTGGCCTTAAAACGTCTCGGGTAAGCCTTGTTGATCTTGAGGTTTTAGATTCCAAGACAAGTGAGTTTCGTCCATTGCAAGTTCGGACCAAAAACCGAGTAAATAACGACCGAACGGACGGACATAAACCTCGTTTTTAGGGACGAAACGTTGTTTTTTCGCATTAGAACGCCCCGAGTTTAGTAATTGAGTGGCTAGTGTCTTAGGTGTATCGTTTTCTATGCGAAAACATGTGTGTTTCGTCCACTTATAAGTTCGGAACAAAAATGGAGTACATACCAAGCCGAATGTCCGGACAAAACTTCGTTACCATGGTCCAAACTTTCTATATTGGCCTTAAAACGTCTCGGCTAAGCCTTGTCGATCTTGAGGTTTTAGATTGCAAAACAAGTGAGTTTCGTCCATTTCCAAGTTCGGACCGAAAACCGACTAAATAACGACCGAACGGACGGACATAAACCTCGTTTTTACGGACAAAATGTTTTTTTTTCTTCTTAGAACAACCCGAGTTAAGCTATTGAGTGGCTAGTCTCTTAGGTGTATCGTTTTCTTTGCGAGAACATGTGTATTTCGTCCACTTATAAGTTCGATATGTCCGGACAAAACATCGTTCCCATGGTCCAAACGTTCTACATTGGCCTTAAAACGTCTCGGCTAAGCCTTGTCAATCTTGAGGTTTTAGATTCCAAAACAAGTGAGTTTCGTCCATTTCCAAGTTCGGACCGAAAACCGATTAAATACCGACCGAACGGACGGACATAAACCTCGTTTTTACGGACAAAACGTTGTTTTTTCTCCTTAGAACAACCCGAGTTAAGCTATTGAGTGGCTAGTCTCTTAGGTGTATCGTTTTCTTTGCGAGAACATGTGTGTTTCGTCCACTTATAAGTTCGGAATGTCCGGACAAAACATCGTTCCCATGGTCCAAACGTTCTACATTGGCCTTAAAACGTCTCGGCTAAGACTTGTCAATCTTGAGGTTTTAGATTCCAAAACAAGTGAGTTTCGTCCATTTCCAAGTTCGGACCGAAAACCGATTAAATACCGACCGAACGGACTGACATAAACCTCGTTTTTACGGACAAAACGTTGTTTTTTCTCCTTAGAACAACCCGAGTTAAGCTATTGAGTGGGTACGCTCTTAGGTGTAAACATGTCTGTTTCGTCCACTTATAAGTTCGGAAAAAAAATGGAGTACATACCAAGCCGAATGTCTGTACGAAAGTTCGTTCCCATGGTCCAAATGTTCTATATTGGCCTTAAAACGTCTCGGGTAAGCCTTGTTGATCTTGAGGTTTTAGATTCCAAGACAAGTGAGTTTCGTCCATTGCATGTTCGGACCAAAAACCGAGTAAATAACGACCGAACGGACGGACATAAACCTCGTTTTTACGGACGAAACGTTGTTTTTTCGCCTTAGAACGCCCCGAGTTAAGCAATTGAGTGGCTAGTGTCTTAGGTGTATCGTTTTCTATGCGAAAACATGTGTGTTTCGTCCACTTATAAGTTCGGAACAAAAATGGAGTACATACCAAGCCAAATGTCCGGACAAAACTTCGTTACCATGGTCCAAACTTTTTTATATTGGCCTTAAAACGTCTCGGCTAAGAGTTGTCGATCTTGAGGTTTTAGATTGCAAAACAAGTGAGTTTCGTCCATTTCCAAGTTCGGACCGAAAACCGACTAAATAACGACCGAACGGACGGACATAAACCTCGTTTTTACGGACAAAATGTTTTTTTTTCTCCTTAGAACAACCCGAGTTAAGCTATTGAGTGGCTAGTCTCTTAGGTGTATCGTTTTCTTTGCGAGAACATGTGTATTTCGTCCACTTATAAGTTCGATATGTCCGGACAAAACATCGTTCCCATGGTCCAAACGTTCTACATTGGCCTTAAAACGTCTCGGCTAAGCCTTGTCAATCTTGAGGTTTTAGATTCCAAGACAAGTGAGTTTCGTCCATTTCCAAGTTCGGACCGAAAACCGATTAAATACCGACCGAACGGACGGACATAAACCTCGTTTTTACGGACAAAACGTTGTTTTTTCTCCTTAGAACAACCCGAGTTAAGCTATTGAGTGGGTAGTCTCTTAGGTGTAAACATGTGTGTTTCGTCCACTTATAAGTTCGGAAAAAAAATGGAGTACATACCTAGTCGAATGTCCGGACGAAAGTTCGTTCCCATGGTCCAAATGTTCTATATTGGCCTTAAAACGTCTCGGGTAAGCCTTGTTGATCTTGAGGTTTTAGATTCCAAGACAAGTGAGTTTCGTCCATTGCAAGTTCGGACCAAAAACCGAGTAAATAACGACCGAACGGACGGACATAAACCTCGTTTTTACGGACGAAACGTTGTTTTTTCGCCTTAGAACGCCCCGAGTTAAGCAATTGAGTGGCTAGTGTCTTAGGTGTATCGTTTTCTATGCGAAAACATGTGTGTTTCGTCCACTTATAAGTTCGGAACAAAAATGGAGTACATACAAAGCCGAATGTCCGGACAAAACTTCGTTACCATGGTCCAAACTTTCTATATTGGCCTTAAAACGTCTCGGCTAAGCCTTGTCGATCTTGAGGTTTTAGATTGCAAAACAAGTGAGTTTCGTCCATTTCCAAGTTCGGACCGAAAACCGACTAAATAACGACCGAACGGACGGACATAAACCTCGTTTTTACGGACAAAATGTTGTTTTTTCTCCTTAGAACAACCCGAGTTAAGCTATTGAGTGGCTAGTCTCTTAGGTGTATCTTTTTCTTTGCGAGAACATGTGTGTTTCGTCCACTTATAAGTTCGGAATGTCCGGACAAAACATCGTTCCCATGGTCCAAACGTTCTACATTGGCCTTAAAACGTCTCGGCTAAGCCTTGTCAATCTTGAGGTTTTAGATTCCAAAACAAGTGAGTTTCGTCCATTTCCAAGTTCGGACCGAAAACCGATTAAATACCGACCGAACGGACCGACATAAACCTCGTTTTTACGGACAAAACGTTGTTTTTTCTCCTTAGAACAACCCGAGTTAAGCTATTGAGTGGGTAGTCTCTTAGGTGTAAACATGTGTGTTTCGTCCACTTATAAGTTCGGAACAAAAATGGAGTACATACCAAGCCGAATATCCGGACAAAACTTCGTTTGCATGGTCCAAACGTTCTATATTGGCCTTAAAACGTCTCGGCTAAGCCTTGTCGATCTTGAGGTTTTAGATTGCAAAACAAGTGAGTTTCGTCCATTTCCAAGTTCAGGCCGAAAACCGACTAAATAACGACCGAACGGACGGACATAAACCTCGTTTTTAGGGACAAAACGTTGTTTTTTCTCCTTAGAACAACCCGAGTTAAGCTATTGAGTGGGTAGTCTCTTAGGTGTAAACATGTGTGTTTCGTCCACTTATAAGTTCGGAAAAAAAATGGAGTACATACCTAGCCGAATGTCCGGACGAAAGTTCGTTCCCATTGTCCAAATGTTCTATATTGGCCTTAAAAAGTCTCGGGTAAGCCTTGTTGATCTTGAGGTTTTAGATTCCAAGACAAGTGAGTTTCGTCCATTGCAAGTTCGGACCAAAAACCGAGTAAAAAACGACCGAACGGACGGACATAAACCTCGTTTTTACGGACGGAACGTTGTTTTTTCGCCTTAGAACGCCCCCAGTTAAGCAATTGAGTGGCTAGTGTCTTAGGTGTATCGTTTTCTATGCGAAAACATGTGTGTTTCGTCCACTTATAAGTTCGGAACAAAAATGGAGTACATACCAAGCGGAATGTCCGGACAAAACTTCGATCCCATGGTCCAAATGTTATATATTGTCCTTAAAACGTGCCGGCTAAGGCTTGTCGATCTTAAGGTTTTAGATTCCAAAACAAGTGAGTTTCGTCCATTTCCAAGTTCGGACCGAAAACCGAGTAAATACCGACCGAACGGACGGACATAAACCTTGTTTTTACTGACAAAACATTGTTTTTTCTCCTTAGAACAACCCGCGTTAAGCTGTTGAGTGGCTAGTCTCTTAGGTGTATCGTTTTCTATGCGAGAACATGTGTGTTTCGTCCACTTATAAGTTCGGAACAAAAATGGAGTACATACCAAGCCGAATGTCCGGACAAAACTTCGTTTCCATGGTCCAAATCTTCTATATTGGCCTTAAAACGTCTCGGGTAAGCCTTGTCGATCTTGAGGTTCTAGATTCCAAAACAAGTGAGTTTCGTCCATTTCCAAGTTCGCACCGAAAACCGAGTAAATACCGACCGAACGGACGGACATAAACCTCGTTTTTACGGACAAAACAATGTTTTTTCTCCTTAGAACAACCCGAGTTAAGCTATTGAGTGGCTAGTCTCTTAGGTGTATAGTTTTCTATGCGAAAACATGTGTGTTTCGTCCACTTATAAGTTCGGAACAAAAATGGAGTACATACCAAACCGAATGTCCGGACAAAACTACGTTCCCATGGTCCAAACGTTCTACATTGGCCTTAAAACGTCTCGGCAAAGACTTGTCAATCTTGAGGTTTTAGATTCCAAAACAAGTGAGTTTCGTCCATTTCCAAGTTCGGACCGAAAACCGATTAAATACCGACCGAACGGACGGACATAAACCTCGTTTTTACGGACAAAACGTTGTTTTTTCTCCTTAGAACAACCCGAGTTAAGCTATTGAGTGGGTAGGCTCTTAGGTGTAAACATGTGTGTTTCGTCAACTTATAAGTTCGGAAAAAAAATGGAGTACATACCAAGCCGAATGTCCGGACGAAAGTTCGTTCCCATGGTCCAAATGTTCTATATTGGCCTTAAAACGTCTCGGGTAAGCCTTGTTGATCTTGAGGTTTTAGATTCCAATACAAGTGAGTTTCGTCCATTGCAAGTTCGGACAAAAAACCGAGTAAATAACGACCGAACGGACGGACATAAACCTCGATTTTACGGGCGAAACGTTGTTTTTTCGCCTTAGAACGCCCCGAGTTAAGCAATTGAGTGGCTAGTCTCTTAGATGTATCGTTTTCTATGCGAAAACATGTGTGTTTCGTCCACTTAAAAGTTCGGAACAAAAATGGAGTACATACCAAGCCGAATGTCCGGACAAAACTACGTTACCATGGTCCAAACTTTCTATATTGGCCTTTAAACGTCTCGGCTAAGCCTTGTCGATCTTGAGGTTTTAGATTGCAAAACAAGTGAGTTTCGTCCATTTCCAAGTTCGGACCGAAAACCGACTAAATAACGACCGAACGGACGGACATAAACCTCGATTTTACGGACAAAACGTTGTTTTTTCTCCTTAGAACAACCCGAGTTAAGCTATTGAGTGGCTAGTCTCTTAGGTGTATCGTTTTCTTTGCGAGAACATGTGTGTTTCGTCCACTTATAAGTTCGGAATGTCCGGACAAAACATCGTTCCCATGGTCCAAACGTTCTACATTGGCCTTAAAACGTCTCGGCTAAGACTTGTCAATCTTGAGGTTTTAGATTCCAAAACAAGTGAGTTTCGTCCATTTCCAAGTTCGGACCGAAAACCGATTAAATACCGACCGAACGGACGGACATAAACCTCGTTTTTACGGACAAAACGTTGTTTTTTCTCCTTAGAACAACCCGAGTTAAGCTATTGAGTGGGTACGCTCTTAGGTGTAAACATGTCTGTTTCGTCCACTTATAAGTTCGGAAAAAAAATGGAGTACATACCAAGCCGAATAGCCGGACGAAAGTTCGTTCCCATGGTCCAAATGTTCTATATTGGCCTTAAAATGTCTCGGGTAAGCCTTGTTGATCTTGAGGTTTTAGATTCCAAGACAAGTGAGTTTCGTCCATTGCAAGTTCGGACCAAAAACCGAGTAAATAACGACCGAACGGACGGACATAAACCTCGTTTTTACGGACGAAACGTTGTTTTTTCGCCTTAGAACGCCCCGAGTTTAGAAATTGAGTGGCTAGTGTCTTAGGTGTATCGTTTTCTATGCGAAAACATGTGTGTTTCGACCACTTATAAGTTCGGAACAAAAATGGAGTACATACCAAGCCGAATGTCCGGACAAAACTTCGTTACCATGGTCCAAACTTTCTATATTGGCCTTAAAACGTCTCGGCTAAGCCTTGTCGATCTTGAGGTTTTAGATTGCAAAACAAGTGAGTTTCGTCCATTTCCAAGTACGGACCGAAAACCGACTAAATAACGACCGAACGGACGGACATAAACCTCGTTTTTATGGACAAAATGTTTTTTTTTCTCCTTAGAACAACCCGAGTTAAGCTATTGAGTGGCTAGTCTCTTAGGTGTATCGTTTTCTTTGCGAGAACATGTGTATTTCGTCCACTTATAAGTTCGATATGTCCGGACAAAACATCGTTCCCATGGTCCAAACGTTCTACATTGGCCTTAAAACGTCTCGGCTAAGCCTTGTCAATCTTGAGGTTTTAGATTCCAAGACAAGTGAGTTTCGTCCATTTCCAAGTTCGGACCGAAAACCGATTAAATACCGACCGAACGGACGGACATAAACCTCGTTTTTACGGACAAAACGTTGTTTTTTCTCCTTAGAACAACCCGAGTTAAGCTATTGAGTGGGTAGTCTCTTAGGTGTAAACATGTGTGTTTCGTCCACTTATAAGTTCGGAAAAAAAATGGAGTACATACCTAGCCGAATGTCCGGACGAAAGTTCGTTCCCATGGTCCAAATGTTCTATATTGGCCTTAAAACGTCTCGGGTAAGCCTTATTGATCTTGAGGTTTTATATTCCAAGACAAGTGAGTTTCGTCCATTGCAAGTTCGGACCAAAAACCGAGTAAATAACGACCGAACGGACGGACATAAACCTCGTTTTTTACGGACGAAACGTTGTTTTTTCGCCTTAGAACGCCCCGAGTTAAGCAATTGAGTGGCTAGTGTCTTAGGTGTATCATTTTCTATGCGAAAACATGTGTGTTTCGTCCACTTATAAGTTCGGAACAAAAATGGAGTACATACCAAGCCGAATGTCCGGACAAAACTTCGTTACCATGGTCCAAACTTTCTATATTGGCCTTAAAACGTCTCGGCTAAGCCTTGTCGATCTTGAGGTTTTAGATTGCAAAACAAGTGAGTTTCGTCCATTTCCAAGTTCGGACCGAAAACCGACTAAATAACGACCGAACGGACGGACATAAACCTCGTTTTTACGGACAAAATGTTTTTTTTTCTCCTTAGAACAACCCGAGTTAAGCTATTGAGTGGCTAGTCTCTTAGGTGTATCGTTTTCTTTGCGAGAACATGTGTATTTCGTCCACTTATAAGTTCGATATGTCCGGACAAAACATCGTTCCCATGGTCCAAACGTTCTACATTGGCCTTAAAACGTCTCGGCTAAGCCTTGTCAATCTTGAGGTTTTAGATTCCAAAACAAGTGAGTTTCGTCTGAGAAACTACAAATAGTGCTAGTATAACAAATGTGAATTCAAGCAAGCAAATAGTGCTAGTATAACAAATGTGAATTCAAGCAAGCAAACAAACAAATGTGAATTCAAACAAGCAAACAAACAATACGCGGAAAGTAAATAACACACAGAAGTTTTTTAACGTGGTAAAACCCAAACTGGGAAACGTCCACGGTTGTCCTCGCGACAACAAAATAATCCACTAGATGAAAAGAGATGTACAAACCTATCAACTACCTGCACTCACTGCGAGTTGATACTCCTGGTTATCTCTAACACCTTGACTTCACCAGAGCACCTTGATGTACGCACAAGACACTCGACTTCTTGATGAACACACAAGAAGACTCGAAGCCGAATTCACAATAACTCTTCAAGATCACAAAGATATGAATTGGGAAAAGGGGGAAGAAAGGGAATTGAGTTCAATAGCCACAAACAAATTTACTATCACAAACCTAACCAAAACACATGAACAAGAAGAAGGTTGGACGGCCAAAGAACTGTCTTGTTCTGTAGAAGAGAAACCCTATTTATACTTAGGGTTGAAAACCTAGGAAAATGGGCCGAAACTGTGCAAACCGACTTTGGACGTTCGTACGTCGATATGACGTTCGAACGTCGCCACACAAAAATAAGCCTGCTGCCTAACATGACGTACGAACACTCTAAACCGGTACGTACGTCTCCATACGAAAACACGTCTGCTGACTACCTGGACGTACGAACGTCCTAACTGAGTACGTACGTCCTGACCAAAAGAAGTTCTCTGCTTCAGTGAACGTACGTACGTCCTAACTCGGTACGTACGTCCAGAACCCAGTAACTTTCCCTAGACAGACCTAAGAGACACAAGGACACGAGACGACCATGCGTACATCTTGGTTTTCCTAACAATGAATTCAAGGCGAGATAACCAAAGACACTTTGTCACAAAATTGATGTCAAACCACTTCGTGCCGGTTTCAATCTCCCCCTTTGACATTGATTTTGTGACAAAAACCTATGACTCTAATGGCACTTATAAAACGTGCTTACAATCCCAAACCATGGCATTTATAAAACATGCCTACAAAAACTCTCGAAATAGAAACACATAACAAGTCACCAATTCTTGTTATCCAGATTTAGGAAGATGCTTTAACCATCAGAGATCGAACGGAAGCAATCAAAGATTCAACAGAAGTTCCTTGAGCAACTCCCCCATACTTCATGAGCTCCAAACTTCATGAGCAACTCCCCCATACGTGTAGCATACCTGAAACATGACCCAAAAATAACCTAACAACAGGAAGACGATTGTTAGTAATTAGAGTCATAAATCTCCCCCTTTTTGTCACAACAAGTGAACAACTACAAACAAATAACCAAGCAAAAGAAATCAAAAACAAACAAAGAATACAAAACATATAAAATATAAAACGAACCCAACTTGTTAAAAGTTCAGAAAGTCAACCAAACAGAGAAATCCATAAACAGGAAAACCAAAAACGACAAAAGTAGAAAGCTCGAATTAACGAATTCGAAAAACCCTTTCCCAATGACCTAGAGGAAGCTTAGAGAAGTAAGCCTCCGCACGAGCCGAAGGTCGATTCCACCGAGCAATCACATGATCATCATAATCCTCCAACCATTCACTCGTACAAAACAACTCCTCAATTCTGCTGTCCAAGCCACAGTCGGTAAGTGGAGCAGCAAGATCTGGAACCTTCGGATAACCAACTAACTCCAAGATGTGATTTTGAAGATGTCCCGGTAATCTCTCCCAATGATTGACACGAACCAAACAAGGATTAAGAAAAGGACGATGAATATAGTCATATCCATGGGGAACGCGACACAAACGACAAACCTTAGCATTGTTCTTGTACTCCATTACCATGAACGACACATAACCAACAGTCGGAACAAAAATTCCATGAAGTTCATATTCTGCCATAGAGAATTCTGAAGAACAAAGAGAGAATAGCAAGAGGTAAGAAGACACAATATGAGTGAAAGAGAAGAAGATTCCCTATTTATAAGAAAAATAGGAGTAAACATAACATGGACCCAAAAAGAAAGGTCCATTACCTCAGAAAAATTTACTGCAAAACAAGGAAACCAACTTGAACTAATATGAAAATAGCAATATCCAAGAATATGTACAGTACAAAAAATAGAAACAAACCGATATAGCAAAAAAAAAAAAAAAAAATTTTAAGTACAAAAATGTGGAGAGTAAACCAGAAAAACCACTACTCGGAGTCCGAGGCACCATCACTCGGTTCACCATCACCCTCGTCCTCACTCTCTGAGTCATCACCATCACTCGCACCTTGAACTGGAGGCACCTCTTCCGGAAACGGAGGCAAGTCGGTGGGAGTGAAGTCCAGCTGTAGATGACGCATCTGAGCAACGGTCATCGCATGAATATCACTGATCATGACATCATGACGAGAGAGAATGACCCCAAAACGATCTAACCGAGCGTCCATATGATCCTGATGACGTCGGAGAGAGGAAACCCGAGCATCAATGGCTGCAACACAAAAATGTAAGAGAATTGACAGAAAAGCCAATAAAAAATCATTGAGGCATTTCAACAAACACTTGATGTGCAGAAACGTGATATATGCTAATGACAACAATGTAGCAGTGGCAAGCATCCAAACACAAGACAAGAAACATGAATAACAAGAGAGAAGAGAGAAATAATCCTCAAGGTCGTTCACAACCAAAAGCAAGGCGAATCGAGTGTCGAAACACCGAGTTCCATGACGACAAAATGTAAACAAACAACCTTAAGCAACAAAACTATAAAGCAAGCCAAATAACCAACAAATCATTACAATAGAGAGGAGGAAAAGAACACAAGAAACACTTACAAGTGATAGTGAATGAGGATACCCAACAACTTAGCCGACAAACACACCGGAACAAGATGGTGACAAGGAAACAAAATAACAAATGCAAGGAAGGAGAAGAGTAGAAGAAGATCTCCTAATATGAGCAATGAAAAAGCAAGATGGTAACTGCTTGTAGTGTGCCAAAGAAGAGGGAACACGATTTATATAACAGTTGGCCTATTGTTTAAAACAAAATTTGAATTTAAACAGCAAATGGGCCGGACTGTATCAGGGACGTTCGTACGTCTTAAAGACGTTCGTACGTCGGGTCCCCAAAAAAAAAACATCTGTCAGACCCTACGTTCGTACGTTCTAATAACGTTCGTACGTTGGAAATAGATCTGCCCACCCCAACGTTCGGACGTCATGAAAGCGTTCGTACGACCCCCTATTTTTTTTTTTTTTTTTTTTTTTTATATTATGAACATAAACTACATAACCCGAAAAACAGATATGGAGAGACATCACAAGAAAGCACTTCTACGTATCATACGAATTCCAATTACAACCGAATATAGTTCAAACAAACCTCAACCACAAGAGAATGCAAAATCGAAGAACGACATCATACACCATGACATGGTAGTTACTAGAATGATGCAAGTATGGAGAAGAACCTGATAGACCAATACCAACCTCCGAAAAACAGACTAAAGACATGATCATAGAGAATATTGAAGGTCACTTGCAACTAGTCCAAAAACACACACTATTGTTTTTTTTTTTTTTTTTTTTTTTTTTTGTAAACCATTGAAACACATGCCATTCCCGTGTGGGAGTATGAAATATCTCCATCTTTTACCAGAACACGAGGGTAGGGTGTAGCCTACATCTTTTCGGCAAACACACTCAAGAAGTGCAATACCATGATAACGTGCAACACAAGAACTAACATCTCTTGAGTGCATCCGTCAGAGCATGACCTCACAGCCCCAACGGGTTCTTAACCAAATGAGTATGCTCTCAAGACATTCAAATGGCTGGGGATTTTGTGAGTCATTGACCACTTACAAGAGGTGAGAGAATAAAGAAAATAAAAACAACGATCATGAAAGAAACAACCATGGAAGACTGGAGTTATACATGTATTGAAAATGTCAAGCCAACCACATCAAAATGCATCATGCAAGAAACTACCAATACGAAGAGAGTATAATGTAACCCTACAACTATGCATGACACAAAGACAGTTGAGAACGCCAAACTAGAAACATCTGTAAAATGAAATCCACACAATAGAGAGTGTAGTATGTCCTCAATACCAACAACAACAATAAATGACCAAACCTAAGACATCCTAAACACAGACAGTTCCAATGACCACATTAGGTATATGAAAGCGGAAGAGGTGTAGTGACAATGAAGCAGTTATCAGATGAGCGACTACCAGATAACACCAAGATATGATTGGAATCAAAAACATCACACCTATTATCCTCAAACACAACCTTAAATTTAGCATCACATAACTGACTAATACTCAATAGATTTGACCTAAGACCCTTAACAAAAAGAAGCTCATGACTATTGAGCGATTCAACCTCAGAAAAGTTACCTTTACCTTCAACCGGAAGCAATTTACCATTACCAAACCTAACCTTACCTCCATAACCAAGAGTCAGGTTATCAATCAGAGTCTTATCACCTGTCATATGACGCGAACAACCGCTGTCAAGATACCATGATGAAGCCAATGGTTCAACCAAGCGAGCCATGTGAGACACCATTTTCCTGGATGCATCCATACTCCTATCCCAGAAATGTGGTGGTGGAGTAGGCATGGGTGTTGCTTGAGGACGATTTCCATAAGGAGAAGTTCTGGGTAAACCCCACGGAGCATAGCCATTCCACATGTATGGAGCCTGCATGGAGAAGGTGGAAGACTTGTTCCAATATGAGTTACCTGCAAAAGAAGGATGATGAGCAGGATACAAATTATTCCAACAAAAGGCAGAAGTGTGACCCATACGACCACATGTTAGACATTTAAAGCCTTTGTGTCTAGAGTTCTTTTTCCGAACTTGCTTCACATGAGTAACCTTGGGTGGTGATACCACACTAGGCACCTGCACAGGAGCAGGAATAGCGACACTTGTTGGTCGCACAAAGGTAGTGCGGGAAGTGCTAGCAGTAGCAAGGGGAACAGAGGTGTCATAACCTAAACCAGATTTATCTGAATGGGATTTACCGCTTCCTAACAGAGAGTTTAGATTAGCACTTGCTTTACCAAACCCAACCAATTGTTTGTTAGCAGCAAACAACTCAGCCTTTACTCTCTCATGCTCCAGTACAAGGGATCGATACCGTGTTTCAAGATCATTATTCAGTTTTTCCAGAGTGACAATACGCACTTGGAAATCCTCTTTTTCCTTCACAAATTCTTCCTTCAACATGTTGGAATCACCTGTAAGGTTGCATATATCCTGTCCAAGGCTCTCTACCTGATCCTGCAAGACGGTGTTAGTTTTTTCAAGCAACTTTACTTGTTGCATAGAAAACTTATACATGTCACATAATTCACTAGTAGTAGCATGAACACCAGAATCAGAAACATTAATATCAGTAGAAGAGGATACAATACCTCCTGGATGTTCATCCAGGGATGCACTGAAGACCACATAATTTGAGACAACATTTGAGAGATTCCCATCATCATCATCATCTGAATCATCCCATGTTACTGTGAGATTCGCTTTGGAATTATCACCAGGTTTACGATCAACCTTCTTATCACATTCATTTGCAAAGTGTCCATAATCACGACACTTGTAACATTGGACATCTTTACGATCAACTCGAGCTCTTCTCCCATCCACAGAGAACCGCTCAAAACCACGACTTCTAGGAGCATTTGAGGAATCAGGAAATCGCTTTCGAGGATCTCGATTCTGTTGATATTTCAGAATCTTCTGAAAGCTACGTGACAGGAACGCATAGTTATCATCCACATCCTGTTCTTCATCATCAGAAGGTCCTGTGGAAGGTTCTTTAGACGATGTAGCTTTGAATGCTACAGATTTGTTCTTCAAAGGTTCTTCCAAAGCCTGTTCCATCTCACATGTCCTTAGTTTGCCAGCAAGTGTCTCGATGGACATGTTCTTAATCACATTACTTTCAGTGATGGCATCCTTTCGTGAACGAAACCGAGGAGGCAAAGCACACAAAATCTTACGGACCACCTGTGTGTCAGTATATGCATGACCAATAGCCGCACTGCAGTTGATGATGTCTTGGAGACGAATAAAGAAATCATCAAAAGTCTCAGAATTATCCATCCGGAGATTCTCAAACTGAGATGTTAACAGTTCCAGCTTACTTTCTTTGACTGTTTCGTCACCTTCATGTGTACAGATAAGCCTGTTCCATGCATCTTTAGCCTCTTCACAGCCCTGCACCCTACGAAACTCACTAGCATTTAATGCCATGAAAATAGCATTGAGTGCCTTGTTGTTATAATTTGCCAACAACTTCTGTTCAGGCGTCCACTTTTCACGTGGCGTCAGTGATGTAACAGCAGTATCATCAGTACCTGTAGTAGTCAGAGGTTCTTTCCACCCTGTGACAACAGAAAGCCAGACTTCTTCTCCTAAAGCTTGGAGATAAGCTCGCATACGTACTTTCCAATGACCAAAGTCCTTTCCACTGAATTGTGGAGGAAGACTTGAAGTAGCAGACTTGTGAGAATCCATAAAGCACTATTGATCGTTAGCGTGAGCCTTTACGCTCCTTAACCAGCCCCCAGCGACTGATACCAATTGAGAAACTACAAATAGTGCTAGTATAACAAATGTGAATTCAAGCAAGCAAATAGTGCTAGTATAACAAATGTGAATTCAAGCAAGCAAACAAACAAATGTGAATTCAAACAAGCAAACAAACAATACGCGGAAAGTAAATAACACACAGAAGTTTTTTAACGTGGTAAAACCCAAACTGGGAAACGTCCACGGTTGTCCTCGCGACAACAAAATAATCCACTAGATGAAAAGAGATGTACAAACCTATCAACTACCTGCACTCACTGCGAGTTGATACTCCTGGTTATCTCTAACACCTTGACTTCACCAGAGCACCTTGATGTACGCACAAGACACTCGACTTCTTGATGAACACACAAGAAGACTCGAAGCCGAATTCACAATAACTCTTCAAGATCACAAAGATATGAATTGGGAAAAGGGGGAAGAAAGGGAATTGAGTTCAATAGCCACAAACAAATTTACTATCACAAACCTAACCAAAACACATGAACAAGAAGAAGGTTGGACGGCCAAAGAACTGTCTTGTTCTGTAGAAGAGAAACCCTATTTATACTTAGGGTTGAAAACCTAGGAAAATGGGCCGAAACTGTGCAAACCGACTTTGGACGTTCGTACGTCGATATGACGTTCGAACGTCGCCACACAAAAATAAGCCTGCTGCCTAACATGACGTACGAACGCTCTAAACCGGTACGTACGTCTCCATACGAAAACACGTCTGCTGACTACCTGGACGTACGAACGTCCTAACTGAGTACGTACGTCCTGACCAAAAGAAGTTCTCTGCTTCAGTGAACGTACGTACGTCCTAACTCGGTACGTACGTCCAGAACCCAGTAACTTTCCCTAGACAGACCTAAGAGACACAAGGACACGAGACGACCATGCGTACATCTTGGTTTTCCTAACAATGAATTCAAGGCGAGATAACCAAAGACACTTTGTCACAAAATTGATGTCAAACCACTTCGTGCCGGTTTCAATCTCCCCCTTTGACATTGATTTTGTGATAAAAACCTATGACTCTAATGGCACTTATAAAACGTGCTTACAATCCCAAACCATGGCATTTATAAAACATGCCTACAAAAACTCTCGAAATAGAAACACATAACAAGTCACCAATTCTTGTTATCCAGATTTAGGAAGATGCTTTAACCATCAGAGATCGAACGGAAGCAATCAAAGATTCAACAGAAGTTCCTTGAGCAACTCCCCCATACTTCATGAGCTCCAAACTTCATGAGCAACTCCCCCATACGTGTAGCATACCTGAAACATGACCCAAAAATAACCTAACAACAGGAAGACGATTGTTAGTAATTAGAGTCATAAATCTCCCCCTTTTTGTCACAACAAGTGAACAACTACAAACAAATAACCAAGCAAAAGAAATCAAAAACAAACAAAGAATACAAAACATATAAAATATAAAACGAACCCAACTTGTTAAAAGTTCAGAAAGTCAACCAAACAGAGAAATCCATAAACAGGAAAACCAAAAACGACAAAAGTAGAAAGCTCGAATTAACGAATTCGAAAAACCCTTTCCCAATGACCTAGAGGAAGCTTAGAGAAGTAAGCCTCCGCACGAGCCGAAGGTCGATTCCACCGAGCAATCACATGATCATCATAATCCTCCAACCATTCACTCGTACAAAACAACTCCCCAATTCTGCTATCCAAGCCACAGTCGGTAAGTGGAGCAGCAAGATCTGGAACCTTCGGATAACCAACTAACTCCAAGATGTGATTTTGAAGATGTCCCGGTAATCTCTCCCAATGATTGACACGAACCAAACAAGGATTAAGAAAAGGACGATGAATATAGTCATATCCATGGGGAACGCGACACAAACGACAAACCTTAGCATTGTTCTTGTACTCCATTACCATGAACGACACATAACCAACAGTCGGAACAAAAATTCCATGAAGTTCATATTCTGCCATAGAGAATTCTGAAGAACAAAGAGAGAATAGCAAGAGGTAAGAAGACACAATATGAGTGAAAGAGAAGAAGATTCCCTATTTATAAGAAAAATAGGAGTAAACATAACATGGACCCAAAAAGAAAGGTCCATTACCTCAGAAAAATTTACTGCAAAACAAGGAAACCAACTTGAACTAATATGAAAATAGCAATATCCAAGAATATGTACAGTACAAAAAATAGAAACAAACCGATATAGCAAAAAAAAAAAAAAAAAATTTTAAGTACAAAAATGTGGAGAGTAAACCAGAAAAACCACTACTCGGAGTCCGAGGCACCATCACTCGGTTCACCATCACCCTCGTCCTCACTCTCTGAGTCATCACCATCACTCGCACCTTGAACTGGAGGCACCTCTTCCGGAAACGGAGGCAAGTCGGTGGGAGTGAAGTCCAGCTGTAGATGACGCATCTGAGCAACGGTCATCGCATGAATATCACTGATCATGACATCATGACGAGAGAGAATGACCCCAAAACGATCTAACCGAGCGTCCATATGATCCTGATGACGTCGGAGAGAGGAAACCCGAGCATCAATGGCTGCAACACAAAAATGTAAGAGAATTGACAGAAAAGCCAATAAAAAATCATTGAGGCATTTCAACAAACACTTGATGTGCAGAAACGTGATATATGCTAATGACAACAATGTAGCAGTGGCAAGCATCCAAACACAAGACAAGAAACATGAATAACAAGAGAGAAGAGAGAAATAATCCTCAAGGTCGTTCACAACCAAAAGCAAGGCGAATCGAGTGTCGAAACACCGAGTTCCATGACGACAAAATGTAAACAAACAACCTTAAGCAACAAAACTATAAAGCAAGCCAAATAACCAACAAATCATTACAATAGAGAGGAGGAAAAGAACACAAGAAACACTTACAAGTGATAGTGAATGAGGATACCCAACAACTTAGCCGACAAACACACCGGAACAAGATGGTGACAAGGAAACAAAATAACAAATGCAAGGAAGGAGAAGAGTAGAAGAAGATCTCCTAATATGAGCAATGAAAAAACAAGATGGTAACTGCTTGTAGTGTGCCAAAGAAGAGGGAACACGATTTATATAACAGTTGGCCTATTGTTTAAAACAAAATTTGAATTTAAACAGCAAATGGGCCGGACTGTATCAGGGACGTTCGTACGTCTTAAAGACGTTCGTACGTCGGGTCCCCAAAAAAAAAACATCTGTCAGACCCTACGTTCGTACGTTCTAATAACGTTCGTACGTTGGAAATAGATCTGCCCACCCCAACGTTCGGACGTCATGAAAGCGTTCGTACGACCCCCTATTTTTTTTTTATTTTTTTTTTTTTATATTATGAACATAAACTACATAACCCGAAAAACAGATATGGAGAGACATCACAAGAAAGCACTTCTACGTATCATACGAATTCCAATTACAACCGAATATAGTTCAAACAAACCTCAACCACAAGAGAATGCAAAATCGAAGAACGACATCATACACCATGACATGGTAGTTACTAGAATGATGCAAGTATGGAGAAGAACCTGATAGACCAATACCAACCTCCGAAAAAACAGACTAAAGACATGATCATAGAGAATATTGAAGGTCACTTGCAACTAGTCCAAAAACACACACTATTGTTTTTTTTTTTTTTTTTTTTTTTTTTGTAAACCATTGAAACACATGCCATTCCCGTGTGGGAGTATGAAATATCTCCATCTTTTACCAGAACACGAGGGTAGGGTGTAGCCTACATCTTTTCGGCAAACACACTCAAGAAGTGCAATACCATGATAACGTGCAACACAAGAACTAACATCTCTTGAGTGCATCCGTCAGAGCATGACCTCACAGCCCCAACGGGTTCTTAACCAAATGAGTATGCTCTCAAGACATTCAAATGGCTGGGGATTTTGTGAGTCATTGACCACTTACAAGAGGTGAGAGAATAAAGAAAATAAAAACAACGATCATGAAAGAAACAACCATGGAAGACTGGAGTTATACATGTATTGAAAATGTCAAGCCAACCACATCAAAATGCATCATGCAAGAAACTACCAATACGAAGAGAGTATAATGTAACCCTACAACTATGCATGACACAAAGACAGTTGAGAACGCCAAACTAGAAACATCTGTAAAATGAAATCCACACAATAGAGAGTGTAGTATGTCCTCAATACCAACAACAACAATAAATGACCAAACCTAAGACATCCTAAACACAGACAGTTCCAATGACCACATTAGGTATATGAAAGCGGAAGAGGTGTAGTGACAATGAAGCAGTTATCAGATGAGCGACTACCAGATAACACCAAGATATGATTGGAATCAAAAACATCACACCTATTATCCTCAAACACAACCTTAAATTTAGCATCACATAACTGACTAATACTCAATAGATTTGACCTAAGACCCTTAACAAAAAGAAGCTCATGACTATTGAGCGATTCAACCTCAGAAAAGTTACCTTTACCTTCAACCGGAAGCAATTTACCATTACCAAACCTAACCTTACCTCCATAACCAAGAGTCAGGTTATCAATCAGAGTCTTATCACCTGTCATATGACGCGAACAACCGCTGTCAAGATACCATGATGAAGCCAATGGTTCAACCAAGCGAGCCATGTGAGACACCATTTTCCTGGATGCATCCATACTCCTATCCCAGAAATGTGGTGGTGGAGTAGGCATGGGTGTTGCTTGAGGACGATTTCCATAAGGAGAAGTTCTGGGTAAACCCCACGGAGCATAGCCATTCCACATGTATGGAGCCTGCATGGAGAAGGTGGAAGACTTGTTCCAATATGAGTTACCTGCAAAAGAAGGATGATGAGCAGGATACAAATTATTCCAACAAAAGGCAGAAGTGTGACCCATACGACCACATGTTAGACATTTAAAGCCTTTGTGTCTAGAGTTCTTTTTCCGAACTTGCTTCACATGAGTAACCTTGGGTGGTGATACCACACTAGGCACCTGCACAGGAGCAGGAATAGCGACACTTGTTGGTCGCACAAAGGTAGTGCGGGAAGTGCTAGCAGTAGCAAGGGGAACAGAGGTGTCATAACCTAAACCAGATTTATCTGAATGGGATTTACCGCTTCCTAACAGAGAGTTTAGATTAGCACTTGCTTTACCAAACCCAACCAATTGTTTGTTAGCAGCAAACAACTCAGCCTTTACTCTCTCATGCTCCAGTACAAGGGATCGATACCGTGTTTCAAGATCATTATTCAGTTTTTCCAGAGTGACAATACGCACTTGGAAATCCTCCTTTTCCTTCACAAATTCTTCCTTCAACATGTTGGAATCACCTGTAAGGTTGCATATATCCTGTCCAAGGCTCTCTACCTGATCCTGCAAGACGGTGTTAGTTTTTTCAAGCAACTTTACTTGTTGCATAGAAAACTTATACATGTCACATAATTCACTAGTAGTAGCATGAACACCAGAATCAGAAACATTAATATCAGTAGAAGAGGATACAATACCTCCTGGATGTTCATCCAGGGATGCACTGAAGACCACATAATTTGAGACAACATTTGAGAGATTCCCATCATCATCATCATCTGAATCATCCCATGTTACTGTGAGATTCGCTTTGGAATTATCACCAGGTTTACGATCAACCTTCTTATCACATTCATTTGCAAAGTGTCCATAATCACGACACTTGTAACATTGGACATCTTTACGATCAACTCGAGCTCTTCTCCCATCCACAGAGAACCGCTCAAAACCACGACTTCTAGGAGCATTTGAGGAATCAGGAAATCGCTTTCGAGGATCTCGATTCTGTTGATATTTCAGAATCTTCTGAAAGCTACGTGACAGGAACGCATAGTTATCATCCACATCCTGTTCTTCATCATCAGAAGGTCCTGTGGAAGGTTCTTTAGACGATGTAGCTTTGAATGCTACAGATTTGTTCTTCAAAGGTTCTTCCAAAGCCTGTTCCATCTCACATGTCCTTAGTTTGCCAGCAAGTGTCTCGATGGACATGTTCTTAATCACATTACTTTCAGTGATGGCATCCTTTCGTGAACGAAACCGAGGAGGCAAAGCACACAAAATCTTACGGACCACCTGTGTGTCAGTATATGCATGACCAATAGCCGCACTGCAGTTGATGATGTCTTGGAGACGAATAAAGAAATCATCAAAAGTCTCAGAATTATCCATCCGGAGATTCTCAAACTGAGATGTTAACAGTTCCAGCTTACTTTCTTTGACTGTTTCGTCACCTTCATGTGTACAGATAAGCCTGTTCCATGCATCTTTAGCCTCTTCACAGCCCTGCACCCTACGAAACTCACTAGCATTTAATGCCATGAAAATAGCATTGAGTGCCTTGTTGTTATAATTTGCCAACAACTTCTGTTCAGGCGTCCACTTTTCACGTGGCGTCAGTGATGTAACAGCAGTATCATCAGTACCTGTAGTAGTCAGAGGTTCTTTCCACCCTGTGACAACAGAAAGCCAGACTTCTTCTCCTAAAGCTTGGAGATAAGCTCGCATACGTACTTTCCAATGACCAAAGTCCTTTCCACTGAATTGTGGAGGAAGACTTGAAGTAGCAGACTTGTGAGAATCCATAAAGCACTATTGATCGTTAGCGTGAGCCTTTACGCTCCTTAACCAGCCCCCAGCGACTGATACCAATTGAGAAACTACAAATAGTGCTAGTATAACAAATGTGAATTCAAGCAAGCAAATAGTGCTAGTATAACAAATGTGAATTCAAGCAAGCAAACAAACAAATGTGAATTCAAACAAGCAAACAAACAATACGCGGAAAGTAAATAACACACAGAAGTTTTTTAACGTGGTAAAACCCAAACTGGGAAACGTCCACGGTTGTCCTCGCGACAACAAAATAATCCACTAGATGAAAAGAGATGTACAAACCTATCAACTACCTGCACTCACTGCGAGTTGATACTCCTGGTTATCTCTAACACCTTGACTTCACCAGAGCACCTTGATGTACGCACAAGACACTCGACTTCTTGATGAACACACAAGAAGACTCGAAGCCGAATTCACAATAACTCTTCAAGATCACAAAGATATGAATTGGGAAAAGGGGGAAGAAAGGGAATTGAGTTCAATAGCCACAAACAAATTTACTATCACAAACCTAACCAAAACACATGAACAAGAAGAAGGTTGGACGGCCAAAGAACTGTCTTGTTCTGTAGAAGAGAAACCCTATTTATACTTAGGGTTGAAAACCTAGGAAAATGGGCCGAAACTGTGCAAACCGACTTTGGACGTTCGTACGTCGATATGACGTTCGAACGTCGCCACACAAAAATAAGCCTGCTGCCTAACATGACGTACGAACGCTCTAAACCGGTACGTACGTCTCCATACGAAAACACGTCTGCTGACTACCTGGACGTACGAACGTCCTAACTGAGTACGTACGTCCTGACCAAAAGAAGTTCTCTGCTTCAGTGAACGTACGTACGTCCTAACTCGGTACGTACGTCCAGAACCCAGTAACTTTCCCTAGACAGACCTAAGAGACACAAGGACACGAGACGACCATGCGTACATCTTGGTTTTCCTAACAATGAATTCAAGGCGAGATAACCAAAGACACTTTGTCACAAAATTGATGTCAAACCACTTCGTGCCGGTTTCATCGTCCATTTCCAAGTTCGGACCGAAAACCGATTAAATACCGACCGAACGGACGGACATAAACCTCGTTTTTACGGACAAAACGTTGTTTTTTCGACTTAGAACAACCCGAGTTAAGCTATTGAGTGGCTAGTCTCTTAGGTGTATCGTTTTCTTTGCGAGAACATGTGTGTTTCGTCCACTTATAAGTTCGGAATGTCCGGACAAAACATCGTTCCCATGGTCCAAACGTTCTACATTGGCCTTAAAACGTCTCGGCTAAGACTTGTCAATCTTGAGGTTTTAGATTCCAAAACAAGTGAGTTTCGTCCATTTCCAAGTTCGGACCGAAAACCGATTAAATACCGACCGAACGGACGGACATAAACCTCGTTTTTACGGACAAAACGTTGTTTTTTCTCCTTAGAACAACCCGAGTTAAGCTATTGAGTGGGTACGCTCTTAGGTGTAAACATGTCTGTTTCGTCCACTTATAAGTTCGGAAAAAAAATGGAGTACATACCAAGCCGAATGTCCGGACGAAAGTTCGTTCCCATGGTCCAAATGTTCTATATTGGCCTTAAAACGTCTCGGGTAAGCCTTGTTGATCTTGAGGTTTTAGATTCCAAGACAAGTGAGTTTCGTCCATTGCAAGTTCGGACCAAAAACCGAGTAAATAACGACCGAACGGACGGACATAAACCTTGTTTTTACGGACAAAACGTTGTTTTTTCGCCTTAGAACGCCCCAAGTTTAGAAATTGAGTGGCTAGTGTCTTAGGTGTATCGTTTTCTATGCGAAAACATGTGTGTTTCGTCCACTTATAAGTTCGGAACAAAAATGGAGTACATACCAAGCCAAATGTCCGGACAAAACTTCGTTACCATGGTCCAAACTTTCTATATTGGCCTTAAAACGTCTCGGCTAAGCCTTGTCGATCTTGAGGTTTTAGATTGCAAAACAAGTGAGTTTCGTCCATTTCCAAGTTCGGACCGAAAACCGACTAAATAACGACCGAACGGACGGACATAAACCTCGTTTTTACGGACAAAATATTTTTTTTCCTCCTTAGAAAAACCCGAGTTAAGCTATTGAGTGGCTAGTCTCTTAGGTGTATCGTTTTCTTTGCGAGAACATGTGTATTTCGACCACTTATAAGTTCGATATGTCCGGACAAAACATCGTTCCCATGGTCCAAACGTTCTACATTGGCCTTAAAACGTCTCGGCTAAGCCTTGTCAATCTTGAGGTTTTAGATTCCAAAACAAGTGAGTTTCGTCCATTTCCAAGTTCGGACCGAAAACCGATTAAATACCGACCGAACGGACGGACATAAACCTCGTTTTTACGGACAAAATGTTTTTTTTTCTCCTTAGAACAACCCGAGTTAAGCTATTGAGTGGCTAGTCTCTTAGGTGTATCGTTTTCTTTGCGAGAACATGTGTATTTCGTCCACTTATAAGTTCGATATGTCCGGACAAAACATCGTTCCCATGGTCCAAACGTTCTACATTGGCCTTAAAACGTCTCGGCTAAGCCTTGTCAATCTTGAGGTTTTAGATTCCAAGACAAGTGAGTTTCGTCCATTTCCAAGTTCGGACCGAAAACCGATTAAATACCGACCGAACGGACGGACATAAACCTCGTTTTTACGGACAAAACGTTGTTTTTTCTCCTTAGAACAACCCGAGTTAAGCTATTGAGTGGGTAGTCTCTTAGGTGTAAACATGTGTGTTTCGTCCACTTATAAGTTCGGAAAAAAAATGGAGTACATACCTAGCCGAATGTCCGGACGAAAGTTCGTTCCCATGGTCCAAATGTTCTATATTGGCCTTAAAACGTCTCGGGTAAGCCTTGTTGATCTTGAGGTTTTATATTCCAAGACAAGTGAGTTTCGTCCATTGCAAGTTCGGACAAAAAACCGAGTAAATAACGACCGAACGGACGGACATAAACCTCGTTTTTTACGGACGAAACGTTGTTTTTTCGCCTTAGAACGCCCCGAGTTAAGCAATTGAGTGGCTAGTGTCTTAGGTGTATCATTTTCTATGCGAAAACATGTGTGTTTCGTCCACTTATAAGTTCGGAACAAAAATGGAGTACATACAAAGCCGAATGTCCGGACAAAACTTCGTTACCATGGTCCAAACTTTCTATATTGGCCTTAAAACGTCTCGGCTAAGCCTTGTCGATCTTGAGGTTTTAGATTGCAAAACAAGTGAGTTTCGTCCATTTCCAAGTTCGGACCGAAAACCGACTAAATAACGACCGAACGGACGGACATAAACCTCGTTTTTACGGACAAAATGTTTTTTTTTCTCCTTAGAACAACCCGAGTTAAGCTATTGAGTGGCTAGTTTCTTAGGTGTATCGTTTTCTTTGCGAGAACATGTGTATTTCGTCCACTTATAAGTTCGATATGTCCGGACAAAACATTGTTCCCATGGTCCAAACGTTCTACATTGGCCTTAAAACGTCTCGGCTAAGCCTTGTCAATCTTGAGGTTTTAGATTCCAAAACAAGTGAGTTTCGTCCATTTCCAAGTTCGGACCGAAAACCGATTAAATACCGACCGAACGGACGGACATAAACCTCGTTTTTACGGACAAAACGTTGTTTTTTCTCCTTAGAACAACCCGAGTTAAGCTATTGAGTGGGTAGTCTCTTAGGTGTAAACATGTGTGTTTCGTCCACTTATAAGTTCGGAAAAAAAATGGAGTACATACCTAGCCGAATGTCCGGACGAAAGTTCGTTCCCATGGTCCAAATGTTCTATATTGGCCTTAAAACGTCTCGGGTAAGCCTTGTTGATCTTGAGGTTTTAGATTCCAAGACAAGTGAGTTTCGTCCATTGCAAGTTCGGACCAAAAACCGAGTAAATAACGACCGAACGGACGGACATAAACCTCGTTTTTACGGACGAAACGTTGTTTTTTCGCCTTAGAACGCCCCGAGTTAAGCAATTGAGTGGCTAGTGTCTTAGGTGTATCGTTTTCTATGCGAAAACATGTGTGTTTCGTCCACTTATAAGTTCGGAACAAAAATGGAGTACATACAAAGCCGAATGTCCGGACAAAACTTCGTTACCATGGTCCAAACTTTCTATATTGGCCTTAAAACGTCTCGGCTAAGCCTTGTCGATCTTGAGGTTTTAGATTGCAAAACAAGTGAGTTTCGTCCATTTCCAAGTTCGGACCGAAAACCGACTAAATAACGACCGAACGGACGGACATAAACCTCGTTTTTACGGACAAAATGTTGTTTTTTCTCCTTAGAACAACCCGAGTTAAGCTATTGAGTGGCTAGTCTCTTAGGTGTATCTTTTTCTTTGCGAGAACATGTGTGTTTCGTCCACTTATAAGTTCGGAATGTCCGGACAAAACATCGTTCCCATGGTCCAAACGTTCTACATTGGCCTTAAAACGTCTCGGCTAAGCCTTGTCAATCTTGAGGTTTTAGATTCCAAAACAAGTGAGTTTCGTCCATTTCCAAGTTCGGACCGAAAACCGATTAAATACCGACCGAACGGACGGACATAAACCTCGTTTTTACGGACAAAACGTTGTTTTTTCTCCTTAGAACAACCCGAGTTAAGCTATTGAGTGGGTAGTCTCTTAGGTGTAAACATGTGTGTTTCGTCCACTTATAAGTTCGGAAAAAAAATGGAGTACATACCTAGCCGAATGTCCGGACGAAAGTTCGTTCCCATTGTCCAAATGTTCTATATTGGCCTTAAAACGTCTCGGGTAAGCCTTGTTGATCTTGAGGTTTTAGATTCCAAGACAAGTGAGTTTCGTCCATTGCAAGTTCGGACCAAAAACCGAGTAAAAAACGACCGAACGGACGGACATAAACCTCGTTTTTACGGACGGAACGTTGTTTTTTCGCCTTAGAACGCCCCCAGTTAAGCAATTGAGTGGCTAGTGTCTTAGGTGTATCGTTTTCTATGCGAAAACATGTGTGTTTCGTCCACTTATAAGTTCGGAACAAAAATGGAGTACATACCAAGCGGAATGTCCGGACAAAACTTCGATCCCATGGTCCAAATGTTATATATTGTCCTTAAAACGTGCCGGCTAAGGCTTGTCGATCTTAAGGTTTTAGATTCCAAAACAAGTGAGTTTCGTCCATTTCCAAGTTCGGACCGAAAACCGAGTAAATACCGACCGAACGGACGGACATAAACCTTGTTTTTACTGACAAAACATTGTTTTTTCTCCTTAGAACAACCCGCGTTAAGCTGTTGAGTGGCTAGTCTCTTAGGTGTATCGTTTTCTATGCGAGAACATGTGTGTTTCGTCCACTTATAAGTTCGGAACAAAAATGGAGTACATACCAAGCCGAATGTCCGGACAAAACTTCGTTTCCATGGTCCAAATCTTCTATATTGGCCTTAAAACGTCTCGGGTAAGCCTTGTCGATCTTGAGGTTCTAGATTCCAAAACAAGTGAGTTTCGTCCATTTCCAAGTTCGCACCGAAAACCGAGTAAATACCGACCGAACGGACGGACATAAACCTCGTTTTTACGGACAAAACAATGTTTTTTCTCCTTAGAACAACCCGAGTTAAGCTATTGAGTGGCTAGTCTCTTAGGTGTATAGTTTTCTATGCGAAAACATGTGTGTTTCGTCCACTTATAAGTTCGGAACTAAAATGGAGTACATACCAAACCGAATGTCCGGACAAAACTACGTTCCCATGGTCCAAACGTTCTACATTGGCCTTAAAACGTCTCGGCAAAGACTTGTCAATCTTGAGGTTTTAGATTCCAAAACAAGTGAGTTTCGTCCATTTCCAAGTTCGGACCGAAAACCGATTAAATACCGACCGAACGGACGGACATAAACCTCGTTTTTACGGACAAAACGTTGTTTTTTCTCCTTAGAACAACCCGAGTTAAGCTATTGAGTGGGTAGGCTCTTAGGTGTAAACATGTGTGTTTCGTCCACTTATAAGTTCGGAAAAAAAATGGAGTACATACCAAGCCGAATGTCCGGACGAAAGTTCGTTCCCATGGTCCAAATGTTCTATATTGGCCTTAAAACGTCTCGGGTAAGCCTTGTTGATCTTGAGGTTTTAGATTCCAATACAAGTGAGTTTCGTCCATTGCAAGTTCGGACAAAAAACCGAGTAAATAACGACCGAACGGACGGACATAAACCTCGATTTTACGGGCGAAACGTTGTTTTTTCGCCTTAGAACGCCCCGAGTTAAGCAATTGAGTGGCTAGTCTCTTAGATGTATCGTTTTCTATGCGAAAACATGTGTGTTTCGTCCACTTAAAAGTTCGGAACAAAAATGGAGTACATACCAAGCCGAATGTCCGGACAAAACTACGTTACCATGGTCCAAACTTTCTATATTGGCCTTTAAACGTCTCGGCTAAGCCTTGTCGATCTTGAGGTTTTAGATTGCAAAACAAGTGAGTTTCGTCCATTTCCAAGTTCGGACCGAAAACCGACTAAATAACGACCGAACGGACGGACATAAACCTCGATTTTACGGACAAAACGTTGTTTTTTCTCCTTAGAACAACCCGAGTTAAGCTATTGAGTGGCTAGTCTCTTAGGTGTATCGTTTTCTTTGCGAGAACATGTGTGTTTCGTCCACTTATAAGTTCGGAATGTCCGGACAAAACATCGTTCCCATGGTCCAAACGTTCTACATTGGCCTTAAAACGTCTCGGCTAAGACTTGTCAATCTTGAGGTTTTAGATTCCAAAACAAGTGAGTTTCGTCCATTTCCAAGTTCGGACCGAAAACCGATTAAATACCGACCGAACGGACGGACATAAACCTCGTTTTTACGGACAAAACGTTGTTTTTTCTCCTTAGAACAACCCGAGTTAAGCTATTGAGTGGGTACGCTCTTAGGTGTAAACATGTCTGTTTCGTCCACTTATAAGTTCGGAAAAAAAATGGAGTACATACCAAGCCGAATAGCCGGACGAAAGTTCGTTCCCATGGTCCAAATGTTCTATATTGGCCTTAAAATGTCTCGGGTAAGCCTTGTTGATCTTGAGGTTTTAGATTCCAAGACAAGTGAGTTTCGTCCATTGCAAGTTCGGACCAAAAACCGAGTAAATAACGACCGAACGGACGGACATAAACCTCGTTTTTACGGACGAAACGTTGTTTTTTCGCCTTAGAACGCCCCGAGTTTAGAAATTGAGTGGCTAGTGTCTTAGGTGTATCGTTTTCTATGCGAAAACATGTGTGTTTCGACCACTTATAAGTTCGGAACAAAAATGGAGTACATACCAAGCCGAATGTCCGGACAAAACTTCGTTACCATGGTCCAAACTTTCTATATTGGCCTTAAAACGTCTCGGCTAAGCCTTGTCGATCTTGAGGTTTTAGATTGCAAAACAAGTGAGTTTCGTCCATTTCCAAGTTCGGACCGAAAACCGACTTAATAACGACCGAACGGACGGACATAAACCTCGTTTTTATGGACAAAATGTTTTTTTTTCTCCTTAGAACAACCCGAGTTAAGCTATTGAGTGGCTAGTCTCTTAGGTGTATCGTTTTCTTTGCGAGAACATGTGTATTTCGTCCACTTATAAGTTCGATATGTCCGGACAAAACATCGTTCCCATGGTCCAAACGTTCTACATTGGCCTTAAAACGTCTCGGCTAAGCCTTGTCAATCTTGAGGTTTTAGATTCCAAGACAAGTGAGTTTCGTCCATTTCCAAGTTCGGACCGAAAACCGATTAAATACCGACCGAACGGACGGACATAAACCTCGTTTTTACGGACAAAACGTTGTTTTTTCTCCTTAGAACAACCCGAGTTAAGCTATTGAGTGGGTAGTCTCTTAGGTGTAAACATGTGTGTTTCGTCCACTTATAAGTTCGGAAAAAAAATGGAGTACATACCTAGCCGAATGTCCGGACGAAAGTTCGTTCCCATGGTCCAAATGTTCTATATTGGCCTTAAAACGTCTCGGGTAAGCCTTATTGATCTTGAGGTTTTATATTCCAAGACAAGTGAGTTTCGTCCATTGCAAGTTCGGACCAAAAACCGAGTAAATAACGACCGAACGGACGGACATAAACCTCGTTTTTTACGGACGAAACGTTGTTTTTTCGCCTTAGAACGCCCCGAGTTAAGCAATTGAGTGGCTAGTGTCTTAGGTGTATCATTTTCTATGCGAAAACATGTGTGTTTCGTCCACTTATAAGTTCGGAACAAAAATGGAGTACATACCAAGCCGAATGTCCGGACAAAACTTCGTTACCATGGTCCAAACTTTCTATATTGGCCTTAAAACGTCTCGGCTAAGCCTTGTCGATCTTGAGGTTTTAGATTGCAAAACAAGTGAGTTTCGTCCATTTCCAAGTTCGGACCGAAAACCGACTAAATAACGACCGAACGGACGGACATAAACCTCGTTTTTACGGACAAAATGTTTTTTTTTCTCTTTAGAACAACCCGAGTTAAGCTATTGAGTGGCTAGTCTCTTAGGTGTATCGTTTTCTTTGCGAGAACATGTGTATTTCGTCCACTTATAAGTTCGATATGTCCGGACAAAACATCGTTCCCATGGTCCAAACGTTCTACATTGGCCTTAAAACGTCTCGGCTAAGCCTTGTCAATCTTGAGGTTTTAGATTCCAAAACAAGTGAGTTTCGTCTGAGAAACTACAAATAGTGCTAGTATAACAAATGTGAATTCAAGCAAGCAAATAGTGCTAGTATAACAAATGTGAATTCAAGCAAGCAAACAAACAAATGTGAATTCAAACAAGCAAACAAACAATACGCGGAAAGTAAATAACACACAGAAGTTTTTTAACGTGGTAAAACCCAAACTGGGAAACGTCCACGGTTGTCCTCGCGACAACAAAATAATCCACTAGATGAAAAGAGATGTACAAACCTATCAACTACCTGCACTCACTGCGAGTTGATACTCCTGGTTATCTCTAACACCTTGACTTCACCAGAGCACCTTGATGTACGCACAAGACACTCGACTTCTTGATGAACACACAAGAAGACTCGAAGCCGAATTCACAATAACTCTTCAAGATCACAAAGATATGAATTGGGAAAAGGGGGAAGAAAGGGAATTGAGTTCAATAGCCACAAACAAATTTACTATCACAAACCTAACCAAAACACATGAACAAGAAGAAGGTTGGACGGCCAAAGAACTGTCTTGTTCTGTAGAAGAGAAACCCTATTTATACTTAGGGTTGAAAACCTAGGAAAATGGGCCGAAACTGTGCAAACCGACTTTGGACGTTCGTACGTCGATATGACGTTCGAACGTCGCCACACAAAAATAAGCCTGCTGCCTAACATGACGTACGAACGCTCTAAACCGGTACGTACGTCTCCATACGAAAACACGTCTGCTGACTACCTGGACGTACGAACGTCCTAACTGAGTACGTACGTCCTGACCAAAAGAAGTTCTCTGCTTCAGTGAACGTACGTACGTCCTAACTCGGTACGTACGTCCAGAACCCAGTAACTTTCCCTAGACAGACCTAAGAGACACAAGGACACGAGACGACCATGCGTACATCTTGGTTTTCCTAACAATGAATTCAAGGCGAGATAACCAAAGACACTTTGTCACAAAATTGATGTCAAACCACTTCGTGCCGGTTTCAATCTCCCCCTTTGACATTGATTTTGTGATAAAAACCTATGACTCTAATGGCACTTATAAAACGTGCTTACAATCCCAAACCATGGCATTTATAAAACATGCCTACAAAAACTCTCGAAATAGAAACACATAACAAGTCACCAATTCTTGTTATCCAGATTTAGGAAGATGCTTTAACCATCAGAGATCGAACGGAAGCAATCAAAGATTCAACAGAAGTTCCTTGAGCAACTCCCCCATACTTCATGAGCTCCAAACTTCATGAGCAACTCCCCCATACGTGTAGCATACCTGAAACATGACCCAAAAATAACCTAACAACAGGAAGACGATTGTTAGTAATTAGAGTCATAAATCTCCCCCTTTTTGTCACAACAAGTGAACAACTACAAACAAATAACCAAGCAAAAGAAATCAAAAACAAACAAAGAATACAAAACATATAAAATATAAAACGAACCCAACTTGTTAAAAGTTCAGAAAGTCAACCAAACAGAGAAATCCATAAACAGGAAAACCAAAAACGACAAAAGTAGAAAGCTCGAATTAACGAATTCGAAAAACCCTTTCCCAATGACCTAGAGGAAGCTTAGAGAAGTAAGCCTCCGCACGAGCCGAAGGTCGATTCCACCGAGCAATCACATGATCATCATAATCCTCCAACCATTCACTCGTACAAAACAACTCCCCAATTCTGCTATCCAAGCCACAGTCGGTAAGTGGAGCAGCAAGATCTGGAACCTTCGGATAACCAACTAACTCCAAGATGTGATTTTGAAGATGTCCCGGTAATCTCTCCCAATGATTGACACGAACCAAACAAGGATTAAGAAAAGGACGATGAATATAGTCATATCCATGGGGAACGCGACACAAACGACAAACCTTAACATTGTTCTTGTACTCCATTACCATGAACGACACATAACCAACAGTCGGAACAAAAATTCCATGAAGTTCATATTCTGCCATAGAGAATTCTGAAGAACAAAGAGAGAATAGCAAGAGGTAAGAAGACACAATATGAGTGAAAGAGAAGAAGATTCCCTATTTATAAGAAAAATAGGAGTAAACATAACATGGACCCAAAAAGAAAGGTCCATTACCTCAGAAAAATTTACTGCAAAACAAGGAAACCAACTTGAACTAATATGAAAATAGCAATATCCAAGAATATGTACAGTACAAAAAATAGAAACAAACCGATATAGCAAAAAAAAAAAAAAAAAATTTTAAGTACAAAAATGTGGAGAGTAAACCAGAAAAACCACTACTCGGAGTCCGAGGCACCATCACTCGGTTCACCATCACCCTCGTCCTCACTCTCTGAGTCATCACCATCACTCGCACCTTGAACTGGAGGCACCTCTTCCGGAAACGGAGGCAAGTCGGTGGGAGTGAAGTCCAGCTGTAGATGACGCATCTGAGCAACGGTCATCGCATGAATATCACTGATCATGACATCATGACGAGAGAGAATGACCCCAAAACGATCTAACCGAGCGTCCATATGATCCTGATGACGTCGGAGAGAGGAAACCCGAGCATCAATGGCTGCAACACAAAAATGTAAGAGAATTGACAGAAAAGCCAATAAAAAATCATTGAGGCATTTCAACAAACACTTGATGTGCAGAAACGTGATATATGCTAATGACAACAATGTAGCAGTGGCAAGCATCCAAACACAAGACAAGAAACATGAATAACAAGAGAGAAGAGAGAAATAATCCTCAAGGTCGTTCACAACCAAAAGCAAGGCGAATCGAGTGTCGAAACACCGAGTTCCATGACGACAAAATGTAAACAAACAACCTTAAGCAACAAAACTATAAAGCAAGCCAAATAACCAACAAATCATTACAATAGAGAGGAGGAAAAGAACACAAGAAACACTTACAAGTGATAGTGAATGAGGATACCCAACAACTTAGCCGACAAACACACCGGAACAAGATGGTGACAAGGAAACAAAATAACAAATGCAAGGAAGGAGAAGAGTAGAAGAAGATCTCCTAATATGAGCAATGAAAAAACAAGATGGTAACTGCTTGTAGTGTGCCAAAGAAGAGGGAACACGATTTATATAACAGTTGGCCTATTGTTTAAAACAAAATTTGAATTTAAACAGCAAATGGGCCGGACTGTATCAGGGACGTTCGTACGTCTTAAAGACGTTCGTACGTCGGGTCCCCAAAAAAAAAACATCTGTCAGACCCTACGTTCGTACGTTCTAATAACGTTCGTACGTTGGAAATAGATCTGCCCACCCCAACGTTCGGACGTCATGAAAGCGTTCGTACGACCCCCTATTTTTTTTTTATTTTTTATTTTTTATATTATGAACATAAACTACATAACCCGAAAAACAGATATGGAGAGACATCACAAGAAAGCACTTCTACGTATCATACGAATTCCAATTACAACCGAATATAGTTCAAACAAACCTCAACCACAAGAGAATGCAAAATCGAAGAACGACATCATACACCATGACATGGTAGTTACTAGAATGATGCAAGTATGGAGAAGAACCTGATAGACCAATACCAACCTCCGAAAAACAGACTAAAGACATGATCATAGAGAATATTGAAGGTCACTTGCAACTAGTCCAAAAACACACACTATTGTTTTTTTTTTTTTTTTTTTTTTTTTTGTAAACCATTGAAACACATGCCATTCCCGTGTGGGAGTATGAAATATCTCCATCTTTTACCAGAACACGAGGGTAGGGTGTAGCCTACATCTTTTCGGCAAACACACTCAAGAAGTGCAATACCATGATAACGTGCAACACAAGAACTAACATCTCTTGAGTGCATCCGTCAGAGCATGACCTCACAGCCCCAACGGGTTCTTAACCAAATGAGTATGCTCTCAAGACATTCAAATGGCTGGGGATTTTGTGAGTCATTGACCACTTACAAGAGGTGAGAGAATAAAGAAAATAAAAACAACGATCATGAAAGAAACAACCATGGAAGACTGGAGTTATACATGTATTGAAAATGTCAAGCCAACCACATCAAAATGCATCATGCAAGAAACTACCAATACGAAGAGAGTATAATGTAACCCTACAACTATGCATGACACAAAGACAGTTGAGAACGCCAAACTAGAAACATCTGTAAAATGAAATCCACACAATAGAGAGTGTAGTATGTCCTCAATACCAACAACAACAATAAATGACCAAACCTAAGACATCCTAAACACAGACAGTTCCAATGACCACATTAGGTATATGAAAGCGGAAGAGGTGTAGTGACAATGAAGCAGTTATCAGATGAGCGACTACCAGATAACACCAAGATATGATTGGAATCAAAAACATCACACCTATTATCCTCAAACACAACCTTAAATTTAGCATCACATAACTGACTAATACTCAATAGATTTGACCTAAGACCCTTAACCAAAAGAAGCTCATGACTATTGAGCGATTCAACCTCAGAAAAGTTACCTTTACCTTCAACCGGAAGCAATTTACCATTACCAAACCTAACCTTACCTCCATAACCAAGAGTCAGGTTATCAATCAGAGTCTTATCACCTGTCATATGACGCGAACAACCGCTGTCAAGATACCATGATGAAGCCAATGGTTCAACCAAGCGAGCCATGTGAGACACCATTTTCCTGGATGCATCCATACTCCTATCCCAGAAATGTGGTGGTGGAGTAGGCATGGGTGTTGCTTGAGGACGATTTCCATAAGGAGAAGTTCTGGGTAAACCCCACGGAGCATAGCCATTCCACATGTATGGAGCCTGCATGGAGAAGGTGGAAGACTTGTTCCAATATGAGTTACCTGCAAAAGAAGGATGATGAGCAGGATACAAATTATTCCAACAAAAGGCAGAAGTGTGACCCATACGACCACATGTTAGACATTTAAAGCCTTTGTGTCTAGAGTTCTTTTTCCGAACTTGCTTCACATGAGTAACCTTGGGTGGTGATACCACACTAGGCACCTGCACAGGAGCAGGAATAGCGACACTTGTTGGTCGCACAAAGGTAGTGCGGGAAGTGCTAGCAGTAGCAAGGGGAACAGAGGTGTCATAACCTAAACCAGATTTATCTGAATGGGATTTACCGCTTCCTAACAGAGAGTTTAGATTAGCACTTGCTTTACCAAACCCAACCAATTGTTTGTTAGCAGCAAACAACTCAGCCTTTACTCTCTCATGCTCCAGTACAAGGGATCGATACCGTGTTTCAAGATCATTATTCAGTTTTTCCAGAGTGACAATACGCACTTGGAAATCCTCCTTTTCCTTCACAAATTCTTCCTTCAACATGTTGGAATCACCTGTAAGGTTGCATATATCCTGTCCAAGGCTCTCTACCTGATCCTGCAAGACGGTGTTAGTTTTTTCAAGCAACTTTACTTGTTGCATAGAAAACTTATACATGTCACATAATTCACTAGTAGTAGCATGAACACCAGAATCAGAAACATTAATATCAGTAGAAGAGGATACAATACCTCCTGGATGTTCATCCAGGGATGCACTGAAGACCACATAATTTGAGACAACATTTGAGAGATTCCCATCATCATCATCATCTGAATCATCCCATGTTACTGTGAGATTCGCTTTGGAATTATCACCAGGTTTACGATCAACCTTCTTATCACATTCATTTGCAAAGTGTCCATAATCACGACACTTGTAACATTGGACATCTTTACGATCAACTCGAGCTCTTCTCCCATCCACAGAGAACCGCTCAAAACCACGACTTCTAGGAGCATTTGAGGAATCAGGAAATCGCTTTCGAGGATCTCGATTCTGTTGATATTTCAGAATCTTCTGAAAGCTACGTGACAGGAACGCATAGTTATCATCCACATCCTGTTCTTCATCATCAGAAGGTCCTGTGGAAGGTTCTTTAGACGATGTAGCTTTGAATGCTACAGATTTGTTCTTCAAAGGTTCTTCCAAAGCCTGTTCCATCTCACATGTCCTTAGTTTGCCAGCAAGTGTCTCGATGGACATGTTCTTAATCACATTACTTTCAGTGATGGCATCCTTTCGTGAACGAAACCGAGGAGGCAAAGCACACAAAATCTTACGGACCACCTGTGTGTCAGTATATGCATGACCAATAGCCGCACTGCAGTTGATGATGTCTTGGAGACGAATAAAGAAATCATCAAAAGTCTCAGAATTATCCATCCGGAGATTCTCAAACTGAGATGTTAACAGTTCCAGCTTACTTTCTTTGACTGTTTCGTCACCTTCATGTGTACAGATAAGCCTGTTCCATGCATCTTTAGCCTCTTCACAGCCCTGCACCCTACGAAACTCACTAGCATTTAATGCCATGAAAATAGCATTGAGTGCCTTGTTGTTATAATTTGCCAACAACTTCTGTTCAGGCGTCCACTTTTCACGTGGCGTCAGTGATGTAACAGCAGTATCATCAGTACCTGTAGTAGTCAGAGGTTCTTTCCACCCTGTGACAACAGAAAGCCAGACTTCTTCTCCTAAAGCTTGGAGATAAGCTCGCATACGTACTTTCCAATGACCAAAGTCCTTTCCACTGAATTGTGGAGGAAGACTTGAAGTAGCAGACTTGTGAGAATCCATAAAGCACTATTGATCGTTAGCGTGAGCCTTTACGCTCCTTAACCAGCCCCCAGCGACTGATACCAATTGAGAAACTACAAATAGTGCTAGTATAACAAATGTGAATTCAAGCAAGCAAATAGTGCTAGTATAACAAATGTGAATTCAAGCAAGCAAACAAACAAATGTGAATTCAAACAAGCAAACAAACAATACGCGGAAAGTAAATAACACACAGAAGTTTTTTAACGTGGTAAAACCCAAACTGGGAAACGTCCACGGTTGTCCTCGCGACAACAAAATAATCCACTAGATGAAAAGAGATGTACAAACCTATCAACTACCTGCACTCACTGCGAGTTGATACTCCTGGTTATCTCTAACACCTTGACTTCACCAGAGCACCTTGATGTACGCACAAGACACTCGACTTCTTGATGAACACACAAGAAGACTCGAAGCCGAATTCACAATAACTCTTCAAGATCACAAAGATATGAATTGGGAAAAGGGGGAAGAAAGGGAATTTAGTTCAATAGCCACAAACAAATTTACTATCACAAACCTAACCAAAACACATGAACAAGAAGAAGGTTGGACGGCCAAAGAACTGTCTTGTTCTGTAGAAGAGAAACCCTATTTATACTTAGGGTTGAAAACCTAGGAAAATGGGCCGAAACTGTGCAAACCGACTTTGGACGTTCGTACGTCGATATGACGTTCGAACGTCGCCACACAAAAATAAGCCTGCTGCCTAACATGACGTACGAACGCTCTAAACCGGTACGTACGTCTCCATACGAAAACACGTCTGCTGACTACCTGGACGTACGAACGTCCTAACTGAGTACGTACGTCCTGACCAAAAGAAGTTCTCTGCTTCAGTGAACGTACGTACGTCCTAACTCGGTACGTACGTCCAGAACCCAGTAACTTTCCCTAGACAGACCTAAGAGACACAAGGACACGAGACGACCATGCGTACATCTTGGTTTTCCTAACAATGAATTCAAGGCGAGATAACCAAAGACACTTTGTCACAAAATTGATGTCAAACCACTTCGTGCCGGTTTCATCGTCCATTTCCAAGTTCGGACCGAAAACCGATTAAATACCGACCGAACGGACGGACATAAACCTCGTTTTTACGGACAAAACGTTGTTTTTTCGACTTAGAACAACCCGAGTTAAGCTATTGAGTGGCTAGTCTCTTAGGTGTATCGTTTTCTTTGCGAGAACATGTGTGTTTCGTCCACTTATAAGTTCGGAATGTCCGGACAAAACATCGTTCCCATGGTCCAAACGTTCTACATTGGCCTTAAAACGTCTCGGCTAAGACTTGTCAATCTTGAGGTTTTAGATTCCAAAACAAGTGAGTTTCGTCCATTTCCAAGTTCGGACCGAAAACCGATTAAATACCGACCGAACGGACGGACATAAACCTCGTTTTTACGGACAAAACGTTGTTTTTTCTCCTTAGAACAACCCGAGTTAAGCTATTGAGTGGGTACGCTCTTAGGTGTAAACATGTCTGTTTCGTCCACTTATAAGTTCGGAAAAAAAATGGAGTACATACCAAGCCGAATGTCCGGACGAAAGTTCGTTCCCATGGTCCAAATGTTCTATATTGGCCTTAAAACGTCTCGGGTAAGCCTTGTTGATCTTGAGGTTTTATATTCCAAGACAAGTGAGTTTCGTCCATTGCAAGTTCGGACAAAAAACCGAGTAAATAACGACCGAACGGACGGACATAAACCTCGTTTTTTACGGACGAAACGTTGTTTTTTCGCCTTAGAACGCCCCGAGTTAAGCAATTGAGTGGCTAGTGTCTTAGGTGTATCATTTTCTATGCGAAAACATGTGTGTTTCGTCCACTTATAAGTTCGGAACAAAAATGGAGTACATACAAAGCCGAATGTCCGGACAAAACTTCGTTACCATGGTCCAAACTTTCTATATTGGCCTTAAAACGTCTCGGCTAAGCCTTGTCGATCTTGAGGTTTTAGATTGCAAAACAAGTGAGTTTCGTCCATTTCCAAGTTCGGACCGAAAACCGACTAAATAACGACCGAACGGACGGACATAAACCTCGTTTTTACGGACAAAATGTTTTTTTTTCTCCTTAGAACAACCCGAGTTAAGCTATTGAGTGGCTAGTTTCTTAGGTGTATCGTTTTCTTTGCGAGAACATGTGTATTTCGTCCACTTATAAGTTCGATATGTCCGGACAAAACATCGTTCCCATGGTCCAAACGTTCTACATTGGCCTTAAAACGTCTCGGCTAAGCCTTGTCAATCTTGAGGTTTTAGATTCCAAAACAAGTGAGTTTCGTCCATTTCCAAGTTCGGACCGAAAACCGATTAAATACCGACCGAACGGACGGACATAAACCTCGTTTTTACGGACAAAACGTTGTTTTTTCGACTTAGAACAACCCGAGTTAAGCTATTGAGTGGCTAGTCTCTTAGGTGTATCGTTTTCTTTGCGAGAACATGTGTGTTTCGTCCACTTATAAGTTCGGAATGTCCGGACAAAACATCGTTCCCATGGTCCAAACGTTCTACATTGGCCTTAAAACGTCTCGGCTAAGACTTGTCAATCTTGAGGTTTTAGATTCCAAAACAAGTGAGTTTCGTCCATTTCCAAGTTCGGACCGAAAACCGATTAAATACCGACCGAACGGACGGACATAAACCTCGTTTTTACGGACAAAACGTTGTTTTTTCTCCTTAGAACAACCCGAGTTAAGCTATTGAGTGGGTACGCTCTTAGGTGTAAACATGTCTGTTTCGTCCACTTATAAGTTCGGAAAAAAAATGGAGTACATACCAAGCCGAATGTCCGGACGAAAGTTCGTTCCCATGGTCCAAATGTTCTATATTGGCCTTAAAACGTCTCGGGTAAGCCTTGTTGATCTTGAGGTTTTAGATTCCAAGACAAGTGAGTTTCGTCCATTGCAAGTTCGGACCAAAAACCGAGTAAATAACGACCGAACGGACGGACATAAACCTCGTTTTTACGGACAAAACGTTGTTTTTTCGCCTTAGAACGCCCCGAGTTTAGAAATTGAGTGGCTAGTGTCTTAGGTGTATCGTTTTCTATGCGAAAACATGTGTGTTTCGTCCACTTATAAGTTCGGAACAAAAATGGAGTACATACCAAGCCAAATGTCCGGACAAAACTTCGTTACCATGGTCCAAACTTTCTATATTGGCCTTAAAACGTCTCGGCTAAGCCTTGTCGATCTTGAGGTTTTAGATTGCAAAACAAGTGAGTTTCGTCCATTTCCAAGTTCGGACCGAAAACCGACTAAATAACGACCGAACGGACGGACATAAACCTCGTTTTTACGGACAAAATGTTTTTTTTTCTCCTTAGAACAACCCGAGTTAAGCTATTGAGTGGCTAGTCTCTAAGGTGTATCGTTTTCTTTGCGAGAACATGTGTATTTCGTCCACTTATAAGTTCGATATGTCCGGACAAAACATCGTTCCCATGGTCCAAACGTTCTACATTGGCCTTAAAACGTCTCGGCTAAGCCTTGTCAATCTTGAGGTTTTAGATTCCAAAACAAGTGAGTTTCGTCCATTTCCAAGTTCGGACCGAAAACCGATTAAATACCGACCGAACGGACGGACATAAACCTCGTTTTTACGGACAAAACGTTGTTTTTTCTCCTTAGAACAACCCGAGTTAAGCTATTGAGTGGCTAGTCTCTTAGGTGTATCGTTTTCTTTGCGAGAACATGTGTGTTTCGTCCACTTATAAGTTCGGAATGTCCGGACAAAACATCGTTCCCATGGTCCAAACGTTCTACATTGGCCTTAAAACGTCTCGGCTAAGACTTGTCAATCTTGAGGTTTTAGATTCCAAAACAAGTGAGTTTCGTCCATTTCCAAGTTCGGACCGAAAACCGATTAAATACCGACCGAACGGACGGACATAAACCTCGTTTTTACGGACAAAACGTTGTTTTTTCTCCTTAGAACAACCCGAGTTAAGCTATTGAGTGGGTACGCTCTTAGGTGTAAACATGTCTGTTTCGTCCACTTATAAGTTCGGAAAAAAAATGGAGTACATACCAAGCCGAATGTCCGGACGAAAGTTCGTTCCCATGGTCCAAATGTTCTATATTGGCTTTAAAACGTCTCGGGTAGGCCTTGTTGATCTTGAGGTTTTAGATTCCAAGACAAGTGAGTTTCGTCCATTGCAAGTTCGGACCAAAAACCGAGTAAATAACGACCGAACGGACGGACATAAACCTCGTTTTTACGGACGAAACGTTGTTTTTTCGCCTTAGAACGCCCCGAGTTTAGAAATTGAGTGGCTAGTGTCTTAGGTGTATCGTTTTCTATGCGAAAACATGTGTGTTTCGTCCACTTATAAGTTCGGAACAAAAATGGAGTACATACCAAGCCGAATGTCCGGACAAAACTTCGTTACCATGGTCCAAACTTTCTATATTGGCCTTAAAACGTCTCGGCTAAGCCTTGTCGATCTTGAGGTTTTATATTGCAAAACAAGTGAGTTTCGTCCATTTCCAAGTTCGGACCGAAAACCGACTAAATAACGACCGAACGGACGGACATAAACCTCATTTTTACGGACAAAATGTTTTTTTTTCTCCTTAGAACAACCCGAGTTAAGCTATTGAGTGGCTAGTCTCTTAGGTGTATCGTTTTCTTTGCGAGAACATGTGTATTTCGTCCACTTATAAGTTCGATATGTCCGGACAAAACATCGTTCCCATGGTCCAAACGTTCTACATTGGCCTTAAAACGACTCGGCTAAGCCTTGTCAATCTTGAGGTTTTAGATTCCAAGACAAGTGAGTTTCGTCCATTTCCAAGTTCGGACCGAAAACCGATTAAATACCGACCGAACGGACGGACATAAACCTCGTTTTTACGGACAAAACGTTGTTTTTTTCTCCTTAGAACAACCCGAGTTAAGCTATTGAGTGGGTAGTCTCTTAGGTGTAAACATGTGTGTTTCGTCCACTTATAAGTTCGGAAAAAAAATGGAGTACATACCTAGCCGAATGTCCGGACGAAAGTTCGTTCCCATGGTCCAAATGTTCTATATTGGCCTTAAAACGTCTCGGGTAAGCCTTGTTGATCTTGAGGTTTTAGATTCCAAGACAAGTGAGTTTCGTCCATTGCAAGTTCGGACCAAAAACCGAGTAAATAACGACCGAACGGACGGACATAAACCTCGTTTTTACGGACAAAACGTTGTTTTTTCGCCTTAGAACGCCCCGAGTTTAGAAATTGAGTGGCTAGTGTCTTAGGTGTATCGTTTTCTATGCGAAAACATGTGTGTTTCGTCCACTTATAAGTTCGGAACAAAAATGGAGTACATACCAAGCCAAATGTCCGGACAAAACTTCGTTACCATGGTCCAAACTTTCTATATTGGCCTTAAAACGTCTCGGCTAAGCCTTGTCGATCTTGAGGTTTTAGATTGCAAAACAAGTGAGTTTCGTCCATTTCCAAGTTCGGACCGAAAACCGACTAAATAACGACCGAACGGACGGACATAAACCTCGTTTTTACGGACAAAATGTTTTTTTTTCTCCTTAGAACAACCCGAGTTAAGCTATTGAGTGGCTAGTCTCTTAGGTGTATCGTTTTCTTTGCGAGAACATGTGTATTTCGTCCACTTATAAGTTCGATATGTCCGGACAAAACATCGTTCCCATGGTCCAAACGTTCTACATTGGCCTTAAAACGACTCGGCTAAGCCTTGTCAATCTTGAGGTTTTAGATTCCAAGACAAGTGAGTTTCGTCCATTTCCAAGTTCGGACCGAAAACCGATTAAATTCCGACCGAACGGACGGACATAAACCTCGTTTTTACGGACAAAACGTTGTTTTTTCTCCTTAGAACAACCCGAGTTAAGCTATTGAGTGGGTAGTCTCTTAGGTGTAAACATGTGTGTTTCGTCCACTTATAAGTTCGGAAAAAAAATGGAGTACATACCTAGCCGAATGTCCGGACGAAAGTTCGTTCCCATGGTCCAAATGTTCTATATTGGCCTTAAAACGTCTCGGGTAAGCCTTGTTGATCTTGAGGTTTTATATTCCAAGACAAGTGAGTTTCGTCCATTGCAAGTTCGGACCAAAAACCGAGTAAATAACGACCGAACGGACGGACATAAACCTCGTTTTTACGGACGAAACGTTGTTTTTTCGCCTTAGAACGCCCCGAGTTAAGCAATTGAGTGGCTAGTGTCTTAGGTGTATCATTTTCTATGCGAAAACATGTGTGTTTCGTCCACTTATAAGTTCGGAACAAAAATGGAGTACATACAAAGCCGAATGTCCGGACAAAACTTCGTTACCATGGTCCAAACTTTCTATATTGGCCTTAAAACGTCTCGGCTAAGCCTTGTCGATCTTGAGGTTTTAGATTGCAAAACAAGTGAGTTTCGTCCATTTCCAAGTTCGGACCGAAAACCGACTAAATAATGACCGAACGGACGGACATAAACCTCGTTTTTACGGACAAAATGTTTTTTTTTCTCCTTAGAACAACCCGAGTTAAGCTATTGAGTGGCTAGTCTCTTAGGTGTATCGTTTTCTTTGCGAGAACATGTGTATTTCGTCCACTTATAAGTTCGATATGTCCGGACAAAACATCGTTCCCATGGTCCAAACGTTCTACATTGGCCTTAAAACGTCTCGGCTAAGCCTTGTCAATCTTGAGGTTTTAGATTCCAAAACAAGTGAGTTTCGTCCATTTCCAAGTTCGGACCGAAAACCGATTAAATACCGACCGAACGGACGGACATAAACCTCGTTTTTACGGACAAAACGTTGTTTTTTCTCCTTAGAACAACCCGAGTTAAGCTATTGAGTGGGTAGTCTCTTAGGTGTAAACATGTGGGTTTCGTCCACTTATAAGTTCGGAAAAAAAATGGAATACATACCTAGCCGAATGTCCGGACGAAAGTTCGTTCCCATGGTGCAAATGTTCTATATTGGCCTTAAAACGTCTCGGGTAAGCCTTGTTGATCTTGAGGTTTTATATTCCAAGACAAGTGAGTTTCGTCCATTGCAAGTTCGGACCAAAAACCGAGTAAATAACGACCGAACGGACGGACATAAACCTCATTTTTACGGACGAAACGTTGTTTTTTCGCCTTAGAACGCCCCGAGTTAAGCAATTGAGTGGCTAGTGTCTTAGGTGTATCGTTTTCTATGCGAAAACATGTGTGTTTCGTCCACTTATAAGTTCGGAACAAAAATGGAGTACATACAAAGCCGAATGTCCGGACAAAACTTCGTTACCATGGTCCAAACTTTCTATATTGGCCTTAAAACGTCTCGGCTAAGCCTTGTCGATCTTGAGGTTTTAGATTGCAAAACAAGTGAGTTTCGTCCATTTCCAAGTTCGGACCGAAAACCGACTAAATAACGACCGAACGGACGGACATAAACCTCGTTTTTACGGACAAAATGTTGTTTTTTCTCCTTAGAACAACCCGAGTTAAGCTATTGAGTGGCTAGTCTCTTAGGTGTATCGTTTTCTTTGCGAGAACATGTGTGTTTCGTCCACTTATAAGTTCGATATGTCCGGACAAAACATCGTTCCCATGGTCCAAACGTTCTACATTGGCCTTAAAACGTCTCGGCTAAGCCTTGTCAATCTTGAGGTTTTAGATTCCAAAACAAGTGAGTTTCGTCCATTTCCAAGTTCGGACCGAAAACCGATTAAATACCGACCGAACGGACGGACATAAACCTCGTTTTTACGGACAAAACGTTGTTTTTTCTCCTTAGAACAACCCGAGTTAAGCTATTGAGTGGGTAGTCTCTTAGGTGTAAACATGTGTGTTTCGTCCACTTATAAGTTCGGAAAAAAAATGGAGTACATACCTAGCCGAATGTCCGGACGAAAGTTCGTTCCCATGGTCCAAATGTTCTATATTGGCCTTAAAACGTCTCGGGTAAACCTTGTTGATCTTGAGGTTTTAGATTCCAAGACAAGTGAGTTTCGTCCATTGCAAGTTCGGACCAAAAACCGAGTAAATAACGACCGAACGGACGGACATAAACCTCGTTTTTATGGACGAAACGTTGTTTTTTCTCCTTAGAACGCCCCGAGTTAAGCAATTGAGTGGCTAGTGTCTTAGGTGTATCGTTTTCTATGCGAAAACATGTGTGTTTCGTCCACTTATAAGTTCGGAACAAAAATGGAGTACATACAAAGCCGAATGTCCGGACAAAACTTCGTTACCATGGACCAAACTTTCTATATTGGCCTTAAAACGTCTCGGCTAAGCCTTGTCGATCTTGAGGTTTTATATTGCAAAACAAGTGAGTTTCGTCCATTTCCAAGTTCGGACCGAAAACCGACTAAATAACGACCGAACGGACGGACATAAACCTCGTTTTTACGGACAAAATGTTTTTTTTTCTCCTTAGAACAACCCGAGTTAAGCTATTGAGTGGCTAGTCTCTTAGGTGTATCGTTTTCTTTGCGAGAACATGTGTATTTCGTCCACTTATAAGTTCGATATGTCCGGACAAAACATCGTTCCCATGGTCCAAACGTTCTACATTGGCCTTAAAACGTCTCGGCTAAGCCTTGTCAATCTTGAGGTTTTAGATTCCAAAACAAGTGAGTTTCGTCCATTTCCAAGTTCGGACCGAAAACCGATTAAATACCGACCGAACGGACGGACATAAACCTCGTTTTTACGGACAAAACGTTGTTTTTTCTCCTTAGAACAACCCGAGTTAAGCTATTGAGTGGCTAGTCTCTTAGGTGTATCGTTTTCTTTGCGAGAACATGTGTGTTTCGTCCACTTATAAGTTCGGAATGTCCGGACAAAACATCGTTCCCATGGTCCAAACGTTCTACATTGGCCTTAAAACGTCTCGGCTAAGACTTGTCAATCTTGAGGTTTTAGATTCCAAAACAAGTGAGTTTCGTCCATTTCCAAGTTCGGACCGAAAACCGATTAAATACCGACCGAACGGACGGACATAAACCTCGTTTTTACGGACAAAACGTTGTTTTTTCTCCTTAGAACAACCCGAGTTAAGCTATTGAGTGGGTAGTCTCTTAGGTGTAAACATGTGGGTTTCGTCCACTTATAAGTTCGGAAAAAAAATGGAATACATACCTAGCCGAATGTCCGGACGAAAGTTCGTTCCCATGGTCCAAATGTTCTATATTGGCCTTAAAACGTCTCGGGTAAGCCTTGTTGATCTTGAGGTTTTATATTCCAAGACAAGTGAGTTTCGTCCATTGCAAGTTCGGACCAAAAACCGAGTAAATAACGACCGAACGGACGGACATAAACCTCGTTTTTACGGACGAAACGTTGTTTTTTCGCCTTAGAACGCCCCGAGTTAAGCAATTGAGTGGCTAGTGTCTTAGGTGTATCGTTTTCTATGCGAAAACATGTGTGTTTCGTCCACTTATAAGTTCGGAACAAAAATGGAGTACATACAAAGCCGAATGTCCGGACAAAACTTCGTTACCATGGTCCAAACTTTCTATATTGGCCTTAAAACGTCTCGGCTAAGCCTTGTCGATCTTGAGGTTTTAGATTCAAAAACAAGTGAGTTTCGTCCATTTCCAAGTTCGGACCAAAAAGCGAGTAAATACCGACGGAACGGACGGACATAAACTTCGTTTTTACGGACAAAACGTTGTTTTTTCTCCTTAGAACAACCCGAGTTAAGCTATTGAGTGGCTAGTCTCTTAGGTGTATCGTTTTCTTTGCGAGAACATGTGTGTTTCGTCCACTTATAAGTTCGGAACAAAAATGGAGTACATACAAAGCCGAATGTCCGGACAAAACTTCGTTCCCATGGTCCAAACGTTCTATATTGGCCTTAAAACGTCTCGGCTAAGCCTTGTCAATCTTGAGGTTTTAGATTCCAAAACAAGTGAGTTTCGTCCATTTCCAAGTTCGGACCGAAAACCGATTAAATACCGACCGAACGGACGGACATAAACCTCGTTTTTACGCACAAAACGTTGTTTTTTCTCCTTAGAACAACCCGAGTTAAGCTATTCAGTGGCTAGTCTCTTAGGTGTATCGTTTTCTATGCGAGAACATGTGTGTTTCGTCCACTTATAAGTTCGGAATGTCCGGACAAAACTTCGTTCCCATGGTCCAAACGTTCTACATTGGCCTTAAAACGTCTCGGCTAAGCCTTGTCAATCTTGAGGTTTTAGATTCCAAAACAAGTGAGTTTCGTCCATTTCCAAGTTCGGACCGAAAACCGATTAAATACCGACCGAACGGTCGGACATAAACCTCGTTTTTACGGACAAAACGTTGTTTTTTCTCCTTAGAACAACCCGCGTTAAGCTATTGAGTGGCTAGTCTCTTAGGTGTATCGTTTTCTATGCGAGAACATGTGTGTTTCGTCCACTTATAAGTTCGGAACAAAAATGGAGTACATACAAAGCCGAATGTCCGGACAAAACTTCGTTCCCATGATCCAAACGTTCTATATTGGCCTTAAAACGTCTCGGCTAAGCCTTGTCAATCTTTAGGTTTAAGATTCCAAAAGGAGTGAGTTTCGTCCATTTCCAAGTTTGGACCGAAAACCGAGTAAATACCGACCGAACGGACGGACATAAACCTCGTTTTTACGGACAAAACATTGTTTTTTCTCCTTAGAACAACCCGAGTTAAGCTATTGAGTGGCTAGTCTCTTAGGTGTATCGTTTTCTATGCGAAAACATGTGTGTTTCGTCAACTTATAAGTTCGGAACAAAAATGGAGTACATACCAAGCCGAATGTCCGGACAAAACTTTGTTACCATGGTCCAAACTTTCTATATTGGCCTTAAAACGTCTCGGCTAAGCCTTGTCAATCTTGAGGTTTTAGATTGCAAAACAAGTGAGTTTCGTCGATTTCCAAGTTCGGACCGAAAACCGACTAAATAACGACCGAACGGACGCACATAAACCTCGTTTTTACGGACAAAACTTTGTTTTTTCTGCTTAGAACAACCCGAGTTAAGCTATTGAGTGGCTAGTCTCTTAGGTGTATCGTTTTCTTTGCGAGAACATATGTGTTTCGTCCACTTATAAGTTCGGAATGTCCGGACAAAACATAATTCCCATGGTCCAAACGTTCTACATTGGCCTTAAAACGTCTCGGCTAAGCCTTGTCAATCTTGAGGTTTTAGATTCCAAAACAAGTGAGTTTCGTCCATTTCCAAGTTCGGACCGAAAACCGATTAAATACTGACCGAACGGACGGACATAAACCTCGTTTTTGCGGACAAAATGTTGTTTTTTCTCCTTAGAACAACCCGAGTTAAGCTATTGAGTGGGTAGGCTCTTAGGTGTAAACATGTGTGTTTCGTCCACTTATAAGTTCGGAAAAAAAATGGAGTACATACCAAGCCGAATGTCCGGACGAAAGTTCGTTCCCATGGTCCAAATGTTCTATATTGGCCTTAAAACGTCTCGGGTAAGCCTTGTTGATCTTGAGGTTTTAGATTCCAAGACAAGTGAGTTTCATCCATTGCAAGTTCGGACCAAAAACCGAGTAAATAACGACCGAACGGACGGACATAAACCTCATTTTTACGGACGAAACGTTGTTTTTTCGCCTTAGAACGCCCCGAGTTAAGCAATTGAGTGGCTAGTGTCTTAGGTGTATCGTTTTCTATGCGAAAACATGTGTGTTTCGTCCACTTATAAGTTCGGAACAAAAATGGAGTACATACCAAGCCGAATGTCCGGACAAAACTTCGTTACCATGGTCCAAACTTTCTATATTGGCCTTAAAACGTCTCGTCTAAGCCTTGTCGATCTTGAGGTTTTAGATTGCAAAACAAGTGAGTTTCGTCCATTTCCAAGTTCAGACCGAAAACCGACTAAATAACGACCGAACGGACGGACATAAACCTCGTTTTTACGGACGAAACGTTGTTTTTTCGCCTTAGAACTACCCGAGTTAACCAATTGAGGCGCTAGTCTCGTAGGTGTATCGTTTTCTATGCAAAAACATGTGTGTTTCGTCCACTTATAAGTTCGGAACAAAAATGGAGTACATACCAAGCCGAATATCCGGACAAAACTTCGTTTGCATGGTCCAAACGTTCTATATTGGCCTTAAAACGTCTCGGCTAAGCCTTGTCGATCTTGAGGTTTTAGATTGCAAAACAAGTGAGTTTCGTCCATTTCCAAGTTCAGGCCGAAAACCGACTAAATAACGACCGAACGGACGGACATAAACCTCGTTTTTACGGACAAAACGTTGTTTTTTCTCCTTAGAACAACCCGAGTTAAGCTATTGAGTGGCTAGTCTCTTAGGTGTATCGTTTTCTATGCGAGAACATGTGTGTTTCGTCCACTTATAAGTTCGGAATGTCCGGACAAAACTTCGTTACCATGGTCCAAACTTTCTATATTGGCCTTAAAACGTCTCGGCTAAGCCTTGTCGATCTTGAGGTTTTAGATTGCAAAACAAGTGAGTTTCGTCGATTTCCAAGTTCGGACCGAAAACCGACTAAATACCGACCGAACGGACGGACATAAACCTCGTTTTTACGCACAAAACGTTGTTTTTTCTCCTTAGAACAACCCGAGTTAAGCTATTGAGTGGGTAGTCTCTTAGGTGTAAACATGTGTGTTTCGTCCACTTATAAGTTCGGAAAAAAAATGGAGTACATACCTAGCCGAATGTCCGGACGAAAGTTCGTTCCCATGGTCCAAATGTTCTATATTGGCCTTAAAACGTCTCGGGTAAGCCTTGTTGATCTTGAGGTTTTAGATTCCAAGACAAGTGAGTTTCGTCCATTGCAAGTTCGGACCAAAAACCGAGTAAATAACGACCGAACGGACGGACATAAACCTCATTTTTACGGACGAAACGTTGTTTTTCGCCTTAGAACGCCCCGAGTTAAGCAATTGAGTGGCTAGTGTCTTAGGTGTATCGTCTTCTATGCGAAAACATGTGTGTTTCGTCCACTTATAAGTTCGGAACAAAAATGGAGTACATACCAAGCCGAATGTCCGGACAAAACTTCGATCCCATGGTCCAAATGTTATATATTGTCCTTAAAACGTGCCGGCTAAGGCTTGTCGATCTTGAGGTTTTAGATTCAAAAACAAGTGAGTTTCGTCCATTTCCAAGTTCGGACCGAAAAGCGAGTAAATACCGACGGAACGGACGGACATAAACTTCGTTTTTACGGACAAAACGTTGTTTTTTCTCCTTAGAACAACCCGAGTTAAGCTATTGAGTGGCTAGTCTCTTAGGTGTATACTTTTCTTTGCGAGAACATGTGTGTTTCGTCCACTTATAAGTTCGGAACAAAAATGGAGTACATACAAAGCCGAATGTCCGGACAAAACTTCGTTCCCATGGTCCAAACGTTCTATATTGGCCTTAAAACGTCTCGGCTAAGCCTTGTCAATCTTGAGGTTTTAGATTCCAAAACAAGTGAGTTTCGTCCATTTCCAAGTTTGGACCGAAAACCGAGTAAATACCGACCAAACGGACGGACATAAACCTCGTTTTTACGGACGAAACGTTGTTTTTTCGCCTTAGAACGCCCCGAGTTAAGCAATTGACTGGCTAGTGTCTTAGGTGTATCGTTTTCTATGCGAAAACATGTGTGTTTCGTCCACTTATAAGTTCGGAACAAAAATGGAGCACATACCAAGCCGAATGTCCGGACAAAACTTCGTTACCATGGTCCAAACTTTCTATATTGGCCTTAAAACGTCTCGGCTAAGCCTTGTCGATCTTGAGGTTTTAGATTGCAAAACAAGTGAGTTTCGTCCATTTCCAAGTTCGGACCGAAAACCGACTAAATACCGACCGAACGGACGGACATAAACCTCGTTTTTACGCACAAAACGTTGTTTTTTCTCCTTAGAACAACCCGAGTTAAGCTATTGAGTGGGTAGTCTCTTAGGTGTAAACATGTGTGTTTCGTCCACTTATAAGTTCGGAAAAAAAATGGAGTACATACCTAGCCGAATGTCCGGACGAAAGTTCGTTCCCATGGTCCAAATGTTCTATATTGGCCTTAAAACGTCTTGGGTAAGCCTTGTTGATCTTGAGGTTTTAGATTCCAAGACAAGTGAGTTTCTCTATTGCAAGTTCGGACCAAAAACCGAGTAAATAACGACCGAACGGACGGACATAAACCTCGTTTTTAAGGACGAAACGTTGTTTTTTTGCCTTAGAACGCCCCGAGTTAAGCAATTGAGTGGCTAGTGTCTTAGGTGTATCATTTTCTATGCGAAAACATGTGTGTTTCGTCCACTTATAAGTTCGGAACAAAAATGGAGTACATACCAAGCCGAATGTCCGGACAAAACTTCGATCCCATGGTCCAAATGTTATTTATTGTCCTTAAAACGTGCCGGCTAAGGCTTGTCGATCTTGAGGTTTTAGATTCAAAAACAAGTGAGTTTCGTCCATTTCCAAGTTCGGACCAAAAAGCGAGTAAATACCGACGGAACGGACGGACATAAACTTCGTTTTTACGGACAAAACGTTGTTTTTTCTCCTTAGAACAACCCGAGTTAAGCTATTGAGTGGCTAGTCTCTTAGGTGTATCGTTTTCTTTGCGAGAACATGTGTGTTTCGTCCACTTATAAGTTCGGAACAAAAATGGAGTACATACAAAGCCGAATGTCCGGACAAAACTTCGTTCCCATGGTCCAAACGTTCTATATTGGCCTTAAAACGTCTCGGCTAAGCCTTGTCAATCTTGAGGTTTTAGATTCCAAAACAAGTGAGTTTCGTCCATTTCCAAGTTCGGACCGAAAACCGATTAAATACCGACCGAACGGACGGACATAAACCTCGTTTTTACGGACAAAACGTTGTTTTTTCTCCTTAGAACAACCCGAGTTAAGCTATTCAGTGGCTAGTCTCTTAGGTGTATCGTTTTCTATGCGAGAACATGTGTGTTTCGTCCACTTATAAGTTCGGAATGTCCGGACAAAACTTCGTTCCCATGGTCCAAACGTTCTACATTGGCCTTAAAACGTCTCGGCTAAGCCTTGTCAATCTTGAGGTTTTAGATTCCAAAACATGTGAGTTTCGTCCATTTCCAAGTTCGGACCGAAAACCGATTAAATACCGACCGAACGGACGGACATAAACCTCGTTTTTACGGACAAAACGTTGTTTTTTCTCCTTAGAACAACCCGCGTTAAGCTATTGAGTGGCTAGTCTCTTAGGTGTATCGTTTTCTATGCGAGAACATGTGTGTTTCGTCCACTTATAAGTTCGGAACAAAAATGGAGTACATACAAAGCCGAATGTCCGGACAAAACTTCGTTCCCATGATCCAAACGTTCTATATTGGCCTTAAAACGTCTCGGCTAAGCCTTGTCAATCTTTAGGTTTTAGATTCCAAAAGGAGTGAGTTTCGTCCATTTCCAAGTTTGGACCGAAAACCGAGTAAATACCGACCGAACGGACGGACATAAACCTCGTTTTTACGGACAAAACATTGTTTTTTCTCCTTAGAACAACCCGAGTTAAGCTATTGAGTGGCTAGTCTCTTAGGTGTATCGTTTTCTATGCGAAAACATGTGTGTTTCGTCCACTTATAAGTTCGGAACAAAAATGGAGTACATACCAAGCCGAATGTCCGGACAAAACTTTGTTACCATGGTCCAAACTTTCTATATTGGCCTTAAAACGTCTCGGCTAAGCCTTGTCAATCTTGAGGTTTTAGATTGCAAAACAAGTGAGTTTCGTCGATTTCCAAGTTCGGACCGAAAACCGACTAAATAACGACCGAACGGACGCACATAAACCTCGTTTTTACGGACAAAACTTTGTTTTTTCTGCTTAGAACAACCCGAGTTAAGCTATTGAGTGGCTAGTCTCTTAGGTGTATCATTTTCTTTGCGAGAACATATGTGTTTCGTCCACTTATAAGTTCGGAATGTCCGGACAAAACATAATTCCCATGGTCCAAACGTTCTACATTGGCCTTAAAACGTCTCGGCTAAGCCTTGTCAATCTTGAGGTTTTAGATTCCAAAACAAGTGAGTTTCGTCCATTTCCAAGTTCGGACCGAAAACCGATTAAATACTGACCGAACGGACGGACATAAACCTCGTTTTTACGGACAAAATGTTGTTTTTTCTCCTTAGAACAACCCGAGTTAAGCTATTGAGTGGGTAGGCTCTTAGGTGTAAACATGTGTGTTTCGTCCACTTATAAGTTCGGAAAAAAAATGGAGTACATACCAAGCCGAATGTCCGGACGAAAGTTCGTTCCCATGGTCCAAATGTTCTATATTGGCCTTAAAACGTCTCGGGTAAGCCTTGTTGATCTTGAGGTTTTAGATTCCAAGACAAGTGAGTTTCATCCATTGCAAGTTCGGACCAAAAACCGAGTAAATAACGACCGAACGGACGGACATAAACCTCATTTTTACGGACGAAACGTTGTTTTTTCGCCTTAGAACGCCCCGAGTTAAGCAATTGAGTGGCTAGTGTCTTAGGTGTATCGTTTTCTATGCGAAAACATGTGTGTTTCGTCCACTTATAAGTTCGGAACAAAAATGGAGTACATACCAAGCCGAATGTCCGGACAAAACTTCGTTACCATGGTCCAAACTTTCTATATTGGCCTTAAAACGTCTCGTCTAAGCCTTGTCGATCTTGAGGTTTTAGATTGCAAAACAAGTGAGTTTCGTCCATTTCCAAGTTCAGACCGAAAACCGACTAAATAACGACCGAACGGACGGACATAAACCTCGTTTTTACGGACGAAACGTTGTTTTTTCGCCTTAGAACAACCCGAGTTAACCAATTGAGGCGCTAGTCTCGTAGGTGTATCGTTTTCTATGCAAAAACATGTGTGTTTCGTCCACTTATAAGTTCGGAACAAAAATGGAGTACATACCAACCCGAATATCCGGACAAAACTTCGTTTGCATGGTCCAAACGTTCTATATTGGCCTTAAAACGTCTCGGCTAAGCCTTGTCGATCTTGAGGTTTTAGATTGCAAAACAAGTGAGTTTCGTCCATTTCCAAGTTCAGGCCGAAAACCGACTAAATAACGACCGAACGGACGGACATAAACCTCGTTTTTACGGACAAAACGTTGTTTTTTCTCCTTAGAACAACCCGAGTTAAGCTATTCAGTGGCTAGTCTCTTAGGTGTATCGTTTTCTATGCGAGAACATGTGTGTTTCGTCCACTTATAAGTTCGGAATGTCCGGACAAAACTTCGTTACCATGGTCCAAACTTTCTATATTGGCCTTAAAACGTCTCGGCTAAGCCTTGTCGATCTTGAGGTTTTAGATTGCAAAACAAGTGAGTTTCGTCGATTTCCAAGTTCGGACCGAAAACCGACTAAATACCGACCGAACGGACGGACATAAACCTCGTTTTTACGCACAAAACGTTGTTTTTTCTCCTTAGAACAACCCGAGTTAAGCTATTGAGTGGGTAGTCTCTTAGGTGTAAACATGTGTGTTTCGTCCACTTATAAGTTCGGAAAAAAAATGGAGTACATACCTAGCCGAATGTCCGGACGAAAGTTCGTTCCCATGGTCCAAATGTTCTATATTGGCCTTAAAACGTCTCGGGTAAGCCTTGTTGATCTTGAGGTTTTAGATTCCAAGACAAGTGAGTTTCGTCCATTGCAAGTTCGGACCAAAAACCGAGTAAATAACGACCGAACGGACGGACATAAACCTCATTTTTACGGACGAAACGTTGTTTTTCGCCTTAGAACGCCCCGAGTTAAGCAATTGAGTGGCTAGTGTCTTAGGTGTATCGTTTTCTATGCGAAAACATGTGTGTTTCGTCCACTTATAAGTTCGGAACAAAAATGGAGTACATACCAAGCCGAATGTCCGGACAAAACTTCGATCCCATGGTCCAAATGTTATATATTGTCCTTAAAACGTGCCGGCTAAGGCTTGTCGATCTTGAGGTTTTAGATTCAAAAACAAGTGAGTTTCGTCCATTTCCAAGTTCGGACCGAAAAGCGAGTAAATACCGACGGAACGGACGGACATAAACTTCGTTTTTACGGACAAAACGTTGTTTTTTCTCCTTAGAACAACCCGAGTTAAGCTATTGAGTGGCTAGTCTCTTAGGTGTATACTTTTCTTTGCGAGAACATGTGTGTTTCGTCCACTTATAAGTTCGGAACAAAAATGGAGTACATACAAAGCCGAATGTCCGGACAAAACTTCGTTCCCATGGTCCAAACGTTCTATATTGGCCTTAAAACGTCTCGGCTAAGCCTTGTCAATCTTGAGGTTTTAGATTCCAAAACAAGTGAGTTTCGTCCATTTCCAAGTTTGGACCGAAAACCGAGTAAATACCGACCAAACGGACGGACATAAACCTCGTTTTTACGGACGAAACGTTGTTTTTTCGCCTTAGAACGCCCCGAGTTAAGCAATTGACTGGCTAGTGTCTTAGGTGTATCGTTTTCTATGCGAAAACATGTGTGTTTCGTCCACTTATAAGTTCGGAACAAAAATGGAGTACATACCAAGCCGAATGTCCGGACAAAACTTCGTTACCATGGTCCAAACTTTCTATATTGGCCTTAAAACGTCTCGGCTAAGCCTTGTCGATCTTGAGGTTTTAGATTGCAAAACAAGTGAGTTTTGTCCATTTCCAAGTTCGGACCGAAAACCGACTAAATAACGATCGAACGGACGGACATAAACCTCGTTTTTACGGACAAAACGTTGTTTTTCTCCTTAGAACAACCCGAGTTAAGCTATTGAGTGGCTAGTCTCTTAGGTGTATCGTTTTCTTTGCGAGAACATATGTGTTTCGTCCACTTATAAGTTCGGAATGTCCGGACAAAACATAATTCCCATGGTCCAAACGTTCTACATTGGCCTTAAAACGTTTCGGCTAAGCCTTGTCAATCTTAAGGTTTTAGATTCCAAAACAAGTGAGTTTCGTCCATTTCCAAGTCGGACCGAAAACCGATTAAATACCGACCGAACGGACGGACATAAACCTCGTTTTTACGGACAAAATGTTGTTTTTTCTCCTTAGAACAACCCGAGTTAAGCTATTGAGTGGGTAGGCTCTTAGGTGTAAACATGTGTGTTTCGTCCACTTATAAGTTCGGAAAAAAAATGGAGTACATACCAAGCCCAATGTCCGGACGAAAGTTCGTTCCCATGGTCCAAATGTTTTATATTGGCCTTAAAACGTATCGGGTAAGCCTTGTTGATCTTGAGGTTTTAGATTCCAAGACAAGTGAGTTTCGTCCATTGCAAGTTCGGACCAAAAACCGAGTAAATAACGACCGAACGGACGGACATAAACCTCGTCTTTACAGACGAAACGTTGTTTTTTCGCCTTAGAACGCCCCGAGTTAAGCAATTGAGTGGCTAGTGTCTTAGGTGTATCGTTTTCTATGCGAAAACATGTGTGTTTCGTCCACTTATAAGTTCGGAACAAAAATGGAGTACATACCAAGCCGAATGTCCGGACAAAACATCGTTACCATGGTCCAAACTTTCTATATTGGCCTTAAAGCGTCTCGGCTAAGCCTTGTCGATCTTGAGGTTTTAGATTGCAAAACAAGTGAGTTTCGTCCATTTCCAAGTTCAGACCGAAAACCGACTAAATAACGACCGAACGGACGGACATAAACCTCGTTTTTACGGACAAAACGTTGTTTTTTCTCCTTAGAACAACCCGAGTTAAGCTATTCAGTGGCTAGTCTCTTAGGTGTATCGTTTTCTATGCGAGAACATGTGTGTTTCGTCCACTTATAAGTTCGGAATGTCCGGACAAAACTTCGTTCCCATCGTCCAAACGTTCTACATTGGCCTTAAAACGTCTCGGCTAAGCCTTGTCGATCTTGAGGTTTTAGATTGCAAAACAAGTGAGTTTCGTCGATTTCCAAGTTCGGACCGAAAACCGACTAAATACCGACCGAACGGACGGACATAAACCTCGTTTTTACGCACAAAACGTTGTTTTTTCTCCTTAGAACAACCCGAGTTAAGCTATTGAGTGGGTAGTCTCTTAGGTGTATCGTTTTCTATGCGAGAACATGTGTGTTTCGTCCACTTATAAGTTCGGAACAAAAATGGAGTACATACAAAGCCGAATGTCCGGACAAAACTTCGTTCCCATGGTCCAAACGTTCTATATTGGCCTTAAAACGTCTCGGCTAAGCCTTGTCAATCTTTAGGTTTTAGATTCCAAAAGGAGTGAGTTTCGTCCATTTCCAAGTTTGGACCGAAAACCGAGTAAATACCGACCGAACGGACGGACATAAACCTCGTTTTTACGGACAAAACATTGTTTTTTCTCCTTAGAACAACCCGAGTTAAGCTATTGAGTGGCTAGTCTCTTAGGTGTATCGTTTTCTATGCGAAAACATGTGTGTTTCGTCCACTTATAAGTTCGGAACAAAAATGGAGTACATACCAAGCCGAATGTCCGGACAAAACTTCGTTACCATGGTCCAAACTTTCTATATTCGCCTTAAAATGTCTCGGCTATGCCTTGTCGATCTTGAGGTTTTAGATTGCAAAACAAGTGAGTTTCGTGGATTTCCAAGTTCGGACCGAAAACCGACTAAATAACGACCGAACGGACGGACATAAACCTCGTTTTTACGGACAAAACGTTGTTTTTTCTCCTTAGAACAACCCGAGTTAAGCTATTGAGTGGCTAGTCTCTTAGGTGTATCGTTTTCTTTTCAAGAACATGTGTGTTTCGTCCACTTATAAGTTCGGAATGTCCGGACAAAACATAATTCCCATGGTCCAAACGTTCTACATTGGCCTTAAAACGTCTCGGCTAAGCCTTGTCAATCTTAAGGTTTTAGATTCCAAAACAAGTGAGTTTCGTCCATTTCCAAGTTCGGACCGAAAACCGATTAAATACCGACCGAACGGACGGACATAAACCTCGTTTTTATGGACAAAACGTTGTTTTTTCTCCTTAGAACAACCCGAGTGAAGCTATTGAGTGGGTAGTCTCTTAGGTGTAAACATGTGTGTTTCGTCCACTTATAAGTTCGGAAAAAAAATGGAGTACATACCAAGCCGAATGTCCGGACGAAAGTTCGTTCCCATGGTCCAAATGTTCTATATTGGCCTTAAAACGTCTCGGGTAAGCCTTGTTGATCTTGAGGTTTTAGATTCCAAGACAAGTGAGTTTCGTCCATTGCAAGTTCGGACCAAAAACCGAGTAAATAACGACCGAACGGACGGACATAAACCTTGTTTTTACAGACGAAACGTTGTTTTTTCGCCTTAGAACGCCCTGAGTTAAGCAATTGAGTGGCTAGTGTCTTAGGTGTATCGTTTTCTATGCGAAAACATGTGTGTTTCGTCCACTTATAAGTTCGGAACAAAAATGGAGTACATACCATGCCGAATGTCCGGACAAAACTTCATTACCATGGTCCAACCTTTCTATATTGGCCTTAAAACGTCTCGGCTAAGCCTTGTCGATCTTGAGGTTTTAGATTGCAAAACAAGTGAGTTTCGTCCATTTCCAAGTTCGGACCGAAAACCGACTAAATAACGACCGAACGGACGGACATAAACCTCGTTTTTACGGACAAAATGTTATTTTTTCTCCTTAGAACAACCCGAGTTAAGCTATTGAGTGGCTAGTCTCTTAGGTGTATCGTTTTCTTTGCGAGAACATGTGTGTTTCGTCCACTTATAAGTTCGGAACAAAAATGGAGTACATACCAAGCCGAATGTCCGGACAAAACTTCGTTCCCATGGTCCAAATTGGCCTTAAAACGGCTCGGCTAAGCCTTGTCAATCTTGAGGGTTTAGATTCCAAAACAAGTGAGTTTCGTCCATTTCCGAGTTCGGACCGAAAACCGAGTAAATACCGACCGAACGGACGGACATAAACCTCGGTTTTACGGACGGAACATTGTTTTTTCGCCTTAGAACAACCCGAGTTAACCAATTTAGGGGCTAGTCTCGTAGGTGTATCGTTTTCTATGCGTAAACACGTGTGTTTCGTCCACTTATAAGTTCGGAACAAATATGGAGTACATACCAAGCCGAATGTCCGGACAAAACTTCGTTTCCATGGTCCAAATATTCTATATTGGCCTTAAAACGTCTCGGCGAAGCCTTGTCGATCTTGAGGTTTTAGATTCCAAAACAAGTGAATTTCGTCCATTTCCAAGTTCGGACCGAAAACCGAGTAAATACCGACCGAACGGACGGACATAAACCTTGTTTTTACGGAAAAACGTTGTTTTTTCTCCTTAGAACAACCCGCGTTAAGCTATTGAGTGGCTAGTCTCTTAGGTGTACCGTTTTCTATGCGAAAACATGTGTGTTTCGTCCACTTATAAGTTCGGAACAAAAATGGAGTACATACCAAGCCGAATGTCCGGACAAAACTTCGTTACCATGGTCCAAACTTTCTATATTGGCCTTCAAACGTCTCGGCTAAGCCTTGTCAATCTTGAGGTTTTAGATTCCAAAACAAGTGAGTTTCGTCCATTTCCAAGTTTGGACCAAAAACCGAGTAAATAACGACCGAACGGACGGACATAAACCTCGTTTTTAAGGATGAAACGTTGTTTTTTCGCCTTAGAACGCCCCAAGTTAAGCAATTGAGTGGCTAGTCTCTAAGGTGTATCGTTTTCTATGCGAAAACATGTGTGTTTCGTCCACTTATAAGTTCGGAACAAAAATGGAGTACATACCAAGCCGAATGTCCGGACAAAACTTCGATCCCATGGTCCAAATGTTCTATATTGGCCTTAAAACGTCTCGGCTAATGCTTGTCGATCTTGAGGTTTTAGATTCAAAAACAAGTGAGTTTTCGTCCATTTCCAAGTTCGGACCGAAAACCGAGTAAATACCGACCGAACGGACGGACATAAACTTCGTTTTTACGGACAAAACGTTGTTTTTTCTCCTTAGAACAACCCGAGTAAAGCTATTGAGTGGCAAGTCTCTTAGGAGTATCGTTTTCTATGCGAAAACATATGTGTTTCGTCCACTTATAAGTTCGGAACAAAAATGGAGTACATACCAAGCCAAATGTCCGGACAAATCTTCGTTCCCATGGTCCAAACGTTCTATATTGGCCTTAAAACGTCGCGGCTAAGCCTTCTCAATCTTGAGGTTTTAGATTCCAAAACAAGTGAGTTTCGTCCATTTCCAAGTTCGGACGGAAAACCGAGTAAATACCGACCGAACGGACGAACATAAACCTTGTTTTTACGGACGGAACATTGTTTTTTCGCCTTAGAACAACCCGAGTTAACAAATTGAGGGGCTAGTCTCGTAGGTGTATCATTTTCTATGCGAAAACATGTGTGTTTCGTCCACTTATAAGTTCTGAAAAAAAATGGAGTACATACCAACCCGAATGTCCGGACAAAACTTCGATCCCATGGTCCAAATGTTATATATTGCCCTTAAAACGTGCCGGCTATGGCTTGTCGATCTTGAGGTTTTAGATTCAAAAACAAGTGAGTTTCGTCCATTTCCAAGTTCGGACCGAAAACCGAGTAAATACCGACCGAACGGACGGACATAAACTTCGTTTTTACGGACAAAACGTTGTTTTTTCTCCTTAGAACAACTCGAGTTAAGCTATTGAGTGGCTAGTCTCTTAGGAGTATCGTTTTCTATGCGAAAACATATGTGTTTCGTCCACTTATAAGTTCGGAACAAAAACGGAGTACATACCAAGCCGAATGTCCGGAAATAACTTCGTTCCCATGGTCCAAATGTTATATATTGGCCTTAAAACGTCTCAGCTAAGCCTTGTCAATCTTGAGGGTTTAGATTCCAAAACAAGTGAGTTTCGTCCATTTCCAAGTTCGGACCAAAAACCGAGTAAATACCGACCGAACGGACGGACATAAACCTCGGTTTTACAGACGGAACATTGTTTTTTCTCCTTAGAACAACCCGAGTTAAGCTATTGAGTGGCTAGTCTCTTAGGAGTATCGTTTTCTATGCGAAAACATATGTGTTTCGTCCACTTATAAGTTCGGAACAAAAATGGAGTACATACCAAGCCGAATGTCCGAACAAAACTTCGTTTCCATGGTCCAAATGTTCTATATTGGCCTTAAAACGTCTCGGCTAAGCCTTGTAGATCTTGAGGTTTTAGATTCCAAAACAAGTGAGTTTCGTCTATTTCCAAGTTCGGACCAAAAACCGAGTAAATACTGACCGAACGGATGGACATAAACCTCGGTTTTACGGACGGAACATTGTTTTTTCGCCTTAGAACAACCCGAGTTAACCAATTGAGGGGCTAGTCTCGTAGGTATATCGTTTTCTATGCGAAAACACGTGTGTTTCGTCCACTTATAAGTTCGGAACAAAAATGGAGTACATACCAAGCCAAATGTCCGGACAAAACTTCGTTCCCATGGTCCAAACGTTCTATATTGGCCTTAAAACGTCGCGGCTAAGCCTTGTCAATCTTGAGGGTTTAGATTCCAAAACAAGTGAGTTTCGTCCATTTCCAAGTTCGGACAAAAAACCGAGTAAATACCGACCGAACGGACGGACATAAACCTCGGTTTTACGGACGGAACATTGTTTTTTCTCCTTAGAACAACCCGAGTTAAGCTATTGAGTGGCTAGTCTCTTAGGAGTATCGTTTTCTATGCGAAAACATATGTGTTTCGTCCACTTATAAGTTCGGAACAAAAATGGAGTACATACCAAGCCGAATGTCCGGACAAAACTTCGTTCCCATCGTCCAAATGTTATATATTGGCCTTAAAACGTCTCAGCTAAGCCTTGTCAATCTTGAGGGTTTAGATTCCAAAACAAGTGAGTTTCGTCCATTTCCAAGTTCGGACGGAAAACCGAGTAAATACCGACCGAACGGACGAACATAAACCTTGTTTTTACGGACGGAACATTGTTTTTTCGCCTTAGAACAACCCGAGTTAACAAATTGAGGGGCTAGTCTCGTAGGTGTATCATTTTCTATGCGAAAACATGTGTGTTTCGTCCACTTATAAGTTCTGAAAAAAAATGGAGTACATACCAACCCGAATGTCCGGACAAAACTTCGATCCCATGGTCCAAATGTTATATATTGCCCTTAAAACGTGCCGGCTATGGCTTGTCGATCTTGAGGTTTTAGATTCAAAAACAAGTGAGTTTCGTCCATTTCCAAGTTCGGACCGAAAACCGAGTAAATACCGACCGAACGGACGGACATAAACTTCGTTTTTACGGACAAAACGTTGTTTTTTCTCCTTAGAACAACTCGAGTTAAGCTATTGAGTGGCTAGTCTCTTAGGAGTATCGTTTTCTATGCGAAAACATATGTGTTTCGTCCACTTATAAGTTCGGAACAAAAACGGAGTACATACCAAGCCGAATGTCCGGAAATAACTTCGTTCCCATGGTCCAAATGTTATATATTGGCCTTAAAACGTCTCAGCTAAGCCTTGTCAATCTTGAGGGTTTAGATTCCAAAACAAGTGAGTTTCGTCCATTTCCAAGTTCGGACCAAAAACCGAGTAAATACCGACCGAACGGACGGACATAAACCTCGGTTTTACAGACGGAACATTGTTTTTTCTCCTTAGAACAACCCGAGTTAAGCTATTGAGTGGCTAGTCTCTTAGGAGTATCGTTTTCTATGCGAAAACATATGTGTTTCGTCCACTTATAAGTTCGGAACAAAAATGGAGTACATACCAAGCCGAATGTCCGAACAAAACTTCGTTTCCATGGTCCAAATGTTCTATATTGGCCTTAAAACGTCTCGGCTAAGCCTTGTAGATCTTGAGGTTTTAGATTCCAAAACAAGTGAGTTTCGTCTATTTCCAAGTTCGGACCAAAAACCGAGTAAATACTGACCGAACGGATGGACATAAACCTCGGTTTTACGGACGGAACATTGTTTTTTCGCCTTAGAACAACCCGAGTTAACCAATTGAGGGGCTAGTCTCGTAGGTATATCGTTTTCTATGCGAAAACACGTGTGTTTCGTCCACTTATAAGTTCGGAACAAAAATGGAGTACATACCAAGCCAAATGTCCGGACAAAACTTCGTTCCCATGGTCCAAACGTTCTATATTGGCCTTAAAACGTCGCGGCTAAGCCTTGTCAATCTTGAGGGTTTAGATTCCAAAACAAGTGAGTTTCGTCCATTTCCAAGTTCGGACAAAAAACCGAGTAAATACCGACCGAACGGACGGACATAAACCTCGGTTTTACGGACGGAACATTGTTTTTTCTCCTTAGAACAACCCGAGTTAAGCTATTGAGTGGCTAGTCTCTTAGGAGTATCGTTTTCTATGCGAAAACATATGTGTTTCGTCCACTTATAAGTTCGGAACAAAAATGGAGTACATACCAAGCCGAATGTCCGGACAAAACTTCGTTCCCATCGTCCAAATGTTATATATTGGCCTTAAAACGTCTCAGCTAAGCCTTGTCAATCTTGAGGGTTTAGATTCCAAAACAAGTGAGTTTCGTCCATTTCCAAGTTCGGACCAAAAACCGAGTAAATACCGACCGAACGGACGGACATAAACCTCGGTTTTACGGACGGAACATTGTTTTTTCGCCTTAGAACAACCCGAGTTAACCAATTGAGGGGCTAGTCTCGTAGGTGTATCGTTTTCTATGCGAAAACATGTGTGTTTCGTCCACTTATAAGTTCGGAAAAAAAATGGAGTACATACCAACCCGAATGTCCGGACAAAAGTTCGTTCCCATGGTCCAAATGTTCTATATTAGCCTTAAAATGTCTCGGGTAAGCCTTGTTGATCTTGAGGTTTTAGATTCCAAGACAAGTGAGTTTCGTCCATTCCAAGTTCGGACCCAAAACCGAGTAAATAACGACCGAACGGACGGACATAAACCTCGTTTTTACGGAAGAAACGTTGTTTTTTCGCCTTAGAACGCCCCGAGTTAAGCAATTGAGTGGCTAGTCTCTTAGGTGTATCGTTTTCTATGCGAAAACATGTGTGTTTCGTCCACTTATAAGTTTGGAACAAAAATAGAGTACATACCAAGCCGAATGTCCGGACAAAACTTCGATCCCATGGTCCAAATGTTATATATTGCCCTTAAAACGTGCCGGCTAAGGCTTGTCGATCTTGAGGTTTTAGATTCAAAAACAAGTGAGTTTCGTCCATTTCCAAGTTCGGACCGAAAACCGAGTAAATACCGACCGAACGGACGGACATAAACTTCGTTTTTACGGACAAAACGTTGCTTTTTCTCCTTAGAACAACCCGAGTTAAGCTATTGAGTGGCTAGTCTCTTAGGAGTATCATTTTCTATGCGAAAACGTATGTGTTTCGTCCACTTATAAGTTCGGAACAAAAATGGAGTACATACCAAGCCGAATGTCCGAACAAAACTTCGTTCCCATGGTCCAAATGTTATATATTGGCCTTAAAACGTGTCAGCTAAGCCTTGTCAATCTTGAGGGTTTAGATTCCAAAACAAGTGAGTTTCGTCCATTTCCAAGTTCGGACCAAAAACCGAGTAAATACCGACCGAACGGACGGACATAAACCTCGGTTTTACGGACGGAACATTGTTTTTTCGCCTTAGAACAACCCGAGTTAACCAATTTAGGGGCTAGTCTCGTAGGTGTATCGTTTTCTATGCGAAAACACGTGTGTTTCGTCCACCTATAAGTTCGGAACAAAAATGGAGTACATACCAAGCCGAATGTCCGGACAAAACTTCGTTTCCATGGTCCAAATGTTCTATATTGGCCTTAAAACGTCTCGGCTAAGCCTTGTCGATCTTGAGGTTTTAGATTCCAAAACAAGAGAGTTTCGTCTATTTCCAAGTTCGGACCAAAAACCGAGTAAATACCGACCGAACGGACGGACATAAACCTCGGTTTTACGGACGGAACATTGTTTTTTTGCCTTAGAACAACCCGAGTTAACCAATTGAGGGGCTAGTCTCGTAGGTGTATCGTTTTCTATGCGAAAACACATGTGTTTCGTCCACTTATAAGTTCGGAACAAAAATGGAGTACATACCAAGCCGAATGTCCGGACAAAACTTCGTTCCCATGGTCCAAATGTTATATATTGGCCTTAAAACGTCTCAGCTAAGCTTTGTCAATCTTGAGGGTTTAGATTCCAAAACAAGTGAGTTTCGTCTATTTCCAAGTTCGGACCAAAAACCGAGTAAATACCGACCGAACGGATGGACATAAACCTCGGTTTTACGGACGGAACACTGATTTTTCGCCTTAGAACAACCGGAGTTAACCAATTGAGGGGCTAGTCTCGTAGGTGTATCGTTTTCTATGCGAAAACATGTGTGTTTCGTCCACTTATAAGTTCGGAACAAAAATGGAGTACATACCAAGCCGAATGTCCGGACAAAACTTCGTTTCCATGGTCCAAACGTTCTATATTGGCCTTAAAACGTCTCGGCTAAGCCTTGTCGATCTTGAGGTTTTAGATTGCAAAACAAGTGAGTTTCGTCCATTTCCAAGTTCGGACGGAAAACCGAGTAAATACCGACCGAACGGACGGACATAAACTTCGTTTTTACGGACAAAACGTTGTTTTTTCTCCTTAGAACAACCCGAGTTAAGCTATTGAGTGGCTAGTCTCTTAGGAGTATCGTTTTCTATGCGAAAACATATGTGTTTCGTCCACTTATAAGTTTGGAACAAAAATGGAGTACATACCAAGCCGAATGTCCGGACAAAACTTCGATCCCATGGTCCAAATGTTATATATTGCCCTTAAAACGTGTCGGCTAAGGCTTGTCGATCTTGAGGTTTTAGATTCAAAAACAAGTGAGTTTCGTCCATTTCCAAGTTCGGACGGAAAACCGAGTAAATACCGACCGAACGGATGAACATAAACCTTGTTTTTACGGACGGAATATTGTTTTTTCGCCTTAGAACAACCCGAGTTAACCAATTGAGGGGCTAGTCTCGTAGGTGTATCGTTTTCTATGCGAAAACATGTGTGTTTCGTCCACTTATAAGTTCGGAAAAAAAATGGAGTACATACCAACCCGAATGTCCGGACAAAAGTTCGTTCCCATGGTCCAAATGTTCTATATTAGCCTTAAAACGTCTCGGGTAAGCCTTGTTGATCTTGAGGTTTTAGATTCCAAGACAAGTGAGTTTCGTCCATTCCAAGTTCGGACCAAAAACCGAGTAAATAACGACCGAACGGACGGACATAAACCTCGTTTTTACGGATGGAACATTGTTTTTTCGCCTTAGAACAACCCGAGTTAACCAATTGAGGGGCTAGTCTCGTAGGTGTATCGTTTTCTATGCGAAAATACGTGTGTTTCGTCCACTTATAAGTTCGGAACAAAAATGGAGTACATATCAAGCCGAATGTCCGGACAAAACTTCGTTTCCATGGTCCAAATGTTCTATATTGGCCTTAAAACGTCTCGGCTAAGGCTTGTTGATCTTGAGGTTTTAGATTAAAAAACAAGTGAGTTTCGTCCATTTCCAAGTTCGGACCGAAAACCGAGTAAATACCGACCGAACGGACGGACATAAACTTCGTTTTTACGGACAAAACATTGTTTTTTCTCCTTAGAACAACCCGAGTTAAGCTATTGAGTGGCTAGTCTATTAGGAGTATCGTTTTCTATGCGAAAACATATGTGTTTCGTCCACTTATAAGTTCGGAACAAAAATGGAGTACATACCAAGCCGAATGTCCGGACAAAACTTCGTTCCCATGGTCCAAATGTTATATATTGCCCTTAAAACGTGCCGGCTAAGGCTTGTCGATCTTGAGGTTTTAGATTCAAAAACAAGTGAGTTTCGTCCATTTCCAAGTTCGGACCGAAAACCGAGTAAATACCGACCGAACGGACGGACATAAACTTCGTTTTTACGGACAAAACATTGTTTTTTCTCCTTAGAACAACCCGAGTTAAGCTATTGAGTGGCTAGTCTCTTAGGAGTATCGTTTTCTATGCGAAAACATATGTGTTTCGTCCACTTATAAGTTTGGAACAAAAATGGAGTACATACCAAGCCGAATGTCCGGACAAAACTTCGATCCCATGGTCCAAATGTTATATATTGCCCTTAAAACGTGCCGGCTAAGGCTTGTCGATCTTGAGGTTTTAGATTCAAAAACAAGTGAGTTTCGTCCATTTCCAAGTTCCGACCGAAAACCCAGTATATACCGACCGAACGGACGGACATAAACTTCGTTTTTACGGACAAAACGTTGTTTTTTCTCCTTAGAACAACCCGAGTTAAGCTATTGAGTGGCTAGTCTCTTAGGAGTATCGTTTTCTATGCGAAAACATGTGTGTTTCGTCCACTTATAAGTTCGGAACAAAAATGGAGTACATACCAAGCCGAATGTCCGGACAAAACTTCGTTCCCATGGTCCAAACGTTCTACATTGGCCTTAAAACGTCTCGGCTAAGCCTTGTCGATCTTGAGGTTTTAGATTCCAAAACAAGTGTGTTTCGTCTATTTCCAAGTTCGGACCAAAAACCGAGTAAATACCGACCGAACGGACGGACATAAACCTCGTTTTTACGGAGAAAACGTTGTTTTTTCTCCTTAGAACAACCCGCGTTAAGCTATTGAGTGGCTAGTCTCTTAGGTGTATCGTTTTCTATGCGAAAACATGTGTGTTTCGTCCACTTATAAGTTCGGAACAAAAATGGAGTACATACCAAGCCGAATGTCCGGACAAAACTTCGTTCCCAGGGTCCAAACGTTCTATATTGGCCTTAAAACGTCTCGGCTAAGCCTTGTCAATCTTGAGGTTTTAGATTCCAAAACAAGTGAGTTTCGTCCATTTCCAAGTTCGGACCGAAAACCGAGTAAATACCGACCGAACGGACGAACATAAACCCTGTTTTTACAGACGGAACATTGTTTTTTCGCCTTAGAACAACCCGAGTTAACCAATTGAGGGGCTAGTCTCGTAGGTGTATGGTTTTCTATGCGAAAACATGTGTGTTTCGTCTACTTATAAGTTCGGAAGAAAAATGGAGTACATACCAAGCCGAATGTCCGGACAAAACTTCGTTTCCATGGTCCAAATGTTCTATATTGGCCTTACAACGTCTCGGCTAAGCCTTGTCGATCTTGAGGTTTTAGATTCCAAAACAAGTGAGTTTCGTCCATTTCCAAGTTCGCACCGAAAACCGAGTAAATACAGACCGAACGGAGGGACATAAACCTCGTTTTTAAGGACAAAACATTGTTTTTTCTCCTTAGAACAACCCGAGTTAAGCTATTGAGTGGCTAGTCTCTTAGGTGTATCGTTTCCTATGCGAAAACATGTGTGTTTCGTCCACTTATAAGTTCGGAACAAAAATGGAGTACATACCAAGCCGAATGTCCGGACAAAACTTCGATCCCAAGGTCCAAATGTTATATATTGCCCTTAAAACGTGCCAGCTAAGGCTTGTAATTCTTGAGGTTTTAGATTCAAAAACAAGTGAGTTTCGTCCATTTCCAAGTTCAGACCGAAAACCGAGTAAATACCTACCGAACGGACGGACATAAACTTCCTTTTTACAGACAAAACATTGTTTTTTCTCCTTAGAACAACCCGAGTTAAGCTATTGAGTGGCTAGTCTCTTAGGAGTATCGTTTTCTATGCGAAAACATGTGTGTTTCGTCCACTTATAAGTTCGGAACAAAAATGGAGTACATACCAAGCCGAATGTCCGGACAAAACTTCGTTCCCATGGTCCAAACGTTCTACATTGGCCTTAAAACGTCTCGGCTAAGCCTTGTCGATCTTGAGGTTTTAGATTCCAAAACAAGTGAGTTTCGTCTATTTCCAAGTTCGGACCAAAAACCGAGTAAATACCGACCGAACGGACGGACATAAACCTCGTTTATACGGACAAAACTTTGTTTTTTCTCCTTAGAACAACCCGCGTTAAGCTATTGAGTGGCTAGTCTCTTAGGTGTATCGTTTTCTATGCGAGAAGATGTGTGTTTCGTCCACTTATAAGTTCGGAACAAAAATGGAGTACATACCAAGCCGAATGTCCGGACAAAACTTCGTTCCCAGGGTCCAAACGTTCTATATTGGCCTTAAAACATCCCGGCTAAGCCTTGTCAATCTTGAGGTTTTAGATTCCAAAACAAGTGAGTTTCGTCCATTTCCAAGTTTGGACCGAAAACCGAATAAGTACCGACCGAACGGACGGACATAAACCCTGTTTTTACGGACGGAACATTGTTTTTTCGCCTTAGAACAACCCGAGTTAACCAATTGAGGGGCTAGTCTCGTAGGTGTATGGTTTTCTATGCGAAAACATGTGTGTTTCGTCTACTTATAAGTTCGGAAGAAAAATGGAGTACATACCAAGCCGAATGTCCGGACAAAACTTCGTTTCCATGGTCCAAATGTTCTATATTGGCCTTACAACGTCTCGGCTAAGCCTTGTCGATCTTGAGGTTTTAGATTCCAAAACAAGTGAGTTTCGTCCATTTCCAAGTTCGCACCGAAAACCGAGTAAATACAGACCGAACGGAGGGACATAAACCTCGTTTTTAAGGACAAAACATTGTTTTTTCTCCTTAGAACAACCCGAGTTAAGCTATTGAGTGGCTAGTCTCTTAGGTGTATCGTTTCCTATGCGAAAACATGTGTGTTTCGTCCACTTATAAGTTCGGAACAAAAATGGAGTACATACCAAGCCGAATGTCCGGACAAAACTTCGATCCCAAGGTCCAAATGTTATATATTGCCCTTAAAACGTGCCAGCTAAGGCTTGTAATTCTTGAGGTTTTAGATTCAAAAACAAGTGAGTTTCGTCCATTTCCAAGTTCAGACCGAAAACCGAGTAAATACCTACCGAACGGACGGACATAAACTTCCTTTTTACAGACAAAACATTGTTTTTTCTCCTTAGAACAACCCGAGTTAAGCTATTGAGTGGCTAGTCTCTTAGGAGTATCGTTTTCTATGCGAAAACATGTGTGTTTCGTCCACTTATAAGTTCGGAACAAAAATGGAGTACATACCAAGCCGAATGTCCGGACAAAACTTCGTTCCCATGGTCCAAACGTTCTACATTGGCCTTAAAACGTCTCGGCTAAGCCTTGTCGATCTTGAGGTTTTAGATTCCAAAACAAGTGAGTTTCGTCTATTTCCAAGTTCGGACCAAAAACCGAGTAAATACCGACCGAACGGACGGACATAAACCTCGTTTATACGGACAAAACTTTGTTTTTTCTCCTTAGAACAACCCGCGTTAAGCTATTGAGTGGCTAGTCTCTTAGGTGTATCGTTTTCTATGCGAGAACATGTGTGTTTCGTCCACTTATAAGTTCGGAACAAAAATGGAGTACATACCAAGCCGAATGTCCGGACAAAACTTCGTTCCCAGCGTCCAAACGTTCTATATTGGCCTTAAAACATCCCAGCTAAGCCTTGTCAATCTTGAAGTTTTAGATTCCAAAATAAGTGAGTTTCGTCCATTTCCAAGTTTGGACCGAAAACCGAATAAGTACCGACCGAACGGACGGACATAAACCCTGTTTTTACGGACGGAACATTGTTTTTTCGCCTTAGAACAACCCGAGTTAACCAATTGAGGGGCTAGTCTCGTAGGTGTATGGTTTTCTATGCGAAAACATGTGTGTTTCGTCTACTGATAAGTTCGGAAGAAAAATGGAGTACATACCAAGCCGAATGTCCGGACAAAACTTCGTTCCCATGGTCCAAATGTTATATATTGGCCTTAAAACGTCTCAGCTAAGCCTTGTCAATCTTGAGGGTTTAGATTCCAAAACAAGTGAGTTTCGTCCATTTCCAAGTTCGGACCAAAAACCGAGTAAATACCGACCGAACGGACGGACATAAACCTCGGTTTTACGGACGGAACATTGTTTTTTTGCCTTAGAACAACCCGAGTTAACCAATTGAGGGGCTAGTCTCGTAGGTGTATCGTTTTCTATGCGAAAACACGTGTGTTTCGTCCACTTATAAGTTTGGAACAAAAATGGAGTACATACCAAGCCGAATGTCCGGACAAAACTTCGTTTCCATGGTCCAAATGTTCTATATTGTCCTTAAAACGTCTCGGCTAAGCCTTGCCGATCTTGACGTTTTAGATTCCAAAATAAGTGAATTTCGTCTATTTCCAGGTTCGAGACAAAAACCTAGTAAATACCGACCGAACGGACGTCCATAAACCTCGTTTATACGGACAAAACGTTGTTTTTCCTCCTTAGAACAACCCGCGTTAAGCTATTGAGTGGCTAGTCTCTTAGGTGTATCGTTTTCTATGCGAGAACATGTGTGTTTCGTCCACTTATAAGTTCGGAACAAAAATGGAGTACATACCAAGCCGAATGTCCGGACAAAACTTCGTTCCCATGGTCCAAACGTTCTACATTGGCCTTAAAACATCTCGGCTAAGCCTTGTCGATCTTGAGGTTTTAGATTCCCAAACAAGTGAGTTTCGTCCATTTCCAAGTTCGCACCGAAAACGAGTAAATACCGACCGAACGGACGGACATAAACCTCGTTTATACGGACAAAACGTTGTTTTTTCTCCTTAGAACAACCCGCGTTAAGCTATTGAATGGCTAGTCTTAGGTGTATCGTTTTCTATGCGAGAACATGTGTGTTTCGTCCACTTATAAGTTCGGAACAAAAATGGAGTACATACCAAGCCGAATGTCCGGACAAAACTTCGTTCCCAGGGTCCAAACGTTCTATATTGGCCTTAAAACATCTTGGCTAAGCCTTGTCAATCTTGAGGTTTTAGATTCCAAAACAAGTGAGTTTCGTCCATTTCCAAGTTTGGACCGAAAACCGAGTAAGTACCGACCGAACGGACGGACATAAACCTTGTTTTTACGGACGGAACATTGTTTTTTCGCCTTAGAACAACCCGAGTTAACCAATTCAGGGGCTAGTCTCGTAGGTGTATGGTTTTCTATGCGAAAACATGTGTGTTTCGTCTACTTATAAGTTCGGAACAAAAATGGAGTACATACCAAGCCGAATGTCCGGACAAAACTTCGTTTCCATGGTCCAAATGTTCTATATTGGCCTTACAACGTCTCGGCTAAGCCTTGTCGATCTTGAGGTTTTAGATTCCAAAACAAGTGAGTTTCGTCCATTTCCAAGTTCGCACCGAAAACCGAGTAAATACAGACCGAACGGACGGATATAAACCTCGTTTTTAAGGACAAAACATTGTTTTTTCTCCTTAGAACAACCCGAGTTAAGCTATTGAGTGGCTAGTCTCTTAGGTGTATCGTTTCCTATGCGAAAACATGTGTGTTTCGTCCACTTACAAGTTGGGAACAAAAATGGAGTACATACCAAACCGAATGTCCAGACAAAACTTCGTTCCCATGGTCGAAACGTTCTATATTGGCCTTCAAACGTCTCGGCTAAGCCTTGTCGATCTTGAGGTTTTAGATTGCAAAACTAGTGAGTTTCGTCCATTTCCAAGTTCGGACCGAAAACCGACTAAATAACGACCGAACGGACGGACATAAACCTCGTTTATACGGACAAAAGGGTTCTTTTTCTCCTTAGAACAACCCGCGTTAAGCTATTGAGTGGCTAGTCTCTTAGGTGTATCGTTTTCTATGCGAGAACATGTGTGTTTCGTCCACTTATAAGTTCGGAACAAAAATGGAGTACATACCAAGCCGAATGTCCGGACAAAACTTCGTTCCCATGGTCCAAACGTTCTATATTGGCCTTAAAACGTCTTGGCTAAGCCTTGTCGATCTTGAGGTTTTAGATTCCAAAACAAGTGAGTTTCGTCCATTTCCAAGTTTGGACCGAAAACCGAGTAAATACCGACCGAACGGACGGACATAAACCTCGTTTTTACGGACAAAACGTTGTTTTTTCTCCTTAGAACAACCCGAGTTAAGCTATTGAGTGGCTAGTCTCTTAGGTGTATCGTTTTCTATGCGAAAACACGTGTGTTTCGTCCACTTATAGGTTCGAAACAAAAATGGAGTACATACCAAGCCGAATGTCCGGACAAAACTTTATTTCCATGGTCCAAATGTTCTATATTAGCCTTAAAACGTCTCGGCTAAGCCTTGTCGATCTTGAGGTTTTAGATTCCAAAACAAGTGAGTTTCGTCCATTTCCAAGTTCGGACCAAAAACCGAGTAAATACCGACCGAACGGACGGACATAAACCTCGGTTTTACGGACGGAACATTGTTTTTTCGCCTTAGAACAACCCGAGTTAACCAATTGAGGGGCTAGTTTCGTAGGTGTATCGTTTTCTATGCGAAAACACGTGTGTTTCGTCCACTTATAAGTTCGGAACAAAAATGGAGTACATACCAAGCCGAATGTCCGGACAAAACTTCGTTTCCATGGTCAAAATGTTCTATATTGGCCTTCAAACGTCTCGGCTAAGCCTCGTCGATCTTGAGGTTTTAAATTCCAAAACAAGTGAGTTTCGTCTATTTCCAAGTTCGCACCAAAAACCGAGTAAATACCGACCGAACGGACGGACATAAACCTCGTTTATACGGACAAAACGTTGTTTTTTCTCCTTAGAACAACCCGCGTTAAGCTATTGAGTGGCTAGTCTCTTAGGTGTATCGTTTTCTATGCGAGAACATGTGTGTTTCGTCCACTTATAAGTTCGGAACAAAAATGGAGTACATACCAAGCCGAATGTCCGGACAAAACTTCGTTCCCATGGTCCAAACGTTCTATATTGGCCTTAAAACGTCTCGGCTAAGCCTTGTCAATCTTGAGGTTTTAGATTCCAAAACAAGTGAGTTTCGTCAATATAGAACATTTGGACCATGGGAACGAAGTTTTGTCCGGACATTCGGCTTGGTATGTACTCGATTTTCGTTCCGAACTTATACGTGGATAAAACACACATGTTTTCGCATAGAAAACGATACACCTAAGAAACTAGCCACTCAATTGCTTAACTCAGGGAGTTCTAAAGACAAAAAACAAAGTTTTGTCCATAAAAACGAGGTTTATGTCCGTCCGTTCGGTTTGTATTTACTCGGTTTTCGGTCCGAACTTGGAAATGAAAGAAACTCACTTGTTTTGGAATCTAAAACCTCAAAATCGACAAGGCTTAACCAGGACGTTTTAAGGCCAACATAGAACATTTAGACCATGAGAACGAAGTTTTGTCCGGACATTCGGCTTGGTATGTACTCCATTTTTGTTCCGAACTTATAGGTGGACGAAACACACATGTTTTCGCATAGAAAACGATACACCTAAGAGACTAGCCACTGCAACAGCTTAACTCTGGTTGTACTAAGGCGAGAAAACAATGTTCCATCCGTAAAAACGAGGTTTATGTCCGTCCGTTCGGTCGTTATTTACTCGGTTTTTGTTCCGAACTTGGAAATGGACGAAACTCACTTGTTTTGGAATCTAAAACCTTAAGATCGACAAGGCTAATTAGCCGGGACGTTTTAAGGCCAATATAAATCATTTGGACCACGGGAACGAAATTTTGTCTGGACATTCGGCTTGGTATGTACTCAATTTTTGTTCCGAACTTATAAGTGGACAAAACACACAAGTTTTCGCATAGAAAACGATACACCTAAGAGATTAGCCATTCAATAGCTTTACTCGTGTTGTTCTAAGGCGAAACAACAACGTTCCGTCCGTAAAAACGAGGTTTATGTCCGTCCGTTCGGTTAGTATTTACTCGGTTTTCGGTCCGAACTTGGAAATGGACGAAACTCACTTGTTTTGGAATCTAAAACCTCAAGATCGACAAGGCTTAACCGGGACGTTTTAAGGCCAACATAGAACATTGGACCATGGGAACGAAGTTTTGTCCAGACATTCGGCTTGGTATGTAGTCCATTTTTGTTCCGAACTTATAAGTGGACGAAACACACGTGTTTTCGCATAGAAAACGATACACCTAAGAGACTAGCCACTCAATTGCTTAACTCGAGGTGTTCTAAGGCGAAAAAACAATGTTCCGTCAGTAAAAATTAGGTTTATGTCCGTCCGTTCGGTCGGTATTTACTCGGTTTTCAGATCGATCTTGGAAATGGACGAAACTCACTTGTTTTTTAATCTAAAACCTCAAGATCGACAAGGCTTAACCGGGACGTTTTAAGGCCAACATAGAACATTTTGACCTTGGGAACGAAGTTTTGTCCGGACATTCGGCTTGGTATGTACTCCATTTTTGTTCCGAACTTATAAGTGGACGAAACACACATGTTTTCGCATAGAAAACGATACACCTAAAAGACTAGCCACTGCAACAGCTTAACTCTGGTTGTACTAAGGCGAAAAAACAATGTTCCATCCGTAAAAACGAGGTTTATGTCCGTCCGTTCGGTCGTTATTTACTCGTTTTTCGGTCCGAACTTGGAAATGGACGAAACTCACTTGTTTTGGAATCTAAAACCTTAAGATCGACAAGGCTAATTAGCCGGGACGTTTTAAGGCCAATATAGATCATTTGGACCACGGGAACGAAATTTTGTCTGGACATTCGGCTTGGTATGTACTCTATTTTTGTTCCGAACTTATAAGTGGACGAAACACACATGTTTTCACATAGAAAATGATACACCTAAGAGATTAGCCATTCAATAGCTTTACTCGTGATGTTCTACGGCGAAACAACAACGTCCCATCCGTAAAAACGAGGTTTATGTCCGTCCGTTCGGTCGGTATTTCCTCGGTTTTCGGTCCAAACTTGGAAATGGACGAAACTCACTTGTTTTGGAATCTAAAACCTCAAGATCAACAAGGTTTAACCGGGACGTTTTAAGGCCAACATAGAACATTTGGACCATGGGAACGAAGTTTTGTCCGGACATTCGGCTTGGTATGTACTCCATTTTTGTTCCGAAATTATAAGTGGACAAAACACACATGTTTTCGCATAGAAAACGATACACCTAAGAGACTAGCCACTCAATTGCTTAACTCAGGGAGTTCTAAGGACAAAAAACAAAGTTCCGTCCATAACAACTAGGATTATGTCAGTCCGTTCGGTTGGTATTTACTCGGTTTTCGGTCCGAACTTGGAAATGGACGAAACTCACTTGTTTTGGAATCTAAAACCTCAAGATCGACAAGGCTTAACCGGGACGTTTTAAGGCCAACATAGAACATTTGGACCATGGGAACGAAGTTTTGTCCGGACATTCGGCTTGGTATGTAGTCCATTTTTGTTACGAAGTTATAAGTGGACGAAACACACATGTTTTCGCATAGAAAACGATACACCTAAGAAACTAGCCACTCAATTGCTTAACTCAGGGAGTTCTAAAGACAAAAAACAAAGTTTTGTCCATAAAAACGAGGTTTATGTCCGTCCGTTCGGTTGGTATTTACTCGGTTTTCGGTCCGAACTTGGAAATGAAAGAAACTCACTTTTTTTTGGAATCTAAAACCTCAAGATCGACAAGGCTTAACCAGGACGTTTTAAGGCCAACATAGAACATTTAGACCATGAGAACGAAGTTTTGTCCGGACATTCGGCTTCGTATGTAATCCATTTTTGTTCCGAACTTATAGGTGGACGAAACACACATGTTTTCGCATAGAAAACGATACACCTAAGAGACTAGCCACTGCAACAGCTTAACTCTGGTTGTACTAAGGCGAAAAAACAATGTTCCATCCGTAAAAACGAGGTTATTGTCCGTCCGTTCGGTCGTTATTTACTCGGTTTTTGGTCCGAACTTGGAAATGGACGAAACTCACTTATTTTGGAATCTAAAACCTTAAGATCGACAAGGCTAATTAGCCGGGACGTTTTAAGGCCAATATAAATCATTTGCACCACGGGAACGAAATTTTGTCTGGACATTCGGCTTGGTATGTACTCAATTTTTGTTCCGAACTTATAAGTGGACAAAACACACATGTTTTCGAAAACGATACACCTAAGAGATTAGCCATTCAATAGCTTTACTCGTGTTGTTCTAAGGCGAAACAACAACCTTCCGTCCGTAAAAACGAGGTTTATGTCCGTCCGTTCGGTTGGTATTTACTCGGTTTTCGGTCCGAACTTGGAAATGGACGAAACTCACTTGTTTTGAAATCTAAAACCTCAAGATCGACAAGGCTTAACCGGGACGTTTTAAGGCCAACATAGAACATTGGACCATGGGAACGAAGTTTTGTCCAGACATTCGGCTTGGTATGTACTCCATTTTATTTCCGAACTTATAAGTGGACGAAACAGACATGTTTTCGCATAGAAAACGATACACCTAAGAGACTAGCCATTCAATTGCTTTACTCGTGTTGTCCTAAGGCGAAAAAACAACGTTCCGTCCGTAAAAACGAGGTTTATGTCAGGCCGTTCGGTTGGTATTTACTCGTTTTTCGGTCCGAACTTGGAAATGGACGAAACTCACTTGTTTTGGAATCTAAAACCTCAAGATCGACAAGGCTTAACCGGGACGTTTTAAGGCCAACATAGAATATTTTAACCTTGGGAACGAAGTTTTGTCCGGACATTCGGCTTGGTATGTAGTCCATTTTTGTTCCGAACTTATAAGTGGACGAAACACACATGTTTTCGCATAGAAAACGATACACCTAAAAGACTAGCCACTGCAACAGCTTAACTCTGGTTGTACTAAGGCGAAAAAACAATGTTCCATCCGTAAAAACGAGGTTTATGTCCGTCCGTTCGTTCGTTATTTACTCGTTTTTCGGTCCGAACTTGGAAATGGACGAAACTCACTTGTTTTGAAATCTAAAACCTCAAGATCGACAAGGCTTAACCGGGACGTTTTAAGGCCAACATAGAACATTTTGACCTTGGGAACGAAGTTTTGTCCGGACATTCGGCTTGGTATGTAGTCCATTTTTGTTCCGAACTTATAAGTGGACGAAACACACATGTTTTCGCATAGAAAATGATACACCTAAAAGACTAGCCACTGCAACAGCTTAACTCTGGTTGTACTAAGGCGAAAAAACAATGTTCCATCCGTAAAAACGAGGTTTATGTCCGTCCGTTCGGTCGTTATTTACTCGTTTTTCGGTCCGAACTTGGAAATGGACGAAACTCACTTGTTTTGAAATCTAAAACCTTAAGATTGACAAGGCTAATTAGCCGGGACGTTTTAAGGCCAATATAGATCATTTGGACCACGGGAACGAAATTTTGTCTGGACATTCGGCTTGGTATGTACTCTATTTTTGTTCCGAACTTATAAGTGGACGAAACACACATGTTTTTGCATAGAAAATGATACACCTAAGAGATTAGCCATTCAACAGCTTTACTCAGGGAGTTCTAAGGACAAAAAATAAAGTTCCGTCCATAACAACTAGGATTATGTCAGTCCGTTCGGTTGGTATTTACTCGGTTTTCGGTCCGAACTTGGAAATGGACGAAACTCACTTGTTTTGGAATCTAAAACCTCAAGATCGACAAGGCTTAACCGAGACATTTTAAGGCCAATATAGAACATTTGGACCATGGGAACGAAGTTTTGTCCGGACATTCGGCTTGGTATGTAGTCCATTTTTGTTCCGAAGTTATAAGTGGACGAAACACACATGTTTTCGCATAGAAAACGATACACCTAAGAGACTAGCAACTGCAATAGCTCAACTCTGGTTGTTCTAAGGCGAAAAAACAACCTTCCGTCCGTAAAAACGACGTTTATGTCCGTCCGTTCGGTTGGTATTTACTCGGTTTTCGGTCCGATCTTGGAAATGGACGAAACTCACTTGTTTTTAATCGAAAACTTCAAGATCGACAAGGCTTAGCCGAGACGTTTTAAGGCCAATATAGAACATTTGGACCATGGGAACGAAGTTTTGTCCGGACATTCGGCTTGGTATGTACTCCATTTTGTTCCGAAATTATAAGTAGACAAAACACACATGTTTTCGCATAGAAAACGATACACCTAAGAGACTAGCCACTCAATTGCTTAACTCAGGGAGTTCTAAGCACAAAAAACAAAGTTCCGTCCATAACAACTAGGATTATGTCCGTCCGTTCGGTTGGTATTTACTCGGTTTTTGGTCCGAACTTGGAAATGGACGAAACTCACTTGTTTTGGAATCTAAAACCTCAAGATCGACAAGGCTTAACCGGGACGTTTTAAGGCCAACATAGAATATTTGGACCATGGGAACGAAGTTTTGTCCGGACATTCGGCTTGGTATGTAGTCCATTTTTGTTCTGAACTTATAAGTGGACGAAACACACATGTATTCGCATAGAAAACGATACACCTAAGAGACTAGCCACTGCAATAGCTTAACTCTGGTTATTCTAAGGCGAAAAAACAACCTTCCGTCCGTAAAAACGACGTTTATGTCCGTCCGTTCGGTTGGTATTTACTCGGTTTTCGGTCCGAACTTGGAAATGGACGAAACTCAGTTGTTTTGGAATCTAAAACCTCAAGATCGACAAGGCTTAGCCAGGACGTTTTAAGGCCAATATAGAACATTTGGACCATGGGTACGAAATTTTGTACGGACATTCGGCTTGGTATGTACTTCATTTTATTTCCGAACTTATAAGTGGACGAAACACACATGTTTTCGCATAGAAAACGATACACCTAAGAGACTTACCATTCATTAGCTTTACTCGTGTTGTTCTAAGGCAAAAAAACAATGTTCCGTCCATAAAAACGAGATTTATGTCAGGTCGTTCGGTCGGTATTTCCTCGATTTTCGGACCGAACTTGGAAATGGACAAAACTCACTTGTTTTGGAATCTAAAACCTCAAAATCGACAAGGCTTAGCCGGGGCGTTTTAGACCAATATAAAACATTTGGACCATGGGAACGAAATTTTGTCCAGACATTCGGCTTGGTATGTACTCCATTTTTTTCCGAACTTATAAGTGGACGAAACACACATGTTTTCGCATTGAAAATGATACACCTAAGAGACTAGACACTGCAATAGCTTAACTCTGGTTGTTCTAAGGGGAAAAAACAACGTTCCATCCGTAAAAACGAGGTTTATGTCCGTCCGTTCGGTCGGTATTTACTCGGTTTTCGGTCTAAACTTGGAAATGGACGAAACTCACTTGTTTTGGAATCTAAAACCTCAAGATCGACAAGGCTTAGCCGAGACGTTTTAAGGCCAATATAGAAAATTTGGACCATGGGAACGAAATTTTGTCCAGACATTCGGCTTGGTAAGTACTCCATTTTATTTCCGAACTTATAAGTGGACGAAACACACATGTTTTGGCATAGAAAACGATACACCTAAGAGACTAGACACTCAATTGCTTAACTCGAGGTGTTCTAAGGCGAAAAACCAATGTTCCGTCAGTAAAAATTAGGTTTATGTCCGTCCGTTCGGTCGGTATTTACTCGGTTTTCGGATCGATCTTGGAAATGGACGAAACTCACTTGTTTTGGAATCTAAAACCTCAAGATCGACAAGGCTTAGCCGGGACGTTTTAAGGCCAATATAGAACATTTGGACCATGGGTACGAAATTTTGTCCGGACATTCGGCTTGGTATGTACTCCATTTTATTTCCGAACTTATAAGTGGACAAAACACACATGTTTTCGCATAGAAAACGATACACCTAAGAGATTAGCCATTCAATAGCTTTACTCGTGTTGTTCTAAGGCGAAACAACAACGTTCCGTCCGTAAAAACGAGGTTTATGTCCGTCTGTTCGGTAGGTATTTACTCGGTTTTCGGTCCGAACTTGGAAATGGACGAAACTCACTTGTTTTGGAATCTAAAACCTCAAGATCGACAAGGCTTAACCGGGACGTTTTAAGGCCAACATAGAACATTGGACCATGGGAACGAAGTTTTGTCCAGACATTCGGCTTGGTATGTAGTCCATTTTAGTTCCGAACTTATAAGTGGACAAAACACACGTGTTTTCGCATAGAAAACGATACACCTAAGAGACTAGCAACTCAATTGCTTAACTCGAGGTGTTCTAAGGCGAAAAAACAATGTTCCGTCAGTAAAAATTAGGTTTATGTCCGTCCGTTCGGTCGGTATTTACTCGGTTTTCGGATCGATCTTGGAAATGGACGAAACTCACTTGTTTTTTAATCTAAAACCTCAAGATCGACAAGGCTTAACCGGGACGTTTTAAGGCCAACATAGAACATTTTGACCTTGGGAACGAAGTTTTGTCCGGACATTCGGCTTGGTATGTAGTCCAATTTTGTCCCGAACTTATAAGTGGACGAAACACACATGTTTTCGCATAGAAAACGATACACCTAAAAGACTAGCCACTGCAACAGCTTAACTCTGGTTGTACTAAGGCGAAAAAACAATGTTCCATCCGTAAAAACGAGGTTTATGTCCGTCCGTTCGGTCGTTATTTACTCGTTTTTCGGTCCGAACTTGGAAATGGACGAAACTCACTTGTTTTGGAATCTAAAACCTTAAGATCGACAAGGCTAATTAGCCGGGACGTTTTAAGGCCAATATAGATCATTTGGACCACGGGAACGAAATTTTGTCTGGACATTCGGCTTGGTATGTATTCTATTTTTGTTCCGAACTTATAAGTGGACGAAACACACATGTTTTCGCATAGAAAATGATACACCTAAGAGATTAGCCATTCAATAGCTTTACTCGTGATGTTCTACGGCGAAACAACAACGTCCCATCCGTAAAAACGAGGTTTATGTGCGTCCGTTCGGTCGGTATTTCCTCGGTTTTCGGTCCAAACTTGGAAATGGACAAAACTCACTTGTTTTGGAATCTAAAACCTCAAGATCAACAAGGTTTAACCGGGACGTTTTAAGGCCAACATAGAACATTTGGACCATGGGAACGAAGTTTTGTCCGGACATTCGGCTTGGCATGTACTCCATTTTTGTTCCGAAATTATAAGTGGACAAAACACACATGTTTTCGCATAGATAACGATACACCTACGAGACTAGCCACTCAATTGCTTAACTCAGGGAGTTCTAAGGACAAAAAACAAAGTTCCGTCCATAACAACTAGGATTATGTCAGTCCGTTCGGTTGGTATTTACTCGGTTTTCGGTCCGAACTTGGAAATGGACGAAACTCACTTGTTTTGGAATCTAAAACCTCAAGATCGACAAGGCTTAACCGGGACGTTTTAAGGCCAACATAGAACATTTGGACCATGGGAACGAAGTTTTGTCCGGACATTCGGCTTGGTATGTAGTCCATTTTTGTTCCGAAGTTATAAGTGGACGAAACACACATGTTTTCGCATAGAAAACGATACACCTAAGAGACTAGCCACTGCAATAGCTTAACTCTGGTTGTTCTAAGGCGAAAAAACAAACTTCCGTCCGTAAAAACGACGTTTATGTCCGTCCGTTCGGTCGGTATTTACTCGGTTTTCGGTCTTAACTTGGAAATGGACGAAACTCACTTGTTTTGGTATCTAAAACCTCAAGATCGACAAGGCTTAACCGGGACGTTTTAAGGCCAATATAGAACATTTGGACCATGGGAACGAAGTTTTGTCCGGACATTCGGCTTGGTATGTACTCCATTTTTGTTCCGAACTTATAAGTGCACAAAACACACATGTTTTCGCATAGTAAACGATACACATAAGAGACTAGTCACTCAATTGCTTAACTCAGGGAGTTCTAAGGACAAAAAACAAAGTTCCGTCCATAAAAATGAGGTTTATGTCCGTCCGTTCGGTCGGTATTTACTCGGTTTTCGGTCCGAACTTGGAAATGGACGTGAACTCACTTGTTTTTTAATCGAAAACTTCAAGATCGACAAGGCTTAGCCGAGACGTTTTAAGGCCAATATAGAACATTTGGACCATGGGAACGAAGTTTTGTCCGGACATTCGGCTTGGTATGTACTCCATTTTTTTTCCGAACTTATAAGTGGACGAAACACACATGATTTCACATAGAAAATGATACACCTAAGAGACTAGCCATTCAATAGCTTTACTCGTGTTGTTCTAAGGCGAAAAAACAACGTTCCGTCCGTAAAAACGAGGTTTATGTCCGTCCGTTCGGTCGGTATTTACTCGGTTTTCGGTCCGAACTTGGAAATGGACGAAACTAACATGTTTTGGTATCTAAAACCTCAAGATCGACAAGGCTTAACCGGGACGTTTTAAGGCCAATATAGAACATTTGGACCATGGGAACGAAGTTTTGTCCGGACATTCGGCTTGGTATGTACTCCATTTTTGTTCCGAACTTATAAGTGGACGAAACACACATGTTTTCCCATAGAAAACGATACACTAAGAGACTAGACACTGCAATAGCTTAACTCTGGTTGTTCTAAGGCGAAAAAACAACGTTCCATCCGTAAAAACGAGGTTTATGTCCGTCCGATCGGTAGGAATTTACTCGGTTTTCGGTCCAAACTTGGAAATGGACGAAACTCACTTGTTTTGTAATCTAAAACCTCAAGATCTACAAGGCTTAGCCGAGACGTTTTAAGGCCAATATAGAACATTTGGACCATGGGAACGAAATTTTGTCCGGACATTCGGCTTGGTATGTACTCCATTTTATTTCCGAACTTATAAGTGGACGAAACACACATGTTTTCGCATAGAAAATGATACACCTAAGAGACTAGCCATTCAATAGCTTTACTCGTGTTGTTATAAGGCGGAAAAACAACGTTCCGTCCGTAAAAACGAGGTTTATGTCCGTCCGTTCGGTTGGTATTTACTCGGTTTTCGGTCCGAACATGGAAATGGACGAAACTAACTTGTTTTGGTATCTAAAATCTCAAGATCGACAAGGCTTAACCGGGACGTTTTAAGGCCAATATAGAACATTTGGACCATGGCAACGAAGTTTTGTACGGACATTCGGCTTGGTATGTACTCCAATTTTGTTCCGAACTTATAAGTGGACGAAACACACATGTTTTCGCATAGAAAACGATACACCTAAGAGACTAGACACTGCAATAGCTTAACTCTGGTTGTTCTAAGGCGAAAAAACAACATTCCATCCGTAACAACGAGGTTTATGTCCGTCCGTTCGGTCGGTATTTACTCGGTTTTCGGTCCAAACTTGGAAATGGACGAAACTCACTTGTTTTGTAATCTAAAACCTCAAGACCGACAAGGCTTAGCCGAGACGTTTTAAGGCCAATATAGAACATTTGGCCCATGGGAACGAAATTTTGTCTGGACATTCGGCTTGGTATGTACTCCATTTTATTTCCGAACTTAAAAGTGGACGAAACACACATGTTTTCGCATAGAAAATGATACACCTAAGAGACTAGCCATTCAATATCTTTACTCGTGTTGTTCTAAGGCGAAAAAACAACGTTCCGTCCGTAAAAACGAGGTTTATGTCCGTCCGTTCGGTCGATATTTACTCGGTTTTCGGTCCGAACTTGGAAATGGACGAAACGCACTTGTTTTGGTATCTAAAACCTCAAGATCGACAAGGCTTAACCGGGACGTTGTAAGGCCAATATAGAACATTTGGGCCATGGGAACGAGGTTTTGTCCGGACATTCGGCTTGGTATGTACTTCATTTTTGTTCCGAACTTATAAGTGGACGAAACACACATGTTTTCGCATAGAAAACGATACACCTAAGAGACTAGCCACTCAATTGCTTAACTCGGGGTGTTCTAAGGCGAAAAAACAACGTTCCGTAAGTAAAAACGAGGTTTATGTCCGTCCGTTCGGTCGGTATTTACTTGGTTTTCGGTCCGAACTTGGAAATGGACGTGAACTCACTTGTTTTTTAATCGAAAACTTCAAGATCGAAAAGGCTTAGCCGAGACATTTTAAGGCCAATATAGAACATTTGGACCATGGGAACGAAGTTTTGTCCGGACATTCGGCTTGGTATGTACTCCATTTTTGTTCCGAACTTATAAGTGGACGAATCACACATGTTTTCGCATAGAAAACGATACACCTAAGAGACTAGACACTGCAATAGCTTAACTCTGGTTGTTCTAAGGCGAAAAAACAACATTCCATCCGTAACAACGAGGTTTATGTCCGTCCGTTCGGTCGGTATTTACTCGGTTTTCGGTCCAAACTTGGAAATGGACGAAACTCACTTGTTTTGTAATCTAAAACCTCAAGACCGACAAGGCTTAGCCGAGACGTTTTAAGGCCAATATAGAACATTTGGCCCATGGGAACGAAATTTTGTCTGGACATTCGGCTTGGTATGTACTCCATTTTATTTCCGAACTTAAAAGTGGACGAAACACACATGTTTTCGCATACAAAATGATACACCTAAGAGACTAGCCATTCAATAGCTTTACTTGTGTTGTTCTAAGGCGAAAAAACAACGTTCCGTCCGTAAAAACGAGGTTTATGTCCGTCCGTTCGGTCGATATTTACTCGGTTTTCGGTCCGAACTTGGAAATGGACGAAACGCACTTGTTTTGGTATCTAAAACCTCAAGATCGACAAGGCTTAACCGGGACGTTGTAAGGCCAATATAGAACATTTGGGCCATGGGAACGAGGTTTTGTCCGGACATTCGGCTTGGTATGTACTTCATTTTTGTTCCGAACTTATAAGTGGACGAAACACACATGTTTTCGCATAGAAAACGATACACCTAAGGGACTAGCCACTCAATTGCTTAACTCGGGGTGTTCTAAGGCGAAAAAACAACGTTCCGTAAGTAAAAACGAGGTTTATGTCCGTCCGTTCGGTCGGTATTTACTTGGTTTTCGGTCCGAACTTGGAAATGGACGTGAACTCACTTGTTTTTTAATCGAAAACTTCAAGATCAAAAAGGCTTAGCCGAGACATTTTAAGGCCAATATAGAACATTTGGACCATGGGAACGAAGTTTTGTCCGGACATTCGGCTTGGTATGTACTCCATTTTTGTTCCGAACTTATAAGTGGACGAAACACACATGTTTTCGCATAGAAAACGATACACCTAAGAGACTAGACACTGCAATAGCTTAACTCTGGTTGTTCTAAGGCGAAAAAACAACATTCCATCCGTAACAACGAGGTTTATGTCCGTCCGTTCGGTCGGTATTTACTCGGTTTTCGGTCCAAACTTGGAAATGGACGAAACTCACTTGTTTTCTAATCTAAAACCTCAAGACCGACAAGGCTTAGCCGAGACGTTTTAAGGCCAATATAGAACATTTGGCCCATGGGAACGAAATTTTGTCTGGACATTCGGCTTGGTATGTACTCCATTTTATTTCCGAACTTAAAAGTGGACGAAACACACATGTTTTCGCATAGAAAATGATACACCTAAGAGACTAGCCATTCAATAGCTTTACTCGTGTTGTTATAAGGCGGAAAAACAACGTTCCGTCCGTAAAAACGAGGTTTATGTCCGTCCGTTCGGTTGGTATTTACTCGGTTTTCGGTCCGAACATGGAAATGGACGAAACTAACTTGTTTTGGTATCTAAAATCTCAAGATCGACAAGGCTTAACCGGGACGTTTTAAGGCCAATATAGAACATTTGGACCATGGCAACGAAGTTTTGTACGGACATTCGGCTTGGTATGTACTCCATTTTTGTTCCGAACTTATAAGAGGACGAAACACACATGTTTTCGCATAGAAAACGATACACCTAAGAGACTAGACACTGCAATAGCTTAACTCTGGTTGTTCTAAGGCGAAAAAACAACATTCCATCCGTAACAACGAGGTTTATGTCCGTCCGTTCGGTCGGTATTTACTCGGTTTTCGGTCCAAACTTGGAAATGGACGAAACTCACTTGTTTTGTAATCTAAAACCTCAAGACCGACAAGGCTTAGCCGAGACGTTTTAAGGCCAATATAGAACATTTGGCCCATGGGAACGAAATTTTGTCTGGACATTCGGCTTGGTATGTACTCCATTTTATTTCCGAACTTAAAAGTGGACGAAACACACATGTTTTCGCATAGAAAATGATACACCTAAGAGACTAGCCATTCAATATCTTTACTCGTGTTGTTCTAAGGCGAAAAAACAACGTTCCGTCCGTAAAAACGAGGTTTATGTCCGTCCGTTCGGTCGATATTTACTCGGTTTTCGGTCCGAACTTGGAAATGGACGAAACGCACTTGTTTTGGTATCTAAAACCTCAAGATCGACAAGGCTTAACCGGGACGTTGTAAGGCCAATATAGAACATTTGGGCCATGGGAACGAGGTTTTGTCCGGACATTCGGCTTGGTATGTACTTCATTTTTGTTCCGAACTTATAAGTGGACGAAACACACATGTTTTCGCATAGAAAACGATACACCTAAGAGACTAGCCACTCAATTGCTTAACTCGGGGTGTTCTAAGGCGAAAAAACAACGTTCCGTAAGTAAAAACGAGGTTTATGTCCGTCCGTTCGGTCGGTATTTACTTGGTTTTCGGTCCGAACTTGGAAATGGACGTGAACTCACTTGTTTTTTAATCGAAAACTTCAAGATCAAAAAGGCTTAGCCGAGACATTTTAAGGCCAATATAGAACATTTGGACCATGGGAACGAAGTTTTGTCCGGACATTCGGCTTGGTATGTACTCCATTTTTGTTCCGAACTTATAAGTGGACGAAACACACATGTTTTCGCATAGAAAACGATACACCTAAGAGACTAGACACTGCAATAGCTTAACTCTGGTTGTTCTAAGGCGAAAAAACAACATTCCATCCGTAACAACGAGGTTTATGTCCGTCCGTTCGGTCGGTATTTACTCGGTTTTCGGTCCAAACTTGGAAATGGACGAAACTCACTTGTTTTCTAATCTAAAACCTCAAGACCGACAAGGCTTAGCCGAGACGTTTTAAGGCCAATATAGAACATTTGGCCCATGGGAACGAAATTTTGTCTGGACATTCGGCTTGGTATGTACTCCATTTTATTTCCGAACTTAAAAGTGGACGAAACACACATGTTTTCGCATAGAAAATGATACACCTAAGAGACTAGCCATTCAATAGCTTTACTCGTGTTGTTATAAGGCGGAAAAACAACGTTCCGTCCGTAAAAACGAGGTTTATGTCCGTCCGTTCGGTTGGTATTTACTCGGTTTTCGGTCCGAACATGGAAATGGACGAAACTAACTTGTTTTGGTATCTAAAATCTCAAGATCGACAAGGCTTAACCGGGACGTTTTAAGGCCAATATAGAACATTTGGACCATGGCAACGAAGTTTTGTACGGACATTCGGCTTGGTATGTACTCCATTTTTGTTCCGAACTTATAAGAGGACGAAACACACATGTTTTCGCATAGAAAACGATACACCTAAGAGACTAGACACTGCAATAGCTTAACTCTGGTTGTTCTAAGGCGAAAAAACAACATTCCATCCGTAACAACGAGGTTTATGTCCGTCCGTTCGGTCGGTATTTACTCGGTTTTCGGTCCAAACTTGGAAATGGACGAAACTCACTTGTTTTGTAATCTAAAACCTCAAGACCGACAAGGCTTAGCCGAGACGTTTTAAGGCCAATATAGAACATTTGGCCCATGGGAACGAAATTTTGTCTGGACATTCGGCTTGGTATGTACTCCATTTTATTTCCGAACTTAAAAGTGGACGAAACACACATGTTTTCGCATAGAAAATGATACACCTAAGAGACTAGCCATTCAATATCTTTACTCGTGTTGTTCTAAGGCGAAAAAACAACGTTCCGTCCGTAAAAACGAGGTTTATGTCCGTCCGTTCGGTCGATATTTACTCGGTTTTCGGTCCGAACTTGGAAATGGACGAAACGCACTTGTTTTGGTATCTAAAACCTCAAGATCGACAAGGCTTAACCGGGACGTTGTAAGGCCAATATAGAACATTTGGGCCATGGGAACGAGGTTTTGTCCGGACATTCGGCTTGGTATGTACTTCATTTTTGTTCCGAACTTATAAGTGGACGAAACACACATGTTTTCGCATAGAAAACGATACACCTAAGAGACTAGCCACTCAATTGCTTAACTCGGGGTGTTCTAAGGCGAAAAAACAACGTTCCGTAAGTAAAAACGAGGTTTATGTCCGTCCGTTCGGTCGGTATTTACTTGGTTTTCGGTCCGAACTTGGAAATGGACGTGAACTCACTTGTTTTTTAATCGAAAACTTCAAGATCGAAAAGGCTTAGCCGAGACATTTTAAGGCCAATATAGAACATTTGGACCATGGGAACGAAGTTTTGTCCGGACATTCGGCTTGGTATGTACTCCATTTTTGTTCCGAACTTATAAGTGGACGAATCACACATGTTTTCGCATAGAAAACGATACACCTAAGAGACTAGACACTGCAATAGCTTAACTCTGGTTGTTCTAAGGCGAAAAAACAACATTCCATCCGTAACAACGAGGTTTATGTCCGTCCGTTCGGTCGGTATTTACTCGGTTTTCGGTCCAAACTTGGAAATGGACGAAACTCACTTGTTTTGTAATCTAAAACCTCAAGACCGACAAGGCTTAGCCGAGACGTTTTAAGGCCAATATAGAACATTTGGCCCATGGGAACGAAATTTTGTCTGGACATTCGGCTTGGTATGTACTCCATTTTATTTCCGAACTTAAAAGTGGACGAAACACACATGTTTTCGCATACAAAATGATACACCTAAGAGACTAGCCATTCAATAGCTTTACTTGTGTTGTTCTAAGGCGAAAAAACAACGTTCCGTCCGTAAAAACGAGGTTTATGTCCGTCCGTTCGGTCGATATTTACTCGGTTTTCGGTCCGAACTTGGAAATGGACGAAACGCACTTGTTTTGGTATCTAAAACCTCAAGATCGACAAGGCTTAACCGGGACGTTGTAAGGCCAATATAGAACATTTGGGCCATGGGAACGAGGTTTTGTCCGGACATTCGGCTTGGTATGTACTTCATTTTTGTTCCGAACTTATAAGTGGACGAAACACACATGTTTTCGCATAGAAAACGATACACCTAAGGGACTAGCCACTCAATTGCTTAACTCGGGGTGTTCTAAGGCGAAAAAACAACGTTCCGTAAGTAAAAACGAGGTTTATGTCCGTCCGTTCGGTCGGTATTTACTTGGTTTTCGGTCCGAACTTGGAAATGGACGTGAACTCACTTGTTTTTTAATCGAAAACTTCAAGATCAAAAAGGCTTAGCCGAGACATTTTAAGGCCAATATAGAACATTTGGACCATGGGAACGAAGTTTTGTCCGGACATTCGGCTTGGTATGTACTCCATTTTTGTTCCGAACTTATAAGTGGACGAAACACACATGTTTTCGCATAGAAAACGATACACCTAAGAGACTAGACACTGCAATAGCTTAACTCTGGTTGTTCTAAGGCGAAAAAACAACATTCCATCCGTAACAACGAGGTTTATGTCCGTCCGTTCGGTCGGTATTTACTCGGTTTTCGGTCCAAACTTGGAAATGGACGAAACTCACTTGTTTTCTAATCTAAAACCTCAAGACCGACAAGGCTTAGCCGAGACGTTTTAAGGCCAATATAGAACATTTGGCCCATGGGAACGAAATTTTGTCTGGACATTCGGCTTGGTATGTACTCCATTTTATTTCCGAACTTAAAAGTGGACGAAACACACATGTTTTCGCATAGAAAATGATACACCTAAGAGACTAGCCATTCAATAGCTTTACTCGTGTTGTTCTAAGGCGAAAAAACAACGTTCCGTCCGTAAAAACGAGGTTTATGTCCGTCCGTTCGGTCGATATTTACTCGGTTTTCGGTCCGAACTTGGAAATGGACGAAACGCACTTGTTTTGGTATCTAAAACCTCAAGATCGACAAGGCTTAACCGGGACGTTGTAAGGCCAATATAGAACATTTGGGCCATGGGAACGAGGTTTTGTCCGGACATTCGGCTTGGTATGTACTTCATTTTTGTTCCGAACTTATAAGTGGACGAAACACACATGTTTTCGCATAGAAAACGATACACCTAAGAGACTAGCCACTCAATTGCTTAACTCGGGGTGTTCTAAGGCGAAAAAACAACGTTCCGTAAGTAAAAACTAGGTTTATGTCCGTCCGTTCGGTCGGTATTTACTTGGTTTTCGGTCCGAACTTGGAAATGGACGTGAACTCACTTGTTTTTTAATCGAAAACTTCAAGATCGAAAAGGCTTAGCCGAGACATTTTAAGGCCAATATAGAACATTTGGACCATGGGAACGAAGTTTTGTCCGGACATTCGGCTTGGTATGTACTCCATTTTTGTTCCGAACTTATAAGTGGACGAATCACACATGTTTTCGCATAGAAAACGATACACCTAAGAGACTAGACACTGCAATAGCTTAACTCTGGTTGTTCTAAGGCGAAAAAACAACATTCCATCCGTAACAACGAGGTTTATGTCCGTCCGTTCGGTCGGTATTTACTCGGTTTTCGGTCCAAACTTGGAAATGGACGAAACTCACTTGTTTTGTAATCTAAAACCTCAAGACCGACAAGGCTTAGCCGAGACGTTTTAAGGCCAATATAGAACATTTGGCCCATGGGAACGAAATTTTGTCTGGACATTCGGCTTGGTATGTACTCCATTTTATTTCCGAACTTAAAAGTGGACGAAACACACATGTTTTCGCATACAAAATGATACACCTAAGAGACTAGCCATTCAATAGCTTTACTTGTGTTGTTCTAAGGCGAAAAAACAACGTTCCGTCCGTAAAAACGAGGTTTATGTCCGTCCGTTCGGTCGATATTTACTCGGTTTTCGGTCCGAACTTGGAAATGGACGAAACGCACTTGTTTTGGTATCTAAAACCTCAAGATCGACAAGGCTTAACCGGGACGTTGTAAGGCCAATATAGAACATTTGGGCCATGGGAACGAGGTTTTGTCCGGACATTCGGCTTGGTATGTACTTCATTTTTGTTCCGAACTTATAAGTGGACGAAACACACATGTTTTCGCATAGAAAACGATACACCTAAGGGACTAGCCACTCAATTGCTTAACTCGGGGTGTTCTAAGGCGAAAAAACAACGTTCCGTAAGTAAAAACGAGGTTTATGTCCGTCCGTTCGGTCGGTATTTACTTGGTTTTCGGTCCGAACTTGGAAATGGACGTGAACTCACTTGTTTTTTAATCGAAAACTTCAAGATCGAAAAGGCTTAGCCGAGACATTTTAAGGCCAATATAGAACATTTGGACCATGGGAACGAAGTTTTGTCCGGACATTCGGCTTGGTATGTACTCCATTTTTGTTCCGAACTTATAAGTGGACGAAACACACATGTTTTCGCATAGAAAACGATACACCTAAGAGACTAGACACTGCAATAGCTTAACTCTGGTTGTTCTAAGGCGAAAAAACAACATTCCATCCGTAACAACGAGGTTTATGTCCGTCCGTTCGGTCGGTATTTACTCGGTTTTCGGTCCAAACTTGGAAATGGACGAAACTCACTTGTTTTCTAATCTAAAACCTCAAGACCGACAAGGCTTAGCCGAGACGTTTTAAGGCCAATATAGAACATTTGGCCCATGGGAACGAAATTTTGTCTGGACATTCGGCTTGGTATGTACTCCATTTTATTTCCGAACTTAAAAGTGGACGAAACACACATGTTTTCGCATAGAAAATGATACACCTAAGAGACTAGCCATTCAATAGCTTTACTCGTGTTGTTCTAAGGCGAAAAAACAACGTTCCGTCCGTAAAAACGAGGTTTATGTCCGTCCGTTCGGTCGATATTTACTCGGTTTTCGGTCCGAACTTGGAAATGGACGAAACGCACTTGTTTTGGTATCTAAAACCTCAAGATCGACAAGGCTTAACCGGGACGTTGTAAGGCCAATATAGAACATTTGGGCCATGGGAACGAGGTTTTGTCCGGACATTCGGCTTGGTATGTACTTCATTTTTGTTCCGAACTTATAAGTGGACGAAACACAGATGTTTTCGCATAGAAAACGATACACCTAAGAGACTAGCCACTCAATTGCTTAACTCGGGGTGTTCTAAGGCGAAAAAACAACGTTCCGTAAGTAAAAACTAGGTTTATGTCCGTCCGTTCGGTCTGTATTTACTTGGTTTTCGGTCCGAACTTGGAAATGGACGTGAACTCACTTGTTTTTTAATCGAAAACTTCAAGATCGAAAAGGCTTAGCCGAGACATTTTAAGGCCAATATAGAACATTTGGACCATGGGAATGAAGTTTTGTCCGGACATTCGGCTTGGTATGTACTCCATTTTTGTTCCGAACTTATAAGTGGACGAAACACACATGTTTTCGCATAGAAAACGATACACCTAAGAGACTAGACACTGCAATAGCTTAACTCTGGTTGTTCTAATGCGAAAAAAAGACGCTCCGTCCGTAAAAACGAGGTTTATGTCCGTCCGTTCGGTCGGTATTTACTCGATTTTCGGTCCGAACTTTGAAATGGACAAAACTCACTTGTTTTGGTATCTAAAACCTCAAGATCGACAAGGCTTAACCGGGACGTAATAAGGCCAATATAGAACATTTGGACCATGGGAACGAAGTTTTATCCGGACATTCGGTTTGGTATGTACTCTATTTTTGTTCCGAACTTAGAAGTGGACGAAACACACATGTTTTCGCATAGAAAACGATACACCTAAGAGACTAGCCACTCAATTGCTTAACTCGGGGTGTTCTAAGGCGAAAAAACAACGTTCCGTAAGTAAAAACGAGGTTTATGTCCGTCCGTTCGGTCGGTATTCACTTGGTTTTCGGTCCGAACTTGGAAATGGACGAAACTCACATGGTTTGGAATCTAAAACCTCAAGATCGACAAGGCTTAGCCGAGACGTTTTAAGGCCAATATAGAACATTTGGACCATGGGAACGAAATTTTGTCCGGACATTCGGCTTGGTATGTACTCCATTTTATTTCCGAACTTATAAGTGGACGAAACATGTGTTTTCGAATAGAAAATGATACACCTAAGAGACTAGCCATTCCATAGCTTTACTCGTGTTGTTATAAGGCGAAAAAACAACGTTCCGTCCGTAAAAACGAGGTTTATGTCCGTCCGTTCGGTCGGTATTTACTCGGTTTTCGGTCCGAACTTGGAAATGGACGAAACTAACTTGTTTTGGTATCTAAAACCTCAAGATCGACAAGGCTTAGCCGAGACATTTTAAGGCCAATATAGAACATTTGGACCATGGGAACGAAGTTTTGTCCGGACATTCGGCTTGGTATGTACTCCATTTTTGTTCCGAACTTATAAGTGGACGAAACACACATGTTTTCGCATAGAAAACGATACACCTAATAGACTAGACACTGCAATAGCTTAACTCTGATTGTTCTAAGGCGAAAAAACAGCGTTCCGTCCGTAAAAACGAGGTTTATGTCCGTCCGTTCGGTCGGTATTTACTCGATTTTCGGTCCGAACTTGGAAATGGACAAAACTCACTTGTTTTGGTATTTAAAACCTCAAGATCGACAAGGCTTAACCGGGACGTTTTAAGGCCAATATAGAACATTTGGACCGTGGGAACGAAGTTTTATCCGAACATTCGGCTTGGTATGTACTCCATTTTTGTTCCGAACTTATAAGTGGACGAAACACACATGTTTTCGCATAGAAAACGATACACCTAAGAGACTAGCCACTCAATTGCTTAACTCGGGGTGTTCTAAGGCGAAAAAACAACGTTCCGTAAGTAAAAACGAGGTTTATGTCCGTCCGTTCGGTCGGTATTTACTTGGTTTTCGGTCCGAACTTGGAAATGGACGTGAACTCACTTGTTTTTGAATCGAAAACTTCAAGATCGACAAGGCTTAGCCAAGACATTTTAAGGCCAATATAGAACATTTGGACCATGGGAACGAAGTTTTGTCCGGACATTCGGCTTGGTATGTACTCCATTTTTGTTCCGAACTTATAAGTGGACGAAACACACATGTTTTCGCATAGAAAACGATACACCTAAGAGACTAGACATTGCAATAGCTTAACTCTGGTTGTTCTAAGGCGAAAAAACAACGTTCCGTCCATAAAAACGAGGTTTATGTCCGTCCGTTCGGTCGGTATTTACTCGATTTTCGGTCCGAAATTGGAAATGGACGAAACTCACTTGTTTTGGTATCTAAAACCTCAAGATCGACAAGGCTTAACCGGGACGTTTTAAGGCCAATATAGAACATTTGGACCATGGGAACGAAGTTTTGTCCGGACATTCGGCTTGGTATGTACTCCATTTTTTTTCCGAACTTATAAGTGGACGAAACACACATGTTTTCCCATAGAAAACGATAAACCTAAGAGACTAGACACTGCAATAGCTTAACTCTGGTTGTTCTAAGGCGAAAAAACAACGTTCCAGCCGTAAAAACGAGGTTTATGTCCGTCCGATCGGTAGGAATTTACTCGGTTTTCGGTCCAAACTTGGAAATGGATGAAACTCACTTGTTTTGGAATCTAAAACCTCAAGATAGACAAGGCTTAGCCGAGACGTTTTAAGGCCAATATAGAACATTTGGACCATGGGAACGAAATTTTGTCCGGACATTCGGCTTGGTATGTACTCCATTTTATTTCCGAACTTATAAGTAGACGAAACACACATGTTTTCGCATAGAAAATGATACACCTAAGAGACTAGCCATTCAATAACTTTACTCGTGTTGTTATAAGGCGAAAAAACAACGTTCCGTCCGTAAAAACGAGGTTTATGTCCGTCCGTTCGGTCGGTATTTACTCGGTTTTCGGTCCGAACTTGGAAATGGACGAAACTAACATGTTTTGGTATCTAAAACCTCAAGATCGACAAGGCTTAACCGGGACGTTTTAAGGCCAATATAGAACATTTGGACAATGGGAACGAAGTTTTGTACGGACATTCGGCTTGGTATGTACTCCATTTTTGTTCCGAACTTATTGGTGGACGAAACACACATGTTTTCTCATAGAAAACGATACACCTAAGAGACTAGACACTGCAATAGCTTAACTCTGGTTGTTCTAAGGCGAAACAACAACGTTCCATCCGTAACAACGAGGTTTATGTCCGTCCGTTCGGTCGGTATTTACTCAGTTTTCGGTCCGAACTTGGAAATGGACGTGAACTCACTTGTTTTTTAATCGAAAACTTCAAGATCGACAAGGCTTAGCCAAGACATTTTAAGGCCAATATAGAACATTTGGACCATGGGAACGAAGTTTTGTCCGGACATTCGACTTGGTATGTACTCCATTTTTGTTCCGAATTTATAAGTGGACGAAACACACATGTTTTCGCATAGAAAACGATACACCTAAGAGACTAGACACTGCAATAGCTTAACTCTGGTTGTTCTAAGGCGAAAAAACAACGTTCCTTCCATAAAAACGAGGTTTATGTCCGTCCCTTCGGTCGGTATTTACTCGATTTTCGGTCCAAACTTGGAAATGGACGAAACTCACTTGTTTTGGTATCTAAAACCTCAAGATCGACAAGGCTTAACCGGGACATTTTAAGGCCAATATAGAACATTTGGACCATGGGAACGAAGCTTTGTCCGGACATTCGGCTTGGTATGTACTCCATTTTTGTTCCGAACTTATAAGTGGACAAAACACACATGTTTTCGCATAGTAAACGATACACATAAGAGACTAGTCACTCAATTGCTTAACTCAGGGAGTTCTAAGGACAAAAAACAAAGTTCCGTCCATAAAAATGAGGTTTATGTCCGTCCGTTCGGTCGGTATTTACCCGGTTTTCGGTCCGAACTTGGAAATGGACGTGAACTCACTTGTTTTTTAATCGAAAACTTCAAGATCGACAAGGCTTAGCCGAGACGTTTTAAGGCCAATATAGAACATTTGGACCATGGGAACGAAGTTTTGTCCGGACATTCGGCTTGATATGTACTCCATTTTTTTTCCGAACTTATAAGTGGACGAAACACACATGATTTCACATAGAAAATGATACACCTAAGAGACTAGCCATTCAATAGCTTTACTCGTGTTGTTCTAAGGCGAAAAAACAACGTTCTGTCCGTAAAAACGAGGTTTATGTCCGTCCGTTCGGTCGGTATTTACTCGGTTTTCGGTCCGAACTTGGAAAGGGACGAAACTAACTTGTTTTGGTATCTAAAACCTCAAGATTGAAAAGGCTTAACCGGGACGTTTTAAGGCCAATATAGAACATTTGGACCCTGGGAACGAAGTTTTGTACGGACATTCGGCTTGGTATGTACTCCATTTTTGTTCCGAACTTATAAGTGGACGAAACACACATGTTTTCGCATAGAAAACGATACACCTAAGAGACTAGACACTGCAATAGCTTAACTCTGGTTGTTCTAAGGCGAAAAAACAACATTCCATCCGTAACAACGAGGTTTATGTCCGTCCGTTCGGTCGGTATTTACTCGGTTTTCGGTCCAAACTTGGAAATGGACGAAACTCACTGGTTTTGTAATCTAAAACCTCAAGACCGACAAGGCTTAGCCGAGACGTTTTAAGGCCAATATAGAACATTTGGACCATGGGAACGAAATTTTGTCCGGACATTCGGCTTGGTATGTACTCCATTTTATTTCCGAACTTATAAGTGGACGAAACACACATGTTTTCGCATAGAAAATGATACACCTAAGAGACTAGCCATTCAATAGCTTTACTCGTGTTGTTATAAGGCGAAAAAACAACGTTCCGTCCGTAAAAACGAGGTTTATGTCCGTCCGTTCGGTCGGTATTTACTCGGTTTTCGGTCCGAACTTGGAAATGGACGAAACTAACTTGTTTTGGTATCTAAAACCTCAAGATCGACAAGGCTTAACCGGGACGTTTTAAGGCCAATATAGAACATTTGGACCATGGGAACGAAGTTTTGTACGGACATTCGGCTTGGTATGTACTCCATTTTTGTTCCGAACTTATAGGTGGACGAAACACACATGTTTTCGCATAGAAAACGATACACCTAAGAGACTAGACACTGCAATAGCTTAACTCTGGTTGTTCTAAGGCGAAACAACAACGTTCCATCCGTAACAACGAGGTTTATGTCCGTCCGTTCGGTCGGTATTTACTCGGTTTTCGGTCCGAACTTGGAAATGGACGTGAACTCACTTGTTTTTGAATCGAAAACTTCAAGATCGACAAGGCTTAGCCAAGACATTTTAAGGCCAATATAGAACATTTGGACCATGGGAACGAAGTTTTGTCCGGACATTCGGCTTGGTATGTACTCCATTTTTGTTCCGAACTTATAAGTGGACGAAACACACATGTTTTCCCATAGAAAACGATACACATAAGAGACTGGTCACTCAATTGCTTAACTCAGGGAGTTCTAAGGACAAAAAACAAAGTTCCGTCCAAAAAAATGAGGTTTATGTCCGTCCGTTCGGTCGGTATTTACTCGGTTTTCGGTCCGAACTTGGAAATGGACGTGAACTCACTTGTTTTTTAATCGAAAACTACAAGATCGACAAGGATTAGCCGAGACGTTTTAAGGCCAATATAGAACATTTGGACCATGGGAACGAAGTTTTGTCCGGACATTCGGCTTGGTATGTACTCCATTTTTTTTCCGAACTTATAAGTGGACGAAACACACATGGTTTCACATAGAAAATGATACACCTAAGAGACTAGCCATTCAATAGCTTTACTCGTGTTGTTCTAAGGCGAAAAAACAAAGTTCCGTCCGTAAAAACGAGGTTTATGTCCGTCCGTTCGGTCGGTATTTACTCGGTTTTCGGTCCGAACTTGGAAATGGACGAAACTAACATGTTTTGGTATCTAAAACCTCAAGATCGACAAGGCTTAACCGGGACGTTTTAAGGCCAATATAGAACATTTGGACCATGGGAACGAAGTTTTGTCCGGACATTCGGCTTGGTATGTACTCCATTTTTGTTCCGAACTTATAAGTGGACGAAACACACATGTTTTCCCATAGAAAACGATACACCTAAGAGACTAGACACTGCAATAGCTTAACTCTGGTTGTTCTAAGGCGAAAAAACAACGTTCCATCCGTAAAAACGAGGTTTATGTCCGTCCGATCGGTAGGAATTTACTCGGTTTTCGGTCCAAACTTGGAAATGGACGAAACTCACTTGTTTTGGAATCTAAAACCTCAAGATCGACAAGGCTTAGCTGAGACGTTTTAAGGCCAATATAGAACATTTGGACCATGGGAACGAAATTTTGTCCGGACATTCGGCTTGGTATGTACTCCATTTTATTTCCGAACTTATAAGTGGACGAAACACACATGTTTTCGCATAGAAAATGATACACCTAAGAGACTAGCCATTCAATAGCTTTACTCGTGTTGTTATAAGGCGAAAAAACAACGTTCCGTCCGTAAAAACGAGGTTTATGTCCGTCCATTCGGTCGGTATTTACTCAGTTTTCGGTCCGAACTTGGAAATGGACGAAACTAACTTGTTTTGGTATCTAAAACCTCAAGATTGACAAGGCTTAACCGGGACGTTTTAAGGCCAATATAGAACATTTGGACCATGGGAACGAAGTTTTGTACGGACATTCGGCTTGGTATGTACTCCATTTTTGTTCCGAACTTATTGGTGGACGAAACACACATGTTTTCTCATAGAAAACGATACACCTAAGAGACTAGACACTGCAATAGCTTAACTCTGGTTGTTCTAAGGCGAAACAACAACGTTCCATCCGTAACAACGAGGTTTATGTCCGTCCGTTCGGTCGGTATTTACTCGGTTTTCGGTCCGAACTTGGAAATGGACGTGAACTCACTTGTTTTTGAATCGAAAACTTCAAGATCGACAAGGCTTAGCCAAGACATTTTAAGGCCAATATAGAACATTTGGACCATGGGAACGAAGTTTTGTCCGGACATTCGACTTGGTATGTACTCCATTTTTGTTCCGAACTTATAAGTGGACGAAACACACATGTTTTCGCATAGAAAACGATACACCTAAGAGACTAGACACTGCAATAGCTTAACTCTGGTTGTTCTAAGGCGAAAAAACAACGTTCCGTCCATAAAAACGATTTTTATGTCCGTCCGTTCGGTCGGTATTTACTCGATTTTCGGTCCGAACTTGGAAATGGACGAAACTCACTTGTTTCGGTATCTAAAACCTCAAGATCGACAAGGCTTAACCGGGACATTTTAAGGCCAATATAGAACATTTGGACCATGGGAACGAAGTTTTGTCCGGATATTCGGCTTGGTATGTACTCCATTTTTGTTCCGAACTTATAAGTGGACAAAACACACATGTTTTCGCATAGTAAACGATACACATAAGAGACTAGTCACTCAATTGCTTAACTCAGGGAGTTCTAAGGACAAAAAACAAAGTTCCGTCCATAAAAATGAGGTTTATGTCCGTCCGTTCGGTCGGTATTTACTCGGTTTTCGGTCCGAACTTGGAAATGGACGTGAACTCACTTGTTTTTTAATCGAAAACTTCAAGATCGACAAGGCTTAGCCGAGACGTTTTAAGGCCAATATAGAACATTTGGACCATGGGAACGAAGTTTTGTCCGGACATTCGGCTTGGTATGTACTCCATTTTTTTTCCGAACTTATAAGTGGACAAAACACACATGATTTCACATAGAAAATGATACACCTAAGAGACTAGCCATTCAATAGCTTTACTCGTGTTGTTCTAAGGCGAAAAAACAACGTTCCGTTCGTAAAAACGAGGTTTATGTCCGTCCGTTCGGTCGGTATTTACTCGGTTTTCGGTCCGAACTTGGAAATGGACGAAACTAACATGTTTTGGTATCTAAAACCTCAAGATCGACAAGGCTTAACCGGGACGTTTTAAGGCCAATATAGAACATTTGGACCATGGGAACGAAGTTTTGTCCGGACATTCGGCTTGGTATGTACTCCATTTTTGTTCCGAACTTATAAGTGGACGAAACACACATGTTTTCCCATAGAAAACGATACACCTAAGAGACTAGACACTGGAATAGCTTAACTCTGGTTGTTCTAAGGCGAAAAAACAACGTTCCATCCGTAAAAACGAGGTTTATGTCCGTCCGATCGGTAGGAATTTACTCAGTTTTCGGTCCAAACTTGGAAATGGACGAAACTCACTTGTTTTGGAATCTAAAACCTCAAGATCGACAAGGCTTAGCCGAGACGTTTTAAGGCCAATATAGAACATTTGGACCATGGGAACGAAATTTTGTCCGGACATTCGGCTTGGTATGTACTCCATTTTATTTCCGAACTTATAAGTGGACGAAACACACATGTTTTCGCATAGAAAATGATACACCTAAGAGACTAGCCATTCAATAGCTTTACTCGTGTTGTTATAAGGCGAAAAAACAACGTTCCGTCCGTAAAAACGAGGTTTATGTCCGTCCGTTCGGTCGGTATTTACTCGGTTTTCGGTCCGAACTTGGAAATGGACGAAACTAACTTGTTTTGGTATCTAAAACCTCAAGATCGACAAGGCTTAACCGGGACGTTTTAAAGCCAATATAGAACATTTGGACCATGGGAACGAAGTTTTGTACGGACATTCGGCTTGGTATGTACTCCATTTTTGTTCCGAACTTATAAGTGGACGAAACACACATGTTTTCGCATAGAAAACGATACACCTAAGAGACTAGACACTGCAATAGCTTAACTCTGGTTGTTCTAAGGCGAAAAAACAACATTCCATCCGTAACAACGAGGTTTATGTCCGTCCGTTCGGTCGGTATTTACTCGGTTTTCTGTCCAAACTTGGAAATGGACGAAACTCACTGGTTTTGTAATCTAAAACCTCAAGACCGACAAGGCTTAGCCGAGACGTTTTAAGGCCAATATAGAACATTTGGACCATGGGAACGAAATTTTGTCCGGACATTCGGCTTGGTATGTACTCCATTTTATTTCCGAACTTATAAGTGGACGAAACACACATGTTTTCGCTTAGAAAATGATACACCTAAGAGACTAGCCATTCAATAGCTTTACTCGTGTTGTTATAAGACGAAAAAACAACGTTCCGTCCGTAAAAACGAGGTTTATGTCCGTCCGTTCGGTCGGTATTTACTCAGTTTTCGGTCCGAACTTGGAAATGGACGAAACTAACTTGTTTTGGTATCTAAAACCTCAAGATTGACAAGGCTTAACCGGGACGTTTTAAGGCCAATATAGAACATTTGGACCATGGGAACGAAGTTTTGTACGGACATTCGGCATGGTATGTACTCCATTTTTGTTCCGAACTTATTGGTGGACGAAACACACATGTTTTCTCATAGAAAACGATACACCTAAGAGACTAGACACTGCAATAGCTTAACTCTGGTTGTTCTAAGGCGAAACAACAACGTTCCATCCGTAACAACGAGGTTTATGTCCGTCCGTTCGGTCGGTATTTACTCGGTTTTCGGTCCGAACTTGGAAATGGACGTGAACTCACTTGTTTTTGAATCGAAAACTTCAAGATCGACAAGGCTTAGCCAAGACATTTTAAGGCCAATATAGAACATTTGGACCATGGGAACGAAGTTTTGTCCGGACATTCGACTTGGTATGTACTCCATTTTTGTTCCGAACTTATAAGTGGACGAAACACACATGTTTTCGCATAGAAAACGATACACCTAAGAGACTAGACACTGCAATAGCTTAACTCGGGTTGTTCTAAGGCGAAAAAACAACGTTCCGTCCATAAAAACGAGGTTTATGTCCGTCCGTTCGGTCGGTATTTACTCGATTTTCGGTCCGAACTTGGAAATGGACGAAACTCACTTGTTTTGGTATCTAAAACCTCAAGATCGACATGGCTTAACCGGGACATTTTAAGGCCAATATAGAACATTTGGACCATGGGAACGAAGTTTTGTCCGGATATTCGGCTTGGTATGTACTCCATTTTTGTTCCGAACTTATAAGTGGACAAAACACACATGTTTTCGCATAGTAAACGATACACATAAGAGACTAGTCACTCAATTGCTTAACTCAGGGAGTTCTAAGGACAAAAAACAAAGTTCCGTCCATAAAAATGAGGTTTATGTCCGTCCGTTCGGTCGGTATTTACTCGGTTTTCGGTCCGAACTTGGAAATGGACGTGAACTCACTTGTTTTTTAATCGAAAACTTCAAGATCGACAAGGCTTAGCCGAGACGTTTTAAGGCCAATATAGAACATTTGGACCATGGGAACGAAGTTTTGTCCGGACATTCGGCTTGGTATGTACTCCATTTTTTTTCCGAACTTATAAGTGGACGAAACACACATGATTTCACATAGAAAATGATACACCTAAGAGACTAGCCATTCAATAGCTTTACTCGTGTTGTTCTAAGGCGAAAAAACAACGTTCCGTCCGTAAAAACGAGGTTTATGTCCGTCCGTTCGGTCGGTATTTACTCGGTTTTCGGTCCGAACTTGGAAATGGACGAAACTAACATGTTTTGGTATCTAAAACCTCAAGATCGACAAGGCTTAACCGGGACGTTTTAAGGCCAATATAGAACATTTGGACCATGGGAACGAAGTTTTGTCCGGACATTCGGCTTGGTATGTACTCCATTTTTGTTCCGAACTTATAGGTGGACGAAACACACATGTTTTCGCATAGAAAACGATACACCTAAGAGACTAGACACTGCAATAGCTTAACTCTTGTTGTTCTAAGCCGAAAAAACAACGTTCCATCCGTAACAACGAGGTTTATGTCCGTCCGTTCGGTCGGTATTTACTCGGTTTTCGGTCCGAACTTGGAAATGGACGTGAACTCACTTGTTTTTGAATCGAAAACTTCAAGATCGACAAGGCTTAGCCAAGACATTTTAAGGCCAATATAGAACATTTGGACCATGGGAACGAAGTTTTGCCCGGACATTCGGCTTGGTATGTACTCCATTTTTGTTCCGAACTTATAAGTGGACGAAACACACATGTTTTCCCATAGAAAACGATACACATAAGAGACTAGTCACTCAATTGCTTAACTCAGGGAGTTCTAAGGACAAAAAACAAAGTTCCGTCCATAAAAATGAGGTTTATGTCCGTCCGTTCGGTCGGTATTTACTCGGTTTTCGGTCCGAACTTGGAAATGGACGTGAACTCACTTGTTTTTTAATCGAAAACGACAAGATCGACAAGGATTAGCCGAGACGTTTTAAGGCCAATATAGAACATTTGGACCATGGGAACGAAGTTTTGTCCGGACATTCGGCTTGGTATGTACTCCATTTTTTTTCCGAACTTATAAGTGGGCGAAACACACATGGTTTCACATAGAAAATGATACACCTAAGAGACTAGCCATTCAATAGCTTTACTCGTGTTGTTCTAAGGCGAAAAAACAACGTTCCGTCCGTAAAAACGAGGTTTATGTCCGTCCGTTCGGTCGGTATTTACTCGGTTTTCGGTTCGAACTTGGAAATGGACGAAACTAACATGTTTTGGTATCTAAAACCTCAAGATCGACAAGGCTTAACCGGGACGTTTTAAGGCCAATATAGAACATTTGGACCATGGGAACGAAGTTTTGTCCGGACATTCGGCTTGGTATGTACTCCATTTTTGTTCCGAACTTATAAGTGGACGAAACACACATGTTTTCCCATAGAAAACGATACACCTAAGAGACTAGACACTGCAATAGCTTAACTCTGGTTGTTCTAAGGCGAAAAAACAACGTTCCATCCGTAAAAACGAGGTTTATGTCCGTCCGATCGGTAGGAATTTACTCGGTTTTCTGTCCAAACTTGGAAATGGACGAAACTCACTGGTTTTGTAATCTAAAACCTCAAGACCGACAAGGCTTAGCCGAGACGTTTTAAGGCCAATATAGAACATTTGGACCATGGGAACGAAATTTTTTCCGGACATTCGGCTTGGTATGTACTCCATTTTATTTCCAAACTTATAAGTGGACGAAACACACATGTTTTCGCATAGAAAATGATACACCTAAGAGACTAGCCATTCAATAGCTTTACTCGTGTTGTTATAAGGCGAAAAAACAACGTTCCGTCCGTAAAAACGAGGTTTATGTCCGTCCGTTCGGTCGGTATTTACTCAGTTTTCGGTCCGAACTTGGAAATGGACTAAACTAACTTGTTTTGGTATCTAAAACCTCAAGATTGACAAGGCTTAACCGGGACGTTTTAAGGCCAATATAGAACATTTGGACCATGGGAACGAAGTTTTGTACGGACATTCGGCTTGGTATGTACTCCATTTTTGTTCCGAACTTATTGGTGGACGAAACACACATGTTTTCTCATAGAAAACGATACACCTAAGAGACTAGACACTGCAATAGCTTAACTCTGGTTGTTCTAAGGCGAAACAACAACGTTCCATCCGTAACAACGAGGTTTATGTCCGTCCGTTCGGTCGGTATTTACTCGGTTTTCGGTCCGAACTTGGAAATGGACGTGAACTCACTTGTTTTTGAATCGAAAACTTCAAGATCGACAAGGCTTAGCCAAGACATTTTAAGGCCAATATAGAACATTTGGACCATGGGAACGAAGTTTTGTCCGGACATTCGACTTGGTATGTACTCCATTTTTGTTCCGAACTTATAAGTGGACGAAACACACATGTTTTCGCATAGAAAACGATACACCTAAGAGACTAGACACTGCAATAGCTTAACTCTGGTTGTTCTAAGGCGAAAAAACAACGTTCCGTCCATAAAAACGAGGTTTATGTCCGTCCGTTCGGTCGGTATTTACTCGGTTTTCGGTCCGAACTTGGAAATGGACGAAACTAACTTGTTTTGGTATCTAAAACCTCAAGATCGACAAGGCTTAACCGGGACGTTTTAAGGCCAATATAGAACATTTGGACCATGGGAACGAAGTTTTGTACGGACATTCGGCTTGGTATGTACTCCATTTTTGTTCCAAACTTATAGGTGGACGAAACACACATGTTTTCGCATAGAAAACGATACACCTAAGAGACTAGACACTGCAATAGCTTAACTCTGGTTGTTCTAAGGCGAAACAACAACGTTCCATCCGTAACAACGAGGTTTATGTCCGTCCGTTCGGTCGGTATTTACTCGGTTTTCGGTCCGGACTTGGAAATGGACGTGAACTCACTTGTTTTTGAATCGAAAACTTCAAGATCGACAAGGCTTAGCCAAGACATTTTAAGGCCAATATTGAACATTTGGACCATGGGAACGAAGTTTTGTCCGGACATTCGACTTGGTATGTACTCCATTTTTGTTCCGAACTTATAAGTGGACGAAACACACATGTTTTCGCATAGAAAACGATACACCTAAGAGACTAGACACTGCAATAGCTTAACTCTGGTTGTTCTAAGGCGAAAAAACAACGTTCCGTCCATAAAAACGAGGTTTATGTCCGTCCGTTCGGTCGGTATTTACTCGATTTTCGGTCCGAACTTGGAAATGGACGAAACTCACTTGTTTTGGTATCTAAAACCTCAAGATCGACAAGGCTTAACCGGGACATTTTAAGGCCAATATAGAACATTTGGACCATGGGAACGAAGTTTTGTCCGGACATTCGGCTTGGTATGTACTCCATTTTTGTTCCGAACTTATAAGTCGACAAAACACACATGTTTTCGCATAGTAAACGATACACATAAGAGACTAGTCACTCAATTGCTTAACTCAGGGAGTTCTAAGGACAAAAAACAAAGTTCCGTCCATAAAAATGAGGTTTATGTCCGTCCGTTCGGTCGGTATTTACTCGGTTTTCGGTCCGAACTTGGAAATGGACGTGAACTCACTTGTTTTTTAATCGAAAACTTCAAGATGGACAAGGCTTAGCCGAGACGTTTTAAGGCCAATATAGAACATTTGGACCATGGGAACGAAGTTTTGTCCGGACATTCGGCTTGGTATGTACTCCATTTTTTTTCCGAACTTATAAGTGGACGAAACACACATGATTTCACATAGAAAATGAAACACCTAAGAGACTAGCCATTCAATAGCTTTACTCGTGTTGTTCTAAGGCGAAAAAACAACGTTCCGTCCGTAAAAACGAGGTTTATGTCCGTCCGTTCGGTCGGTATTTACTCGATTTTCGGTCCGAACTTGGAAATGGACAAAACTCACTTGTTTTGGTTTCTAAAACCTCAAGATCGACAAGGCTTAACCGGGACGTAATAAGGCCAATATAGAACATTTGGACCATGGGAACGAAGTTTTATCCGGACATTCGGCTTGGTATGTATTCTATTTTTGTTCCGAACTTATAAGTGGACGAAACACACATGTTTTCGCATAGAAAACGATACACCTAAGAGACTAGCCACTCAATTGCTTAACTCGGGGTGTTCTAAGGCGAAAAAACAACGTTCCGTAAGTAAAAACGAGGTTTATGTCCGTCCGAACGGTCGGTATTCACTTGGTTTTCGGTCCAAACTTGGAAATGGACGTGAACTCACTTGTTTTTTAATCGAAAACTTCAAGATCGACAAGGCTTAGCCGAGACATTTTAAGGCCAATATAGAACATTTGGACCATGGGAACGAAGTTTTGTCCGGACATTCGGCTTGGTATGTACTCCATTTTTGTTCCGAACTTATAAGTGGACGAAACACACATGATTTCGCATAGAAAACGATACACCTAAGAGACTAGACACTGCAATAGCTTAACTCTTATTGTTCTAAGGCGAAAAAACAACGTTCCGTCCGTAAAAACGAGGTTTATGTCCGTCCGTTCGGTCGGTATTTACTCGATTTTCGGTCTGAACTTGGAAATGGACAAAACTCACTTGTTTTGGTATCTAAAACCTCAAGATCGACAAGGCTTAACCGGGACGTAATAAGGCCAATATAGAACATTTGGACCATGGGAACGAAGTTTTATCCGGACATTCGGTTTGGTATGTACTCTATTTTTGTTCCGAACTTAGAAGTGGACGAAACACACATGTTTTCGCATAGAAAACGATACACCTAAGAGACTAGCCACTCAATTGCTTAACTCGGGGTGTTCTAAGGCGAAAAAACAACGTTCCGTAAGTAAAAACGAGGTTTATGTCCATCCGTTCGGTCGGTATTCACTTGGTTTTCGGTCCGAACTTGGAAATGGACGAAACTCACATGGTTTGGAATCTAAAACCTCAAGATCGACAAGGCTTAGCCGAGACGTTTTAAGGCCAATATAGAACATTTGGACCATGGGAACGAATTTTTGTCCGGACATTCGGCTTGGTATGTACTCCATTTTATTTCCGAACTTATAAGTGGACGAAACATGTGTTTTCGAATAGAAAATGATACACCTAAGAGACTAGCCATTCCATAGCTTTACTCGTGTTGTTATAAGGCGAAAAAACAACGTTCCGTCCGTAAAAACGAGGTTTATGTCCGTCCGTTCGGTCGGTATTTACTCGGTTTTCGGTCCGAACTTGGAAATGGACGAAACTAACTTGTTTTGGTATCTAAAACCTCAAGATCGACAAGGCTTAGCCGAGACATTTTAAGGCCAATATAGAACATTTGGACCATGGGAACGAAGTTTTGTCCGGACATTCGGCTTGGTATGTACTCCATTTTTGTTCCGAACTTATAAGTGGACGAAACACACATGTTTTCGCATAGAAAACGATACACCTAATAGACTAGACACTGCAATAGCTTAACTCTGATTGTTCTAAGGCGAAAAAACAATGTTCCGTCCGTAAAAACGAGGTTTATGTCCGTCCGTTCGGTCGGTATTTACTCGATTTTCGGTCCGAACTTGGAAATGGAAAAAACTCACTTGTTTTGGTATTTAAAACCTCAAGATCGACAAGGCTTAACCGGGACGTTTTAAGGCCAATATAGAACATTTGGACCGTGGGAACGAAGTTTTATCCGAACATTCGGCTTGGTATGTACTCCATTTTTGTTCCGAACTTATAAGTGGACGAAACACACATGTTTTCGCATAGAAAACGATACACCTAAGAGACTAGCCACTCAATTGCTTAACTCGGGGTGTTCTAAGGCGAAAAAACAACGTTCCGTAAGTAAAAACGAGGTTTATGTCCGTCCGTTCGGTCGGTATTTACTTGGTTTTCGGTCCGAACTTGGAAATGGACGTGAACTCACTTGTTTTTGAATCGAAAACTTCAAGATCGACAAGGCTTAGCCAAGACATTTTAAGGCCAATATAGAACATTTGGACCATGGGAACGAAGTTTTGTCCGGACATTCGGCTTGGTATGTACTCCATTTTTGTTCCGAATTATAAGTGGACGAAACACACATGTTTTCGCATAGAAAACGATACACCTAAGAGACTAGACATTGCAATAGCTTAACTCTGGTTGTTCTAAGGCGAAAAAACAACGTTCCGTCCATAAAAACGAGGTTTATGTCCGTCCGTTCGGTCGGTATTTACTCGATTTTCGGTCCGAAATTGGAAATGGACGAAACTCACTTGTTTTGGTATCTAAAACCTCAAGATCGACAAGGCTTAACCGGGACGTTTTAAGGCCAATATAGAACATTTGGACCATGGGAACGAAGTTTTGTCCGGACATTCGGCTTGGTATGTACTCCATTTTTGTTCCGAACTTATAAGTGGACAAAACACACATGTTTTCGCATAGTAAACGATACACATAAGAGACTAGTCACTCAATTGCTTAACTCAGGGAGTTCTAAGGACAAAAAACAAAGTTCCGTCCAGAAAAATGAGGTTTATGTCCGTCCGTTCGGTCGGTATTTACTCGGTTTTCGGTCCGAACTTGGAAATGGACGTGAACTCACTTGTTTTTGAATCGAAAACTTCAAGATCGACAAGGCTTAGCCGAGACATTTTAAGGCCAATATAGAACATTTGGACCATGGGAACGAAGTTTTGTCCGGACATTCGGCTTGGTATGTACTCCATTTTTGTTCCGAACTTATAAGTGGACGAAACACACATGATTTCGCATAGAAAACGATACACCTAAGAGACTAGACACTGCAATAGCTTAACTCTGGTTGTTCTAAGGCAAAAAAACAACGTTCCATCCGTAAAAACGAGGTTTATGTCCGTCCGTTCGGTCTGTATTTACTCGGTTTTCGGTCCAAACTTGGAAATGGACGAAACTCACTTGTTTTGTAATCTAAAACCTCAAGACCGACAAGGCTTAGCTGAGACGTTTTAAGGCCAATATAGAACATTTGGACCATGGGAACGAAATTTTGTCTGGACATTCGGCTTGGTATGTACTCCATTTTATTTCCGAACTTATAAGTGGACGAAACACACATGTTTTGGCATAGAAAATGATACACCTAAGAGACTAGCCATTCAATAGCTTTACTCGTGTTGTTATAAGGCGAAAAAACAACGTTCCGTCCGTAAAAACGAGGTTTATGTCCGTCCGTTCGGTCGGTATTTACTTGGTTTTCGGTCCGAACTTGGAAATGGACAAAACTCACTTGTTTTGGTATCTAAAACCTCAAGATCGACAAGGCTTAACCGGGACGTAATAAGGCCAATATAGAACATTTGGACCATGGGAACGAAGTTTTATCCGGACATTCGGCTTGGTATGTACTCTATTTTTGTTCCGAACTTATAAGTGGACGAAACACACATGTTTTCGCATAGAAAACGATACACCTAAGAGACTAGCAACTCAATTGCTTAACTCGGGGTGTTCTAAGGCGAAAAAACAACGTTCCGTAAGTAAAAACGAGGTTTATGTCCGTCCGTTCGGTCGGTATTCACTTGGTTTTCGGTCCGAACTTGGAAATGGACGTGAACTCACTTGTCTTTGAATCGAAAACTTCAAGATCGACAAGGCTTAGCCGAGACATTTTAAGGCCAATATAGAACATTTGGACCATGGGAACGAAGTTTTGTCCGGACATTCGGCTTGGTATGTACTCCATTTTTGTTCCGAACTTATAAGTGGACGAAACACACATGTTTTCGCATAGAAAACGATACACCTAAGAGACTAGACACTGCAATAGCTTAACTCCGATTGTTCTAAGGCGAAAAAACAACGTTCCATCCATAAAAACGAGGTTTATGTCCGTCCGTTCGGTCGGTATTTACTCGATTTTCGGTCCGAACTTGGAAATGGACAAAACTCACTTGTTTTGGTATTTAAAACCTCAAGATCGACAAGGCTTAACCGCGACGTTTTAAGGCCAATATAGAACATTTGGACCATGGGAACGAAGTTTTATCCGGACATTCGGCTTGGTATGTACTCCATTTTTGTTCCGAACTTATAAGTGGACAAAACACACATGTTTTCGCATAGTAAACGATACACATAAGAGACTAGTCACTCAATTGCTTAACTCAGGGAGTTCTAAGGACAAAAAACAAAGTTCCGTCCCTAAAAATGAGGTTTATGTCCGTCCGTTCGGTCGGTATTTACTCGGTTTTCGGTCCGAACTTGGAAATGGACGTGAACTCACTTGTTTTTTAATCGAAAACTTCAAGATCGACAAGGCTTAGCCGAGGCGTTTTAAGGCCAATATAGAACATTTGGCCCATGGTAACGAAGTTTTGTCCGGACATTCGGCTTGGTATGTACTCCATTTTTTTTCCGAACTTATAAGTGGACGAAACACACATGATTTCACATAGAAAATGATACACCTAAGAGACTAGCCATTCAATAGCTTTACTCGTGTTGTTCTAAGGCGAAAAAACAACGTTCCGTCCGTAAAAACGAGGTTTATGTCCGTCCGTTCGGTCGGTATTTACTCGGTTTTCGGTCCGAACTTGGAAATGGACGAAACTAACATGTTTTGGTATCTAAAACCTCAAGATCGACAAGGCTTAACCGGGACGTTTTAACGCCAATATAGAACATTTGGACCATGGGAACGAAGTTTTGTCCGGACATTCGGCTTGGTATGTACTCCATTTTTGTTCCGAACTTATAAGTGGACGAAACACACATGTTTTCCCATAGAAAACGATACACCTTAGAGACTAGACACTGCAATAGCTTAACTCTGGTTGTTCTAAGGCGAAAAAACAACGTTCCAACCGTAAAAACGAGGTTTATGTCCGTCCGATCGGTAGGAATTTACTCGGTTTTCGGTCCAAACTTGGAAATGGACGAAACTCACTTGTTTTGGAATCTAAAACCTCAAGATCGACAAGGCTTAGCCGAGACGTTTTAAGGCCAATATAGAACATTTGGACCATGGGAACTAAATTTTGTGCGGACATTCGGCTTGGTATGTACTCCATTTTATTTCCGAACTTATAAGTGGACGAAACACACATGTTTTCGCATAGAAAACGATACACCTAAGAGACTAGCCATTCAATAGCTTTACTCGTGTTGTTATAAGGCAAATAAACAACGTTCCGTCCGTAAAAACGAGGTTTATGTCCGTCCGTTCGGTCGGTATTTACTCGGTTTTCGGTCCGAACTTGGAAATGGACGAAACTAACTTGTTTTGGTATCTAAAACCTCAAGATCGACAAGGCTTAACCGGGACGTTTTAAGGCCAATATAGAACATTTGGACCATGGGAACGAAGTTTTGTACGGACATTCGGCTTGGTATGTACTCCATTTTTGTTCCGAACTTATAAGTGGACGAAACACACATGTTTTCGCATAGAAAACGATACACCTAAGAGACTAGACACTGCAATAGCTTAACTCTGGTTGTTCTAAGGCGAAAAAACAACATTCCATCCGTAACAACGAGGTTTATGTCCGTCCGTTCGGTCTGTATTTACTCGGTTTTCGGTCCAAACTTGGAAATGGACGAAACTCACTTGTTTTGTAATCTAAAACCTCAAGACCGACAAGGCTTAGCCGAGACGTTTTAAGGCCTATATAGAACATTTGGACCATGGGAACGAAATTTTGTCTGGACATTCGGCTTGGTATGTACTCCATTTTATTTCCGAACTTATAAGTGGACGAAACACACATGTTTTCGCATAGAAAATGATACACCTAAGAGACAAGCCATTTAATAGCTTTACTCGTGTTGTTCTAAGGCGAAAAAACAACGTTCCGTCCGTAAAAACGAGGTTTATGTCCGTCCGTTCGGTCGATATTTACTCGGTTTTCGGTCCGAACTTGGAAATGGACGAAACTCACTTGTTTTGGTATCTAAAACCTCAAGATCGACAAGGCTTAACCGGGACGTTGTAAGGCCAATATAGAACATTTGGGCCATGGGAACGAGGTTTTGTCCGGACATTCGGCTTGGTATGTACTTCATTTTTGTTCCGAACTTATAAGTGGACGAAACACACATGTTTTCGCATAGGAAACGATACACCTAAGAGACTAGCCACTCAATTGCTTAACTCGGGGTGTTCTAAGGCGAAAAAACAACGTTCCGTAAGTAAAAACGAGGTTTATGTCCGTCCGTTCGTTCGGTATTCACTTGGTTTTCGGTCCGAACTTGGAAATGGACGTGAAATCACTTGTCTTTGAGTCGAAAACTTCAAGATCGACAAGGCTTAGCCGAGACATTTAAGGCCAATATAGAACATTTGGACCATGGGAACGAAGTTTTGTCCGGACATTCGGCTTGGTATGTACTCCATTTTTTTTCCGAACTTATAAGTGGACGAAACACACATGTTTTCGCATAGAAAACGATACACCTAAGAGACTAGACACTGCAATAGCTTAACTCCGATTGTTCTAAGGCGAAAAAACAACCTTCCGTCCATAAAAACGAGGTTTATGTCCGTCCGTTCGGTCGGTATTTACTCGATTTTCGGTCCGAACTTGGAAATGGACAAAACTCACTTGTTTTGGTATTTAAAACCTCAAGATCGACAAGGCTTAACCGGGACGTTTTAAGGCCAATATAGAACATTTGGACCATGGGAACGAAGTTTTATCCGGACATTCGGCTTGGTATGTACTCCATTTTTGTTCCGAACTTATAAGTGGACAAAACACACATGTTTTCGCATAGTAAACGATACACATCAGAGACTAGTCACTCAATTGCTTAACTCTGGGAGTTCTAAGGACAAAAAACAAAGTTCCGTCCATAAAAATGAGGTTTATGTCCGTCCGTTCGGTCGGTATTTACTCGGTTTTCGGTCCGAGCTTGGAAATGGACAAAACTCACTTGTTTTGGTATTTAAAACCTCAAGATCGACAAGGCTTAACCGGGACGTTTTAAGGCCAATATAGAACATTTGGACCATGGGAACGAAGTTTTGTCCGGACATTCGGCTTGGTATGTACTCCATTTTTGTTCCGAACTTATAAGTGGACGAAACACACATGTTTTCCCATAGAAAACGATACACCTAAGAGACTAGACACTGCAATAGCTTAACTCTGGTTGTTCTAAGGCGAAAAAACAACGTTCCATCCGTAAAAACGAGGTTTATGTCCGTCCGATCGGTAGGAATTTACTCGGTTTTCGGTCCAAACTTGGAAATGGACGAAACTCACTTGTTTTGGAATCTAAAACCTCAAGATCGACAAGGCTTAGCCGAGACGTTTTAAGGCCAATATAGAACATTTGGACCATTGGAACGAAGTTTTGTCCGGACATTCGGCTTGGTATGTACTCCATTTTTTTTCCGAACTTATAAGTGGACGAAACACACATGATTTCACATAGAAAATGATACACCTAAGAGACTAGCCTTTCAATAGCTTTATTCGTGTTGTTCTAAGGCGAAAAAACAACGTTCCGTCCGTAAAAACGAGGTTTATGTCCGTCCGTTCGGTCGGTATTTACTCGGTTTTCGGTCCGAACTTGGAAATGGACGAAACTAACATGTTTTGGTATCTAAAACCTCAAGATCGACAAGGCTTAACCGGGACGTTTTAAGGCCAATATAGAACATTTGGACCATGGGAACGAAGTTTTGTCCGGACATTCGGCTTGGTATGTACTCCATTTTTGTTCCGAACTTATAAGTGGACGAAACACACATGTTTTCCCATAGAAAACGATACACCTAAGAGACTAGACACTGCAATAGCTTAACTCTGATTGTTCTAAGGCGAAAAAACAACGTTCCGTCCATAAAAACGAGGTTTATGTCCGTCCGTTCGGTCGGTATTTACTCGATTTTCGGTCCGAGCTTGGAAATGGACAAAACTCACTTGTTTTGGTATTTAAAACCTCAAGATCGACAAGGCTTAACCGGGACGTTTTAAGGCCAATATAGAACATTTGGACCATGGGAACGAAGTTTTGTCCGGACATTCGGCTTGGTATGTACTCCATTTTTGTTCCGAACTTATAAGTGGACGAAACACACATGTTTTCCCATAGAAAACGATACACCTAAGAGACTAGACACTGCAATAGCTTAACTCTGGTTGTTCTAAGGCGAAAAAACAACGTTCCATCCGTAAAAACGAGGTTTATGTCCGTCCGATCGGTAGGAATTTACTCGGTTTTCGGTCCAAACTTGGAAATGGACGAAACTCACTTGTTTTGGAATCTAAAACCTCAAGATCGACAAGGCTTAGCCGAGACGTTTTAAGGCCAATATAGAACATTTGGACCATTGGAACGAAATTTTGTCCGGACATTCGGCTTGGTATGTACTCCATTTTATTTCTGAACTTATAAGTGGACGAAACACACATGTTTTCGCATAGAAAATGATACACCTAAGAGACTAGCCATTCAATAGCTTTACTCGTGTTGTTATAAGGCGAAAAAACAACGTTCCGTCCGTAAAAACGAGGTTTATGTCCGTCCGTTCGGTCGGTATTTACTCGGTTTTCGGTCCGAACTTGGGAATGGACGAAACTAACTTGTTTTGGTATCTAAAACCTCAAGATCGACAAGGCTTAACCGGGACGTTTTAAGGCCAATATAGAACATTTGGACCATGGGAACGAAGTTTTGTACGGACATTCGGCTTGGTATGTACTCCATTTTTGTTCCAAACTTATAAGTGGACGAAACACACATGTTTTCGCATAGAAAACGATACACCTAAGAGACTAGACACTGCAATAGCTTAACTCTGGTTGTTCTAAGGCGAAAAAACAACATTCCATCCGTAACAACGAGGTTTATGTCCGTCCGTTTGGTCGGTATTTACTCGGTTTTCGGTCCAAACTTGGAAATGGACGAAACTCACTTGTTTTGTAATCTAAAACCTCAAGACCGACAACGCTTATCCGAGACGTTTTAAGGCCAATATAGAACATTTGGTCCATGGGAACGAAATTTTGTCTGGACATTCGGCTTGGTATGTACTCCATTTTATTTCCGAACTTATAAGTGGACGAAACACACATGTTTTCGCATAGAAAATGATACACCTAAGAGACTAGCCATTCAATAGCTTTACTCGTGTTGTTCTAAGGCGAAAAAACAACGTTCCGTCCGTAAAAACGAGGTTTATGTCCGTCCGTTCGGTCGATATTTACTCGGTTTTCGGTCCGAACTTGGAAATGGACGAAACTCACTTGTTTTGGTATCTAAAACCTCAAGATCGACAAGGCTTAACCGGGACGTTCTAAGGCCAATATTGAACATTTGGGCCATGGGAACGAGGTTTTGTCCGGACATTCGGCTTGGTATGTACTTCATTTTTGTTCCGAACTTATAAGTGGACGAAACACACATGTTTTCGCATAGAAAACGATACACCTAAGAGACTAGCCACTCAATTGCTTAACTCGGGGTGTTCTAAGGCGAAAAAACAACGTTCCGTAAGTAAAAACGAGGTTTATGTCCGTCCGTTCGGTCGGTATTTACTTGGTTTTCGGTCCGAACTTGGAAATGGACGTGAACTCACTTGTTTTTTAATCGAAAACTTCAAGATCGAAAAGGCTTAGCCGAGACATTTTAAGGCCAATATAGAACATTTGGACCATGGGAACGAAGTTTTGTCCGGACATTCGGCTTGGTATGTACTCCATTTTTGTTCCGAACTTATAAGTGGACGAAACACATATGTTTTCGCATTGAAAACGATACACCTAAGAGACTAGACACTGCAATAGCTTAACTCTGGTTGTTCTAAAGCGAAAAATCTACGTTCCGTCCGTAAAAACGAGGTTTATGTCCGTCCGTTCGGTCGGTATTTACTCGATTTTCGGTCCGAACTTGGAAATAGACAAAACTCACTTGTTTTGGTATCTAAAACCTCAAGATCGACAAGGCTTAACCGGGACGTAATAAGGCCAATATAGAACATTTGGACCATGGGAACGAAGTTTTATCCGGACATTCGGCTTGGTATGTACTCTATTTTTGTTCCGAACTTATAAGTGGACGAAACACACATGTTTTCGCATAGAAAACGATACACCTAAGAGACTAGCCACTCAATTGCTTAACTCGGGGTGTTCTAAGGCGAAAAAACAACGTTCCGTAAGTAAAAACGAGGTTTATGTCCGTCCGTTCGGTCGGTATTCACTTGGTTTTCGGTCCGAACTTGGAAATGGACGTGAACTCACTTGTTTTTTAATCGAAAACTTCAAGATCGACAAGGCTTAGCCGAGACATTTTAAAGCCAATATAGAACATTTGGACCATGGGAACGAAGTTTTGTCCGGACATTCGGCTTGGTATGTACTCCATTTTTGTTCCGAACTTATAAGTGGACGAAACACACATGTTTTCCCATAGAAAACGATACACCTAAGAGACTAGACACTGCAATAGCTTAACTCTGATTGTTCTAAGGCGAAAAAACAACGTTCCGTCCGTAAAAACGAGGTTTATGTCCGTCCGTTCGGTCGGTATTTACTCGATTTTCGGTCCGAACTTGGAAATGGACAAAACTCACTTGTTTTGGTATTTAAAACCTCAAGATCGACAAGGCTTAACCGGGACGTTTTAAGGCCAATATAGAACATTTGGACCATGGGAACGAAGTTTTATCCGGACATTCGGCTTGGTATGTACTCCATTTTTGTTCCGAACTTATAAGTGGACGAAACACACATGTTTTCGCATAGAAAAGGATACACCTAAGAGACTAGCCACTCAATTGCTTAACTCGGGGTGTTCTAAGGCGAAAAAATAACGTTCCGTAAGTAAAAACGAGGTTTATGTCCGTCCGTTCGGTCGGTATTTACTTGGTTTTCGGTCCAAACTTGGAAATGGACGTGAACTCACTTGTTTTTTAATCGAAAACTTGAAGATCGACAAGGCTTAGCCGAGACATTTTAAGGCCAATATAGAACATTTGGACCATGGGAACGAAGTTTTGTCCGGACATTCGGCTTGGTATGTACTCCATTTTTGTTCCGAACTTATAAGTGGACGAAACACACATGTTTTCGCATAGAAAACGATACACCTAAGAGACTAGCCACTCAATTGCTTAACTCGGGGTGTTCTAAGGCGAAAAAACAACGTTCCGTAAGTAAAAACGAGGTTTATGTCTGTCCGTTCGGTCGGTATTTACTTGGTTTTCGGTCCAAACTTGGAAATGGACGTGAACTCACTTGTTTTGGTATCTAAAACCTCAAGATCGACAAGGCTTAACCGGGACGTTCTAAGGCCAATATAGAACATTTGGGCCATGGGAACGAGGTTTTGTCCGGACATTCGGCTTGGTATGTACTTCATTTTTGTTCCGAACTTATAAGTGGACGAAACACACATGTTTTCGCATAGAAAACGATACACCTAAGAGACTAGCCACTCAATTGCTTAACTCGGGGTGTTCTAAGGCGAAAAAACAACGTTCCGTAAGTAAAAACGAGGTTTATGTCCGTCCGTTCGGTCGGTATTTACTTGGTTTTCGGTCCGAACTTGGAAATGGACGTGAACTCACTTGTTTTTTAATCGAAAACTTCAAGATCGAAAAGGCTTAGCCGAGACATTTTAAGGCCAATATAGAACATTTGGACCATGGGAACGAAGTTTTGTCCGGACATTCGGCTTGGTATGTACTCCATTTTTGTTCCGAACTTATAAGTGGACGAAACACATATGTTTTCGCATTGAAAACGATACACCTAAGAGACTAGACACTGCAATAGCTTAACTCTGGTTGTTCTAAAGCGAAAAATCTACGTTCCGTCCGTAAAAACGAGGTTTATGTCCGTCCGTTCGGTCGGTATTTACTCGATTTTCGGTCCGAACTTGGAAATAGACAAAACTCACTTGTTTTGGTATCTAAAACCTCAAGATCGACAAGGCTTAACCGGGACGTAATAAGGCCAATATAGAACATTTGGACCATGGGAACGAAGTTTTATCCGGACATTCGGCTTGGTATGTACTCTATTTTTGTTCCGAACTTATAAGTGGACGAAACACACATGTTTTCGCATAGAAAACGATACACCTAAGAGACTAGCCACTCAATTGCTTAACTCGGGGTGTTCTAAGGCGAAAAAACAACGTTCCGTAAGTAAAAACGATGTTTATGTCCGTCCGTTCGGTCGGTATTCACTTGGTTTTCGGTCCGAACTTGGAAATGGACGTGAACTCACTTGTTTTTTAATCGAAAACTTCAAGATCGACAAGGCTTAGCCGAGACATTTTAAAGCCAATATAGAACATTTGGACCATGGGAACGAAGTTTTGTCCGGACATTCGGCTTGGTATGTACTCCATTTTTGTTCCGAACTTATAAGTGGACGAAACACACATGTTTTCCCATAGAAAACGATACACCTAAGAGACTAGACACTGCAATAGCTTAACTCTGATTGTTCTAAGGCGAAAAAACAACGTTCCGTCCGTAAAAACGAGGTTTATGTCCGTCCGTTCGGTCGGTATTTACTCGATTTTCGGTCCGAACTTGGAAATGGACAAAACTCACTTGTTTTGGTATTTAAAACCTCAAGATCGACAAGGCTTAACCGGGACGTTTTAAGGCCAATATAGAACATTTGGACCATGGGAACGAAGTTTTATCCGGACATTCGGCTTGGTATGTACTCCATTTTTGTTCTGAACTTATAAGTGGACGAAACACACATGTTTTCGCATAGAAAAGGATACACCTAAGAGACTAGCCACTCAATTGCTTAACTCGGGGTGTTCTAAGGCGAAAAAATAACGTTCCGTAAGTAAAAACGAGGTTTATGTCCGTCCGTTCGGTCGGTATTTACTTGGTTTTCGGTCCAAACTTGGAAATGGACGTGAACTCACTTGTTTTTTAATCGAAAACTTGAAGATCGACAAGGCTTAGCCGAGACATTTTAAGGCCAATATAGAACATTTGGACCATGGGAACGAAGTTTTGTCCGGACATTCGGCTTGGTATGTACTCCATTTTTGTTCCGAACTTATAAGTGGACGAAACACACATGTTTTCGCATAGAAAACGATACACCTAAGAGACTAGCCACTCAATTGCTTAACTCGGGGTGTTCTAAGGCGAAAAAACAACGTTCCGTAAGTAAAAACGAGGTTTATGTCTGTCCGTTCGGTCGGTATTTACTTGGTTTTCGGTCCAAACTTGGAAATGGACGTGAACTCACTTGTTTTGGTATCTAAAACCTCAAGATCGACAAGGCTTAACCGGGACGTTCTAAGGCCAATATAGAACATTTGGGCCATGGGAACGAGGTTTTGTCCGGACATTCGGCTTGGTATGTACTTCATTTTTGTTCCGAACTTATAAGTGGACGAAACACACATGTTTTCGCATAGAAAACGATACACCTAAGAGACTAGCCACTCAATTGCTTAACTCGGGGTGTTCTAAGGCGAAAAAACAACGTTCCGTAAGTAAAAACGAGGTTTATGTCCGTCCGTTCGGTCGGTATTTACTTGGTTTTCGGTCCGAACTTGGAAATGGACGTGAACTCACTTGTTTTTTAATCGAAAACTTCAAGATCGAAAAGGCTTAGCCGAGACATTTTAAGGCCAATATAGAACATTTGGACCATGGGAACGAAGTTTTGTCCGGACATTCGGCTTGGTATGTACTCCATTTTTGTTCCGAACTTATAAGTGGACGAAACACATATGTTTTCGCATTGAAAACGATACACCTAAGAGACTAGACACTGCAATAGCTTAACTCTGGTTGTTCTAAAGCGAAAAATCTACGTTCCGTCCGTAAAAACGAGGTTTATGTCCGTCCGTTCGGTCGGTATTTACTCGATTTTCGGTCCGAACTTGGAAATAGACAAAACTCACTTGTTTTGGTATCTAAAACCTCAAGATCGACAAGGCTTAACCGGGACGTAATAAGGCCAATATAGAACATTTGGACCATGGGAACGAAGTTTTATCCGGACATTCGGCTTGGTATGTACTCTATTTTTGTTCCGAACTTATAAGTGGACGAAACACACATGTTTTCGCATAGAAAACGATACACCTAAGAGACTAGCCACTCAATTGCTTAACTCGGGGTGTTCTAAGGCGAAAAAACAACGTTCCGTAAGTAAAAACGAGGTTTATGTCCGTCCGTTCGGTCGGTATTCACTTGGTTTTCGGTCCGAACTTGGAAATGGACGTGAACTCACTTGTTTTTGAATCGAAAACTTCAAGATCGACAAGGCTTAGCCGAGACATTTTAAAGCCAATATAGAACATTTGGACCATGGGAACGAAGTTTTGTCCGGACATTCGGCTTGGTATGTACTCCATTTTTGTTCCGAACTTATAAGTGGACGAAACACACATGTTTTCCCATAGAAAACGATACACCTAAGAGACTAGACACTGCAATAGCTTAACTCTGATTGTTCTAAGGCGAAAAAACAACGTTCCGTCCGTAAAAACGAGGTTTATGTCCGTCCGTTCGGTCGGTATTTACTCGATTTTCGGTCCGAACTTGGAAATGGACAAAACTCACTTGTTTTGGTATTTAAAACCTCAAGATCGACAAGGCTTAACCGGGACGTTTTAAGGCCAATATAGAACATTTGGACCATGGGAACGAAGTTTTATCCGGACATTCGGCTTGGTATGTACTCCATTTTTGTTCCGAACTTATAAGTGGACGAAACACACATGTTTTCGCATAGAAAAGGATACACCTAAGAGACTAGCCACTCAATTGCTTAACTCGGGGTGTTCTAAGGCGAAAAAACAACGTTCCGTAAGTAAAAACGAGGTATATGTCCGTCCGTTCGGTCGGTATTTACTTGGTTTTCGGTCCAAACTTGGAAATGGACGTGAACTCACTTGTTTTTTAATCGAAAACTTCAAGATCGACAAGGCTTAGCCGAGACATTTTAAGGCCAATATAGAACATTTGGACCATGGGAACGAAGTTTTGTCCGGACATTCGGCTTGGTATGTACTCCATTTTTGTTCCGAACTTATAAGTGGACGAAACACACATGTTTTCGCATAGAAAACGATACACCTAAGAGACTAGCCACTCAATTGCTTAACTCGGGGTGTTCTAAGGCGAAAAAACAACGTTCCGTAAGTAAAAACGAGGTTTATGTCTGTCCGTTCGGTCGGTATTTACTTGGTTTTCGGTCCAAACTTGGAAATGGACGTGAACTCACTTGTTTTTTAATCGAAAACTTCAAGATCGACAAGGCTTAGCCGAGACATTTTAAGGCCAATATAGAACATTTGGACCATGGGAACGAAGTTTTGTCCGGACATTCGGCTTGGTATGTACTCCATTTTTGTTCCGAACTTATAAGTGGACGAAACACACATGATTTCGCATAGAAAACGATACACCTAAGAGACTAGACACTGCAATAGCTTAACTCTGGTTGTTCTAAGGCGAAAAAACAACGTTCCATCCGTAAAAACGAGGTTTATGTCCGTCCGTTCGGTCTGTATTTACTCGGTTTTCGGTCCAAACTTGGAAATGGACGAAACTCACTTGTTTTGTAATCTAAAACCTCAAGACCGACAAGTCTTAGCCGAGACGTTTTAAGGCCAATATAGAACATTTGGACCATGGGAACGAAGTTTTGTCCGGACATTCGGCTTGGTATGTACTCCATTTTTGTTCCGAACTTATAAGTGGACGAAACACACATGTTTTCGCATAGAAAATGATACACCTAAGAGACTAGCCATTCAATAGCTTTACTCCTGTTGTTCTAAGGCGAAAAAACAACGTTCCGTCCGTAAAAACGAGATTTATATCCGTCCGTTCGGTCGATATTTACTCGGTTTTCGGTCCGAACTTGGAAATGGACGAAACTCACTTGTTTTGGTATCTCAAACCTCAAGATCGACAAGGCTTAACCGGGACGTTCTAAGGCCAATATAGAACATTTGGGCCATGGGAACGAGGTTTTGTCCGGACATTCGGCTTGGTATGTACTTCATTTTTGTTCCGAACTTATAAGTGGACGAAACACACATGTTTTCGCATAGAAAACGATACACCTAAGAGACTAGCCACTCAATTGCTTAACTCGGGGTGTTCTAAGGCGAAAAAACAACGTTCCGTAAGTAAAAACGAGGTTTATGTCCGTCCGTTCGGTCGGTATTTACTTGGTTTTCGGTCCGAACTTGGAAATGGACGTGAACTCACTTGTTTTTTAATCGAAAACTTCAAGATCGAAAAGGCTTAGCCGAGACATTTTAAGGCCAATATAGAACATTTGGACCATGGGAACGAAGTTTTGTCCGGACATTCGGCTTGGTATGTACTCCATTTTTGTTCCGAACTTATAAGTGGACGAAACACACATGTTTTCGCATAGAAAACGATACACCTAAGAGACTAGACACTGCAATAGCTTAACTCTGGTTGTTCTAAAGCGAAAAATCTACGTTCCGTCCGTAAAAACGAGGTTTATGTCCGTCCGTTCGGTCGGTATTTACTCGATTTTCGGTCCGAACTTGGAAATAGAAAAAAACTCACTTGTTTTGGTATCTAAAACCTCAAGATCGACAAGGCTTAACCGGGACTTAATAAGGCCAATATAGAACATTTGGACCATGGGAACGAAGTTTTATCCGGACATTCGGCTTGGTATGTACTCTATTTTTGTTCCGAACTTATAAGTGGACGAAACACACATGTTTTCGCATAGAAAACGATACACCTAAGAGACTAGCCACTCAATTGCTTAACTCGGGGTGTTCTAAGGCGTAAAAACAACGTTCCGTAAGTAAAAACGAGGTTTATGTCCGTCCGTTCGGTCGGTATTCACTTGGTTTTCGGTCCGAACTTGGAAATGGACGTGAACTCACTTGTTTTTGAATCGAAAACTTCAAGATCGACAAGGCTTAGCCGAGACATTTTAAAGCCAATATAGAACATTTGGACCATGGGAACGAAGTTTTGTCCGGACATTCGGCTTGGTATGTACTCCATTTTTGTTCCGAACTTATAAGTGGACGAAACACACATGTTTTCGCATAGAAAACGATACACCTAAGAGACTAGACACTGCAATAGCTTAACTCTGATTGTTCTAAGGCGAAAAAACAACGTTCCGTCCGTAAAAACGAGGTTTATGTCCGTCCGTTCGGTCGGTATTTACTCGATTTTCGGTCCGAACTTGGAAATGGACAAAACTCACTTGTTTTGGTATTTAAAACCTCAAGATCGACAAGTCTTAACCGGGACGTTTTAAGGCCAATATAGAACATTTGGACCATGGGAACGAAGTTTTATCCGGACATTCGGCTTGGTATGTACTCCATTTTTGTTCCGAACTTATAAGTAGACGAAACACACATGTTTTCGCATAGAAAACGATACACCTAAGAGACTAGACACTGCAATAGCTTAACTCTGGTTGTTCTAAAGCGAAAAATCTACGTTCCGTCCGTAAAAACGAGGTTTATGTCCGTCCGTTCGGTCGGTATTTACTCGATTTTCGGTCCGAACTTGGAAATAGAAAAAAACTCACTTGTTTTGGTATCTAAAACCTCAAGATCGACAAGGCTTAACCGGGACGTAATAAGGCCAATATAGAACATTTGGACCATGGGAACGAAGTTTTATCCGGACATTCGGCTTGGTATGTACTCTATTTTTGTTCCGAACTTATAAGTGGACGAAACACACATGTTTTCGCATAGAAAACGATACACCTAAGAGACTAGCCACTCAATTGCTTAACTCGGGGTGTTCTAAGGCGAAAAAACAACGTTCCGTCCATAAAAACGAGGTTTATGTCCGTCCGTTCGGTCGGTATTTACTCGATTTTCGGTCCGAACTTGGAAATGGACAAAACTCACTTGTTTTGGTATTTAAAACCTCAAGATCGACAAGTCTTAACCGGGACGTTTTAAGGCCAATATAGAACATTTGGACCATGGGAACGAAGTTTTATCCGGACATTCGGCTTGGTATGTACTCCATTTTTGTTCCGAACTTATAAGTGGACGAAACACACATGTTTTCGCATAGAAAACGATACACCTAAGAGACTAGCCACTCAATTGCTTAACTCGGGGTGTTCTAAGGCGAAAAAACAACGTTCCGTAAGTAAAAACGAGGTTTATGTCCGTCCGTTCGGTCGGTATTTACTTGGTTTTCGGTCCAAACCTGGAAATGGACGTGAACTCACTTGTTTTTGAATCGAAAACTTCAAGATAGACAAGGCTTAGCCGAGACATTTTAAGGCCAATATAGAACATTTGGACCATGGGAACGAAGTTTTGTCCGGACATTCGGCTTGGTATGTACTCCATTTTTGTTCCGAACTTATAAGTGGACGAAACACACATGTTTTCGCATAGAAAACGATACACCTAAGAGACTAGCCACTCAATTGCTTAACTCGGGGTGTTCTAAGGCGAAAAAACAACGTTCCGTAAGTAAAAACGAGGTTTATGTCTGTCCGTTCGGTCGGTATTTACTTGGTTTTCGGTCCAAACTTGGAAATGGACGTGAACTCACTTGTTTTTGAATCGAAAACTTCAAGATCGACAAGGCTTAGCCGAGACATTTTAAGGCCAATATAGAACATTTGGACCATGGGAACGAAGTTTAATCCGGACATTCGGCTTGGTATGTACTCCATTTTTGTTCCGAACTTATAAGTGGACGAAACACACATGATTTCGCATAGAAAACGATACACCTAAGAGACTAGACACTGCAATAGCTTAACTCTGGTTGTTCTAAGGCGAAAAAACAACGTTCCATCCGTAAAAACGAGGTTTATGTCCGTCCGTTCGGTCGGTATTTACTCGGTTTTCGGTCCGAACTTGGAAATGGACAAAACTCACTTGTTTTGGTATCTAAAACCTCAAGATCGACAAGGCTTAACCGGGACGTAATAAGGCCAATATAGAACATTTGGACCATGGGAACGAAGTTTTATCCGGACATTCGGCTTGGTATGTACTCTATTATGTTCCGAACTTATAAGTGGACTAAACACACATGTTTTCGTATAGAAAACGATACACCTAAGAGACTAGCCACTCAATTGCTTAACTCGGGGTGTTCTAAGGCGAAAAAACAACGTTCCGTAAGTAAAAACGAGGTTTATGTCCGTCCGTTCGGTCGGTATTCACTTGGTTTTCGGTCCGAACTTGGAAATGGACGTGAACTCACTTGTTTTTGAATCGAAAACTTCAAGATCGACAAGGCTTAGCCGAGACATTTTAAGGCCAATATAGAACATTTGGACCATGGGAACGAAGTTTTGTCCGGACATTCGGCTTGGTATGTACTCCATTTTTGTTCCGAACTTATAAGTGGACGAAACACACATGTTTTCGCATAGAAAACGATACACCTAAGAGACTAGACACTGCAATAGCTTAACTCTGATTGTTTTAAGGCGAAAAAACAACGTTCCGTCCGTAAAAACGTGGTTTATGTCCGTCCGTTCGGTCGGTATTTACTCGATTTTCGGTCCGAACTTGGAAATGGACAAAACTCACTTGTTTTGGTATTTAAAACCTCAAGATCGACAAGGCTTAACTGGGACGTTTTAAGGCCAATATAGAACATTTGGACCATGGGAACGAAGTTTTATCCGGACATTCGGCTTGGTATGTACTCCATTTTTGTTCCGAACTTATAAGTGGACGAAACACACATGTTTTCGCATAGAAAACGATACACCTAAGAGACTAGATACTGCAATAGCTTAACTCCGATTGTTCTAAGGCGAAAAAACAACGTTCCGTCCATAAAAACGAGGTTTATGTCCGTCCGTTCGGTCGGTATTTACTCGATTTTCGGTACGAACTTGGAAATGGACAAAACTCACTTGTTTTGGTATTTAAAACCTCAAGATCGACAAGGCTTAACCGGGACGTTTTAAGGCCAATATAGAACATTTGGACCATGGGAACGAAGTTTTATCCGGACATTCGGCTTGGTATGTACTCCATTTTTGTTCTGAACTTATAAGTGGACGAAACACACATGTTTTCGCATAGAAAACGATACACCTAAGAGACTAGCCACTCAATTGCTTAACTCGGGGTGTTCTAAGGCGAAAAAACAACGTTCCGTAAGTAAAAACGAGGTTTATGTCCGTCCGTTCGGTCGGTATTTACTTGGTTTTCGGTCCAAACTTGGAAATGGACGTGAACTCACTTGTTTTTGAATCGAAAACTTCAAGATCGACAAGGCTTAGCCGAGTCATTTTAAGGCCAATATAGAACATTTGGACCATGGGAACGAAGTTTTGTCCGGACATTCGGCTTGGTATGTACTCCATTTTTGTTCCGAACTTATAAGTGGACGAAACACACATGTTTTCGCATAGAAAACGATACACCTAAGAGACTAGCCACTCAATTGCTTAACTCGGGGTGTTCTAAGGCGAAAAAACAACGTTCCGTAAGTAAAAACGAGGTTTATGTTCGTCCGTTCGGTCGGTATTTACTTGTTTTTCGGTCCAAACTTGGAAATGGACGTGAACTCACTTGTTTTTGAATCGAAAACTTCAAGATCGACAAGGCTTAGCCGAGACATTTTAAGGCCAATATAGAACATTTGGACCATGGGAACGAAGTTTTGTCCGGACATTCGGCTTGGTATGTACTCCATTTTTGTTCCGAACTTATAAGTGGACGAAACACACATGTTTTCGCATAGAAAACGATACACCTAAGAGACTAGACACTGCAATAGCTTAACTCCGATTGTTCTAAGGCGAAAAAACAACGTTCCGTCCATAAAAACGAGGTTTATGTCCGTCCGTTCGGTCGGTATTTACTCGATTTTCGGTACGAACTTGGAAATGGACAAAACTCACTTGTTTTGGTATTTAAAACCTCAAGATCGACAAGGCTTAACCGGGACGTTTTAAGGCCAATATAGAACATTTGGACCATGGGAACGAAGTTTTATCCGGACATTCGGCTTGGTATGTACTCCATTTTTGTTCTGAACTTATAAGTGGACGAAACACACATGTTTTCGCATAGAAAACGATACACCTAAGAGACTAGCCACTCAATTGCTTAACTCGGGGTGTTCTAAGGCGAGAAAACAACGTTCCGTAAGTAAAAACGAGGTTTATGTCCGTCCGTTCGGTCGGTATTTACTTGGTTTTCGGTCCAAACTTGGAAATGGACGTGAACTCACTTGTTTTTGAATCGAAAACTTCAAGATCGACAAGGCTTAGCCGAGACATTTTAAGGCCAATATAGAACATTTGGACCATGGGAACGAAGTTTTGTCCGGACATTCGGCTTGGTATGTACTCCATTTTTGTTCCGAACTTATAAGTGGACGAAACACACATGTTTTCGCATAGAAAACGATACACCTAAGAGACTAGCCACTCAATTGCTTAACTCGGGGTGTTCTAAGGCGAAAAAACAACGTTCCGTAAGTAAAAACGAGGTTTATGTTCGTCCGTTCGGTCGGTATTTACTTGGTTTTCGGTCCAAACTTGGAAATGGACGTGAACTCACTTGTTTTTGAATCGAAAACTTCAAGATCGACAAGCCTTAGCCGAGACATTTTAAGGCCAATATAGAACATTTGGACCATGGGAACGAAGTTTTGTCCGGACATTCGGCTTGGTATGTACTCCATTTTTGTTCCGAACTTATAAGTGGACGAAACACACATGATTTCGCATAGAAAACGATACACCTAAGAGACTAGACACTGCAATAGCTTAACTCTGGTTGTTCTAAGGCGAAAAAACAACGTTCCATCCGTAAAAACGAGGTTTATGTCCGTCCGTTCGGTCTGTATTTACTCGGTTTTCGGTCCAAACTTGGAAATGGACGAAACTCACTTGTTTTGGAATCTAAAACCTCAAGACCGACAAGGCTTAGCCGAGACGTTTTAAGGCCAATATAGAACATTTGGACCATGGGAACGAAATTTTGTCTGGACATTCGGCTTGGTATGTACTCCATTTTATTTCCGAACTTATAAGTGGACGAAACACACATGTTTTCGCATAGAAAATGATAGACCTAAGAGACTAGCCATTTAATAGCTTTACTCGTGTTGTTATAAGGGGAAAAAACAACGTTCCGTCCGTAAAAACGAGGTTTATGTCCGTCCGTTCGGTCGGTATTTACTCGGTTTTCGGTCCGAACTTGGAAATGGACAAAACTCACTTGTTTTGGTATCTAAAACCTCAAGATCGACAAGGCTTAACCGGGACGTAATAAGGCCAATATAGAACATTTGAACCATGGGAACGAAGTTTTATCCGGACATTCGGCTTGGTATGTACTCTATTTTTGTTCCGAACTTATAAGTGGACGAAACACACATCTTTTCGCATAGAAAACGATACACCTAAGAGACTAGCCACTCAATTGCTTAACTCGGGGTGTTCTAAGGCGAAAAAACAACGTTCCGTAAGTAAAAACGAGGTTTATGTCCGTCCGTTCGGTCGGTATTCACTTGGTTTTCGGTCCGAACTTGGAAATGGACCTGAACTCACTTGTTTTTGAATCGAAAACTTCAAGATCGACAAGGCTTAGCCGAGACATTTTAAGGCCAATATAGAACATTTGGACCATGGGAACGAAGTTTTGTCCGGACATTCGGCTTGGTATGTACTCCATTTTTGTTCCGAACTTATAAGTGGACGAAACACACATGTTTTCCCATAGAAAACGATACACCTAAGAGACTAGCCACTCAATTGCTTAACTCGGGGTGTTCTAAGGCGAAAAAACAACGTTCCGTAAGTAAAAACGAGGTTTATGTCCGTCCGTTCGGTCGGTATTTACTTGGTTTTCGGTCCAAACTTGGAAATGGACGTGAACTCACTTGTTTTTGAATCGAAAACTTCAAGATCGACAAGGCTTAGCCGAGACATTTTAAGGCCAATATAGAACATTTGGACCATGGGAACGAAGTTTTGTCCGGACATTCGGCTTGGTATGTACTCCATTTTTGTTCCGAACTTATAAGTGGACGAAACACACATGATTTCGCATAGAAAACGATACACCTAAGAGACTAGACACTGCAATAGCTTAACTCTGGTTGTTCTAAGGCGAAAAAAAAACGTTCCATCCGTAAAAACGAGGTTTATGTCCGTCCGTTCGGTCTGTATTTACTCGGTTTTCGGTCCAAACTTGGAAATGGACGAAACTCACTTGTTTTGTAATCTAAAACCTCAAGACCGACAAGGCTTAGCCGAGACGTTTTAAGGCCAATATAGAACATTTGGACCATGGGAACGAAATTTTGTCTGGACATTCGGCTTGGTATGTACTCCATTTTATTTCCGAACTTATAAGTGGACGAAACACACATGTTTTCGCATAGAAAATGATAGACCTAAGAGACTAGCCATTTAATAGCTTTACTCGTGTTGTTATAAGGGGAAAAAACAACGTTCCGTCCGTAAAAACGAGGTTTATGTCCGTCCGTTCGGTCGGTATTTACTCGGTTTTCGGTCCGAACTTGGAAATGGACAAAACTCACTTGTTTTGGTATCTAAAACCTCAAGATCGACAAGGCTTAACCGGGACGTAATAAGGCCAATATAGAACATTTGGACCATGGGAACGAAGTTTTATCCGGACATTCGGCTTGGTATGTACTCTATTTTTGTTCCGAACTTATAAGTGGACGAAACACACATGTTTTCGCATAGAAAACGATACACCTAAGAGACTAGCCACTCAATTGCTTAACTCGGGGTGTTCTAAGGCGAAAAAACAACGTTCCGTAAGTAAAAACGAGGTTTATGTCCGTCCGTTCGGTCGGTATTCACTTGGTTTTCGGTCCGAACTTGGAAATGGACGTGAACTCACTTGTTTTTGAATCGAAAACTTCAAGATCGACAAGGCTTAGCCGAGACATTTTAAGGCCAATATAGAACATTTGGACCATGGGAACGAAGTTTTGTCCTGACATTCGGCTTGGTATGTACTCCATTTTTGTTCCGAACTTATAAGTGGACGAAACACACATGTTTTCGCATAGAAAACGATACACCTAAGAGACTAGACACTGCAATAGCTTAACTCTGATTGTTCTAAGGCGAAAAAACAACGTTCCGTCCATAAAAACGAGGTTTATGTCCGTCCGTTCGGTCGGTATTTACTCGATTTTCGGTCCGAGCTTGGAAATGGACAAAACTCACTTGTTTTGGTATTTAAAACCTCAAGATCGACAAGGCTTAACCGGGACGTTTTAAGGCCAATATAGAACATTTGGACCATGGGAACGAAGTTTTATCCGGACATTCGGCTTAGTATGTACTCCATTTTTGTTCCTAACTTATAAGTGGACGAAACACACATGTTTTCGAATAGAAAACGATACACCTAAGAGACTAGCCGCTCAATAGCTTAACTCGGGGTGTTCTAAGGCGAAAAAACAACGTTCCGTAAGTAAAAACGAGGTTTATATCCGTCCGTTCGGTCGGTATTTACTTGGTTTTCGGTCCGAACTTGGAAATGGACAAAACTAACTTGTTTTGGTATCTAAAACCTCAAGATCGACAAGGCTTAACCGGGACGTTTTAAGGCCAATATAGAACATTTGGACCATGGGAACGAAGTTTTGTCCGGACATTCGGCTTGGTATGTACTCCATTTTTGTTCCGAACTTATAAGTGGACGAAACACACATGATTTCGCATAGAAAACGATACACCTAAGAGACTAGACACTGCAATAGCTTAACTCTGGTTGTTCTAAGTCGAAAAAACAACGTTCCATCCGTAAAAACGAGGTTTATGTCCGTCCGTTCGGTGTGTATTTACTCGGTTTTCGGTCCAAACTTGGAAATGGACGAAACTCACTTGTTTTGTAATCTAAAACCTCAAGACCGACATGTCTTAGCCGAGATGTTTTAAGGCCAATATAGAACATTTGGACCATGGGAACGAAATTTTGTCTGGACATTCGGCTTGGTATGTACTCCATTTTATTTCCGAACTTATAAGTGGACGAAACACACATGTTTTCGCATAGAAAATGATACACCTAAGAGACTAGCCATTCAATAGCTTTACTCGTGTTGTTATAAGGCGAAAAAACAACGTTCCGTCCGTAAAAACGAGGTTTATGTCCGTCCGTTCGGTCGGTATTTACTCGGTTTTCGGTCCGAACTTGGAAATGGACAAAACTAACTTGTTTTGGTATCTAAAACCTCAAGATTGACAAGGCTTAACCGGGACGTTTTAAGGCCAATATAGAACATTTGGACCATGGGAACGAAGTTTTGTACGGACATTCGGCTTGGTATGTACTCCATTTTTGTTCCGAACTTATAAGTGGACGAAACACACATGTTTTCGCATAGAAAACGATACACCTAAGAGACTAGCCACTCAATTGCTTAACTCGGGGTGTTCTAAGGCGAAAAAACAACGTTCCGTAAGTAAAAACGAGGTTTATGTCCGTCCGTTCGGTCGGTATTTACTTGGTTTTCGGTCCAAACTTGGAAATGGACGTGAACTCACTTGTTTTTGAATCGAAAACTTCAAGATCGACAAGGCTTAGCCGAGACATTTTAAGGCCAATATAGAACATTTGGACCATGTGAACGAAGTTTTGTCCGGACATTCGGCTTGGTATGTACTCCATTTTTGTTCCGAACTTATAAGTGGACGAAACACACATGATTTCGCATAGAAAACGATACACCTAAGAGACTAGACACTGCAATAGCTTAACTCTGGTTGTTCTAAGGCGAAAAAACAACGTTCCATCCGTAAAAACGAGGTTTATGTCCGTCCGTTCGGTTTGTATTTACTTGGTTTTCGGTCCAAACTTGGAAATGGACGTGAACTCACTTGTTTTTGAATCGAAAACTTCAAGATCGACAAGGCTTAGCCGAGACATTTTATGGCCAATATAGAACATTTGGACCATGGGAACGAAGTTTTGTCCGGACATTCGGCTTGGTATGTACTCCATTTTTGTTCCGAACTTATAAGTGGACGAAACACACATGTTTTCCCATAGAAAACGATACACCTAAGAGACTAGCCACTCAATTGCTTAACTCGGGGTGTTCTAAGGCGAAAAAACAACGTTCCGTAAGTAAAAACGAGGTTTATGTCCGTCCGTTCGGTCGGTATTTACTTGGTTTTCGGTCCAAACTTGGAAATGGACGTGAACTCACTTGTTTTTGAATCGAAAACTTCAAGATCGACAAGGCTTAGCCGAGACATTTTAAGGCCAATATAGAACATTTGGACCATGGGAACGAAGTTTTGTCCGGACATTCGGCTTGGTATGTACTCCATTTTTGTTCCGAACTTATAAGTGGACGAAACACACATGTTTTCGCATAGAAAACGATACACCTAAGAGACTAGACACTGCAATAGCTTAACTCTGATTGTTCTAAGGCGAAAAAACAACGTTCCGTCCATAAAAACGAGGTTTATGTCTGTCCGTTCGGTCGGTATTTACTCGATTTTCGGTCCGAGCTTGGAAATGGACAAAACTCACTTGTTTTGGTATTTAAAACCTCAAGATCGACAAGGCTTAACCGGGACGTTTTAAGGCCAATATAGAACATTTGGACCATGGGAACGAAGTTTTATCCGGACATTCGGCTTAGTATGTACTCCATTTTTGTTCCTAACTTATAAGTGGACGAAACACACATGTTTTCGCATAGAAAACGATACACCTAAGAGACTAGCCGCTCAATAGCTTAACTCGGGGTGTTCTAAGGCGAAAAAACAACGTTCCGTAAGTAAAAACGAGGTTTATGTCCGTCCGTTCGGTCGGTATTTACTTGGTTTTCGGTCCAAACTTGGAAATGGACGTGAACTCACTTGTTTTTGAATCGAAAACTTCAAGATCGACAAGGCTTAGCCGAGACATTTTAAGGCCAATATAGAACATTTGGACCATGTGAACGAAGTTTTGTCCGGACATTCGGCTTGGTATGTACTCCATTTTTGTTCCGAACTTATAAGTGGACGAAACACACATGATTTCGCATAGAAAACGATACACCTAAGAGACTAGACACTGCAATAGCTTAACTCTGGTTGTTCTAAGGCGAAAAAACAACGTTCCATCCGTAAAAACGAGGTTTATGTCCGTCCGTTCGGTCTGTATTTACTTGGTTTTCGGTCCAAACTTGGAAATGGACGTGAACTCACTTGTTTTTGAATCGAAAACTTCAAGATCGACAAGGCTTAGCCGAGACATTTTATGGCCAATATAGAACATTTGGACCATGGGAACGAAGTTTTGTCCGGACATTCGGCTTGGTATGTACTCCATTTTTGTTCCGAACTTATAAGTGGACGAAACACACATGTTTTCCCATAGAAAACGATACACCTAAGAGACTAGCCACTCAATTGCTTAACTCGGGGTGTTCTAAGGCGAAAAAACAACGTTCCGTAAATAAAAACGAGGTTTATGTCCGTCCGTTCGGTCGGTATTTACTTGGTTTTCGGTCCAAACTTGGAAATGGACGTGAACTCACTTGTTTTTGAATCGAAAACTTCAAGATCGACAAGGCTTAGCCGAGACATTTTAAGGCCAATATAGAACATTTGGACCATGGGAACGAAGTTTTGTCCGGACATTCGGCTTGGTATGTACTCCATTTTTGTTCCGAACTTATAAGTGGACGAAACACACATGTTTTCGCATAGAAAACGATACACCTAAGAGACTAGACACTGCAATAGCTTAACTCTGATTGTTCTAAGGCGAAAAAACAACGTTCCGTCCATAAAAACGAGGTTTATGTCCGTCCGTTCGGTCGGTATTTACTCGATTTTCGGTCCGAGCTTGGAAATGGACAAAACTCACTTGTTTTGGTATTTAAAACCTCAAGATCGACAAGGCTTAACCGGGACGTTTTAAGGCCAATATAGAACATTTGGACCATGGGAACGAAGTTTTATCCGGACATTCGGCTTAGTATGTACTCCATTTTTGTTCCTAACTTATAAGTGGACGAAACACACATGTTTTCGCATAGAAAACGATACACCTAAGAGACTAGCCGCTCAATAGCTTAACTCGGGGTGTTCTAAGGCGAAAAAACAACGTTCCGTAAGTAAAAACGAGGTTTATGTCCGTCCGTTCGGTCGGTATTTACTTGGTTTTCGGTCCAAACTTGGAAATGGACGTGAACTCACTTGTTTTTGAATCGAAAACTTCAAGATCGACAAGGCTTAGCCGAGACATTTTAAGGCCAATATAGAACATTTGGACCATGGGAACGAAGTTTTGTCCGGACATTCGGCTTGGTATGTACTCCATTTTTGTTCCGAACTTATAAGTGGACGAAACACACATGATTTCGCATAGAAAACGATACACCTAAGAGACTAGACACTGCAATAGCTTAACTCTGGTTGTTCTAAGTCGAAAAAACAACGTTCCATCCGTAAAAACGAGGTTTATGTCCGTCCGTTCGGTGTGTATTTACTCGGTTTTCGGTCCAAACTTGGAAATGGACGAAACTCACTTGTTTTGTAATCTAAAACCTCAAGACCGACATGTCTTAGCCGAGATGTTTTAAGGCCAATATAGAACATTTGGACCATGGGAACGAAATTTTGTCTGGACATTCGGCTTGGTATGTACTCCATTTTATTTCCGAACTTATAAGTGGACGAAACACACATGTTTTCGCATAGAAAATGATACACCTAAGAGACTAGCCATTCAATAGCTTTACTCGTGTTGTTATAAGGCGAAAAAACAACGTTCCGTCCGTAAAAACGAGGTTTATGTCCGTCCGTTCGGTCGGTATTTACTCGGTTTTCGGTCCGAACTTGGAAATGGACAAAACTAACTTGTTTTGGTATCTAAAACCTCAAGATCGACAAGGCTTAACCGGGACGTTTTAAGGCCAATATAGAACATTTGGACCATGGGAACGAAGTTTTGTACGGACATTCGGCTTGGTATGTACTCCATTTTTGTTCCGAACTTATAAGTGGACGAAACACACATGTTTTCACATAGAAAACGATACACCTAAGAGACTAGCCACTCAATTGCTTAACTCGGGGTGTTCTAAGGCGAAAAAACAACGTTCCGTAAGTAAAAACGAGGTTTATGTCCGTCCGTTCGGTCGGTATTTACTTGGTTTTCGGTCCAAACTTGGAAATGGACGTGAACTCACTTGTTTTTGAATCGAAAACTTCAAGATCGACAAGGCTTAGCCGAGACATTTTAAGGCCAATATAGAACATTTGGACCATGTGAACGAAGTTTTGTCCGGACATTCGGCTTGGTATGTACTCCATTTTTGTTCCGAACTTATAAGTGGACGAAACACACATGATTTCGCATAGAAAACGATACACCTAAGAGACTAGACACTGCAATAGCTTAACTCTGGTTGTTCTAAGGCGAAAAAACAACGTTCCATCCGTAAAAACGAGGTTTATGTCCGTCCGTTCGGTCTGTATTTACTTGGTTTTCGGTCCAAACTTGGAAATGGACGTGAACTCACTTGTTTTTGAATCGAAATCTTCAAGATCGACAAGGCTTAGCCGAGACATTTTAAGGCCAATATAGAACATTTGGACCTTGGGAACGAAGTTTTGTCCGGACATTCGGCTTGGTATGTACTCCATTTTTGTTCCGAACTTATAAGTGGACGAAACACACATGATTTCGCATAGAAAACGATACACCTAAGAGACTAGACACTGCAATAGCTTAACTCTGGTTGTTCTAAGTCGAAAAAACAACGTTCCATCCGTAAAAACGAGGTTTATGTCCGTCCGTTCGGTCTGTATTTACTCGGTTTTCGGTCCAAACTTGGAAATGGACGAAACTCACTTGTTTTGTAATCTAAAACCTCAAGACCGACAAGGCTTAGCCGAGATGTTTTAAGGCCAATATAGAACATTTGGACCATGCGAACGAAATTTTGTCTGGACATTCGGCTTGGTATGTACTCCATTTTATTTCTGAACTTATAAGTGGACGAAACACACATGTTTTCGCATAGAAAATGATACACCTAAGAGACTAGCCATTCAATAGTTTTACTCGTGTTGTTATAAGGCGAAAAAACAACGTTCCGTCCGTAAAAACGAGGTTTATGTCCGTCCGTTCGGTCGGTATTTACTCGGTTTTCGGTCCGAACTTGGAAATGGACAAAACTAACTTGTTTTGGTATCTAAAACCTCAAGATCGACAAGGCTTAATCGGGACGTTTTAAGGCCAATATAGAACATTTGGACCATGGGAACGAAATTTTGTCTGGACATTCGGCTTGGTATGTACTCCATTTTATTTCCGAACTTATAAGTGGACGAAACACACATGTTTTCGCATAGAAAATGATACACCTAAGAGACTAGCCATTCAATAGCTTTACTCGTGTTGTTATAAGGCGAAAAAACAACGTTCCGTCCGTAAAAACGAGGTTTATGTCCGTCCGTTCGGTCGGTATTTACTCGGTTTTCGGTCCGAACTTGGAAATGGACAAAACTAACTTGTTTTGGTATCTAAAACCTCAAGATCGACAAGGCTTAACCGGGACGTTTTAAGGCCAATATAGAACATTTGGACCATGGGAACGAAGTTTTGTACGGACATTCGGCTTGGTATGTACTCCATTTTTGTTCCGAACTTATAAGTGGACGAAACACACATGTTTTCACATAGAAAACGATACACCTAAGAGACTAGCCACTCAATTGCTTAACTCGGGGTGTTCTAAGGCGAAAAAACAACGTTCCGTAAGTAAAAACGAGGTTTATGTCCGTCCGTTCGGTCGGTATTTACTTGGTTTTCGGTCCAAACTTGGAAATGGACGTGAACTCACTTGTTTTTGAATCGAAAACTTCAAGATCGACAAGGCTTAGCCGAGACATTTTAAGGCCAATATAGAACATTTGGACCATGTGAACGAAGTTTTGTCCGGACATTCGGCTTGGTATCTACTCCATTTTTGTTCCGAACTTATAAGTGGACGAAACACACATGATTTCGCATAGAAAACGATACACCTAAGAGACTAGACACTGCAATAGCTTAACTCTGGTTGTTCTAAGGCGAAAAAACAACGTTCCATCCGTAAAAACGAGGTTTATGTCCGTCCGTTCGGTCTGTATTTACTTGGTTTTCGGTCCAAACTTGGAAATGGACGTGAACTCACTTGTTTTTGAATCGAAATCTTCAAGATCGACAAGGCTTAGCCGAGACATTTTAAGGCCAATATAGAACATTTGGACCTTGGGAACGAAGTTTTGTCCGGACATTCGGCTTGGTATGTACTCCATTTTTGTTCCGAACTTATAAGTGGACGAAACACACATGATTTCGCATAGAAAACGATACACCTAAGAGACTAGACACTGCAATAGCTTAACTCTGGTTGTTCTAAGTCGAAAAAACAACGTTCCATCCGTAAAAACGAGGTTTATGTCCGTCCGTTCGGTCTGTATTTACTCGGTTTTCGGTCCAAACTTGGAAATGGACGAAACTCACTTGTTTTGTAATCTAAAACCTCAAGACCGACAAGGCTTAGCCGAGATGTTTTAAGGCCAATATAGAACATTTGGACCATGCGAACGAAATTTTGTCTGGACATTCGGCTTGGTATGTACTCCATTTTATTTCTGAACTTATAAGTGGACGAAACACACATGTTTTCGCATAGAAAATGATACACCTAAGAGACTAGCCATTCAATAGCTTTACTCGTGTTGTTATAAGGCGAAAAAACAACGTTCCGTCCGTAAAAACGAGGTTTATGTCCGTCCGTTCGGTCGGTATTTACTCGGTTTTCGGTCCGAACTTGGAAATGGACAAAACTAACTTGTTTTGGTATCTAAAACCTCAAGATCGACAAGGCTTAACCGGGACGTTTTAAGGCCAATATAGAACATTTGGACCATGGGAACGAAGTTTTGTACGGACATTCGGCTTGGTATGTACTCCATTTTTGTTCCGAACTTATAAGTGGACGAAACACACATGTTTTCGCATAGAAAACGATACACCTAAGAGACTAGCCACTCAATTGCTTAACTCGGGGTGTTCTAAGGCGAAAAAACAACGTTCCGTAAGTAAAAACGAGGTTTATGTCCGTCCGTTCGGTCGGTATTTACTTGGTTTTCGGTCCAAACTTGGAAATGGACGTGAACTCACTTGTTTTTGAATCGAAAACTTCAAGATCGACAAGGCTTAGCCGAGACATTTTAAGGCCAATATAGAACATTTGGACCATGGGAACGAAGTTTTGTCCGGACATTCGGCTTGGTATGTACTCCATTTTTGTTCCGAACTTATAAGTGGACGAAACACACATGATTTCGCATAGAAAACGATACACCTAAGAGACTAGACACTGCAATAGCTTAACTCTGGTTGTTCTAAGGCGAAAAAACAACGTTCCATCCGTAAAAACGAGGTTTATGTCCGTCCGTTCGGTCTGTATTTACTCGGTTTTCGGTCCAAACTTGGAAATGGACGAAACTCACTTGTTTTGTAATCTAAAACCTCAAGACCGACAACGCTTAGCCGAGACGTTTTGAGGCCAATATAGAACATTTGGACCATGGGAACGAAATTTTGTCTGGACATTCGGCTTGGTATGTGCTCCATTTTATTTCCGAACTTATAAGTGGACGAAACACACATGTTTTCGCATAGAAAATGATACACCTAAGAGACTAGCCATTCAATAGCTTTACTCGTGTTGTTCTAAGGCGAAAAAACAACGTTCCGTCCGTAAAAACGAGGTTTATGTCCGTCCGTTCGGTCGATATTTACTCGGTTTTCGGTCCGAACTTGGAAATGGACGAAACTCACTTGTTTTGGTATCTAAAACCTCAAGATCGACAAGGCTTAACCGGGACGTTTTAAGGCCAATATAGAACATTTGGGCCATGGGAACGAGGTTTTGTCCGGACATTCGGCTTGGTATGTACTTCATTTTTGTTCCAAACTTATAAGTGGACGAAACACACATGTTTTCGCATAGAAAACGATACACCTAAGAGACTAGCCACTCAATTGCTTAACTCGGGGTGTTCTAAGGCGAAAAAACAACGTTCCGTAAGTAAAAACGAGGTTTATGTCCGTCCGTTCGGTCGGTATTTACTTGGTTTTCGGTCCAAACTTGGAAATGGACGTGAACTCACTTGTTTTTGAATCGAAAACTTCAAGATCGACAAGGCTTAGCCGAGACATTTTAAGGCCAATATAGAACATTTGGACCATGGGAACGAAGTTTTGTCCGGACATTCGGCTTGGTATGTACTCCATTTTTGTTCCGAACTTATAAGTGGACGAAACACACATGTTTTCGCATAGAAAACGATACACCTAAGAAACTAGACACTGCAATAGCTTAACTCTGGTTGTTCTAAGGCGAAAAAACAACGTTCCGTCCGTAAAAACGAGGTTTATGTCCGTCCGTTCGGTCGGTATTTACTCGATTTTCGGTCCGAACTTGGAAATGGACAAAACTCACTTGTTTTGGTATCTAAAACCTCAAGATCGACAAGGCTTAACCGGGACGTAATAAGGCCAATATAGAACATTTGGACCATGGGAACGAAGTTTTATCCGGACATTCGGCTTAGTATGTACTCTATTTTTGTTCCGAACTTATAAGTGGACGAAACACACATGTTTTCGCATAGAAAACGATACACCTAAGAGACTAGCCACTGAATTGCTTAACTCGGGGTGTTCTAAAGCGAAAAAACAACGTTCCGTAAGTAAAAACGAGGTTTATGTCCGTCCGTTCGGTCGGTATTCACTTGGTTTTCGGTTTGAACTTGGAAATGGACGTGAACTCACTTGTTTTTGAATCGAAAACTTCAAGATCTACAAGGCTTAGCCGAGACATTTTAAGGCCAATATAGAACATTTGGACCATGGGAACGAAGTTTTGTCCGGACATTCGGCTTGGTATGTACTCCATTTTTGTTCCGAACTTATAATTGGACGAAACACACATGTTTTCGCATAGAAAACGATACACCTAAGAGACTAGACACTGCAATAGCTTAACTCTGATTGTTCTAAGGCGAAAAAACAACGTTCCGTCCGTAAAAACGAGGTTTATGTCCGTCCGTTCGGTCGGTATTTACTCGATTTTCGGTCCGAACTTGGAAATGGACAAAACTCACTTGTTTTGGTATTTAAAACCTCAAGATCGACAAGGCTTAACCGGGACGTTTTAAGGCCAATATAGAACATTTGGAACATGGGAACGAAGTTTTGTCCGGACATTCGGCTTGGTATGTACACCATTTTTGTTCCGAACTTATAAGTGGACGAAACACACATGTTTTCGCATAGAAAACGATACACCTAAGAGACTAGCCACTCAATTGCTTAACTCGGGGTGTTCTAAGGCGAAAAAACAACGTTCCGTAAGTAAAAACGAGGTTTATGTCCGTCCGTTCGGTCGGTATTTACTTGGTTTTCGGTCCGAACTTGGAAATGGACGTGAACTCACTTGTTTTTGAATCGAAAACTTCAAGATCGACAAGGCTTAGCCGAGACATTTTAAGGCCAATATAGAACATTTGGACCATGGGAACGAAGTTTTGTCCGGACATTCGGCTTGGTATGTACTCCATTTTTGTTCCGAACTTATAAGTGGACGAAACACACATGTTTTCTCATAGAAAACGATACACCTAAGAGACTAGACACTGCAATAGCTTAACTCTGATTGTTCTAAGGCGAAAAAACAACGTTCCGTCCGTAAAAACGAGGTTTATGTCCGTCCGTTCGGTCGGTATTTACTCGATTTTTGGTTCGAACTTGGAAATGGACGAAACTCACTTGTTTTGGTATCTAAAACCTCAAGATCGACAAGGCTTAACCGGGACGTTTTAAGGCCAAAATAGAACATTTGGACCATGGGAACGAAGTTTTATCCGGACATTCGGCTTGGTATGTACTCCATTTTATTTCCGAACTTATAAGTGGACGAAACACACATGTTTTCGCATAGAAAATGATACACCTAAGAGACTAGCCATTCAATAGCTTTACTCGTGTTGTTCTAACGCGAAAAAATAACGTTCCGTCCGTAAAAACGAGGTTTATGTCTGTCCGTTCGGTCGATATTTACTCAGTTTTCGGTCCGAACTTGGAAATGGACGAAACTCACTTGTTTTGGTATCTAAAACCTCAAGATCGACAAGGCTTAACCGGGACGTTTTAAGGCCAATATAGAACATTTGGGCCATGGGAACGAAGTTTTGTCCGGATATTCGGATTGGTATGTACTACATTTTTGTTCCGAACTTATAAGTGGACGAAACACACATGTTTTCGCATAGAAAACGATACACCTAAGAGACTAGCCACTCAATTGCTTAACTCGGGGTGTTCTAAGGCGAAAAACAACGTTCCGTAAGTAAAAACGAGGTTTATGTCCGTCTGTTCGGTCGGTATTTACTTGGTTTTCGGTCCGAACTTGGAAATTGACGTGAACTCACTTGTTTTTTAATCGAAAACTTTAAGATCGACAAGGCTTAGCCGAGACATTTTAAGGCCAATATAGAACATTTGGACCATGGGAACGAAGTTTTGTCCGGACATTCGGCTTGGTATGTACTCCATTTTTGTTCTGAACTTATAAGTGGACGAAACACACATGTTTTCGCATAGAAAACGATACACCTAAGAAACTAGACACTGCAATAGCTTAACTCTGGTTGTTCTAAGGCGAAAAAACAACGTTCCGTCCGTAAAAACGAGGTTTATGTCCGTCCGTTCGGTCGGTATTTACTCGATTTTCGGTCCGAACTTGGAAATGGACAAAACTCACTTGTTTTGGTATCTAAAACCTCAAGATCGACAAGGCTTAACCGGGACGTAATAAGGCCAATATAGAATATTTGGACCATGGGAACGAAGTTTTATCCGGACATTCGGCTTAGTATGTACTCTATTTTTGTTCCGAACTTATAAGTGGACGAAACACACATGTTTTCACATAGAAAACGATACACCTAAGAGACTAGCCACTCAATTGCTTAACTCGGGGTGTTCTAAAGCGAAAAAACAACGTTCCGTAAGTAAAAACGAGGTTTATGTCCGTCCGTTCGGTCGGTATTCACTTGGTTTTCGGTTTGAACTTGGAAATGGACGTGAACTCACTTGTTTTTGAATCGAAAACTTCAAGATCGACAAGGCTTAGCCGAGACATTTTAAGGCCAATATAGAACATTTGGACCATGGGAACGAAGTTTTGTCCGGACTATCGGCTTGGTATGTACTCCATTTTTGTTCCGAGCATATAAGTGGACGAAACACACATGTTTTCGCATAGAAAACGATACACCTAAGAGACTAGACGTTGCAATAGCTTAACTCGGGGTGTCCTAAGGCGAAAAAACAACGTTTTGTAAGTAAAAACGAGGTTTATGTCCGTCCGTTCGGTCGGTATTTACTCGGTTTTTGGTCCGAACTTGGAAATGGATGTGAACTCACTTGTTTTTGAATTGAAAACTTCAAGATCGACAAGGCTTAGCAGAGACATTTTAAGGCCAATATAGAACATTTGGAACATGGGAACGAAGTTTTGTCCGGACATTTGGCTTGGTATGTACTCCATTTTTGTTCCGAACTTATAAGTGGACGAAACACACATTATTTCGCATAGAAAATGATACACCTAAGAGACTAGCCACTCAATTGCTTAACTCGCGGTGTTCTAAGGCGAAAAAACAACGTTCCGTCCGTAAAAACGAGGTTTATGTCCGTCCGTTCGGTCGGTATTTACTCGGTTTTCAGTCTGAACTTGGAAATTGACGAAACTCACTTGTTTTGGTATTTAAAACCTCAAGATCGACACGGCTTAACCGGGACGTTTTAAGGCCAATATAGAACATTTGGACCATGGGAACGAAGTTTTATCCGGACATTCGGCTTGGTATGTACTCCATTTTTGTTCCGAACTTATAAGTGGACGAAACACACATGTTTTCGCATAGAAAACGATACACCTAAGAGACTAGACACTGCAATAGCTTAACTCTGATTGTTCTAAGGCGAAAAAACAACGTTCCGTCGGTAAAAACGAGGTTTATGTCCGTCCGTTCGGTCGGTATTTACTCGATTTTCGGTCCGAACTTGGAAATAGATGAAACTCACTTGTTTTGGTATCTAAAACCTCAAGATCGACAAGGCTTAGCCGGGACATTTTAAGGCCAACATAGAACATTTGGACCATGGGAACGAAGTTTTGTCCAGACATTCGGCTTGGTATGTACTCCATTTTTGTTCCGAACTTATAAGTGGACAAAACACACATGTTTTCGCATAAAAAATGATACACCTAAGAGACTAGCCACTCAATTGCTTAACTCGGGGTGTTCTAAGGCGAAAAAACAACGTTCCGTAAGTAAAAACGAGGTTTATGTTCGTCCGTTCGGTCGGTATTTACTCGGTTTTCGGTCCAAACTTGGAAATGGACGTGAACTCACTTGTTTTTGTATCGAAAACTTCAAGATCGACAAGGCTTAACCGGGACGTTTTAAGGCCAAAATAGAACATTTGGACCATGGGAACGAAGTTTTATCCGGACATTCGGCTTGGTATGTACTCCATTTTATTTCCGAACTTATAAGTGGACGAAACACACATGTTTTCGCATAGAAAATGATACACCTAAGAGACTAGCCATTCAATAGCTTTACTCGTGTTGTTCTAACGCGAAAAAATAACGTTCCGTCCGTAAAAACGAGGTTTATGTCCGTCCGTTCGGTCGATATTTACTCAGTTTTCGGTCCGAACTTGGAAATGGACGAAACTCACTTGTTTTGGTATCTAAAACCTCAAGATCGACAAGGCTTAACCGGGACGTTTTAAGGCCAATATAGAACATTTGGGCCATGGGAACGAAGTTTTGTCCGGATATTCGGCTTGGTATGTACTACATTTTTGTTCCGAACTTATAAGTGGACGAAACACACATGTTTTCGCATAGAAAACGATACACCTAAGAGACTAGCCACTCAATTGCTTAACTCGGGGTGTTCTAAGGCGAAATAACAACGTTCCGTAAGTAAAAACGAGGTTTATGTCCGTACGTTCGGTCGGTATTTACTTGGTTTTCGGTCCAAACTTGGAAATGGACGTGAACTCACTTGTTTTTGAATCGAAAACTTCAAGATCGACAAGGCTTAGCCGAGACATTTTAAGGCCAATATAGAACATTTGGACCATGGGAACGAAGTTTTGTCCGGACATTCGGGTTGGTATGTACTCCATTTTTGTTCCGAACTTATAAGTGGACGAAACACACATGTTTTCGCATAGAAAACGATACACCTAAGAGACTAGACACTGCAATAGCTTAACTCTGGTTGTTTTAAGGCGAAAAAACAACGTTCCATCCGTAAAAACAAGGTTTATATCCTTCCGTTCGGTCGGTATTTACTCGGTTTTCGGTCCAAACTTGGAAATGGACGAAACTCACTTGTTTTGTAATCTAAAACCTCAAGACCGACAAGGCTTAGCCGAAACGTTTTAAGGCCAATATAGAACATTTGGACCATGGGAACGAAATTTTGTCTGGACATTCGGCTTGGTATGTACTCCATTTTATTTCCGAACTTATAAGTGGACGAAACACACATGTTTTCGCATAGAAAACGATACACCTAAGAGACTAGACACTGCAATAGCTTAACTCTGATTGTTCTAAGGCGAAAAAACAACGTTCCGTCGGTAAAAACGAGGTTTATGTCCGTCCGTTCGGTCGGTATTTACTCGATTTTCGGTCCGAACTTGGAAATAGATGAAACTCACTTGTTTTGGTATCTAAAACCTCAAGATCGACAAGGCTTAACCGGGACGTTTTAAGGCCAACATAGAACATTTGGACCATGGGAACGAAGTTTTGTCCAGACATTCGGCTTGGTATGTACTCCATTTTTGTTCCGAACTTATAAGTGGACGAAACACACATGTTTTCGCATAAAAAACGATACACCTAAGAGACTAGCCACTCAATTGCTTAACTCGGGGTGTTCTAAGGCGAAAAAACAACGTTCCGTAAGTAAAAACGAGGTTTATGTTCGTCCGTTCGGTCGGTATTTACTCGGTTTTCGGTCCAAACTTGGAAATGGACGTGAACTCACTTGTTTTTGTATCGAAAACTTCAAGATCGACAAGGCTTAGCCGAGACGTTTTAAGGCCAATATCTAGAACATTTGGACCATGGGAACGAAGTTTTGTCCGGACATTCGGCTTGGTAAGTACTCCATTTTTGTTCCGAGCATATAAGTGGACGAAACACACATGTTTTCGCATAGAAAACGATACACCTAAGAGACTAGACGTTGCAATAGCTTAACTCGGGGTGTCCTAAGGCGAAAAAACAACGTTTTGTAAGTAAAAACGAGGTTTATGTCCGTCCGTTCGGTCGGTATTTACTCGGTTTTTGGTCCGAACTTGGAAATGGATGTGAACTCACTTGTTTTTGAATTGAAAACTTCAAGATCGACAAGGCTTAGCAGAGACATTTTAAGGCCAATATAGAACATTTGGAACATGGGAACGAAGTTTTGTCCAGACATTTGGCTTGGTATGTACTCCATTTTTGTTCCGAACTTATAAGTGGACGAAACACACATTATTTCGCATAGAAAATGATACACCTAAGAGACTAGCCACTCAATTGCTTAACTCGCGGTGTTCTAAGGCGAAAAAACAACGTTCCGTCCGTAAAAAAGAGGTTTATGTCCGTCCGTTCGGTCGGTATTTACTCGGTTTTCAGTCTGAACTTGGAAATTGACGAAACTCACTTGTTTTGGTATTTAAAACCTCAAGATCGACACGGCTTAACCGGGACGTTTTAAGGCCAATATAGAACATTTGGACCATGGGAACGAAGTTTTATCCGGACATTCGGCTTGGTATGTACTCCATTTTTGTTCCGAACTTATAAGTGGACGAAACACACATGTTTTCGCATAGAAAACGATACACCTAAGAGACTAGACACTGCAATAGCTTAACTCTGATTGTTCTAAGGCGAAAAAACAACGTTCCGTCGGTAAAAACGAGGTTTATGTCCGTCCGTTCGGTCGGTATTTACTCGATTTTCGGTCCGAACTTGGAAATAGATGAAACTCACTTGTTTTGGTATCTAAAACCTCAAGATCGACAAGGCTTAACCGGGACATTTTAAGGCCAACATAGAACATTTGGACCATGGGAACGAAGTTTTGTCCAGACATTCGGCTTGGTATGTACTCCATTTTTGTTCTGAACTTATAAGTGGACAAAACACACATGTTTTCGCATAAAAAACGATACACCTAAGAGACTAGCCACTCAATTGCTTAACTCGGGGTGTTCTAAGGCGAAAAAACAACGTTCCGTAAGTAAAAACGAGGTTTATGTTCGTCCGTTCGGTCGGTATTTACTCGGTTTTCGGTCCAAACTTGGAAATGGACGTGAACTCACTTGTTTTTGTATCGAAAACTTCAAGATCGACAAGGCATAGCCGAGACGTTTTAAGGCCAATATCTAGAACATTTGGACCATGGGAACGAAGTTTTGTCCGGACATTCGGCTTGGTAAGTACTCCATTTTTGTTCCGAGCTTATAAGTGGACGAAACACACATGTTTTCGCATAGAAAACGATACACCTAAGAGACTAGACGTTGCAATAGCTTAACTCGGGGTGTCCTAAGGCGAAAAAACAACGTTTTGTAAGTAAAAACGAGGTTTATGTCCGTCCGTTCGGTCGGTATTTACTCGGTTTTCGGTCCAAACTTGGAAATGGATGTGAACTCACTTGTTTTTGAATCGAAAACTTCAAGATCGACAAGGCTTAGCAGAGACATTTTAAGGCCAATATAGAACATTTGGAACATGGGAACGAAGTTTTGTCCGGACATTTGGCTTGGTATGTACTCCAATTTTGTTCCGAACTTATAAGTGGACGAAACACACATGATTTCGCATAGAAAATGATACACCTAAGAGACTAGCCACTCAATTGCTTAACTCGCGGTGTTCTAAGGCGAAAAAACAACGTTCCGTCCGTAAAAACGAGGTTTATGTCCGTCCGTTCGGTCGGTATTTACTCGGTTTTCAGTCTGAACTTGGAAATTGACGAAACTCACTTGTTTTGGAATCTAAAACCTCAAGATCGACAAGGCTTAACCGGGACGTTTTAAGGCCAACATATTACATTTTGACCATGGGAACGAAGTTTTGTCCAGACATTCGGCATTGTATGTACTCCATTTTTGTTCCGAACTTATAAGTGGACGAAACACACATGTTTTCGCATAGAAAACGATACACCTAAGAGACTAGCCACTCAATTGCTTAACTCGGGGTGTTCTAAGGCGAAAAAACAACGTTCCGTAAGTAAAAACGAGGTTTATGTCCGTCCGTTCGGTCGGTATTTACTCGGTTTTCAGTCTGAACTTGGAAATTGACGAAACTCACTTGTTTTGGTATTTAAAACCTCAAGATCGACAAGGCTTAGCCGAGACATTTTAAGGCCAATATAGAACATTTGGACCATGGGAACGAAGTTTTGTCCGGACTATCGGCTTGGTATGTACTCCATTTTTGTTCCGAACTTATAAGTGGACGAAACACACATGTTTTCTCATAGCAAACGATGCACCTAAGAGACTAGACACTGCAATAGCTTAACTCTGATTGTTCTAAGGCGAAAAAACAACGTTCCGTCCGTAAAAACGAGATTTATGTCCGTCCGTTCGGTCGGTATTTACTCGATTTTCGGTCCGAACTTGGAAATGGACGAAACTCACTTGTTTTGGTATCTAAAACCTCAAGATCGACAAGGCTTAACCGGGACGTTTTAAGGCCAATATAGAACATTTGGGCCATGGGAACGAAGTTTTGTCCGGATATTCGGCTTGGTATGTACTACATTTTTGTTCCGAACTTATAAGTGGACGAAACACACATGTTTTCGCATAGAAAACGATACACCTAAGAGACTAGCCACTCAATTGCTTAACTCGGGGTGTTCTAAGGCGAAATAACAACGTTCCGTAAGTAAAAACGAGGTTTATGTCCGTACGTTCGGTCGGTATTTACTTGGTTTTCGGTCCAAACTTGGAAATGGACGTGAACTCACTTGTTTTTGAATCGAAAACTTCAAGATCGACAAGGCTTAGCCGAGACATTTTAAGGCCAATATAGAACATTTGGACCATGGGAACGAAGTTTTGTCCGGACATTCGGGTTGGTATGTACTCCATTTTTGTTCCGAACTTATAAGTGGACGAAACACACATGTTTTCGCATAGAAAACGATACACCTAAGAGACTAGACACTGCAATAGCTTAACTCTGGTTGTTTTAAGGCGAAAAAACAACGTTCCATCCGTAAAAACAAGGTTTATATCCTTCCGTTCGGTCGGTATTTACTCGGTTTTCGGTCCAAACTTGGAAATGGACGAAACTCACTTGTTTTGTAATCTAAAACCTCAAGACCGACAAGGCTTAGCCGAAACGTTTTAAGGCCAATATAGAACATTTGGACCATGGGAACGAAATTTTGTCTGGACATTCGGCTTGGTATGTACTCCATTTTATTTCCGAACTTATAAGTGGACGAAACACACATGTTTTCGCATAGAAAACGATACACCTAAGAGACTAGACACTGCAATAGCTTAACTCTGATTGTTCTAAGGCGAAAAAACAACGTTCCGTCGGTAAAAACGAGGTTTATGTCCGTCCGTTCGGTCGGTATTTACTCGATTTTCGGTCCGAACTTGGAATTAGATGAAACTCACTTGTTTTGGTATCTAAAACCTCAAGATCGACAAGGCTTAACCGGGACGTTTTAAGGCCAACATAGAACATTTGGACCATGGGAACGAAGTTTTGTCCAGACATTCGGCTTGGTATGTACTCCATTTTTGTTCCGAACTTATAAGTGGACGAAACACACATGTTTTCGCATAAAAAACGATACACCTAAGAGACTAGCCACTCAATTGCTTAACTCGGGGTGTTCTAAGGCGAAAAAACAACGTTCCGTAAGTAAAAACGAGGTTTATGTTCGTCCGTTCGGTCGGTATTTACTCGGTTTTCGGTCCAAACTTGGAAATGGACGTGAACTCACTTGTTTTTGTATCGAAAACTTCAAGATCGACAAGGCTTAGCCGAGACGTTTTAAGGCCAATATCTAGAACATTTGGACCATGGGAACGAAGTTTTGTCCGGACATTCGGCTTGGTAAGTACTCCATTTTTGTTCCGAGCATATAAGTGGACGAAACACACATGTTTTCGCATAGAAAACGATACACCTAAGAGACTAGACGTTGCAATAGCTTAACTCGGGGTGTCCTAAGGCGAAAAAACAACGTTTTGTAAGTAAAAACGAGGTTTATGTCCGTCCGTTCGGTCGGTATTTACTCGGTTTTTGGTCCGAACTTGGAAATGGATGTGAACTCACTTGTTTTTGAATTGAAAACTTCAAGATCGACAAGGCTTAGCAGAGACATTTTAAGGCCAATATAGAACATTTGGAACATGGGAACGAAGTTTTGTCCAGACATTTGGCTTGGTATGTACTCCATTTTTGTTCCGAACTTATAAGTGGACGAAACACACATTATTTCGCATAGAAAATGATACACCTAAGAGACTAGCCACTCAATTGCTTAACTCGCGGTGTTCTAAGGCGAAAAAACAACGTTCCGTCCGTAAAAAAGAGGTTTATGTCCGTCCGTTCGGTCGGTATTTACTCGGTTTTCAGTCTGAACTTGGAAATTGACGAAACTCACTTGTTTTGGTATTTAAAACCTCAAGATCGACACGGCTTAACCGGGACGTTTTAAGGCCAATATAGAACATTTGGACCATGGGAACGAAGTTTTATCCGGACATTCGGCTTGGTATGTACTCCATTTTTGTTCCGAACTTATAAGTGGACGAAACACACATGTTTTCGCATAGAAAACGATACACCTAAGAGACTAGACACTGCAATAGCTTAACTCTGATTGTTCTAAGGCGAAAAAACAACGTTCCGTCGGTAAAAACGAGGTTTATGTCCGTCCGTTCGGTCGGTATTTACTCGATTTTCGGTCCGAACTTGGAAATAGATGAAACTCACTTGTTTTGGTATCTAAAACCTCAAGATCGACAAGGCTTAACCGGGACATTTTAAGGCCAACATAGAACATTTGGACCATGGGAACGAAGTTTTGTCCAGACATTCGGCTTGGTATGTACTCCATTTTTGTTCTGAACTTATAAGTGGACAAAACACACATGTTTTCGCATAAAAAACGATACACCTAAGAGACTAGCCACTCAATTGCTTAACTCGGGGTGTTCTAAGGCGAAAAAACAACGTTCCGTAAGTAAAAACGAGGTTTATGTTCGTCCGTTCGGTCGGTATTTACTCGGTTTTCGGTCCAAACTTGGAAATGGACGTGAACTCACTTGTTTTTGTATCGAAAACTTCAAGATCGACAAGGCATAGCCGAGACGTTTTAAGGCCAATATCTAGAACATTTGGACCATGGGAACGAAGTTTTGTCCGGACATTCGGCTTGGTAAGTACTCCATTTTTGTTCCGAGCTTATAAGTGGACGAAACACACATGTTTTCGCATAGAAAACGATACACCTAAGAGACTAGACGTTGCAATAGCTTAACTCGGGGTGTCCTAAGGCGAAAAAACAACGTTTTGTAAGTAAAAACGAGGTTTATGTCCGTCCGTTCGGTCGGTATTTACTCGGTTTTCGGTCCAAACTTGGAAATGGATGTGAACTCACTTGTTTTTGAATCGAAAACTTCAAGATCGACAAGGCTTAGCAGAGACATTTTAAGGCCAATATAGAACATTTGGAACATGGGAACGAAGTTTTGTCCGGACATTTGGCTTGGTATGTACTCCAATTTTGTTCCGAACTTATAAGTGGACGAAACACACATGATTTCGCATAGAAAATGATACACCTAAGAGACTAGCCACTCAATTGCTTAACTCGCGGTGTTCTAAGGCGAAAAAACAACGTTCCGTCCGTAAAAACGAGGTTTATGTCCGTCCGTTCGGTCGGTATTTACTCGGTTTTCAGTCTGAACTTGGAAATTGACGAAACTCACTTGTTTTGGAATCTAAAACCTCAAGATCGACAAGGCTTAACCGGGACGTTTTAAGGCCAACATATTACATTTTGACCATGGGAACGAAGTTTTGTCCAGACATTCGGCATTGTATGTACTCCATTTTTGTTCCGAACTTATAAGTGGACGAAACACACATGTTTTCGCATAGAAAACGATACACCTAAGAGACTAGCCACTCAATTGCTTAACTCGGGGTGTTCTAAGGCGAAAAAACAACGTTCCGTAAGTAAAAACGAGGTTTATGTCCGTCCGTTCGGTCGGTATTTACTCGGTTTTCAGTCTGAACTTGGAAATTGACGAAACTCACTTGTTTTGGTATTTAAAACCTCAAGATCGACAAGGCTTAGCCGAGACATTTTAAGGCCAATATAGAACATTTGGACCATGGGAACGAAGTTTTGTCCGGACTATCGGCTTGGTATGTACTCCATTTTTGTTCCGAACTTATAAGTGGACGAAACACACATGTTTTCTCATAGCAAACGATGCACCTAAGAGACTAGACACTGCAATAGCTTAACTCTGATTGTTCTAAGGCGAAAAAACAACGTTCCGTCCGTAAAAACGAGATTTATGTCCGTCCGTTCGGTCGGTATTTACTCGATTTTCGGTCCGAACTTGGAAATGGACAAAACTCACTTGTTTTGGTATTTAAAACCTCAAGATCGACAAGGCTTAACCGGGACGTTTTAAGGCCAATATAGAACATTTGGACCATGGGAACGAAGTTTTATCCGGACATTCGGCTTGGTATGTACTCCATTTTTGTTCCGAACTTATAAGTGGACGAAACACACATGTATTCGCATAGAAAACGATACACCTAAGAGACTAGCCACTCAATTGCTTAACTCGGGGTGTTCTAAGGCGAAAAAACAACGTTCCGTAAGTAAAAACGAGGTTTATGTCCGCCCGTTCGGTCGGTATTTACTTGGTTTTCGGTCCGAACTTGGAAATGGACGTGAACTCACTTGTTTTTGAATCGAAAACTTCAAGATCGACAAGGCTTAGCCGAGACATTTTAAGGCAAATATAGAACATTTGGACCATGGGAACGAAGTTTTGTCCGGACATTCGGCTTGGTATGTACTCCATTTTTGTTCCGAACTTATAAGTGGACGAAACACACATGTTTTCGCATAGAAAACGATACACCTAAGAGACTAGACACTGCAATAGCTTAACTCTGATTGTTCTAAGGCGAAAAAACAACGTTCCGTCGGTAAAAACGAGGTTTATGTCCGTCCGTTCGGTCGGTATTTACTCGATTTTCGGTCCGAACTTGGAAATAGATGAAACTCACTTGTTTTGGTATCTAAAACCTCAAGATCGAAAAGGCTTAACCGGGACGTTTTAAGGCCAACATAGAACATTTGGACCATGGGAACGAAGTTTTGTCCAGACATTCGGCTTGGTATGTACTCCATTTTTGTTCCGAACTTATAAGTGGACGAAACACACATGTTTTCGCATAGAAAACGATACACCTAAGAGACTAGACACTGCAATAGCTTAACACTGGTTGTTCAAAGGCTAAAAAACAACGTTCCGTCCGTAAAAACAAAGTATATGTCCGGCCGTTCGGTCGGTATTTACTCGGTTTTCGGTCCGAACTTGGAAATGGACGAAACTCACTTGTTTTGGAATCTAAAACCATAAAGATTGACAAGGCTAATTAGCCGGGACGTTTTAAGGTCAATATAGAACATTTGGACCACGGGAACAAGGTTTTATTTGGACATTCGGCTTGGTATGTACTCTATTTTTGTTTCGAACTTATAAGTGGACGATACACACATGTTTTCGCATAGAAAACGATACACCTACGAGACTAGCAACTCAATAGCTTAACTCGGGTTGTTCTAAAGCTAAAAAACAACGTTCTGTCCGTAAAAACGAGGTTTATGTCCGTCCGTTCGGTCGGTATTTACTTGGTTTTCGGTCCGAACTTGGAAATGTACGAAACTCACTTGTTTTGAAATCTAAAATTTCAAGATCGACAAGGCTTAGTCGGGACGTTTTAAGGCCAATATGGAACATTTGGACCATGGGAACGAAGTTTTGTCCGGGCATTCGGCTTGGTATGTACTCCATTTTTGTTCCGAACTTATAAGTGGATGAAACACACATGTTTTCGCATAGAAAACGATACACCTAAGAGACTAGCCACTCAATTGCTTAACTCGGGGCGTTCTAAGGCAAAAAAACAACGTTCCTGCCGTAAAAACGAGGTTTATATCCGCCTGTTTGGTCGTTATTTACTCCGTCTTCGGTCCGAACTTGGAAATGGACGAAACTCACTTGTTTTGGAATCTTAAACCTTAAAGATCGGCAAGGCTAATTAGCCGGGACGTTTTAAGGCCAATATAGAACATTTGGACCACGGGAACGAAGTTTTGTCTGGACATTCGGCTTGGTATGTACTCTATTTTTTTTCGAACTTAGAAGTGGTCGAAACACACATGTTTTCGCATAGAAAACGATACACCTAAGAGACTAGCAACTCAATAGCTTAACTCGGGTTGTTCTAAGGCTAAATAACAACGTTTCGTCCGTAAAAACGAGGTTTATATCCGTCCGTTCGATTGGTATTTACTCGGTTTTCGGTCCGAACTTGGAAATGTACGAAACTCACTTGTTTTGAAATCTAATACCACAAGATCGACAAGGCTTAGTCGGGACGTTTTAAGGCCAATGTAGAACATTTGGACCATGGGAACGAAGTTTTGTCTGGACATTCGGCTTGGTATGTACTCCTTTTTTTCCGAACTTATAAGTGGACGAAACATACATATTTACGCATAGAAAACAATACACTTAAGAGACTAGCCACTCAATTGCTTAACTCGGGGCATTCTAAGGCAAAAAAACAACGTTCCGTCCGTAAAAACGACGTTTATGTCCGTCCGTTCGGTCGTTATTTACTCGGTCTTCGGTCCGAACTTGGAAATGGACGAAACTCACTTGTTTTGGAATCTAAAACCATAAAGATCGACAAGGCTAATTAGCTGGGATGTTTTAAGGTCAATATAGAACATTTGGACCACGGGAACGAAGTTTTGTTTGGACATTCGGCTTGGTATGTACTCTATTTTTGTTTCGAACTTATAAGTGGACGAAACACACATCTTTTCACATAGAAAACGATACACCTAAGAGACTAGCCACTCAATTGCTTAACTCGGGGTGTCCTAAGGCAAAAAAACAACGTTCCGTAAGTAAATACGAGGTTTATGTCCGTCCGTTCGGTCGGTATTTACTCGGTTTTGGGTCCAAACTTGGAAATGGATGTGAACTCACTTGTTTTTGAATCGAAAACTTCAAGATCGAAAAGGCCAATATAGAACATTTGGACCATGGGAACGAAGTTTTGTCCGGACATTCGGCTTGGTATGTACGCCATTTTTGTTCCGAACTTATAAGTGGACGAAACACACATGTTTTCGCATAGAAAACGGTACACCTAAGAGACTAGACACTGCAATAGCTTTACTCTGGTTGTTCTAAGGAGAAAAAACAACGTTCCATCCGTAAAAACGACGTATATGTCCGTCCGTTCGGTTGGTATTTACTCGGTTTTCAGTCCGAACTTCGAAATGGACAAAACTCACTTGTTTTGGAATCTAAAACCTCAAGATCGACAAGGCTTAACCGGGACGTTTTAAGGCCAGCATTGAACATTTGGACCATGGGAATGAGGTTTTGTACGGACATTCGGCTTTGTATGTACTCCATATTTTCCGAACTTATAAGTGGACGAAACATACATATTTACGCATAGAAAACGATACACTTAAGAGACTAGCCACTCAATTGCTTAACTCGGGGCGTTCTAAGGCAAAAAAACAACGTTCCGTCCGTAAAAACGAGGTTTATGTCCGTCCGTTCGGTCGTTATTTACTCGGTCTTCGGTCCGAACTTCAAAATGGACGAAACTCACTTGTTTTGGAATCTAAAACCTCAAGATCGACAAGGCTTAGCCTAGACGTTTTAAGGCCAATATAGAACATTTGGACCATGGGAACGAAGTTTAGTCCGGGCATTCGGCTTGGTATGTACTCCATTTTTGTTCCGAACTTATAAGTGGACGAAACACACATGTTTTCGCATAGAAAACGATACACCTAAGAGACTAGCCACTCAATTGCTTAACTCGGGGCGTTCTAAGGCAAAAAAACAATGCTCCGTCCGTAAAAACGAGGTTTATGTCCGCCCGTTTGGTCGTTATTTACTCCGTCTTCGGTCCGAACTTGGAAATGGACGAAACTCACTTGTTTTGGAATCTTAAACCTTAAAGATCTGCAAGGCTAATTAGCCGGGACGTTTTAAGGCCAATATAGAACATTTGGACCACGGGAACGATGTTTTGTCTGGACATTCGGCTTGGTATGTACTCTATTTTTTTTCGAACTTAGAAGTGGACGAAACACACATGTTTTCGCATAGAAAACGATACACCTAAGAGACTAGCAACTCAATAGCTTAACTCGGGTTATTCTAAAGCTAAAAAACAACGTTCCGTCCGTAAAAATGAGGTTTATGTCCGTCCGTTCGGTCGGTATTTACTTGGTTTTCGGTCCGAACTTGGAAATGGACGAAACTCACTTGTTTTGAAATCTAAAATTTCAAGATCGACAAGGCTTAGTCGGGACGTTTTAAGGCCAATATAGAACATTTGGACGATGGTAACGAAGTTTTGTCCGTACATTCGGCTTGGTATGTACTCCTTTTTTTCCGAACTTATAAGTGGTTGAAACACACATGTTTACGAATAGAAAATGATACACCTAAGAGACTAGCCACTCAATTGCTTAACTCGAGGAGTTCTAAGGCGAAAAAACAACGTTCCGTCCGTAAAAACGATGTTTATGTCCGTTCGTCCGGTCGGTATTTATTCGGTTTTCGGTCCGAACTTGGAAATGGTCGAAACTCACTTGTTTTGGAATCTAAAACCTCAAGATCGACAAGGCTTAGCCTAGACGTTTTAAGGCCAATATAGAACATTTGGACCATGGGAACGAAGTTTTGTCCGGGCATTCGGCTTGGTATGTACTCCATTTTTGTTCCGAACTTATAAGTGGACGAAACACACATGTTTTCGCATAGAAAACGATACACCTAAGAGACTAGCCACTCAATTGCTTAACTCGGGGTGTTCTAAGGCAAAAAAACAACGTTCCGTCCGTAAAAACGAGGTTTATGTCCGCCCGTTTGGTCGTTATTTACTCCGTCTTCGCTCCGAACTTGGAAATGGACGAAACTCACTTGTTTTGGAATCTTAAACCTTAAAGATCGGCAAAGCTAATTAGCCGGGACGTTTTAAGGCCAATATAGAACATTTGGACCACGGGAACGAAGTTTTGTCTGGACATTCGGCTTCGTATGTACTCTATTTTTTTTCGAACTTAGAAGTGGACGAAACACACATGTTTTCGCATAGAAAACGATACACCTAAGAGACTAGCAACTCAATAGCTTAACTTGGGTTGTTCTAAGGCTAAATTACAACGTTTCGTCCGTAAAAACGAGTTTTATATCCGTCCGTTCGGTTGGTATTTACTCGGTTTTCGGTCTGAACTTGGAAATGTACGAAACTCACTTGTTTTGAAATCTAATACCTCAAGATCGACAAGGCTTAGTCGGGACGTTTTAAGGCCAATGTAGAACATTTGGACCATGGGAACGAAGTTTTGTCCGGACATTCGGCTTGGTATGTACTCCTTTTTTTCCGAACTTATAAGTGGACGAAACACACATGTTTACGCATAGAAAACGATACACCTAAGAGACTAGCCACTCAATTGCTTAACACGAGGCGTTCTAAGGCGAAAAAACAACGTTCCGTCCGTAAAAACGAAGTTTATGTCCGTCCTTTCGGTCGGTATTTACTCGGTTTTCTGTCCGAACTTGGAAATGGACGAAACTCACTTGTTTTGAATCTAAAACCTCAAGATCGACAAGGCTTAGCCGGGATGTTTTAAAGCCAATATAGAACATTTGGACCATGGGAACGAAGTTTTATCCGGACATTCGGCTTGGTATGTACTCCATTTTTTTTCCGAATTTATAAGTGGACGAAACATACATGTTTTCGCATAGAAAACGATACACCTAAGAGACTAGCCACTCAATAGCTTAACTCGGGTTGTTCTAAGGCGAAAAAGCAACGTTCCGTGCCTAAAAACGAGGTTTATGTCTGTCCGTTCGGTCGGTATTTACTCGGTTTTCGGTACGAACTTGGAAATGGACGAAACTCACTTGTTTTGAAATCGAAAACCTCAAGATCAACAAGGCTTAGCCGGGACGGTTTAACGCCAATATAGAACATTTGGACCATGGGAACGAAGTTTTGTCCGGACATTCAGCTTGGTATGTACTCCATTTTTTCCGAACTTATAAGTGGACGAAACACACATGTTTTCGAACAGAAAACGATACACCTAAGAGATTAGCCACTCAATAGCTTAACTCGGGTTGTTATAAGGCGAAAAAACAACGTTCCGTCCGTAAAAACGAGGTTTATGTCCGTCCGTTCGGTCGGTATTTACTCGGTTTTTGGTCTGAACTTGGAAAAGGACGAAACTCACTTGTTTTGAAATCTAAAACCTCAAGATTGACAAGGCTTAACCGGGATGTTTTAAGGCCAATATAGAACATTTGGACCATGGGAACGAAGTTTTGCCTGGACATTCGGCTTGGTATGTACTCCATTTTTGTTCCGAACTTATAAGTGGACGAAACACACATGTTTTCGCATAGATAAGGATACACCTAAGAGACTAGCCACTCAATTGCTTAACTCGGGGAGTTCTAAGGCGAAAAAACCACGTTTCGTCCGTAAAAACGAGGTTTATGTTCGTCCGTTCGATCGGTATTTACTCGGTTATCGGTCTGAACTTGGAAATAGACGAAACTCACTTGTTTTGAAATCTAAAACCTCAAGATCGACAAGGCTTAGCCGGGACGTATTAAGGCCAATATAGAACATTTGGACCATGGGAACGAAGTTTTGTCCGGACATTCGGCTTGGTATGTATTCTAATTTTGTTCCGAACTTATAAGTGGACGAAACACACATGTTTACGCATAGAAAACGATACACCTAAGAGACTAGCCACTCAATTGCTTAACTCGAGGCGTTGTAAGGCGAAAAAACAACGTGCCGTCCGTAAAAACGATGTATTTGTCCGTCCGTTTGGTCGTTATTTACTCGGTCTTCGGTCCGAACTTGGAAATGGACGAAACTCACTTATTTTGGAATCTAAAATCTTAAAGATCGACAAGGCTAATTAGCCGGGACGTTTTAAGGCCAATATAGAACATTTGGACATTCGGCTTATGTACTCTATTTTTGTTTCGAACTTATAAATGAACGAAACACATTTGTTTTCGCATAAAAAACGATACACCTAAGAGACTAGCAACTCAATAGCTTAACTCGGGTTGTTCTAAGGTGAAAAAACAACGTTTCGTCCGTAAAAACGAGGTTTATGTCCGTCCGTTCGGTCGGTATTTACTCGGTTTTTGATCTGAACTTGGAAATGGACGAAACTCACTTATTTTGGAATCTAAAACCTCAAGATCGACAACGCTTAGCCTTAATGTTTCAAGTCCAATATAGAACATTTGGACCACCGGAACGAAGTTTTGTCTGGACATTCGGCTTGGTATGTACTCTATTTTTGTTCCGAACTTGTAAGTGGACGAAACACACATGTTTTCGCATAGAAAACGATACACCTAAGAGACTAGCAACTCAATAGCTTAACTCGGGTTGTTCTAAGGCGAAAAAACAACGTTCTGTTCGTAAAAACGAGGTTTATGTCAGTCCGTTTGGTCGGTATTTACTCGGTTTTCGGTCCGAACTTGGAAATGGACAAAACTTACTTGTTTTGAAATCTAAAACCTTAATATCGAAAAGGCTTAGTCGGGACGTTTTAAGGCCAATATAGAACATTTGGACCATGGGAACGAAGTTTTATCCGGACATTCGGCTTGGTATGTACTCCATTTTTTCCGAACTAATAAGTGGACGAAACACACATGTTTACTTATAGATAACGATACACCTAAGAGACTAGCCACTCAATTGCTTAACTCGGGGCGTTCTAAGGCCAAAAAACAACGTTCCGTCCGTAAAAACGAGGTTTATGTCCGTCCGTTCGTTCGTTATTTACTCGGTTTTTGGTCCGAATTTTGTAACGGACGAAACTCACTTGTTTTGGAATCTTAAACCTTAAGATCAACAAGGCTAATTAGCCGGGACGTTTTAAGGCCAATATAGAACATTTGGACCACGGGAATGAAGTTTTGTCTGGACATTCGGCTTGGTATCTACTCTATTTTTGTTCCGAACTTCTAAGTGGACGAAACAAACTTGTTTTCGCATAGAAAACGATACACCTAAGAGACTAGCAACTCAATAGCTTAACTCGGGTTGTTCTAAGGCGAAAAAACAACGTTCCGTCCGTAAAAACGAGGTTTATGTCCGTCCGTTCGGTCGGTATTTACTCGATTTTCGATCTGAACTTGGAAATGGACGAAACTCACTTGTTTTGAAATCTAAAACCTCAAGATCGACAAGGCTTAGCCGGGATGTTTTAAGGCCAATATAGAACATTTGGACCATGGGAACGAAGTTTTGTCCGGACATTCGGCTTGGTATGTACTTCATTTTTGTTCCGAACTTGTAAGTGGACGAAACACACATGTTTTCGCATAGATAACGATACACCTAAGAGACTAGCCACTCAATTGCTTAACTCGGGGAGTTCTAAGGCGAAAAAACAACATTCCGTCCGTAAAATCGAGGTTTATGTCCGTCCGTTCGATCGGTATTTACTCGGTTATCGGTCTGAACTTGGAAATGGACGAAACTCACTTGTTTTGAAATCTAAAACATCAAGATCGACAAGGCGTAGCCGGGACGTATTAAGGCCAATATAGAACATTTGGACCATGGGAAAGAAGTTTTGTCCGGACATTCGGCTTGGTATGTACTCTAATTTTGTTCCGAACTTATAAGTGGACGAAACACACATTTTTACGCATAGAAAACGATACACCTAAGAGACTAGCCACTCAATTTCTTAACTCGAGGCGTTCTAAGGCGAAAAAACAACGTGTCGTCCGTAAAAACGATGTATATGTCCGTCCGTTCGGTCGTTATTTACTCGGTCTTCGGTCCGAACTTGGAAATGGACGAAACTCACTTATTTTGGAATCTAAAATCTTAAAGATCGACAAGGCTAATTAGCCGAGACGTTTTAAGGCCAATATAGAACATTTGGACCATGGTAATGAAGTTTTGTGTGGACATTCGGCTTATGTACTCTATTTTTGTTTCGAACTTATAAGTGGACGAAACAAACTTGTTTTCGCATAGAAAATGATACACCTAAGAGACTAGCAACTCAATAGCTTAACTCGGGTTGCTCTAAGGCGAAAAAACAACATTCCGTCCGTAAAAACGAGGTTTATGTCCGTCCGTTCGGTCGGTATTTACTCGGTTTTCGGTCTGAACTTGGAAATGGACGAAACTCACTTGTTTTAAAATCTAAAACCTCAAGATCGACAAGGCTTAGCCGGGATGTTTTAAGGCCAATATAGAACATTTGGACCATGGGAACGAAGTTTTGTCCGGACCTTCGGCTTGGTATGTACTTCATTTTTGTTCCGAACTTATAAGTGGACGAAACACACATGTTTTCGCATAGATAACGATACACCTAAGAGACTAGCCACTCAATTGCTTAACTCGGGGAGTTCTAAGGAGAAAAAACCACGTTTCGTCCGTAAAAACGAGGTTTATGTTCGTCCGTTCGATCGGTATTTACTCGGTTATCGGTCTGAACTTGGAAATGGACGAAACTCACTTGTTTTGAAATCTAAAACCTCAAGATCGACAAGGCTTAGCTGGGACGTATTAAGGCCAATATAGAACATTTGGACCATGGGAATGAAGTTTTGTCCGGACATTCGGCTTGGTATGTATTCTAATTTTGTTCCGAACTTATGAGTGGACGAAACACACATGTTTACGCATAGAAAACGATACACCTAAGAGACTAGCCACTCAATTGCTTAACTCGAGGCGTTGTAAGGCGAAAAAACAACGTGCCGTCCGTAAAAACGATGTATATGTCCGTCCGTTCGGTCGTTATTTACTCGATCTTCGGTCCCAACTTGGAAATGGACGAAACTCACGTATTTTGAAATCTAAAATCTTAAAGATCGACTAGGCTAATTAGCCGGGACGTTTTAAGGCAAATATAGAACATTTGGACATTCGGCTTATGTACTCTATTTTTGTTTCGAACTTATAAATGGACGAAACACATTTGTTTTCGCATAGAAAACGATACACCTAAGAGACTAGCAACTCAATAGCTTAACTCGGGTTGTTCTAAGGTGAAAAAACAACGTTTCGTCCGTAAAAACGAGGTTTATGTCCGTCCGTTCGGTCGGTATTTACTCGGTTTTCGGTCTGAACTTGGAAATGGACGAAACTCACTTGTTTTGGAATCTAAAACCTCAAGATCGACAACGCTTAGCCTTAATGTTTCAAGGCCAATATAGAACATTTGGACCACGGGAACGAAGTTTTGTCTGGACATTCGGCTTGGTATGTACTCTATTTTTGTTCCAAAATTGTAAGTGGACGAAACACACATGTTTTCGCATAGAAAACGATACACCTAAGAGACTTGCAACTCAATAGCTTAACTCGGGTTGTTCTAAGGCGAAAAAACAACGTTCCGATCGTAAAAACGAGGTTTATGTCCGTCCGTTCGGTCGGTATTTACTCGGTTCTCGGTCCGAACTTGGAAATGGACAAAACTCACTTGTATTGAAATCTAAAACCTCAAGATCGAAAAGGCTTAGTCGGAACGTTTTAAGGCCAATATAGAACATTTGGACCATGGGAACGAAGTTTTGTCCGGACATTCGGAGTGGTATGTACTCCATTTTTTCCAAACTTATAAGTGGACGAAACACACATGTTTACTTATAGAAAACGATACACCTAGGAGACTAGCCACTCAATTGCTTAACTCGGGGCGTTCTAAGGCGAAAAAACAATGTTCCGTCCGTAAAAACGAGGTTTATGTCCGTCCGCTCGGTCGTTATTTACTCGGTTTTCAGTCCGAACTTGGAAATGGACGAAACTCACTTGTTTTGGAATCTAAAACCTTAAAGATCGACAAGGCTAATTAGCCAGGAAGTTTTAAGGCCAATATAGAACATTTGGACCACGGGAACGAAGTTTTGTATGGACATTCGGCTTGGTATGTACTCTATTTTTGTTCTGAACTTCTAAGTGGACGAAACACACATGTTTTCGCATAGAAAACGATACACCTAAGAGACTAGCCACTTAATGCCTTAACTCGAGGCATTCTAACACGATAAAACAACGTTCCGTCCGTAAAAACGAGGTTTATGTCCGTCCGTTCGTTCGTTATTTACTCGGTTTTTGGTCCGAATTTGGTAACGGACGAAACTCACTTGTTTTGGAATCTTAAACCTTAAGATCAACAAGGCTAATTAGCCGGGACGTTTTAAGGCCAATATAGAACATTTGGACCACGGGAATGAAGTTTTGTCTGGACATTCGGCTTGGTATGTACTCTATTTTTGTTCTGAACTTATAAGTGGACGAAACACACATGTTTTCGCATAGAAAACGATACGCCTAAGAGACTAGCCACTCAATAGCTTAACTCGGGTTATTCTAAGGCCAAAAACAACTTTCCGTCCGTAAAAACGAGGTTTATGTCCGTCCGTTCGGTCGGTATTTATTCGGTTTTTGGCACGAACTTGGAAATGGACGAAACTCACTTGTTTTGAAATCTAAAACCCCAAGATCGACAAGGCTTAGCCGGGATGTTTTAAGGCCAATATAGAACATTTGGACCATGGGAACGAAGTTTTGTCCGGACTTTCGGCTTGGTATGTACTCCATTTTTGTTCCGAACTTATAAGTGGACGAAACACACATGTTTACTCATAGAAAACGATACACCTAAGAGACTAGCAACTCAATTGCTTAACTCGGGGCGTACTAAGGCAAAAAAACAACGTTCCGTCCGTAAAAACGACGTTTATGTCCGTCCGTTCGGTCGGTATTTACTCGGTTTTCGGTCTGAACTTGGAAATGGACGAAACTCACTTGTTTTGAAATCTAAAACCTCTAGATCAATAAGGCTTAGCCGGGACGTATTAAGGCCAATAAATAACATTTGGACCATGGGAACGAAATTTTGTCCGGACATTCGGCTTGGTATGTACTCTATTTTTGTTCCGAACTTATAAGTGGACGAAACACACATGTTTTCGAATAGAAAACGATACACCTAAGAAACTAGCCACTCAATCGCTTAATTTGGGGCGTTATAAGGTGAAAAAACAACGTTCCGTCCGTAAAAACGAGGTTTATGTCCGTCCGTTCGGTCGTTATTTACTTGGTTTTCGGTCCGAACTTGGAAATGAACGAAACTCACTTGTTTTGGAATCTAAAAATCTTAAGATCGACAATGCTAATTAGCCGGGACATTTTAAGGCCAATATAGAACATTTGGACCACGGGAACGAAGTTTTGTCATAACATTCAACTTGGTATGTACTCTATTTTTGTTCCGAACTTATAAGTGGACCACAGATGTTTTCTCATAGAAAACGATACACCTAACAGATTAGCCACTCAATAGCTTAACTCGGGTTGTTCTAAGGCGAAAAAAAAATGTTCCGTCCGTAAAAACGAGGTTTATGTCCATCCGTTCAGTCGGTATTTACTCGATTTTCGGTCCGAACTTGGAAATGGATGAAACTCACTTGGTTTGGAATCTAAAACCTCAAGATCGACAAGGCGTAGCCGTGACGTTTTAAGGCTAATATTGAATATTTCGACCATGGGAACAAAGTTTTGTCCGGACATTCGGCTTGGTATGTACTCCATTTTTGTTCCGAACTTATAAGTGGACGAAACACATATGTTTTCGCATAGAAAACAATACACCTAAGAGACTAGCCACTCAATTGCTTAAATCGGGGCGTTCTAAGGCGAAAAAACAACGTTCCGTCCGTAAATACGAGGTTTATGTCCGTCCTTTCTATCGGTATTTACTCGGTTTTCGGTCCGAACTTGGAAACGGACGAAAATCACTTGTTTTGAAATCTAAAACCTCAAGATCGACAAGACTTAGCCGGGACGTTTTAATGCCAATATAGAACATTTGGACCATGGGAACGAAGTTTAGTCCGGACATTCGGCTTGGTATGTACTCCATTTTTGTTCCGAACTTATAAGTGGACGAAACACACATGTTTTCGCATAGAAAACGAAACACCTAAGCGACTAGCCACTCAATTGCTTAACTAGGGGCGTACTAAGGCGAAAAAACAACATTCCGTCCGTAAAAACGAGGTTTATGTCCGTCCGTTCGGTCGTTATGAAACCGGCACGAAGTTGTTTGACATCAATTTTGTGACAAAGTGTCCTTGGTTATTTCGCCTTGAGTTCATTGTTAAGAAAACCTAGTTGTACGCACATCGTCCCGCGTCCTTGTCTTCGCGTCGTGTGTCATTAGTGTGTTTTCTGGTTCAGGACGTACGTACTGCTTAAGGACGTACGTACGTATCGTATGTCAGCAAGTTAGTTTGAATTCTGGACGTACGTACCTTTACAGGACGTTCGTACGTCGCAGCAGGCAGCAGACATATTTTAGTTTGGAGACGTACGAACGTCATATCGACGTACGTACGTCCAAAGTGGGCTTTTACTATTTCGGCCCATTTTCGATGGTTTTCCAACCCTATGTATAAATAGGGTTTCTCTTCCAAAGAACTAGTTAGTTCTTTGGCCGTCCAATTCACCTCTTGTTTCTTGGAGTTTGTTTAGGTTTTGGTTTAGGTTGTTTTGGTGATTGAACTCATCTTCTTCTTCCCCATTCATCTTCTCCTTCATTATTGAATAGTGATTTAGCTTCGAGTCTTCTTGTGTGTTCATCAAGAAGTCGAGTTTCCTTGTGTGTTCATCAAGGAACTCTGGTGTAAGCTTGTTTCATAGTTCGGCTTCGAGTCTTCTTGTGTGTTCATCAAGAAGTCGAGTGTCTTGTGCGTACATCAAGGTGCTCTGGTGAAGTCAAGGTGTTAGAGATAACCAGGAGTATCAACTCGCAGTGAGTGCAGGTAGTTGATAGGTTTGTACATCTCTTTTCATCTAGTGGATTTATTTGTTGTCGCGAGGACAACCGTGGACGTTTCCCATATTGGGTTTTACCACGTTAAAAATTTCTGTGTTATTTACTTTCTGCAGATTGTTTGATTTGTTTGAATATTGAACTGTTAGATTAGCACTATTTGTTTTTCTCAATTGGTATCAGTCGCTGGGGGCTGGTTAAGGAGCGTCAAGGCTCACGCTAACGATCCTATGAGTGCAATGATGGTTCATGAGTCTGGTCATAATAATTTTATTGCTAAATCGTCTAAATCTACAAAACCAAAATCTGATTTTGAAAAGGATGATAATTTGTATAGCAATAGTGATTGGGCTCTTCTTTACAGACTTTCTGCAAAAGAATGTGAAAGATTACAAAAAGTTAATATTGATTTGCAGGAAAAATTTAATAAAGCTAATTGTAATGTGTCTACTATTTCTGATAATGTTTGTTTTGAAGATAATGGTGTTTTGCAGACTAAGGTTGATTCTCTAGAACAACGACTCAGACATTGTGCAGAGGACTATATGCTTCAAGGGGAAGTTTATGAATCCAAAATTGAAAATTTGGAAAAGGCTAATCTTTCTTTGCAGGATAAAATTGAGATGGACAAACTGTCGACTTATGCAACAAACTAGGGTCAAATTCCCAACTTATGCAACAAAGAAAATTAGGTTTAAAATTATCATCAAACTATTAAGTTATACCAATTTATGCAATTCTGTCAACGGAGTTCTAACAGACGTTAATATTTGCTGACTGTATTAATTATTTTTTTTCCTGACTATGTATATTTGTTATAAGAGTGATGATTTGAGATGAACGATGGTAATTAACTTAATCAAATGTGAATATGAGACCCAAATCAAAAGTTTTAGATACAAATGTGTGTAGTCCAAATAATCTCCCCACACAGATATTAAGCTGCTACTGCTAAAAATAAAAATAAAAATCCCCGCAGCCAAGACCATTAAACTTTCTGAAAATGAATAAAAAAAAAAATGAATAAAATTCTAGAGAGAGAAGAAGAAGACGAATTTTTGTCTACCTGTCTTTCTCTCTACCTATCTGTCAATTTCTCGACTTCTTTCTTTCTCTCTCTCTCTCTCACTTTCATCAGTCTTTCTCTCTCTCTCCGCCCACTTTGACCATGATGCTCTCTTCTTCATTCTTTCAATTTATTGATTCAAATCAACTATTCAAAACCCCCAATTTGATCAATTAGGGTTTATAAAACAAATAATTGAAGAAGAAGAAAAAGAAGAATAGAAACAGAGTTAATAGATTGATAGATGGTATCTCGAGGTTTATTTGGGTGGTCACCACCACATATACAACCATTAACACCAGTTTCAGAGGTATCTGAACCACCTGAATCTCCATTACCTTACTTTGAAACAAGTGTTGAACCAGTACAACAACATTTAGATGATATTGATGATGAAGATAATGAAGATTTTCAAGAAATGGAACCACCACCTGCTGCTGTACCATTTTCTAGATTATTTGCTTGTGCTGATACTTTTGATTGGATTCTTATGATTCTTGGATCAATTGCTGCTGCTGCTCATGGAACTGCACTTGTTGTTTACTTGCATTTCTTTGGTCAAATTATTCATTTGCTCACTTTTCAAGATCCTTCTCAAATATTAAGTTATAAGAGTGATGATTTGGGATTTGGGTGTTGTTTATATAGGTCGAGCCATCACGTGCCTGAGAGAGTGTAAGATAATCACGTGCTCCTCACGTGCTATAGACATGACCTAGTCAGCAAACAAATATACACAGTCAGGAAAAAAAATAATTAATACAGTCAGCAAATATTAACGTCTGTTAGAACTCCGTTGACGAAATTGCATAAGTTGGTATAACTTAATAGTTTGATGATAATTTTAAACCTAATTTTCTTTGTTGCATAAGTTGGGAATTTGACCCTAGTTTGTTGCATAAGTCGACAGTTTGTTCTTGAAAAACAGATTTCTTGTGCTGCAGATGATACAATTTCTATTTCTCAATTATTTGACAAAGAAAAACTTGACTTGTTATGTAGAATTGCAGCTTTAGAGAAGGCCAATCAGGAGGTCGATGAGAAATACAAATCTCTATTGGTGGAGTATGAGGTAACAAAGAACGATTTAACGTCTACTCAACTCCAATTGCAGGTTTTGGACAAAACTAGATTTGATTCTCCTATTGATAGTTCTACTAGTTCATCTAGTGTGATTACTTCTGTAAAATCTACTAGTTTGCCTGCCCTTTTGCCTACCCCACCTATTGAGACTAGACTTAATGCTACTAATGTTCAGCATGTTTCTCGTAAGAATTTTAAGTCTAAGGTTAATGGTAAGGCTGTTTTTACTGATAAGCCATATTGTTCTCATAATGGAGGTATAGGTTTTGTTAAGGCACCATGTCACAAATACAATGGTGACATACATGTTTCATCTTCTACCACCACATCTTCTTATAAGAATTCTTTGAGTAAGTCTAATGTTTTTCATTGTTCTTATTGTGGTAGAGATGGTCATTTGGATAGCTTTTGTTGGGATTTTAATCAACATGTTAAATGTTATTCTCATGTTCATTCTAATTATAATCTTGTTGATTCTTATGTTCCTTCTTGTGCGTTTTCTAGACCTTGGAATTCTAATGTCTATTGTCATAGGTTTAAGAAAAACAGGTACTCCAACAAAAGGAAGTCAAAGACTAAGGTGGAATTAGTTAAGGACAAGTCTATTGCAAAGCTTGTTAAGGGGAGATCTCATATCTTTTCAACTCCCAAGGTGTGCACACCTAGTGTTAAACAAGTATGGGTAAGAAAAGATAAGTTGAAGGTTTTTCTGGACTTGCAAAGGTCTGGTGGTGTCCCATATTTGGGATGATGTAGGTTGTTTCTAGCCTTGTGTTATTTGAATTGCATATTTCTCTAACCACATAGGCTATTTGTTTGGTGTTTCTACTTTTTATGCTTTGTTTGTTTAGCTTGCAGATCATGTTGCATCTCTGAATACATAGTTGGTTATTCCTTCTATTTTTCTTTATTTATTCCATGTATGTGTTGATGGTTACATCTTTTTTGAGATATTGGTTTAATTCAATTGTCTTAAATAAGTTACAATATGTTTGCGTGTTTTCTCTTTTTGAACTCTTAAGTATGTTTTGGTATGTATCATGCATTTTTCCTCGCTTGTTTGCACAGTGCACGGCATGCTTGCATAATGGGAGTCTTTGGCAACCACTTACATATTCTTTGAACTCATAGACCTTCTCTATCTCTCGAGTATTTATGTGATCTTGAGCTATCTCTCCTTTATTTTGGTTAATGTTCATCTTGTTGTTAGTGTTATTGAACATTCTTATCTTCCTATTACAACTCTTGTTAGTGATCAATGACTCACTTTATCCCCAGCCATTTGATTGTCTTTGATGCAATATCAGTTGGCTAAGAACCCGTTGGGGTTGTGAGGGTCATGCTCTGACGGATGCACTCAAGAGATGTTAGTTCTTGTGTTGCACGTTATCATGGTATTGCACTTCTTGAGTTTGTGTTTGTCAAAAAGATGTAGGCTACACCCTACCCTCGTGTTTTTGAAAAGATGGAGGCAAAAATCCCTCCCACGCGGGAATGACATTAGAGTGATGTAGACTAAACTCCACCACATACGGCAAAATAAAAATCCAAGCGCATGTTCATTGTTTTTTATGTAAGGCATACAAAGTTTATATTCCTTTGCCTTTTTAATGTCTTGGTTTTCATTTGAAAGATCATATTTATATTCGTTTGCCTTCTACTCATAACGTTTGTTTCAAAGGGGGTTGAAGTTTGTTTCTTCTATGCTCACTTACTAATTTAATCGTATGTCTCTTGTTGATGGTTCTATATTCTAGGTCTTCAAAGGGTGTGTTCTAGTGGTGAACTTTTTCTCTCTTTATGCATTGCATTGTATCTACACACACCGAGGTTTAGTTTATGATGCACTTCAATTCTCTTATTTGTTCAATCTTTTGCTTATCACCATATATTGCCTCTTATTTTTGTACGGATTGGGATTGGCTACTGTTTTTGGAAGTTCATGATGTATTCCTCTTCACTTCTATGGTACATCGGTTCTTTTCCTTTTCTCTTCTTATTATGGTTTGTGTTGTTTGTCATTTGGTTTGGTTTTCTGTTAAAAAAAAAAAAAAAAAAAAAAAAAAAAAAAAAGGGAGAGTACGAACGTTATTAGCACGTTCGAATGTTTGTGGAGGCAGATGTTTTTTTTTTGGAGGAACGTACGAACGGTGTTATAACGTTCGTACGCATGTTCAGGCAGCAAGGTTTTTCTTGTATTCCGACGTACGAACGTACTAAAGACGTACGTACGTCCTCTGAACAGTAACGGCCCACACTGTTTTCTTCTCCAGCCCATCTGTTTGAAATTCTTGCCAACTAAGTTCAAATCGTGCATATATTCTCTAAGCACGAACAAGAGAATTTTTTCATCCCCTTCTATCTGTTTAGGAAACTCTTATTACTCTCTGTTTTTCTATTGATACTTCATTATTATTTGTTAGTTATGCTTTGGATTATGAGCTTGTTTACCATGATCATATTGGGTTCATACCATTGGATATATACTTGTTGTCTAGATGCTTTTTGGAACTTCTTGTGATTATTAATGGTTGTGGAGTTTCATGGACATGTTTAGTATCATTTTGGTAAGCTCATGTAGTATTTTTGCCTATATGTCCTGTATTGCTCACCAAGTGTTTAGTGAAATGCCTCAATGGGTTTCCTAAGGTTTTTCTTGGTTGTTTTGTTGGTTTTACTTACTTGTGTGGTGTTTATAATGTTGTGTGTGTGCAGGCCATGCCTCCTAAGCGAGCTCGGACTACTCCCACCAAAGACACACCCAGTTCCAAGGGTGCTTCGTCATCGGGCACACGTCCTCCTCGTGCTCAAAGGAGTAAAGGCGCCATTCCTTCGGATTCTTGTAGATGTTCTTGTTGAAAGTGTTTATGGCTTACTTTATTTTGGTTCCATTCCTTGGTAATTCTTTTGTCATTGGATCACATGTGTTTGATGTGATTTCTCAAGGTAATAGTTCTCAATTTGTTTTAAGAAGGCTGCAAGGTATGCATAAACATATTTTGGTGATGAAATCATGTTATTGGTGTATTCGTTTGTCATGATTTATATTGATTCATGTTTTCTCATATGTTCTCATCATATTTTTCTATGTTGGGATAATATTCTTGAATTACCTTGTTGGCTAGCTGGTGTGTGATTAAATACTTATGAGACTTGCCTATCCTCTTATTGTTGCTTCCTGTGTTTGGTTGATCCTATTTTTTCCTGCAATAGGTTTGATTAGATGTGTTCTTGGTAGTCTTCTGCAATAATCCTCATGCAATGGTTCTGGGCTACCACTGTTCTACTTTGGGATGCATATGCTCAGTTTGGTCATCTATTGTTAGCAATTCTCTTCTATTGACTCTCTGGCTCATTCTAGTGTTCTGGCAGGCAGGAAATTTGCTCTGAAGTTGGATTGTTGTTTTGTGACTTGGTGACATCGATAATTCTTGCTCATTCTTCAGTTGAAACATTTTTTTTATGAGCTTGATGATTGCTTATCTTGTTTGGCATATGTTGAACTAATTTTTTTGAGTTTCACTAGGGGTGGGCTTACAGGTTTATTCCTTTTATGTCTCTATTCCATTGTGTTTGGGATAATAGTTTCTTCTCCTTGTTTATAAGATTCTCTATTTTTTTGTGGTTGGATGAGTTGTTTCAGGAACATGTACAGATTGGATTTCCCCATGGATTCTCAATGGACTTTCTTATACCTCCCGTATCTCTTCCTGCGAATACTCATATTCCTGTAGTTTTGTCATGGGATATTGTTGGATGTGTCTAATATGCATGGTTTCCCTATTCTCTTTCATGTCTCCTACTAACTATTGTTTATCTCTTCTTCTTTCTCTTTTCGCATATTCTTTTCTTGCACATTTCTCACAGGTTTGACTATTTGGTTCTTGGTCATATTGTACCTTCCCAATTTCATCAGGTATGGTATTTCTTCTTTTTTGTTTGTTTGATCTTTTTCTCTAAATAACTTGCTACTATGAAGTCGTTTCTCTGGAATCTATCTCCGGTGGTTATGGTCGGTTGTTTAAAGTGATATTCTAGTGAATCATTTGTTCCGATTGTTGGTGTCCTGACTCTTTCTTCTATGTATAAGTTTCTCTTGGTTTCTATCAGGGATTCATGTTATGTTTTCTTTTCTTCCCTCTGTTACCTATATATGTATTCAGTGTCTTTTCACTATCTCCTTCTTATCTCGTTTTGGTTCTTATCTCATCTTCCTTCTTGTGTCTGTGTTGGTACTCTTTCTTCTTCATTTATATGCCTAGATCTCTCTCATGTTTTTTTAGTTTTGTGCGTCATGGATTCCAGATCTATGGTATTGTTTTCTCTTTACTCTCTTCTACCCTTGTATGTTTGGTTCTTTGTGTGTTTCAAATATCCTTATTTGGTTTGTTTGTTCTAGGTGCATCTTTCTCATATGCATTGCATTTAGGTGAAGATTTTTTTTAGGGGGAGAATTCTTTGTGTTGACATCGTGTTAACAAGTGTTTATTTTATGACTTCCGTTGCATATCCTTTTTGTTGTTAACATGATTGTTCTCTTACTTTTCTTCTTTAATCTTATTTGTTATGGTTTGGTATTTATCTTTTCTCTTTCTTTTGTTACCTTGCTTCATTTGTGAAAAAATGGGGGAGATTTATGACTCTAATACTAACACCTTCTTCTTCCTTGTTAGTGTATTTTTGGGTTATGTTTCAGGTATGCTACACGTATGGGGGAGTGAACGTGTTGATGTTTAGAGGTTGTACAGTTTTGGGTCATGTTTCAAGTATGCTACAGTTATGGGGGAGCTCAAGTGTCAAACTTTGGAGCTCATGAAGTATGGGGGAGTTGCTCGAGGAACTTCTGTTGGCTCTTTGATTGTTTCAGAATTTCTTGTTGCTTCCGTTCGATCTCTGATGGTTAAAGCATCTTCCTAAAGCTGGATAACAAGAATTGGTAACTTGTTATATGTATTCTACTATGAGTGTTATTGTAGGCATATTTTATAAATGCCATGGTTTGGGTTTGTAAGCACGTTTTATAAGTGCTATTAGAGTCATAGGTTTTTGTCACAAAATCAATGTCAAAGGGGGAGATTGAAACCGGCACGAAGTTGTTTGACATCAATTTTGTGACAAAGTGTCCTTGGTTATTTCGCCTTGAGTTCATTGTTAAGAAAACCTAGTTGTACGCACATCGTCCCGCGTCCTTGTCTTCGCGTCGTGTGTCATTAGTGTGTTTTCTGGTTCAGGACGTACGTACTGCTTAAGGACGTACGTACGTATCGTATGTCAGCAAGTTAGTTTGAATTCTGGACGTACGTACCTTTACAGGACGTTCGTACGTCGCAGCAGGCAGCAGACATATTTTCGTTTGGAGACGTACGAACGTCATATCGACGTACGTACGTCCAAAGTGGGCTTTTACTATTTCGGCCCATTTTCGATGGTTTTCCAACCCTATGTATAAATAGGGTTTCTCTTCCAAAGAACTAGTTAGTTCTTTGGCCGTCCAATTCACCTCTTGTTTCTTGGAGTTTGTTTAGGTTTTGGTTTAGGTTGTTTTGGTGATTGAACTCATCTTCTTCTTCCCCATTCATCTTCTCCTTCATTATTGAATAGTGATTTAGCTTCGAGTCTTCTTGTGTGTTCATCAAGAAGTCGAGTTTCCTTGTGTGTTCATCAAGGAACTCTGGTGTAAGCTTGTTTCATAGTTCGGCTTCGAGTCTTCTTGTGTGTTCATCAAGAAGTCGAGTGTCTTGTGCGTACATCAAGGTGCTCTGGTGAAGTCAAGGTGTTAGAGATAACCAGGAGTATCAACTCGCAGTGAGTGCAGGTAGTTGATAGGTTTGTACATCTCTTTTCATCTAGTGGATTTATTTGTTGTCGCGAGGACAACCGTGGACGTTTCCCATATTGGGTTTTACCACGTTAAAAATTTCTGTGTTATTTACTTTCTGCAGATTGTTTGATTTGTTTGAATATTGAACTGTTAGATTAGCACTATTTGTTTTTCTCACGTTATTTACTCGGTTTTTGGTACAAACTTAGAAATGGACGAAACTCACTTGTTTTGGAATCTAAAACCCTAAGATCGACAAGGCTAATTAACCGGGATGTTTTAAGGCCAATATAGAACATTTGGACAATGGGAACGAAGTTTTGTCCCGACATTCTGCTTGGTATGTACTGCATTTTTGTTCCGAACTTATAAGTGGACGAAACACACATGTTTTCGCATAGGAAACGATACACCTAAGCGACTAGCCACTCAATTGCTTAACTCGGGGCGTTATAAGGCGAAAAAACAACGTTCCGTCCGTAAAAACGAGGTTTATGTTCGTCAGTTCGGTCGGTATTTACTTGGTCTTCGGTCCGAATTTGGAAATTGACGAAACGCACTTATTTTGGAATCTAAAACCTTAAGATCGACAAGGCTAATTAGCCGGGAGGTTTTAAGGCCAATATAGAACATTTGGACAATGGGAACGAAGTTTTGTCCGGACATTCGGCTTAGTATGTACTCCATTTTTGTTCCGAACTTATAAGTGGACGAAACACACATGTTTTCGAATAGAAAACGATACACCTAAGAGACTAGCCACTCAATTGCTTAACTCGGCGGTTCTAAGGCGAAAAAACAATGTTCCATCCCTAAAAAAGACGTTTATGTCCGTCCGTTCGGTCGGTATTTACTCGGTCTTTGGTCCGAACTTGGAAATGGACGAAACTCACTCGTTTTGGAATCTAAAACCTTAAGATCAACAAGGCTAATTAGCCCGGACGTTTTAAGGCCAATATAGAACATTTGGACCACGGGACGAAGTTTTGTCTGGACATTCGGCTTGGTATGTACTCTATTTTTCTACGAACTTATAAGTGGATGAAACACACATGTTTTCGCATAGAAAACAAAACACCTAAGAGACTAGCCACTCAATAGCTTAACTCGGGTTGTTCTAAGGGGGAAAAACAACGTTCCGTCCGTAAAAACAAGGTTTATGTCCGTCCGTTTGGTAGTTATTTACTCGGTTTTCGGTCCGAACGTGGAAATGGACGAAACTCACTTGGTTTGGAATCTAAAACTTTAACATCGACAAGGCCAATTAGCCGGGACGTTTTAAGGGCAATATAGAACATTTGGACCACGGGAACGAAGTTTTGTCTGGACATTTGGCTTGGTATGTACTCTATTTTTCTTCCGAACTTATAAGTGGACGAAACACACATGTTTACACATAGAAAACGATACACCTAGGAGACTAGGCACTCAATTGCTTAACTAGGGGCGTTCTAAGGGGGGAAAACAACGTTCCGTCCGTAAAAACGAGGTTTATGTCCGTCCGTTTGGTCGGTATTTACTCGGTCTTTGGTCCGAACTTGGAAATGGACGAAACTCACTTGTTTTGGAATCTATAACTTTAAGATCGACAAGGCTAATTAGCCGGGACGTTTTAACGACAATATAGAACATTTGAACCACGGGAACGAAGTTTTGTCTGGACATTCGGCTTGGTATGTACTCTATTTTTCTTCCGAACTTATAAGTGGACAAAACACACATTTATTGCATAGAAAACGATACACCTAAGAGACTAGCCACTCAATAGCTTAACTCTTTTTTTTATCTTTTTTTTGGTTGGCAAGCGGGGTTGTTACTGAGGTCCCCTACCCCGTTTCATAAAAATCATAAAACAGAGGAGTCATTACATTCTGATGTGCATAGTACCTACACTATCATCATATATAATTTTCTTTACATCTTCAGAAAATGAACGGGGTATTAACTAAATGAAACTATTTGCCGGAATATTTCCTGCTAATGCATCTGCCAGCTTGTTTGCCTCCCTAAATATATGGTGTATACTGAACTCTTCCAATTCTCCAATCATTTGCTTTATTCTGTCCACCATTTTCCTTGATTTGAACCCCAGACCTATTGTATCATCACCCAGAGGTTTTACCAGTTGGGCCCAACTGGCACCTGCTCAATAGCTTAACTCGGGTTATTCTAAGGCGAAAAAACAAATTTCCGTCCGTAAAAACAAGGTTTATGTCCATCCGTTCGGTCGGTATTTACTCGGTCTTTGGTCCGAATTTGGAAATGGACGAAACGCACTTGTTTTGGAATCTAAAATCATAAGATCGACAATGCTAATTAGCCGGGACGTTTTAAGGCCAATAAAGAACATTTGGACCACGGGAACGAAGTTTTGTCTTAACATTCAACTTGGAATGTACTCTATTTTTGTTCTGAACTTATAAGTGGACGAAACACACATGTTTTCGCATAGAAAACGATACACCTAAGAGATTAGCTACTCAATAGCTTAACTCGGGTTGTTCTAAGGCGAAAAAACAACGTTCCGTCCGCAAAAATGAGGTTTATGTCCGTCCGTTCGGTCGGTATTTACTCGATTTTCGGTCCGAACTTGGAAATGGATGAAACTCACTTGTTTTGGAATCTTAAACCTCAAGATCGACGAGGCTTAGCAAAGACGTTTTAAGGCCAATATAGAACATTTGGACCATGGGAACGAAGTTTTGTCCCGACATTCGGCTTGGTATGTACTCCATTTTTGTTCCCAACTTATAAGTGGAGGAAACACACATGTTTACGCATAGAAAACGATACACCTAAGAGACTAGCCACTCAATTGCTTAACTCGGGGCGTTCTAAGGCGAAAAAATAATGTTTCGTCCGTAAAAACGAGGTTTATGTCTGTCCGTTTGGTCATTATTTACTCGGTTTTTGGTCCGAACTTGAAAATTGACGAAACTCACTTGTTTTGGAATCTAAAACTTTAAGATCGACAAGGCTAATTAGGCAGGACGTTTTAAGGGCAATATATTATAAAACATTTGGACCACGAGAACGAAGTTTTGTCTGGACATTCGGCTTGGTATGTACTCTATTTTTCTTCCGAACTTATAAGTGGACGGAACACACATGTTTTCGCATAGAAAACGATACACCTAAGAGACTAGCCACTCAATAGCTTAACTCGGGTTGTTCTAAGGCGAAAAAACAACGTTCCGTCCGTAAAACCGAGGTTTATTTCCATCCGTTCCGTCGATATTTACTCGGTTTTCGGTCTGAACATGGAAATGGACGAAACTCACTTATTTTGGAATCTAAAACCTCAAGATCGACAAGGCTTAGCCGGGACGTTTTAAGGCCAATATAGAACATTTGGACCATGGGAACGAAGTTTTGTACCGACATTCGGCTTGGTATGTACTGCATTTTTGTTCCGAACTTATAAGTGGACGAAACACACATGTTTTTGCATAGAAAACGATACACCTAAGCGAATAGCCACTCAATTGCTTAACTCGGGGCATTATAAGGCGAAAAAACAATGTTCCATCCGTAAAAACAAGGTTTATGTCCGTCCGTTCAGTCGGAGTTTACTCGGTCTTTAGTCCGAACTTGGAAATGGACGAAACTCACTCGTTTTGGAATCTAAAACCTTAAGATCGACAAGGCTAGTTAGCCGGGACGTTTTAAGGCCAATATAGAACATTTGGACCACGGGAACGAAGTTTTGTCTGGACATTCGGCTTGGTATGTACTCTATTTTTCTTCCGAACTTATAAGTGGACGAAACACACATGTTTACGCATAGAAAAAGATACACCTAAGAGATTAGGAACTCAATTGCTTAACTCGGGGCGTTCTAAGGCAAAAAAACAATGATCCGTCCGTAAAAACGAGGTTTATGTCCGTCCGTTCGGTCGGTATTTACTCAGTCTTTGGTCCGAACTTGGAAATGGACAAAACTCACTTTTTTTGGAATCTAAAACCTTAAGATCGACAAGGCTAATTAGCCGGGACGTTTTAAGGCCAATATAGAACATTTGGACCACGGGAACGAAGTTTTGTCTGGATACTCGGCTTGGTATGTACTCTATTTTTGTTCCGAACTTATAAGTGGACGAAACACACATGTTTTCGCATAGAAAACGATACATCTAAGAGACTAGCCACTCAATTGCTTAACTCGGGGCGTTCTAAGGCGAAAAAACAACGTTCCGTCCGTAAAAACGATGTTTATGTCCGTCCGTCCGGTCGGTATTTACTCGGTTTTCGGTCCGAACTTGAAAGTGGTCGAAACTCATTTGTTTTGGAATCTAAAACCTCAAGATCGACAAGGCTTAGCCTGGACGTTTTAAGGCCAATATAGAACATTTGGACCATGGGAACGAAGTTTTGTCCCGACATTCGGCTTGGTATGTACTCCATTTTTGTTCCGAACTTATAAGTGGAGGAAACACACATGTTTACGCATAGAAAACGATACACCTAAGAGACTTGCCACTCAATTGCTTAACTCGGGGCGTTCTAAGGCGAAAAAATAATGTTTCGTCCGTAAAAACGAGGTTTATGTCTGTCCGTTTGGTCATTATTTACTCGGTTTTTGGTCCGAACTTGAAAATTGACGAAACTCACTTGTTTTGGAATCTAAAACTTTAAGATCGACAAGGCTAATTAGGCAGGACGTTTTAAGGGCAATATATTATAAAACATTTGGACCACGAGAACGAAGTTTTGTCTGGACATTCGGCTTGGTATGTACTCTATTTTTCTTCCGAACTTATAAGTGGACGGAACACACATGTTTTCGCATAGAAAACGATACACCTAAGAGACTAGCCACTCAATAGCTTAACTCGGGTTGTTCTAAGGCGAAAAAACAACGTTCCGTCCGTAAAACCGAGGTTTATTTCCATCCGTTCCGTCGATATTTACTCGGTTTTCGGTCTGAACATGGAAATGGACGAAACTCACTTATTTTGGAATCTAAAACCTCAAGATCGACAAGGCTTAGCCGGGACGTTTTAAGGCCAATATAGAACATTTGGACCATGGGAACGAAGTTTTGTACCGACATTCGGCTTGGTATGTACTGCATTTTTGTTCTGAACTTATAAGTGGACGAAACACACATGTTTTTGCATAGAAAACGATACACCTAAGCGAATAGCCACTCAATTGCTTAACTCGGGGCATTATAAGGCGAAAAAACAATGTTCCATCCGTAAAAACAAGGTTTATGTCCGTCCGTTCAGTCGGAGTTTACTCGGTCTTTAGTCCGAACTTGGAAATGGACGAAACTCACTCGTTTTGGAATCTAAAACCTTAAGATCGACAAGGCTAGTTAGCCGGGACGTTTTAAGGCCAATATAGAACATTTGGACCACGGGAACGAAGTTTTGTCTGGACATTCGGCTTGGTATGTACTCTATTTTTCTTCCGAACTTATAAGTGGACGAAACACACATGTTTACGCATAGAAAAAGATACACCTAAGAGATTAGGAACTCAATTGCTTAACTCGGGGCGTTCTAAGGCAAAAAAACAATGATCCGTCCGTAAAAACGAGGTTTATGTCCGTCCGTTCGGTCGGTATTTACTCAGTCTTTGGTCCGAACTTGGAAATGGACAAAACTCACTTTTTTTGGAATCTAAAACCTTAAGATCGACAAGGCTAATTAGCCGGGACGTTTTAAGGCCAATATAGAACATTTGGACCACGGGAACGAAGTTTTCTCTGGATACTCGGCTTGGTATGTACTCTATTTTTGTTCCGAACTTATAAGTGGACGAAACACACATGTTTTCGCATAGAAAACGATACATCTAAGAGACTAGCCACTCAATTGCTTAACTCGGGGCGTTCTAAGGCGAAAAAACAACGTTCCGTCCGTAAAAACGATGTTTATGTCCCTCCGTCCGGTCGGTATTTACTCGGTTTTCGGTCCGAACTTGAAAGTGGTCGAAACTCATTTGTTTTGGAATCTAAAACCTCAAGATCGACAAGGCTTAGCCTGGACGTTTTAAGGCCAATATAGAACATTTGGACCATGGGAACGAAGTTTTGTCCGGACATTCGGCATGGTATGTACTCCATTTTTGTTCCGAACTTATAAGTGGACAAAACACACATGTTTTCGGATAGAAAACGATACACCTAAGAGATTAGCCACTCAATTGCTTAAGTTGGGGCATACTATGGCGAAAAAACAACGTTCCGTCCGTAAAAACGAGGTTTATGTCCGTCCGTTCGATCGTTATTTACTCGGTTTTTGGTACAAACTTGGAAATGGACGAAACTCACTTGTTTTGGAATTCAAAGCCTTAAGATCGACAAGGCTAATTAGCCGGGACGTTTTAAGGCCAATATATAACATTTGGACCATGGGAATGAAGTTTTATCTGGACATTCGGCTTGGTATGTACTCTATTTTTTTTCCGAACTTATAAGTGGACGAAACACACATGTTTCCGCATAGAAAACGATACACCTAAGAGACTACCACTCAATTGCTTAACTCGAGGCGTTCTAAGACGAAAAAACAACGTTCTGTCCGTAAAAACGAGGTTTATGTCTGTCCGTTCGGTCGTTATTTACTCGGTTTTTGGTCCGAACTTGGAAATGGACGAAACTCACTTGTTTTGGAATCTAAAACATTAAGATCGACAAGGCTAATTAGGCAGGACGTTTTAAGGGCAATATAATATAGAACATTTGGACCACGGCAACGAAGTTTTGTCTGGACATTCGGCTTGGTATGTACTCTATTTTTCTTCCGAACTTATAAGTGGACGGAACACACATGTTTTCGCATAGAAAACGATACACCAAAGAGACTAGCCACTCAATAGCTTAACTCGGGTTGTTCTAAGGCAAAAAAACAACGTTCCGTCCGTAAAAACGAGGTTTATTTCCGTCCGTTCCGTCGGTATTTACTCGGTTTTCGGTCTGAACTTGGAAATGGACGAAACTCACTTATTTTGGAATCTAAAACCTCAAGATCGACAAGGCTTAGCTGGGACGTTTTAAGGCCAATATAGAACATTTGGACCATGGGAACGAAGTTTTGTCCCGACATTCGGCTTGGTATGTACTGCATTTTTGTTCCGAACTTATAAGTGGACGAAACACACATGTTTTTTCATAGAAAACGATACACCTAAGCTACTAGCCACTCAATTGCTTAACTCGGGGCGTTATAAGGCGAAAAAACAATGTTCCATCCGTAAAAACAAGGTTTATGTCCGTCCGTTCAGTCGGTATTTACTCGGTCTTTGGTCCGAACTTGGAAATGGACGAAACTCACTCGTTTTGGAATCTAAAACCTTAAGATCGACAAGACTAATTAGCCGGGAAGTTTTAAGGCCAATATAGAACATTTGGACCACGGGAACGAAGTTTTGTCTGGACATTCTGCTTGGTATGTACTCTATTTTTCTTCCGAACTTATAAGTGGACGAAACACACATGTTTACGCATAGAAAAAGATACACCTAAGAGATTAGGAACTCAATTGCTTAACTCGGGGCGTTCTAAGGCAAAAAAACAATGATCCGTCCGTAAAAACGAGGTTTATGTCCGTCCGTTCGGTCGGTATTTACTCAGTCTTTGGTCCGAACTTGGAAATGGACAAAACTCACTTTTTTTGGAATCTAAAACCTTAAGATCGACAAGGCTAATTAGCCGGGACGTTTTAAGGCTAATATAGAACATTTGGACCACGGGAACGAAGTTTTGTCTGGACACTCGGCTTGGTATGTACTCTATTTTTGTTCCGAACTTATAAGTGGACGAAACACACATGTTTTCGCATAGAAAACAATACATCTAAGAGACTAGCCACTGAATTGCTTAACTCGGGGCTTTCTAAGGCGAAAAAACAACGTTCCGTCCGTAAAAACGATGTTAATGTCCGTCCGTCCGGTCGGTATTTACTCGGTTTTCGGTCCGAACTTGGAAATGGTCGAAACTCATTTGTTTTGGAATCTAAAACCTCAAGATCGACAAGGCTTAGCCTGGACGTTTTAAGGCCAATATAGAACATTTGGACCATGGGAACGAAGTTTTGTCCGGACATTCGGCTTGGTATGTACTCCATTTTGTTCCGAACTTATAAGTGGACAAAACACACATGTTTTCGCATAGAAAACGATACACCTAAGAGATTAGCCACTCAATTGCTTAAGTCGGGGCATACTATGGCGAAAAAACAACGTTCCGTCCGTAAAAACGAGGTTTATGTCCGTCCGTTCGGTCGTTATTTACTCGGTTTTTGGTACAAACTTGGAAATGGACGAAACTCACTTGTTTTGGAATTCAAAACCTTAAGATCGACAAGGCTACCTAGCCGGGACGTTTTAAGGCCAATATAAAACAATTGGACCATGGGAATGAAGTTTTATCTGGACATTCGGCTTGGTATGTACTCTATTTTTTTTCCGAACTTATAAGTGGACGAAACACACATGTTTCCGCATAGAAAACGATACACCTAAGAGACTACCACTCAATTGCTTAACTCGAGGCGTTCTAAGACGAAAAAACAACGTTCTGTCCGTAAAAACGAGGTTTATGTCTGTCCGTTCGGTCGTTATTTACTCGGTTTTTGGTCCGAACTTGGAAATGGACGAAACTCACTTGTTTTGGAATCTAAAACTTTAAGATCGACAAGGCTAATTAGGCAGGACGTTTTAAGGGCAATATAATATAGAACATTTGGACCACGGGAACGAAGTTTTGTCTGGACATTCGGCTTGGTATGTACTCTATTTTTCTTCCGAACTTATAAGTGGACGGAACACACATGTTTTCGCATAGAAAACGATACACCTAATAGACTAGCCACTCAATAGCTTAATTCGGGTTGTTCTAAGGCGAAAAAACAACGTTCCGTCCGTAAAAACGAGGTTTATTTCCGTCCGTTCCGTCGGTATTTACTCGGTTTTCGGTCTGAACTTGGAAATGGACGAAACTCACTTATTTTGGAATCTAAAACCTCAAGATCGACAAGGCTTAGCCGGGACGTTTTAAGGCCAATATAGAACATTTGGACCATGGGAACGAAGTTTTGTCCCGACATTCGGCTTGGTATGTACTGCATTTTTGTTCCGAACTTATAAGTGGACGAAACACACATGTTTTTGCATAGAAAACGATACACCTAAGCGACTAGCCACTCAATTGCTTAACTCGGGGCATTATAAGGCGAAAAAACAATGTTCCATCCGTAAAAACAAGGTTTATGTCCGTCAGTTCAGTCGGTATTTACTCGATCTTTGGTCCGAACTTGGAAATGGAAGAAACTCACTCTTTTTGGAATCTAAAACCTTAAGATCGACAAGACTAATTAGCCGGGAAGTTTTAAGGCCAATATAGAACATTTGGACCACGGGAACGAAGTTTTGTCTGGACATTCGGCTTGGTATGTACTCTATTTTTCTTCCGAACTTATAAGTAGACGGAACACACATGTTTTCGCATAGAAAACGATACACCTAAGAGACTAGCCACTCAATAGCTTAATTCGGGTTGTTCTAAGGCGAAAAAACAACGTTCCGTCCGTAAAAACGAGGTTTATTTCCGTCCGTTCCGTCGGTATTTACTCGGTTTTCGGTCTGAACTTGGAAATGGACGAAACTCACTTATTTTGGAATCTAAAACCTCAAGATCGACAAGGCTTAGCCGGGACGTTTTAAGGCCAATATAGAACATTTGGACCATGGGAACGAAGTTTTGTCCCGACATTCGGCTTGGTATATACTGCATTTTTGTTCCGAACTTATAAGTGGACGAAACACACATGTTTTTGCATAGAAAACGATACACCTAAGCGACTAGCCACTCAATTGCTTAACTCGGGGCATTATAAGGCGAAAAAACAATGTTCCATCCGTAAAAACAAGGTTTATGTCCGTCCGTTCAGTCGGTATTTACTCGATCTTTGGTCCGAACTTGGAAATGGACGAAACTCACTCTTTTTGGAATCTAAAACCTTAAGATCGACAAGACTAATTAGCCGGGAAGTTTTAAGGCCAATATAGAACATTTGGACCACGGGAACGAAGTTTTGTCTGGACATTCGGCTTGGTATGTACTCTATTTTTCTTCCGAACTTATAAGTGGACGAACAACACATGTTTACGCATAGAAAACGATACACCTAAGAGATTAGCAACTCAATTGCTTAACTCGGGGCGTTCAAAGGCAAAAAAACAATGATCCGTCCGTAAAAACGAGGTTTATGTCCGTCCGTTCGGTCGGTATTTACTCAGTCTTTGGTCCGAACTTGGAAATGGACAAAACTCACTTTTTTTGGAATCTAAAACCTTAAGATCGACAAGGCTAATTAGTCGGGACGTTTTAAGGCCAATATAGAACATTTGGACCACGGGAACGAAGTTTTGTCTGGACACTCGGCTTGGTATGTACTCTATTTTTGTTCCGAACTTATAAGTGGACGAAACACACATGTTTTCGCATAGAAAACGATACATCTAAGAGACTAGCCACTCAATTGCTTAACTCGGGGCGTTCTAAGGCGAAAAAACAACGTTCCGTCCGTAAAAACGATGTTAATGTCCGTCCGTCCGGTCGGTATTTACTCGGTTTTCAGTCCGAACTTGGAAATGGTCGAAACTCATTTGTTTTGGAATCTAAAACCTAAAGATCGACAAGGCTTAGCCTGGATGTTTTAAGCCCAATATATAACATTTAGACCATGGGAACGAAGTTTTGTCCGGACATTCGGCTTGGTATGTACTCCATTTTGTTCCGAACTTATAAGTGGACAAAACACACATGTTTTCGCATAGAAAACGATACACCTAAGAGATTAGCCACTCAATTGCTTAAGTCGGGGCATACTATGGCGAAAAAACAACGTTCCGTCCGTAAAAACGAGGTTTATGTCCGTCCGTTCGGTCGTTATTTACTCGGTTTTTGGTACAAACTTGGAAATGGACGAAACTCACTTGTTTTGGAATTCAAAACCTTAAGATCGACAAGGCTACTTAGCCGGGACGTTTTAAGGCCAATATAAAACATTTGGACCATGGGACGAAGTTTTATCTGGACATTCGGCTTGGTATGTACTCTATTTTTTTTCCGAACTTATAAGTGGACGAAACACACATGTTTCCGCATAGAAAACGATACACCTAAGAGACTACCACTCAATTGCTTAACTCGAGGCGTTCTAAGACGAAAAAACAACGTTCTGTCCGTAAAAACGAGGTTTATGTCTGTCCGTTCGGTCGTTATTTACTCGGTTTTTGGTCCGAACTTGGAAATGGACGAAACTCACTTGTTTTGGAATCTAAAACTTTAAGATCGACAAGGATAATTAGGCAGGACGTTTTAAGGGCAATATAATATAGAACATTTGGACCACGGGAACGAAGTTTTGTCTGGACATTCGGCTTGGTATGTACTCTATTTTTCTTCCGAACTTATAAGTGGACGGAACACACATGTTTTCGCATAGAAAACGATACACCTAAGAGACTAGCCACTCAATAGCTTAACTCGGGTTGTTCTAAGGCGAAAAAACAACTTTCCGTCCGTAAAAACGAGGTTTATTTCCGTCCGTTCCGTCGGTATTTACTCGGTTTTTGGTCTGAACTTGGAAATGGACGAAACTCACTTATTTTGGAATCTAAAACCTCAAGATCGACAAGGCTTAGCCGGGACGTTTTAAGGCCAATATAGAACATTTGGACCATGGGAACGAAGTTTTGTCCCGACATTCGACTTGGTATGTACTGCATTTTTGTTCCGAACTTATAAGTGGACGAAACACACATGTTTTTGCATAGAAAACGATACACCTAAGCGACTAGCCACTCAATTGCTTAACTCGGGGCGTTATAAGGCGAAAAAACAATGTTCCATCCGTAAAAACAAGGTTTATGTCCGTCCGTTCAGTCGGTATTTACTCGGTCTTTGGTCCGAACTTGGAAATGGACGAAACTCACTCGTTTTGGAATCTAAAACCTTAAGATCGACAAGACTAATTAGCCGGGATGTTTTAAGGCCAATATAGAACATTTGGACCACGGGAACGAAGTTTTGTCTGGACATTCGGCTTGGTATGTACTCTATTTTTCTTCCGAACTTATAAGTGGACGAAACACACATGTTTACGCATAGAAAACGATACACCTAAGAGATTAGCAACTCAATTGCTTAACTCGGGGCGTTCTAAGGCAAAAAATCAATGATCCGTCCGTAAAAACGAGGTTTATGTCCGTCCGTTCGGTCGGTATTTACTCAGTCTTTGGTCCGAACTTGGAAATGGACAAAACTCACTTTTTTTGGAATCTAAAACCTTAAGATCGACAAGGCTAATTAGCCGGGACGTTTTAAGGCCAATATAGAACATTTGGACCATGGGAACGAAGTTTTGTCTGGACACTCGGCTTGGTATGTACTCTATTTTTGTTCCGAACTTATAAGTGGACGAAACACACATGTTTTCGCATAGAAAACGATAAATCTAAGAGACTAGCCACTCAATTGCTTAACTCGGGGCGTTCTAAGGCGAAAAAACAACGTTCCGTCCGTAAAAACGATGTTAATGTCCGTCCGTCCGGTCGGTATTTACTCGGTTTTCGGTCCGAACTTGGAAATGGTCGAAACTCATTTGTTTTGGAATCTAAAACCTCAAGATCGACAAGGCTTAGCCTGGATGTTTTAAGCCCAATATATAACATTTGGACCATGGGAACGAAGTTTTGTCCGGACATTCGGCTTGGTATGTACTCCATTTTTGTTCCGAACTTATAAGTGGACAAAACACACATGTTTTCGCATAGAAAACGATACACCTAAGAGATTAGACACTCAATTGCTTAAATCGGGGCATACTTGAGAAACTACAAATAGTGCTAGTATAACAAATGTGAATTCAAGCAAGCAAATAGTGCTAGTATAACAAATGTGAATTCAAGCAAGCAAACAAACAAATGTGAATTCAAACAAGCAAACAAACAATACGCGGAAAGTAAATAACACACAGAAGTTTTTTTAACGTGGTAAAACCCAAACTGGGAAACGTCCACGGTTGTCCTCGCGACAACAAAATAATCCACTGGATGAAAAGAGATGTACAAACCTATCAACTACCTGCACTCACTGCGAGTTGATACTCCTGGTTATCTCTAACACCTTGACTTCACCAGAGCACCTTGATGTACGCACAAGACACTCGACTTCTTGATGAACACACAAGAAGACTCGAAGCCGAATTCACAATAACTCTTCAAGATCACAAAGATATGAATTGGGAAAAGGGGGAAGAAAGGGAATTGAGTTCAATAGCCACAAACAAATTTACTATCACAAACCTAACCAAAACACATGAACAAGAAGAAGGTTGGACGGCCAAAGAACTGTCTTCTTCTGTAGAAGAGAAACCCTATTTATACTTAGGGTTGAAAACCTAGGAAAATGGGCCGAAACTGTGCAAACCGACTTTGGACGTTCGTACGTCGATATGACGTTCGAACGTCGCCACACAAAAATAAGCCTGCTGCCTAACATGACGTACGAACACTCTAAACCGGTACGTACGTCTCCATACGAAAACACGTCTGCTGACTACCTGGACGTACGAACGTCCTAACTGAGTACGTACGTCCTGACCAAAAGAAGTTCTCTGCTTCAGTGAACGTACGTACGTCCTAACTCGGTACGTACGTCCAGAACCCAGTAACTTTCCCTAGACAGACCTAAGAGACACAAGGACACGAGACGACCATGCGTACATCTTGGTTTTCCTAACAATGAATTCAAGGCGAGATAACCAAAGACACTTTGTCACAAAATTGATGTCAAACCACTTCGTGCCGGTTTCAATCTCCCCCTTTGACATTGATTTTGTGACAAAAACCTATGACTCTAATGGCACTTATAAAACGTGCTTACAATCCCAAACCATGGCATTTATAAAACATGCCTACAAAAACTCTCGAAATAGAAACACATAACAAGTCACCAATTCTTGTTATCCAGATTTAGGAAGATGCTTTAACCATCAGAGATCGAACGGAAGCAATCAAAGATTCAACAGAAGTTCCTTGAGCAACTCCCCCATACTTCATGAGCTCCAAACTTCATGAGCAACTCCCCCATACGTGTAGCATACCTGAAACATGACCCAAAAATAACCTAACAACAGGAAGACGATTGTTAGTAATTAGAGTCATAAATCTCCCCCTTTTTGTCACAACAAGTGAACAACTACAAACAAATAACCAAGCAAAAGAAATCAAAAACAAACAAAGAATACAAAACATATAAAATATAAAACGAACCCAACTTGTTAAAAGTTCAGAAAGTCAACCAAACAGAGAAATCCATAAACAGGAAAACCAAAAACGACAAAAGTAGAAAGCTCGAATTAACGAATTCGAAAAACCCTTTCCCAATGACCTAGAGGAAGCTTAGAGAAGTAAGCCTCCGCACGAGCCGAAGGTCGATTCCACCGAGCAATCACATGATCATCATAATCCTCCAACCATTCACTCGTACAAAACAACTCCTCAATTCTGCTGTCCAAGCCACAGTCGGTAAGTGGAGCAGCAAGATCTGGAACCTTCGGATAACCAACTAACTCCAAGATGTGATTTTGAAGATGTCCCGGTAATCTCTCCCAATGATTGACACGAACCAAACAAGGATTAAGAAAAGGACGATGAATATAGTCATATCCATGGGGAACGCGACACAAACGACAAACCTTAGCATTGTTCTTGTACTCCATTACCATGAACGACACATAACCAACAGTCGGAACAAAAATTCCATGAAGTTCATATTCTGCCATAGAGAATTCTGAAGAACAAAGAGAGAATAGCAAGAGGTAAGAAGACACAATATGAGTGAAAGAGAAGAAGACTCCCTATTTATAAGAAAAATAGGAGTAAACATAACATGGACCCAAAAAGAAAGGTCCATTACCTCAGAAAAATTTACTGCAAAACAAGGAAACCAACTTGAACTAATATGAAAATAGCAATATCCAAGAATATGTACAGTACAAAAAAAATAGAAACAAACCGATATAGCAAAAAAAATTTTAAGTACAAAAATGTGGAGAGTAAACCAGAAAAACCACTACTCGGAGTCCGAGGCACCATCACTCGGTTCACCATCACCCTCGTCCTCACTCTCTGAGTCATCACCATCACTCGCACCTTGAACTGGAGGCACCTCTTCCGGAAACGGAGGCAAGTCGGTGGGAGTGAAGTCCAGCTGTAGATGACGCATCTGAGCAACGGTCATCGCATGAATATCACTGATCATGACATCATGACGAGAGAGAATGACCCCAAAACGATCTAACCGAGCGTCCATATGATCCTGATGACGTCGGAGAGAGGAAACCCGAGCATCAATGGCTGCAACAGCCCGATTTCCCCTAGCAGAAACAGGGATGGGGCGTCCAGTGGTCAAGGCCCGATCGAAATCATCATGACGCACAAGTGCCCTGCCTCCCCAAATGAGGTGGTGCGTCAGACGCGCACCCACGGACTCGAAAGCCAACTTACGAGACTGACAGCCCTTTTTAATAGCATTGACCCAGTCGTGGCCAACAAACTTTGGAGGGCTCACCCCCAAATACTGTCCCTGAAAACCCAAGTGCCTGAGAATTGTCATAATAAAACTAGGGAAAGGAAGAGTACCCCTAGCTGCATCAATTTGAAGCATCCGATTGTAGATGACCTCAGAGAGATGAATATGGTGCACCGACATACAAACCACCAATTTGACCATGTCGTCGGTCATAATTATCTTGTTGCCCCTGGTGGGGTAGATGTTGGAGTGAGCAACCATGTGCAGGAGGATGGCGCTGTAGTGCTTGGCATGATACCTTTCCGTGACACCATCAATAAACATCTGCTGAACCTGATTGACAAAGTCAATTTGAATTGTCTCCGGAACGGGCCATCTAACAGAGACAGCATCCTCAGGAATAAAGTCACCATCAATACCCAACGCCTCGCGTATCACCTTAGGAGAGATGGTGTATCGCCGACCTTCAATCAAGACGGAAAAACTCGATCGATTTTGCGATGGTGTCTTTGTCTCATAGAAAGCTATCGTATGCTCAACCGAGTACTTGGTGATTGGTTGAGCCACCCTTAGCCAATTCCGAGTCTCAAAGAACAATGCGATATTGCCAAGTTGAGATGCCCCTAGAGGGGTGGCAGCAATGTCTCCCAAATCGAAGAACCGCTCGGGAACAATGGCCTTGGCTCGAGGATGAGCGCCAAGGGATGAGAGATGAGACGACGAACCCGGAGTGGAGCCTCTACCCCTAGGAGCGCGAGAAGAGGATGCCGCGTTGGAGGGAGTGGTGCGTGCGCGCTTGGAAGCCATTGTCTACACAATCACAAAACAAAAATGTAAGAGAATTGACAGAAAAGCCAATAAAAAATCATTGAGGCATTTCAACAAACACTTGATGTGCAGAAACGTGATATATGCTAATGACAACAATGTAGCAGTGGCAAGCATCCAAACACAAGACAAGAAACATGAATAACAAGAGAGAAGAGAGAAATAATCCTCAAGGTCGTTCACAACCAAAAGCAAGGCGAATCGAGTGTCGAAACACCGAGTTCCATGACGACAAAATGTAATCAAACAACCTTAAGCAACAAAACTATAAAGCAAGCCAAATAACCAACAAATCATTACAATAGAGAGGAGGAAAAGAACACAAGAAACACTTACAAGTGATAGTGAATGAGGATACCCAACAACTTAGCCGACAAACACACCGGAACAAGATGGTGACAAGGAAACAAAATAACAAATGCAAGGAAGGAGAAGAGTAGAAGAAGATCTCCTAATATGAGCAATGAAAAAACAAGATGGTAACTGCTTGTAGTGTGCCAAAGAAGAGGGAACACGATTTATATAACAGTTGGCCTATTGTTTAAAACAAAATTTGAATTTAAACAGCAAATGGGCCGGACTGTATCAGGGACGTTCGTACGTCTTAAAGACGTTCGTACGTCGGGTCCCCAAAAAAAACATCTGTCAGACCCTACGTTCGTACGTTCTAATAACGTTCGTACGTTGGAAATAGATCTGCCCACCCCAACGTTCGGACGTCATGAAAGCGTTCGTACGACCCCCTATTTTTTTTTTTTTTTTTTTTTTTTTTTTTTTTATATTATGAACATAAACTACATAACCCGAAAAACAGATATGGAGAGACATCACAAGAAAGCACTTCTACGTATCATACGAATTCCAATTACAACCGAATATAGTTCAAACAAACCTCAACCACAAGAGAATGCAAAATCGAAGAACGACATCATACACCATGACATGGTAGTTACTAGAATGATGCAAGTATGGAGAAGAACCTGATAGACCAATACCAACCTCCGAAAAACAGACTAAAGACATGATCATAGAGAATATTGAAGGTCACTTGCAACTAGTCCAAAAACACACACTATTGTTTTTTTTTTTTTTTTTTTTTTTTTTTTTGTAAACCATTGAAACAGATGCCATTCCCGTGTGGGAGTATGAAATATCTCCATCTTTTACCAGAACACGAGGGTAGGGTGTAGCCTACATCTTTTCGGCAAACACACTCAAGAAGTGCAATACCATGATAACGTGCAACACAAGAACTAACATCTCTTGAGTGCATCCGTCAGAGCATGACCCTCACAGCCCCAACGGGTTCTTAGCCAAATGAGTATGCTCTCAAGACATTCAAATGGCTGGGGATTTTGTGAGTCATTGACCACTTACAAGAGGTGAGAGAATAAAAAAAATAAAAACAACGATCATGAAAGAAACAACCATGGAAGACTGGAGTTATACATGTATTGAAAATGTCAAGCCAACCACATCAAAATGCATCATGCAAGAAACTACCAATTCGAAGAGAGTATAATGTAACCCTACAACTATGCATGACACAAAGACAGTTGAGAACGCCAAACTAGAAACAACTGTAAAATGAAATCCACACAATAGAGAGTGTAGTATGTCCTCGATACCAACAACAACAATAAATGACCAAACCTAAGACATCCTAAACACAGACAGTTCCAATGACCACATTAGGTATATGAAAGCGGAAGAGGTGTAGTGACAATGAAGCAGTTATCAGATGAGCGACTACCAGATAACACCAAGATATGATTGGAATCAAAAACATCACACCTATTATCCTCAAACACAACCTTAAATTTAGCATCACATAACTGACTAATACTCAATAGATTTGACCTAAGACCCTTAACAAAAAGAAGCTCATGACTATTGAGCGATTCAACCTCAGAAAAGTTACCTTTACCTTCAACCGGAAGCAATTTACCATTACCAAACCTAACCTTACCTCCATAACCAAGAGTCAGGTTATCAATCAGAGTCTTATCACCTGTCATATGACGCGAACAACCGCTGTCAAGATACCATGATGAAGCCAATGGTTCAACCAAGCGAGCCATGTGAGACACCATTTTCCTGGATGCATCCATACTCCTATCCCAGAAATGTGGTGGTGGAGTAGGCATGGGTGTTGCTTGAGGACGATTTCCATAAGGAGAAGTTCTGGGTAAACCCCACGGAGCATAGCCATTCCACATGTATGGAGCCTGCATGGAGAAGGTGGAAGACTTGTTCCAATATGAGTTACCTGCAAAAGAAGGATGATGAGCAGGATACAAATTATTCCAACAAAAGGCAGAAGTGTGACCCATACGACCACATGTTAGACATTTAAAGCCTTTGTGTCTAGAGTTCTTTTTCCGAACTTGCTTCACATGAGTAACCTTGGGTGGTGATACCACACTAGGCACCTGCACAGGAGCAGGAATAGCGACACTTGTTGGTCGCACAAAGGTAGTGCGGGAAGTGCTAGCAGTAGCAAGGGGAACAGAGGTGTCATAACCTAAACCAGATTTATCTGAATGGGATTTACCGCTTCCTAACAGAGAGTTTAGATTAGCACTTGCTTTACCAAACCCAACCAATTGTTTGTTAGCAGCAAACAACTCAGCCTTTACTCTCTCATGCTCCAGTACAAGGGATCGATACCGTGTTTCAAGATCATTATTCAGTTTTTCCAGAGTGACAATACGCACTTGGAAATCCTCCTTTTCCTTCACAAATTCTTCCTTCAACATGTTGGAATCACCTGTAAGGTTGCATATATCCTGTCCAAGGCTCTCTACCTGATCCTGCAAGACGGTGTTAGTTTTTTCAAGCAACTTTACTTGTTGCATAGAAAACTTATACATGTCACATAATTCACTAGTAGTAGCATGAACACCAGAATCAGAAACATTAATATCAGTAGAAGAGGATACAATACCTCCTGGATGTTCATCCAGGGATGCACTGAAGACCACATAATTTGAGACAACATTTGAGAGATTCCCATCATCATCATCATCTGAATCATCCCATGTTACTGTGAGATTCGCTTTGGAATTATCACCAGGTTTACGATCAACCTTCTTATCACATTCATTTGCAAAGTGTCCATAATCACGACACTTGTAACATTGGACATATTTACGATCAACTCGAGCTCTTCTCCCATCCACAGAGAACCGCTCAAAACCACGACTTCTAGGAGCATTTGAGGAATCAGGAAATCGCTTTCGAGGATCTCGATTCTGTTGATATTTCAGAATCTTCTGAAAGCTACGTGACAGGAACGCATAGTTATCATCCACATCCTGTTCTTCATCATCAGAAGGTCCTGTGGAAGGTTCTTTAGACGATGTAGCTTTGAATGCTACAGATTTGTTCTTCAAAGGTTCTTCCAAAGCCTGTTCCATCTCACATGTCCTTAGTTTGCCAGCAAGTGTCTCGATGGACATGTTCTTAATCACATTACTTTCAGTGATGGCATCCTTTCGTGAACGAAACCGAGGAGGCAAAGCACGCAAAATCTTACGGACCACCTGTGTGTCAGTATATGCATGACCAATAGCCGCACTGCAGTTGATGATGTCTTGGAGACGAATAAAGAAATCATCAAAAGTCTCAGAATTATCCATCCGGAGATTCTCAAACTGAGATGTTAACAGTTCCAGCTTACTTTCTTTGACTGTTTCGTCACCTTCATGTGTACAGATAAGCCTGTTCCATGCATCTTTAGCCTCTTCACAGCCCTGCACCCTACGAAACTCACTAGCATTTAATGCCATGAAAATAGCATTGAGTGCCTTGTTGTTATAATTTGCCAACAACTTCTGTTCAGGCGTCCACTTTTCACGTGGCGTCAGTGATGTAACAGCAGTATCATCAGTACCTGTAGTAGTCAGAGGTTCTTTCCACCCTGTGACAACAGAAAGCCAGACTTCTTCTCCTAAAGCTTGGAGATAAGCTCGCATACGTACTTTCCAATGACCAAAGTCCTTTCCACTGAATTGTGTAGGAAGACTTGAAGTAGCAGACTTGTGAGAATCCATAAAGCACTATTGATCGTTAGCGTGAGCCTTTACGCTCCTTAACCAGCCCCCAGCGACTGATACCAATTGAGAAACTACAAATAGTGCTAGTATAACAAATGTGAATTCAAGCAAGCAAATAGTGCTAGTATAACAAATCAAGCAAGCAAACAAACAAATGTGAATTCAAACAAGCAAACAAACAATACGCGGAAAGTAAATAACACACAGAAGTTTTTTTAACGTGGTAAAACCCAAACTGGGAAACGTCCACGGTTGTCCTCGCGACAACAAAATAATCCACTAGATGAAAAGAGATGTACAAACCTATCAACTACCTGCACTCACTGCGAGTTGATACTCCTGGTTATCTCTAACACCTTGACTTCACCAGAGCACCTTGATGTACGCACAAGACACTCGACTTCTTGATGAACACACAAGAAGACTCGAAGCCGAATTCACAATAACTCTTCAAGATCACAAAGATATGAATTGGGAAAAGGGGGAAGAAAGGGAATTGAGTTCAATAGCCACAAACAAATTTACTATCACAAACCTAACCAAAACACATGAACAAGAAGAAGGTTGGACGGCCAAAGAACTGTCTTGTTCTGTAGAAGAGAAACCCTATTTATACTTAGGGTTGAAAACCTAGGAAAATGGGCCGAAACTGTGCAAACCGACTTTGGACGTTCGTACGTCGATATGACGTTCGAACGTCGCCACACAAAAATAAGCCTGCTGCCTAACATGACGTACGAACACTCTAAACCGGTACGTACGTCTCCATACGAAAACACGTCTGCTGACTACCTGGACGTACGAACGTCCTAACTGAGTACGTACGTCCTGACCAAAAGAAGTTCTCTGCTTCAGTGAACGTACGTACGTCCTAACTCGGTACGTACGTCCAGAACCCAGTAACTTTCCCTAGACAGACCTAAGAGACACAAGGACACGAGACGACCATGCGTACATCTTGGTTTTCCTAACAATGAATTCAAGGCGAGATAACCAAAGACACTTTGTCACAAAATTGATGTCAAACCACTTCGTGCCGGTTTCAATACTATGGCGAAAAAACAACGTTCTGTCCGTAAAAACGAGGTTTATGTCCGTCCGTTCCGTCGTTATTTACTCGGTTTTTGGTACAAACTTGGAAATGGACGAAACTCACTTGTTTTGGAATTCAAAACCTTAAGATCGACAAGGCTAATTAGCCGGGACGTTTTAAGGCCAATATAGAACATTTGGACCATGGGAATGAAGTTTTATCTGGACATTCGGCTTTGTATGTACTCTATTTTTTTTCCGAACTTATAAGTGGACGAAACACACATGTTTCCGCATAGAAAACGATACACCTAAGAGACTACCACTCAATTGCTTAACTCGAGGCGTTCTAAGACGAAAAAACAACGTTCTGTCCGTAAAAACGAGGTTTATGTCTGTCCGTTCGGTCGTTATTTACTCGGTTTTTGGTCCAATCTTGGAAATGGACAAAACTCACTTGTTTTGGAATCTAAAACCTTGAGATCGACAAGTCTAATTAGCCGGGACGTTTTAAGGCCAATATAGAACATTTGGACCACGGGAACGAAGGTTTGTCTTAACATTCGGCTTGGTATGTTCTCTATTTTTGTTCGGAACTTATAAGTGGACGAAATACACATGTTTTAGCAGAGAAAACGATACCCCTAAGAGACTAGCCACTCAATTGCTTAACTCGGGGCGTTCTAAGGCGAAAAACAACGTTCCGTCCGTAAAAATGAGGTTTATGTCCGTCCGTTCGGTCGGTATTTACTCGGTCTTCGGTCCGAATTTGGAAATGGACGAAACGCACTTGTTTTGGAATCTAAAACCTTAAGATCGACAAGGCTAATTAGCCGGGACGTTTTAAGGCCAATATAGAACATTTGGACCACGGGAACGAAGTTTTGTCTTGACATTCGGCTTGGTATGTACTCTATTTTTGTTCCGAACTTATAAGTGGACGAAACACACATGTTTTCGCATAGAAAACGATACACCTACGAGACTAGCAACTCAATTGCTTAACTCGAAGCGTTCTAAGGCGAAAAAACAACGTTCCGTCCGTAAAAACGATGTTTATGTCCGTCCGTTCGGTCGATATTTAGACGGTTTTTGGTCCGAACTTGGAAATGGATGAAACTCACTTGTTTTGGAATCTAAAACCTCATGATCGACAAGGCTTAGCCTGGACGTTTTAAGGCCAATATAGAACATTTGGACCATGGGAACGAAGTTTTGTCCGGACATTCGGCTTGGTATGTACTCCATTTTTGTTCCGAACTTATAAGTGGACGAAACACACATGTTTTCGCATAGAAAACGATGCACCTAAGAGACTAGCCACTCAATTGCTTAACATGGGGCATACTACGACGAAAAAACAACGTTCTGTCCGTAAAAACGAGGTTTATGTCCGTCCGTTCAGTCGTTATTTACTTGGTTTTCGGTCCAAACTTGAAAATGGACGAAACTCACTTGTTTTGGAATCTAAAACCTTAAGATCGACAAGGCTAATTAGCCGGGACGTTTTAAGGCCAATATAGAACATTTGGACCACGGGAACGAGGTTTTGTCTAGACATTCGGCTTGGTATGTACTCTATTTTTGTTCCGAACTTATAAGTGGACGAAACACACATGTTTTCGCATAGAAAATGATACACCTACGAGACTAGCAACTCAATTCCTTAAGTCGAGGCCTTCTAAGGCGAAAAAACAACATTCCGGCCGTAAAAACGATGTTTATATCCCTCCGTCCGGTCGATATTTACACGGTTTTCGGTCCGAACTTGGAAATGGATTAAACTCACTTGTTTTGGAATCTAAAACCTCATGATCGACAAGGCTTAGCCTGGACATTTTAAGGCCAATATAGAACATTTGGACCATGGGAACCAAGTTTTGTCCGGACATTCGGCTTGGTATGTACTCCATTTTTGTTCCGAACTTATAAGTGGACGAAAAACACATGCTTTCGCATAGAAAACGATACACCTACGAGACTAGAAACTCAATTGCTTAACTCGGGGCGTTCTAAGGCGAAAAAAAATACGTTCCGTCCGTAAAAACGAGGTTTATGTCCGTCCGTTCGGTCGTTATTTACTCGGTTTTCGGTCCAAACTTGGAAATGGACGAAACTCACTTGTTTTGGAATCAAAAACCTTAAGATCGACAAGGCTAATAAGCCGGGATGTTTTAAGGCCAATATAGAACATTTGGACCACGGGAATGAAGTTTTGTCTGGACATTCGACTTGGTATGTACTCTATTATTTTTCCGAAATTATAAGTGGACGAAACACACATGTTTTCGCATAGAAAACGCTACACCTAAGAGACCAGCCACTCAATTGCTTAACTCGGGGCGTTCTAACACGAAAAAACAACGTTCTGTCCGTAAAAACGAGGTTTATGTCTGTCCGTTCGGTCCTTATTTACTCGGTTTTTGGTCCGAACTTGGAAATGGACAAAACTCACTTGTTTTGGAATCTAAAACCTTAAAATCGACAAGGCTAATTAGCCGGGACGTTTTAAGGCCAATATAGAACATTTGGACAACGGGAATGAAGTTTTGTCTGGACATTCGGCTTGGTATGTTCTGTATTTTTGTTCCGAACTTATAAGTGGACGAAACACACATGTTTTAGCATAGAAAACGATACCCCTAAGTGACTACCCACTCAATTGCTTAACTCGGGGCGTTCTAAGTTGAAAAAACAACGTTTCGTCCATAAAAACGAGGTTTATGTCCGTCCGTTCGGTCGGTATTTACTCGGTCTTTGGTCCAAATTTGGAAATGGACGAAACGCACTTATTTTGGAATCTAAAACCTTAAAATTGGCAAGGCTAATTAGCCGGGACGTTTTAAGGCCAATATAGAACATTTGGACCACGGGAACGAAGTTTTGTCTGGACATTCGGCTTCGTATGTACTCTATTTTTGTTTCGAATTTATAAATGGACGAAACACACATGTTTTCGCATAGAAAACGATACACCTACGAGAGTAGAAACTCAATTGCTTAGCTCGAGGCGTTCTAAGGCGAAAAAACAGCGTTCCGTCCGTAAAAACGAGGTTTATGTCTGTCTGTTCGGTCCTTATTTACTCGGTTTTTGGTCCGAACTTGGAAATGGACAAAACTCACTTGTTTTGGAATCTAAAACCTTAAGATCGACAAGGCTAATTAGCCGGGACGTTTTAAGGCCAATATAGAACATTTGGACCACGGGAATGAAGTTTTGTCTGGACATTCGGCTTGGTATGTTCTCTATTTTTGTTCCGAACTTATAAGTGGACAAAACACACATGTTTTCGCATAGAAAACGATACACCTAAGAGACTAGCCACTCAATTGCTTAACTCGGGGCGTTCTAAAGCGAGAAAACAACGTTCTGTCCGTAAAAACGAGGTTTATGTCCGTCTTTTCGGTCGGTATTTACTCGGTTTTTGGTCCGCACTTGGAAACGGACAAAACTCAGTTGTTTTGAAATCTAAAACCTCAAGATTGACAAGGCTTAGCCGGGACGTTTTAAGGCCAATATAGAACATTTGGACCATGGGAACGAAGTTTTGTCCGGACATTCGGTCTGGTATGTACTCAAAGCCGAATATCCGGACAAAACCCTGTTCCCATGGTACAAATGTTCTATATTTGCCTTAAAACGTACCGGCTAAGCCTTGTCGATCTTGAGGTTTTAGATTCCAAAACAATTGAGTTTCTTCCATTTCCGAGTTTGGACCGAAAACCGAGTAAATACCGACCTAACGGACGGACGTAAAACCTCGTTTTTACGGGCGGAACGTTGTTTTTTCGCAGTAGATCGCCCCGAGTTAAGCAATCCAGTGGCTAGTCTCTTAGGTGTATCGTTTTCCATGAGGAAACATGTGTGTTTCGTCCACTTATAAATTCGGAACAAAAATCGAGCACATACCAAGCCGAATGTCCGGACAAAACCACGTTCCCATCGTCCAAATGTTCTATATTGGCCTTAAAACGTCCCGGCTAAGCCTTGTCGATCTTGAGATTTTAGATTCCAAAACAAGTGAGTTTCATCCTTTTCCAAGTTCGGACCGAAAACCGAGTAAATTCCGACCGAACGGACGGACATAAACCTTGTTTTTACGGACGGAACGTTGTTTTTTCGCCTTAGAACACCCTGAGTTAAGTTATCGAGTGGCTAGTCTCTTAGGTCTATCGTTTTTTATGCGAAAACATGTGTGTTTTGTCCACTTACAAGCTGAAATGTGCCCAATTAGATTCAGACGGTAGTCATCCTGTTATCATCTCTCCTTCTCTTACTACCGAACAGGGAAATCAGCTTTATTTTCAATTTGGAGACAAAGTTTTGCTTTATAATCGTCGTTTCCATTTATTTTCTGGCAAACTTATTCCTCGTTGGTCAAGCCCCTTTGTTGTGTCTGCAGTAGCTCCTTATGGTGCTATTACATGTGTTAATCCTACAGACGGTTCTGAATTTAAAGTCAATGGTCGATATCTTAAGCATTTCCACGAGTTAAGACCACCTGAAACTTATTTAGACTGACCTTTGACCTGCTGGTATCCGGACCCTCTCTTACTCTATTCTGTTGTCTCTTTTGAGAGGTGTAGTTGAAAGTGTCGTGACCGTTAGTCCACAAACTTTTACTGGCTGAGTATAATTGATCCAGTGCACGTTTTTTTCTTGAGCGTCACCACCAAACAGACCTGTTTCCCGCTCTGTTTGGGGGTGGGGAACTTATTTACCATCTTCCTTTAAGTCTCGAGTATCTGACTTTAAAAGTCTCTTTGTTGTATCTTAGACATCAGGATCTCGCACATTCCACTCTAGCGTTTTATCTCTCCTGTATCTTTGTTTAGAGTAGCGTTTATCTAGGGAGTGAGTCATGTTTGTCTGCCTGTCTGGCTGAAGACGTTAAACTTAGCGCTCCTGAGAGGCAACCCTGTGTATCTTCTAAGCCCAATCATGTTTTATTGCTTCTCTTTTTTTTGTCGGGTTTAGTTGCATTTTGGTTTTTAGACCGCCCGTTCTATCATCCGTGCTCAGTTCTGTTTGGGGGTGGGCGCGGTCGGCCAACTCACTCTCTCTTTGCCGTTTGGTTGGTTGATGATTATTACGGTTACAAAATGCATTGTTTTAAGATAGGATTTCCCTTTATGTTGAGTTAGTCCTTTATTTCAGCATATTTTATTTCAGTTGTGTCTTAGTATGGAATTCCTTGTAATCTCTATATATGTGGAGATAATTTTGTTTGGCAGGAATTTATGAAAGCGTTTTGAATTTTTTAGTACATTCATGGTAATATCTTTCTTTGTCTCTTTCCTATGCTTGGTATGAGCCTTGAGGACAAGGCAATCTCTTTGTTTGGGGGTGAGGAAGTATTACAATCCTTTTTGCAAATGATTTTCAAACTTCTTTATCAATACTTGTGTAAAAATTTAAAAATTTTGAAAAATCCTAAAAATCTTTGTTACAAAGACTTTTCCAAAAAAAAATAGGATAAGTACACCATCAATGATGAATATAATGGTTGAATTCTCTTTTTTTCAAGTTTAAGGACATTTATTGCTTCACCAAGTAGTTGAGTCTTATACTACATTTGCATGAGCATAAGCATGGCATTCATCTGCATTTATTACAGATTACATGTGCAAATACAACTACACCTTGAGAAACTTGAGGAACAAGTGTGGAAACTTAACCTAGTGAGCTTTTGAGCCCCGTCCTTTTCTTGGAGAGATATTACATCAATCTGGAGTCAAAAGACTCAACCTCTCAGTTTTGTTTGTCTTTAGTCTCATATTCATTTTTATAGTTAGCCTTGCGATGACATCAAGTGGGTGTAATATAAACTTAGGTCTTGTAGCTTATTCAAGATGTGATCACCATATCAGTACTTAGAAATGATACAAAGACATTTAGATAAACCCTGTTTACCTTAGCCTAACCTGATGATACTTATCCCTTAGGTTGACCATTCTGAGCCTTTCTTGTTACTTAGCCTTTCTTGTTACTTAGCCTTTTTCTAGAGCCCATTATCCTTACCAAATTCCATTGTAGGAGTAAAACCCTTAGAATATTTAGGTCATTTTACCCATTGTTTTGGGAACATGAGGATGATTGTTTATGTGTTTACAAGAAGAAAGGAGAAATACATAGAAAATCTCCAAACTAGTGAGATGAACCAAATATTGAAAACCAAAAAGTTTGAAGAAATTCCAGAAAAAGCCAGAATCTTCCAAACCATTTCAAATCCAAAAAGAAAGGAAGAATCCAAAATATTGGCTAGAGCTTCATTGAAATTTTCCCAAAAGAAGATGAGAAACCCTTCTTCCCAAAAGAAAAATTCCAAAAATTTCTCCATGTGCTGTTATTACAAATCACAAGTGTTGAAGGCCCCAATGTTCCAAAAATATTTCACAAAAACCTTTTCCATTTCTAGCCCTGTCCTAAGCCAAGTTACAACCCATTACTGTCTTTTGTAGATGTAAGCTGATATGGTAGGATGTGGCGAGTAAGTGAGAAGGTGCTGAGGTGAAAAACCTGACATCTCAAGCAAGGCTAATTTTTTCATTCTTTGAGACTAAGTTCATTCCATTACACCAGTCCGTTCTTATTTATATATGTGAGATGATTGTCCATCTTCTTTCCTCACATAGAGGTAAAATGATAAACACCATCTCTGAGCGACTTTTATTTCTGAGTGTATGTCTGTGAGGCAGAAGTCAAGGCGACCTTTCCAATGGTAACTTAAGACCCATGGTGGCATAGGTACATGCTTGGTTTGAAACCGTTATGCTTGGTTTATATTTCATATCTTATTCATGCATTTGTAATATGTTATCTCATATAAACGGTTTTGTAATACTTATCCTTATCCTTGATATAACCATTTCTGCGGTAAATGGTAGAAATTCATATTCTTGGATTAGTCATTGTAGTAAGTTTGTGGGTATCTTCTCTGGAAAACCCTCAGGAGACTATAACTCATCCACCTAGGAAATCCCTGTGGTTAAAAGCCTTGATGCATATGGTTAATGCAATCACCTTAGTTTTACTTCTCTTTTGAGTCCTTAATTCTTTTTTCCCATCTTTGTTTAAGGACAAGCAAAGTGTTGTTTGGGGGTATTTGATCAATCCTCAAAAGTTTATATTTATCCCCCGAATAACACCTTGTTTGTCTAGCACTTAGCTTATATTATTGTGCTATATCTATTGATTAGTGTTTTCTTATCTATTATATAGGTTTTATGAGCCGAAATGCAAATATTGTGTTAAAGCCCGCGAAAAATCAAAAAAAGCAAGCAAAAAGATGTTATTCGCACAAGAGGAGGAGAATTGATATTTGCACCCACAGATCTACTAAGGGCACCCCACAGTCAGCTCTGTTGACTTGACTTTATGTCAAAGTGGGGCGGTCCAAATCTCAGCCCAAACCGGGTCCTATTGAAGCCCACAAGTCAGAATTTCGATTTAGGGCTTTATTTAAAGTCCAAACTTAAAAAGGCTCCACAAAGAGATCCAGAAGTCTGATTTGGGCCCATGAGCTATCAAACTGAAGGTCTTGGTCCAAGCTACAACTTAAACCAATAGAATTAGGTTTTGCTAAAAACCTAATGTCTCTAGAAGACCAACAGAAGCAGCCACGAATTTGACCTAGTTTGGAAGTCTTTGCATACAAGTATTCTAATTTGTATTTCTATATAAGAGAAGTAGTAGTTAAAGTTTAGGTATCTTTTAGACTCCCATCTTTTAGATCTAGAGTCTTTCATAGAGAGAGAAAAGAGAATATTTTTGTGAGAGAAAGTTATCTTCTTATTCTTTGTATCAAACTCTATTCATATCAATCAAATCAAATCACTTTTCCATTATGATGTTTTATTATTTATTTATTTATTCCATGGTGTCATCATCAAGGATGAGTAGCTAAATTCCCTTAGGGGGATGGTTGAAGCACTCTAGATAATGCAAAAGAACCATGTTTGTTCTTAATGTTCATTGTGATTCAAAGTACTTAATGCTTATTTACTTCTAGGTGCAGTATGAGGTAAGTATGATTATTTGCATGTTATTGTTATCCATGTTATTAAAATACTATTGTAAAGGTTTAGGGAGACCTAGCTTTAATGGTTTTATTTATATTGATTAAAGATGTGTAGTGAAATAGCTGGGAGGTGATTATTGCATATCTGCACTTGATATCTTTTATTGGAACCCTTTTTGTAATTAAGTCAAATAACTGAGAGGTGATGATTTAGTTATCAATAAATATGTGGAGTTAATTAAATTGAATAGCTGAGAGGTGACGGTTTGATTAACAAGACATATTCAATAGCATGCATAAGAGAATCTCGTTTAATTGAGTAGAATAGTTGAGAGGTGACTACTTGATTATTATAGGTATTAATGATTAATTGAAATAACTGAGAGGTGACTAATTAATTGTTATAGATTGAACATGAACGAACAATATGTTATGTTTCCATGATTTAGTTTGTGGATATCAATCTTCCCCCTATGTCATCATATATCTTCTTTACATCTCTTCCATATTCTTAAGTTGGGGTTTACTTATTATTATTGCCTGTAGGAAGTTAGAATCAATCTCAAATCTTGTTTGTTGATTCCCTTGGTGTTTCTTAACCATTGTTTTCTATTGTGTTTGAGCTAAGATCTCTCCCTCTGAGGTGGGTACGACCCTTGCTTGTTACTTGTCTACTTTGATAACCAATTTTTATATAGGCACAGGAAGGAAAAGATCAATACAAATCTATCTTTCTATTAGGATACACAAATATCTTACATCACGGACCAAGGAACGTTTTCCACCTCAAGAAATTCTACAAGTAATGTGCTCTATTTGATGATTTCAATAAAGATTCTTTCCCGAAAAATTTGAGTACTTTGTATTATTTACTGTTGAAAATCCTAAGTACAAGATCAGGTCTCCACTAAGGTCCAAGATGCCCGGACCTAGCTTCCGATTGTGGCTAAGTCCTAAATGCAGAGTTATGCTCCTTTTAGGCCCAAGGTGCCCGAACCTAGCTTCCGGTCTTGGAGATCAAGGATGTCAGGGATCAAACCCCATCCAACCCAGGATGCCCAGACCTAGCTTCCGATCCTGGCTAAGTCCTAAATGCAGAGTTATGCTCCTTTAGGGCCCAAGATGCTCGGACCTAGCTTCCTGTCTTGGAAACCAAGGATTCCCGGACCTAGCTTCCGATCCTGGCTAAGTCCTAAATGTAGAGTTATGCTCCTTTTAGGCCCAAGACGCCCGGACCTAGCTTCCGATCTTGGAAATCAAGGATGACAGGGATCAAACCCCATCCAACCCAGGATGCCCGGACCTATCTTATGATCCTGGCTAAGTCCTAAATGCAGAGTTATCCTCTTTTTAGGCCCAAGACGCCCGTACCTAGCTTCCGGTCTTGGAAACCAAGGATGACAGGATCAAACCCCATCCAACCCAGGATGCCCGGACCTATCTTCTGATCCTGGCTAAGTTCTAAATGTAGAGCTACACTCCTTTTAGGCCCAAGACGCCTGGACCTAGCTTCTGGTCTCGGAAACCAGTCTTAAGAGCGACGCTATCCACTCTTAAGAACTGGGGCTGTTAGGCAAGCTAGCCTGCCCCCGGTTCAAAGCATGCAATACAAAGACGGATCCCCTTTCAGCAGCAGACCATGAATCGCAATGGAGTCAGCAAGAAAAAGAACTATTATCATCCCAAGGAAAACTCCTTAAAATGATAAGGGGGCGAGGGAGATAGTCAGTTGTAATAAATGCTGAAAATAAGGTAAAGATATCTAACAAGGTATTTTTTGCACAACAATAATTTTATTTCTTTTTCGGAAAAAATATATACAAGAGGAAGTCCCCCGGCAACCTTTTCTGTTTGTAAGCAACGTTCCTTAATTAAATAACCATAGTGATTCTACAGACGTAATCTATAGGGGTTCCAGACCCAATTCCTAGCTTGTGCTCTAATCAAAGAATGGTTCACGCAGTAGTAGTTGAAATATTTGCTGAAAGCCTCAAATGAACATCGTGATAGCATGGCTTTAGTTGATTCAATTTTAAATCTTAGGATATTGCAATCAATTGATATTAGGTTTCACTTTTAGGCCAGGTCCGCCTTGCAGTCCCGGTTTAACAAGTAAAAACAGAATTAAAAATCAAGCAACAATCAAGGTCATGCTAATCAACACAAAAACTCCTCTTGCAGGGGATTCGAGGAGGGTTAGGAGAATGCTTACATCCTGGAAAAATCATGCAAAACGAGGCAAATTCTTGCCGAGAACTCGACTCAAGATTGCTGTAGGCTAATTAGAACTCAACTCGAGATCGGGTCCAAGTTGAACTAGTAACGTTTCAGGAAAAATCCTGAATTTATGATCTTAAAAATTCGATTTTGACTCCATTCTTCCAGCTTTTTTCAATCCGTCTTCGTTGCAAGATCAATAAGAGGACTAAGTAACAAGACACTTAAAAACAATAAACAAAAGAAATAAAAATAGAAGGGTGGGAGGAATAGAAGTGGGATGATGTCTCGAAACTACTATTCTCATTTCTGTTTGAATGAACTCCGTTCCTTAGAGCGACAACGACGCCATTTTGATAGTGTAGTTTTACCTACTCTAAACAAAAGATTATATTTTTAACTTGAAGTTCCTTTTTGTGCCTGTATAGATTGATTATCAAAGTAGACAAGTAACAAGCAAGAGTCGTACCCACCTCAGAGGGGGAGGTCTTAGCTCAAACACAATTGAAAATAATAATTAAATAACACAAAGGAATCAATAAACAAGATTTGAGATTGATTCTACTTTCTACAGGCAATAATAATTAAAACTAACTTAAGAAGATGGTAGATATGTAAAGAAGATCTTATGATGACATAAGGGGAAGAATTGGTATCCACAAACTAAACCATGCAAACATAACATGTAGTTCCTTCATGTTCCATCTATAATAATTAAGTAGTCACCTCTCAGCTATTCCACTCAATTAAAACTGGATTCTCTTATGGATGCTATTGAATATATCTTATTAATCAAACCGTCACCTCTAAGATATTCAATTTAATTAACTCAACATATTAATTCATAACTAAACCATCACATCTCAGCTATTTGATTTAATTACAAAAGACTTCCAATAAAAGATATGAACTGCAGATATGTAATAATCACCTCTCAGCTATTTTACCACATAACTACAATAAATATAAATACAACCATTAAAGCTAGGTCTCCCTAAACACTAACAATCATATTTTAATAACATGGATAATAATAACATGCAAATAATCATACTTACCTCATATCGTGAATTAGAAGTAAATAAGCATTAACTATTTTGAATCACAATGAACAATAAGAAGAGACATGGTATTTTTGCATCATCTAGAGTGCTTCCACCATCCCCTAAGGAGATTTAGCTACTCATCCTTGATGATGACACCATGGCATAAATAAATAAATACCAAAACATCATAAAGGAAAAGTTAATGGAATTGATATTGATAATTGAGTTGATACAAAAGAAGAAGAAGATGAACTTTCTCTAACAAATATTCACTTTTCTCTCTCTATGAAGAACTCAAAGATGATCTAAAAGATAACCTAAAGATACCTATACCTTAGCTACTATTTCTCTTATATAGAAAATACAAAGTAGTATACTTGCATGCAAAGACTTTCAAATTAGGTCGAATTCGTGGCTGCTACTGTTGGGACCAAGACCATCAGTTTGATAGCTCATGGGCCTAAATGAGACTTTTGGATCTCCTTGTTGAGCGTTTTTAAGATTGGACTTTAAATAAAACCCTAAATAGAAATTCTGACTTGTGGGCTTCAATAGGACCCGGTTTGGGCTGAGATTCGGATCACCCCACTTTGACAAAAAGTCAAGTCAACAGGACTAACTGTGGGGTGCCCTCGGCAGATCTATGGGTGCAAATATTAATTCTCCTTCCCTTGTGCAAATAATACTTTTTTGCTTGCTTTTCTTGACTTTTGGCGGGCTTTAACACAATGTTCGCATTTTGGCTCATGAAACCTACATAATAGACAAGAAAGAACTAATCAATAGATATAACACAATAATATAAGCTAAGTGCTAAACAAACAAGGTGTTATTCGGGGGATAAATATACACTTTTGAGGACTTATCAGTATGCGCCTCTAATATCAGAAGATTTCTATGGAAAGACATAATCTGCAAGTTTGGAATTCCGCAAGAGCTGGTCTCAGAAAATGGAAAACAGTTCGACTGCGACAATATTTGATTGTTCTGCAAGTCCTTGGGGGATTAAACACAACTTCTCAGCCCCATACTACCCCCAGGGAAATGGGCAAGCAGAAGCATCCAACCGGGTCATCTTGGATACACTCAAGAAACGGTTGGATAAAGCAAAAGGCAACTGGGTGATGCAATTCCCGGGAGTCTTATGGGCATACCGGACCACTCCCAGAAGGTCCACCGGTAAGACACCCTTTCAACTTACATTTGGAGCAGAAGTAGTAATCCCTACAGAACTGTTGGCTCCAGCAACTCGCACTGATGCAGTCCTTACCACGGAAAATAGAGGGATCCTAACAAGAGAAAAGGTCGTTCTTGACGACAAGAGAGAACAAGCCCTGCAAAACCTCCTCCGATACCAGGAAACCATAAAAAGAGGATACGACAAGCGAGTCGTAGAAAGAAAATTCAATTCAGGTTACTGAGTCATGAGGAAAGTCAAGATTGTGACTGAAGATACAACCTGGCAAGCTCGGAGAAAACTGGGAAGGACCCTACATCATAGATAGACATGCTTCAAAGGGATCATACTACCTCAGAACTCTGATCGATGATCTCTTTTCCAGACCATGGAACACTTTCCACCTCAAGAAATTTTACAAGTAATGTACTCCATTTGATGATTTCAATAAAAATTCTTTTCGACAAGAATTTGAGCACTTTGTATTATTTACCGCTGAAAATCCTAGTACGAGATCACATCTCCACTAAGGTTCAGGATTCCTAGACCTAGTTTTCGATCCTAACTAAGTCTTAAATGCAGAGTTATGCTCCTTTTAGGCCCAAGACGCCCGGACCTAGCTTCCGGTCTTGGAAATCAGGGATGACAGGGATTGAAAACCCCATCCAGTCTGGGATACCCAGACCTAGTTTTCGATCCTGATCAAGTCCTAAATGTAGAGTTATGCTCACTTTAGGCCTAAGACGCCTGAACCTAGCTTTCGGTCTTAGTACGATGGGTGACAGAGTACCAATCTCCACTCAGCAAGAACGACTGGACCTAGTTTCCGGTTCTGCAGCCAAGTCCTGTGCCAACCTCTATAGGGCGACTAGGCCTAGAATGCTTGGATAAATTTCCAGTCTAGTACCAGTTTGATTGGGTCACTAAGCCTGGTTCTAGTAAATTTTAAGAGCGAGGCTATCCATTCTTAAAAACCAGGGCTGTTAGACAGGCTAGTCTGACTCCGGGGTAAGTCTTGAAAGACGGGGTTAAACCCCTTTTGAGCAAAGAAACCATGGACTACCATGGAAATCAAGCATCAAACTTGATAAAGTCAGCGAGAAAAAGAATTGTTATCGTCCCAAGGAAACTTCTTTAAAACGAGAAGTGGGCGAGTGAGATAGACAGTTGTAATAAATGCTGAAATTAAAGAAAAGATATCTAACAAATTTTTTTGCACAATGAAATTTTTATTTCTTTTCAGGAAAAAAGTTACAAAAGTGGAAATCCCCTGGCAACCAGGACAGGAGCCTACTAGAGAAAAGTAACTAGGCTAAGGATGGGAAGAAGGACTGGATCCATCACCGTCCTTCTTCGCCTTCTCCTACTCCAGCTGGTCAAGGACCTTCTTGTAGGCAGCCTTCGCCAGCTGAAGCTCCTCATCAGCATGGTTAAGTCGGTTCCTTGAGAGAAAGGCGTCGGCCCAGCTCTAACTTCTCTCGGGTCAACCTCCCACAGGTGGCCTCCAACTGCGTCAAGGAAGCCTTGGCATCCTCCTCTCTTTGTAGGGCAGCGGTCAGAGTAAAGTCCAGGTTGTGGTAGTCAGCAGCCATGAACCGTTTGTCCTCCTCCAAAGCCCACCAGTCGTTGTTTGCTATTGTCATGTCCTTCTCAAGCTAACGGTTCTCAGCTCCAAGAAGTTACAGGTCCTCCAAGGCAGAAGGTCTGGGTCTGACGCTAAGTTGAAAGACTGTGGCCATGGCAGCTTGCACCTGAGAGATAAGAAGAGCAAGGATCAAAAACAAACATACAGACAACAACAAAGTTGAAGGTATAGTCAAGTCAGAGAATCATACCGCAATAACGTTCTGAGCGCGACCCTCATCGCCCGGTCGCGAGAGAGACGACTGTAGTATGCCTGATCCTTCGGGAGCAGGTTTTGGAAGATATAATCAATGACAGTGTGGATATTCAGGATGTCGGAGTCGCAATCGTCATTGGTTCCCCATTCAGAAATGCAGGATGAATGGAGAACGCCGGCAGAGGAAATTCTGGAGTAGCCTCGGGCTGGTAGTCACCCAGTTCAAGGTCCAGTTGCACTGTCGGGCCGGTGGGCAGATCAGTATACGGAACTTGATCACCCCACCCATAAACCGGAGCATCATCCTCAGCAGTGAAAGGCACGAAGAACTCAACCTCTGTCCGGACATCCTCAACAGCTAAGGCATCTGCGACAGGAACGTGGGAGCTTCTGCCAATCTAGGTAGTCCCCATCACCGGTCCCCTCAGCGCCCTGGGAATGGGACCCTCCCTCCTCAGACGAATAGCCACCCCTTGATCAGTATGGGAGGCAGAAGCAGCTCTCTTCGAGCCCCTGACAAACTCGTCCACGACAACCTTACCCTTCGGATCAACCAGGGCAGGAGTTTGGAGAGAAGCAACTTCGACAGTAGGAGGCTGGGGAAGTCTTACCTCCTCAGAGGCCTCAGCACCGACATTTACAACACTGGGGGGGTCCACTTCGTCCGATGGACCCCTCGAAACCACAGCTGGTTCACCTCCCTCGACAGCGGTAGCAACTACAGTCTCCTCAGATACACCTCCCACCATTTCCGACTGGGCTAGGTTATCCACCTCAGCATGTACCTGCACCGGAGTAGGAAAGAATCCTTCAGTAGCTGATTCATCGGACCAGCATGGAAACAGAAGTCCACTATCCCTCGACATCAGTCTTGGGTCACTAGAGGATTCAGAGGACCCATAAAAAACATGTGGTTTCCTCCGGCGACCCAAGGGAGGATTTGAATTACAAGCAGAGCAAGCATCAGATACCTGAACATCCCCGACAGCTAGGATGACTTCCGGTGGAGCATCCGGTATAGGCTCATCAGGAGGAGAACTGCCCCTGACTGAGACAACTTTGTCAGGCCAGTTATCCATTTCCTCCTTAAGATCATCAACTCCACTATCAACCGGAGGCTCCTCCCTAGCACTGGGAACCGCACTCTCCGCGGGGGCATCACCCTCAGCGGAGCTAGAGTCAACCTCCACGACTTGCGGAGGAACCGGTACGGTCGCAACCCTGGTTGGGAAGCGGAGATGCACCACAATCTGGTCTCGGAACGTCAAGTCCCGCAGATCCTCCAGCAGGTTAAAGAAACGCTCAATGTTACCGTCGGCCACAAAGGAGTCTACACCCGCCGGTAGCGACACTTGGAGCTGGTGGTTCCCTACAAGTAAAGGCACAAAACTATTCTTGATCCGGAGCTCAGCAGCACGCGAAGCATGAAAGCAAAAAAAATACAGGTGAAATCAAACATGTGCTTACCTATGAAATCCCGCGGCACTTGGATGTTGCAATCGGACGACCACCCCGACACCTGGTAGCAGGATTCGAACCAGTTCCCATAGTGGTTGGGAAGCCCAGACAACCTCCGGGTGGTGCACGGGGAAATGGCGTAAAAGCAGCGCTCCTTAGCCTCTCGAGCAACCGGCTTCATCAGCAGGAACATCTCGACCGGGCCAAAAGGGATTCTAAAGTAATGGGCAATCAATCCGATCTGGTGCACAATTATCCAAAAAGACACATGCATCTGACCTGGTGGGATTCACCACCACGACAATAAGCACAGAATAGTAGGAGGCAGCGTGAGTTGCATACCGTACAGAAGCTGGTAAAAACTCACCGCGATTAAATTGCCTGAGCAGCCATCAGAAATTCAGGGGTGGGAACCAAACTTGACTCCCCTCCGACCAAGTTGTTCCTGAACCTCCGCCGCACCCAGCCGTTCAAGTTCGAGGTTTCGAGGAAGATTGGAGGAGGTCTGCCACCTCCTCCATGGGCTCTCGGTCGATGGACCTATAGCACTCAGAGGAACCACCTCCTTAATGCCAACAGGTGAATTCGGATCGTCGGAAGTCGGAATCCCACTTGGTCCACCAGCATCAGCGGCAGGACGAGGGACAGAAGTCTGAGGTTCCTCGTCACTGCTAGAGCTCATTACAACATTCCTTCTCATTTTCAGTGGAAGATTCAACGAAATTTCACCGGAATTCAAGGCAATTCAAAACCTAGGGTTCCGGCTGTGGAGTTGAAGATGAAATGAGAAAGAAGAGAAAGAGAAAGAGTTGAAGGGAAGTGATCCCTCCTTTCTCTGAATGTATCCTTTTATAATGGAAATTGAGGTCCACCGGCTAATGGCCTTCCAAGTTCCATTAATGGAATTCTCCATTAATTCAAGAGCATTGAATCACCAAAGTTAATGGCTCGATCAGTGAAGAGTCGCAAACTTTCACTGGAAGTTGTAAGTTGTACATCTTCCCGCCAACAAAGGAAGATTCAGAAAAGATAAAATGGGGCCCACTTAATACAATCAACTGGGACCCATTTAATACAGTCAGCCAGTATCCACTCAACACAGACAGATAGGACCCACATAGTTCAGATCAGCGACAAGTGGACCCCAAGTCCACGTCACCACAGTCAAAGGTTGGTTGACTAACACATATTTCTTCATTTATTGCGGCAAAGAATGTTTGAAGAAATTCACCAGAATTATCTACTCTTGACAGCCGCATACCCAGCCTTCTAGGCAACAACAAACTCTACTTGCTCCTTGGCCTCTGCCAATTCAGCCACCTTCTCCTCTAACTTATCCTGGTAGTATTTCACGGTCTCCTTCATATCCACCATCCGGGTATATATATATATATATATATATATATATATCTTCATGAAGAAGTTGCCCGTCTCGAAGCTCGTCAATTCTTCGCCTAAAGTTAGTCACCTGATGGGACAATTTTCGAATAATCTCCGACCGGTTGTCACTCGCTGCACTGGATGGCGATCGGAGATCCGCCATTGTTGAAGGAGGGAAGAAAGAATGTTGGATTACGGGGAACTCCTTCACTTATAAAGGGAGGAGTCACATGCCACTCAAAACAAGTTACACTCTATGAGGGACTTGTGTCACTCACGAGGACACTCTTGATACATGAAAGTTGACAAGCATGATGACTCAATCCCCAAGAAACGACAAAGTGAAATGCAACTTTCATTAATTTGTTCTACCCAAGGGCACCACTCCTCTAAATTGTGCAAAATACCAGGGGAACCCGGGTTAAGGATTTTTCTCTACCTTGACCGGGTGATATCCCAGTTTTCCAACAAAGTGTATGCGGTACCTAGCTCATTCTGAAGAATCTGGATCCGCTAAGTAGCGGCTTCAAGCCTCCGGCTCTTGTCAGCAAGCTGACCGTTCAAGGCAAACAAGCTCAAACGCGCTTGGTGAATATCCTCAAGACAAGCGTTCGTCATTAACTCTATACGGCGTCCCCGCTCTTCAATCTCCAGAGTCATCTTCTCCCGCATCTCCACAGTGTACTTCTAGATGGTGCTCCGGTCGTCGGCCATTCTTCAACAGACACAACAACACCACCACAATGATGAAGACCGGAGGAAAGAAAGTGGATATCCTTCTATGCCACCAGTCCGTTATTTATAAGAAGAAGATGCAAACCCTATTCCTCGATCCAAGGGATTTGGAATTGTCATTACAAAGGAATCGTATTGGGGAAGGAATCCTTCGAATCGTAACAGTCGGAGAAGATATTTCGATAATCTTTCCCAAGCAGATTTTTTCTACTTGACAAAGAGGGGGAGATGTGTGTACCCTAGGTAAAATACCCGACAGGTGTCAGCAGTGACTGTATAAGAAGTTAAACCGAGAGCACCTGAGCGATAGCCAGCCAGATCTGGACTATCGGGTAGGGCCCACCCGATCTCAAGGAGTCCACATACGCTCTGTGGATCTTGACCCACTGGATGGTCCACGATCAATAGGTGGAGCCACGGTTGCTGTATAAGAAGTTGAACCGTGGGCTCCCATACATCAGCCAGGCCCCCCTTAATCAAGTAAATCAGGTCCGACCAATTGAAGTCCATCAGCGACGAAGGCTCATCCAAAGGCTTATCATAGAAATCCAAAGGGCCTGGCCAGGGAGTATGCAATGCAGATTGGGTCTCCAGTTTGAGGAGTCTATCCCAAGTCTTTGCTTTCAGACTTGTCAAATCCAAGTCCCAACTAATTGGATAAGTCCAGCAAGATTCCAGGCCAATAGAACCCACGGTTCTAGCCCACTGGAGAAGATAGAGGAAGGCCCGAGTTGAACCAGAGTCTATCAGAGAATGCCACATGACAGTTGATAGATGAAAATTGGTGCCTCCACTTATCAAAAGATTGTATTTGTATTGAAGTTCCTTCTTGTGCCTGTATATATTGACTATCAAAGTAGACAAGTAACAAGCAAGGGTCATACCCACCTCAAAGGTGAAGATCTTAGCTCAAACACAATAGAAAATAATAATTAAGAAACACCAAGGAATCAATAAACAAGATAGAGATTGATTCTACTTCCTACAAGCAATAATAAATAAACTTAAAATAACCTAACTTCAGAAGATGGTAGAGATGTTAAGAAGATCTTATGATGACATAGGGGGAAGAGTTGGTATCCATAAACTAAATAATGCAAACATAACATTTTATTCTTTCATGTTCAATCTATAACAATTAATTAGTCACCTCTCAGCTATTCCAATTAATCATCAATACCTATAATAATCAATTAGTCACTTCTCAGCTATTCCACTCAATTAAAACGAGATTCTTTTATGCATGCTATTGAATATGTCTTATTAATTAAACTGTCACCTCTCAGCTATTCAATCTAATTAATTCAACATATTAATTCATAATCAAACCGTCACCTCTTGGATATCAATTTAATTACAAAAGGGTTCCAATAAAAGATATAAACTGCAGATATGTAATAGTCACCTCTCAACTATTCCATCACACACCTCCAATCAATATAAATACAGCCATTAAAGGTAGGTCTCCCTATACCCTAACAATAGTATTTTAACAACATGGATGACAATAACATGCAAATAATCATACTTGCCTCATATTGTGAATTAGAAGTAAATAAGCATTAAGAACTTATAATCACAATAAACATTAAGAACAAACAGGGTGCTTTTGCATCATCTAGAGTGTTTCAACCATCCCCCTAAGGAGATTTAGCTACTCATCCTTTCCTTGATGATGACACCATGGAATAAATAATTAAATAACAAAACATCATAATGGAAAATTAATGGATTGATATTGATATGAATTGAGTTTAATACAAAAGAAGAAGAAGATGAACTTTTCTCTCTCAGGTATTCACTTTTCTCCCTATGTAAAACTACCTAAACCCTAGCTACTACTTCTCTTATATAGTAAATACAAAGCATAATACTTACATGCAAAGACTTCCAAATTAGGTCAAATTCATGGCTGCTGATGTTGGTCTTATAGAGGCTTAAGGTCTTCTGCAAAACCTAATTCTCTTGGGCTTAAGTTGTAGCTTGGACCAAGACCTTCAATTGGACAGCTCATGGGCCCAAATCAGACTTCTGGATCTCCTTTTAGAGCCTTTTTAAGATTGGACTTTAAATAAGGCCTAAAATAGAAATTCTGACTTGTGGGCTTCAATAGGACCCGGTTTGGGCTGAGATTCGGACCGTCCCACTTTGACATAAAGTCAAGTCAACAGGACCAGTCGTGGGGTGCCCTCAGCAGAACTATGCGTGCACATATTGATTCTCCTTCTTAGTGCAAATAACACATTTTTGGTTGCTTTTCTTGACTTTTGGCAGGCTTTAACACAATATTCGCATTTCGGCTCCTGAAACCTACACAAATGACAAGAAAACACTAATCAATAGATATAACACAATAATATAAGCTAAGTGCTAAACAAACAAGGTGTTATTCGGGGGATAAATATACACCTTTGAGGATTTATCAAATACCCCCAAACAACACTTTGTTTGTCCTCAAGTAAAGGTGAGAAGAAAAGAATTAAGGACTCAAAAAAGAAGTAAAACTAGAATGATTGCATTAACCATATGCATGAAGGCTTTTAACCACAAGGATTTCCCAGGTGGAGGAGTTATAGTCTCCTGAGGGTTTTCCAGATAAGATACCCACAAACTTATTACTACAATGACTAATCCAAAGAACATGATGTTCTACCTTATACCTCAGAAATGGTTATATCAAAAATAAGGATAAGTATTGCAAAACTGTTCATATGAGATATCATACTACAAATGCATGAATAAGATATGAAAATTAAACCAAGCATAACGGTCTCAAATGTATTGAAGACAGGCATGTACCCATACTACCACGGGTTTTAAGTCACCATAGGAAATGTCGCTTTGACTTCTGCCTCACAGACTTACACTCAGAAATAACGATCACTCAAAGATGGTGTTATCATTTTACCTCTATGTGAGGAAAGAAGATAGACAATCATTTCACATACATCAATAAGAACGGACTTGTGTAATGGAATGAACTTAGTCTCAAAGAATGGAAAAATTAGTCTTGCTTGAGATGTCGGGTTTTTCACCTTAACACCTTCTCACTTACTCGCCACATCCTACCATATCAGCTTAGATCTACAAAAGACAGTAATGGGTTGTAACTTGGCTTAGGACAGGGCTAGAAATGGAAAAGGCTTTTGTGAAATATTTTTGGAACATTCGGGCCTTCAATACTTGTGATTTCTAATAACAGCACTTGGAGAAATTTTTGGAATTTTTCTTTTGGAAGAAGTGTTTCTCATCTTCTTTAGGGAAAATTCAATGAAGCTTTAGCCAATATTTTGGAATCTTCCTTTCTTTTTGGATTTGAGTGGTTTTGGAAGATTCTGGTTTTTTCTGGAATTTATTCAAATCTTTTGATTTTCAATATTTGGTTCATCTCACTAATTTGGAGATTTCTTTGTATTTCTCCTTTCTTCTTGTAACCACATAGACAATCATCCTCACGTTCCAAAAACAATTGGTAAAATGACCTAAACATTCTGAGGGTAATTACTCCCACAATGGAGTTCGGTAAGGATAATGGGCTCAAGAAAAAGGCTAAGTAACAAGAAAGGCTCAGAATGGTCAACCTAAAGGATACAGTATCATCAGGGTAGGCTAAGGTAAACAGGGTTTAACTAAATGTCTTTGTATCATTTCTAAGTACTGATATGGTGATCATATCTTGAATAAGCTACAAGACCCAAGTTTATATTACACCCACTTGATGTCATCTCAAGGCTAACTATAAAAATGAATATGGGACTAAAAACAAACAAAACTGAGAGGTTGAGTCTTTTGACTCCAGATGTATGTAATAACTCTCCAAGAAAAAGACGGGTCTCAAAAGCTCACTAGGTTAACTCTCCACACTTATTCTTCAAGTTTTTCAAGGTGTAGTTGTATTTGCACATGTAATCTGTAATAAATGCAAGTGAATGCCATGTTTATGCTCATGCAAATGTAGTATAAGACTCCACTACTTGGTGAAGCAATAAATGTCCTTAAACTTGAAAAAAGTAGAATTCAACCATTATATTCATCATTGATGGTGTACTTATCCTACTTCTGGAAAAGTCTTTGTAACAAAGATTTTTTTGATTTTTAAAAATTTTTGAATTTTTACACAAGTATGGAAAAAGAAGTTTAAAAATCTTTTGCAAAAAGGATTGTAATACTTCCCCACCCCCAAACAAAGAGATTGCTTTGTCCTCAAGGCTCATACTAAGCATAGGAAAGAGAGAAAGAAAGATATAACCATTAATGAACTAAAAATTCAAACCGCTTTATAAATTCTTGCCAACACAAAATTATCTCCACATACATAGAGATTACAAGGAATTCCATACTAAGACACAACTGAAATAAAATATGCTGAAATAAAGGACACTCAACAGAAAAAGGGAAATCCTACTTTACACAATTGCTTCCCAAACTTGACTCTTAGGAAGGCCATCCAACCTATCACGCCAATCAACTAACACATCTTTCATAGTACGTCAAAATACAAGATAAACAACTGTTAATAACAGTCGTTTTTAGGTACTTACGACTGTTATGGGCAGTCGCAGGGGGAGTTGTTAATTTCGGAGTGGTTTTTGCTAAACGACTGCTTATAACCGTTGTTCATTTAAATTTGAAACGACTGTTATTAACAGTCGTTAATAAATGACTGGTAATAGCAGTTGTTTTTGTACAGATGGGTCCAACCTAAAAATTTAATAAACGACTGGTAGCAGCAGTTGTTCTTCACAATAATTATTAATACAAAATACATGCTTTTCACGTGCTAGTAAAATCAGAGATCCTATGATGCACATGATCTACACATACTACCTGAAATAAACTATTTTAAACTTTATTAAAATCCAAGAACTAAACTAGTTACAATCCTGATCAGCCTGTATAATCAGCGTCAGGTCACAAGACATAAACAAAAGACCCACTACCACATACACCAACTCATTAGACACACCTATACATACACCATCACCATTCTTCTTCGTAATAATGATAATAACAACAAAAAATTCTCTTGACTGCAACGCAACTTCAGTAATGGTGATATAAAATTGGAAAGGAGATCAAACTATGCGTGTCAGGATCAGCAGCCAATCAACTGTATGTCCCACATCAATATCTCTGAATGTCTTGCCTATAACACCAAACAATTCAGCAATCCAATCATCAACTTCATCAATGATAACCTTACGTAGTACCCTCACTATTTGAAACTATTGTTCGAAAGGCAACAACTCTTCCACCAATATTTAACAACTCACATGCTTGTTGAGCTGAAATAGATTGTCCAGGCAATGAATTAATTGCTCCCTACAAAAATGAAGATATACATAATAAGAAACTCATTAATGTTGTGCAATGACTAAAGTTAATACTATGAGATCTTGCCCTGTGCTGTTGTACATTATAAGTGCCTAATATTCTAAACATGTTACTGTTAAACATTCTGTCACAGCTCTGGAAAACCATTTCAATGTGTGTTTTCTACCATAAGAATTATTTACAACCAAAAAGTGCAACCATGGCAAATTGGCAATAAATCATTCAAATAATAGATGTTGCAGTCACTAATCAAGCATGGAGAAGATTTCATGGACAGGGAGATTGATGAAAATTAAATGGATCAAAGAGATAGGAGATCATAAACAACAATAACATGTACTATATTTGGTGAAACATGTGAAAGGTACTGCCTCGTTATGGTTGAATATCAGAAGAGTCTGGAACTAAGGCAAGAAATTTCTTTCAATGATTTTTGTTCGACTGAACAGATACTATGGCAGAGCAATGGTAAGGTTCAGGTTGGTCAGGCCACTAGAGGTACTCTTCCAGGTTTTATGTTGGGTTGTATCCTCTCTTTTACGTGTAGTAGTTTACCTTGTAAGGGTGGGGACAAGGAAGCTGTTTCTTTGTATTAAAGAGGTGATGTACTTCTGGGTATCCTGACAATGCACTATCATAGTGTCATCTTGCTCAAGTCTTTTGTATAGTTAATGAAATTGTACTTTATCAAAAAAAAAAAAAAAAACAAAGTAATCACAAGTACATGGTATCACAAATCTGCATATCACCATTTGCTCTCTGCTTATTAGTTAAGCATCACAAGTATAAGGTTTGATGAAGGAACGAATTCATACCTTGTGAAATACAGGTGGGCTAGCAGAGAAATGCCTTAGCGACCTTTGAGCGCTTCCTTGTGATCCAAGCAATGTACTCCGTTGTTCCTGCATCTCCATGCGTTCCCTTCTATCTTCAGCCATTTGGCACTCCATATTATCTACTTGGTGCTGAAGCTCCATACGAGACATATACTCTTCTTGGGCTTTCTTTTTATAAGGAATCGCAGCTGTAAGAGTGGTCATTGAAACACCATGACCAGAACCTATTACCATACCCCTTCCATCAATTCCAAAAATCTAGAAAAAATATTTTACAAATCTCAGCTAATTCCTCGTAATAAATCTCAACTACATGTTAATGGACAAGATCATTTAATTCACTTAAACCTCAGCTATATATATAGGAGAACAAACCTCTACAACAGGATCATTATCAAGGTCTTCGCATTTGCTATTGGGGACACACGCAACAATGTCTTTGATCATTTGCTGGGTAAAACATGAATAGATCAATTATATCATATGTTTAGCAATTACAACTATAAAATTCTGAATTTTTCCTACCATTTTTTCACCAATCTCTTCATTTAAATAGGTCCCACCAGGCCTAGTATGAGTTTCCATAAACAAATCAGTACACGTGCCAGGTTCATTTGGATTATTTGCAACCTACAAGACAAAAATTGTGTAGAGAGACAAATATGAGAGATATAAGAAAAGATATTAATAACCAGCATGCAACAACAGCAACTAATGCCAAAATATAGGAGACTGCCCGTCTATGAACCAAGCAGTTAGTGTTCTAAATTTTGAAACTCCATTGCCAGATCTCCCCTCCTAGATGCCAGTAGCAAACACATGGTACTACGATAGAAAGTAGAAAATATATACATACCAATAATTCTGCAACCCTAGCTGCTCCACACCTACCACTTGTGTGTGGGTTGTTCATTTTTTTTTCTAGCAGCTTTGCCTTTTTTCGTGAGGCAAGCGTGCATCCTCTGTTGCTTCTATGTCAACAAAGATATACCAGGGTCCCCTTCTACGGACCTGCATTGCTCTTAAGTTTTTTTTTTTTTTTGTTATCTTCACATATTTGGTTCAGTTTTTACTTGCCAGATTTTGTACTTAAAGCTATACTTTCGGATAAATCATTTATCGTTTTATCTGACATCTTCTCAAACTTATTAAAAAGCTTCATGTAGGATAGAAAGGATGCTTCAATGAGACCTGTAAATGAATGTGAACATACTGCTTGCAATATTGATTCATAATGTGGACTGCCAGAATTCTCTCAAACTAGTTAAGTAGTTTCAACTAAGATTAAAAGGAATGCTTCAATCTTACTACGTACTTCAGTAATGTGAAGTGTTTATAGCAGCTTATTATATAGTCACCTATAATTGTAACCCTCTTCTTCTTTTGTGTAACATCCATTTATGTTTAATTTAAAGGGTCCCTATACATAAAAAGTTTTCACTCAAAATAACATTATTTATAAGCTGTAACCTATCAATCAAGGACTCCCATACAAAATTGTATGTTGCAGATCAAACCTGTAACGTAGAGGGAAAAGTTAACGAAAGAAAAGAATCGATGCAATTTCTCTTTCTCTTCTTTCGACACTATTTAAGAAGCTATGACAGTTGGGAGTATGCAAATTAAAATAAAGCAGATTCAGAGATTGAGATACACAGTAAGGGAACAAGTAATAAAAAAAAACAGATTTTGAAATTAAAATTTCAATCATTTAGAAACTGAGAGTATACGAATCAAAATAAACTAATGAAATAAAATTGTAACCTTTTAGTAATTGAAGTCATAGAGAAACAAAAACTAACCTAATTAAAAGAGAACTCTCACCCAAAATCTTCCCCAAAGCCTCCAACAATCAGCAACACCTCTAGCAATCTCGTTGATGGCTAATTGAAACTAATTAGAAGTTATTTAAAGAGGAGCATCCAGAAAGAAGCAAGAGGAAGAACCGATTAGTACCTGAAATTTTAACTTGCTAGTGGTTGAAATCAAGAAGAAGAAAGAGATCGATCCCGCTTCAAACCGTTCGTGTAGCTCAAAACCCTTTCTTTTTTTTTCTTTCAAGGAAAAAACGGAAACCCTTTTTATTTGAGAAAACCTATTTTTTCCAACTAAAGGCGGGGCATCAATTTTTAACATTTTGGGATGCGGGAGTAAGCGCCAAACCAATAAGTAAGAAACGACTGTCTCCATTTTCAAGAATGACTGTCTTTGTAAGTTGTTTGGATACGACTGCTACTAACAGTCGTTTATTTTGAGATGCTACAGTCTTCCATCCTCATTTCTGGCGTAGTGTTATCACATGCCAAGGACCTTCACCCTTATTCATAAACTCATCATCTCTATGCAAGATAGGATAATCAACATACTGAAAATCAGGCACCCAAGTGAATAGGCGATTTCTCCAAATATATCGATGAGTTGGATCCATAGGTATAAGGTTAGTCCAATCATTGTACCTTCCCTTCCAATCAGGATAGATCTCAAGGATAATATTACAAATAGCAGTAGGGTAAACAAGCTTATCCTGACCAAAGAGGAACACATTCCGGATACCATCTAAAATCCAGGTGGATAAATCAAGAGCATAAAAATCCTTAACAATATCAAAGACTGCATGCATAGTACTATCATTGACATAATCCAACATTTCAACACCCAACAAGTTCCGCAAAACCCATAAAGCAGCAGTAGCAACATTAGCAGGAAGACAAGTAGTAGGTGCAACATTAGGGTAATCATCAGGATGGAAGGAAAAGGTACACGGGCCAAAGTGATTAAGGTAATTATCTAAGACATCTACACGATTATCACAAACATAATTATCATAAGGAACGACCGGTTGGAAGACAAAAGGATTACCCAAGGCAAGAGAGATGGCAATAGCATTAAAAACCACAGGGGAACCATGCATAAGAACTTGGAAACCATCAAAAGAAAGAGCATCGGCAAAGGGTAACATGAGGTAAAAGTCTCTTACCATAGAAGGGGAATAAACAGCTCTAGGATCATAAAGAAATCCTTTCCAACCCTTGTCAAAAATCCCATCCCGAAAAGAAGCTCCATAATTCTAGAAAAATCTATCTCGGGGATAATCTCCATGCCACTAGGCATCCACAACTCATTCTGAACATCAGCCATTGCAAAAAAAAAAAGGAAAAACACCAAAAACCAGCACGAAAATCGAGAAAAATCGCACATAAACCAAAACAAAAACTGTTGTCAGGCCCGAACTTGACTCGAGATCAGATATGCCTATAAGGAACTCGACTCGAGATTGAGTGAATTCCAGAAAATAAAAAAGTTTTCTGATTTAGGCCCTACTTGGTTACCCCGCAAAAATTTGCATGAAATTTAGCCTAATTTAATATGCTTGAAACTCTTGATAATTAGTTTTATGAACAAAATTTATGTTAAAGTTTGGTGCTATTTCAAAAGTGCAAAATTTTTACACCTTTCTCTAATAAACGTAGTAGGGGACCATTTATGTTTATCTCATGTTTATGCAAGGTTTAAGTGGGGGACCAATAGGGTTTAAGCTAAAATAGGTGGGGTTCCATTCAAATCAAAAAGTAATCTTGGGAGGGACCACTCTAACTATAGATGGGTAAAAATTTGCCTTTTTTGCAGCCCACACAAACAGGGCCTTAAAGTGACGGTCTCCTAACTCTAGTTTGGTATTTATAGGCAAAAATGAAAGAGTTGAGCCCAATTAGGACATCAAAAGTTACCTATATCCTTATGGTTTCCAAAAATCAATCCCTAATCCTTTTTCTTTTAAAATATTTGGACTTCAGTCACTAGGACCAGAAAATTTTGAAAATAACTCCACAAGTCCAGATTTTTTGCACTAAAGCCCAAGAATGGCTAAAAATTTCAGAAAAGTACACAAGTTTAGAAAATTTCATCAATTTCATTAATATTTTGAAATAAAGTACAAAGAATGAAATTTAATACAAAAGTGCAAAGAACTAAAATAAAACAAAATACAGGAAAATAAAAACTACAATGGCTAATAACTCAGTATCTCAACCACATCGCTGACGAGGCTACGCCTGGCCATCGTCCAAACGAAGCTGGATGTCATCCACTGCATCCATGATCTCTCCCATACCTTTCCAGAGAAGCTGGAACAACTCCTCCTTGGTATGGAACAACTCCTCCTTGGTCGCCGAGCCTGTAGTGAATGGGTGCCTCCTCCTGAGGGTCCGACAACGACTGTCGACATAGGCAGACAGTCCAAGGTTGGAGACCTCGAGACAGACGACCGACTCTAGAGAGAGTGCAAAAAGAAGAGGCGTTTTCCAGTAGCGCAAAATACTCATCACCAGGCAGGGAAGAGGCGCAGAAGTGGCACGGGCGCTGGTGATGGTATGAAACAGGCGACGAACCATGCAGTAGCCATGGAGGTCCTCCTGGAGAAGCCGCAGGATGTGAATACCCTCAGAAAACAGCTCGCTCGTCCTTGTCGTCCAAGGACATTGGTGGTCAGCCAGTGAGCCACCAAGCCTTGGTTGACTCGGAGCCAACCGATCGAGATATGGCTGCTATACCGGTGAGCCACCCGGTCATCGACTAGAACAACCTCGATGACATCATGGGTCACCAGTGCAGCCTCCTGGTGAAGAGGAGCCTCGTCAAGCTCGAGTGTCGTGACTACAGAGACAGTCTCAGGCGTGAGTAGGTAACGATGGGCAGCATCCCAATTGACGAAAACGCCCTCATCGGTCAACTCCATTGACTCGTAAAATCGACGAACCATTTGAGGATCAAATGGCTCGTAATCAGAGCCAAGAAGCACAACCCAACCTCGGGCGAAAATTCTCTCTACAAACCCGCTCCCAAAGCGATTATCATTAAAAAGACGAGAGTAATCGCGTTCTCTAACAACTACTCGAGATCTCTGTCTAAGAGGCATGATAGAAGCAATATTTGGTATAGAATTGAAGAGCAAGAGGAGAGGGACAAAACCCCGTAAAAATTATTGAAATCGGACCACAGATGAGGGAGATCGGAGGGGAGAGAGTTCGAATCTGCCTCGAATCTCGAGTCGAGATTAGAATGGCTTGGAAGGAACTCAACTCGAGTTCTGGAAGGGAAGAAGACTTTTGTTGACTTGGTTTGACCCGGTTTTGACTTTTAAAATAACTTGACTGTGACTTTTCTAAAGATAACCATGGGTATATATAGACCAGTAACTTCCCCAATACGCACGACCCACTACAAAAATTAGTATAAATGACGGTTTTACCCCCAGAATGCGTAAGGGTAGGAAATAATTCAAATTTAATTTTGAAAATTCCGTGATAATGTATAAATATATTCTCGCGAATATAAGTACCATTAAGATGTCAAATAAATCCCAAAAATCAAGTAATAATTATCAAAATCCAAAAAATTGAAATAATTACAAATTTGTAACCGTAATAATCATTTAACTAAACAAACCACAATAGAGAATGGTGGGCCACGCCCACCCCCAAACAGAACTAGCACACAGATTCAAAATAGATAGTTTATTAGCCAAAAAACCACTAAACCCGGCAACAAGTAAGAAGCAAAAACGCACAATCGGGCTTAGAAGATACACAGAGGCAGCCCTAAGTTTAATGTCTTCAGCCAGACAGGGGGACAACCAGGATTCACTCCCTAGATAAACGCTACTCTAAACAAAGATACAGGAGAGATAAAATGCTAGAGTGGAATGCATGAGATCCTGATATCTAAGATACAACAAATAGTTTTTTAAAGTCAGATACTCGAGACTTAAAAGAAGATAAGAAATGACTTCCCCACCTCGAAACAGAGCGCGAAACAGGTCTGTTTGGTGATGACACTCGAGAGAAAAGCGTGGAGTGGATCAATTATACTCTGCCAGTAAGAGTTCGTTGACTATGGCCCCGACACTTTCAACGATACCTCTCAAAAGAGATAAAAGAATAGAGCAAGAGAGGGTCCGGATACCAACAGGTCAAAGGTCAGTCTAAATAAGTAGGGTCCTCTAAGAGAGTTTCTTAAACTTTAGGGGACCTTAATTCATGGAAATGCTTAAGACGTTTACCATTGACTCGAAATTCAGAATTGTCTCCAAGGTTTAAACATGTAATAGCACCATAAAGTGTTACTGCACACACAACAAAGAGACCTGACCAACGAGACTGTAGTTTACCAGGAAATAAATGTAGACGAGAGTTATATAGTAAAACTTTGTCCTCAATTTAAAAATCTCTACGTAAGATCTGACGATCATGTAGTTTTTTCATATTAGCTTTATAGAACTTGAAAAGATCATAAGCTACATTCCGAAGTTTCTCAAGCTTAGAAAGCTAGAGTTTTCTCCTCTTACCCGCCTGGTCGAGATTAAAATTGAGTTTTGTCATTGCTCAGAAGGCTCGGTACTCAAGCTCTACAAGTAGGTGACAGGGTTTTTTCAAATACAAGACGAAATGGAGACATGCCTATGGGAGTTTTGAAAGTAGTACGATAGGCCCATAATCCACCACTGACTCTACGAGACTAATCAACCTTTTCAGGGTCAATTGTTTTTTTCAAAATATTTTTAATCTCTCTATTGGAAACCACAGCTTGGCCATTGGTTTACGGATGATACGCAAGGGCCACTTTGTGAGTTACTCCATACTTTTGGACAAGTTTTTGAAATGTTTTATTGCATAAATGGCTCCCCCCATCACTAATGATCGCACGGGGAGCGCCAAATCGTGCAAATATGTACTCTTTAAAAAAATTTACTACAGTTTCTTGGTCGTTGTGCCTTGTGGGAATGGCCTCGATCCATTTAGAAACATGGTTTACTGCAACCAGAATGTACAAAAAATCATGACAACCAGGAAAAGGACCCATGAAATCAATGCCCCATACATCAAAAACTTCTACAGAAAGAATTGGCTGTAAAGGCATCATGTGTCGTCTAGTGATTTTTCCTAGTTGTTGACAACGAGTGCAGACTGTTCAATGCATATGAGTGTCCATAAAAAGAGTTGGCCAATAAAAACCACACTGCAATACTTTAACAGCTGTCTTCTTGGCACTAAAGTGTCCACCACAAGCATGCTCATGGCAGAATTTAAGGACCTCTTGTTGCTCCCAGTCGGGAATACATCGAAGAATGATCTGGTCAGGACAGTACTTAAAAAGGTAAGGGTCATCCCAGTAATAACACTTGGCATTAGCAAGAAATTTGGATCTATCTTGCTTGTTCCAATGACTTGAAAACTTGTTGCTGGTCAAGTAATTAACTATATGTGCGAACCATGGAGTATTCGATATTGCAAAAAGAAGTTCATCAGGAAAGTTGTCACACTACAACAGAAACTTCATTTTATATCGGCTAAAAATTGTTGTAAAAATGCAATTATATCAATTTTTAATTTTGGCCAAACCTATATAAATACCAGTGATATAAAAACTAAATGAAAACCGATATAAATAATTGTACTTATAATATCACTTACAAGTTACACAATATAATAAAAGTTAGGCTATTATACCCAAAAGAGAGTATAAAACGATATAAAATCTTATGAACCGATATAAATAATTATAGTTTTTATATCGGTTATTTTGATAAATCTGAACTGATATAAAAAAATCTGTTTTTAGGACATTTGTCATATCAGTTATAATTTAACCGAAATAAAAACACATTTTTTTTCTTTTAATTTTCATATATAAGCATGCAGGTTCATTACAATCTACACTGCATTTACATAATCCTGCATTTACAAGATATCCGTTCTCAATTAAAGTAATATAACACATAACAATAAGTAGTGAAATTCCATTTCATTTCCATAACAAAGTTGCATACATTAACATCTAGAATTTCCCCTTGTCAATAACACTACAAAACCCAATTCATTGGTTTTTGCATATTTACGATAAAATAAATAACGCAAAGAAAACGAATCGTCACAACCGAAGTTATCCTTGATAGCTTGGAGAAACTTCACAGTAACCTAGCTATAAATACCAAAAAAAAAAAAAAAAAAAAAAAAAAATATATATATTAAAAAAGAAAAAAAAAATAGATTGTTATCAATAGTAAATAAGAAACTAACTAATATAAGCTAAAACTTTCATGCAGAGGAAGTGATCATGAACAAGTTGTTTGGCCACATTAAAGGCACAGTCACATAAAAAAGAAAAGCTTGGAAATGAGGCGACATTCAATTTTAAGACTTATTATTAGACAGGGAACATACCATGGCTGAACAGTGGTAAAAAAAAGGGTAATAGCAGGGAGCACTATGTTAATTTACACTGCATCACCAGACCATGGAGTCTTATCAAAAGGTTGTTGAGGATTGAAACTGTACAAAGGCGTTAATGGCTAAGGACTGCAAATGTCAAAGTTTTGGCAGAAGTATACATGAAAACATAATATCACTTGCAACAATTTTACAAGCAACAGTAAGCGTGTTTTCGATGAAGGAATACAAAATTGGGGTTAGTTAGGAAAAAACTCTGCATGTTATTTCTATTCTATTGTTATGTTGGGTATTTCAAGGACTGACAGGGGTGTTTATTTTTGTGTTGTTCAGTGCATACAACATAGTCTTGTAAGGGTCTCATAATGCGTGTATGGTTTTCTAGGGCATGTACCTGATATTTTTAGGTTGTACCTTCTGGTTGGTTAATAAGAAAAAAAATTCTTAAAAAAAAAAAAAATCTAACAAAGTGAACTAAATAAGAATAATATTATAAAAATGTGTGAAGAACTTTCACCTTGTACGCTTGAAGAACTTTCACCTTGTACGCTTGTAGCCATGTCTAGTTTGTAACTCAAATGGGGCATACCTGTCCACATTAATGAGACACATTAGCAACTAAAGGACTTCATTAATGATTGAAACCAATTTTTCATGTGGGAAGTAGTCCAAAAGAAATCCAACCAATTCTTTTAGTCATTTTACTAGTATAGTACATTGCCACATCGTTTCGTTTGTAAAATGGAAAGATCATGCATGAGAAAACATTGGATATAAGGACTCCTAGAGTGGTCATGTATCGAGATGTGTATTACAACTAGGGGTTCTGATTGGGGCGGGGAAGGACGGGACAGGGGAATAGTAATCGGGGTCGAGGTGGGCCGGGGTAGGAGATCTAAAGCCCAGTCATCTGGGCGGGCCGGGCCAGGGTAGGGTAAAAAGTTAAGAAGCCTCCCCATCCCTGCCTTGTACATGTGGGGGGATGAGGAATGGGGCGGGGAAAGGGCAGGGAAAAAAACCCATAATTATTGTTTTATATTTTGATCAATTGCTATTTGTAATCAACTGATATTTTGATCAATTGCTATTTGATCATAGCAGTTTGATACTTTGATATCGGTTTATGTATGAACTTAGGTCTGCCAAGTGCCAAGGCCGCCACCATAGTTAAGTTCAAAATTGAAAATCATGATTCATGTTTGCATATTGATTTGGTTCTGCAGATCATTAATTTTTAGTATAATTAATTTTCAAAATAATTGAAATAGCCATCATAGCTCTGTTGAGTTAAATTCAAAGTCTATTTCAAATCTCAAAACCATCGATATACAGTATCACAAAGAAAACCAATAGTATAATATTTCACAAAAATTTGAATAATATCACTTCATTAATAATTTAATATCAAGGCTATTGTAGGGGTACTACATACAACATACATGTGGCACCATCTCTACCGTACATCATGGTGCCACATGTCATCATCTAATGGACTCTCTCTTGATGGCACAAGTTACAAAGTTAAAGCCAATTACTACAAAGATATTCTCTCATCATTACCGCATTAAATGCTAGGAATGGAGTTACATTGTAAGCCTATAAATATGAAGGCAAGCTACTCATTCTAGGCATGTTCTCATCTCTGCTCACATGGTCTGATGGCCTAATGCTCCCAACACGACCTCATGGTGAGGTCTCAATATCAACGACCTCCCCAATCTCTCATGATGAGACCTCACTTCTCAAGTCTCATCTCTCTCTTGAGCTCTCTCCATTATCGTGCTCCCATTTTGTATCACCACTACTATAATAAACTTCTTTCTCCCTCTCCGTGGATGTAGGCACAATTGCCGAACCACGTAAACAATGGTGTTCATGTTCTCTTTATCTTATTATTATTCATGTTATTATACATCATCTTTCATTAATGTATTGACCAACCTCACAAATATGAATAATAATAATACAGCTATGGATATAATTATAATTATTTTTAAATAATACCAATTCATATATAAATGTAAATTACAAAAGTGTGATGAAATAAATTTTTTTACAAAAGTGGGAATAAAAACAATCTAATCTAAAGTTTAAAATTCCATTTCTAATCCAATAATCTCTTCTTCCTTTTGGATTGCAATATTGCGGTCCTCGGCCACAAACCAATCTTTCAAACACACAGAGGCTTCAACCAAAGGAGGTACTAATCTACTTCGATAATCAGATAATACTCGTCTACGCACCGAAAATGCAGATTCTGATGCAACTGTAGAGACTGGAACCGCTAGTACATCCCGAGCCATCATTGAAAGAATGGGAAATCTTTGTTTGTTTGCTCTCCACCATGCTAAAACATCAAAATCTTTAGTAAAATCGGTAAGAATAGGTTCGGAAAGATACCTTTGTAGCTCATTTGATCCGGTCCCAGTAACATTACTTATTTGAGTTTGTAAAAAAGCCCATGCACTGTTGTGACCACTTGTACTTGGTGTAACAACATTATCTCCACTACTACTATTAGGTGTGTCAACAACATTATTTTGTGAAATCACAACATATTCATCATAAAGCCTAAATATTTCATTATGAACAAACTCACCAGTATCTACACATTTTATACCAGAAATACTATACTCAAAGTTATCAGAAATATTCTTCAACATAATGTCTAATGCAGTATATTTAGCTCTAGGATCAAGAATATATGCAATACCAAATAATGTGGGAGTTTTTCCCCAATATTTCAGAAATTTTATTTCCATTGATTTAACAAGACCCATAAACTGTTCAACATATCGATACTTTTGAAATATCACACTAATTGCATATAAATGATTTATAACAGAATTTGAAGTTGTATAATAAGCTCCAGAAAAATATTCTGTAGCTTCAACAAAAACATGCAAAAAATCTCGTAAAATTCCAGCTAGTAGCCAATCAGAATCAAGTACAGGTTCAGGACATGTTCTATCTTTAAGATAAGCTTTAATAATATTATAGTAAGGAAGTGCTTCATCTAACATGGTATAAGTAGAATTCCATCTATGTTTAACATCAGTAGGCAGCAGTACATGCTTCTCTAAAATGTTGATATCTTTGTGTTGAATTAAAAATAAAACCAAGATTTTCTTTAATACGAAAAATAGATCCTTTAAACCCATCATCACTTAAGCCATCTTTTACAATCAAATTTAGAATATGACAACAACAACGAACATGAGACAATCTACCATTTAAGGGAAGACCTGGTAAAGTGGTCTTTAAAATACCAAAAGCAGTATTATTATAACTAGCATTATCTAATGATTGAAAATATTTTTTCGTAAATACCCAATTTTTGGACTTTTTCAGTAATAAAACTAGCAATAGCATCACCGGTATGCGGAGAATCTATATTAGCAAATGTAACAATTCGTTTTTGTAATTTCCAATATTTATCAACATAATGAGCAGTAATTCAACAATATCCAATGTTTTGATTAGAAGTCCACAACTCAAATGTTAAGCATATTTTCCCATCAAATTCAAATAAATTTTGTTTTAATTTAGTCTTTCCGTCTTTAAAAACCTTTATTATATCACTTCTAACTGTATGTCGTGAAAAAGTAACAAATTGAGGACAAAATGACTCTTTAACCATTGATTCAAACTCAGGATCCTCAATATGATTAAACGGCAACTCTTTTTTTATTATATATTTAACAAGTCTTTTGCGAGCAACATTTTGACTATAAGTAAAGGCAACAATATTTCCAATCCCATCCTGAGACAAGGTTGGCTGACCTGCATCTCTCATACGTTTATTAACACAACTCTTAAGATGGTCATTAAGATGTCGTGTACCATCATTAGCTGCAGCCCCTAAAGATGTTTGACAAATTTTACATGCATCTCTAAGAACACGCGCACCCGTTTTAGGATGAGGACCAAAAAATGTAGTAAAATGTTCCCAAACATCCGCTTTTCTAGACTTTTTTAGTTTTCCTAATTTCTCTTCCTCTTCTGGACTATGATCATGATTCTTTTCTACAACAGGAGCTAAAGATATGGGATCACTATCATGGCTAACATGTGGGGTTGACATTATCAATCACAACTAAATATATAATTGCCCCTATATAATTTGACAAAGAATTAGAAAAGTGAGCAAGAATCAAACCAAATTATTAGAACAAGCTAAACTCTTCTCCGCTTTAATTCAACTAGATGATATATAAATTTCTATTTCTCAGAACACCAACAAACCTGAAACATAATATAACAACCCAAGTATTAAATCATAAAAAATAATAATAATATATTCTTCAATAAAAACAAATACAAATTTCATCTAAAGTATGATATCTTACCTTGTCAATTTATTATTTTCTTTATTCAGTTGGTGGAGTATGATTGATAGGAAGAATTATAATGCTTATTGGAGTGGAGGTGAACGAGTCTGGAGATTGACTTATTGAAAGATTTAATGAAGAGTAGATGATCCAAACCTTAGATTGAAATAATTTTGTAGTGGTAAAGATTGGTGAAGAGTTTGTTAATTTATAGTAGAGAATTAGAGATAGATAGAGAGACGTTGAGAGAGATCCGGTGAGAGAAATCTGGTGGAGAGAGCTGTTGGAACTTGGAGATGGGAGATCGAGAGATATTTGCAGATCTGATCGGGTAGAGAAGGCATGAATTGGGGTGGGGATTGGGGCAGGGAATTCGGGGCAGCCGGGGCAGGGCTTGGTTATAGAGAATAAAGCCCAACCCTGCCCTGCTACTACTTGGGCCAGGGACAGGGCAGGCTGTTAGTTGGGGCAGGCCGGGTGGGTAACATTAATATCGGGGCAGGGATCGGGGCAGGTCCGGGGAACGGTTATAAGTCAGCACTCCTAATTACAACCAATTACGTAAATAAGAAAATGGACGCAACATATAGAGGTGCCATTGGGTGCATCGTAGTAAAAATTAAACAGAGTCAGTAATTGTGCATTTGTCCATGGGAAGCATGAGCTGGATGGTCAAATAGAAGATAGAAAATTAGGAATCAGTACTTTATGGCTCAACTAGCGAAGGATAAGCATCAACCAGATTTTTATATATTTAATATATATATTATGGGTTGTATTTATCTGTTATCATATGGAGAAACCAAGGCTTTCATGGCGTCCCTATTCCAAGGTGCAATAGCATTTGGGTGATTTAATAATGAATCAATACCTAACTAAACACTTTATGATGTTAGGGTTATTTGAAAATCATTTTTGGTGAACTTAAAGTTCTATACATCTAGTAAAATGGTGGCCGGCAGGGTGAATGCTTTGGTGGGTTTAACATGTGATTGAGGAGCTTTTAATCAAGTTAGCTTTCAAAGAAAGAGAATTAGGAGATGGGTTAAATGGGCAAGTTTTCATGGATGGGTATGTTTTTTTCTGTATTAGAATTCTTATGGAGATATACAGTTTTACACTTCAGTTCTACTCATTGGGATTTTGGTTCTAAGTAGTTCATATGATATACAGCCCACAAAGGTTATTAATTTGATTGATTGGGGTGGTGATGGCCTGGTTATAATTGATTTTCTTTGGCTGAGACATGTTAGTGTTCCGAGTATATGGAATTAGATGATATGGCATGGTATAGTAAAGAGCTTGATTTTAAAGAGATATAAGATTCATTGAAGGTTCGATACTATTGCATGAACTAAATAGTACAAATGATGGTTCGGAAAACTTAGGATCGAGTGGGGCGGCACTGTGATTTTTAGCACATGGAAAGTAGCAATTTAAAGAAAATAAACTGCATAAAAATGAGGGTTGGATGAGCTAATAAATCTCGGCAATTGGCCGGTGAAATGTTTAGCGTGTGGATTGATTAATTAAGTTGGTAGCCAACTGCTAATGCGAAATGATGTTCTCGGTAAACACTTCTCCCATAGTTGTGAAATGATAGTAATTTGGATGTCCAGAATTAATTCAAAATGAGTGCTTCAAACTTAAAAAGGAAGTAAAGGAGCTAGCGAGGAAGAGCCAAGAGGTAGGGACTTACATTTCTTTTATACTGTCTTTTTATATGTCATATTTTAAATGTTGCAAATTAATTGATATATTATTGATAATAAAAATGCATGCATGGTTTTGTTTGGTATATATAGTTACTCGTGGTTTATCGGTTATAGTTTTTATTAAATGGATTAGTTACAGATATCATGTGTTTATACTGAAGTTATTAAAACAGTATATGTATATTGAAATGGTTTTATAAACGGAAAAGCTATTGAAGTTTTTATTGCATCTCTTTTCTAAGATGGGAAAAGAGAGATGTATTTTGTATGTGGGATGTGGGATCCAAGTTGTATGTTGGTATGGTGTGAGGTTCCTGAATTGGGAATGATCTGGGTGCTTACACGAACATATTATTGCAGATCGGATTATAATCCCTTTGGCTTTGGTCCGGTTAGGGTAGTCGTGAATAGGACTGGTTTGATGGTTCATAAATTCAGAGACTCGTCACACATGCCAGATTAAATTAATTATTATTAAAAGACACCCTCTATATATATATATATATATATTGTATCATGAGGCGGTCTGGCAAAGGATCCGTGAATTCCTACAAAGAAGGAATTGTTGTCATATTCTAGAGATGACAGTTCTTTCTAGGATTACATATGCAGTGTTCACCTTTAGACGGTGAATGGACACTTTCTAGAGGCGAACATTGTAAGATGTTTCCGGGAATTTCTCTTCTACCTTCCTAGATTGCCACTTTTAGTGGTATTTGTTGTGGATGGTTAGTGTGTTGTGGGGGTACATTCTACCTCGAGGAGGTTAGACGCGGGGAGTGAGAGGTAGTCCACTCCTGGACGTGTGTCAGGATCCTCAGTAGTCTACAGTCGTCAAACGGTTGACCACCGTGATAGGTGATTTTCCCTCTGGAGTGTCATCGTCAGAGGGCCCACCTGAGCCCTCAAAGAGGGTTAGTGTTCTCGAGACACAAAACGGTAATCACCCGACCGGATAATCAGGAACTAACGGTGCAGTTTCACACCGGTAAGTACTGAACTAAGATATTGTCTGGGACTGCATCAACACTCTGATAGGATACAGGTACCCGACTTATTGTATGAATGCTTGTATATTATTTATTATTTACAGTGGAAAGTTACTTTCAATTATTAAAACTTGCATTCTTTCAAATGTTTAGTATGATTAATCGCTATGCATGATTAATTAGTATATTGAAAATGTGAGTCACTACTAAGCAAGTGGGAATGCTCACCCTATCATTAATCCATTTTCAGTTAAACAGTTGCTCGAGGATAGATCGATTCAGCAGATATGGTTGTACGGAGGTTACAGAGGGTATTGGTATAAGGGTTCGTATGATAGATGTACTTAGTTTCTTTTATATAGAAGTGATCACAGTTTGTATTATTATGTATTGTATTAAGTTATGTATTTTTAAAGCCAATTATATATATTAATATCATTCAGAATCTTGTATTATTATATGATTATCATGGGTTAGGTTATTCTAATACCTCGAGATCTGACATTGAGTCATGGGGATTCGTGTTACGGTTTTGGGGCGTTACAATATGTCTCTATCCTTGCGAGCTCCATTATCTTAAATGAAAATTAACAAAGTTATTTCAACAAAACTGGATTAAACAAATAATGATTATATTATTGATTATAGTATTATAAACAAGTATGAAACCTTAGCATCAAAAGACTGAGCAGGATCCTCCATAAAGTGTTTCATGAACTTCACTGTATATACCCCACATTCTGTATTACCTTTTTGCCTAGGGCACTACATACAAACAAATCCATTGTCATATATAATTTTAAAAAATGAGTTAATATTGGGTGCATCACTTACTAGTACTATACCTTCACAGTTTCCCATTGTGGGTTACTTGCCATTTTTTTCATCTTTGAGAGCAAATGAACTATTAGTGAGTGAAAATAATATGGTTAAATTCATAATTAAAAAAAAATCAAAATATACTTTATATTCGGAATAGGGGGATTTCATGGATTTCCAAGAGAATCCAACCATAGTATTCGATATGATGGTATGTCGATAATTATCAAAACCCAGTGCCAACTGTAGCCAAGAAAATTAAAATAAAACTCAAAAACTAATTAGGTAACATGGTTGATACATCAAGAACCAAAATGTAAAGTTTATCTCAAAATCCAGGTTAGTATATATGCACGCAAGCAATATAAGCTTCTTTTTTTTTTTTGCAAGTACGAAAACAACCAGCAAAAACAACCATTTTTTGTAGAATCAAGCAACAACAAAATATTCATTAGGAAATAGTTGAAGACAACAACAAAGGCTGGCAGGTTGCGTAACAACCTTGGTGGGTGCATTAAGTATAGGTTGTGCCTTTAGTGCACACTGATCAAGGGTGCATTGTTATATTTTAGGTTTGAAGTTTATGTAGTTATCAAAGGAAAATAACACACTTAGATCATGCATTAACTCGTCAACACAGTTGAATATTGTGGCTCGTGTAGGCACAAAGGCTTCTTATTATCTGAGAAGGATGTCATATGCAGGTACAAAAAAAATAACTGAAAACAGATATAGTTGAAGGAATGATTTAGAAGAAAATGTAAATATAGAACAATAAACACTTACCCTTGGTTGAAAGGAAGTAAAATAAGTTGGTTCTTCTTTCTAGTTTCCAATCTTGCGGTCATATGTTTAAGCTTGTGTTTGTCGTCTTTAGCTTCAAATCCAACAAAATTTGCAGGATTTGCAAACCCATATTTTCCTAGAGAATCTCGATAATGGCCATACAAAAACCTACACAAATGGTACAAAAACAACATCAAATTTAATAACAAACACTTTTAGAAAAAAAAAGTTTAGTAGTTTACCTTTAATATGCTGCAATGGAGCTGAACTCTAGTTCATCAAGCTTACAAATGTCGATTATGTCTGACTTTGAAACATAACAAAATTCCATGGTCTCTTCATAAACCCCTTTCTCCATAGGTATACTTATATTTTGTGAACACATCATCTCCTCTACCAACTACCCAAAACCTCTCAACTGTTTCTCCCCTTTTTTACTGGTTGAACCACTTGAATTGGATACTTCCTAGATGAAAATCAATGAAAGAATAAATTTTATGTAGAACTCTCATAAGGAAAAGGGTATGTAGAAATCTTATGGTTAGGGTATGTAGACCCTTTAAACTATATCATTATAATTATTCATTTTTACCTTTGGTTTACCATTCATTACATCCTTTTTTCTCTACAGAGAAATCAAAATACATATAATTAAGTCAAATTAAATTAAAATCAATAATATATATATTTTACAACTATTTATTGTTTACCTGTTTAGCCTTTTGGTTTCCATTTGTTGCATCCTTTTTTCCCTAAAGAGAAATCAAAATACAAATAATTAAGTCAAGTAAAACAAATAGCAATAATACATATTTTACAAGTATTAATTCTTTACCTGTTTATCACCATCAGTTTCACCGTACCATTCCTACATAAAGTCCAGTTGAAAAATATTTAAAATCGATACAAGAAATATATATAAAATAAAGCGATAATAAGCCAAGTCTTACCTTATCAGTTAGTATGACAAATTGTTTAGGCCAAGCCACGAATGCCTTGTGAGCATCTTCGACTATTTCCATATCACCTGCAAGTACTGGAAGAAGGACTTTTGAACACTTAACCATGTCGATGGACACTCGTACGTTGTCCTTGCCTAAAGGAATATTATGGATTTTTTTTTCGGGTCCATGCTTTCCATAGACAGTACCCTTAGCGACAATCTTGTCTTTTGATTTTAAAGCCAAACTACATTTCTGTCATAATACACAAACAAGTATAACACAAGGTATGGTTGTATTTTCAATTTTTCAGTTAGTTAGGAGTAGCAGGTTTTGGACAAGTTCTTGTAACAGCAAAAGCTTAAAACACTGTACCTTAGATGTAAAGAGCGGAGGAGTTGATGATGGATTTGACGATCCCTTGTTTGTCTTTGTAGTCTTTTGTATCTTTGTAGTAGCACCATCTTCCTGAAACCGGCACGAAGTGGTTTGACATCAATTTTGTGACAAAGTGTCCTTGGTTATCTCGCCTTGAATTCATTGTTAGGAAAATCAAGATGTACGCATGGTCGTCTCGTGTCCTTCGTGTTTCTTAGATTCTGTCCAGGAAAAGTTATTGGGTTCTGGACGTACGTACCGAGTTAGGACGTACGTACGTCCACTGAAGCAGCAAACTTCTTTTGGTCAGGACGTACGTACGCAGTTAGGACGTTCGTACGTCCAAGTAGGCAGCAGACGAGTTTCGTATGAAGACGTACGTACCGAGATAGAGCGTTCGTACGTCATGGTAGGCAGCAGGCTTATTTTTGTGTGGCGACGTTCGAACGTCATATCGACGTACGAACGTCCAAAGTCGGTTTGCCCTATTTCGGCCCATTTTCCTTGGTTTCCAACCCTAAGTATAAATAGGGTTTCTCTTCCATAGAACAAGTCAGTTCTTTGGCCGTCCATCCTTCTTCTAGTTCATGTGTTTTGGTTAGGTTTTTGATATTGAAAGTGTTTGTGGCTATTGAACTCAATTCCCTTTCTTCCCCCTTTTCTCAATTCATATCTTTGTGATCTTTAAGAGGTATTGTGAATTCGGCTTCGAGTCTTCTTGTGTGTTCATCAAGAAGTCGAGTGTCTTGTGCGTACATCAAGATGCTCTGGTGAAGTCAAGGTGTTAGAGATAACCAGGAGTATCAACTCGCAGTGAGTGCAGGTAGTTGATAGGTTTGTACATCTCTTTTCATCTAGTGGATTATTTTGTTGTCGCGAGGACAACCGTGGACGTTTCCCTGTTTGGGTTTTACCACGTTAAAAATCTCTGTGTGTTATTTACTTTCTGCGTATTGGTTAATTGTTTGTTTGAATTTACAATTGTTATACTAGCACTATTTGTAGTTTCTCAATTGGTATCAGTCGCTGGGGGCTGGTTAAGGAGCGTAAAGGCTCACGCTAACGATCAATAGTGCTTTATGGAATCTCACAAGACTGCTACTTCAAGTCTTCCTCCACAATTCAGTGGAAAGGACTTTGGTCATTGGAAAGTACGTATGCGAGCTTATCTCCAAGCATTAGGAGAAGAAGTTAGGCTTTCTGTTGTCACAGGGTGGAAAGAACCTCTGACTACTACAGGTACTGATGATACTGCTGTTACATCACTGACGCCACGTGAAAAGTGGACGCCTGAACAGAAGTTGTTGGCAAATTATAACAACAAGGCACTCAATGCTATTTTCATGGCAATAAATGCTAGTGAGTTTCGTCGGGTGCAAGGCTGTGAAGAGGCTAAAGATGCATGGAACAGGCTTATCTGTACACATGAAGGTGACGAAACAGTCAAAGAAAGTAAGCTGGAACTGTTAACATCTCAGTTTGAGAATCTACGGATGGATAATTCTGAGACCTTTGATGATTTCTTTATTCGTCTCCAAGACATCATCAACTGCAGTGCGGCTATTGGTCATGCATATACTGACACACAAGTGGTACGTAAGATATTGCGTGCTTTGCCTCCTCGGTTTCGTTCACGTAAGGATGCCATCACTGAGAGTAATGTGATTAAAAACATGTCCATCGAGACACTTGCTGGGAAACTAAGGACATGTGAGATGGAACAGGCTTTGGAAGAACCTTTGAAGAACAAATCTGTAGCATTCAAAGCTACATCGTCTAAAGAACCTTCCACAGGACCTTCTGATGATGAAGAGCAGGATGTGGATGATAACTATGCGTTTTTGTCACGTAGCTTTCAGAAGATTCTGAAATATCAACAGAATCGAGATCCTCGAAAGCGATTTCCTGATTCTTCAAATGCTCCTAGAAGTCGTGGTTTTGAGCGGTTCTCTGTGGATGGGAGAAGAGCTCGAGTTGATCGTAAAGATGTCCAATGTTACAAGTGTCGTGATTATGGACACTTTGCAAATGAATGTGACAAGAAGGTGGATCGCAAACCTGGTGATAATTCCAAAGCGAACCTCACAGTAACATGGGATGATTCAGATGAAGATGATGATGGGAATCTCTCACATGTTGTCTCCAATTATGTGGTCTTCAGTGCATCCCTGGATGAACATCCAGGAGGTATTGTATCCTCTTCTGCTGATATTATTGTTTCTGATTCTGGTGTTCATGCTACTACTAGTGAACTATGTGATATGTATAAGTTTTCCATGCAACAAGTAAAGTTGGTTGAAAAAACTAACACCGTCTTGCAGGATCAGGTAGATAGTCTTGGACAGGATATATGCAATCTTACAGATGATTCCACCATGTTGAAGGAAGAATTTGTGAAGGAAAAGGAGGATTTCCAAGTGCGTATTGTCACTCTGGAAAAACTGAATAATGATCTGGAGACACGGTATCGATCCCTTGTACTGGAGCATGAGAAAGTAAAGGCTGAGTTGTTTGCTGCTAACAAACAACTGGTTGGGTTTGGTAAAGCAAGTGCTAATCTAAACTCTCTATTGGGAATCGGTAAATCCCATTCAGATAAATCTGGTTTAGGTTATGACACATCTGTTCCTCTTGCTACTGCTAGCACTTCCCGCACTACCTTTGTGCGACCAACAAGTGTCACTATTCCTGCTCCTGTGCAGGTGTCTAGTGTGGTATCACCACCCAAGGGTACTCATGTAAAGCATGTTCGGAAAAAGAACTCTAGACACAAAGGCTTTAAATGTCTAACATGTGGTCGCATGGGTCACACTTCTGCTTTTTGTTGGAATAATTTGTATCCTACTCATCATCCTTCTTTTGCAGGTAATTCATATTGGAACAAGTCTTATACTTTCTCCATGCAGGCTCCATACATGTGGAATGGCTATGCTCCGTGGGGTTTACCCAGAACTTCTCCTTATGGAAACCGTCCTCAACCAACACCCATGCCTACTCCACCACCACATTTCTGGGATAGGAGTATGGATGCATCCAGGAAAATAGTATCTCACATGGCTCGGTTGGTTGAACCAATGCCTTTATCATGGTATCTTGACAGCGGTTGTTCGCGTCATATGACAGGTGATAAGACTCTGATTGATAACCTGACTCTTGGTTATGGAGGTAAGGTTAGGTTTGGTAATGGTAAAATGCTTCCGGTTGAAGGTAAAGGTAACTTTTCTGAGGTTGAATCGCTCAATAGTCATGAGCTTCTTTTTGTTAAGGGTCTTAAGTCCAATCTATTGAGTATTAGTCAGTTATGTGATGCTAAATTTAAGGTTGTGTTTGAGGATAATAGGTGTGATGTTTTTGATTCCAATCATATCTTGGTGTTAACTGGTAGTCGCTCATCTGACAACTGCTTCATTGTCACTACACCTCTTCCGCATTCATATACCTAATGTGTTCATTGGAACTGTCTGTGTTTAGGATGTTTAGGTTTGGTCATTTATTATTGTTGTTGGTATTGAGGACATACTACTTTCTCTATTGTGTGGATTCCATTTTACAGATGTTTCTAGTTTGGCGTCCTCAACAGTCTTTGTGTCATGCATAGTTGTAGGGATACATTATACTCTCTTCGTATTGGTAGTTTCTTGCATGATGCATTTACATGTGGTTGGCTTTTTTTATACCTGCATAACTCCTGTTACCTATGGTTTCGTTTCATGATCGTTGTTTGTCTTTTATATCTTCTCACCTCTTGTAAGTGGTCAATTACTCACAAAATCTCCAGCCATTTGAATGTCTTGAGAGCATACTCATTTGGCTAAGAACCCGTTGGGGCTGTGAGGGTCATGCTCTGACGGATGCACTCAGGAGATGTTAGTTCTTGTGTTGCACGTTATCATGGTATTGCACTTCTTGAGTGTGTTTTGCCGAAAAGATGTAGGCTACACCCTACCCTCGTGTTCTGGTAAAAGATGGAGATACTTTCTACTCCCACACGGGAATGGCATTTTTTTTTTTTTTTTAAAAAAAAAAAAAAAAAAAAAAAAGGAGGGAAATGTTAAGTGTCTGTCACACTTGTCTAGTTGGAAGACAAGAAAACTAACAATTTTTCTGTGGTTCCTTGGTTTTGTTGTGCTCGGGTTCACCTTCTCCTTGGTCTAATTGCAAAAGACTTTCAAGGTATTCAATGATCATTTTTTTTAGTTTGTCTCAGGAGGTTGGTATTGGTCTATCCGGTTCTTCTACATGCTTGCATCATTCTAGTAAGTGCCATGTCAGGGTGTATAATGTCGCTCTTCGATTTTGCATTTTCCTTAAGGTTGAGGGCTGTTTATGCTGTATTCGGCTGTGATTGGAATCCTTATGATTAGTAGAAGTGTTTTCTTGTGATGTCTCTCAATATTTGTTCTTGGTAGTTCTTTGGTTTATTTTCTGACTGGTTGGGTGGTTTTTCATTTTTTTATTTATATATATAGTTTAACACACAAAAAAAAAAAAAAAAAAAAAAAAAACACAAAGGGGTTCGTACGAACGCTTTCAAGACGTTCGTACGTTTAGGTGGGCAGATCTTGTTCAAACGTACGAACGCTCCTACGACGTACGAACGTGATCTTCACCAGATAATTAGTTTTTGGGTCCCGACGTTCGAACGTCTTAAGAACGTACGAACGTCTGTCATACAGTCCGGCCCAATTGTGTTTAAATTCAAATTTTTTGAACCAAAGGCTTACTGTTACATCAAATTGTGTTGTGTTTCTCTCTCGCACGAACATAAGGAGATTTCTCTTGTTCTTTCCTTTCCCTTTCTCTCTCAACTGCCTTTCGTCGATTTATTCTTGCTATTTTTCTCTGTGATTGTTGCTGTTCTTCCTTAGTGTGATTTGTCGTTGTTCTCCGTCTTGCAAGTAAGTTTTTTTTAAAACTTCTTGGTTCTTCTCTATCTATGATGTCTTGTCAAGTGATGATTATTTTTCCATTGTTATGGTTGTGCACATTTATGTTTTTTTTTGGGAATATGTTATATCATGTTGTTTTGCTTATGTGATTGGTGTTCGTTTCTTTACTTGAAATGTGTGGATGGGTTGTTCTCTCAATGTCTTGTTTCTTCCTCTCTTATTGTTTATGGTTAAGAATTGTGTTTAGGGTGCTCACCATTGCTACATTGTTGTCACTCGCATGTTTCAAAGTTGTGCACATCAAGTGTTTGTTGAAATGCCTCAATGGTTTTTTATTGGTTTTTCTGTCAATTCTCTTACATTTTTGTTTTGTGCTTGTGTAGACAATGGCTTCTAAGCGCGCACGCACCACTCCCGTCTCCACGGCATCCACGTCTAAGGGTGCATCATCTTCTCGCGCTCCGCGGGGTCGAAGCTCCACTCCGGCCTTGTCGCCTCCTCCCACATCTCTTGGTGCTCATCCTCGAGCAAAAGCTATTGTTCCTGAGCGATTCTTTGACTTGGCAGACATCGCTGCTACTCCTCTTGGGGCTACTCAGCTTGGCAACATATCTCTCTTCTTTGAGACTCGGAATTGGCTAAGGGTGGCTCAATCAATCACCAAGTACTCGGTTGAGCATACAATAGCTTTCTATGAGACAAAGACACCCTCGCAAAATCGCTCGAGTTTTTCGGTCTTGATTGAAGGTCGGCGATACACCATTTCTCCTAAGGTGATACGCGAGGCGTTGGGTATTGATGGTGACTTTATTCCTGAAGATGCTGTTTCTGTCAGATGGCCCGTTCCGGATACAATTCAAATTGACTTTGTCAATCAGGTTCAACAGATGTTTATTGATGGTGTCACGGAAAGGTATCATGCCAAGCACTACAGCGCCATCCTCTTGCACATGGTTGCCCATTCCAACATCTACCCCTCCAAGGGCAACAAGATTATCATGACCGACGACATGGTCAAATTGGTGGTCTGTATGTCGGTGCACCATCTTCATCTCTCTGAGGTCATCTACACTCGAATGCTTCAGATCGATGCAGCTAAGGGTACTCTTCCTTTCCCTAGCTTTATAATGACTATACTCAAGCACTTGGGTTTTCAGGGACAGTATATGGGGGTGAGCCCTCCAAAGTTTGTTGGCCACGATTGGGTCAACGCCATCAAGAAGGGCTGTCAGTCTCGAAAGTTGGCCTTTGAGTCCTTGGGTGCGCGTCTGACGCATCACCTCATTTGGGGAGGCAGGGCTCTTGTTCGTCATGATGAGTTTGATCGGGCTTTGACCTCTGGACGCCCCATCCCAGCCTCTGCTAGGGGCAATCGGGCTGTTGCAGCAATTGATGCTCGGGTTTCCTCTCTCCGACGTCATCAGGATCATATGGATGCTCGGTTGGATCGTTTTGGGGTCATTCTTTCTCGTCATGATGTCATGATCAGTGATATTCATGCGATGAACGTTGCTCAGATGCGTCATCTACAGCTGGACTTCACTCCCACAGACGTGCCTCCGTTTCCGGAAGAGGTGCCTCCTGTTCCTGGTGAGAGTGATGGTGATGACTCAGAGAGTGAGGACGAGGGTGATGGTGAACCCAGTGATGGTGCCTCGGAGTCCGAGTAATTGGTTTTATGGCTTCCTCTTCACATTTTTGTACTTAACTCTTTTTTTTGCTATATTGGTTTGTTTCTATTTTTTTGGTATTGTGCATGTTCTTGGATGTTGCTATTTTCATATTAGTTCAAGTTGGTTTCTTTGTTTTGCAGTAAATTTTTCTTTGGTAATGGACCTCTCTTATTGGGCCCATGATATGTTTACCCCTATTTTTCCTATAAATAGGGAGTCTTTTTTCTCTTTCACTCCTATTGTGTCTTCTTACTTCTTGCTAGTTCTCTCTTTGTTCTTCAGAATCCTCTATGGCAGAATATGAACTTCATGGAATTTTTGTTCCGACTGTTGGTTATGTGTCGTTCATGGTGATGGAGTACAAGAACAATGCCAAGGTTTGTCGTTTATGTCGCGTTCCCCATGGATATGACTATATTCATCGACCTTTTCTTAATCCTTGTTTGGTTCGTGTCAATCATTGGGAGAGATTACCGGGACATCTTCAAAATCATATCTTGGAGTTGGTTGGTTATCCGAAGGTTCCGGGACTTGCTGCTCCACTTACCGACTGTGGCTTGGACAGCAGAATTTAGGAGTTGTTTTGTACGAGTGAATGGCTGGAGGATTATGATGATCATGTGATTGCTCGGTGGAATAGACCTTCGGCTCGTGCGGAAGCTTACTTCTCCCAGCTTCCTCTCGGTCATTGGGAACGGGTTTTTCGAATTCGTTAATTCAAGCCTTCTGTTTTTGTCGTTTTGCCTTTTATGTTTATGGATTTCTCTGTTTGGTTATTAGTTGACTTTCTGAACTTTTAACAGTTGGATTAGTTTTATATTTTTATATGTTTTGTATTCTTCGTTTGGTATTGATTTCTTTTTCTTGGTTATTTGTTTATTGTTGGTTGGTTATTTTGTTGGTTATTTTGTTCACTTGTTGTGACAAAAAGGGGGAGATTTATGACTCTAATTACTAACAATCGTCTTCTTGTTGTTAGGTTATTTTTGGGTCATGTTTCAGGTATGCTACACGTATGGGGGAGTGAACGTGTTGATGATTTTAGACGTTATATTGTTATGGGGGAGTTCGAGTGCCAAAAATATTTTGGAGCTCATGAAGTATGGGGGAGTTGCTCGAAGGAACTTCTGTTGAATCCTTGATTGCTTCGGAAGTTCCTAGTTGCTTCCGTTCGATCTCTGATGGTTAAAGCATCTTCCTAAAGCTGGATAACAAGAATTGGTGACTTGTTATGTGTTTCTATTTTGAGTGTTTTTGTAGGCATGTTTTATAAATGCCATGGTTTGGGATTGTAAGCACGTTTTATAAGTGCTATTAGAGTCATAGGTTTTTGTCACAAAATCAATGTCAAAGGGGGAGATTGAAACCGGCACGAAGTGGTTTGACATCAATTTTGTGACAAAGTGTCCTTGGTTATCTCGCCTTGAATTCATTGTTAGGAAAATCAAGATGTACGCATGGTCGTCTCGTGTCCTTCGTGTTTCTTAGATTCTGTCCAGGAAAAGTTATTGGGTTCTGGACGTACGTACCGAGTTAGGACGTACGTACGTCCACTGAAGCAGCAAACTTCTTTTGGTCAGGACGTACGTACGCAGTTAGGACGTTCGTACGTCCAAGTAGGCAGCAGACGAGTTTCGTATGAAGACGTACGTACCGAGATAGAGCGTTCGTACGTCATGGTAGGCAGCAGGCTTATTTTTGTGTGGCGACGTTCGAACGTCATATCGACGTACGAACGTCCAAAGTCGGTTTGCCCTATTTCGGCCCATTTTCCTTGGTTTCCAACCCTAAGTATAAATAGGGTTTCTCTTCCATAGAACAAGTCAGTTCTTTGGCCGTCCATCCTTCTTCTAGTTCATGTGTTTTGGTTAGGTTTTTGATATTGAAAGTGTTTGTGGCTATTGAACTCAATTCCCTTTCTTCCCCCTTTTCTCAATTCATATCTTTGTGATCTTTAAGAGGTATTGTGAATTCGGCTTCGAGTCTTCTTGTGTGTTCATCAAGAAGTCGAGTGTCTTGTGCGTACATCAAGGTGCTCTGGTGAAGTCAAGGTGTTAGAGATAACCAGGAGTATCAACTCGCAGTGAGTGCAGGTAGTTGATAGGTTTGTACATCTCTTTTCATCTAGTGGATTATTTTGTTGTCGCGAGGACAACCGTGGACGTTTCCCTGTTTGGGTTTTACCACGTTAAAAATCTCTGTGTGTTATTTACTTTCTGCGTATTGGTTAATTGTTTGTTTGAATTTACAATTGTTATACTAGCACTATTTGTAGTTTCTCACTTCCAACTAGATATTTGATAAATAAAGTCAGTATCAATACAGTATACGAAACTATATTACCAATCAGTAAGATCACAAAGTTTACCCTTTGACCATTTGTATTATCACTTCTAACACTATTTGACGCAACCATTGCTGAAACACGTGGAGAGTTAAGCGTATCTTTCTCTTTTAAACATTCTTCCAAATACCTCACCCGTTCTTGATATTCTTTTTTCTGTCTTCGTTCTTCCCGCAATTGGTCTTCTAACTCATTTCTATAATCTTTGGAAGAGCGTTTTGGAATTTTGAAGTAAGTTGTTGGAACTACAAGCCTCCCTTCAGCCCTAACTCGACCACAGTGCTCTGGTGTACCCAATGCCATTGTGAGAACGTCATTTTTTCCCTCTGGTTTGAAAGTACCCTCAGCTATCTTCTTGTTTAAATCGTGCTTAAAACACATAAGGATATTACTGAAAACTGTAAACTAATTACGAAACCAAATCATAAAATTAAGTTTATTCCGAAGTTTTAGTGCACAGAAGCTGATCACTTACAATTTTATCCACTACTTCCCTTGTGGCATCATTGCAATATTCTCCATTCTTAGTTTGACGTGTCAATTTCCACTTAAGACTTCTGTCTTCATGATCAATAAAAATCCCTTTATCTGCTGACTCTTTCTTCTATAAATATAAACCATAAAAAAAAGATTCAGTCATTCATCAGTCACTAAATCCCATTTTTATTTTATAATTTAAAAGACATTCTTGCATTAATATAATTACCATCTTCTTTTCAAGACTGACATATCCTAAGTGTTTAGTCGGCATCTGTACTCATTCTTTGCTTGCCTTTCAGATTGTAGCTTGCTCAAATTCTGATAGATTTAAAAGGGAAATATTGTAAGTGCTTAGTATAAAACATGCAAATCGGATAACAAAATTAATTTTTACTCTGCCAACCCAAGTAAAGAAATTCATATGCAAACCTGAAATTCTGATGTCAACCTTGAATTCACATAAGTTCTCGAATCAGTTGTTGGAATGAACTTGTACTTTTTAGGCGGCTTTCGAAGCTTTCTCGAATTATTTCTGTTGGGAGTAATGTATTTCCTGGTCAAATAAGTCCTAAAGGTCCTCCATTTTACACCAATAGAGGATATAACATCATCTGATCTTGTATTCAGGTCCAACACAAATCTTTCGTACATATAGAAAAGAAATATAAACGATTAGCTTTCAAGTATTACAGCTGCTAGCTCACTCATGTGGAGGAACCAACTATCTTAATATAAAAAAGGAACATAATTATTTTCATGGCAATAGTGAGAACCCAATATATGTGCAATATAACAATAGTAAGGCAAACAATAAAGCAGTAAACAAATAAGGAACACACAAGAATTTTTAACGTGGTAAAACCCAATATCGGAAACGTCCACGGTTGTCCTCGCGACAACAAATAAATCCACTAGATGAAAAGAGATTTACAAACCTATCAACTACCTGCAATCACTGCGAGTTGACACTCCTGGTTATCTCTAACACCTTGACTTCACCAGAGCACCTTGATGCACGCACAAGACACTCGACTTCTTGATGAACACACAAGAAGACTCGAAGCCGATCTATGTAACAAGCTTACACCAGAGTTCCTTGATGAACACAGAAGGATACTCGGCTTCTTGATGAACACACAAGAAGACTCGAAGCTAAATCACTATTCAACAATGAAGAAGAAGATGAATAGGGAAGAAGGAAGAAGAAGATGAATGGGGAAGAAGAAGATGAGTTCAATCACCAAAACCACCTAAACCAAAACCTAAACAAACTCCAAGACTAGAGATGAATTGGACGGCCAAAGAACTGAGTTGTTCTTTGGAAGAGAAACCCTATTTATACTTAGGGTTGAAAACCAAGGAAAATGGGCCGAAATAGTGAAAACCCACTTTGGACGTACGTACGTCGATATGACGTTCGTACGTCTTCCACACGAAACGAGCTTGCTGACTACTTGGACGTACGAACGTCCTAACAAGGTACGTACGCGGTACGTCCAGACCACAAACTATCTTGCTGACATACCATACGTACGTACGTCCTTAAGAGGTACGTACGTCCTGAACCAAACACCATACTTGTGACACACGACGCGAAGACAAGGACACGGGACGACGCGCGTACAACCAGGTTTTCTTAACAATGAACTCAAGGCGAAATAACCAAGGACACTTTGTCACAAAATTGATGTCAAACAAACTTCGTGCCGGTTTCAATCTCCCCCTTTGACATTGATTTTGTGACAAAAACCTATGACTCTAATAGCACTTATAAAACGTGCTTACAAACCCAAACCATGGCATTTATAAAACATGCCTACAAAAACACTCATAGTAGAATACATACCGAGTCACCAACACATGATATCCAGCTTGAGTAATACGCTTTAACCATCAGAGACCGAACAGAAGCAACAAGAAATTCTGAAACAATCAAAGAGCCAACAGAAGTTCCTCGAGCAACTCCCCCATACTTCATGAGCTCCGAAGTTTGACACTCGAGCTCCCCCATAACTGTAGCATACTTGAAACATGACCCAAAACTGTACAACCTCTAAACATCAACACGTTCACTCCCCCATACTTCTAGCATACCTGCAACATGACCCAAGAATACACTAACAAAGGAAGAAACGAATGTTAGTATTAGAGTCATAAATCTCCCCCATTTTGTCACAAATGAAGCAAGCTAGGTAACAAAAGAAAGAGAAAAGAAAAAATACCAAACCATAACAAATAAGATTAAAGAAGAAAAGAAAGAGAACAATCATGTTAACAAAAAAAAAAATATGTAACGGAAGCCATAACATAAACACTTGTTAACACGATGTCAATACAAAGAATTCTCTCCCTAAACAAAAGCGTCACCTAAATGCAATGCATATGAGAAAGATGCACCTAGAACAAACAAACCAAATAAGGATATTTGAAACACACAAAGAACCAAACATACAAGGGTAGAAGAGAGTAAAGAGAAAACCATACCATAAATCTGGAATCCATGACACACAAAACTAAAAGACATGAGAGAGACCTAGGCATATAAATGAAGAAGAAAGAGTACCAACACAGACACAAGAAGGGAGATTAGATAAGAACCAAAACGAGATAAGAAGGAGATAGTGAAAAGACACTGAATACTTATATAGGTAACAGAGGGAAGAAAAGAAAACATAACATGAAACCCTGATAGAAACCAAGAGAAACCTATACATAGAAGAAAGAGTCAGGACACCATCAATCGGAACAAATGATTCACCAGAATATCACTTTAGTCAACCGACCATAACCACCTGAGATAGACTCCAGAGAAACGACTTCATAGTAGGAAGATATCTAGAGAAAAAGAGCAAACAAACAAAAAAGAAGAAATACCATACCCGATGAAATCGGCAACGTACACTAATGACCAAGAACCAAATAGTCAAACCTGTGAGAAATGTGCAAGAAAAGAATATGCAAAAAGAGAAAGAAGAAGAGATAAACACTAGTTAGTAAGAGATATGAAAGAGAATAGGGAAACCATGCATACTAGACACATCCAACAATATCCCATGACAAAACTACAGGAATATGAGTATCTGCAGGATGAAATATGTAAAGTATAAGAAAATCCATTGAGAATCCATGGGGAAATCCAATCTGTACATGCTCCTGAAACAACTCATTTAACCACAAAAAAGAATTAGAGAATCTCATAAACAAAGAGAAGAAAAATATTATCCCAAACACAATGGAATAGAGACATAAAAGCTATAAACCTGTAAGTCCACCCCTAGTGAAACCCAAAAATTAGTTCAACATATGCCAAACAAGATTAGTAATCATCAAACTCATAAAAAAAATACTTTAACTGAAGAATGAGCAAGTATTATCGATGTCACCAAGTCACAAAACAACAATCCAACTTCAGAGCAAATTTCCTGCCAGAACACTAAGACTCCGATGACATGCCATACATTGTCAGAAAGATTAGAGAGTCAATAGAAGAGAATTGCTAACAATAAATGACCAAACTGAGCATATGCATCCCAAAGTAGAACAGTGGTAGCCCAAAACCATTGCAGAAGGATTATTGCAGAAGACTACCAAGAACACATCTAATCAAACCTATTGCAGAAAAAATAGGATCAACCATACACAAGAAGCAACAATAAGAGGATAGGCAAGTCTCATAAGTATTTAATCACACACCAGCTAGCCAACAAGGTAATTCAAGAATATTATCCCAACATAGAAAAGTATGATGAGAACCTATGAGAAAACATGAAGCAATATAAATCATGACAAACGAATACACCAATAACATGATTTCATCACCAAAATATGCTTATGCATACCTTGTAGCTTTCTTAAAACAAATTGAGAACTATTACCTTGAGAAATCACATCAAACACATGTGATCCAATGACAAAAATAGAAAGCATGAAGGTTAAAACCAAATAATACTAACAATCTGACCTTAGTATGTCAATGAAACACCGACTGAAAAGAATTACCAAGGATTGGAGCCAAAATAGAGTAAGCAATAAACACTTTCAGCAAGAACATCTACCTGTAAAGTTACTGAGAGAAAAATAAAATTGACGACACGCACAGTGTCCATGAACAAGAATCCGAAGGAATGACGCCTCTACTCCTTTGAGCACGAGGAGGACGTGTGCCCGAGGACGAAGCACCCTTGGAACCGGGTGTTTCTTTGGTGGGAGTAGTCCGAGCTCGCTTAGGAGGCATGTCCTGCATACCCAGAACAGGAACCAATCGAAGAATGTTAGAAAACACTCTAAGTAACAACCAAAACCGGTGAGAATTTTCATTTAGGCATTTGAGCAAACACTTGGTGTGCAATAGAGAACCTACCTTAATAACAGAAAAACAAACCGAATAACTAACAACACAAACCATAATAAGAAGATAAAAGGAAAAGAACCGATGTACCATAGAAGTGAAGAGGAATTCATCATGAACTTCCAAAAACAGTAGCCAATCCCAATCCGTACAAAAATAAGAGGCAATATGTTGGGATAAACAAAAGATTGAACAATTAAGAGAATTGAAGTGCATCATAAACTAAACCTCGGTGTGTAGATGCAATGCAATGCATAAAGAGAGAGAAAGTTCACCACTAGAACACACCCTTTGAAGACCTAGAATATAGAACCATCAACAAGAGACATACGATTAGTAAGTGAGCTTAGAAGAAACAAACTTCAACCCCCTTTGAAACAAACGTTATGAGTAGAAGACAAACGAATATAAATATGATCTTTCAAATGAAAACCAAGACATCCAAAAGGCAAAGGAATATAAACTATGTATGTCTTACATAAAAACAATGAACATGCGCTTGGATTTTTTATTTTGCTGCATGTGGTGGGGTTTAGTCAACATCACTCTAATGCCATTCCCGCGTGGGAGGGATTTTTGCCTCCATCTTTTCAAATACACGAGGGTAGGGTGTAGCCTACATCTTTTTGACACACAAACTCAAGAAGTGCAACACCATGATAACGTGCAACACAAGAACTAACATCTCTTGAGTGCATCCGTCAGAGCATGACCCTCACAACCCCAACGGGTTCTTAGCCAACTGATATTGCTTCAAAGACAATCAAATGGCTGGGGATAAAGTGAGTCATTGACCACTAACAAGAGTTGTAATAGGAAGATAAGAATGTTCAATAACACTAACAACAAGATGAACATTAACCAAAACAAAGGAGAGATAGCTCAAGATCACATAAATACTCGAGAGATAGAGAAGTTCTATAAGCTCAAAGAATATGTAAGTGGTTTCCAAAAACTCCCATTATGCAAGCATGACGTGCACTGTGCAAACAAGCGAGGAAAAATGCATGATACATACCAAAACATACTTAAGAGTTCAGAAAGAGAAAACACCCAAACATATTGCAACTTATTTAAGACAACTGAATTTCAATATCTCAGAAAAGATGCAACCAACAACACATACATGGAATAAATAAAGAAAAAACAAAAAATAGAAGGAATAACCAACAACCCCCTTTTTTTTTATTATTATTAACAATGTATTCAGACATGCAGCATGATCTGCAAGCTAAACAAACAAAGCATAAAAAACAGAAGTACCAAACAAATAGCCTATGTGGTTAGAGAAATATGCAATTCAAATAACACAAGGCTAGAAACAAACTACATCATCCCAAATATGAGACACCACCAGACTTTTGCAAGTCCAGAAAAACCTGCAACTTATCTTTTCTTACCCATACTTGTTTAACACTAGGCGTGCACACCTTGGGAGTTGAAAAGATATGAGATCTCCCCTTAACAAGCTTTGCAATAGACTTGTCCTTAACTAATTCCACCTTAGTCTTTGACTTCCTTTTGTTGGAGTACCTGTTTTTCTTAAACCCATGACAATAAACATTAGAATTCCAAGGTCTAGAAAACGCACAAGAAGGAACATAAGAATCAACAAGATTATAATTATAAGGAACATGAGAATAACATTTAACATGTTGATTAAAATCCCAACAAAAGATATCCAAATGACCATCTCTACCACAATAAGAACAATGAAAAACATTAGACTTACTCAAAGAATTCTTATAAGAAGATGTGGTGGTAGAAGATGAAACATGTATGTCACCATTGTATTTGTGACATGGTGCCTTAACAAAACCTATACCTCCATTATGAGAACAATATGGCTTATCAGTAAAAACAGCCTTACCATTAACCTTAGACTTAAAATTCTTACGAGAAACATGCTGAAAATTAGTAGCATTAAGTCTAGTCTCAATAGGTGGGGTAGGCAAAAGGGCAGACAAACTAGTTTTACAGGAGTAATCACACTAGATGAACTAGTAGAACTAGCAATAGGAGAATCAAATCTAGTTTTGTCCAAAACCTGCAATTGGAGTTGAGTAGACGTTAAATCGTTCTTTGTTACCTCATACTCCACCAATAGAGATTTGTATTTCTCATCGACCTCCTGATTGGCCTTCTCTAAAGCTGCAATTCTACATAACAAGTCAAGTTTTTCTTTGTCAAATAATTGAGAAATAGAAATTGCATCATCTGCAGCACAAGAAATTTGTTTTTCAAGAATCTCAATTTTATCCTACAAAGAAAGATTAGCCTTTCCCAAATTTTCAATTTTGGATTCATAAACTTCCCCTTGAAGCATATAGTCTTCTGCACAATGTCTGAGTCGTTGTTCTAGAGAATCAACCTTAGTCTGCAAAACACCATTATCTTCAAAACAAAAATTATCAGAAATAGTAGACAAATTACAATTAGCTTTATTAAATTTTTCTTGCAAATCAATATTAGCTTTTTGTAACCTTTCACATTCTTTTGCAGAAAGTCTGTAAAGAGGAGCCCAATCACTATTGCTAACAACATACAAATTATCATCCTTTTCAAAATCAGATTTTGGTTTTGTAGATTTAGACGATTTAGCAATAAAATTATTATAACCAGACTCATGAACCATTATTGCACTCATACGATCTACGCGTGAGCCATTACGCTCCATAACAAGCGCCCTGCTCTGATACCAATTGAGAACCCAATATATGTGCAATATAACAATAATAAGGCAAACAATAAAGCAGTAAACAAATAAGGAACACACAAGAATTTTTAACGTGGTAAAACCCAATATGGGAAACGTCCACGGTTGTCCTCGCGACAACAAATAAATCCACTAGATGAAAAGAGATTTACAAACCTATCAACTACCTGCAATCACTGCGAGTTGACACTCCTGGTTATCTCTAACACCTTGACTTCACCAGAGCACCTTGATGTACGCACAAGACACTCGACTTCTTGATGAACACACAAGAAGACTCGAAGCCGATCTATGTAACAAGCTTACACCAGAGTTCCTTGATGAACATACAAAGATACTCGACTTCTTGATGAACACACAAGAAGACTCGAAGCTAAATCACTATTCAACAATGAAGAAGAAGATGAATAGGGAAGAAGGATGAAGAAGATGAATGGGGAAGAAGAAGATGAGTTCAATCACCAAAACCACCTAAACCAAAACCTAAACAAACTCCAAGACTAGAGATGAATTGGACGGCCAAAGAACTGACTTGTTCTTTGGAAGAGAAACCCTATTTATACTTAGGGTTGAAAACCAAGGAAAATGGGCCGAAATAGTGAAAACCCACTTTGGACGTACGTACGTCGATATGACGTTCGTACGTCTTCCACACGAAACGAGCTTGCTGACTACTTGGACGTACGAACGTCCTAACAAGGTACGTACGTCCAGACCACAAACTATCTTGCTGACATACCATACGTACGTACGTCCTTAAGAGGTACGTACGTCCTGAACCAAACACCATACTTGTGACACACGACGCGAAGACAAGGACACGGGACGACGCGCGTACAACCAGGTTTTCTTAACAATGAACTCAAGGCGAAATAACCAAGGACACTTTGTCACAAAATTGATGTCAAACAAACTTCGTGCCGGTTTCAAATAGTTTTGCTAGAAGTGACCTTAATATAAAAAGGGAACCAAGTGTTGTCCCAAGGCTATGATTATATGAATGGGCACTTAGGGCACATACCACACTGTGATGAACTTATGACTCATGTTGGAGTGGAGGAGCTACTGCCAAACTGGTCGTGTATTAGTGCAAGAGGGGTGGTTGTACATATATGGCAAATTCTGCCTTTGCTACATTTGTACACTCGACAATTATGATTGATGAATGATATAAAATTACCTTTATCTTAAGAATATATAACATAAGAAGGATCAAATATTTTACCGTCATAGCTTCCCATAATTTATCTTGAATCTCATCTGATGAGTGACGCCAGTTTTCACATGCATTAAGAGGAACCAACTGTCTTGCTAAAGCACCTTCCTAACCAGCAATTTTCTTTCGCACCACATGTGGTATTGGTTGTCGTTTTTCATCATATTGAACATGAATCAAATTACCATCCCATTTTTTTACCAAGGAGTTCATCTTGGTTATACCTCTTACATCCTTCTTTTTTGGAATTTGGGGTTTGCTCTCTCTCACTTTTGAGAAACTACAAATAGTGCTAATATAACAGTTGAATATTCAAACAAATCAAACAATATGCAGAAAGTAAATAACACACAGAAATTTTTAACGTGGTAAAACCCAATATGGGAAACGTCCACGGTTGTCCTCACGACAACAAATAAATCCACTAGATGAAAAGAGATTTACAAACCTATCAACTACCTGCAATCACTGTGAGTTGACACTACCGGTTATCTCTAACACCTTGACTTCACCAGAGTACCTTGATGTACGCACAAGACACTCGACTTCTTGATGAACACACAAGAAGACTCGAAGCCGAACTATGAAACAAGCTTACACCAGAGTTCCTTGATGAACACACAAGGATACTCGACTTCTTGATGAACACACAAGAAGACTCGAAGCTAAATCACTATTCAACAATGAAGAAGAAGATGAATAGGGAAGAAGGAAGAAGAAGATGAAAGGGGAAGAAGAAGATGAGTTCAATCACCAAAACAACCTAAAACAAAACCTAAACAAACTCCAAGAATAGATGAATTGGACGGCCAAAGAACAACCCTATATATAGTTAGGGTTGGAAGACACACAAAATGGGCCGGAATTGCAGAAATCCACTTTGGACGTACGTACATCGAAACAACGTTCGTACGTCTCCACACTGTAAAAGTTCGCTGCCTGCTTGGACGTACGAACGCCCTAACTAGGTACGTACGTCCTGACCAAAACATGTTTGCTGCCTAAAATGACGTACGTACGCCCTAACTAGGTACGTACGTCCTAAACCCAAAACTTACTTTTGACACAAGGACGCGAGGACACAGACTCGGGACGATGTGCGTACAACTTGGTTTTCCTAACAATGAACTCAAGGCAAGATAACCATGGACATCCAATGTCACAAAATTGATGTCAAACAAACTTCGTGCCGGTTTCAAGTTTCACTGTCAGATTATGATCCATTTTCCCTTTCCTGATCCATGTTTCTGCAATAAACCAGAACATACTAGTCAGTATAATAAAATTATAAACACAAACATTTTATAATATATTTTTCCAAGAGCCTCCCGTAAAAATACCTACAATAAGTAGTGCAGGCTGGATAGATTATACAAACAAAACTAGTAAACTTATTTAAATTTTTCACAAGAAGAATAAATGGAAAACACCACTACATAATTGATGTCAAATTGATATATGTGTGCAGCAAAGTAAGCGGTTTGCAAACACAATAGTAAACCATAGTAGGTAATATAACCAATAACAACGTAAATTAACCAAACTAGAGCTTATACTTCAGTACAACCAGTTTATCATTTTAAACAAATGCAACTATCACTTCAAAGATCTAACGGTCAACCCATATCCCTTCACAATCATCACGCACGTAAGTTGGTTGATTTTCATCAAAAGATTCAACATGTGGCAATGCTCCTGTGCGGATATTAACGCCAGAGTCGCTATCAAGTATGTCACCTTCATTTTCATTATCATGATAGTTTCTTTGAGGAGTGGAAAGAACTATGGACCATTTCGGATTAAGCTGATCAGGTACATAAAATACTTGTTTGGCTTGAGAGGCTAAAATGAAAGATTCTATCCAAATCAACCAAAGTGAAGCCCAACTCATCAACCTGGAAACCTTTCCTTAGGTCTACCCAATCACACTTGAAGACTGGAATTTTGAAAACAAAATAGTCGAGGAGCCAAATTTCAGCAATAACCCCATAGTAAGCCATTGGTGCAAACATTGGCCTTTTATCCTTTGAACTAGAAACCTGCGATGATGTGGCTGTTATATTTACTCCACTATTCTGATTCACACGTGAAGCATCACGATCTTTCGTGTTAAATTGTATACCATTAATGAGATAACTAGGATACTTTAGAACATGAACACGAGTACCTTGAGCAATCCATCTTAAGATTTTGGAAGTTTGGCCATATATTGACGATGTCTTTTTATTTTGAACCTGTGTTATTAAATAGTTAGCCACCTTACAAAATAGTGGAACCAAATTTAAAGAAGTTGATATCGATCTTACATTATCTTTAAGCCAAGAACTAAAAGCTCTGTTATGTTCATCATGTAATAACCACCTTTCATTTCTGGACTGGCGGGGATGGTCTTTCCTAAGCTCCTTCATATGCTCCCTAGCATATTACCAATATGAGCTACATGGTAAGCTCGCAAGTTTTGGGAAATAATAGGTGTAAAGTAATATTGTTATTAAGAATATATATGATAAAAATACTTACTCAATATAGGGTATGACGTCAGGTGTGTTATGCAACACATAAGAATGTGCCTGCTCCAAGTACTTAAGATCAACTTCAATGAGTTGACCACCTGTTGGAGCATTTCCGTACACAATCTCATGGCTCGTATCCTTGTTAACGGGTGGAAGTCCCACAACATCTACTTCAGATAAAAACTCGCTACAATATTCAATTGTTTGTTCAGCAACATAACATTCAGCCAAGCATCCTTCTGGACGATTGCGATTTCTGACGTAACTCTTTAACATACTCATATTCTTAAAACATAAAAAAAAAATAGGTTATTCATTACTGATTTCGTTTTTTTTTAACTAAACATAATTATGATATACCGTACCTCTCAAATCCGTACATCGATCGAAAGCAAACTGGACCACAAAGCTGAACCTTTCTGACAAGATGCACGGTTAAATGAACCATGATATCGAAGAATGATGGCGAAAAGTATTTCTCTAACAAGCATAAAGTAACCATCAAATCCTTCTATACATCAAGCAACTTTTTTACGTCTATTACTTTCGCACATATTTCATTAAAGAAGAAGCAAAATCTGATAATTACATATCTTACATGCTTCGGAAAAATAGATCGTATAGCAACTGGAAGTAATTGTTGCATCAATATGTGACAATCATGAGATTTCAAACCACTCAATCTATAATCTTGCATTGAAACAAGTGGTTATTTAAAATTTGACGAGTATTCAGATGGAACTTTTAACTCATGCAAAGTTTTGCAAACTGTTCTCTTTTCTTTTTTTGGATAATGTAAAAGGAGCCAGTGGTAGGTATGCTCGCTTTTCACCGATCTGCGGTGTCAATTCATCTCGTATACCCATATCTTTCAAATCAAGACGTGATTTAATACCATCTTTTGTTTTTCCTGGAATATCTAAAAGTGTGGCAATAATGCTATCACAAACATTCTTTTCGATATGCATAACATCCAAGTTGTGCCGAACTAGCAAATGTTTCCAATATTCAAGCTCAAAGAAAATCGACTTCTTTTTCCAACAACTTGTAGCACTTGTATTATTACTTTTATCACCATTTTTCCTTTTTCCTAAAATTGGTGGTTTCCCCTATGTAGTTTTGATATCCTTGACCTTTTCATATATCTCCTCACTGGTTAATGGTGTTGGCGTTGTTCTGAACTCTTGCTCACCGTTTAAAGCGTTCTTCTGAATGAATGCTTTCTGGAACCCACATTCTAAGGCTGCATATATATTCTTCCCACAATGTGTTAACCGGTATGATTCAGTATTTTCATTGCATACAAGGCAAATGTGATACCCTTTTACAACACAACCACACAGAATACCATACGCAGGAAAATCATTAATTGTCCATAACAAAACAGCCTTCAAAGTGAAGGATTGCTGCTGGTAAGCGTCATAGACATTGACCCCAATCTCCCAAAGTATCTTTAAGTCATCAATTAAAGGTTCTAAGTAGACATCAATGTCATTACCAGGTTGTCGTGGACCTGATATTAACATTGTTAGCATCACAAACTTTCTTTTCATGTACAACCATGGTGGAAGATTGTAAGTCACCATCATAACCGGCCAACAACTATACTTATTGCTCCATGATCCGTGCAGGTTAACTCCATCTACTAAAAGTGCTAAACGCAGATTTCTTGGTTCTTCTGCAAACTCGGGCCACATATTATCTATCAACTTCCATGCTGGGGAGTCTGCTGGATGGCGTAGTTTATCATCAACTTCTCTCTCGTTTGCATGTCATATCAAATTTTTAGTTGTCTCCACTGACTGAAACATTGTTTTGAATCTTGGGATGATAGAAAAATACCAGTAAACTTTAGCAGGAACACCACCCACACTTTGCTCATTCACATCATAGCCTTCCTCAACCGCACTACTTTGCTCAGTCATATTCTTATTTGTCTTATATCTTGATTGTTTACAGGTAGGGCACGAAGTCGCGTCTTTATATTTCTTTCTGTAAATAATGCAACTATTGGGACATGCATGTATTTTCTCATATTTCATTCCATACACAGACAATGTCTTTTTGACGTCATGCATATTCTTGGGTAGTATATTATCTTCATTTGGTAGCATCTCCCTTACCAAACTCAACAACTGTGAGAAATATTTATCTGCCATCCCACTCTTTGCTTTTAAATTGAACAATTGAACGGTGGCGGATGATTTTGTAAATTTTTTACACCCTTTATACAAAGGTTCTTCAGCATCTTCGAGCAATTTCTTGAATTTTTCAGGATTATGCCTAAACTTCCCAGGATTACCCGCATATTGTTCATCAGCAGCCTTGACTAATCTTTGGGTCTCCTTAAAGTCATCAGGGGTATCTTTCTCAAAATGCTCGTGAATGGGTTCATCTCTATGCATACTCGAGGGAGCTCGACTATGTGCATCTTCCCCATGCCATATCCATCTCGTATAACTTTGGGCTATACCATGGATATATAAATGAGCTTTAACCTCATTCACTTTTAATTTAGTAAAATTCCCACAATGTTTACATGGACATGGCATGGATTTGTGCTCACCAAACTTCTGTTTTGCAAATCCTATAAAATAATCAACACCTTTCTCATACTCCTCTGATAATCTATTTTTAGACATCCAAGATCTATCCATTTTCTACATATAAAAAAAAAGTAATAATTTATGTATCTCATTAGTCAAACAATCAAAATACGGCTTCATAAACATCTTTATAAATAAACCCATATAACAACATATTGGCTGTGCTTGTTTGCACGTAATTTTGAGGGAAACAGTTTGAAAATATTTTTTTAATTTTTTGTTTTACAATTTATTTACAAAAATTATATCTAATGTGCTTGTTTAGTTAGTGCTAAAAATCTGGAAATCAGAATAAAAAGAGGAGAGAGAAAGAAAGAGAGGAGAGAGAAAGAGAGAGGAGCCTGTGATTTCCAAAGATTCCGGTTTTTTCAAACCAGCAATAAATGCTGAGCTGTTTTTACTTTTAAGAAAATAATTCTGGTAGGGCCCATTATAAATGATAACTACCAAGCACCGTGCAAATCTGTAAGACTATCTAAAATCCGACGTGTCACTATTTTCTGGGAGATTTACGTGCAAACAAGCACAGCCATTAAGTAAGCAATGAAATGAAGTCATAATTATATTTATTGTATTCTTCTTATATACGTCTTTTATATTATATATTGCCCAGACCAATAAGCAAAAGCAATCATCAGATTCACAGACAACAATACATTATTTAACACCACTTTATGCAATTATACAATAAATTCAAAATATACATATTTCAATCTACTTTCCATGTAACTTAGAATAACAATATACAACAAAAATAGTTCAGACATAACACTCACCGTTATAGAATCTTGACAGATCCTGAAAAAAAAAATCAACTCGATTGGATGTAGTAAATACTGCAGTATTTGAGCAACAGGTCCTGAAAAACCCAATCACTGTTATAAGAGCTGAATAGCAGCATTTCTCAACAATTCAATTTACACTAGTCATGTACATGTAATAGGGGTTGGTTCAATTTATATTATATTATGCCAATGATTAGTGGTGAAATTTTTTGGAGGATTTCAACTACAAAATTATTCGAAGAGTAGCTTTTGTTCATGTTCATCATCATTACAACATTCTGCGGTGGTGGTGGAGAGAACAACATGTAATTTCAATTGTAGTGACAGTTTAATAACGTTTTCCGACAAATTGCAGGTGGTGATGACCGTTTATTTCAACAAACTGAAGGACTCATCACTACAATTAAGAGGAAGGCATGTAGACGTTTAGTAAGATGTACTGGTCATAGTTTTACTTTCTTTCATAAAATACTTATTACTGTTTCTAATAATCTCTACTAAGCTACCTACTATTCTACCAAGTACATCTCTAAATTCTAATTATTCCACCTAAAAATAGTTACTAAGGTTTGACTAGCTACCACCTCAAGTCATATATATACTTCTGTAAATAGCTCTAAAGTTTAAAACTTAAAATGGTTTTGCAGCACAATGAAAAAGCGAAGTGGCAAGAAATCGAGTTCACTCATCTCTTTTGGGATGAGATGGAAAAAAATCTAGAAGGCTGTGGCTACTGATGATCATGCCATGAAAAGAGGTATTTCAGTTGTTTCAAGGTGTAGATTATGTTGCAAGGAAGCAGAGACTTACACTCATCTCTTTTGGGGCTGTGAGATCTCAAGAAACCAATGGAACTGACTGGCTGGTGTTTTTAGGATGAGACTCAATTCCTATGATCTTGGCCATATCATTAAAGCAGCTAAACAAAGGAGAAAGCTGGCGAGACAATTCTGGGGGTGCAACAATGCTAGCTCTCATGGTGCAGCTTTGGAAAGCAAGAAACCTAATACACTTTGATGGGAGCTCTATGGATTTCCATAAAATCAGATTGGAGACACTCAAATGTATTAGCATAGTTGGATTGCTGACTTCAGGTTTAATGCACAACGACTGTCAGGACCTGCAGCTATTGAGTAACTTGATTGTGAAAGGAAGACCCAGACCAAAGCTGCTGATCAAGGAGGTATCTTGGGTCCTACCTGATGAAAGCATGGTTAAGATTAACACATATGGCTGCTCACTTGGTAATCCAGGGTATGGAGGGGCGGGTATAGTGAGTAGAAATTCTTCAATGGAAGTGATTGGAGTCCTAGCCAAGGGGTTGGGGATAACAACAAGCTATGAAGCTAAATGCCAAGCCTTAGTTGCTGCAGCTGAAATGGCAGTGGAGCACAGTTGGACAAAAATTTGGTTGGAGACAGACTCTATGGCACTAGTCAATGCATTCACTAAAAGGAAGGTCACATGACATCTCTTAGCAAGTTGGAAGCAAGCTACAGGCTAGCTGGCTAGTTGGACACTTACACACACCTTTATGGAGGTGAATTTCGCAGCAGATGCAGCGGCAAAGAAAGGGGCAGAACTCGACTTGGGAACGTCTCTCTGGTATACTTTGTGTCCTATCTTTGTTCCTGCTTTGGAGTGTCCATGCAAAATCTATTGTAGATTTGTTTAGTTTAAGTCCAATGGACTTGGTTTTCCCATTGATCTATTGATGTAACATTCTTTCATTCTTAATATAAATCTCCCTATTTGTATGCAAGAAAAAAAAAAGAACTGCAGATTCTTAATTCCCTCAATATGAAAGGAAGACACAGGCCTGCGCAATTAAAAATCAAAGAAGTGTCTTGGATTCTGCCTGATACAAAAACCATTATAATCAATATAGATGGATGCTCTCTAGGCAATCCTGGAAGTAGTGGCATTGGTTTTATTTGCAGGATTTCAGAGATGAAAATCCTTGGAATACTGGTGAAGGGGATAGGGGTTACCACCAACTTTGAAGCTGAATGTCAAGCACTTGTGATGGCAGCTGAAGTTGCGAAGACTCGTGGATGGAAATCAGTTTGGTTTGAAGTAGACTCTATTGCTTTCGTAAATACCTTCACCAAAGGTATTGTATCTTGGCACTTAGTTGCTAAATGGCGCACGACGGTTGAAGGATTTTCATAAGGGAGATTCACACTCATTTATAGGGAAGAAAACATTGGAGCGGATGCAGTAGCAAAAATGGGAGCTAGACTAGATAGAGTTTCCCTATGGACTACTCTGCAACCTGACTATGTTCCTGCTATCGAGTGTCCTGGTAAAATTGTTATTGTTTGGTGAACTAAAAGCCTAAGGGCTATGTCGTAACCTGGATTCAATCCACTCCCTTGCTGTGACATTCTTTTGTTCTTTTAATAAAACTCTATATTTGTGTGCGAAAAAAAGAAAAGGCAAAGTAGCAATGTAGTGCAATATTCAATCTTATGCCCAAAACAATATCCAATCACTCGTAAATTAAAAGCTTTAAAGGCAATCCAATGTACTGTATGAAACCGGCACTAAGTTGTTTGACATCAATTTTGTGACATTGGATGTCCATGGTTATCTCGCCTTGAGTTCATTGTTAGGAAAACCTCGTTGTGCGCACGTCATCCTAGGTTCTTGTCCTTGTGTCTTGTGTATCCATAGTGTGTTTTTGGTTTAGGACGTACGTACCTAGTTAGGACGTACGTACGTCCAGTAGGTCAGCAACTTTCATCGTGTTGAACGCATGTACTGAGTTAGGGCGTACGTACGTCAGGTTAGGCAGCAGGATTGTTTTTGTTCAGGACGTACGTACCTTGTTAGGACGTTCGTACGTCCAAGCAGGCAGCAAGCGTTTATCGTGTGAAGACGTACGAACGTTATTTCGACGTACGTACGTCCAATATGGATTTCGTCAATTTCGGCCCATTTTCTGTGTATTCCAACCCTAAGTATAAATAGGGTTTCTCTTCCAAAGAACAAGTGAGTTCTTTGGCCGTCCAATTGAAGTCTTATTCTTGGAGTTTGTTTAGGTTTTGTTTAAGGTTGTTTATGGTGATTGAACTCATCTTCTTCTTCCCCATTCATCTTCTTCTTCCTTCTTCCCCATTCATCTTCTTCTTAATTATTGAATAGTGATTTAGCTTCGAGTCTTCTTGTGTGTTCATCAAGAAGTCGAGTGTCTTGTGTGTACATCAAGGTGCTCCGGTGAAGTCAAGGTGTTAGAGATAACCAGTAGTGTCAACTCGCAGTGATTGCAGGTAGTTGATAGGTTTGTACATCTCTTTTCATCTAGTGGATTTATTTGTTGTCGCGAGGACAACCGTGGACGTTTCCCATATTGGGTTTTACCACGTTAAAAATATCGGGTGTTCTTTATTTGTTTATTGCTTTATTGTTTGCTTTACTATTGTTATATTGCACATATATTGGGTTCTCAATTGGTATCAGAGCAGGGCGCTTGTTAACGAGCGTAAAGGCTCACACGTAGATCCTTAGTGTAATTTTAATGGATTCTGATAAATTTGGAACACTAATTTGTCCTCCTAAATTTGATGGAACTAATTTTCCCTATTGGAAAGTTCGTATGGCTGCGTATTTGCAGGCTATGAGTGAGGATTTGTGGATCGCTGTGGAAGATGGTTGGTCACCACCGAGAGTTACTACAGGTAGTACAGATGAGGTTGTTACAAGTGTAAAGCCACGAAACACATGGAGTGTGGAAGACAAAGTTGCTTCTACTAACAACCAAAGAGGGCTTAATGCTATATTTATGGCTTTGGATGCTAGTGAATTTCGGAGAGTTCATGGTTGTATAACATCCAAAGAGGCTTGGGATAGGTTGGTAAGAACTCATGAGGGTGACATTGCTGTCAAAGAGAGTAAGCTTGAACTTCTTATTACTCAATTTGAAACTATGAAAATGGATAATAATGAATCTTTTGATGAATTCTTTATTCGTTTGCAGGATATTATCAACACTAGTGCATCTTTAGGTTTAGTGTACACCGATACTCAAATAGTACGTAAAGTTCTTCAGTCTTTACCATCTAGATTCCGTTCTAGGAAAGATGCCATTCAAGAAAGCAATGACTTAAAGACCATGTCCATAGAGACCTTAGCAGGAAAATTGAGAACTTATGAACTTGAGGTTCAACTTGAACAACCTCAAAATAAATCCTTTGCTTTTAAAGCTGGAACTTTTGCAGATGTACAAGATGAAAAAATTAATCATGATAAGTCTCTTGACACTAAGCAACATCTAAGTATCATTTATCGTTATCTTAAACATATTTTTAAGACTATGAAATATAATGGTTTGACTAACCATGGTTTTGACGAGTGTAAGCTTCCTAAGAAATTTGGTGCACAAGGGATAGAACAACAAAAAATCAAGTTATCTACCACTTGGGAGGAAGATGAAAGCGATGATGATGTTGATGATTATGTAGCGGAAGACCATGCTACACATTGTGTTGCCTATGGAGCATCTTTGAATGAGAATGTGGATTGTCAGGTAACCGATATTGTCGATCATGAATTCGATGATTCTATTTTGGTAAGTCCTGGTGAGTTAAGGGAATTACATATGTCATCTGTTAAACAATGTCAATCCTTGCGTAAGACTAATCAGATTTTAAATGATATGGTTGAGTCTCTTGTAAAAGAGAAATCTGTACTTGCAGGTGATATGGATGCCTTATCTGAGGAATTTTCCCAAGAAAAGCTAGATTTCCAATCTAGAATTATTTCTTTGGAAATATCCAATCGTGAGATAGAAGATAAGTATCGTTCCTTGTTGCTTGAGCATGAAGCTGTGAAAAATGATTTATTTGCTTCTACTAAGCGATTGCAAGGGTTTGAGAAAACTTCAGTTGATCTAGACACCCTTATTAAAAGTGGAAAGTTTTCTTCAGATAAGACTGGTTTAGGATATGACTATGTTGGAGCTTCCTCCAGTTGTCTCCCTCCTACTACTTCTTTTGTGAGGCCATCATTGCCTCCTTTGTTACCAAATCCTCATATTCCTACTCCGCCTCCACCTATCAAGGCGTTTGAATCTAAACCAAATGTGATGACCAAGAACAAGACAAGTCCTAAACATAGACATTTTAAGTGTTTTACTTGTGGTCGGTTAGGTCATACTTCAGCTTTCTGTTGGGATAAATATTCCATGGTTCCATATTCTTCTTCTTATGGTAATAATTATTGGAACTCACATTGTTCTTTTCCTGTACAGGCTCATCATTCCTCTTGGCCTCCTTTTATGCGAAGAAGTGGCCCTAAAAAACCACAACACTTCAACAATAGAAAGAGGGTTGTGCAAAAGGTCATCAAACCACCCCACATATGGGATAGAAGCATCGATGCTGCCAAATGTAGTCTAGAGAATGAGAGGTTAAGGATTAGAAAGTCTACTATCAAGGATAATATTCAAAAATCCTCCATATCCGGGTCCAACTTGCAGAATATCTCTCAAGTATGGGTACGAAAGGATGACTTGAACGTTCTTTTTTGACTTCTTAAAGTCAGATTGAATATCATCTTCGTATTTTTATTTTTTTTGTTTGTTCTCTAGCCTTGTGTTATTTTAATTGCATATTTTTCTAACCATATGGGCTATTTGTTTGGTGTGTTTTGTCTTTTTGTTTATGCATGCTTTGTTTGTTTGGGTTGAATATCATAAAAAAAAAAAAAAAAAAAAAATTAGTTTACTTTGTTATGGGTGTTTGGGATACACATACTTTGTATATGCATGTGGTTAGATTGGTCTATTACTTTCAATCATTCTTGTATGCTTAATATTCATGGATATAACTATTTTATTACACTTAGCATACGCTTGTGCTTTCATGTTTAGATTTTAGACCAACATTTATCTAGTTGTGTCTCATGCATATATCCTTGCTTGTTTACACTATGCACAACTAGGTGACACTTTGAGAGTTTGTTTGCATATCTTTTTCCATCCTTTGAACATGATGAACTTCTAGGATAATCATTAGTTGGAAATATACGTATGCATGCCTTCTTATGTTATCTTGATTATTAGTATGAAGGCGGTGTGGTAGTGGTCAACAATTCACAAAATCCCCAGCCTTTTTCATCTTCTTGAGAAAGAAATCATTTGGTATACATACCCGTTGGGGCCGTGAGGGTCATGGAATGACGGATGCACTCAAGAGATGTTAGTTCTTGTGTTGCACGTTACCATGATGTTGCACTACTTTGAAAAAGGGAAGTAATTTGAAAAGATGTAGGCTACACCCTACCACATGTTGCAAAATATGAAGGTAAGAATCCCTTTCACATGTTAATTTATGCACAGTAAAAAAAAAAAAAAAACAGGTTATAAGTGCATTTCCCCGTGTCTGTTTAGGCGTTTGTGAAGTGAAATCCTTCTAATGGTGAATACTAGTTGTTTTGAGTGTTCTTATGGTTTGTGAGTGAGGTGTGGAAATGACTCTCTTTGTGTTTTCTTTAGCTTTCCCACACACCAAGGATGTTTGTATGATGCATTTCTAGTAGATGTTTGGTTTCATATCTTAATCTTTGATTGGTGCGTACTTTGTTTAATGAAACCAAGTTTATTCATCTTTACTAAGTATCTTGTTTTAATTGAGCTTGCATATACTCTCTTCTACCCTTGTATGCATGGTTCTTTGTGTGTTTCAAATATCCTTATTTGGTTTGTTTGTTCTAGGGTCATCTTTCTCATGTGCATTGCATTTAGGTGGAGCTTTTGTTTAGGGGGAGAATTCTTTGTATTGACATCGTGTTAACAAGTGTTTATTTTATGGCTTTCGTTGCATATCCTTTTTGTTGTTAACATGATTGTTCTATTTCTTTTCTTCTTTAATCTTATTTGTTATGGTTTGGTATTTTTCTTTTCTCTTTCTTTTGTTCTCTTGCTTCATTTGTGACAAAAAGGGGGTGATTTATGACTCTAATACTAACACCTTCTTCTTCTTTGTTAGTGTATTTTTGGGTCATGTTTCAGGTATGCTACACGTATGGGGGAATGAACGTGTTGATGTTTAGAGGTTGTACAGTTTTGGGTCATGTTTCAAGTATACTACATGTACGGGGGAGTGAACATGTATGGGTGAGTGAAAGTGATGATGATCATAAAGTGCATATACAGTTTTGGGTAAGCTCGAGTATTAAACCTTGGAGCTCATGAAGTATGGGGGAGTTGTTCGAGGAACTTCCGTTGGCTCTTTGATTGTTGTTGCTTCCGTTCGGTCTCCGATGGTTAAAGTGTCTTACTCAAGCTGGATATCAAGAATTGGTGACTCGGTATGTGTTCTACCCTGAGTGTTTTTGTAGGCATGTTTTATAAATGCCATGGTTTGGGTTTGTAAGCACGTTTTATAAGTGCTATTAGAGTCATAGGTTTTTGTCACAAAATCAATGTCAAAGGGGGAGATTGAAACCGGCACTAAGTTGTTTGACATCAATTTTGTGACATTGGATGTCCATGGTTATCTCGCCTTGAGTTCATTGTTAGGAAAACCTCGTTGTGCGCACGTCATCCTAGGTTCTTGTCCTTGTGTCTTGTGTATCCATAGTGTGTTTTTGGTTTAGGATGTACGTACATCCAGTAGGTCAGCAACTTTCATCGTGTTGAACGTACGTACGTCAGGTTAGGCAACAGGATTGTTTTTGTTCAGGACGTACGTACCTTGTTAGGACGTTCGTACGTCCAAGCAGGCAGCAAACGTTTATCGTGTGAAGACGTACGAACGTTATTTCGACGTACGTACGTCCAATATGGATTTTGAAAATTTCGGCCCATATTCTGTGTATTCCAACCCTAAGTATAAATAGGGTTTCTCTTCCAAAGAACAAGTGAGTTCTTTGGCCGTCCAATTGAAGTCTTATTCTTGGAGTTTGTTTAGGTTTTGTTTAAGGTTGTTTATGGTGATTGAACTCATCTTCTTCTTCCCCATTCATCTTCTTCTTCCTTCTTCCCCATTCATCTTCTTCTTAATTATTGAATAGTGATTTAGCTTCGAGTCTTCTTGTGTGTTCATCAAGAAGTCGAGTGTCTTGTTCGTACATCAAGGTGCTCCGGTGAAGTCAAGGTGTTAGAGATAGCCAGTAGTGTCAACTCGCAGTGATTGCAGGTAGTTGATAGGTTTGTACATCTCTTTTCATCTAGTGGATTTATTTGTTGTCGCGAGGACAACCGTGGACGTTTCCCATATTGGGTTTTACCACGTTAAAAATATCGGGTGTTCTTTATTTGTTTATTGCTTTATTGTTTGCTTTACTATTGTTATATTGCACATATATTGGGTTCTCACTGTATTACTAAAAACATCTAAAAGAGATTTCTGTTTGGTTCCAATGCATAGTCTAAAACAACAGATGATGGAAGCATATGACCCCAATGTATGCAATCCTACAACAGGCGTTGACAATAAACCCAGATGAAGCCGCAACACATAAAGCAATAAAATTTTCTAAGCAGGGGAGCAAAAATGGACATGGAAGTGGTTCTAGGCCCTCCTTAAGCACCTATAAAACACAATTGGCCCAACTAAGGCCCGGTTTATAAGAAAAGCCCTCATTAAGCATTTGTAAAATAAGAAAAGACCCATTTAACGTTGATATTGTAAAAACGGCCCTTTCACTACCGATAATACCCTTCTAGTTTATGCAAACAAATGTTTGCATTTTATGGTATGTCATCGTTTCGAGTATGCAAACAATTCTTTGCATTTAATGTTTATGGTTTATGTTGTTGTTTGCAAGTATGCAAACAAGTCTTTGCATTTTATATTTGTATTGTGACTGATATAAATAAGTATGCTTATATGTTTATGATATGCAAACAAGTCTATGCATCAGTCGAAGGGTAAACTAGTCCATAAGACACGGAAATCAGCGGTTGGGCCTATTTTACCATTAGTTCCCTAACTGGTCCAATCTTATATTTCCACACCTTAAATGGGTCCGTTTTTTTTTTCCCTGTGGACATGGATTCGACAAAAAAATTTGCTCAACTCTATACCTAGTTCAGATCATAGTACAAAATATCGCGATATATCACGATATATCGCGATATTTATCGGTTTTCAAAGAAAACGATACGATATATTCCCGAAATTTTCGCCTTAAAGTATCTGTAAAATATCGGCCGATATTTTTCGATATATTCCGAGATATTCGATATTTACTGATATTTTCCGATATTTTCTGGAAATATTATTTTTTTTCAAATTTTTTTTTTTGGAAATAATTTGTTTATTCTATTTTTAGTAGATATGATGCTTTTTAGGTAAATACTATGAAAATATACTTCCAAATTTGATTATATATATATTTTGTATAACAAATTGATATATTTGTCGATACATTCCATGTAAAATATCCACCGATAGATTCCAATATATCCCGATATATCTATTTTTTGGAGATCGATACATTAGTCGATAACGATATTTTGTACTATGGTTCAGATATAGAACCCCTTCAATTTCCTTGCATCACAACAATCTGCAAATATCTAATAATCATGAGTATAAATTCAAACTTACAGCCAAAACAAGTAAGTTTCGAAAACTAATTGAATTTCAACAAATAAACACTAAAGAATGATAAAACACTCGATTAAAAACCCAATTGGGAAAAGCACTACTAGAATTGTATGACCAATTAGCATAATTCTCCAAATTCTTTTACTTTGTATAAAAGGAAACTGAAAACTAATGGAAGAAGATGATATAGAAAACAAATTTTATCAGTATAAATTGGAGATAGCTTCAACACAATACTTTTTATGCTGCTTTGCTTGAGAAAACCTTGAATTCCTTTGAAGTGGTGGTTTAACTAGCAATTAAGCATGAGAAAACCTTGAAATTTTCTCAAATGGTTGTTTAATTAGTAATTGGGAATGACAATAAAAAGGTGGAGAGCAGAGTTGTGGTAGTAGTAGAATTCTTCGTTTGTGTGTGAGAAAATCTAGGAGATCATGGAAACTGAAATTCCGTGTTTCCCCGCCCATTCCCTCCTACCTTGCTTGTTTAGAAGTTGGAAAGACCCATATTAACTGTTTTGGACTAAATATTTTGGTTTATTGGAATATAATTAAACAAACTTATTATATTATTTGTTCTGTTATGATATAATTTGCTAAATTTATTATATCGATTTCTTAGTTGTGATATAATTCAACTGACTTATTATATCAGTTTCGTATTTGTGATATAGTTATTCAAGATTATTATATCATTTAGATATATTTAATGTAATAAATAGGTTTATTATATTATTTAAATTTTAACTGATATTATAAATATTATATTACATCGTTTGTTATATAACTGATATAAACCAAATTTTTTAAACCGATACAAAAAACATTTTGTGTAGTAGTGTCAAAAATGACACTAGAATCCTCAGGACGGTCGAATCTAGACAAGTGGTCGGCTACTACATTTTCGGTCCCTTTTTTATCTCTAATTTAAATGTCAAATTCTTGAAGCAACAAAATCCAACAAATAAGGCGCTGTTTGGTTTCCTTCTTGGAGAGATGGAATCTAAGTGCAGCATGATCCGTGAAGATGACAGTATGGGTAACTAAAAGGTAGGAACGAAACTTATCAAGAGCATATACTATGGCTAACAATTCTTTCTCAGTCATAGTATAATTACGTTGAGCATCATTGAGAGTTTTGCTAGCATAATATATGACATGGGGCTTACCATCTAGGCGTTGACCTAAAACAACCCCAACAGTTGTCTGATGCATCGCACATCAACTCAAAGGGTTTACTCCAATCAGGCGGCCTAATGATGGGTGCAGACGTGAGGGCGGTTTTAAGATTTTCAAAGGCAGTCTTGCATTCTTTTGTGAAATCAAAAAGTGCATCCTTAAGCAATAAATTGGTTAAGGGGCGAGCTATTTGAGAAAAATCTTGGATAAAGCGTCTATAGAATCCTGCATGCCCCAGAAAGGCTCGAATATCCCTAATAGACTTAGGAATAGGCAACGATGAAACAAGATCTACTTTAGCTTTATCAACCTGGATACCCTCAGGAGAGACTACATGACCCAGAACTATTCCCTTTCTAACCACGAAATGACACTTTTCACAGTTAAGCACCAAATTCTTCTCAATGCAACGCTTAAAAACCAAGGAACGATGACTAAGACACTTTTCAAAAGATGAACCATATATGGAGAAATCATCCATAAACACCTCCATAAATCGTTCTACCATATCACTAAAGATGTGTAACATACACCTCTGGAAGGTAGCAGGTGCATTACACAAACCAAAAGACATACGGGCATAAACGAAAGTGCCAAAAGGACAGGTCAATGTTGTCTTCTCTTGATCTTCAGAAGCGATAGGAATTTGATTGTAACCGGAGTAACCATCTACGAAACAATAGAAGGAATGACCAGCCAGGCGTTCCAACATCTGGTCTATGAATGGAAGAGGAAAGTGGTCCTTTCGGGTGACTGTATTAAGCTTTTTATAGTCGATACAAACACACCACTTGGTTGGAACTCTAGTGGCGACTTGTTCGTTCTTATCATTGGTAACTACAGTCATGCGGGCCTTCTAAGGAACCACATGAATAGGACTAACCCAGGGACTGTCAGAAATGGGATAAATCACACCTGCATCTAGAAGTTTAAGAATTTCAGCACGAACAACTTCTTTCATCGCAGGGTTAAGACGTCCCTGAGGTTCACTAGAAGTTTTAGTGTCGTCCTCAAAATGAATACGATGAGAACAAACAGAAGGGCTGATGCCTTTAATGTCGTGGATAGACCAGGCAATAGTAGAACGATGCTCTTGGATAACTTCTAAAAGCTGACTCTCCTATTCGGTAGTAAGAGATGAAGATAAAATAACAGGATGACTACCGTCTGAATCAAGATGGGCATATTTCAGGAAGAATAGGATTCAGAGTAACAGGAGGAGGAGTAATGGTCTCAACTTGGGTCTCAGAATCAATGCTACAAACTAAATCAAGGGCCTCAGGGTCTTTAGGATCAAAGATAGGCACGTCAAGAAGAATATTGGTTTGGGCAATAGATTGGTCGATGTCAAAGTCAACATTATGCATGGTAAGACAATGAACAACCGGATCTTAAGGGTAATAACTATGCACCATTTCATAAGGTAATGAGTCAAGAAGGCACACATCTTCAGATAAAGAAAGATCAGGGGGTTGTTGGCCAAGGTTAAATATATTTACTTCAACAGTCAAAGAGCCAAAAGTGAGAACTATAGAACCATTCCGACAGTTTATGAGAGCATTAGAGGTGGCCAAAAATGGACGGCCAAGGATGATAGGCACCGAGTCATCGGCAGTAGGTTCTGTATCCAACACCACAAAGTCAATAGGATAGTAAAAGTCAGACACTTTAACTAATAGGTCCTCAACTTTTCTTCTAGGTAGTTTCAATGATCTGTCAGCCAGTTGTAACGACATGCTCGTGGGTTTTAAGTTTGTTAGACCCAGGTTGAGGTATAAGGAGTAAGGTAAAAGATTAACATTCGCTCCTACGTCTAGCAAAGTGTTGCTCAAGAACTTATCACCAAGCTTGCAGAGTATGGTCGGTTTTCCAGGGTCCTTAAATTTTACCACGCCGTTATGTTGGACAAGTGCAGAGAAATTTTCCACCACAAACGCGTTTTTAGGCACATTTGTTTTTCTCTAGGCGGTGCACAAGTCTTTCAAAATCTTAGCGTAGGAACGTATTTGTTTAATAGCAGTGAGGAAAGGTATATTAATATTTATATGCTTAAAGACATCAAGTACCTTCTTTGCTTGGACTTTCTTCAGAGACCTTGTGAGTCTTTGGGGGTAAGGCACGGGCAGGCTTCTTCGGCTTAGAGGTGGTCGCCTGCACGAGCTTTAGGCGGGGCAATAGGTGTAGAGGTAACCAGGGTCACAATATTAGGACTCGGTGTATAATTAATTTGATTATCAACCTGTTTACCTGACCTAAGGGTGCAAAACCGATTTTACTTCAGCAAGCGGTACAGACAGAGATAGAGATTTCGTCACCAAGGCAACTTCCTTGCCTTTGGGGTTCGGGATGGACTGTCCCAAAAATCTGCCCTTTTCATCAAGTTTTTGTTCAATCCTCTGGATGGCTTGGGCGTTTGACTCAATGGACGCTTGTGTCTGTTGAATGAAACGGGCAAGCACATCCTCTAGGGAAGTCTTAGGAGGAGCAGATTGATTGGTTGGCACTTGGTCCCTGGAACTACTCATGTGATTAGCATTGTTCGAATAAAGGGGGGATCGTTACCCTGTTTTGATTATCATTATTACTAACATACGTGGCATTGCTACGTTGCCCATAAGAGTTATTAAAATCAGATGGAGCCGCATAATTATTATTGGAATAAGACAGATTGGAGCAGTCCATGTATGGGTACGTGGCATTGCCCTTAGTAAAGTTGGTCCTCCCGGCGTAGTTAAATGCACAGGCTTCCTCAGTTTCTGGTGAATTATAAAGGAGAGGGCAGAATTCGGTAGTATGGGTCTGGTCATGACAAGCATCACATTGGAGAGTGGAGGCACTCATAACAGGTGATATCAGCTTTAAGGACACCTCAAGTGCTTCTACCCTTTTGGCTAAACCATGAAGTAAAATTTTAAGCTCGAAGTCAGGTTTGACTTCATAAATACCTCTAGGTTTATCAAATGAATCTGGGGTAGTGTTTCTCGGGGTATGTCCAGGTATGTCCCATTGCTGGCTATTATTAGCTATTTTTTCAAGGAATGCCATAACCTTGGCGGTGGAATAATCAAGAAAGTCTCCACCGCTCATGCCTTCAACCATGTTTCTAGTTACAGTATTAAGGCATCTATATATGATCCTAACTTTTTCAGTATCATCGACTTTGTGGTGTGGACATCGAAGAAATAGGTCTTGATACCTCTCCCATGCATCAAAGAAAACCTCGCCCTCTTTCTGCCGGAAATTTCTGATGGCATCAACAATGTCATTAGTTCTGGTAATAGGAAAGAATTTGGTCAAAAACTTTTTGCTTAGTTGAGCCCAGGTGTTAATAGAATTGGAAGGAAGGCCATGTAACCAGTGAGATGCTCGATCCTTAAGAGAAAAGGGGAACAATCTCAAGCTAACCTCCTCTCCAGACAAGTGTTTCTCCTTGAAAGTATTAAGAACGGTTAGAAACTTATTAAATGCTGATATGGATCTTCCCGTGGAAGTCCATGGAACTTAGGCAACATACCCACAATCTGAGGCGAATGCCATTGTGTATACCCTAGCTAAAAAACCCGACATGTGTCACCGATGGCTGTATAAGAAGCTAAACTAGGAGCACCTGAGCATTAGCCAGCCAAGCCTGGGCTATCGGTTAGGGCCCAACCCGGTGTCAAGGGAACCACATACGCTCTTTGGACCTTGACGCACCGGATAATCTGCGATCAATGGGTGGAGCCCCGGTTACTGTATAAGAAGTTGAACCATGGGTTTCCATACATCGACCAAGCCCACCTCAGTCAAGTAGGCCAGGTCCGGCCCAGTAAATTCCAGCAGCGACAAGGGCTCATCCAAAGGCTTAACACAAAAGCCCCGAAGACCTGGACAGGTTGTATGCAATGAAGATTGGGCCTCCAGTCAGAGGAGTCAAGCCCAAGTATTTGCTTTCAGGCTTGGTCAATCCAAGTCCCAACCAACTGAATAAGTCCAGCGAGATTCCAGGCTAACAGAACCCACGGTTCTAGCCCGCTGGAGAAGATAAAGGAAGACCTAGGTTGAACCAGGACCTATCAGAGGATGCCATGTGGCAGTCATCCTGGTCAAAGGGGATTCAAACCAAGGGGATAACCGCTCGGCAACATGCAAGCTATCTCCACGGAAAACATCTTCATAGTTTAACTACCTGAGTTCATGGAGTCAAAATCGGAGGGGTGGTTGAGCCAGTCTCCTCCGGCCCACTCCGAATAAAGGAGTTCTTAACCTCTGAATTAAGAGTCTTCCACTGAGCAAGTCGATTAGAGCTTAGCGGAAACAACGACTTGATTCCAAGATCATCTTCTTGGATACATAGGCAGCCTGATCCTGGTCAGGTCCAGTCTAATTGTATACCCCCCATCTTATCTTTGTCTATAACAAGGCTTTCAATATCAATTCCATTATCTTTTCCATTATGATGTTTTGTTATTTATTTATTTATTCCATGGTGTCATCATCAAGGATGAGTAGCTAAATCCCCTTAGAGGGATGGTTGAAGCACTCTAGATAATGCAAAAGCACCATGTTTGTTCTTAATGTTCATTGTGATTCAAAGTACGTCTCCAACTCCAACAAAACTACGCTCAGGCCTTTCTGCAGAGAATCATTCACAAAAAATTACTTAATAGAAGGGAATGAAGGTTATAAGCGAATTAAGTCCCCCCATGCTACGGTTCCCTGCGGTCCGAACCCGGTGCCGCATTAGGTTAGGGAGCTGGGCGATAATAGCTCCTCCGCATCCCAAAGCGCTGCCCTCCTAGGCGCGCAACACTAAGTAATCATACTTAATGCTTATTTACTTCTATTTGCAGTATGATTATTTGCATGTTATTGTTATCCATGTTGTTAAAATACTATTGTTAGGGTTTAGGGAGACCTAACTTTAATGGTTTTATTTATATTGATTGAAGATGTGTAGTGAAATAGCTGAGAGGTGATTATTACATATTTGCAATTAGTATCTTTTATTGGAACCCTTTTGTAATTAAATCAAATAGCTGAGAGGTGATGATTTAGTTATGAATTAATATGTTGAGTTAATTAAATTAAATAGCTGAGAGGTGATGGTTTGATTAATAAGACATATTCAATAGCATGCATAAGAGAATCATGTTTTAATTGAGTGGAATAGCTGAGAGGTGACTACTTGATTATTATAGGTATTAATGATTAATTGGAATAGCTGGGAGGTGACTAATTAATTGTTATAGATTGAACATGAAGGAACAACATGTTATGTTTGCATGATTTAGTTTGTGGATACCAATTCTCTCCCTTTGTCATTATAAATCTTCTTTACATCTCTACCATATTCTTAAGTTAGGATTTACTTATTATTTTGCCTGTAGGAAGTAGAATCAATCTCAAATCTTGTTTATTGATTCCTTGGTGTTACTTAACGATTGTTTTTAATTGTGTTTGAGCTAAAATCTTCACCTTGGGGGTGGGTACGACCCTTGCTTGTTACTTGTCTACTTTGATAACCAATTTATACAGGCACAAGAAGGAACTTCAAGTTAAAAATATAATCTTTTGATAGAGGTTAGAGATTTAACACTTTTTGGCCTCTATCAACTTGTAAGATATTTAATTATTCGATCCACGAAGGGGTCACGGTTTCAATACTTTTTTTAAGTCCTTTGTTAATTAGTCCTCTTATTGGTCTCACAACGAAGACGGATCGAAAAAAACGCAAGGAACGAAGTCAATATATCAATTTGAAAAAAGTCGCGCGAACAGAAAAAGTTACTGGTGATTCTGTACTCGATCTCGAGTCGAGATCAACTCAACCCAGTTGAATCGCGAGTCTAGTTTTATAGGATCTCGACTCGAGTTCATTCCAGACCAAGCCTATCTCGAGTCGAGTTTGGGCCTGATTCAGCAACCTATTATAGGGCCCACTAAAGCTGTTCCAGAGCACTTTTTCAAAAAAACAAATTCTGTTGGTTAAGTAATTGCGAGGCTAAATTCAGTAGTTTAATTTTTCCAACATTTTTAGAGACTCATAAGATAATTAAATTTTTTATCCACGAAGGGATTGCAGTTGTAATATTTTTAAAGTAGGTGTTGTTAGGATTTATTTAATTGTTTGTCGCGCCGGATAGTAGAGCAAGGTTGTAGAGCTAGCCTTGAGTCTACTAAGGAACAACTCCTAAGGACGATTGAAACCCAAGGAGCGGTTTCCCCTTAGTCGACTTTAACTCGTCTTCTCCCCACTTTTGTGCGCTTGTTTGGCAATTTTTATTTTTTTAGCACAAAGTGGGAGGTAAGCATTCTCCTAACCCTCCTCGAATCCCCTGCAAGAGGAGTTCCTGTGTGATTAGGATGACCTTGATTGTTGCTTGATTTTCAATTCTGTTTTACTTATTAAACCGGGACTGTAAGGCGGACCTGGCCTAAAAGTGAAACCTAATATCAATTGATTGCAATATCGCATGCTTTAAAATTGAAGCAACTAAAGCCTTGCTATCACGATGTTCATTTGAGACCTTGAGCAGATATTTCAACTAGTACTGCGTGAACCATTCTTTGATTGGAGCACAATCTAGGAATTGGGTCTGGAACCCCTATAGATTACGTCTGTAGAACACTATGGTTTCTTAATTAAGGATTATTGCTTACGCACGAAAAACCTCCCACACTGGTTATTCGCTACTTGACTCACGAAATATAGGGAAAATTCACAAGAGAAGCTTGGAAAGAACTCATTGACTTGGGTGAACACAAAATTGAGTCAGTTTTTTAGCCCCTTGTTAGATGCTTTTGAATGGTTAGGAATTCCGTGGCATATGTAATGCGCATGTTGCATGCATCTTAAATCAGGTAAAATCTTGTCCAAACCTATTCCAGTCTACACAAAAAGCACAATGACGGACCTCACTACTTCTCCTGAGGAAGAGTTTAACGACTCAACCTCCATACCTTCTGAAGAAGAGTTAAACGACTCCACTTCACCTTCTGAAGTAACTCTTGCACCTATGGCTCAAGAAGCTACCCTTCGGGAGTACTTTTCACCTTTGGCCACTGGGCCACCTACCTGCATAGTCTTACTCGAGACAACTGCAGATAGTTATGGCATTCGGCCACAGATTGTGGGCATGTTGCCTAAGTTCCATGGACTTCCACGGGAAGATCCATATCAGCACCTCAATAAGTTTCTGACTGTTCTTAATACTGTTAAGGAGAAACATTTGTCTGGGGAGGAAGTTAGCTTGAGATTGTTCCCCTTTTCTCTTGAGGATCGGATATCTCACTGGTTACATGGCCTTCCTTCAAATTCTATTGCCACCTGGACTCAACTAAGTAAAAACGAATTGACCAAATTCTTTCCTATTACCAGAACTAATGACATTGTTGATGCCATAAGAAGTTTCCAGCAGAAAGAGGGCGAGGTATTCTTTGATGCATGGGAGAGGTATCAAGACCTATTTCTTCTGTGTCCACACCACAAAGTCGATGACACTGAAAAAGTTAGGATTCTATACAGAGGCCTTAATTCTCTAACTAGAAACACAGTCGAAAGCATGAGCGGTGGAGATTTCCTTAATTATTCCACCGCCAAGGCTCTGGCATTCCTTGAAAAAATTGCTACTAATAGCCAGCAGTGGGACATACCTAGACATACCCCGAGAAACACTACCCCAGATTCATTTGATAAACCTAGAGGTATTTATGAAGTCAAACCTGACTCCGAGCTTAAAACTTTACTTCATGGTTTAGCTAAACAGGTAGAAGCACTTGGCGTGTCCTTAAAACCCACATCACCTGTTATGAGTGCCTCCACTCCCCAGTGTAATGCTTGTTATGACTAGACCCATCACCTGTGCGTTTAACTACGCCGGGAGAACCAACTTTACTAAGGGCAATATGCCACGTACCCATACATGGACCGCTCCAATCTGTCTTATTCAAATAATCATCATGCGTCTCCACCTGGTTTTAATAACTCTTATGGCCAACATAGCAATGCCACGTATGTTGGTAACATTGATAATCGGAACAGGGCACCGGTCCCCTTTTACTCAAACAATGCTCATCACATGAGTGGTTCCAGGGACTATATGCCAACTAATCAATCTGCCCCTCCTAAGACCTCCCTTGAGGATGTGCTTGCATGTTTCATTCAACAAACCCAGGCGTCTATTGAGTCAAATGCCCAAGCCATCCAGAGGATTGAACAAAAATTTGATGATAATGGTTGATTTCCGAGACAGTCCATCCCGAACCCCAAAGGAAAGGAAGTTGCCTTGGTGACGGAAATCCCATCTCCGTCTGTACTGTTTGCTGAAGTAAAATCGGTTTCCACCCTTAGGTCAGGAAAACAGGATGATAATCAAATTAATTACACACCGAGTCCTAACGTTGTGACCCCGGTTACCTCTGCATCTATTGCCCCACCTAAAGCTCCGGCTAATGAGGCGACAACCTCGAAGACGAAGAAGACTGCCCGTGAGATTGTGGATCCTCCACGAACTTACAACCCGCATGTACCTTACCCTCAGAGACTCACAAGGTCTCTGAAGGAAGTCCAAGCAGAGGAAGTACTTGATGTGTTTAAACATATAAATATTAACATACCCTTCCTCACGGCTATTAAATAGATACCTTCCTGTGCTAAAGTTTTGAAGGACTTGTGCACCGCCAAGAGAAAAACAAATGTGCCTAAAAACGTGCTTGTGGCGGATGAATTCTCTACACTTGTCAAACATAACGGCATGGTAATATATAAGAACCCTGGAAAACCGAGCATACCCTGCAAGCTTGGTGAGAAGTTCATAGGAAAAGCTTTGCTAGACTTAGGAGCGAGTGTTAATCTTTTGCCTTACTGCTTGTACCTCAGCCCGAGTCTAACAAACATGAAACCCACGAAAATGTCGTTAAAACTGGTCGACAGATCATTGAAAGTACCAAAAGGTATAGTTGAGGACCTATTAGTTAAAGTGTCTGACTTTTACTACCATGTTGACTTTGTGGTGTTGGATACTGAACCTACTGCCGATGACTCAGTACCCATCATCCTAGGCCGTCCATTTTTTGCCACCTCTAATGCTCTCATAAACTGCCAGAACGGTTCTATGGTTCTCACTTTTGGCTCTATGACTTTTGAAGTAAATATATTTAACCTTGACCAACAACCCCCTGATCTTTCCTTGTCTTAAGATGTGCCTTCTTGACTCATTACCTTATGAAATGGTACATAGTTATTACCCTGAAGATCCGGTTGTTTACTACCTTGCCATGCATAATGTAGACTTTGACATTGACCAATCTATTGCCCAAACCATTGCTCTTCTTGATATTGTGCCTATCTTTGAACCTAAAGACCCTGAGGCCCTTGATTCGGTTGTAGCATAGATTCTGAGACCCAAGTAGAGACCATCACTCCACCTCCTGTTACTCTGAATCTTCTTCCTCCTGAGTTAAAATATGCCCATCCTGATTCAGACGGTAGTCCCTGGGTTAGTCTTATTCATGTGGTTTCGAAGAAGGTCGGCTTGACTGTAGTTACCAATGATAAGAACGAACAAGTCACCACTAGAGTTCCAACCAAGTGGTGTTCGTATCGACTATAGAAGGCTTAATACAGTCACCCGGAAGGACCACTTTCCTCTTCCCTTCATAGACCAGATGTTGGAACGTCTAGCTGGTCATTCCTTCTATTGTTTCTTGGATGGTTACTCCGGTTACAATCAAATTCCTATCGCTTCTGAAGATCAAGAGAAGACAACATTTACCTGTCCTTTTGGCACTTTCGTTTATGCCCGTATGTCTTTTGGTTTGTGTAATGCACCTGCTACCTTCCAGAGGTGTATGTTACACATCTTTAGTGATATGATAGAACGATTTATGGAGGTGTTTATGGATGATTTCTCCATATATGGTTCATCTTTTGAAGAGTGTCTTAGTCATCGTTCCTTGGTTTTTAAGCGTTGCATTGAGAAGAATTTGGTGCTTAACTGTGAAAAGTGTCATTTCATGGTTAGAAAGGGTATAGTTCTGGGTCATGTAGCCTCTCCTGAGGGTATCCAGGTTGATAAAGCTAAAGTAGATCTTGTTTCATCGTTGCCTATTCCTAAGTCTATTAGGGATATTCGAGCCTTTCTGGGGCATGTAGGATTCTATCGACGCTTTATCCAAGATTTTTCTCAAATAGCTCGCCCCTTAACAAATTTATTGCTTAAGGATGCACTTTTTGATTTCACAAAAGAATGCAAGACTGCCTTTGAAAATCTTAAGACCGCCCTCACGTCTGCACCCATCATTAGGCCGCCTGATTGGAGTAAACCCTTTGATCTGATGTGCGATGCATCAGACTTTGCTGTTGGGGCTGTTTTAGGTCAACGTCTAGATGGTAAGCCCCATGTCATATATTATGCTAGCAAGACTCTCAATGACGCTCAACGTAATGATACTACAACTGAGAAAGAATCGTTAGCCATAGTATATGCTCTTGATAAGTTTCGTTCCTACCTTTTAGGTACCCGTACTGTCATCTTCACGGATCATGCTGCTATTAGATTTCTTCTCTCCAAGAAGGAAACTAAGAAGCGTCTTATTCATTGGATTTTGTTGCTTCATGAATTCGACCTTGAAATTAAAGATAAAAAAGGGAACGAAAATGTAGTAGCCGACCACTTGTCTAGACTCGACCGTCCTGGGGATTTTAGTGTCATTTCTGAGAACTTTCCTGATGAGCTTCTTTTCGCAATATCGAATGCTCTATGGTTCGCAGATATAGTTAAATTACTTGGCTAGTAACAAGTTTCCAAGTCATTGGAACAAGCAAAATTCCTTGCTAATGCCAAATATTATTTCTAGGATGACCCTTACATTTTTAAGTACTGTCCTGACCAGATCATTCATCGTTGTATTCCCGACTGGGAGCAACAAGAGGTCCTTAAGTTCTGCCATGAGCATGCTTGTGGTGGACACTTTAGTGCAAAGAAGACAGCTCCCAAAGTATTACAGTGTGGTTTTTATTGGTCGACTCTTTTTAAGGATGCTCACATGCATTGTACTGTCTACACTCGTTGTCAACAACTAGGGAAAATCACTAGGCGACACATGATGCCTTTACACCCAATTATTCCTGTCGAAGTTTTTGATGTTTGGGGCATTGATTTTATGGGTCCTTTCCCTGGTTGTCTTGATTTTTTGTACATTCTGGTCGCAGTAGACTATGTTTCTAAATGGATCGAGGCTATTCCCACAAGGTACAACGACCAAGAAACTGTAGTAAATTTTCTAAAAGAGTACATATTTGCCCGATTTGGCGCTCCCCGTGCGATCATTAGTGAAGGGGGAGCCATTTCTGTAATAAAGCTTTTCAAAAACTTGTCCAGAAGTATGGAGTAACTCACAAAGTGGCCCTTGCATACTATCCGCAAACTAATGGCCAAGCTGAGGTTTTCAATAGATAGATTAAAAACATTTTGCAAAAAATAATTGACCCTGAAAAGGTTGATTGGTCTCGTAGAGTCAGTGATGCATTATGGGCCTATCTACTGCTTTTAAAACTCCCATAGGCATGTCTCTCTTTCGTCTTGTTTTTTGAAAACCCTGTCACCTACCTGTAGAAGTTGAGCACCGAGCCTTCTGGGCAATGACAAAGCTCAATTTTAATCTCGACCAGGCAGGTAATGATACAGGTGCATCCTACTTGGGAACTTAGCAGTTCTTTTCCTTGTCCAAAAAAACCTTAAATAGGTTTCCTTGTTCCATAAGAGAGGGAATTTCAAGAAAAAGAAAACTCTTGGCCAACTAGAAGTTGTCCAATGCTTAAAAATATATGTTTTGGCATAAACCAAAATATATAGACAAAAACATGTAGTCTTTACTTATTTCAAGAGAAACCACTAAGGTTTAGTGGTTTAGTGATGTTTTGGCATAACCCAAAAATATACCAAACATAGCTTATTTTAGCTTGTTTAGATAAATAACTTATTTAGTTGTTTAGAGAAACCAATAAGGTTTACTGTGTTTTATAAGAGAGGTAGCTAGGGCTTAGCTTGTCTAGAGAGTATTGTGAGACAGAGATTCTTGTAATCTTCATAATATTCAATAAAGAAGATAGCTTCTTGATGTTTTGTTTATCTTATTTACTGTTATTGTTTAATTCCGCACTCAATAGTATATTTACCTAGTAATTTTGTATCAAGTTGGTATCAAGAGCAAAGTTTGATTCCTTGGTGGAGTTTTCTGTGGTTTATGGTCTTAACTCGTTCGCAGTGCAGAAAGCTAGGTAAAGTTCGTTTGTCCTTGGAAGATTCTAAGAAGACAAGAACAAAGAAGATGAGAAAAACAAAATCAAAGAAATTTGAGGAGGAGATATCTACTTCGCAGCAGAAAGCCAACCCAAAGCAAAAGCAGAAAAGTTTGTTTTCTAATCGATGATGTTGGTGATCGAGATGAGCCATTCAAGGAAGATTGCATATTGGAGCGCAAGATGACTAAGACACGAAGTGGGAAACATACATTGTTTTGTATTGGGTGTGCAAGTCAAGTTCAAAGCAAAGTTGGATGGTTCAGCAAAGTCCAGGGAGCTCTTGAGTTCTCTAATCTCCGTTTTTAGCTTAAACGAGAGTTTAAGTTCCTAAAGGGGGGAGCCATGATACAGGTACATCCTACTTGGGAACTTAGCAGTTCTTTTTCTTGTAGGACAAGGAAAAGAAAACCTTGTTCCATAAGAGAGGGAATTTCAGGAAAAAGAAAACTCTTGGCCAACTAGAAGTTGTCCAAGGCCTATAAATATATGTTTTGGCATAAACCAAAATATATATTTATAGGCCTTGGACAACTTCTAGTTGGCCAAGAGTTTTCTTTTTCCTGAAATTCCCTCTCTTATGGAACAAGGAAACCTATTTAAGGTTTTCTTTTCCTTGTCCTACAAGAAAAACCAAAATATATAGATAGAAACATGTAGTCTTTACTTGTTTCAAGAGAAACCACTAAGGTTTAGTGGTTTAGTGATGTTTTGGCATAACCCAAAACATAGATCAAACATAGCTTATTTTAGCTAGTTTAGAGAAATAACTTATTTAGTTGTTTAGAGAAACCACTAAGGTTTAGTGTATTTTATAAGAGAGGCGGGTAGGGCTTAGCTTGTTTAGAGAGTATTGTGAGACAAAAATTCTTGTAATCTTCATAATATTCAATAAAGAAGATAGTTTCTTCGAGATCTTGTGTTTTTTTTATCTTATTTACGGTTATTGTTTAATTCCGCACTCAATAGTATATTTACCTAGTAATTTTGTATCAAGTTGGTATCAAGAGTAAAGTTTGATTCCTTGGTGGAGCACTATTATTCTCGTCTCTTCGATGATCATCGCTTTGGGAGTTGGATTTTAGAGAGGATTCACGCCCGAGGTTGGGATGTACTCCTTGGCTATGATTACGAGCGATTTGATCCTCAAATGGTTTGTCGATTTTAGGAGTCGATGGAGTTGGCCGATGACGGTGTTTTCATCAACTGGGATTCGGCCCATCGTTTCTTTCTCACGCCTGAGACTGTCTCCTTAGTCACAGCGCTCGAGCTTGATGAGGCTCCTCTGCAGCAGGAGGCTGCACTGGTGACCCCGAACATCATCGAGGCAGTCCTCATCAATGACCGGGTGGTTCATCGGTATAGCAGTCACCTCTCGATCGGTTGGCTCCGAGTCAACCAGGGCTTGGTGGCACACTGGGTGACCACCAATGTCCTTGGGACGACGAGGACGAGCGAGCAGTTCTCAGAGGGTATTCATATCATACGGCTGCTTCAGGAGGACCTCCACGACTATTGCATGGTTCGCCGACTTTTTGCTACCATCACCGGAGCCCGAGCTACTTCTGCTCCTCTTTCTAGCCTGGTGATGAGTATTCTGCGCTACTGGGAGGCGCCTCTTCTTCATGCTCTATCTCTGGAGTCAGTTGTTGTGGGACCCTAAGGAGGAGATCCCCATTCAGTACAGGCCCGGCGACCAACGAGCGTTTCACCAGCTCCATACCAATGAGGAGCGGTTCCAGCTGCTCTGGAAGGGTATGGGTGACCTGATGGATGCTGTAGATGACGTCTGGCGTCCCTTGGACGAAGGACAAGGGCAACCTCGTCGACGACGGGGTTAAGAGTTCTTTTTAACCATTGTAGTTTTTAGTTTTATTTTATGTATTTTATTTACTTTTTGCAACTCTTGTATTTAAATTTTAATCATTGTATTTTATATCCAAATATTAATGAAATGGTTGAAATTTAAAATTTTTGCAAACTTTTGTCATTTTCTGAAATTTTTACCCATTCTTGGGCTTCATTGCAAAAATCTGGACTAATGGAGTTATTTTTAAAATTTTCTGGTCCTAGGAACCTAAGTCCAATTATTTTAAAAGAAAAGGGATTAGAGTTTGATTTTTGGAAACCCTAAGGTTTTAGGCAGTTTTTGGTGTCTTAGGGCTCAAACTCTTTATTTTTGGCCTATATATACCAAACCAAGGTTGGGAGACCGTCACTCAAATTTAGAAAAACTTTTTCAATTTTTTATTTTCTGGAACCCGCCCGATCTCGAGTCGAGTTCCAGATAGGGTTATTAGAACTCAAGTCGAGTTCTAGTCTGGCAGCAATTTTCTGAGTTCATTTTGTGTGTTTTTTTTCTCGATTTTCACGCTGGTTTTCGGTGTTTTTCTTTTTCTTTTGCAATGGCTAATATTCAGAATGGGTTGTGGATGCCCTATGGCATGGATATCATCCCCGAGATGGATTTTTTGGGAATTATGAATAGTCCTTTTGGAACTTCTTTTTGGGATGGGATTTTTGACAAAGGTTGGGAAAGTTTTCTTTATGGTTCTACTGATGTGTATCCCCCTTCTATGGTAAGAGACTTGTACCTCATGTAACCCTTTGTCGCCCTCTCCCCTTTGATGGTTTCCAAGTTCATATGCATGGTTCCCCCGTGGTTTTTAATGCTATTGCGGTCTCTTTTGCCATGGGTAATTCTTTTTGTCTTCCAACCGGTCGTACATTATGATAATTATGTTCGTGATAATCGAGTTGACATCATAGATAATTACCTTAATCACTTGGCCCTTGTACCTTCTCCTTTCATCCCGAAGGATACCCTAGTATTGCACCTACGACTTACCTTCTTGCTAATGTTGCTACGGTTGCTTTATGGGTTTTGCCTAATTTGTTGGGTGTTGAAAAGTTGGATTATGTCAATGATAGTACTATGCATGCCGTCTTTGGTATTGTTAAAAAATTTTATGCTCTTGCCTTATCCACTTGGATTTTAGATGGTATCCGGAATGTGTTCTTATTTGATGGGGATAAACTTACTTTCCCTACTGTAATCTGTAAGATTATCCTTGAAAGTTATCCTGATTGGCGGGAAAGGTACAATGATTGGACTCACCTTATACCTATGGATCCAACTCATCGTTTTATTAGGAGAAGTTGCTTATTCACCTGGGTGCCCGATTCTGAGTATGTGGATTTTCCTAAATTACATAGAGTTGATGAGTTTATGAAACATGGTGAGGCTCCTTGGCATGAGATTAGGGAGGTTCTAGTTGATTGGCGCGATAGGTTGGATGACCTTCATACGAGTCAAGTTTGGGAACCAAGAGTGTAGAGTAGGATTTTCCTTTTATGTTGAGTCAGTCCTTTATTTCAGTACATTTTATTTCAGTTGTGTCGTAGTATGAAATTCCGTGTAATCCCTATATATGTGGAGATAGTTTTTGTTGGCAGAAATTTATAAAGCGGTTTGAATTTTTAGTACATTCATTGTAATATCTTTCTTACTCTCTTTCCTATGCTTGGTTTGAGCCTTGAAGACAAGGCAATTTTTTTGTTTGGGGGTGGGGAAGTATTACAATCCTTTTTGCAAATGATTTTGAAACTTCTTTATCCATCCTTTTTGAAAAATCAACAAAAATCTTTGTTACAAAGACTTTTTCAAAACATAGGATAAGTACACCATCAATGATGAATATAATGGTTGAATTCTATCTTTTTCAAGTTTAAGGACATTTATTGCTTCACCAAGTAGTTGAGTCTTATACTACATTTGCATGAGCATAAGCATGGCATTCACTTGCATTTATTACAGATTACATGTGCAAATACAACTACACCTTGAGAAACTTGAGGAATAAGTGTGGAGACTTAACCCAGTGAGCTTTTGAGACCCGTCCTTTTCTTGGAGAGATATTACGTACATCTGGAGTCCAAAGACTCAACCTCTTAGTTTTGTCTGTTTTTAGTCTCATATTCATTTTTATAGTTAGCCTTGAGATGACATCAAGTAGGTGTAATATAAACTTGGGTCTTCTAGCTTATTCAAAATGTGATCATCCAAATCAGTAGTTAGAAATGATACAAAGACATTTAGTTAAACCCTGTTTACCTTAGCCTACCATGATGTTACTTTATCCCTTAGGTTGACCATTCTATGCCTTTCTTGTTACTTAGCCCTTTTCTTGAGCCCATTATCCTTACCTAACTCCATTGGGAGTAAATACCCTTAGAATGTTTAGGTCCTTATACCCATTCTTTTTGGAATATGAGGATGATTGTTTATGTGGTTACAAGAAGAAAGGAGAAATACAAAGAAATCTCCACACTAGTGAGATAAACCAAATATTGAAAATCAAAAGAAAGGCCGATCCCCAAATATTGGCTAGAGCTTCATTGAAATTTTCCCAAAAGAAGATGAAGAACACTTCTTCCCAAAACAAAAATTCCAAAAATTTGTCCATGTACTGTTATTACAAATCACAAGTATTTAAAGCCCGAATGTTCCAAAAATATTTTACAAAAGCCTTTTCCATTTCTAGCCCTGTCCTAAGCCAAGTTATGGGTGCAAAAGTTTGATCCACAAACTCGAGATATGTATAGATTGATCGTACAGTTACAATGAAAGCCTTGTATAGAAAGAGATAAGATGGGGGGTATACAATGAGACTAGACCTGATCGGGATCAAGCTGTCTACGTATCCAAGATGATGAACTTGGAATCAAGTCTCTTCTTCCACTAAGCTCTAATGGAGTTGCTCAGTGAAAGACTCGTAGTTCAGGAGGTTTAAAACTCGTGTATTTGTAGTAAGTCGGAGGAGGCTGGTTCAACCACCCCTCCGGTTTTGACTCCATGAACTTTGGTAGTTCAACTGTGAAGATGCTTTCCGTGGAGATAGCTTGCATGTTGCTGAGCGGTTAGCCCCTTGGTTTGAATCCCCTTTGACCAAGATGACTGCCATGTGGCATCCTCTGATACGTCCCGGTTCAACCTGGGTCTTCGTTTATCTTCTCAAGCAGGCTATAACCATGGGTTCTGTTAGCCTGGAATCTCGTTGGACTTATCCAGTTGATTGGGACTTGGATTGACCAAGCCTGAAAGCAAAGACTTGGGCTCGACTCCTCTGACCGGAGACCCAATCTTCATTGCATACACCCTGGCCAGGTCCTCTAGGCTTCAGTGTTGAGCCTTTGGATGAGCCCATGCGTTGTTGGACTTTACTGGGCCGGACCTGCCCTACTTAACTGAGGTGGGCCTGGTCGATGTATGGGAGCCCACAGTTCAAGCTCTTATACAGTAACCGGGGCTCCACCCATTGATTGCGGACTATCATCCGGTGGGTCAAGGTCCACCGAGCGTATGCGAATCCCTTGAAACCGGGTTGGGCCCTACCTGATAGCCCAGGCTTGGCTGGCTAATGCTCAGGTGCTCCCGGTTTAGGTTCTTATACATCCATTGGTGACATCTGTCAGGTTTTTTACCTAGGGTACACATATCGCCCCCTCTTTGTCAAGTAGAAAATCTACTTGGGAAAGATTTTAGCAATATCTTCCCCAGCTGTTGAGATTCGGAGGATTCCTTCTTTGACACTCTTCTTGATGACGATTTCGTATCCCTTGGATCAAGGACTAGGGTTTCCTTCCTCCTCTATAAATAGGGAACAGGAGGTGTAGAAGGATGTCCACTTCTCTTTCTCCATTCTCTGTTGTTGTTGCCGCTGTTGAAGTCTCTTCTGAAGAATGGCTGACGACCGGGCTGCTTACTTAGCCCACCGCGCGTTCAACCTCAAAATAGAGCATGTGTTCAACCAAGTGCAGGCTCAAGAGAAGAACCTGGAGAAGGTCGTCCGACTGGAGCATGACATGAAGCTGTCTCTCAAGAGGCGAGACTACATCATTGCATCTCTGCGCCGAGATCTCCGGCTTTCTGGAGACTCGCTTAAGCAGACCGAAGACCAGATTCAGAACTTGAAAGAGAAGGTCTGGATACTTGGCAATGCCATGGCCGGGGGTGCTAGCTGAGATCCGGCTCAGGAACAGTTTCGTGCTTGTGTTTGCAGGGAAACGTCAGCTTCAAGTGTCTCTGCCAGCGGGGATGGATTCCTCTGCTGCTGAAGGGAACATTGAGCGCTTCTTTAGTTCACCCGCAGACCTGCGGGACCTGACACTTCCCGATCAGATATTGACACATATTCGCTACTCGACGAGGCTTGCCCTGCCGGCTCCTCCGCAAGTTGTGGAGGTGGAGTCCAGCTCTGGCGACGGTGCTGCTACTGTAGGAAGCACAGTCCCCAGTGTCGAGGAGGAGCCCCCGGTTGAGAGTGAGGCTATCGATATGCGGGGGGAGATAGCTTGCATGCTGCCGAGAGCTTATCCCCTTGGTTTGAATCCCCTTTGACTAGGATGACTACCATGTGGCATCCTCTGATAGGTCCCGGTTCAACCTGGGTCTTCCTTTATTTTCACTAGCGGGCTAGAACCATGGGTTCTATTAGCCTAGAATCTCGCTGGACTTTACTGGGCCGGACCTGGCCTAGTTGACTGAGGTGGGCCTGGTCGATGTATGGGAGCCCACGGTTCAACTTCTTATACAATAACCGGGGCTCCACCCATTGATCGTGGACTATCCGGTGGGTCAAGGTCCACAGAGCGTATGTGGATCCCTTGAAACCAGGTTGGGCCCTACCCAATAGCCCAGGCTTGGTTGGCTAATGCTCAGGTGCTCCCGGTTTAGCTTCTTATACAGCCATCGGTGACACCTGTCGGGTTTTTTACCTAGGGTACATACATAAGTTACAACCCATTGTTGTCTTTTGTAGATCTAAGCTGATATGGTAGGATGTGGCAAGTAAGTGAGAAGGTGTTGAGGTGAAAAACCCGATATCTCAAGCGAGGCTAATGTTTCTGTTCTTTGAGACTAAGTTCATTCCATAACACCAGTCCGTTCTTATTGATATATGTGAGATGATTGTCCATTTTCCTTCCTCACATAGAGGTAAAATCATAAACACCATCTCTGAGTGACTTTATTTCTGAGTGTATGACTGTGAGGCAGAAGTCAAAGCGACCTTTCCAATGGTGACTTAAGACCCGTGGTAGCATGGGTACATGCATGTCTTCAATGCATTTGAGACCGTTATGCTTGGTTTATATTTCATATCGTATTCATGCATTTGTAGTATGCTATCTCATATGAACGGTTTTGCAATACTTATCCTTATATTTGATATAACCGTTTCTGAGGTAAATGGTAGAATATCTTGTTCTTTGGATTAGTCATTGTAGTAAGTTTGTGGGTATCTTCCCTGGAAAACTCTCAGGAGACTATAACTCTTCCACTTGGAAAATCTTTGTGGTTGAAAGCCTTAATGGATATGGTTAATACAATCACCTTAGTTTTACTTCTCTTTTGAGTCCTTAATTCTTTTCTTCTCACCTTTGCTTGAGGACAAAGAAAGTGTTGTTTCGGGGTATTTGATAAGTCCTCAAAAGTGTATACTTATCCCCCGAATAACACCTTGTTTGTTTAGCACTTAGCTTATATTATTGTGTTATATCTATTGATTAGTGTTTTCTTGTCTATTGTGTAGGTTTCATGAGCCGAAATGCGAATATTGTGTTAAAGCCCGCCAAAAGTCAAGAAAAGCAAACAAAAAGCGTTATTTGCACAAGGGAAGGAGAATTAATATTTGCACCCACAGATCTGCTGAGGGCACCGCACGGTCAGTCCTGTTGACTTGACTTTATGTCAAAGTGGGGCGATCCAAATCTCAGCATGGAAATGGTTCCAGGCCCCTATTAAGAGCCCGATAAGCAACATTTTCCCACCTAAATCTAAAAACAAATTACGGCCTTGAAAATCTCCCAACTAAGATAAAAAATGAAAAAAATGCCCCATTCTCATATAAGCCCGCGAAAAATCTGGGATCACAATTTATTTTTGGTCAAAAATACCCTTTTGGAAAAAAAATCTTCTCCATCATTTTTCTTCGATCTTCTCTCCATTCTTCATCATTCTTCTTCGATCTTCTCTATTATCTTCCTCCCTTGCTAGTTATAGTCGTTGACCAAAGCAATTTGTCATTCAAATGATTGGGTTTGAAATCATTGTTTAATTTAAAACGATTTATCATTCATAACGATTGGGTTTGGAATCATTGTTTGAGGTATGTTTATAACGATTTTTCTTTTTTCATGTTTCTATTATATGTTTTTGTGTTATTAGAGATTGTGAACCTTTTTGGATTTAGTAATTTGATTTTGTTTGGATGGTTTGGAGTATTGGGATAAATTGCAATGGACTCATGGTGCAAATATTTTTCTGCTTTTGTTTTGTGTTTCAGCCATGGATAAGCCGAGTGTTCTAGTCGTTGTTTCGTTTAATGGTGAATCTATTGGTTTTCGTGTTGATGTGAACTACAACCTTTTGAAGTTCAAAGAAGAAATATATAAGACATGGCCGACATTGAGGCATATGGATTATGAGTTGTTGTACAAATTGGATGGGAATGATGCTGTTTTTTATAGTGATATGAGCATTCAATCTTTGGCATGTTTATGCTTCTATAAAAAAATTGGCAAGGTCGATGTTGATATTTCAGTTGTTAAAATTGTTGGTCGTGTTAGTAGTGAGTTGTCAACGGTTAGTGGTTCTGGTGGTAGTGATTTGTCGTCTATTGCAAGTACGTCTTCTACATTAACAATTGGTTCATCTCATGAAGTTCGAAAATCCTTAACTTGGGGTATCGCTATAACGGGTAAAGGACAAAGATTTTCTAGTAAAAAAGAACTTTTCAGTGCATTGTTGAGTTATAGCCTCCATCATGGTTTCAAGTATAGAACGATTAGGAATGAAAGAACATGATTTACTGCTTATTGTTCCCTTAAAGAATCAGATGATTGTAAATGGTATATCCGGGCTTCGGCTATTCAAGGTATTGACAAATATTTTGTTGTAAAGAAGTTTCACTCCAAGCATACTTGTGGAAGACTACTGAAAGACAATTATAAGCCCAGAATGAGCAAAGATCTAGTAATGACTTCAATCATTAGACATGTGCAGGACAAACCATCTCTTAAACCAAGTGAAGTCATTGATGAAATACAAAGAGACTACGGAGTTCCAGTGAATTATTATTATGCAAGGGCTGGGAAAAAGCTTGCGGTTAAGAAGATTTACGGGGATGAAGCTTATTCTTATTCACAATTAACATTTTACATGAATACCTTGAAAGAAAGAGATCCCGGTGGACGCTTTATTTTGGAAACACACCAGGAAACTAAAAAGTTTAATAGGCTTTTTTATCTCATTTGAAGCTTTATACATGGATTCCAATACTACAGGCCGTTGTTGTTTCTAGATGCATGTCATCTCAAAACAAAGTATAAAGGTTGTTTGATGGTTGCAACAAGGAAAAATGTTGACAACAGATTTTATCCTTTGGCATATGTTGTGGTCTCGACTGAGAATGACGACAACTGGGAGTGGTTTCTATGTAATTTAAAATCTGTGGTTTCAATAGAACGCCCTATCACCTTTATTACAGATAGAAATAATAGTTTGCTCAAGTTTGTTCAACATGTATTTCCCAATTCTTCTCATGGATATTGTTTGTGGCACTTACGGTGTAATCTGCGTGCTTCGATCAAAGGCCCTAGTCGTAACCGGTTATTCATCGATGAGTTATTTAAGGCTGATGCTTATGTTTTTACATCCTTAGAGTTTTCTGCGAAGCTCAATGATCTCTTAGATGGTAGCAAGGAAAACAAACAAGATGTTATTGAATTTTTCTCAACTGTTCCCTATGAGCATTGGGCAAATGCATTCTTCCCTGGTCAGAGGTATGGGGACATGTGTTCAAGCATTGCGGAGAGCTTCAACTCATGGGTTGGTGAACAAAGGTTTCTGCCTATTACATCTATGTTAGATCACATTCAGAGGAGGTTAACAGATCAATTTTCGGAGAGGCGGGACTGCAGCAATGGGTGGAGTTCAATCATCTGTCCAGCAATACAAAACAAGTTGAAAGAAAGAATTGATGCTAGCAAAACATGGACTCGTCCTGTTAAGTCGAGTGAGGCATTATTTGAAGTTCACAGCATTAGAACTAATATTGTCAACCTGGAACAGCGCACATGTTCTTGTAGACGTTGGACCGTTGAAGGCATTCCTTGTGCTCATGCGTTGCATTGTATTATATCTGATCGACGCGATGTTGAGGATTTTGTTGATCCAATGTTTCGTGTCTTTGCCTACCGTGAAAGTTATGCTCATCATATTCCTCCAATTATTGTGAATCTGGATGATATTGTCGTAGGTGAAGATGATGTCATCAAGCCACCTGATCTTAGTAAGCAGCGGGGTAGACCGAAGACAAAAAGGATACCAAATGTTGGTTCCTTTAAAAAGGGGCGTTTTAGATCCAAAATTTCTATGGATTCATTTGAATGGTCAAACTTGGTTAATCGTTTTGATTCCTAGTGATCGATCATATTTGCAATTTGAACTATTACACAAAAGAGTTTATTTAACTCTATTAATTGATAGTATTTGTAATATAATTCTCTTATTTGCAATGTCTTTTATCATTTTATGCTGTTCTGATTATGCCAATTGGTCTATGTATTTTCTGCCAAGAGGTTTATGCATCGTATGAAAAGGATTCCTGGATATATCTCTTATTTGCAATTTTTTTCTGTGCTGTTGTCATTATGCCAATTGGTCTCTGTGTTTTCTGCCAAGAGGTATATGCATCGTATGAAAAGGTTTCCTGGATATATGTTCTAACACTTGCTGGCATGGTTCAAGACAGTTTTTGTAGGATGATTGTGTTATAATGTGTGTTTGTTACAGCATATATCAATGGTGTAACAACATCATGCCCCAGAAGTAGAACTTTTAATTTATCAAATATTACAGCTTGAAGATGAAACAAGTGAAAATAATATTTGAGACATTAAACTGAAGGACTAGAAGACTGAACAACTAGAAAACTTTGAAAGTACTGATTTTGTATTAACAAAATGATTGTTGTTAACAATTCTATGCCCAACTACTCCAGCTTGCTTTACATTAGTTTTTACAGCAAAAGCAACAAACAGACCCTTCCCATATGTTCACCCAAGTTCTTCCACTAAGTTGTCACACTACATAATCGCATCTTCTAACCTCCAGCTTTTCTCTTTATCTGCTAAGATCAAGTGCGCCAACGTAGGCTTCAATTCATCAATGTCTTTCTTGAAATCAATTGCTTTGTTCATCTTCGCTTCTTGGCTGAATAGTTCCATGAATTTGCAGACATACAGTCCACAATCAACCCTGAAAAATAAAATCATGTGATCAATTAATTTCTGAACTATAAACTTATGTATGTACTCAATGGTTTCGGATACTTACGTGTCACCTTGCTGGGGGCAGTAGGGTTGGGTATTTAGAATAGAAATTGATGACCTTTAAGAAAAGCAATAATTCATATACATCAGATATGATTGCATTGATACTTTTGAAATCTTAGCAACTAAGACCAACTTTTTCGCGATAATTACTAATCTACTATACAAACACTTCTTAAAAGTCTAAATAATACTGGAAACAATGATCTGGATGACATCATCCCTTAAACCCTTTAAAAACACAAGTAATGGAAATTATAGCAGATCAATGATTTCTTGGCATCCGGAGCTATGGAAACAATGATCTTTCAACATTTTAGACCACACAACACTTCCAAAAGCTTGAAAATCAATGTATTCAAACATAATCCACATTTATGACCAGATCTAACATTTCAAATAAGAGTTTAATCCACATACCTCGGCATCCATGAAGTTGTCGAACATCAAATCCTCAAGTGCTTTCCGTTTTACTACACAGGTATCATCTTCATATGCATTTGTCCTACATTAGGAAGGAAATTTTAATCACTTTTACTCATTTAAGATCATATTTCATAGAACTATTATAAAATGTAAATTGTTTTTGGTAACTTACTGTGTATTTGCAAGTGAGAAGAATTTCAGCAATCTTGTCTGTTCTTCTTTCTCCAGGTAGTTGTAGTGAAGGCTATCTCTTACATTTTTCAAGGGTGTCGGATCAACAACATTCTTGCTATCATCGAGGACCAACTCATCCACATCAACTATTCCTTCGATGTCATCAACTTTCTTCTTTTTTGAGCATTTCTTTGGTTTTTTATTATTTCCTTTGTCTTCATCAACCCTTTCAGTTGCGCTTGCCCTTGTATAATGTTTCGTGGCCTTCTCTATTTGAACAGGTTCTGCTGATGTTTGTATTCTTTTCAACTGCAGCTTGTTGTTGTTGGTTTTTAGTTCCTCAATTGGAGCTTGTTTTGCAATTTCTTCAATTGGAGCTTGCTTTGGAATTTCTTCAACCTGAACTTGCTTTGCAATTTCTTCAACCTGAACTTGCTTTGGAATTTCTTCAACCTGAGCTTACTTTGGAATTTCTTCAACTTGAGCTTGCTTTGGAATTTCTTCAAAATTTTTTTGATCTTTCACTTTCATTTGGATGGGCAAATTCGGAACTTCATCTGATTTTTCTGGAATTTCAGCATTTTCATCCCTGCCATTATCTTTATCGTCAGGTCTACTTGCTTGTTTAAGCTCTTCTATTATCTTCCGTAGTTTCATATTTTCATCCTTCAACTTCAAGTTCTCTTGAAAAAGTTCGTCATAATCTATCATGGAAGTACGATCTCCTGAATCTTCCTCATTATTTTCTGATATGAAGAGTTCCTTCTCCTCATTTGTGACATCTTTGAAATCACCTCTTATCTTTGAGAACACAAAATATATATATATATATATTACTTTCTATCGTTTCAAAACAGCATGCAGTATTTGAAAATAAAATAGAATAAATGCAAAGAAATCATTGCAAATAACTTCACCATTTCCAGGAGCTATTGGCAAGCACTACACATACATATTTGAATTGATTTTCTTAGAGTTAAAAAACTACGAAGGACAACAAAAGCAAAGAACTTAACCAATGTCAATAGTTTTGTCCAAATAAAGCAATAAGCTCTTGGCATTACACCATATGATAGACAAACTTTTGAATTTTCGATCCAGTCTCCATAAAAATATCACATTTTCTGATTAAGAATATAAAATAAAATAAAAATAAGGTTTAATTCTTTATTTCATTACCTTGTCCTTCGTGATTTCACTAAGAAAGTTATTTCTCCATTTTTTAGCAAGTTTTGTAAAATTCCATCTTGCAATCCTACAAGTGCCAACACTGTAGGCTTTCCTTGGATTTATTATTTCGGTTATTTCACAAAACCACACCTGTGAGAGATTAAAACAAAACAAACATCAGTCAGTTTATGATTCTACACAAGAAAAAAAAAAGGGTAAAAATTAGTGTGGGGATTCATGACAGGTTTTGTTTACACACATACCGACATGTGCGTAAAGACGAAAAGTGTTTATTCACTAAATTAGTGAGTTATGATTCAAAACTAGAAAAAAACCTTGTATCATGTGAAAAATATTCTTACCAATAGGGGAATAAGGCATCCAGTAACAGAAAATGGTGTCCAATTCTCCTTCCTATTCCTTATCTTTTTCATCAATGCATCATAGATAAGATCTGTCCAGCCAATTGATTTCATTGTTTCAAGACTTTCCAAGTGTGCTGCAAAAGACTTCCCAATAGAATAGTTGGAGTTCGGGAAAAAGATTGTGGCGCACATGAACAAGACTACCATCCTACAAAAGTTACTGTGGCTTCCTTCCTCATTCATCAAAATATTGATTCTATTAATCATGGTCTCTTTTGAGATTTCGCCACACTTTTGAAGGTTGTTGTTAACAAGGAACGAGGACTGATCGGGATCAAATTTGAACTTTCTGAACAGTTCTGAGACCTTCTTTCCACGAAGAGGCAATCCAAAAGTCAAGGCCACATGTTTGGGTTTAAATTTAACATATGTTGCATTCTCGCCTTCTCCAACTTTGAACGCATCCTCTTCAATTGAATATTTTCTCAGAATTTCACAAAGAGCATCTTTATTTTGGTTTGTGACCATTTCATCTCTAATTCTATTGTCGAGAAAAAGAGAGAAGAATCTCCCAAAAGGAGTGTTCCGCATTGCCACCTTGTGTGAAGCTAGTAATGTCATCTTCATGTCCTCTGTCAAGGTGACCATGTAGGTAGGGGTACTTTTGAATGTACCACTTTGTTTTTTAGGTTTGATGGACTGTAGAACAAAACAAAAAAAAAACACATTTTTTATATAATAAAAACTGAAATTCAAAATGTTTAAGTTAATACAAATTCAGAGAATCCAACTCTATATACCTAGTCACCCTCTTCTCAAAACCATTATTTTCACCATGCATTCTTGCAGATCTATATGCTTGGGGTTTTGAATTAATTAGGAGGATTTTTGGAATTATGTTGAATAAAAAAAACACATAAATATGTGATCATGCTATTATGAAGTAGTGGTGAAGTGAAGTGAGATAAGCTTACCTGAGAGGTTGTTTTCTTAATCTTTTTTGAAGAACCAGGCTTCTTAAGTTTTTCTTGTATAAATACAATTTCTATTTCCTCTACTGCTTTCAGTCGAGGAGATACACGTACTTTGGTCGCCAACTGTGAAAAAACCTCAACTTAATACTCGCGAATTTTAACTTAATGAACAAATGCAAAAAAATCATTTTGGAGCATATTTTTTAAAGTTTGTAATAAGATGTTACCTGATCTTCCTTTTGAAAATTCAGTTGCGTTTGTTTCAGCTTCTTTTTAGTTTTTGCATGTTGTTTTCCTTTCTGCCTTGAAGACTCTCCTTGCTTTGCATTTTCCAACCTTGGAGATTTACGTTGTTTTAATTCAACTCGCCCAACCTTTTTTCTTTTTAGAATAGAAGTTACAGTTTTATCAACTAACATGTTCAACTTGCCTTCATTCCATTTATGTGTTCCCATGAAGTCATCTTCACTATCTGTCATTTTGTTCCTGGGATAACATGAAAAACAATAAATTCAGAACAAATTTCAATGAAGTTATAATCTGACATGTACAAATTCAATGCAAATAAATTCACAAATGTCCTGATTTTTGTCATAACAATCATTGAGCTCCTAAGGCTATGGAAACACAACACAGAGTTCAATGCCAAGATTGTGTTGAAGCAAAGCATTGAGTTCTTGGCATTATATTCAATGTATTTCAAACACAATACCAAAACTAAGATGATAGTAAGCATTCATCTCTTGGCAACCATTGTGTTGATCTATGCACTAACATTTTTAAAATAATTCAACAATGCAAAAATCTATCTACAAACATTTCATTGAGTTCTCTGCATTGTGCTAATCTGACATGTACAAAATAATCAGCCTATTTGATGATATTTAAGCTAGGCAAAACCTATAACAAAACATTAGTACGCCAAAACGATTAGACAATCGAGAAAAATAATCAGCCTATTTAATGATTTCCTAGATTTCAATTCGGGTATGGATAATTAGAGGCATAAACAGAACAGAAGTGCACTTTGATTTAATATTAGACAATCGAGAAAAAACAAGTAACACTTTCTGGTACATAATAGGTGAACAAGTGGGCCTTATTTAAACTATGACAGAAATGCCGAATCAGAAACATAGATGCCAATTGCTCCTTGTGTGCCGAGGAAGTGTGCAGTCAGTGCAAACTCTTATAGGAACTAAAACTGTTATATACTATACCAAATTGTCTATAGTTGTTGCATGTAGACTGATCGACATAACAACAAATGACAGGAAAGAATAAAACACAAAGTTTGGAAACATTACAACGAAAGTATGTTGAACAATGAGTGCAGAAGTTGTTGAAGCAAGCAGAACATTACAAAGAAAATGTCGTCCACTTAAATCAATCACAAATGCCAATATCTATCTACAAATATTTCATTGAGTTCTTTGCACTGGACTCAAAATAATTAAGAAAAAAATATATGTGTATGCCAAAACAAAACCAAGAGATTATTGTAAACATTTCATTGAGTTATTTGTAATAAACTCCGAAAAAATAATAAAAAAAAAAACACCCTACAACACTATTGATGCAAAGAGCTCAATTGGAAAAACAATCAATAAAAAGAAAAAAATACACCAATGCAAAGATATAATTGCAAATAACTTTCCCATATCCAAGTGATATTGGCAAGAACGACAAATATATCAGTTGTTTGAGAAATCTAAAAAAAAAAAAAAAAACCCTAGAAATTCAAATTCCTTAAACTAATGACTTACTTGTTTGAAATCATATGATGAACTATGTGTTTTCCCTCTCCAAAGAACTCTAATGGTTGTTTATGTTCTCTACGATTTCGATTCCTCAAATTGATGACTTACTTGTTTGAAATCAAATGATGAACTGTGTTTTCCCTCTCTAAAGAACTCCAATGGTTGTTTTTGTTCTCTACGATTTTGATTCCTCAAATTGAATGACTTACTTGCTTGAAATCAAGTGATGAACTATGTCGAGATTTCGTTAATGGCGGTTTCTGTTTTTCCTTTGCGAAAAGATGGAAAGAGAAGAAGATGGACTCGATCAGTTTACTGTAGATATGGAGGGGTATTTTTGTCTCAAAAAGAAAATAGATCGGGCCATATCTTTGGACATTAAAATGGGGCATTTTTTGCATTTAGTTTCTTAGATAGGAAAATGTTTCTTTTCGGTCCCTTATGGGGGTCCATTTTTTTTTCCCTAAAATCTCAGTCCAAACCGGGTCCTATTGGAGCGCACAAGTCAGAATTTCTATTTTAGGCCTTGTTTAAAGTCCACACTTAAAAATGCTCTACAAGGAGATCCAGAAGTCTGATTTGGGCCCATGAGCTATCAAACTAAAGGTCTTGGTCCAAGCTACAACTTAAGCTCAAGAGAATTAGGTTATGCTAAAGACCTAATGCCTCTAGAAGTCCAACAGCAGCAGCCACGAATTTGACCTAATTTGGAAGTCTTTGCATGCAAGTATTCTATTTTGTATTTTCTATATAAGAGAAGTAGTAGCTAAGGTTTAGGTAGCTTTTGATGAATTGAAGTTTGAAGAGAAAATTCATCTTCTTCTTCTTCTTCTTCTTCTTTTGTATCAAACTCAATATTCAATATCTAATCCATTATTTTTTCCATTATGATGTTTTGTTATTTATTTATTTATTCCATGGTATCATCATCAATGATGAGTAGCTAAATCTCTCTAGGGGGATGGTTGAAGCATTTTAGATGATGCAAAAGCACCATGTTTGTTCTTATTGTTCACTGTGATTCAAAATACTTAATATTTATTTACTTCTGATTCGCGATATGAGGTAAGTATGATTATTTGCATGTTATTGTTATACATGTAGTTAAAATATGATTGTTAGGGTTTAGGGAGACCTAACTTTAATGGTTGTATTTATATTTATTATAGTTATGTGGTAAAATAGCTGAGAGGTGAGTGTGGGTGCAAATATTTGATCCACAGACTCGAGATATGTATATATTAATCGTACAGTTACAATGAAAGCCTTGTATAGACAGAGATAGGATGGAGGGTATACAGTGAGACTGGACCTGATCGGGATCAGGCTGCCTACATATCCAAGATGATGAACTTGGAATCAAGTCTCTGCTTCTACTAAGCTCTAATAAAGTTGCTCAGTGAAAGACTCGTGGTTCAAGAGGGTTTAGAACTCCTGTATTTGTAGTAGGCCGGAGGAGGCTGGCTCAACCACCCCTCCGGTTTTGACTTCACGAACTCGGGTTGTTCAACTGTGAAGATGCTTTCCGTGGAAATAGCTTGCATGCTGTCGAGCGGTTATCTCCTTGGTTTGAACCCCTTTGACCAGGATGACTACCATGTGGCATCCTCTAATAGTTCCTGGTTCAACTTGGGTTTTCTTTATCTTCTCCAGGGGGCTAGAACCATGGGTTCTGTTGGCCTGGAATCTCGCTGGACTTATCCAGTTGGTTGGGACTTGGATTGACCAAGCCTGTAAGCAAAGACTTGGGCTTGACTCCTCTGACCGGAGGCACAATCTACACTGCATACTCCCTGGCTAGGTCCTCTGGACTTCTGTGCTAAGCCTTTGGATGAGCCCCTGTCGCTGCTGGGCCTTACTGGGCCAGACCTGGCCTACTTGACTGAGGTGGGCCTGGTCGATGTATGGGAGCCCATGGTTCAACTTCTTATACAGTAACTGGGGCTCCACCCATTGATAGTGGACTATCTGGTAAGTCAAGGTCCACAGAGCGTATGCGGATCTCTTGAAACTGGGTTGGGCCTTACCCAATAGCCCAGGCTTGGCTGGCTACTGCTCAGGTGCTCCCAGTTTAGCTTCTTATACAGCCATCGGTGACACCTGTCGGATTTTTTACATAGGGTACACATATCGCCCCCTCTTTGTCAACTAGAAAATCTGCTTGGGAAAGATCTTAGCAATATTTTCCCCGGCTGTTGAGATTCGGAGGATTCCTTCCTTGACACGCTTCTTGATGACGATTCTGTATCCCTTGGATCAAGGTTTAGGGTTTCTTTCCTCCTTTATAAATAGGGAGCCGAAGGTGTAGAAGGATGTTCACTTCTCTCTCTCCGTTCTCTGTTTGTTGTTGCTGCTGCTGTTGTTGCTGTAGCTTCTGTTGAAGAATGGCTGATGACCGGGTTGCTGATTTGGCCCACCACGCATTCAACCTTAAAGTAGAGCACGTGTTTAACCAAGCGCAGGCTCAGGAGAAGAACCTGGAGAAGGTTGTCCGGCTGGAGCATGATATGAAGTTGTCCCTCAAGAAATGAGACAACATCATTGCATCACTGCGCCAAGACCTCCGACTCTCTGAAGACTCGTTTAAACAGGCGGAAGACCAGGTCCAAACCTTGAAAGAGAAGGTCTAGATACTTGGCAATGTTGCGGCCGGGGGTGCTAGCTGGGACTAGGTCGCTACTTCCCCCCTACCGCCTCGCGGAATGCTTTGGCAGACTAGTTAATGTAGCACCATTGTTGAGGAGCGGTGCCCTCTTTTCTTGACTTTTATTCATCAATAAAAATCCCTTTTTCCATGAACAGTGCCTCTGCTTGTCTTGTGTCGATCTTGGCAGGTTGACTGTCTGTTCATGGGAGACCGTTGCTTCTTGGGAAACAACTGGGTTGTGGCCCGGCCCTTTTTAACCTTAGTGTAGCTATATAAGGATGGGTTTACTCTTGCTGAGCTATTCCTCTTTATTCTTCTTCGTTTGCTCATCTTCCATGGCACCTAGGCATTTTGATTCTAGTTCTGTCGATGACAATCGGGAAGAATACCGAGTGCATCTCCTTAGCCGTGTGAACAGCTTGAAGGCGCAAGTGGTCCAGTTTGTGGAAGACCAACGCCGGTGGGAGGAGTGCCATGAGAGCCGAATCAGGGATAAAGATGAGGAAATCTGGGGCCTCAAAGAAAAGCTGAAATCTGCCCCTGCTGAGCTTGCTCGGATGGGTGGGCAAGATAGACGTTGTTGCGGTTTCCTCATGGAAGGAAGGATACGCTGAAGCTAAGCCCAAGTACCATCTCCCCGACTCGCCTGAGGAGTCCGGCCCGGATCCTCTGTCTCCTCTCTTGATGTAATTTAGCTCCGATCGCACTATTAGGGGACTCGGTGCACCCTCTATAGTGCATTTTGTAATAAAATCATGTTTCTTTCTATTACTATTTTGAGCTCCGGTAGGTAGATCCGGTTATTTTCTTGTTATGTAGAGTGCAGGGACACATGTCGATCAATCTTTACTTGACCGTGATGATGTAGACCGGAGGTCCACATATCGCTGACCTGGACCATGTGGACCCTACCCGTAGATGCTGGATCGATCTCGTTGAGTGTACGAGGTGGGTCCCAGCTAACGTGGGTTCCAGATGACTGTGCGGCATGGGCCCCAACTGACTGTGTTAAGTGGGCCCCACTTCGTCTTCTCTAAATCTTCCTTTGTTGGCGGGAAGATGTACAGCTTCAACTTCCAGTGAAAGCTTGTGACTCTTCGCTGATCGAGTCATTAAAACCAGTTGGTTTAATGACCTTAATGATGATTTCATTAAGAGAACCTGGAATACCATCAGCCGGTGGACCCTGGGCTCTCCTTATAAAAAGGGGAGGCTCAAAAGAGAGAAGGGTATTCCCTTCACTCTCGTTCTCTTTCATTTCTATTTTGCGGAACCCTAGGTTCTGAAACTCCAAATTTCGGTGATTTTGCGCGAATTCTAGTCCAAAGATGAGGAGAACCTTAGTCCTGAGCTCAAGTAGTGACGAAGAGCCTCGAATTCTGGCTCCCTATCCCTCTGCTAATGAGGGTGGACCAAGTAGTATTCTGGCGGCAGGTCCCCCTTCGCCTGATGGTTTGGCGGAGGTGGCTCCTGTGGATTTTGCTGATCCTCCTGTTGAGAGGCCAAAGAGGAGGTGGCAAGCTTCCTCCAACCTCCCCTGAAATCCTGAACTCGAGCGGATGAGCGCGACGGAAGTTCAGGAGCGGCTTGGCTGGAGAGGGGTCCGGTTTGGTTCCCACCCCTCCATTTCAGACGGTTGCTCCGGCAGCCTTATAGCGGTAAGTCTTTACCAACTTATTTATGGCATGCAGCTTCCGCTGCATTCTTCTATTCTGAGGTTGTTGTCGTGGTGGGGGATCCCACCCGGTCAGATGCACGTGTCCTTCTGGATAATCGTGCGGCGGATCGGGCTGATCGCTCTCCACTTCGAGATTCCATTTGGCCCGGTCGAGCTGTTCATGGTCATGAAGCCGGTCGCCCGGGAGGCCAAGGAACGCTACTTCTACGCCATCTCTTAGCGTACTGTCCGGAGGTTGTCTGGAATTCCCAACCATTTTGGGAATTAGTTCGAGCCCTGCTACCGGGTGTCAGGGTGGTCGTCTGACCGCAGCATAAAAGTGTCGCTAGACTTCATAGGTAAGCATGCGCCTAACCTTTCTTTCATTTATGCCCTTATGTTTCGTGTGCTTACGGAGCTCCGGCTCAAGAACAGTGTTGTGCTTGTGTTTGCAGGGAAACGTCGGCTTCAGGTGTCTCTGCCACCGGGGGCGGATTCCTCTGCTCCTGAGGGGAACATTGAGCGCTTCTTTCGTCTGCCCGCGGACCTGCGGGACTTGACGCTCCCTGACCAGATCGTAACGGATATCCGCTACCCGGCGAGGCTTGCCCTACCGGCTCCTCCGCAGGTTGTGGAGATGGAGTCCAGCTCCGGGGAAGGTGTTGCCACTGTAGAGAGCACGGTCCCAAGTGCTGAGGGGGAGCCTCCGGTTGAGACTGAGGCTGTTGATCTGCGGGGGGAGATCTACTGAGGGGAACATTGAGCGCTTCTTCCGTCTGCCCACGGACCTGCAGGACTTGACGCTCCCTGACCAAATCGTAACGGATATCCGCTACCCGACGAGGCTTGCCCTACCGGCTCCTCCGTAGGTTGTGGAGGTGGAGTCTAGCTTCGGGGAAGGTGCTGCCACTGTAGAGAGCACGGTCCCTAGTGTTGAGGGGGAGCCTCCGGTTGAGAGTGAGGCTGTTGATCTGCGGGCGGAGATGGATGACTGGCCCGATGAGGTTTTTCAAGTCGGGGGAAGATCTCCTCCTGACGAGCCGATACCGGATGTTCTACCGGAGGTCCCTTCAGTTGTCGGGGATGTTCAGGTTAGTGATGCTAGCTCTGCTTGTCATTCAAACCCTCCCTTAGGTCGCCGGAGGAGGCCACATGTCTTTTATGGCTCATCTGACTCCTCCGGTGATCCAAGTCTGATGTCAAGTGATAGTGGACTTCTTCTTTCCCGTGGGTCTGGCGAATCAGCTACTAAGGGATTATTTACTACCACGGTGCAGGTACATGCTGAGGTCGACAACCTGGCCCAGGTGGAGATGGTGGGAGGTGTGTCCGAGGAAACAGTGGTCGCCTCTGCTACTGAGGAAGGCGAGCCAGCTGTGGTGTCGGGGGGTCCGTTGGATGAAGTGGACGCCCCCAGTGTTGGAGATGCTGGAGTGGAGGTAAAACCTTCTTAGCCTCCTTCTGTTGTAGTTGTTTCTGTGCAGTCCCCTGCCCCGGTTGATCCGAGGGGCAAGGCTGTGGTAGATGAGTTTGCCCGGGGCTCGAAGAGAGCTGCTTCTGCCTCCCCTGCTGACCAGGGGGAGCCTGTGCGCCCGAGAAAGGAGGATGCCATCCCTCGGGTGCTGAGGGGACTAGTGATGGGGACTACCCGGATTGGTAGTGGCTCCCAGGTCCCTGTTGAAGATGCTTTGGCCGTTGAGGACGTCTAGACTGAGGTGGAGTTCACTGTGTCGGGCACTGCTGATGATGAAGCCCCGGCTTATGGGTGGGGTGACCAGGTCCCATATACTGACCTGCCCACTGGCCCCACTATGCAATTGGGCCCTGAACCGGGCGAGTACCAGCCTGAGGCCACTCCGGAGTTCTCGCTGTCGGCGTTCACCATTCATCCTGCATTTCTGAGTGGTAAGCCGATGTCGATTGGGGACTCCAGCATCATGAACCTCCACACTGCTTTTGACTATATCTTCCAGAACCTGCTTCCGGAGGACCAGTCATACTACAGCCGCCTTTCTCGCGACTGGGCAATGAGGGTGGCTGCCCAGAATCTCATCGCGGTAAGATTCCTTGACTTGAATTCTGGCTTTAGACTTGTTGATGTCTATATGTTTGTTTCTGATCTTTGTTTCTCTTTCTGTCAGACACAAGCTGCCATGGCCCGAGTCTTTAAGCTGAGTGTCAAACCCCGGCCTTCTGCCTTGGAGGATCTGGAGCGCCTGCGAGCTAAGAATCGTCAGCTCCAGAAAGATCTGGCGGTGGCCAACAGTGACCGGTGGGCTCTGGAGGAGGACAAGCGGTTCATGGCGACAGACTACCATAACCTGGACTTCACTCTGACCGCTGCTCTCCAGAGGGAGGAGTATGCCAAGACTTCCTTGGAAGAATTGGAGGCTACTTGCGGGAAGTTGACTCGAGAGAAGTTGGAGCTGGACCGGCGTCTCACCTTCAAGGAGGTGGCGTAGGACCGGGCTGCTGAAGAGCTCCGGTTGGCGAAGGCTGCCTATTAGCAGGTCCTCGACCCGCTGGAGAAGGAGAAGGCGAAGAAGGGCGGTAATGGCCCCGGTCCTTCTTCTCAACCTTAGCTCCTTTAGATTTTGTAGAAAGGTTCATGTCCCGGTTGTCGGGGGACTTCCTCTTGTACATATTCTTTTCTGAAAAAGAAAATAAAAATAATATTTTGGTAGTGCAAAAACATCTTGTTAGATATCTTTACCTTGTTTACAGCATTTATTACAACTGACTATCTCCCTCGCTCCCTTATCGTTTTAAGGAGTTTCCTTGGGACGATAATAGTTCTTTTTCTTGCTGACTCCATGGCGATTCATGGTCTGCTGCTGAAAAGGGGGTTTGTGCTTGTGCTGCTGAAAAGGGGGAAGGATAGCTCGCCTAACGGCCCCGGTTTTTAAGAGTGGATAGCCTCGCTCTTAAGATAGATTTCCAAGACCGGAAGTTAGGTCCAAGCGTCTTGGGCCTAAAAGGAGCATAACTTTGCATTTGGGACTTAGATAGGATCGGAAACTAGGTAAGGACATCCTGGGTTGGATGGGGTTTTATCCCTGACATCCCTGGTTCCAAGACCGGAAGGTAGGTCCGGACGTCTTGGGCCTAAAAGGAGCATAACTCTGCATTTAGGACTTAGATAGGATCGAAAACTAGGTTCGGGCATCCTGGGTTGGATGGGGTTTGATCCCTGACATCCCTGGTTCCAAGACCGGAAGCTAGGTCCGGGCGTCTTGGGCCTAAAAGAAGCATAACTCTGCATTTAGGACTTAGACAAGATCGGAAGCTAGGTCCGGGCATCCTGGACCTCAGTGGAGACTTGATCTTGCACTTAGCATTTTCAGCAGTAAATAATACAAAGTACTCAAACTCTTAAAGGAAAGAATCTTTATTGAAATCATCAAATGGAGTACATTCTTGTAGAATTTCTTGAGGTGGAAAGTGTTCCATGGTCTGGAGAAGAGGTCGTCGGACAAAGTTCTGAGGAAGTATGAGCCTTTCGCAGCATGTCTGTCTACGATGTAAGGTCCTTCCCAGTTTTCTCCAAGCTTTCTAGCGGTTGTATCCTCAGTCATAACTTTGACTTTTCTTATGACCCAGTCACCCGGATTGAATTTCCTCTTTCCGACTCGCTTGTCATATCCCCTTTTTATGGTCTCCTGGTACTGGAGGAGGTGTTGTAGGGCATGCTCTCTCTTGTCGTCAAGAACAACTTTTTCCCTTGCCAGAATCCCTTCGTTCTCCCCGGTAAGGACAACATCAGTGCGGGTTGTTGGAGCTAGCAGTTCTGTTGGCATTACTGTTTCTGCTCCAAAGGTAAGTTGAAAGGGTGTCATACTGGTGGACCTCGTTCGGGTGGTCCGGTATGCCCATAAGACCCCCGGGAGTTGTATCACACAGTTGCCTTTTGCTTTATCCAGCCGCTTCTTGAGTGTATCCAAGATGACGCGGTTGGATGCCTCTGCCTGCCCGTTCCCCTGAGGATAGTATGGGGCCGAGAAGTTGTGCTTGATCCCCAAGGATTTGCAGAACAACCAGATATTGTAGCAGTCGAACTGCTTTCCATTATCGGACACTAGCTCTTGAGGAATTCCAAATTTGCAGATTATGTCTTTCCATAAAAATCTTCTGACATCTGAGGCACATACCTGTACCAATACAACTGCTTCAACCCATTTGGTGAAATAATCTGTAGCGACCAATAGGAATCTGACTGATTATGGAGCTTTTGGAAGCGATCCCACAATATCCATTCCCCACTTGGCGAAGGGCCATGCACTCAGGATTGGATGTAGTTCATTTGTCGGGGCATGACCGATCGGGGCATGCTTCTGACATGGGAGGCATGCCTGTGTGAACTTCTTCACGTATGTCATCATGTGCGGCCACTAGTATCCTTAGATCATTGTCTTTTGCGCCAGATTTCTGCTCCCGGAATGGTTGCCGCAGATCCCAACATGGATCTTATTCAGTATGACCAGGCCTTGCTCTGGAGTAAGGCACCTGAACAAGACCTCGGAGCCATGGCTCTTCATGTATAGCCTGTGTGACTCCCGGTGCGGTATTACAGTGAATTTCCATGCATCCCTCTTGACTTTGGCTGACAGCTTTGGATCTTCAGGGAGCAAACGGTGGACAAGGAAGCTCATGTATGGCTTCCTCCAGTCTTGGTTATTGCTAGACTACAACTCGGCGTCAATTCTGTCTACTTCAAAATTCAGATTGTCTGGAATGTCTTCAATTGGTTCCTCCGGCGGGAGCTCCAAATCGATGTGGACATGAGAGAGCGGTGTCTCTGACGGGTCCGGTTCATCCGGCTCCGTTGAAGGTGGTGGTGCTTCTATCCGGCCTCAGGTAAGGCAAGGATTCCAGTCTTCGAGTTGCGATTCTGGTGGGTCATGTGTCTGACCCTGTGATGGTTGACTCGGCTCGCCCTGCGTGCTGGGCTCGTTGCCGGACTGTGAAGCTTCTTCATTTCTTCTTCTTTTTTGTCCTCTGGTGGTTACCATGAGAACTTCCTTCCAATGTTCGACTCCAGGAGATAGACCCCCGGTAGCTGCATGTCTGGATCCTTGGGCCCGATACTTGGCTCTTTCTGGTATCCGATTGATAGCTGTCGGGGCTCTGCAGTGCTGATAGAAGAAGAAAGATACGCCAGGGCATCTGCGTGCCCCTGACGTCTATCCTTGGTAATGACTATCTGCGCCCCCATGGAATGGACTTCCCTGCCATGGAATGGACGATATCAAGATATTTTGCCATCCGGTCGTCCTTGGTCTGGAAGGATCCGACGAACTGGTTCGCCACTAGCTTTGAATCTCTCTTGATCATGACTATCTGCGCCCCCAGTTGGAGTGTTGTCCGAAGACCATATATAAGAGCTTCGTACTCAGCTTCGTTGTACGAAGCTGGCAATCCCAATCTGACAGATTTTTCTGTCTTCTGTCCATCTGGGCTGATCAAGAGACAACCTATGTCGGACCCTGTACAGTTACTGGATCCGTCAGTATAGATTGTCCATGTTTCGCTGTCTCCTTCGGCCGGAAACTCCTGTGACCGGGGGGCATCGTTCGCCCTCAGTATATCCTCCTCTAGTTCTGGATTGACCGGGATATCCTTGATGGGAAAGTCTGCCATCAAGGAGGCTATTGCATGTCCTTTCTCCGCGGTTCTAGGTTCATACCGGATGTGGTATGCGCTGAGGTAGCTGGACCATTGATTAGTCGATTAGACTCTTCCTGCTTCCCAAGAGCTTTCCTGAGCGGGAACTTTGTATAGACATTGACCGCTCTTCCTTGGAAATAAGGCTTTAGCCTCCTGGCTGCATGTACCAATGCCAGAGCTATCTTTTCGATTTTCGAATATCTTGTCTCAACTCCCTGTAGTACTTTGCTGATGAAGTAGACTGGTTTCTCCTCCGGTTCTTCCACAAATATGACCGCACTGACTGCTATATCGGAAGCAGCCAGATAGATGCCGACTGGTTGCCCGGTCTGTGGTGCTGTGAGGACCGGAGGCTGAGTGAGATATGCTTTGATTTCATCAAAGGCTTGCTGACAAGTAGGATTCCATTCTGCATTAGCTTTGATTGCGTTGAAGAATGGCTTGCACCGATTCGAGTACCGGGAAATGAACTTGTTGAGAGCGGCTAACCTCCATGTTAGCCTCTGGAATTCTTTTACTGTCTTTGGGGCGGGCATCTCCAGGACTGCCCGGATTTAATCTGGATTGGCTCCTATACCCTGGTTGGTCATGAGAAAGCCAAGGAACTTGCCGGAAGAAAGACCACAAAAACATTTGGCTGGATTCAGCTTCATGTTGTACCGCGTCAGGATGTCGAATGTCTGTTCCAGATCTTGCAAATGATTGTTTTTCTCCCTGGTTTTGACCACCATGTCATCTATGTAGACTTCCATGGTCCGGCCTATGAGCTCGTTGAAGATGGTGTTGACCAGCTTCTGATATGTCGCTCCGGCATTCTTCAGACCAAATGGCATCACCCGGTAGCAGTAAAGCCCCCGGTCGGTGATGAATGTGGTATGTTCCTGATCTTCTTCGTGAAGTGGAATCTGGTTGTAACCGGAGTATGCGTCCATGGAAGACAATCTTTGATATCCGGCAGTGGCGTCTACCATGTCTGTGATCCTGGGGAGTGGATATGGGTGCACAGGACATGCTTTGTTAAGATTAATAAAATTGATGCAAACTCGAATCTTACCATTCTTCTTCGGGACGACCACGATGTTGGAAACCCAGGTAGGGTAGATGACTGGTTTGATGAAGTTGACTGAAAGTAGTCGATCGACTTCTTCGTTGACCGTCAGCTTTCGATCCGGTGGCATTCGTCTCGGTTTCTGCTTCACCGGTTTGTACTGAGGATCAATGTCTAGCTTATGGCAGGCGACCACAGGGTCTAGTCCTGGCATCTCGTTGACACTCCACGCGAAGACATGGTGATTCCGCCGGAGCAGAGTGATCATGGAATCCTTCTCTGCCTCCGGTAGACCGGAAGAGATGTAAATTGTCTTATGGGACTTCGATCCCACAATAACTTCCTCCAGCTCGTCGACCATTGGTAATATCCCGACTTTTGTGTTTGGCTTCTCCTTGGCAGACTTACCGGGAGCTGGTTGCTATTGATGAGAGTCTGTCAGGAAGATAGTGTTAGCCTTGGTTTCGGAGATGGACTTTCCTTTAACAGCATTGAGGTGGCACTTGAATGTCGTCCCTTGGTCTCCCTTGACTTTGCAGACTCCGTTGGGAGTCGGGAATTTGAGGCTCTGGTGGAAGGTGGACACTATGGCTTTCATCTGATGAATCCAGTCCCTTCCCAGAATAACGTTGTAGCAGGAGGGGGAGTCGACTAGCAGGAAGTCTATCCCGACGGTGTTGAACCCCATCGTGATTGGTAGGTGGACTCGCTCGGAGGACTGTGCTGGCTCCCCGTTGAATCCATAGATATGAGTCTCATCAGATTCAATGAGACCCTTAGATAGCTTTGTAGGCGCATGAGAACATAACAATGGAGGTGCAGCCGACATCGACTATGACTCGCCGGACCCGGTAGACTCCAATCCATGCTGTGATGACCAGGGCATCATTGTGCGGATAATGCACGCCCATCTCATCTTCTTCGGTGAATGTCAAACCTCTGGGGAGAATGGACTCAGTGTTCGTCCCTTCGTTGAAGTTGAGCTGTCCAACTTCATGGACATGCCCTATACACCGGAGCTTTTCCCGAGCACAATTCTTCCTTTCTGTCTTAGAAGAACCGGGTGTCTGTACATGACAGACATATACAATTCGATCTCCAGTTTTTGCCTGTTCGACTGCTCCGGTCTGTACCATGTCAGGGATGAGGCCAGCATCGACCAGGCGCTGCATTTCATACTTTAATGACCTGGAGTGCTTCAGCTCGTGACCGTAGTCGTTGTGATGATCACACTTCTTGGACTTATCTCTTCTGCCCTCCGGATCTGCCGAAAGGGGGGCAGGTTTGTTGAGCAACCCTCTGTTCTTGATTTTTTTGAATACTTCCTCGAGAGGGAATCTCAAGGGAATGAACTCCCTTTCCTTGCGTTCGCCCCCAATAGGCTTCTCTTACCAGCGGTCGAGTTGTCGGGCCGGCGTTTTTCTCTTCCTGTCCGTGTTCTTGTCATGGGCTTTTACTTCTTTGCGATCGCTGCCGAAGCTTTCTTCCTTTGCCTTCTACGGCTTCTCGGAGGTTTGGCCTCCGACAAGTCTCTTTTTTCTGGCTTTGAGGTCGTATTCCTCCTGAGTATACCTTTCCACTTTCTCGAGCAAGGCTGAAACAAAGGAGGGTGGTTTCCTCGCCGGTGACCAATACAATTCCTCATGGTTGTTATTCAAGGCATACTTGAAAGCTTGAATAACGACGCCATCAAATGCGTCCTGTACCTCAGATAGTAGGGTTCGGAACCTCCGGGCGAAATTCCTGAGTGTTTCGCTCCGGTCCATCTGTAGGGAGAACATGACTTCAGCTCCTTTCTTGGTTTTCACATTGAATCGATACTTCTCTTCGAACAACTCAGCCAACTGTATGAATGTGCGGACGGATGCGGGTGGCAGATTGTGATACCACATCTGTGCTTCGCCTTTGAGTGAAGCAACAAATATTTTCGCTAGTAGCTTGTCATCATGGTCGGCCATGGTGTTTTTGTAGTTCATAACATGCTGAACCGGACAACCGTTTGTCTCATCATACTGTTCGAAGGGCGGTTGCTTGAAGCTGGCCGAGACCATATGACTCCTAACCTCTTCTGCTAAAGGTGATACGACTAACCTTGAGAGATTAAGCTTTCTGACTCGCTCATCCCGGTTGGCTTTGTTGGATACAGCAAGATCAATCATCTCTTGCAGCTTGAGTTGATTCATTTGTTCCACATTCAGCTCCGGTTGTCTCTGATGAATGTGGACCCCTTAAGGGCTCTTTGTTCTCTGACCGTGGCGTGCCAGGGGAGTACTCTGGTGCCTCCTCCGGCGCAGTCTCCCTCGAGGAGTGGCTTCTTCGACAGATCTGCTGTGGGCAATCCTGCGGCCCTCACGCGGCCCGGGTGTTCTTGCGCGTCCGCGGCGATGTCTCTGAACTGGAGAGATAGACATCCTATCTCTCCCTGGTGCTAGCCTGTCCCAGACAGGACGGGGACCATGGCTATGAGGGGTAAGACTCCGGTCACTGCTTGACCGTGGCGTTATCTTCTTCTGAGGAGATGGACTCGAAGACAGGGATGAATATGACTGGCTATCTCCGGCCCTGGTTATCTTCTTTCTCCTTAATTCTGCATTTTCCTTAGTCAGCCGTTTGATGATTGCAGTTGGGGTCTCGACCGCTGGTCCTTTTCCCTTCTGCTGCTCAGTATAATCTCCTCCCGTTGTCAGGGGAGAGATTCTCTGGATTCTTCTTGTCGGCTGCCCTGGAAGGTTCAAGATCTTGTGAAGCTGGTATCCTGACGGTCCGGTTGATCGCATTAGGATCACCAGGATTGTTAGTGATTTGCACCACTAAGTTCTTTGCCTCCGGTTGTCGCTTTCAGAGTGTTGCGATCCCTGATCGTGGCCCTCACTCCCGAGAACTGATTCTTGATTCACCGGTTCTGTTGCTTCAAGAACCGGAGACAGAAGAGAAAGGTTCTCTGTCTGACTTTCAGTAACTTGACTTATTCCATTGTTGGGCGTCTCTTACTTCTAGCCATTGCTGCAGTAACTCTGGTATGACTAGAATGAAATTCCTTGCAAGGCTCTGGAACTGATGGGAGATTCAGCCCCACGGTGGGCGCCAAAGAGTGTGGGTGCAAAAATTTGATCCACAAACTCGATATATATATATATATATATATATATATATATATATATATATATTAATCGTACAGTTACAATGAAAGCCTTGTATAAACAGAGATAGGATATGGGGTATACAGTGAGACTGGACTTGATCGGGATCAGGCCGCCTACGTATCCAAGATGATGAACTTGGAATCAAGTCTCTGTTTCCACTAACCTCTAATGGAGTTGCTCAGTGAAAGACTCGTAGTTCAGGAGGTTTAGAATTCCTGTATTTGTAGTAGGTCGGAGGAGGCTGACTCAACCACCCCTTCGGTTTTGACTCCACGAACTCGGGTTGTTCAACTGTGAAGATGATTTCTGTGGAGATAGCTTGCATGTTGCCGAGCGGTTATCTCCTTGGTTTGAATCCCCTTTGACCAGGATGACTGCCATGTGGCATCCTCTGATAGATCCTGGTCAACCTGGGTTTCCTTTATCTTCTCCAGGGGGCTAGAACCATGGGTTATGTTGGCCTGAAATCTCGCTGGACTTATCCAGTTGGTTGGGACTTGGATTGACCAAGCCTGAAAGCAAAGACTTGGGCTTGACTCCTCTGACTGGAGGCCCAATCTACACTGCATACTCCCTGGCCAGGTCCTCTGGGCTTCTGTGCTAAGCCTTTGGATGAGCCCCTGTCGCTGCTGGACCTTACTGGGCCGGACCTGGCCTACTTGACTGAGGTGGGCCTGGTCGATGTATGGGAGCCCACGGTTCAACTTCTTATACAGTAACCGGGGCTCCACCCATTCATAGTGGACTATCCGGTGAGTCAAGGTCCACAGAGCGTATGCGGATCTCTTGAAACCGGGTTGGGCCCTACCCGATAGCCCAGGCTTGGCTGGCTACTGCTCAGGTGCTCCCGGTTTAGCTTGTTATACAGCCATCGGTGACACCTGTCGGGTTTTTTACCTAGGGTACACACAGTGATTATTACATATCTGCAGTTCATATCTTTTATTGGAACCCTTTTGTAATTTAATCAAATCGCTGAGAGGTGATGGTTTAGTTATGAATTAATATGTTGAGTTAATTAAATTGAATAGCTGAGAGGTGACGGCTTGATTAATAAGACATATTCAATAACATGCATAAGAAAATCTCGTTTTAATTGAGTGGAATAGCTGAGAGGTGACTACTTGATCATTATAGGTATTAGTGATTAGTTGGAATAATCGAGAGGTGACTAACTAATTATTATAGATTGAACATGAAGGAACAACATGTTATGTTTGCATAATTTAGTTTGTGGATACCAATTCTTCCCTTTATGTCATCATAAATCTTCTTTACATCTCTACCATATTCTTAAGTTGGGATTTACTTATTATTATTGTCTGTAGGAAGTAGAATCAATTTCAAATCTTATTTATTGATTCCTTGGTGTTACTTAATTATTGTTTTCAATTGTGTTTGAGCTAAGATCTCCCCCTCCGAGGTGGGTACGACCCTTGCTTGTTACTTGTCTACTTTGATAATCAATCTATACAGGCACAAGAAGGAACTTCAAGTTAAAAATACAATCTTTTGTTTAATGTAGCCAAAAACTTGGCTATCATGTACACTCTTCACAATCAGTCTCCAAGCAGTCAAGTAAGAAATTCAGCTCCCAAGTTCTTCTTTCCCAAGAGAAAAACTGACGAAGGATGGCGTACTCTCTGCGTCTCACCAAATAAAAGATTACCTTCTGAATAGACCAAGGAAGGTCATGGAATTGAGCCATTAGTTAAGAGTTCACCGGGAGGAAAGAGGGTTGGTTTTATAAAGAAAGAAACCAACCCTAAGTCTAGCTTGATAGAAATCCAAAATCAGACTTGGATTAGAAAATAGACTTAAGTCCCTAGATTGATCTTCTAAAAGGGGTCTTGGACCAATGACACTTGAAGATTAGACCCCAAGTATCATCGATCCAAGAGAGGGCAATTGTAGGGGTAAATTTTGGTATTCTTGAGGATCCTAGACAGAATCCTAGAAGATGGGGACCATACAGAATACAAGAAACTAGAAGACATCTCCGAATACAAGAGAATCCGAGGAACCTGAGTAGAACTTTGGAAGCTAACTTAAGACGTATAATTAGCTTCTAGACGACCATAAGGATCAGAACGAAGTTGATAAACTTATCTAAAAGGTTCTAGAAGGTCCTAGATAGGCTGGACGCCCAAAGAAGGAATCCAAGTCCAAGAAGGAATAAGGAACTGACCTAAGTTCTTTATTTAGAAACCCTTCTAGAAAAACTTTTAATGTGTATAGAAACCCATCCAAATAACAATCTTAGACTTAAAAGAATTCAGGCCGACATTGTATGCACAAGGAAGGTTCTTAGACCGAATGGAACTCTTCCACTACTAGAAGATGACCGACTTAGTACCCTATATAAATACAACCTCACCAAGACACAAAGATAACGAATTCTAGCTAGAGAAACTAGAGTTTCATCATCTTCCTTACCGACTTGAGCATCGAAGTGCCTACACCCCCCCCCCCCCCAGTGTGTCCTTGGGTTTCTAACATTGTTTTGCAAGTTCCGAGTTGAAGTTGATCATTGGGAGCTAAGTTGAAGATTTATTGTTGGTGGAAGCAGAAAACGTCCTACACAGCGGACATTACCTTCCCATGTCTTTTAGCTAGAAGCTCATGATATGAAACAATCTGATAAAAATGAGGAGTACCTTGGCCAACATCTAAGCCATAAAGGTGAAAAACATCGAAAAAAAAAGAAGATAGAGGGAAGCGCAAGCCAGCCTTTAATTTGCTCAGAGATGCGTGGACGATCAGATTTGGAATCTGTGAAATGAAGGAGAACCTTACCTTTTCAGGGATGCTAAAAGCCTTTCGAATATCGATCAGATTTTCAAGGTAGTGAATGATATATCTACAAATCTGTAGTAGTGATTTAAAGCTAAGTTGAAGATTGATTGTTGGTGAAAGTAGAAAATATCCTCTACACCAAGTTGGACTATGACTTGTATTGCATATCGGGTCAAGTCGTTAAAAATATATTTGAACTCGTTGAAGGTCATTGTATTGTAAGTCTGACTAAGTCGTTGGAAATAAGCTTGAACTCATTGTAGTTCGGATTGTATATACATACGCATCCCTCCAAAAGATTTATTGGGAAAGAATCCAGCACGAATCAAACAGACCCTTGATATCATTCATTCATTTTAGATTGTGCCTTTTTCTTGTAAAAAAATGCGACTTACTTTGCATCTTAGGTTAAGATGGTAATACAAGCCAAATACATATTGAATGTCGATCCACATGGTGTTACGGTTCTATGTAACCATTCAATCTTGATTGTGGGAAAAGGACTGGGGATTGAGATGGTCCACCCAAGACAACTGGAAAAAAAAGGTCCGCCACACCACCCCACACCAGTGACACCACACCACAACAACTCCACAACACATAGCACACAAAAAATTGCTGGGTGTGGTAATTTGTTATTTTAGGAAACAAAAATTAGGGCTTTTACGACCGACTGACCTGAAGCTAGCTGTTTTTGATAACTCGCTTGCTTGAGAGTTGGGAATGAGATAGAAGAAAAAGATAAGGATAATCATCTATCATATCACAACAAAGACTAGACCGACCTTTTCTTCTTCCCCTTTCTCCTTCTCCTTGGTGGTAGTAGACGAAATCCAATCTAATCTAATGGCTTCCTCAAATTCTGACAAGGATCTTCCTGTTTCACCTGCTGCTGCTGCTGCTGCTGCTGCAGGTATAATTAGTCTATTTCGTTCTTTTTCTTGTTCTTTTCGATCTATTGAATTAATATGTTAATTCAACTAAGAACACGCACGATGTACCCGTGTTGATTTTTATGTATATTTGGTTTCTATGATTACAAGCAGATTAGTCTCTATGAATCTAATGAACAATACATAATACCAATATAAATTTATTCTAATGGATGTTGATATATGATTTTGGGTTGGATCTTGATGTGTTTATATTCAAATTTTGACTATTTATTTATGTATGGTGGAGTAGTTCCTTGTTTTGGGTTTCTCCACCCTTAACAGTATATCAGCTATTAGTAACTTCTTTGCAATTTTATTCCCAAATATGTTATGTATGCTTCATATGAACAGAGTGTACTCAGCCTGAGTTTCCTTTTCTCAGACTGAAGGAAAAATCTGACTATTCATTCTTTCCACACTATACTTGTTAGAAAGATAGTTGGACTGACATGGATGTTATCCAGAAATCAATCATTTCAGACTCTCACGTGTCCGTCAGCTTAGTCTTGTCCGTTGATCCAGTGATCTTGGGAGTGTTTTAAGCTTTTTACTCACGTTTGCTTTCCACGGTAGATGAGCGTACGGAATATGGTACTTACAGGGATGTTTGATTCTGATGATTAAGACACAAGATATTATTGAAAGAGTAGGACTGTAGGAGTCTATTCTAAATTTACAAATCTTCCTTCAAGGACTATTGTTTGGTCATCTCCAATATTAGCTGAATATCCATTTACCCTTGATCCCTTCTATGTGTATCGTCTTTTTAGTCTACCCCTCTTGTCCTCTCTTTTTTTGTCTATCCCACCATAGATTGATGTCCATCTACTTAGTGTGCTCGTGTATTTTTGTTATGAGGGCGAACTCTTTTTATTTCCATTGATCTAATGGAATTAAATTGTTAAAAGAGGTTTTATTGTAACTATTACGAGGTAGCTATTCAGTTGAGTTCTTAGTATCTATGCTGCTGATATGTAAATATTGTTTTGGTAAATCGTCATTCTGTATACCTTCTCGGAATTCTCTCATAATTACATTATTTTCTTGAAGAAAAAGCAGGTTCGGCAACAACAAAAAGTTCCTCATCTTCTGTTGAGCCACCATCAGGACAGAGTAATGCTGCTTCCGAACATGGAACTGGGTTCCCTGCTGATGCTTTCAATTTTTCTGCAATGTCAGGCATTCTAAATGTATTTGCTCATCTCTTATTCTTCTTGGCATTTTAGATTATAACCATGGAACAGCATTATGCTTGAAATTTTTGGATCTTGCTCATATGTGCTCATATATTTTGTTGATGCCTATTATATAATGGTTTTGCTGCACTGTGTTGAAAAGGTTATTTAGCTCCAAAGTTTCCACAACTCATGTAGTTTGTGTTGTTAGGTGTTTGTTTCTTATGAGAAGGACCAAATTTACTTGTTATGTGTTAATAACTTCCATAGGTATGATATATCATTATTAGCCAGCACTTAGATTTATTCCATCTGTTTCCTAAATCACGTCAGATTAGATATTCATTGCATCAGACAGAGTGCATTTGTAACTATGCCACACCATTCATATGCAAGGAACTTCTTATGTCCTGAAGTAAAAGTGCATGATCTCATAGTGTATTTGAGCATCCCCATTGTCATATTTTTGGCTGTAAAGCATTTTTTTTTATCTTATGATTTTTGAATGTGCTAAAGTACTGCATGAAACAATGAAACATATTACTGAACAAAAATATGCTTTAGAGAAAATATCTGTGTATATATTGTAATGTCAATGTAATTGTTCTTTAAGTAATTTTTCAATGCTTTCTTGTTCTTGAAAGTTTAATAGTTTGTATTGCCTGGGTAACACATACATTTGCCAAACAAATTACTGTGTTGTTGTAAAAATTGATGAACACTTCCTTCTCAAGTCTCGGTACCCCTACCAACTCAAAGATGATTGGCACTGAACCCAGGCCCGTTATACATGTCTGTACTCTAAAGATATGCTTATTGACCAAAATCCAGTCTCCAGCTATCATAAGACCAGTGGTCATAAGTCCGTACACCTACCACCTTATTCCCTCTTTCACAAAAGTTGCTTCATGGATAGACATGGGCCAGCCAAATACTATTATATATTTGTACAGAAATTTAATACTATGAACGAATAATACTTGTCTTAGGGAGGCACATATTTGTATAGAAATTCAAGGCTATTTTCGAATGAAAGCTGTGTTGTGGAGGCTTGCTAAGGAGCACCAAACAAAACACTGACAAAAGCATTGTGTTCAAGTGACTGCAGTCACAGAAGAGAAGGATTGTAAACATATAGTTGCATGGTCCAACTATGTGGTAGCGTATTTGTGCTCCAAAGAGTGGAACATTCCACTGTTCATTTCCTTCCAAATTATCCATAAATAACAATATAAACACGTTCTTGAAAATCCATATTATTTTAGTTGAAGTAAAACAAGTAGGTTTCTTCAATCCTGATTTTATTCAGTAGTAAAAATTGTCTATGAAACCCGGTACTCTACGAAAAATATGTAAAACTACCCTTCTAAAACATATCTAAGTTTCATTAATCCTAATCCAAATCCTAAAACTAAAGATGAACAAGAGACATTTATGGGGAAGTGCATGATCTTAAGCAAGTTATCATAAACATAAAAAAAAATGCATCTACCATCAGTGTACACAATTTAGGGATTTAAAATAGCTTTTTGGGATTCGATTTCCATTTTGCTTTGGCTCTGTTGTGCTTACACACAAGCTCCCTCCTTTATTGTTCGTTAAAAACCTCCAAAGGGGGCGAGGGGTGTCAGACCCTTCCCTCTTCATTAAAATAAATTAAGGGTGATTGTAACGCCCTGAGATTTCGTCCTCGCTCATCCCGGAGTGTCGAGCACCATACCGCTCGCTAATGTCAATATTGTCCCCCTTTAGTCACTGCGGATGATATCCAGCAGTAGAGGATTTTGGATTATCAGAGCCGACGACAGGTTCCCATAACAGGTGGGAAGTACGCTAGAAAGGCCCAGGGAGCGCCAGGTACTTGTCTCACTTGGCAGGGACGTCGGAGATTTTGGGACTGTACTGATTTGTATTGCAGAGCCGAGGATGGCTCTATTTTAAGGTGGTAGGATAACACCCATGAGTTGGTGTTAGTCCTACCTTGCCAAGGAAGTGGTTGTATTGGTAGTATATAGAGCTTATCCATACTCCTACTAATGTCAAGGCCTTTTGGGGAAAAAACCCAGATGGGGGGACCCTGATCCAAAACCCTCTACTGTTGGATATCCTCAATGAGTAAAGGGGGACAATATTGATATTAGCGAGCGGTATGGTGCTCGACACTCCAGGATGAGCGAGGACGAAATCTTGGGGCGTTACAGTGATGATAGGGACAAGGGTGGAGCATCATCGTTGTTCCTAAATTGTGTACAACTATCAAACAATGTCACTTTTTGCGACACAAGTCATAATTGGTTGTGCTGACATGTAATCTCAAGTTGAGTGAAAAAAATAAGTCAACCCCAAAAAGAAAAAAATGTTGAACAAGTGTCGAGGGACCGCTTGCTTCTTCTTCTTCCTCCCTTCACTCTCTTTTCTTCTCCCACCTCCACTTCTAAATGAAAAATGTTGATAGGAAAAATAAAAATTTGATGTGGATTGTTGAGACGTTATTCTGTAATAAAAAGTAAAAACTTGGGTCTGGAAATGCAATTTGTTTTTGGTCTTTGATGACATGAATTTTTTTTATGAAATGAATCGTGTGCAAAAGAGGGATAATGAATCCTGTATATGATTATACAAATAATTGGTGGTATAGCTTAAGAAAGACCGGACCCTACTAACGCTAATGGTAGAGACCTATGCTGTCAGAGGTGCCGCCTCAGCGCTGCTCAGCGCTGCCTAGGCGCTAATTTCACACAGGTACGCCTCGCTCTACAGAAACTACCGCTTAAAACGCACTGGGCCTCTTGGGCGGTGCTCAGGCACCAACGCTCAGAGAGAAGCGGCCCAAAAACGCGTTTTGGAGCGGCCCAACCCTTAAAAGCCCATGAAAAAAAACAAAAGAAAGGGGAAAATCAGATCAAGTAGATCTAGATCTAGTTTTTCACTTGTCTTCTCTATCTTCTTTACTTTCATCTAGCGACTGGTGGTTGTTCTTGTTTTTCCTTTTTCTTCTTCTTCTTCTCTCCTTCTGTACTTGAACTTCAAGGAAATTTTTTAAAAGAAAAAACCATTAACTCAAAGAAACTCAAAGAAAGAAGTTCCCTCCTTTAAATTTTACATCTCTCTCTCTGTGTGTGTGTTTGTTCTTCTGTCTACACAAGTGTTTCTCTAGGAGTCTAGGACACCTCATGACACACTTGTTTATTCAACAAATACATCAGTCTTACTTCGAAAATACTAAACTACCCTTACTTATAAGACCAATATGCCATTAATATATCTCTTAAAAAGTTAAAGGCACATGACTCTTTCTCAATTGTCTTCTCAGTTGGGGGCGCCACCTAAGCTCCGCCTGAGCGCTAGGGGCGCTAGTTATTTTTCTTGGCGCCTAGCGCTTCGCCCCGCCTCTGACAGCATAGGTAGAGACATTCCTTTCCTACTGCCCAAATTAACAAATTCAAAAAAAATTCCTACTGTTCATTCCATAAATAGAGGGATTTCTATCATACCCAGCTGCAATAACAGGAAAGACACTACCTTGAAATTTTTTCTTTATTGTTTTTGGTGGATGCGATTCAACTTTTCTTATTTGAGAGCTACGAAGCTAATGGGTCTGCTACTCTGTTTTATCATACGTCAGTATGATAATTGCTAGTAATGAAATTACCAAGAACTAGATTATTAGAAAAAAGAGTTTTGGTTGATGGCAATGTTCATCTGTGCCACATCATGAACCTGTCCCTGGAAATGTCTCCAGTTTCGTTTTCACTCCCTTCTGATAGTTGCTTTTTTAGTAGGTCCTTTCACTTCTGTCTTCTTGAGTATTTCTTTGTTTATCTTTGTCTTGGAATTTCTGTGCTCTTTTTCATGATAGTCGTGAATCAATAGTTAATTTTAATTGTTCTATGTCAAAATAATATATTCTGGGATGGATATAGGATCCAAGCATAAAGGAGTTGGCCGCACAGATTGCTAAAGACCCTGCATTCAACCAGATGGCTGAGCAACTCCAGAAGAGTGTTCAGGGTGCGGGTAATGATGGTTCACCTCAATTTGATACACAGCAGTATTACTCTACCATGCAACAGGTTATGCAAAATCCTCAATTCATGACTATGGCTGAGCGTCTCGGGAATGCTTTGATCCAGGTATTATGTGTTGTATTCTATAGGCTTTGCATTAGTATTTCATCTTTGGTTAAGGTTAATTTGATCAATATGTTTTTGTAGGATCCAGCAACTTCCAGCATGCTGGAGAATTTAGCTAATCCATTGCGCCAGGAAGAGATTGAAGAGCGAATGACACGCATAAAGGCAGATCCGTCTTTAAAGCCTATTCTGGATGAGATTGAAACTGGTGGTCCAGCTGCAATGATGAGGTTATAAGATAAAACAAAATATCATTATATTTTAGCCAAAACATTTTCCATTTACGCATTTCCCCAATATAAGTTTGACAATGTTTAATTCTTTGGTGTGAGATTAGGTATTGGAATGATCCTGAAGTTTTGCAAAAGTTAGGGCAGGCAATGGGCCTAGGTGGAGGAGTTCCAGAAGTTCCTAGTTCTGGTGAATTGTCAGGACCAGAGGAACCCGAAGATGAAACTGGGAATGAGGAAGAGTCAATTGTCCATCATACTGCTAGTACTGGTGATGTGGAGGTACTGATCATTATTGCTGCATCACTAAATGAAGTCCATGTCTCATCACTAAAGGAAATGTCTAAATTTGCCTTTTGATTTAAAAGGTTGTGTTTCTGTAGTTTTTCAGGGGTTTTGACTCATTTTAATGGTTCTTTTCGTTCTAGGAGTGAGTTCCATAGCACCAAAGCCCGCATATCCAATCTTTGGTGAGGTGGTAGGGTACTAGGTCGAGTCGGTTAAAAGTGGACCAAGAGACTCCTTGGGCAGATAGATTCCTTTGGTGCATTTGGAATGACTTGACAGTGCTCATAAGAAGAGTGTCACCTTTATTCCTTGAGATTTTTGGACATACCCCCCCCCCCCCCCCCCCCCCCCCCCCCATTTGAAAGTCGAAATTTGAGATACCCCCCCATTTGTATTTTTTTTTGAGATACCCCCCATTTCAAGAAGTGGTGTTATCATAGCCATCCATCTTAAAACTAACCTACGGTTGTAAATCTCTTCTGCCATGAACTGGGGGGGTATCTCAAATTTCGACTTTCAAATGGCGGGGTATGTCCAAAAATCTCTTATTCCTTTGTGCTCTTGTTTGGATTGAAACTAATCAAGACCATGTGAAAAACCAATGGAAGGTTCATATAGCAACCAAGGAAAACTTGTAGGTCATTATGCTTCGCATTTGGTGGGTAGGACTTGGGGCGGAGGAAGCCTTGGTATTTAGCCTAACATTGTCAAGTCGATGTATCTTTTCACATCTAACTCCCTGTAGTTTTACCTAAGTAGTTCATGTTTTTTCTTGCTGGCTTATTACATGAATAATATCTTTTTCTTCTGTTGCAGATGCCATGCATTTCTAGTGTAGAATACTCATTTATAACATTTGTTTAGGGGGTTGTTTTACCTGAAGTAGTTCCTTTTCTTTTTCCTTGGTGGCTTTTTAGATTTTACATGTGAAATATCATTTCATTGTAGATATTTGCATTACTTGCATTCCAAGTGCTACATAAATAGATTTTTTTTTTTTGCCCAGAACTATTAATAACATTTTTAAAAAGAAAATAATTGTTGACCACTTTATACTATTTTCTTTTGGGCCTGATAGATCCCATTGGAGGATTGGCAAACCTTTTGGGAAGACCAGCATTGGTTTTGTTAGATACCATTTTAATCATTCGTTTCACTAGCTTCATATAAACCTTTACTAACATATAGTTAGATGTTGATATTTGTTTGTCTGTTCAATAGGGTTTGAAGAATGCACTTGATTCTGGAGCTGATAAAGATGAAGAGGATTCAGAGGGGAGAACAGCTTTACATTTTGCATGTGGATATGGTGAGGTATGATGATCTGCAGAAATTAATTTATTGTTTACTGCAAATGATACATTTGTTTTAGTACCAATTATTAGGCCTTTGCGAAAATCTTAAAACTTACGAAGCCGACTGAACTGAACTAAATTGGCATTTTTGGTGTAAATGAGAAACTGATGGCCATAGTTCGATTCAGGTCGGTTTTTTGTATATTTATAACTGTCAGAACCAACCCAGCCAGAAATGTCCGCAATAATAAATATGTTGTGTATGTAATAGATCAATTGTATAACTCAAAGTCTCAAACTCTTTAATTCTTTCACAAAAACATATATGCGCCCATCTGCTCTCCTTCCCTCTAATTGCAGCTTAGGGCTGATTATCTGAAAAATCAAGAGAACTTCTGCCCTTATGGTTTGGACTTTGGATAAGCTTGGCTCTGTTTTTATTAACGCTATTAGTGTTTTAAGACAAGTTTCCTTCTCCATTCATGGTGGCGAGTAGCTTTTACTGTGTAAGAGGTGAATTAAATTTTTAGATATATCTGCCTTAGCCATTAGCCAAATCTGGTTAAGCTCTTTCGAGAGTTTTTTTTCCAAACAACTCAAAATTGTAGTTTCGATTACATGTGCCTACACTTGTAGGGTAGCAAACTGATGATAGAATATGGTCTATGCTCTTGAGTTGTTGGTTTGGTTGCTTATTATAGTTGGTTGGTTTCTTTTTGTAGCAAAAACAAAGATGTTCGGTTTGGTTTGGTTATCGGTTTGAAGTTTGAACCCTATGTAAACTAACATGAACACCTTATTTTTTATCCGTGTCGGATACTCGGAAGATGTCAGACACGGCGACGTATGTCGGACGCACTTACAAAGTGATGCTTATGATTTTGGGTTAGAATTTACTAACTAATGCTAAAATATAAAGATTGTGCGTTGGAGGAAAACAAGAGAACAAGGAGAGATGATCAAGAACATATCCCTTCATCTAATTAGAATTGAAGAAAATATAAACGAAAGGGTAAAAGAGAGATTTGATCATCTATGATTAAAACATGGATTAACAATCCCAATCCGTGTCCCCGTGTCTAACTGGTTTTAGGATGCCGTGTCTGACACTAACATACGTACCCATGTCAGTTCTACTTAGTTTTGTGCTTGAAGCCGATTGATGTGATTTGAACTTCGACAACCCTACCAGTGAGCACTCAAGGACCAGGATAGCACCATTTTCTTGTTAACTTGGTATTAGGAGGCTGGAAGTGCTTCCATGCTTAACATTATCATTTGGGAGCAATGGTGGGTGGCCGTATATGCTATCATCCATTTTGATCACCTAGGAGGAATTTTATAAATGCCTACCTAGCATCAATTTGTTCATTTCTCAAGGCTTGTTTAATTCAAAATCTCTGGTTTCGTATAAAAGCCATTTCAAACCTAATATAGTTGCTAATGTAGGCTTGTCTTGGCTATACTTCATATGATTATTAATAAATTCATTAAATGTAAGAGCTAAATTGTGTATCTCTCCCGGGGTTTTGCTAGTAGAGAAATATATTGAGGGTAGGAGTATTTGACACACACACACACCCCAAACCCAATTTTACGACATGGCATTATCTAAGACATTTATTATAAAACTACTCTACGGTTATACATCTCTTCTCTCTTGAAATGGTGGGTATCTCTAAAAAAAAATTCAAAGAGGGGGGTGGGTGGTGGGAATCTCAAATTTCACAGTTTAAATAGGGGGGTAATTCTAAAAAATTTCACAGTTTCAAATGGTAGGGTATTTGAAGTATCACTTAAAAGAGTGGTTCTCGCATAAAGGTTTATGATCTTTTGCAGGTGAAATGTGCTCAAATCCTCCTCGATGCTGGAGCAGCTGTGGATGCATTGGATAAGAACAAAAATACTGCACTTCATTATGCTGCTGGTTATGGCCGGAAGGAGTGTGTAGCTCTTTTATTGGAAAGTGGTGCAGCTGTGTAAGCTTTCTCTCATTGACATTTTCGGTTTATCACACACTATATGCTAATTTCATTTCCTGCTTCAATGTTGCAGAACTCTTCAGAATTTGGATGGAAAGACTCCCCTTGATGTAGCCAAGCTAAACAACCAGCAGGAGGTTCTCAAGCTGCTCGAAAAGGACGCCTACCTATAAGAGTGTGTAAGTAGTGATCATACCAGTCAAGCATAGTCTTGAAAGGCTTCGAAGGTCTCTGTTGCTTTTGACCCATATGAAAATTTCAACTGCGACTTCATGGTTTGTATATGTTGTCTATTTCTTGTTTGCAGGTTGCCCATCTTGCCTTCTAAATTTATTTGTACTTTGGGAAAATGGATGTGGGAGATCTGTAATCAACTGAAACTTGGTGTCTTCTCTCCATTGAATGATTTGTACTTGCTGGCTATCATGTATTTATGCTGATCATATTTTGAACCCAAGTGTGATCTGTATTGCATGCTGGTTTTGATGAAAATGAGGCATGGCATATGCCATAGATTATCTTATCTGTGGGAACCATGTGATGTATTTGCTCTTTTCTGAGCTCAGTCATTAGAGCAGGTTAATAAATTAGCTTGCAACTATTGGCTCGTTACAATGGTTACTCGAAGCACCATGATATACATTGAAACCTGTCTAAATGCACAGCCAAGAAATAATGTAGGGTGTGCATTGTAAAACAAGAATAAGCATATCCCTGAATTTTGTTTTTTCAACCAAACCAAACCAAGCTTTTGTACAAAATAAAAGTTTTACAGAGTTTACATTCTACACTTCCAAAGGATTTGCTATAACTCTTTGTTGGTTAATAACAACGGTGTCTTTCCAGACTCTGACTTTGCTAAGTTGTGCTATATCATGGGCAAGAGCTGTTGACTTCTTGGTAAATAACAAAAAAGGCAGTGGTTCAGCGCGAGTTAACTGTATGATAATATCTACTAAATTTTCTAAGCATTTGAATTGATTATATGTTAATTTTATAATACAATTTAAATGTATATATAAATATTATCTATGCTTTATTGTAAAATAAGATTTTCATCTCTTGACGAATCTTAGCTTCAAAACATGAAATATTCCAGGGTTATTTAGCAGTAAAAATATTATAACTAATAGAAATAAGTAAAAACTAGTCCTTAGGCTCGTGCAATGCACGGGCATATCTGATTGTTTTAAAGTTTTTTTTTGGGGGGTTTTATATTGCTCTTGGTTTGTAACTTGTATGATTATTATGATCTGGTATGATTTTATTTAGAATTATTATAAATCTTTGAGTAATGAAATTAAATGATTATTATATATACATGAAAATTAAACCCAAAACATTTGACGATATCCAGGAGAATGAGATTTTGCAGTACTCTCAATTCTGAAAGTCTCAATTAGAATTTAGTCTGGCTCGGTTGTTGAGGCTTCATCACTTTGGGAAACAATCTTTTCACAGTAGTCCATTAGCAGTCGAGCGTCTTTTAATTGGCTTGTAACAGTTAACATCATGAAAATTCGAAATCTTTAACAAACTATTATGATGATAAAGATGACTTACTTGTAATGTGACGGAGAGATCCCGTTAGGCCTGTAGTTAAGCATTTCCGAAAGGCAACCATACAATCCATGTCTATGTGAATCTTGCGACATTTTTTGATATAGTCCCATCTGCAACACATTTACGAACATTAGATCACAAATTAAGGGAAACTCAAATTCATGAAATTGCAGAAAATAAGTCTTACTGCTACTTGGGTCCCTTTTCGTATCCCCACCGTTGAAATGTATTGAAGATTATATCATCATCTTTATTGGAGTTTATTTTCTATTTTCATTTACTTTTTGTCAATGCCTAATAAGTGCAAGGAAAAAAAATAGATTACTGGTTCTCCATATTCCTGCAAAATATACTTTTTGTCAAATCTAGAATGTAATTGAAAATGACCATCACAAACATGTTTGACGTGTGTCCACAATAATATCATATTAATATTATTAATGATCTTATTAATAAACTTGCATAGCTGCCCATTTGACTTAGAATACTGGTGAGTTTTGATTTCTGTGTCGTCGAGAAATCTTCAGCAAACATCATATATACATGGATCAAATATAAGCATATAAGCAGACATAGACTTTGAGTAAAGAGGAAGATGGAGAAGTTGTATAAACTTAATAAATCATCTGGTGATTTCAATGTAAATCTTGGTGAGTTTTGAATTTCTCTTCGATTAAGTTATCAATTTCAGCTTAATTGAAGAGATACAGTAAAACCTCGATAAGATAATACCCGATAAATTAATTATCTCCTTTAAATAATATTTTTAGCTGGTCCCAACTTGAGCATATGTTAATAAATTAATATTTCGCTAAATTTATTAGATAATACATTTTAGAAAAATCCTTGAATGCCCAACTAATATATAAATTAATATTTTTTCGATATACAAATATATTATATTTTTTTTTTTTATAATAAAAGTCAATTTTTGCTTGTTTTTTCTCAAGATTGATTTTGGTTTGAACCTCGTCTCTGAATTTTGGTAGTGTGATAAGTTGATCTGGTGTTGTAGTTTGTATTGCAAGAAGAAATTATTCCAATATCATTATCGATTTTAGTGTTTCTTTTCGTGGAACGGGTTTTAGAATAAAACGATTGTCCAGTTTCATCATGTTAGCGCGCCCCCCCCCCCCCCCCCCCCCCTTAAAAAAAAAAAGATATACATAAAAATATACTGTTAATTATGTAAATTAACAATTTATTAATTAATAGATGAATTGATATCTCATTTAATTAATAATTTTCTCTACTTCCAAGGCTATTAATTTATCGAGGTTTTACTGTATTTTTTGTACGGGCTGGACTTGATTCCCAAAATCAATCAAAATTCTCTTCAATTAAGCTATTAATTTCAATCTAATTGAAGAGATGTTTTTTTAAGGGTATTTTCAGCTTTAATAGAGTATAATAGATGGAAAAGTTGTACAAATGTAGTAAATCATCTGGTGATTTCAATGTAAATCACTACTTCCACCAGATAATTATTTAGCTACTTATTCAAAAAAGATTACTGGTAAACTTATTGAAGTTAAAATTGTTGAATTGAAAGAAATTCGAGTAAGAGCATTTTATCAATGGTAGTCAATTACTGGTATTAGAGTTAGTGGTGATAATGTGGTTTACTGCTTATAAAGAATTCGAGTTAGGGTTACTTATGAAGGTTATTGTATTTAATATGTGAAATTACATATTGACACATTTTTATTTATTTTGTGTAGTTATAAAAATACCCAAAATTATTGAATGAATTTCTCTTCAATTAATTTATCAATTTCAGCATAATTTAAAAGATATAGTAAAACCTCGATAAGATAATACCCGATAAATTAATTATCTCTTTTAAATAATATTTTTGGTTGGTCCCAACTTGGGCATATGTTGATAAATTAATATTTCGGTAAATTTATTAGATAATTAATACATTTTAGAAAAATCCTTGAAGGCCCAACTAATATATAAATTAATATTTTTTTGATATACAAATATATTTTATATTTTTTTATAATGAAAGTCAATTATTATTTTTTTTTTCTCAAAATTGATTTTGGTTTGAACCTCGTCTCTAAATTTTTGTAGTGTGATGAGTTGATCTGGTGTTGTATTTTGTATTGCAAGAAGAAATTATTCCAATATCATTATCGATTTTAGTGATTCTTTTCGTGGAACCGGTTCTAGAATAAAATGATTATCCAGCTTCATCATGTTAGCCCCCTAAAAAGAAAGACATACATGAAAATATATTGTTTATGTAAATTAATAGTTTATTAATTAATCGATGAATTAATATCTCGTTTAATTAATAATTTTCTCTAGTCTCAAGGCTATTAATTTATCGAAGTTTTACTGTATTTTAATTATGCTTGTGATTTGGTCCAACTGGGTACGGGCTGGACTTGATTATACTTGGGATTGGGTATTCTTTTAATTTTTTTTATTGGGCTTAATTATTCCCATGGTCTAATTGGGCTTAATTATATCTGTGATGGTGGTCCACTTTTGCCTAATTACAAATATACCCAAACTTAATCAAAATTCTCTTCAATTAAGCTATCAATTTCAGTCTTATTGATAGCCTAATTGAAGAGATATTTTCTTAGGGGTATTTTCTGCTTTAATATAGTATAATAGATTAAAGAAACCACACAACGGTGTCTTTCCAGACTCTGACTTTGCTAAGTTGTGCTATATCATGGGCAAGAGCTGTTGACTTCTTGGTAAATAACAAAAAAGGCAGTGGTTCAGCGCGAGTTAACTGTATGATAATATCTACTAAATTTTCTAAGCATTTGAATTGATTATATGTTAATTTTATAATACAATTTAAATGTATATATAAATATTATCTATGCTTTATTGTAAAATAAGATTTTCATCTCTTGACGAATCTTAGCTTCAAAACATGAAATATTCCAGGGTTATTTAGCAGTAAAAATATTATAACTAATAGAAATAAGTAAAAATTAAAGAAACCACACAACTACGAAGTGCAGTAAAATTCACATGACAATAATTGTCAAGGACTTAAGTCTGCGCGTAGTAATTCTGCCTTTTTTCATATTATCTTGGAAAATGGTATTGAATATTCTTGTAAATCTAGAGCATCAATCTTTAGTATACTCTATTTATTTAAAAGGACATACCGTTGAGTGATATACATTTTTATGACAATGGTAGCAATATTTTCCTTTAGAAAGTTTTCATTGCAAGAATCCTTTTATCACCATAATGTTGTCTTCATTCATTTCTTCAATGCCCTAACATAATGTGAGTCCTTGTATTTCTTATTTAGTCATATCCTAACATGGATTCATTGTTTTGTTTACCTTTCATATCGACAATATTACACAAATTTTGCATCCATCTTTAGTATACTCTTTCAATTTTACATAAATGGAATCCTTGGCACGATTTTGTAAATTGTGATTTAACACACCAAGATATGAAATATCTATTACACCATTCATTACATCTCATTCACCGATGATTCTTTCAACTGACAACAACTTATTTACACAATGATTACATCCCATTTAGTATGATATAATACAACACAAATATGAGGGTTGGGCAAACCCTATCTATCATTCATAAGACACAATCTCTTAGGTATATAATCTCAATTGTATCCTATAAGAGGATTTTACAAAATATTTCATCCACATGGCCTATAAAACTAATACTCTTCGCAATATATAGCCATGTTTGCTAGTCTTTTGGTTCCTCGATTAGTTTCATGGTACAAACATGATAATTGTACCTCTTCAAACTCTACTAATATCTTCTTAATACCCTGAAGTATATTTTCGGGGTACCATTGAGCTTCCTCAATTCCAGTTATTGTAGTTGAGCACACCTTTCTTCCATTAGCCACTACACCAAAAAATCAATCTGTAACAGTTTTAAACCGTGCCAAAACCATTTTGGCACGGTCCTAAACCGATCCTAATAGCTATGCCCCTAAATTTTTGGTACGGACTAAAAACCGTTCTAAAAAAAATAAAAAACGTGCCAAATTTCAAGTCAAGACTCAAACAACTGCTTGACATGTGGCGACTTTCATAAAGACATGACACGTGGCAAATAATGTAGGCACGGTTTAAAACGACCCAATCCGGAAAAAAAAATAATTTTTTTTATTTCTTTTCTATCCCTAAATATACAATAATTACAAAATTACCACTAACAGTAATGTATTTATACATTATTTATAATCTCTCAAAAAATCACCAAGTTTACAAACTTGAGCCCAACTTAGTCAAAATTCTCTCCCTATCAATCTACACAAGCTCTTGAATCCATAGAGTAACACTTTCAAACCTTATCTCCAAAGGAAGGCTTGTGTTTCAACAACTTTCTTGAGCGCTGTAAACCCCCTTTTTTTAATCTTCACTTTAAGGTAAATTTGGAATTTATTTATAATTTAATGCAAGTCCTTGGGCTTTGGGTTTATAATCAGTTAATAGAGACTAGAGGGACTAAGGATTTATTAACCAAAGACCTGGAGAAAACAGCCCACGATCAGAATTATTCTTCTGCGTCAAAACGATCAAATTCAGATTAAGTATGAACCGCTAGATCAGCCGACTTAATCACTATCATATAGATTGGTAGCAACTACCGAGGGTTTTGTTTGTATAATAAGAAAGAAAAAGAAAAGGTTGCGAAGAGAGAGAGGGCGGCACTGTGATCAAAGTAAAGAAAGAGATTTAATTAGCAGAGTTTAGAAGCAGCGTTTGGGTCGGTAATGTGCTGCGAGAGGATTTGCAGAGCTTGGAACTTAGAAATAAGAAGACGAAGAAGAAGAAAACGTGGAGTATAGCAGGTGAGTGGGCCTTAGTCTTATTATGATATTTTATTTTTTTGGTGGAAATAATGACTAGATGAAGTAATCTATATATATATATATAGTTTATAGGTTCTGTGATAGTTTGGTTAATATGAAAATATGGTTTTGAATGCATCTGCTGGTTAGGTGGGGTTAATCAGAATTTTATTGATATTAATTTGACTTGTATGGTTGGAATACATTGTTGATAACATGGAAATTATAACAGAAGATAAATGGTAGTAACTGTATGTATTGTTCATTGTTGCCGATTGGCTGGGTTTGACTTGGATGGTTATCTGATAAAAGGGAATTTATAATATATGGGCAGAAAATAAAATCTTGTTGATATGGGTGCACAGTAAACTGATTTACCGAGTTTTTGTGTTTTCTCTTAATTTTATTTTGTTATAAATTCGTACAGTACATAAATGTCATTGGCTGCTATATTTAAGTTATTATGCTATGTTAGAATATGTTAATGAGATTCTGGATCAGACTTCTTTGGCACCTTGTCGGCCGCAAACCTTGTCTTATGGTATATACATTCAATTGATAAAAATTGTTAGTAGAGAAAGGTATATCTGAGATACAGTATTAGAAAATGCGGGAATATTGTTTAATGCCTTGGAATGGTTTGGTTAATTGGAAAGAAATAAGGAATGGACTTGGAATGTGATTGTTTGACAAATGTTGTGTGGTTGTTTGATTAATCTAGTTGTTTTGGTAGTCACCCAAGCATTAGTATATTTGTCGCACCTGTAAAAATTAGGATTAAGGAATTTATATATCACCCTAGACAGCTTAGCCTGCGCGTTGACACTTGGAATATATTTTTTTGTTGGGTATTTCCTAGACGACTTAACCTGCGGACTGACCCTACAGACCTTCATAGCCTTCGGGGTTGGTCTGGGCGCCACATTAGAAAACTCAAGGGAGCTAGTAGAGGCCATGAGTTAGGCATACGTCGAGGCTAGCCAAAGCTTGCAGGTGAGCACCCACTTGGGTTTTGGTTTCCGCGTAGAGGGTCTTAACCATGGTCAAGGCACACTGGTGCAGTGTGGGTATGGAAAATGTGTGGAGTGCATCCTGTGGGAGATGTACTAGTGATTGGGTATAGGTTGTGAAGTGTTGTTTGGGTGTAATGATTGATTTGTAGTGATTGAGATAGTGTCGAGACTTGAGATGCCATGAATTATATATTATTGTACTAACACAGTTTTGCAGGAGGATAGGTCAATTAACATTTCTTGCAGGGCTCGACCTATCCTAATAGGAGGTGCAGCTCAGGTAATGTATTATTATAATATATAATATTTACTTAGTAAACGAGATAAATGTATAAAGACCGCAGAGTTTGTTATTTTATTGTTTTTGGGAATGGAGTTCCTTACCCTCGTCTACTCATACCAGTATAGATTGCTGACCCATGTTGCTTGTTTTGCACATGGGTACGTATCCTTATGGAGCGTAGGTGGAGGAGAGCAGCCAGTTGAGTACGATCAGGAGTAACACCAGGAGACTCGTGTAGATCCAGTTGTTCGGGAAGGAGTTTGAGATCGTAGAAGTTATATTTCATAGTAGGTTTAGTTCTTTGATTTGTTTATCAATGGATTATTCAAGTTTATTTCATTTATTGGATTATTGTTGATTGGGGAATACAATACCTCAGTTGGAGTTGTTTAATTCGATATTTGGAGATTTTGGATTATTTATGGAAACTATTGGGAGTCCAAACTATTTGTGTTGAAGTACTTGACTTTAAATGGTTATGGATATTACCTTGTGCAAATGTTTATTTAGATTACTGTCTTGATCATTTTTCCTTTTATTGGCATCTTGAGGGTAATTTTGTAAATTCTCTCTTTTTGCCAATTTTTGGAAATTAGGGTCGTGACAAGCGCCCTGCATTCATGTACACTGGTAATCAAAACTGTCATACAAAAAATTCAGACATGAAAACATCATAAAATTCAAAGTTCTCTTAGAACTAGTAAAAAATATATTAAACATGACAATAGAAAAAACTGCAATTTATTATTTTCTAATTTTTAGCAAAAACAATCATAACCTAAACAAAATACTACCATCATCGTTTTATGGATCATAACCACAACTCTGCAACCTAAGAGTTATCCTCCTAACATATGTACAAAAGCACCACTGACTCAACATGGGCATATAGCCATATTATACATATACAACACACATAAATGGTGGGAACTGACGACAAGCACAACAAAAATGAGCATATAACATGCACTGCTCATATTCCTTACTTTGGACAAATATTGTGTCACAACTTTCCCTTTCTTTTAAAGTTTTTAACATGCACTGCTCATACAATTTTGTAGGTCTAAACAGAAAATAATGATCAAAGTAGGCATAAAGAATTGCAATCTTCATTAATTTATATGCTGAATTTTACAGATAAGAAAAATTAATTTTCTAAGTAGACAAAGTAAAGAAGCAGTTCAGATTTAATTTAGTCATGCATTCAAACAGATTTATTAGACTTGATCACATTTGAAACCAAGAATCTATCATAGAATTTCCAAACGAGAACATGATTGAAACACAAGGAAAATATGCTCTACTTCGCTAAGAAAGTCTTATATAAGGCATATCATGTAATGTTTACCTTATATTGATAATAAAACAAACTGGTGGAGAAACTTGCCCTTTCAAAGGAATTGTTGGTGGCTTGGTGTCCAAAACTTGCTTTGCCCATTGCTCGAAAGCTTTGGTTTCCTTCATCTCCGCTGCACAAAATAAGTAACTTCATGAACTTATAATCATATGCTTGTGCTTTAAGGTGAAAAAAAAAAAACATATCTTCCAAGATGGAAACAAACAATGCTAAATCATATATCACACCCTTGTCTCTATTTACTGGCATGATCGAAATAAAAATATTATAGTAAAATAACTTAAATGGTAAGGAGATAAAAAATAAAGAAAACTAAAAATTTCGCATTAAATACTGTATATAGCTTCTGTCCTGACACCAGAACACATGCACATCCTGAGCTAAAGAAGCATTCCAGCAGTCCATATTATGTAATATCCACCAACTTCAAACATTTTGCAACATCACAAGTTTAAAGCAAGTTCTCTTCTTATGTTATTCTTAATGAACTAGGAAATGATCATGACTATGGCAATGTCTTCAGCAAACAATGATCATGGTCCGTTTGGTCGGTATTTACTCGGTTTTCGGTCCGAACTTGGAAATGGACGAAACTCACTTGTTTTGGAATCTAAAACCTCAAGATCGACAAGGCTTAGCCGGGACGTTTTAAGGCCAATATAGAGCATTTGGAGCTTGGGAACGAAATGTACGTCCGTCCGTTCGGTCGGTCTTTATGTCCGTCCGTTCGGTCGGTATTTCTTCTGTTTTCTGTCTGAACTTGGAAATGTACGAAACTTACTTGTTTTGGAATCTAAAACCTCAAGATCGACAAGGCTTAGCCAAGACCTTCTAAGGCCAATATAGAACATTTGGACCATGGGAACGAAGTTTTGTCCGGACATTCGGCTTGGTATGTATTTCATTTTTGTTCCGAACTTATAAGTGGACGAAACACACATGTTTTCACATAGAAAACGATACACCTAAGAGACTAACCCCTGAATTGCTTAACTCGGGGAGTTCTAAGGCCAAAAAACAACGTTCCGTCCGTAAAAACAAGGTTTATGTCCGTCCGTTCGGTTGGTATTTATTCGGTTTTCATTCCGAACTTGGAAATGGACGAAACTCACTTGTTTTGGAATCCAAAACCTCAAGATCGACAAGGCTTAGCCGGGACATTTTAAGGCCAATATAGAACATTTGGACCATGGGAACAACATTTTGTCCGGACATTTGGCTTGGTATGTACTCCATTTTTTTTCCGAACTTATAAGTGGACGAAACACACATGTTTTCGCATAGAAAACGATACACCTAAGAGACTAGCCACTCAATAGCTTAACTCGGGATGTTCTAAGGTGAAAAATCAACGTTCCGTCCGTAAGAACGAGGTTTATGTCCGTCCGTTCGGTCGGTATTTCTTCGGTTTTCTGTCTGAACTTGGAAATGTACGAAACTTACTTGTTTTGGAATCTAAAACCTCAAGATCGACAAGGCTTAGCCGAGACCTTTTAAGGCCAATATAGAACATTTGGACCATGGGAACGAAGCTTTGTCCGGACATTCGGCTTGGTATGTATTCCATTTTTGTTCGGAACTTATAAGTGGACGAAACACACATGTTTTCGCATAGAAAACGATACACCTAAGAGACTAGCCACTCAATTGCTTAACTCGGGGAGTTCTAAGGCCAAAAAACAACGTTTCGTCCGTAAAAACAAGGTTTACGTCTGTCTGTTTGGTCGGTATTTATTCGGTTTTCGGTCCGAACTTGGAAATGGACAAAACTCACTTTGTTTGGAATCTAAAACATCAAGATCGACAAGGCTTAGCCGGGCCGTTTTAAGGCCAATATAGAACATTGGGACCATGGGAACGAAATTTTGTCCGGACATTCGGCTTGGTATGTACTCCATTTTTTTCGAACTTATAGGTGGACGAAACTCACTTGTTTTGGAATAAAAAAACCTCAAGATCGACAGGCTTAACCGGGAAGTTTTAAGGCCAACATAGAACATTTGGATCATGGGAACGAAGTTTTGTCCGGACATTCAGCTTGATATGTACTCCATTTTTGTTTCGAATTTGTAAGTAGACGAAAAACACATGTTTTCGCATAGAAAACGATACACCTAAGAGACTAACCACTCAATTGCTTAACTCGGGGAGTTCTAAGGCCAAAAAACAACGTTCCGTCCGTAAAAACGAGGTTTATGTCCGTCCGTTCGGTCGGTATTTACTTGGTTTTCGGTCCGAACTTGGAAATGGAAGAAACTCACTTGTTTTGGAATCTAAAACCTCAAGATCGACAAGGCTTAGCCGGGACGTTTTAAGGCCAATATAGAACATTTGGACCATGGGAACGAAATTTTGTCCGGACATTCGGCTTGGTATGTACTCCATTTTTGTTCTGAACTTGTAAGTTGATGAAAAACACATTTTTTCGCATAGAAAACGATACACCTAAGAGACTTGCCACTCAATTATTTAACTCGGGGAGTTCTAAGGCCAAAAAACAACGTTCCGTCCGTAAAAACGAGATTTATGTCCGTCCGTTCGATTGGTATTTACTCGGTTTTCGGCCCGAACTTCGAAATGGACGAAACTCACTTGTTTTGGAATCTGAAACATCAAGATCGACAAGGCTTAGCCGGGACGTTTTAAGGCCAATATAGAACATTTGGACCATGGGAACAAAATTTTGTCCGGACATTCGACTTGGTATGTACTCCATTTTTTTTCCAAACTTATAGGAGGACGAAACTCACTTGTTTTGGAATAAAAAAACCTCAAGATCGACAAGGCCTAACCGGGATGTTTTAAGGCCAAAATAGAACGTTTGGATCATGGGAACGAAGTTTTGTCCGGACATTCAGCTTGGTATGTACTCCATTTTTGTTCCGAACTTGTAAGTAGACGAAAAACACATGTTTTCGCATAGAAAACGATACACCTAAGAGACTAGCCACTCAATTGCTTAACTCGGGGAGTTTTAAGGCCAAAAAACAATGTTCCGTCCGTTAAAACGAGGTTTTTGTCCGTCCGTTCGGTTGGTATTTACTCGGTTTTCGTTCCGAACTTGGAAATGGATGAAACTCACTTGTTTTGGAATATAAAACCTCAAGATCGACAATGCTTAGCCGGGACGTTTTAAGGCCAATATAGAACATTTGGACCATGGGAACGAAATTTTGTCCGGACATTCGGCTTGGTATGTATTCCATTTTTGTTCCGAACTTATAAGTGGACGAAACACACATGTTTTCGCATAGAAAACGATACACCTAAGAGACTAGCCACTCAATTGTTTAACTCGGGGAGTTCTAAGGCGAAAAAACAACGTTCCGTCCGTAAAAACAAGGTTTACGTCCGTCTGTTTGGTCGGTATTTATTCGGTTTTCGGTCCGAACTTGGAAATGGACAAAACTCACTTGGTTTGGAATCTAAAACATCAAGATCAACAAGGCTTAGCCGGGACGTTTTAAGGCCAATATAGAACATTTGGACCATGGGAACGAAATTTTGTCCGGACATTCAGCTTGGTATGTACTCCATTTTTTTCGAACTTATAGGTGGACGAAACTCACTTGTTTTGGAATAAAAAAACCTCAAGATCGACAAGGCTTAACCGGGATGTTTTAAGGCCAACATAGAACATTTGGATCATGGGAACGAAGTTTTGTCCGGACATTCAGCTTGATATGTACTCCATTTTTTTTCGAACTTGTAAGTAGACGAAAAACACATGTTTTCGCATAGAAAACGATACACCTAAGAGACTAACCACTCAATTGCTTAACTCGGGGAGTTCTAAGGCCAAAAAACAACTTTCCGTCCGTAAAAACGAGGTTTATGTCCGTCCGTTCGGTCGGTATTTACTCGGTTTTAGGTCCGAACTTGGAAATGGAAGAAACTCACTTGTTTTGGAATCTAAAACCTCAAGATCGACAAGGCTTAGCCGGGACGTTTTAAGGCCAACATAGAACATTTGGACCATGGGAACGAAATTTTGTCCGGACATTCGGCTTGGTATGTACTCCATTTTTGTTCTGAACTTGTAAGTAGACGAAAAACACATTTTTTCGCTTAGAAAACGAAGAGACTTGCCACTCAATTGTTTAACTCGGGGAGTTCTAAGGCCAAAAAACAACGTTCCGTCCGTAAAAATGAGATTTATGTCCGTCCGTTCGATTGGTATTTACTCGGTTTTCGGTCCGAACTTGGAAATGGACGAAACTCACTTGTTTTGGAATCTAAAACATCAAGATCGACAAGGCTTAGCCGAGACGTTTTAAGGCCAATATAGAACATTTGGACCATGGGAACGAAATTTTGTCCGGACATTCGACTTGGTATGTACTCCATTTTTTTTCCAAACTTATAGGAGGACGAAACTCACTTGTTTTGGAATAAAAAAACCTCAAGATCGACAAGGCCTAACCGGGATGTTTTAAGGCCAACATAGAACATTTCGACCATGGGAACGAAGTTTTGTCCGGACATTCAGCTTGGTATGTACTCCATTTTTGTTCCGAACCTGTAAGTAGACGAAAAACACATGTTTTCGCATAGAAAACGATACACCTAAGAGACTAGCCACTCAATTGCTTAACTCGGGGAGTTCTAAGGCCAAAAAACAACGCTCCGTCCGTTAAAACGAGCTTTTTGTCCGTCCGTTCGGTTGGTATTTACTCGGTTTTCGGTCCGAACTTGGAAATGGATGAAACTCACTTGTTTTGGAATATACAACCTCAAGATCGACAATGCTTAGCCGGGACGTTTTAAGGCCAGTATAGAACATTTGGACCATGGGAACGAAATTTTGTCCGGACATTCGGCTTGGTATGTATTCCATTTTTTTTCCTAACTTAGAAGTGGACGAAACACACATGTTTTCGCATAGAAAATGATACACCTAAGAGACTAGCCACTCAATTTGCTTAACTCGAGGAGTTCTAAGGCCAAAAAACAACGTTCCGTCGTAAAAAAAAAGGTTTATGTCCGTCTGTTCGGTTCGTATTTACTCGGTTTTCAGTCCGAACTTGGAAATGGATGAAACTCAATTATTTTGGAATCCAAAACCTCAAGATCGACAAGGCTTAGCCTGGACGTTTTAAGGCCAATATAGAACATTTGGACCATGGGAACGAAATTTTGTCCGGACATTCGGCTTGGTATGTACTCCATTTTTTTTCCGAATTTATAAGTGGACGAAACACACATGTTTTCGCATAGAAAATGATACACCTAAGAGACTAGCCACTCAATACCTTAACTCGGGTTGTTCTAAGGCGAAAAAACTACGTTCCGTCCGTAAAAACGAGGTTTATGTCCGTCCGTTCGGTCGGTATTTACTCGGTTTTCGGTCCAAACTTGGAAATGGACGAAACTCACTTGTTTTGGAATCGAAAACCTCAAGATCGACAAGGCTTAACCGGGACGTTTTAAGGCCAATATAGAACATTTGGACCATGGGAACGAAGTTTTGTCTGAACATTCGGCTTTGTATGTACTCCATTTTTTTTCCGAACTTATAAGTGGACGAAACACACATGTTTTCGCATAGAAAAGGATACACCTAAGAGACTAGCCAGTCAATTGCTTAACTCGGGGCGTTCTAAGGTGAAAAAACAACGTTCCGTCCGTAAAACCAAGGTTTATGTCCGTCCGTTTCGTCGGTATTTCTTCGGTTTTCGGTCCGAACTTCGAAATGGAAGAAACTCACTTGTTTTGGAATCTAAAACCTCAAGATCGACAAGGCTTAGCCGGGACGTTTTAAGGCCAATATAGAACATTTGGACCATGGGAACGAAATTTTGTCCGGACATTCGGCTTGGTATGTACTCCATTTTTGTTCTGAACTTGTAAGTAGACAAAAAACACATTTTTTTGCATAGAAAACGATACACCTAAGAGACTTGCCACTCAATTGCTTAACTCGGGGAGTTCTAAGGCCAAAAAACAACGTTCCGTCCGTAAAAACGAGATTTATGTCCGTCTGTTCGGTTGGTATTTACTCGGTTTTCGGTCCGAACTTGGGAATGTTGAAACTCACTTGTTTTGGAATCTAAAACATCAAGATCGACAAGGCTTAGCCGGGACGTTTTAAGGCCAATATAGAACATTTGGACCATGGGAATGAAATTTAGTCCGGACATTCGGCTTGGTATGTACTCCATTTTTTTTCCAAACTTATAGGTGGACGAAACTCACTTGTTTTGGAATAAAAAAACCTCAAGATCGACAAGGCCTAACCGGGATGTTTTAAGGCCAACATAGAACATTTGGACCATGGGATTGAAGTTTTGTCCGGACATTCAGCTTGGTATGTACTCCATTTTTGTTCCGAACTTGTAAGTAGACGAAAAACACAAGTTTTCGCATAGAAAACGATACACCTAAGAGACTAGCCACTCAATTGCTTAACTCGGGGAGTTCTAAGGCCAAAAAACAACGTTCCGTCAGTAAAAACGAGGTTTTTGTTCGTCCGTTCGGTTGGTATTTACTCGGTTTTCGGTCCGAACTTGGGAATGGATGAAACTCACTTGTTTTGGAATATAAAACCACAAGATCGACAAGGCTTAGCCGGGACGTTTTAAGGCCAATATAGAACATTTTGACCATGGGAACGAAATTTTGTCCGGACATTCGGCTTGGTATGTACTCCATTTTTTTCCGAACTTATAGGTGGATGAAACTCACTTGTTTTGGAATAAAAAAACCTCAAGATCGACAAGGCTTAATCGGGATGTTTTAAGGCCAAATAGAACATTTGGACGATGGGAACGAAGTTTTATCCGGACTTTCAGCTTGGTATGTACTCCATTTTTGTTCCGAACTTGTAAGTAGACGAAAAACACATGTTTTCGCATAGAAAACGATACACCTAAGAGACTAGCCACTCAATTGCTTAACTCGGGGAGTTCTAAGGCCAAAAAACAACGTTCCGTCCGTAAAAAAAAGGTTTATGTCCGTCCGTTCGGTTGGTATTTCTCGGTTTTCGGTCCAAACTTGGAAATGGACGAAACTCACTTGTTTTGGAATCCAAAACCTCAAGATCGACAAGGCTTAGCCGGGACGTTTTAAGGCCAATATAGAACATTTGGACCATGGGAACGAAATTTTGTCCGGACATTCGGCTTGGTATGTACTCCATTTTTTTTTCGAATTTATAAGTGGACGAAACACACATGTTTTCGCATAGAAAATGATACACCTAAGAGACTAGCCACTCAATACCTTAACTCGGGTTGTTCTAAGGCGAAAAAACAACGTTCGGTTCGTAAAAAGGAGGTTTATGTCCGTCCGTTCAGTCGGTATTTACTCGGTTTTCGGTCCAAACTTGGAAATGGACGAAACTCACTTGTTTTGGAATCGAAAACCTCAAGATTGACAAGGCTTAACCGGGACGTTTTAAGGCCAACATAGAACATTTGGACCATGGGAACGAAGTTTTGTCTTAACATTCGGCTTTGTATGTACTCCATTTTTGTTCCTAACTTATAAGTGGACGAAACACACATGTTTTTGCATAGAAAACGATACAGCTAAGAGACTAGCCACTCAATTGCTTAACTCGGGGCGTTCTAAGGCGAAAAAACAACGTTCCGTCCGTAAAAAAAAAGGTTTATGTCCGTCCGTTTGGTCGGTATTTCTTCGGTTTTTGGTCCGAACTTGGAAATGGACGAAACTCACTTGTTTTGGAATCTAAAACCTCAAGATCGACAAGGCCTAGCCGGGACGTTTTAAGGCCAATATAGAACATTTGGACCATGGGAACAAAATTTTGTCTGGACATTCGGCTTGGTATGTACTCCATTATTGTTCCGAACTTGTAAGTAGACAAAAACACATGTTTTCGCATAGGAAACGATACACCTAAGAGACTAGCCACTCAATTGCTTAACTCGGGGAGTTCTAAGGCCAAAAAACAACGTTCCGTCCGTAAAAACGAGGTAAATGTCCGTCTGTTCGGTTGGTATTTACTCGGTTTTTAGTCCGAACTTGGAAATGGATGAAACTCACTTGTTTTTGAATCTAAAACATCAAGATCGACAAGGCTTAACCGGGACGTTTTAAGGCCAATATAGAACATTTGGACCATGGGAGTGAAGTTTTGTCCTAACATTCGGCTTTGTATGTACTCCATTTTTGTTCCGGACTTATAAGTGGACGAAACACACATGTTTTTGAGAAACTACAAATAGTGCTAGTATAACAAATGTGAATTCAAACAAGCAAACAAACAATACGCGGAAAGTAAATAACACACAGAAGTTTTTAACGTGGTAAAACCCAAACTGGGAAACGTCCACGGTTGTCCTCGCGACAACAAAATAATCCACTAGATGAAAAGAGATGTACAAACCTATCAACTACCTGCACTCACTGCGAGTTGATACTCCTGGTTATCTCTAACACCTTGACTTCACCAGAGCACCTTGATGTACGCACAAGACACTCGACTTCTTGATGAACACACAAGAAGACTCGAAGCCGAATTCACAATAACTCTTGAAGATCACACAGATATGAATTGAGAAAAGGGGGAAGAAAGGGAATTGAGTTCAATAGCCACAAACAAATTCACTATCACAAACCTAACCAAAACACCTGAACAAGAAGAAGGATGGACGGCCAAAGAACTATCTTGTTCTGTAGAAGAGAAACCCTATTTATACTTAGGGTTGAAGACCTAGGAAAATGGGCCGAAACTGTGCAAACCGACTTTGGACGTTTGTACGTCGATATGACGTTCGAACGTCGCCACACAAAAATAAGCCTGCTGCCTAACATGACGTACGAACGCTCTAACTCGGTACGTACGTCTCCACACGAAACAGGTCTGCTGCCTACTTGGACGTACGAACGTCCTAATAGAGTACGTACGTCCTGACCAAAAGATGTTTGCTGCTTCAGTGAACGTACGTACGTCCTAACTCGGTACGTACGTCCAGAACCCAATAACTTTCCCTAGACAGACCTAAGAGACACAAGGACACGAGACGACCATGCGTACATCTTGGTTTTCCTAACAATGAATTCAAGGCGAGATAACCAAAGACACTTTGTCACAAAATTGATGTCAAACCACTTCGTGCCGGTTTCAATCTCCCCCTTTGACATTGATTTTGTGACAAAAACCTATGACTCTAATAGCACTTATAAAACGTGCTTACAATCCCAAACCATGGCATTTATAAAACATGCCTACAAAAACACTCGAAATAGAAACACATAACAAGTCACCAATTCTTGTTATCCAGCTTTAGGAAGATGCTTTAACCATCAGAGATCGAACGGAAGCAATCAAAGATTCAACAGAAGTTCCTTGAGCAACTCCCCCATACTTCATGAGCTCCAAACTTCATGAGCAACTCCCCCATACGTGTAGCATACCTGAAACATGACCCAAAAATAACCTAACAACAAGAAGACGATTGTTAGTAATTAGAGTCATAAATCTCCCCCTTTTTGTCACAACAAGTGATCAAAATAACCAACCATCAAAGGAAAAGAACAATAATAAACCAATAACCAAGAAAAAGAAATCAAAACCAAACAAAGAATACAAGACAGATAAAAATATAAAACTAATCCAACTATTAAAAGTTCAGAAAGGCAACTAATAACCAAACAGAGAAATCCATAAACATAAGAAAAACAAAAACGACAAAAACAGAAGGCTTGAGTTAACGAATTCGAAAAACCCGTTCCCAATGACCTAAAGGAAGCTTGGAGAAGTAAGCTTCCGCACGAGCCGAAGGTCGATTCCACCTAGCAATCACATGATCATCATAATCCTCCAACCATTCACTCGTACAAAACAACTCCTCAATTCTGCTGTCCAAGCCACAGTCGGTAAGCGGAGCAGCAAGACCTGGAACCTTCGGATAACCAACCAACTCCAAGATGTGATTTTGAAGATGTCCCGGTAATCTCTCCCAATGATTGACACGAACCAAACAAGGATTAAGAAAAGGACGATGAATATAGTCATATCCATGGGGAACGCGACATAAACGACAAACCTTAGCATTGTTCTTGTACTCCATTACCATGAACGACACATAACCAACAGTCGGAACAAAAATTCCATGAAGTTCATATTCTGCCATAGAGAAGTCTGAAGAACAAAGAGAGAATTAGCAAGAGGTAAGAAGACACAATATGAGTGAAAGAGAAGAAGACTCCCTATTTATAAGAAAAACAGGAGTAAACATATCATGGACCCAAAAAGAAAGGTCCATTACCTCAGAAAAATTTACTGCAAAACAAGGAAACCAACTTGAACTAATATGAAAATAGCAATATCCAAGAACATGTACAATACTAAAAAAATAGAAACAAACCGATATAGCAAAAAAAAAATAAGTACAAAAATGTGGAGAGTAAACCAGAAAAAAAAAACAACTACTCTGAGTCCGAGTCACCATCACTCGGTTCACCATCACCCTCATCCTCACTCTCCGAGTCATCACCATCACTCTCACCAGGAACAGGAGGCACCTCTTCCGGAAACGGAGGCAAGTCTGTGGGAGTGAAGTCCAGCTGTAGATGCCGCATCTGAGCAACATTCATCGCATGAATATCACTGATCATGACATCATGACGAGAGAGAATGACCCCGAAACGATCCAACCGAGCATCCATATGGTCCTGATGACGGCGGAGAGAGGAAACCCGAGCATCAATGGCTGCAACAGCCCGATTTCCCCTAGCAGAGGCTGGGATGGGGCGTCCAGAGGTCAAAGCCCGATCAAAAACATCATCGCGAACAAGCGCCCGGCCTCCCCAAATAAGATGATGCGTCAAGCGCGCACCCACAGACTCAAAGGCAACCTTCCGAGACTGACAGCCTTTCTTAATGGCATTGACCCAGTCATGGCCAACGAACCTTGGAGGGCTCACCTCCGTGTACTGTCCCTGAAAACCCAAGTGCCTGAGAATTGTCATAATAAAGCTAGGGAAAGGAAGAGTACCCTTAGCTGCATCAATTTGAAGCATCCGATTGTAGATGACCTCAGAAAGACTAATATGGTGCACCGACATACAAACCACCAATTTGACCATGTCGTCGGTCATTATTATCTTGTTGCCCTTGGTGGGGTAGATGTTGGAGTGAGCAACCATGTGGACAAGGATGGCGCTGTAGAACTTTGCATGATATCTCTCCGTGACCCCATCGATGAACATCCGCTGAACTTGATCGACAAGGTCAATCTGAATCTCATCCGGAATAGGCCATCGAACATGAACAGCACCTTCAGGAAGAAAATCATCGTCAATACCCAATGCCTCACGAATCACCTTCGGAGAAATAGTGTATCTCCGACCATCAATGAGGACCGAAAAACTTGAGCGATTCTGCGAAGGATTCTTCGTCTCATAGAATGCTATCGTATGCTCAACCGAGTACTTGGTGATTGGTTGAGCCACCCTTAGCCAATTCCGAGTCTCAAAGAACAATGCGATATTGCCTAGTTGAGAAGCCCCTAGAGGGGTGGCAGCAATGTCTCCCAAGTCGAAGAAACGCTCGGGAACAATGGCCTTGGCTCGAGGATGAGCGCCAAGGGATGAAGGATGAGATGACAAACCCGAATTGGAACCACGACCCCTCGGAGCGCGAGAAGAAGATGCCGCGTTGGAGGGAGTGGTGCGTGCGCGCTTGGAAGCCATTGTCTACACAATCACAAAACAAAAATGTAAGAGAATTGACAGAAAAACCAATAAAAAATCATTGAGGCATTTCAACAAACACTTGATGTGCAGAAACGTGATATATGCTAATGACAACAATGTAGCAGTGGCAAGCATCTAAACACAAGACAAGAGACATGAATAACAAGAGAGAAGAGAGAAATAATCCTCAAGGTCGTTCACAACCAAAAGCAAGGCGAATCGAGTGTCGAAACACCGAGTTCCATGACGACAAAATGTAATCAAACAACCTTAAGTAACAAAACTATAAAGCAAGCCAAATAACCAACCAATCATTACAGCAGAAAAGAGGGAAAGAACACAAGAAACACTTACAAGTGATAGTGAATGAGGATACCCAACAACTTAGCCGACAAACACACAGGAACAAACACGATGACAAGAGAAAGAGAACAATTGCAAAGCAAGAGAAGAAGCTCTTCTAAGACAATCAGGGAATCCCAAAATACTAACTGCTTGTAGTGTACCAAGGAGAGGGAACACGATTTATATAACAGTTGGCCTATGGTTTAAAACAAAATTTGAATTTAAACAGCAAATGGGCCGGACTGTATCAGGGACGTTCGTACGTCCTACAGACGTTCGTACGTCGGGACAAACAAAAAAAACATCTGCCAGACACCACGTTCGTACGCTATAAACACGTTCGTACGTTGTAAATAGATCTGCCCACCTCAACGTTCGGACGTCATCAAAACGTTCGTACGACCCCCCCCTTTTTTTTTTTTTTTTTTTTTTTTTTTTTTTTTGTAAAAAAAATAGAACCAACCTAACAGCTAGATAATAAACCACACAACCCCAAAAACAAAAATTGAGAGACATCACAAGAAAGCACTTCTACGTATCATACGAATTCCAATTACAACCGAATATAGTTCAAACAAACCTCAACCACAAGAGAATGCAAAATCGAAGAACGACATCATACACCATGACATGGTAGTTACTAGAATGATGCAAGTATGTAGAAGAACCTGATAGACCAATACCAACCTCCGAAAAACAAACTAAAGACATGATCATAGAGAATATTGAAGGTCACTTGCAACTAGCCCAAAAACACACACTATTGGTTTTCTTCTTGTCCTTCAACTAGACAAATGCGAAAGCCATTAGCCATTTTTTTTTTTTTTTTTTTTTTTTTTTTTATTTTGTAAACCATTGAAACAGATGCCATTCCCGTGTGGGAGTATGAAATATCTCCATCTTTTACCAGAACACGAGGGTAGGGTGTAGCCTACATCTTTTCGGCAAAAACAGACTCAAGAAGTGCAATACCATGATAACGTGCAACACAAGAACTAACATCTCTTGAGTGCAACCGTCAGAGCATGACCCTCACAGCCCCAACGGGTTCTTAGCCAAATGAGCATGCTCTCAAGACATTCAAATGGCTGGGGATTTTGTGAGTCATTGACCACTTACAAGAGGTGAGAGAAAAAAGAAAATAAAAACAACGATCATGAAAGAAACAACCATGGAAGACTGGAGTTATACATGTATTGAAAATGTCAAGCCAACCACATTGAAATGCATCATGCAAGAAACTACCAATACGAAGAGAGTATAATGTAACCCTACAACTATGCATGACACAAAGACAGTTGAGAACGCCAAACTAGAAACATCTGTAAAATGAAATCCACACAATAGAGAGTGTAGTATGTCCTCAATACCAACAACAACAATAAAAGACCAAACCTAAGACATCCCAAACACAGACAGTTCCAATGACCACATTAGGTATATGAAAGCGGAAGAGGTGTAGTGACAATGAAGCAGTTATCAGATGAGCGACTACCAGATAACACCAAGATATGATTGGAATCAAAAACATCACACCTATTATCCTCAAACACAACCTTAAATTTAGCATCACATAACTGACTAATACTCAATAGATTTGACCTAAGACCCTTAATAAAAAGAAGCTCATGACTATTGAGCGATTCAACCTCAGAAAAGTTACCTTTACCTTCAACCGGAAGCAATTTACCATTACCAAACCTAACCTTACCTCCATATCCAAGAGTCATGTTATCAATCAGAGTCTTATCACCTGTCATATGACGCGAACAACCGCTGTCAAGATACCATGATGAAGCCAATGGTTCAACCAAGCGAGCCATGTGAGACACCATTTTCCTGGATGCATCCATACTCCTATCCCAGAAATGTGGTGGTGGAGTAGGCATGGGTGTTGCTTGAGGACGATTTCCATAAGGAGAAGTTCTGGGTAAACCCCACGGAGCATAGCCATTCCACATGTATGGAGCCTGCATGGAGAAGGTGGAAGACTTGTTCCAATATGAGTTACCTGCAAAAGAAGGATGATGAGCAGGATACAAATTATTCCAACAAAAGGCAGAAGTGTGACCCATGTGACCACATGTTAGACATTTAAAGCCTTTGTGTCTAGAGTTCTTTTTCCGAACTTGCTTCACATGAGTAACCTTGGGTGGTGATACCACACTAGGCACCTGCACAGGAGCAGGAATAGCAACACTTGTTGGTCGCACAAAGGTAGTGCGGGAAGTACTAGCAGTAGCAAGGGGAACAGAGGTGTCATAGCCTAAACCAGATTCATCTGAATGGGATTTACCGATTCCCAACAGAGAGTTTAGATTAGCACTTGCTTTACCAAACCCAACCAATTGTTTGTTAGCAGCAAACAACTCAGCCTTTACTCTCTCATGCTCCAGTACAAGGGATCGATACCGTGTTTCAAGATCATTATTCAGTTTTTCCAGAGTGACAATACGCACTTGGAAATCCTCCTTTTCCTTCACAAATTCTTCCTTCAACATGTTGGAATCACCTGTAAGATTGCATATATCCTGTCCAAGACTCTCTACCTGATCCTGCAAGACGGTGTTAGTTTTTTCAAGCAACTTTACTTGTTGCATAGAAAACTTATACATGTCACATAATTCACTAGTAGTAGCATGAACACCAGAATCAGAAACATTAATATCAGTAGAAGAGGATACAATACCTCCTGGATGTTCATCCAGGGATGCACTGAAGACCACATAATTTGAGACAACATTTGAGAGATTCCCATCATCATCATCATCTGAATCATCCCATGTTACTGTGAGATTCGCTTTGGAATTATCACCAGGTTTACGATCAACCTTCTTATCACATTCATTTGCAAAGTGTCCATAATCACGACACTTGTAACATTGGACATATTTACGATCAACTCGAGCTCTTCTCCCATCCACAGAGAACCGCTCAAAACCACGACTTCTAGGAGCATTTGAGGAATCAGGAAATCGCTTTCGAGGATCTCGATTCTGTTGATATTTCAGAATCTTCTGAAAGCTACGTGACAGGAACGCATAGTTATCATCCACATCCTGTTCTTCATCATCAGAAGGTCCTGTGGAAGGTTCTTTAGACGATGTAGCTTTGAATGCTACAGATTTGTTCTTCAAAGGTTCTTCCAAAGCCTGTTCCATCTCACATGTCCTTAGTTTGCCAGCAAGTGTCTCGATGGACATGTTCTTAATCACATTACTTTCAGTGATGGCATCCTTTCGTGAACGAAACCGAGGAGGCAAAGCACGCAATATCTTACGGACCACCTGTGTGTCAGTATATGCATGACCAATAGCCGCACTGCAGTTGATGATGTCTTGTAGACGAATAAAGAAATCATCAAAAGTCTCAGAATTATCCATCCGTAGATTCTCAAACTGAGATGTTAACAGTTCCAGCTTGCTTTCTTTGACTGTTTCGTCACCTTCATGTGTACAGATAAGCCTGTTCCATGCATCTTTAGCCTCTTCACAGCCCTACACCCTACGAAACTCACTAGCATTTAATGCCATGAAAATAGCATTGAGTGCCTTGTTGTTATAATTTGCCAACAACTTCTGTTCAGGCGTCCACTTTTCACGTGGCGTCAGTGATGTAACAGCAGTATCATCAGTACCTGTAGTAGTCAGAGGTTCTTTCCATCCTGTGACAACAGAAAGCCAGACTTCTTCTCCTAATGCTTGGAGATAAGCTCGCATACGTACTTTCCAATGACCAAAGTCCTTTCCACTGAATTGTGGAGGAAGACTTGAAGTAGCAGACTTGTGAGAATCCATAAAGCACTATTGATCGTTAGCGTGAGCTTTTACGCTCCTTAACCAGCCCCCAGCGACTGATACCAATTGAGAAACTACAAATAGTGCTAGTATAACAAATGTGAATTCAAACAAGCAAACAAACAATACGCGGAAAGTAAATAACACACAGAAGTTTTTAACGTGGTAAAACCCAAACTGGGAAACGTCCACGGTTGTCCTCGCGACAACAAAATAATCCACTAGATGAAAAGAGATGTACAAACCTATCAACTACCTGCACTCACTGCGAGTTGATACTCCTGGTTATCTCTAACACCTTGACTTCACCAGAGCACCTTGATGTACGCACAAGACACTCGACTTCTTGATGAACACACAAGAAGACTCGAAGCCGAATTCACAATAACTCTTGAAGATCACACAGATATGAATTGAGAAAAGGGGGAAGAAAGGGAATTGAGTTCAATAGCCACAAACAAATTCACTATCACAAACCTAACCAAAACACCTGAACAAGAAGAAGGATGGACGGCCAAAGAACTATCTTGTTCTGTAGAAGAGAAACCCTATTTATACTTAGGGTTGAAGACCTAGGAAAATGGGCCGAAACTGTGCAAACCGACTTTGGACGTTCGTACGTCGATATGACGTTCGAACGTCGCCACACAAAAATAAGCCTGCTGCATAACATGACGTACGAACGCTCTAACTCGGTACGTACGTCTCCACACGAAACAGGTCTGCTGCCTACTTGGACGTACGAACGTCCTAACAGAGTACGTACGTCCTGACCAAAAGATGTTTGCTGCTTCAGTGAACGTACGTACGTCCTAACTCGGTACGTACGTCCAGAACCCAATAACTTTCCCTAGACAGACCTAAGAGACACAAGGACACGAGACGACCATGCGTACATCTTGGTTTTCCTAACAATGAATTCAAGGCGAGATAACCAAAGACACTTTGTCACAAAATTGATGTCAAACCACTTCGTGCCGGTTTCAGTTTTCGCATAGAAAACGATACACCTAAGAGACTAGCCACTCAATTGCTTAACCCGGGGAGTTCTAAGGCGAAAAAACAACGTTTCGTTCGTAAAAATAAGGTTTATGTCCGTCCGTTTGGTCGGTATTTCTTCGGTTTTCGGTCCGAACTTAGAAATGGACGAAACTCACTTGTTTTGGAAACTAAAACCTCAAGATCGACAAGGCTTAGCCGGGTCGTTTTAAGGCCAATATAGAACATTTGGACCATGGGAACGAAATTTTGCCCGGACATTCGGCTTGGTATGTACTCCATTTTTGTTCCGAACTTGTAAGTAGATGAAAAACACATGTTTTCGCATAGAAAACAATACACCTAAGGGACTAGCCACTCAATTGCTTAACTCGGGGAGTTCTAAGGCCAAAAAAGAACGTTCCGTCCGTAAAAATGAGGTTTATGTACGTCCGTTCGGTTGGTATTTACTCGGTTTTCAGTCCGAACTTGGAAATGGACGAAACTTAGGTGTATCGTTTTCTATAGTTTATGTACGTCCGTTCGGTTGGTATTTACTCGGTTTTAAGTCCGAACTTGGAAATGGACGAAACTCACTTGTTTTGGAATCTAAAACCTCAAGATCGACAAAGCTTAGCCGGGACGTTTTAAGGCCAATATTGAACATTTGGACCAAGGAACGAAATTTTGTCCGGACATTCGGCTTGGTTTGAAATCCATTTTTGTTCCGAACTTATAAGTGGACGAAACACTCATGTTTTCGCATAGAAAATGATACACCTAAGAGACTAGCCACTCAATTGCTTAACTCGGGGAGTTCTAAGGCCAAAAAACAACGTTCCGTCCGTAAAAACGAGGTATATGTCCGTCCGTTCGGTTGGTATTTACTCGGTTTTCGGTCCGAACTTGGAAATGGACGAAACTCACTTGTTTTTGAATCTAAAACATCAAGATCGACAAGGCTTAGCCGGGACGTTTTAAGTCCAATATAGAACATTTGGACCATAGGAACGAAATTTTGTCCGGACATTCGGCTTGGTATGTACTCCATTTTTTTTCCGAATTTATAAGTGGACGAAACACACATTTTTCGCATAGAAAATGATACACCTAAGAGACTAGGCACTCAATACCTTAACTTAGGTTGTTCTAAGGCGAAAAAACAACGTTCCGTCCGTAAAAACGAGGTTTATGTTCGTCCGTTCAGTCGGTATTTACTCGGTTTTTGGTCCAAACTTGGAAATGGACGAAACTCACTTGTTTTGGAATCAAAAAACCTCAAGATCGACAAGGCTTAACCGGGAAGTTTTAAGGCCAACATAGAACATTTGACCATGGGAACGAAGTTATGTCCAGACATTCAGCTTGGTATGTACTCTATTTTTGTTCCGAACTTGTAAGTAGACGAAAATCAAATGTTTTCGCATAGAAAACGATACACCTAAGGGACATGCCACTCAATTGCTTAACTCAAAGAGTTCTAAGGCCAAAAAACAACGTTCCGTCCGTAAAAACGAGGTTTATGTCCGTCCGTTCGGTTGGTATTTACTCGGTTTTCGGTCCGAACTTAGAAATGGACGAAACTCACTTGTTTTTGAATCTAAAACATCAAGATCGACAAGGCTTAGCCGGGACGTTTTAAGGCCAATATAGAACATTCGGGCCATGGGAACGAAATTTTGTCTGGACATTCAGCTCGGTATGTATTCCATTTTTTTTCCGAACTTATAAGTGGATGAAACACACATGTTTTCGCGTAGAAAATAATACACCTAAGAGACTAGCCACTCAATTGCTTAACTCGGGGAGTCCTAAGGCCAAAAAACAATGTTCCGTCAGTAAAAAAAGAGGTTTATGTCCGTCCGTTCGGTTGGTATTTACTCGGTTTTCGGTCCGAACTTGGAAATGGACGAAACTCACTTGTTTTGGAATAAAAAAACCTTAAGATCGACAAGGCTTAACCGGGAAGTTTTAAGGCCAACATAGAACATTTTGACCATGGGAACGAAGTTATGTCCGGACATTCAGCTTGGTATGAACCCCATTTTTGTTCCGAACTTGTAAGTAGACGAAAAACAAATGTTTTCGCATAGAAAACGATACACCTAAGAGACTAGCCACTCAATTGCTTAACTCGGGGAGTTCTAAGGCCAAAAAAGAACGTTCCGTCCGTAAAAACGAGGTTTATGTCCGTCCGTTCGGTTGGTATTTACTCGGTTTTCGGTCCGAACTTGGAAATGGACGAAACTCACTTGTTTTTGAATCTAAAACATCAAGATCGACAAGGCTTAGCCGGGACGTTTTAAGGCTAATATAGAACATTTGGACCATGGGAACCAAATTTTGTCCGGACATTCGGCTTGGTATGTATTCCATTATTTTTTCCGAACTTATAAGTGGACGAAACACACATGTTTTCGCATAGAAAACGATACACCTAAGAAACTAGCCACTCAATTGCTTAACCTGGGGCGTTCTAAGGCAAAAAAACAACGTTCCGTCCGTAAAAATGAGGTTTATGTCCGTCCGTTTGGTCGGTATTTCTTCGGTTTTCGGTCCGAACTTGGAAATGGACGAAACTCACTTGTTTTGGAATCTAAAACCTCAAGATCGACAAGGCTTAGCCGGGTCGTTTTAAGGCCAATATAGAACATTTGGACCATGGGAACGAAATTTTGTCCGGACATTCGGCTTGGTATGTACTCCATTTTTGTTCCGAACTTGTAAGTAGACGAAAAACACATGTTTTCGCATAGAAAACGATACACCTAAGAGACTAGCCACTCAATTGCTTAACTCGGGGAGTTCTAAGGCCAAAAAACAACGTTCCGTCCGTAAAAACGAGGTTTATGTACATCCGTTCGGTTGGTATTTACTCGGTTTTCAGTCCGAACTTGGAAATGGATGAAACTCTTAGGTGTATCGTTTTCTATGGTTTATGTACGTCCGTTCGGTTGGTATTTACTCGGTTTTCAGTCCGAACTTTAAAATGGACGAAACTCATTTGTTTTGGAATATAAAACCTCAAGATCAACAAAGCTTAGCCGGGACGTTTTAAGCCCAATATAGAACATTTGGACCAAGGATTGAAATTTTGTCCGGAAATTCAGCTTGGTTTGAAATCCATTTTTGTTCCGAACTTATAAGTGGACGAAACACTCATGTTTTCGCATAGAAAATGATACACCTAAGAGACTAGCCACTCAATTGCTTAACTCGGGGAGTTCTAATACTAATAAACAACGTTCCGTCCGTAAAAACGAGGTATATGTCCGTCCGTTCGGTTGGTATTTACTCGGTTTTCGGTCTGAACTTGGAAATGGACAAAACTCACTTGTTTTTGAATCTCAAACATCAAGATCGACAAGGCTTAGCCGGGACGTTTTAAGGCCAATATAGAACATTTGGACCATGGGAGCGAAGTTTTGTCCTAACATTCGGCTTTGTATGTACTCCATTTTTGTTCCGGACTTATAAGTGGACGAAACACACATGTTTTCGCATAGAAAACGATACACCTAAGAGACTCGCCACTCAATTGCTTAACCCGGGGAGTTCTAAGGCGAAAAAACAACGTTTCGTTCGTAAAAATAAGGTTTATGTTCGTCCGTTTGGTCGGTATTTCTTTGGTTTTCGGTCCGAACTTGTAAATGGACGAAACTCACTTGTTTTGGAAACTAAAACCTCAAGATCGACAAGGCTTAGCAGGGTCGTTTTAAGGCCAATATAGAACATTTGGACCATCAGAACGAAATTTTTTCCGGACATTCGGCTTGGTATGTACTCCATTTTTGTTCCGAACTTGTAAGTAGATGAAAAACACATGTTTTCGCATAGAAAACAATACACCTAAGGGACTAGCCACTCAATTGCTTAACTCGGGGAGTTCTAAGGCCAAAAAACAACGTTCCGTCCGTAAAAACGAGGTTTATGTACGTCCGTTCGGTTGGTATTTACTCGGTTTTCAGTCCGAACTTGGAAATGGACGAAACTTAGGTGTATCGTTTTCTATAGTTTATGTACGTCCGTTCGGTTGGTATTTACTCGGTTTTCGGTCCGAACTTGGAAATGGACGAAACTCACTTGTTTTTGAATCTAAAACATCAAGATCGACAAGGCTTAGCCGGGTCGTTTTAAGGCCAATATAGAACATTTGGACCATGGGAGCGAAATTTTGTCCGGACATTCGGCTTGGTATGTATTCCATTTTTTTTATGAACTTATAAGTGGACGAAACACACATGTTTTCGCATAGAAAACGATACACCTAAGAGACTAGCCACTCAATTGCTTAACTCGGGGAGTTCTAAGGCCAAAAAACAACGTTCCGTCCGTAAAAAAAAGGTTTATGTCTGTCCGTTCGGTTGGTATTTACTCGGTTTTTGGTCCGAACTTGAAAATGGACGAAACTTATTTGTTTTGGAATCCAAAACCTCAAGATCGACAAGGCTTAGCCGGGACGTTTTAAGGCCAATATAGAACATTTGGACCATGGGAACGAAATTTTGTCCGGACATTCGGCTTGGTATGTACTCCATTTTTTTTCCGAATTTATAAGTGGACGAAACACACATGTTTTCGCATAGAAAATGATACACCTAAGAGACTAGCCACTCAATACCTTAACTCGGGTTGTTCTAAGGCGAAAAAACATCGTTCCGTCCGTAAAAAGGAGGTTTATGTCCGTCCGTTCAGTCGGTATTTACTCGGTTTTCGGTCCAAACTTGGAAATGGACGAAACTCACTTGTTTTGGAATCGAAAACCTCAAGATTGACAAGGCTTAACCGGGACGTTTTAAGGCCAACATAGAACATTTGGACCATGGGAACGAAGTTTTGTCTTAACATTCGGCTTTGTATGTACTCCATTTTTGTTCCTAACTTATAAGTGGACGAAACACACATGTTTTTGCATAGAAAACGATACAGCTAAGAGACTAGCCACTCAATTGCTTAACTCGGGGCGTTCTAAGGCGAAAAAACAACGTTCCGTCCGTAAAAAAAAAGGTTTATGTCCGTCCGTTTGGTCGGTATTTCTTCGGTTTTTGGTCCGAACTTGGAAATGGACGAAACTCACTTGTTTTGGGAATCTAAAACCTCAAGATCGACAAGGCCTAGCCGGGACGTTTTGAGGCCAATATAGAACATTTGGACCATGGGAACAAAATTTTGTCCGGACATTCGGCTTGGTATGTACTCCATTTTTGTTCCGAACTTGTAAGTAGACAAAAACACATGTTTTCGCATAGGAAACGATACACCTAAGAGACTAGCCACTCAATTGCTTAACCCGGGGAGTTCTAAGGCGAAAAAACAACGTTTCGTTCGTAAAAATAAGGTTTATGTCCGTCCGTTTGGTCGGTATTTCTTCGGTTTTCGGTCCGAACTTGGAAATGGACGAAACTCACTTGTTTTGGAAACTAAAACCTCAAGATCGACAAGGCTTAGCCGGGTCGTTTTAAGGCCAATATAGAACATTTGGACCATGGGAACGAAATTTTGTCCGGACATTCGGCTTGGTATGTACTCCATTTTTGTTGCGAACTTGTAAGTAGATGAAAAACACATGTTTTCGCATAGAAAACAATACACCTAAGGGACTAGCCACTCAATTGCTTAACTCGGGGAGTTCTAAGGCCAAAAAAGAACGTTCCGTCCGTAAAAACGAGGTTTATGTACGTCCGTTCGGTTGGTATTTACTCGGTTTTCAGTCCGAACTTGGAAATGGACGAAACTTAGGTGTATCGTTTTCTATAGTTTATGTACGTCCGTTCGGTTGCTATTTACTCGGTTTTAAGTCCGAACTTGGAAATGGACGAAACTCACTTGTTTTGGAATCTAAAACCTCAAGATCGACAAAGCTTAGCCGGGACGTTTTAAGGCCAATATTGAACATTTGGACCAAGGAACGAAATTTTGTCCGGACATTCGGCTTGGTTTGAAATCCATTTTTGTTCCGAACTTATAAGTGGACGAAACACTCATGTTTTCGCATAGAAAATGATACACCTAAGAGACTAGCCACTCAATTGCTTAACTCGGGGAGTTCTAAGGCCAAAAAACAACGTTCCGTCCGTAAAAACGAGGTATATGTCCGTCCGTTCGGTTGGTATTTACTCGGTTTTCGGTCCGAACTTGGAAATGGACGAAACTCACTTGTTTTTGAATCTAAAACATCAAGATCGACAAGGCTTAGCCGGGACGTTTTAAGTCCAATATAGAACATTTGGACCATGGGAACGAAATTTTGTCCGGACATTCGGCTTGTTATGTACTCCATTTTTTTTCCGAATTTATAAGTGGACGAAACACACATTTTTCGCATAGAAAATGATACACCTAAGAGACTAGGCACTCAATACCTTAACTTAGGTTGTTCTAAGGCGAAAAAACAACGTTCCGTCCGTAAAAACGAGGTTTATGTCCGTCCGTTCAGTCGGTATTTACTCGGTTTTTGGTCCAAACTTGGAAATGGACGAAACTCACTTGTTTTGGAATCAAAAAACCTCAAGATCGACAAGGCTTAACCGGGAAGTTTTAAGGCCAACATAGAACATTTGACCATGGGAACGAAGTTATGTCCAGACATTCAGCTTGGTATGTACTCTATTTTTGTTCCGAACTTGTAAGTAGACGAAAATCAAATGTTTTCGCATAGAAAACGATACACCTAAGGGACATGCCACTCAATTGCTTAACTCGAAGAGTTCTAAGGCAAAAAAACAACGTTCCGTCCGTAAAAACGAGGTTTATGTCCGTCCGTTCGGTTGGTATTTACTCGGTTTTCGGTCCGAACTTGGAAATGGACGAAACTCACTTGTTTTTGAATCTAAAACATCAAGATCGACAAGGCTTAGCCGGGACGTTTTAAGGCCAATATAGAACATTCGGGCCATGGGAACGAAATTTTGTCTGGACATTCAGCTCGGTATGTATTCCATTTTTTTTCCGAACTTATAAGTGGATGAAACACACATGTTTTCGCGTAGAAAATAATACACCTAAGAGACTAGCCACTCAATTGCTTAACTCGGGGAGTCCTAAGGCCAAAAAACAATGTTCCGTCAGTAAAAAAAGAGGTTTATGTCCGTCCGTTCGGTTGGTATTTACTCGGTTTTCGGTCCGAACTTGGAAATGGACGAAACTCACTTGTTTTGGAATCAAAAAACCTTAAGATCGACAAGGCTTAACCGGGAAGTTTTAAGGCCAACATAGAACATTTTGACCATGGGAACGAAGTTATGTCCGGACATTCAGCTTGGTATGAACCCCATTTTTGTTCCGAACTTGTAAGTAGACGAAAAACAAATGTTTTCGCATAGAAAACGATACACCTAAGAGACTAGCCACTCAATTGCTTAACTCGGGGAGTTCTAAGGCCAAAAAAGAACGTTCCGTCCGTAAAAACGAGGTTTATGTCCGTCCGTTCGGTTGGTATTTACTCGGTTTTCGGTCCGAACTTGGAAATGGACGAAACTCACTTGTTTTTGAATCTAAAACATCAAGATCAACAAGGCTTAGCCGGGACGTTTTAAGGCTAATATAGAACATTTGGACCATGGGAACCAAATTTTGTCCGGACATTCGGCTTGGTATGTATTCCATTATTTTTTCCGAACTTATAAGTGGACGAACACATGTTTTCGCATAGAAAACGATACACCTAAGAAACTAGCCACTCAATTGCTTAACCTGGGGCGTTCTAAGGAAAAAAAACAACGTTCCGTCCGTAAAAATGAGGTTTATGTCCGTCCGTTTGGTCGGTATTTCTTCGGTTTTCGGTCCGAACTTGGAAATGGACGAAACTCACTTGTTTTGGAATCTAAAACCTCAAGATCGACAAGGCTTAGCCGGGTCGTTTTAAGGCCAATATAGAAAATTTGGACCATGGGAACGAAATTTTGTCCGGACATTCGGCTTGGTATGTACTCCATTTTTGTTCCGAACTTGTAAGTAGACGAAAAACACATGTTTTCGCATAGAAAACGATACACCTAAGAGACTAGCCACTCAATTGCTTAACTCGGGGAGTTCTAAGGCCAAAAAACAACGTTCCGTCCGTAAAAACGAGGTTTATGTACATCCGTTCGGTTGGTATTTACTCGGTTTTCAGTCCGAACTTGGAAATGGATGAAACTCTTAGGTGTATCGTTTTCTATGGTTTATGTACGTCCGTTCGGTTGGTATTTACTCGGTTTTCAGTCCGAACTTTAAAATGGACGAAACTCACTTGTTTTGAAATATAAAACCTCAAGATCAACAAAGCTTAGCCGGGACGTTTTAAGGGCAATATAGAACATTTGGACCAAGGAATGAAATTTTGTCCGGAAATTCGGCTTGGTTTGAAATCCATTTTTGTTCCGAACTTATAAGTGGACGAAACACTCATGTTTTCGCATAGAAAATGATACACCTAAGAGACTAGCCACTCAATTGCTTAACTCGGGGAGTTCTAAGGCCAAAAAACAACGTTCCGTCCGTAAAAACGAGGTATATGTCCGTCCGTTCGGTTGGTATTTACTCGGTTTTCGGTCCGAACTTGGAAATGGACGAAACTCACTTGTTTTTGAATCTAAAACATCAAGATCGACAAGGCTTAGCCGGGTCGTTTTAAGGCCAATATAGAACATTTGGACCATGGGAGCGAAATTTTGTCCGGACATTCGGCTTGGTATGTATTCCATTTTTTTTATGAACTTATAAGTGGACGAAACACACATGTTTTCGCATAGAAAACGATACACCTAAGAGACTAGCCACTCAATTGCTTAACTCGGGGAGTTCTAAGGCCAAAAAACAACGTTCCGTCCGTAAAAAAAAGGTTTATGTCCGTCCGTTCGGTTGGTATTTACTCGGTTTTTGGTCCGAACTTGGAAATGGACGAAACTTATTTGTTTTGGAATCCAAAACCTCAAGATCGACAAGGCTTAGCCGGGACGTTTTAAGGCCAATATAGAACATTTGGACCATGGGAACGAAATTTTGTCCGGACATTCGGCTTGGTATGTACTCCATTTTTTTTCCGAATTTATAAGTGGACGAAACACACATGTTTTCGCATAGAAAATGATACACCTAAGAGACTAGCCACTCAATACCTTAACTCGGGTTGTTCTAAGGCGAAAAAACATCGTTCCGTCCGTAAAAAGGAGGTTTATGTCCGTCCGTTCAGTCGGTATTTACTCGGTTTTCGGTCCAAACTTGGAAATGGACGAAACTCACTTGTTTTGGAATCGAAAACCTCAAGATTGACAAGGCTTAACCGGGACGTTTTAAGGCCAACATAGAACATTTGGACCATGGGAACGAAGTTTTGTCTTAACATTCGGCTTTGTATGTACTCCATTTTTGTTCCTAACTTATAAGTGGACGAAACACACATGTTTTTGCATAGAAAACGATACAGCTAAGAGACTAGCCACTCAATTGCTTAACTCGGGGCGTTCTAAGGCGAAAAAACAACGTTCCGTCCGTAAAAAAAAAGGTTTATGTCCGTCCGTTTGGTCGGTATTTCTTCGGTTTTTGGTCCGAACTTGGAAATGGACGAAACTCACTTGTTTTGGGAATCTAAAACCTCAAGATCGACAAGGCCTAGCCGGGACGTTTTGAGGCCAATATAGAACATTTGGACCATGGGAACAAAATTTTGTCCGGACATTCGGCTTGGTATGTACTCCATTTTTGTTCCGAACTTGTAAGTAGACAAAAACACATGTTTTCGCATAGGAAACGATACACCTAAGAGACTAGCCACTCAATTGCTTAACCCGGGGAGTTCTAAGGCGAAAAAACAACGTTTCGTTCGTAAAAATAAGGTTTATGTCCGTCCGTTTGGTCGGTATTTCTTCGGTTTTCGGTCCGAACTTGGAAATGGACGAAACTCACTTGTTTTGGAAACTAAAACCTCAAGATCGACAAGGCTTAGCCGGGTCGTTTTAAGGCCAATATAGAACATTTGGACCATGGGAACGAAATTTTGTCCGGACATTCGGCTTGGTATGTACTCCATTTTTGTTGCGAACTTGTAAGTAGATGAAAAACACATGTTTTCGCATAGAAAACAATACACCTAAGGGACTAGCCACTCAATTGCTTAACTCGGGGAGTTCTAAGGCCAAAAAAGAACGTTCCGTCCGTAAAAACGAGGTTTATGTACGTCCGTTCGGTTGGTATTTACTCGGTTTTCAGTCCGAACTTGGAAATGGACGAAACTTAGGTGTATCGTTTTCTATAGTTTATGTACGTCCGTTCGGTTGCTATTTACTCGGTTTTAAGTCCGAACTTGGAAATGGACGAAACTCACTTGTTTTGGAATCTAAAACCTCAAGATCGACAAAGCTTAGCCGGGACGTTTTAAGGCCAATATTGAACATTTGGACCAAGGAACGAAATTTTGTCCGGACATTCGGCTTGGTTTGAAATCCATTTTTGTTCCGAACTTATAAGTGGACGAAACACTCATGTTTTCGCATAGAAAATGATACACCTAAGAGACTAGCCACTCAATTGCTTAACTCGGGGAGTTCTAAGGCCAAAAAACAACGTTCCGTCCGTAAAAACGAGGTATATGTCCGTCCGTTCGGTTGGTATTTACTCGGTTTTCGGTCCGAACTTGGAAATGGACGAAACTCACTTGTTTTTGAATCTAAAACATAAAGATCGACAAGGCTTAGCCGGGACGTTTTAAGTCCAATATAGAACATTTGGACCATGGGAACGAAATTTTGTCCGGACATTCGGCTTGGTATGTACTCCATTTTTTTTCCGAATTTATAAGTGGACGAAACACACATTTTTCGCATAGAAAATGATACACCTAAGAGACTAGGCACTCAATACCTTAACTTAGGTTGTTCTAAGGCGAAAAAACAACGTTCCGTCCGTAAAAACGAGGTTTATGTCCGTCCGTTCAGTCGGTATTTACTCGGTTTTTGGTCCAAACTTGGAAATGGACGAAACTCACTTGTTTTGGAATCAAAAAACCTCAAGATCGACAAGGCTTAACCGGGAAGTTTTAAGGCCAACATAGAACATTTGACCATGGGAACGAAGTTATGTCCAGACATTCAGCTTGGTATGTACTCTATTTTTGTTCCGAACTTGTAAGTAGACGAAAATCAAATGTTTTCGCATAGAAAACGATACACCTAAGGGACATGCCACTCAATTGCTTAACTCGAAGAGTTCTAAGGCAAAAAAACAACGTTCCGTCCGTAAAAACGAGGTTTATGTCCGTCCGTTCGGTTGGTATTTACTCGGTTTTCGGTCCGAACTTGGAAATGGACGAAACTCACTTGTTTTTGAATCTAAAACATCAAGATCGACAAGGCTTAGCCGGGACGTTTTAAGGCCAATATAGAACATTCGGGCCATGGGAACGAAATTTTGTCTGGACATTCAGCTCGGTATGTATTCCATTTTTTTTCCGAACTTATAAGTGGATGAAACACACATGTTTTCGCGTAGAAAATAATACACCTAAGAGACTAGCCACTCAATTGCTTAACTCGGGGAGTCCTAAGGCCAAAAAACAATGTTCCGTCAGTAAAAAAAGAGGTTTATGTCCGTCCGTTCGGTTGGTATTTACTCGGTTTTCGGTCCGAACTTGGAAATGGACGAAACTCACTTGTTTTGGAATCAAAAAACCTTAAGATCGACAAGGCTTAACCGGGAAGTTTTAAGGCCAACATAGAACATTTTGACCATGGGAACGAAGTTATGTCCGGACATTCAGCTTGGTATGAACCCCATTTTTGTTCCGAACTTGTAAGTAGGCGAAAAACAAATGTTTTCGCATAGAAAACGATACACCTAAGAGACTAGCCACTCAATTGCTTAACTCGGGGAGTTCTAAGGCCAAAAAAGAACGTTCCGTCCGTAAAAACGAGGTTTATGTCCGTCCGTTCGGTTGGTATTTACTCGGTTTTCGGTCCGAACTTGGAAATGGACGAAACTCACTTGTTTTTGAATCTAAAACATCAAGATCAACAAGGCTTAGCCGGGACGTTTTAAGGCTAATATAGAACATTTGGACCATGGGAACAAAATTTTGTCCGGACATTCGGCTTGGTATGTATTCCATTATTTTTTCCGAACTTATAAGTGGACGAACACATGTTTTCGCATAGAAAACGATACACCTAAGAAACTAGCCACTCAATTGCTTAACCTGGGGCGTTCTAAGGAAAAAAAACAACGTTCCGTCCGTAAAAATGAGGTTTATGTCCGTCCGTTTGGTCGGTATTTCTTCGGTTTTCGGTCCGAACTTGGAAATGGACGAAACTCACTTGTTTTGGAATCTAAAACCTCAAGATCGACAAGGCTTAGCCGGGTCGTTTTAAGGCCAATATAGAAAATTTGGACCATGGGAACGAAATTTTGTCCGGACATTCGGCTTGGTATGTACTCCATTTTTGTTCCGAACTTGTAAGTAGACGAAAAACACATGTTTTCGCATAGAAAACGATACACCTAAGAGACTAGCCACTCAATTGCTTAACTCGGGGAGTTCTAAGGCCAAAAAACAACGTTCCGTCCGTAAAAACGAGGTTTATGTACATCCGTTCGGTTGGTATTTACTCGGTTTTCAGTCCGAACTTGGAAATGGATGAAACTCTTAGGTGTATCGTTTTCTATGGTTTATGTACGTCCGTTCGGTTGGTATTTACTCGGTTTTCAGTCCGAACTTTAAAATGGACGAAACTCACTTGTTTTGGAATATAAAACCTCAAGATCAACAAAGCTTAGCCGGGACGTTTTAAGGGCAATATAGAACATTTGGACCAAGGAATGAAATTTTGTCCGGAAATTCGGCTTGGTTTGAAATCCATTTTTGTTCCGAACTTATAAGTGGACGAAACACTCATGTTTTCGCATAGAAAATGATACACCTAAGAGACTAGCCACTCAATTGCTTAACTCGGGGAGTTCTAAGGCCAAAAAACAACGTTCCGTCCGTAAAAACGAGGTATATGTCCGTCCGTTCGGTTGGTATTTACTCGGTTTTCGGTCCGAACTTGGAAATGGACGAAACTCACTTGTTTTTGAATCTAAAACATCAAGATCGACAAGGCTTAGCCGGGTCGTTTTAAGGCCAATATAGAACATTTGGACCATGGGAGCGAAATTTTGTCCGGACATTCGGCTTGGTATGTATTCCATTTTTTTTCTGAACTTATAAGTGGACGAAACACACATGTTTTCGCATAGAAAACGATACACCTAAGAGACTAGCCACTCAATTGCTTAACTCGGGGAGTTCTAAGGCCAAAAAACAACGTTCCGTCCGTAAAAAAAAGGTTTATGTCCGTCCGTTCGGTTGGTATTTACTCGGTTTTTGGTCCGAACTTGGAAATGGACGAAACTTATTTGTTTTGGAATCCAAAACCTCAAGATCGAAAAGGCTTAGCCGGGACGTTTTAAGGCCAATATAGAACATTTGGACCATGGGAACGAAATTTTGTCCGGACATTCGGCTTGGTATGTACTCCATTTTTTTTCCGAATTTATAAGTGGACGAAACACACATGTTTTCGCATAGAAAATGATACACCTAAGAGACTAGCCACTCAATACCTTAACTCGGGTTTTTCTAAGGCGAAAAAACATCGTTCCGTCCGTAAAAAGGAGGTTTATGTCCGTCCGTTCAGTCGGTATTTACTCGGTTTTCGGTCCAAACTTGGAAATGGACGAAACTCACTTGTTTTGGAATCGAAAACCTCAAGATTGACAAGGCTTAACCGGGACGTTTTAAGGCCAACATAGAACATTTGGACCATGGGAACGAAGTTTTGTCTTAACATTCGGCTTTGTATGTACTCCATTTTTGTTCCTAACTTATAAGTGGACGAAACACACATGTTTTTGCATAGAAAACGATACAGCTAAGAGACTAGCCACTCAATTGCTTAACTCGGGGCGTTCTAAGGCGAAAAAACAACGTTCCGTCCGTAAAAAAAAAGGTTTATGTCCGTCCGTTTGGTCGGTATTTCTTCGGTTTTTGGTCCGAACTTGGAAATGGACGAAACTCACTTGTTTTGGGAATCTAAAACCTCAAGATCGACAAGGCCTAGCCGGGACGTTTTAAGGCCAATATAGAACATTTGGACCATGGGAACAAAATTTTGTCCGGACATTCGGCTTGGTATGTACTCCATTTTTGTTCCGAACTTGTAAGTAGACAAAAACACATGTTTTCGCATAGGAAACGATACACCTAAGAGACTAGCCACTCAATTGCTTAACTCGGGGAGTTCTAAGGCCAAAAAACAACGTTTCGTCCGTAAAAACGAGGTAAATGTCCGTCCGTTCGGTTGGTATTTACTCGGTTTTCAGTCCGAACTTGGAAATGGATGAAACTCACTTGTTTTTGAATCTAAAACATCAAGATCGACAAGGCTTAACCGGGACGTTTTAAGGCCAACATAGAACATTTGGACCATGGGAGCGAAGTTTTGTCCTAACATTCGGCTTTGTATGTTCTCCATTTTTGTTCCGGACTTATAAGTGGACGAAACACACATGTTTTCGCATAGAAAACGATACACCTAAGAGACTAGCCACTCAATTGCTTAACCCGGGGAGTTCTAAGGCGAAAAAACAACGTTTCGTTCGTAAAAATAAGGTTTATGTCCGTCCGTTTGGTCGGTATTTCTTCGGTTTTCGGTCCGAACTTGGAAATGGACGAAACTCACTTGTTTTGGAAACTAAAACCTCAAGATCGACAAGGCTTAGCCAGGTCGTTTTAAGGCCAATATAGAACATTAGGACCATGGGAACGAAATTTTGTCCGGACATTCGGCTTGGTATGTACTCCATTTTTGTTGCGAACTTGTAAGTAGATGAAAAACACATGTTTTCGCATAGAAAACAATACACCTAAGGGACTAGCCACTCAATTGCTTAACTCGGGGAGTTCTAAGGCCAAAAAAGAACGTTCCGTCCGTAAAAACGAGGTTTATGTACGTCCGTTCGGTTGGTATTTACTCGGTTTTCAGTCCGAACTTGGAAATGGACGAAACTTAGGTGTATCGTTTTCTATAGTTTATGTACGTCCGTTCGGTTGGTATTTACTCGGTTTTAAGTCCGAACTTGGAAATGGACGAAACTCACTTGTTTTGGAATCTAAAACCTCAAGATCGACAAAGCTTAGCCGGGACGTTTTAAGGCCAATATTGAACATTTGGACCAAGGAACGAAATTTTGTCCGGACATTCGGCTTGGTTTGAAATCCATTTTTGTTCCGAACTTATAAGTGGACGAAACACTCATGTTTTCGCATAGAAAATGATACACCTAAGAGACTAGCCACTCAATTGCTTAACTCGGGGAGTTCTAAGGCCAAAAAACAACGTTCCGTCCGTAAAAACGAGGTATATGTCCGTCCGTTCGGTTGGTATTTACTCGGTTTTCGGTCCGAACTTGGAAATGGACGAAACTCACTTGTTTTTGAATCTAAAACATCAAGATCGACAAGGCTTAGCCGGGTCGTTTTAAGGCCAATATAGAACATTTGGACCATGGGAGCGAAATTTTGTCCGGACATTCGGCTTGGTATGTATTCCATTTTTTTTCTGAACTTATAAGTGGACGAAACACACATGTTTTCGCATAGAAAACGATACACCTAAGAGACTAGCCACTCAATTGCTTAACTCGGGGAGTTCTAAGGCCAAAAAACAACGTTCCGTCCGTAAAAAAAAGGTTTATGTCCGTCCGTTCGGTTGGTATTTACTCGGTTTTCGGTCCGAACTTGGAAATGGACGAAACTCACTTGTTTTGGAATCAAAAAACCTTAAGATCGACAAGGCTTAACCGGGAAGTTTTAAGGCCAACATAGAACATTTTGACCATGGGAACGAAGTTATGTCCGGACATTCAGCTTGGTATGAACCCCATTTTTGTTCCGAACTTGTAAGTAGACGAAAAACAAATGTTTTCGCATAGAAAACGATACACCTAAGAGACTAGCCACTCAATTGCTTAACTCGGGGAGTTCTAAGGCCAAAAAAGAACGTTCCGTCCGTAAAAACGAGGTTTATGTCCGTCCGTTCGGTTGGTATTTACTCGGTTTTCGGTCCGAACTTGGAAATGGACGAAACTCACTTGTTTTTGAATCTAAAACATCAAGATCAACAAGGCTTAGCCGGGACGTTTTAAGGCTAATATAGAACATTTGGACCATGGGAACCAAATTTTGTCCGGACATTCGGCTTGGTATGTATTCCATTATTTTTTCCGAACTTATAAGTGGACGAACACATGTTTTCGCATAGAAAACGATACACCTAAGAAACTAGCCACTCAATTGCTTAACCTGGGGCGTTCTAAGGAAAAAAAACAACGTTCCGTCCGTAAAAATGAGGTTTATGTCCGTCCGTTTGGTCGGTATTTCTTCGGTTTTCGGTCCGAACTTGGAAATGGACGAAACTCACTTGTTTTGGAATCTAAAACCTCAAGATCGACAAGGCTTAGCCGGGTCGTTTTAAGGCCAATATAGAAAATTTGGACCATGGGAACGAAATTTTGTCCGGACATTCGGCTTGGTATGTACTCCATTTTTGTTCCGAACTTGTAAGTAGACGAAAAACACATGTTTTCGCATAGAAAACGATACACCTAAGAGACTAGCCACTCAATTGCTTAACTCGGGGAGTTCTAAGGCCAAAAAACAACGTTCCGTCCGTAAAAACGAGGTTTATGTACATCCGTTCGGTTGGTATTTACTCGGTTTTCAGTCCGAACTTGGAAATGGATGAAACTCTTAGGTGTATCGTTTTCTATGGTTTATGTACGTCCGTTCGGTTGGTATTTACTCGGTTTTCAGTCCGAACTTTAAAATGGACGAAACTCACTTGTTTTGGAATATAAAACCTCAAGATCAACAAAGCTTAGCCGGGACGTTTTAAGGGCAATATAGAACATTTGGACCAAGGAATGAAATTTTGTCCGGAAATTCGGCTTGGTTTGAAATCCATTTTTGTTCCGAACTTATAAGTGGACGAAACACTCATGTTTTCGCATAGAAAATGATACACCTAAGAGACTAGCCACTCAATTGCTTAACTCGGGGAGTTCTAAGGCCAAAAAACAACGTTCCGTCCGTAAAAACGAGGTATATGTCTGTCCGTTCGGTTGGTATTTACTCGGTTTTCGGTCCGAACTTGGAAATGGACGAAACTCACTTGTTTTTGAATCTAAAACATCAAGATCGACAAGGCTTAGCCGGGTCGTTTTAAGGCCAATATAGAACATTTGGACCATAGGAGCGAAATTTTGTCCGGACATTCGGCTTGGTATGTATTCCATTTTTTTTCTGAACTTATAAGTGGACGAAACACACATGTTTTCGCATAGAAAACGATACACCTAAGAGACTAGCCACTCAATTGCTTAACTCGGGGAGTTCTAAGGCCAAAAAACAACGTTCCGTCCGTAAAAAAAAGGTTTATGTCCGTCCGTTCGGTTGGTATTTACTCGGTTTTTGGTCCGAACTTGGAAATGGACGAAACTTATTTGTTTTGGAATCCAAAACCTCAAGATCGACAAGGCTTAGCCGGGACGTTTTAAGGCCAATATAGAACATTTGGACCATGGGAACGAAATTTTGTCCGGACATTCGGCTTGGTATGTACGCCATTTTTTTTCCGAATTTATAAGTGGACGAAACACACATGTTTTCGCATAGAAAATGATACACCTAAGAGACTAGCCACTCAATACCTTAACTCGGGTTGTTCTAAGGCGAAAAAACATCGTTCCGTCCGTAAAAAGGAGGTTTATGTCCGTCCGTTCAGTCGGTATTTACTCGGTTTTCGGTCCAAACTTGGAAATGGACGAAACTCACTTGTTTTGGAATCGAAAACCTCAAGAATGACAAGGCTTAACCGGGACGTTTTAAGGCCAACATAGAAAATTTGACCATGGGAACGAAGTTATGTCCAGACATTCAGCTTGGTATGTACTCTATTTTTGTTTCGAACTTGTAAGTAGACGAAAAACAAATGTTTTCGCATAGAAAACGATACACCTAAGGGACAAGCCACTCAATTGCTTAACTCGAAGAGTTCTAAGGCCAAAAAACAACGTTCCGTCCGTAAGAACGAGGTTTATGTCCGTCCGTTCGGTTGGTATTTACTCGGTTTTCGGTCCGTACTTGGAAATGGACGAAACTCACTTGTTTTTGAATCTAAAACATCAAGATCGACAAGGCTTAGCCAGGACGTTTTAAGGCCAATATAGAACATTTGGACCATGGGAACGAAATTTTGTCCGGACATTCGGCTTGGTATGTACTCCATTTTTTTTCCGAATTTATAAGGGGACGAAACACACATGTTTTCGCATAGAAAATGATACACCTAAGAGACTAGCCACTCAATACCTTAACTCGGGTTGTTCTAAGGCGAAAAAACAACATTCCGTCCGTAAAAACGAGGTTTATGTCCGTCCGTTCGGTCGGTATTTACTCGGTTTTCGGTCCAAACTTGGAAATGGAAGAAACTCACTTGTTTTGGAATCGAAAACCTCAAGATTGACAAGGGTTAACTGGGACGTTTTACGGCCAACATAGAACATTTGGACCATGGGAACGAAGTTTTGTCCTAACATTTGGCTTTGTACGTACTCCATTTTTGTTCCGAACTTATAAGTGGACGAAACACACATGTTTTCGCATAGAAAACGATACACCTAAGAGACTAGCCACTCAATTGCTTAACTAGGGGCGTTCTAAGGCGAAAAAACAACGTTCCGTCCGTAAAAACAAGGTTTATGTCCGTCCGTTTGGTCGGTATTTCTGCGGTTTTTGGTCCGAAATTGGAAATGGACGAAACTCACTTGTTTTGGAATCTAAAACCTCAAGATCGACAAGGCTTAGCCAGGTCGTTTTAAGGACAATATAGAACATTTGGACCATGGGAACGAAATTTTGTCCAGACATTCGACTTGGTATGTACTTCATTTTTGTTCCGAACTTGTAAGTAGACGAAAAACACATGTTTTAGCATAGAAAACGATACACCTAAGAGACTAGCCACTCAATTGCTTAACTCGGGGAGTTCTAAGGCCAAAAAACAACGTTCCGTCTGTAAAAACGAGGTAAATGTCCGGCCGTTCGGTTGGAATTTACACGGTTTTCAGTCCGAAGTTGGAAATGGACGAAACTCACTTATTTTTGAATCTAAAACATCAAGATCGACAAGGCTTAGCCGGGACGTTTTAAGGCCAATATATAACATTTGGACCATGGGAACGAAATTTTGTCCGGACATTCGACTTGGTATGTACTCCATTTTTGTTCCGAACTTGTAAGTAGACGAAAAACACATGTTTTCGCATAGAAAACGATACACCTAAGAGACTAGCCACTCAATTGCTTAACTCGGGGAGTTCTAAGGCCAAAAAGAACGTTCCGTCCGTAAAAACGAGGTAAATGTCTGGCCGTTCGGTTGGTATTTACTCGGTTTTCAGTCCGAAGTTGGAAATGGACGAAACTCATTTGTTTTTGAATCTAAAACATGAAGATCGACAAGGCTTAGCCGGGACATTTTAAGGCCAATATAGAACATTTGGACCATGGGAACGAAATTTTGTCCGGACATTCGGCTTGGTATGTACTCCATTTTTTTTTCGAACTTATAGGTGGACGAAATTCACTTGTTTTGGAATAAAAAAACCTCAAGATCGACAAGGCTTAAACAGGAAGTTTTAAGGCCAACATAGAACATTTTGACCATGGGAACGAAGTTATGTCCTGACATTCAGCTTGGTATGTACTCCATTTTTGTTCCGAACTTGTAAGCAGACGAAAAACAAATGTTTTCGCATAGAAAACGATACACCTAAGAGACTAGCCACTCAATTGCTTAACTCGGGGAGTTCTAAGGCCAAAAAACAACGTTTCGTCCATAAAAACGAGGTTTATGTCCGTCCGTTCGTTTGGTATTTACTCGTTTTTCGGTCCGAACTTGGAAATGGACGAAACTCACTTGTTTTTGAATCTAAAATATCAAGATCGACAAGGCTTAGCCGGGACGTTTTAAGGCCAATATAGAACATTTGGACCGTGGTAACGAAATTTTGTCCGGACATTCGGCTTGGTATGTATTCCATTTTTTTTCCGAACTTATAAGTGGACGAAACACACATGTTTTCGCATAGAAAACGATACACCTAAGAGACTAGCCACTCAATTGCTTAACTCGGGGAGTTTTAAGCCCAAAAAACAACGTTCCGTCCGTAAAAAAAAGGTTTATGTCCGTCCGTTCGGTTGGTATTTACTCGGTTTTCGGTTCAAACTTGGAAATGGACGAAACTCACTTGTTTTGGAATCGAAAAACTCAAGATTGACAAGGCTTAACCGGGACGTTTTAAGGCCAACATAGAACATTTGGACCATGGGAACGAAGTTTTGTCCTAACATTCGGCTTTGTATGTACTCCATTTTTGTTCCGAACTTATAAGTGGACGAAACACACATGTTTTCGCATAGAAAAGGATACACCTAAGAGACTAGCCACTCAATTGCTTAACCAGGGGCGTTCTAAGGCGAAAAAACAACGTTCCGTCCGTAAAAACAAGGTTTATGTCCGTCCATTTTGTTGGTATTTCTTCGGTTTTTGGTCCGAACTTGGAAATTGACGAAACTTACTTGTTTGGAATCTAAAACCTCAAGATCGACAAGGCTTAGCCGGGTCGTTTTAAGGACAATATAGAACATTTGGACCATGGGAACAAAATTTTGTCCGGACATTCGGCTTGGTATGTACTCCATTTTTGTTCCGAACTTACAAGTGGACAAAACACACATGTTTTCGCATAGAAAACGATACACCTAATAGACTAGCCACTCAATTGCTTAACTCGGGGCGTTCTAAGGCGAAAAAACAACGTTACGTCCGTAAAAACAAGGTTTATGTCCGTCCGTTTGGTCGGTATTTCTTCGGTTTTCGGTCCGAACTTGGAAATGGACGAAACTCACTTGTTTTGGAATCTAAAACCTCAAGATCGACAAGGCTTAGCCGGGACGTTTTAAGGCCAATATAGAACATTTGGACCATGGGAACGAAATTTTGTCCGGACATTCGGCTTGGTATGTACTCCATATTTGTTCAGAACTTGTAAGTAGACAAAACCACATGTTTTCGCATATAAAACGATACACCTAAGAGACTAGCCACTCAATTGCTTAACTCGGGGAGTTCTAAGGCCAAAAAACAACGTTCTGTCCGTAAAAATGAGGTAAATGTCCGGCCGTTCGGTTGGTATATACTCGGTTTTCATTCCGAACTTGGAAATGGACGAAACTCACTTGTTTTTGAATCTAAAACATCAAGATCGACAAGGCTTAGCCGGGACGTTTTAAGGCCAATATAGAACATTTGGACCATGGGAACGAAGTTTTGTCCTAACATTCGGCTTTGTATGTACAACATTTTTGTTCCTAACTTATAAGTGGACAAAACACACATGTTTTCGCATAGAAAATGATACACCTAAGAGACTAGCCACTCAATACCTTAACTCGAGTTGTTCTAATGCGAAAAAACAACGTTCCGTGCGTAAAAATGAGGTTTATGTCCGTCCGTTCACTCGGTATTTACTCGGTTTTCGGTCCGAAGTTGGAAATGGACGAAACTCATTTGTTTTTGAATCTAAAACATGAAGATCGACAAGGCTTAGCCGGGACATTTTAAGGCCAATATAGAACATTTGGACCATGGGAACGAAATTTTGTCCGGACATTCGGCTTGGTATGTACTCCATTTTTTTTTCGAACTTATAGGTGGACGAAACTCACTTGTTTTGGAATAAAAAAACCTCAAGATCGACAAGGCTTAACCGGGAAGTTTTAAGGCCAACATAGAACATTTTGACCATGGGAACGAAGTTATGTCCGGACATTCAGCTTGGTATGTACTCCATTTTTGTTCCGAACTTGTAAGTAGACGAAAAACAAATGTTTTCGCATAGAAAACGATACACCTAAGAGACTAGCCACTCAATTGCTTAACTCGGGGAGTTCTAAGGCCAAAAAATAACGTTCCGTCCGTAAAAACGAGGTTTATGTCCGTCCGTTCGGTTGGTATTTACTCGGTTTTCGGTCCGAACTTGGAAATGGACGAAATTCACTTGTTTTTGAATCTAAAACATCAAGATCGACAAGGCTTAGCCGGGACGTTTTAAGGCCAATATAGAACATTTGGACCATGGGAACGAAGTTTTGTCCGGACATTCGGCTTGGTATGTACTCCATTTTTTTTATCGAACTTATAGATGGACAAAACTCACATGTTTTCGCATAGAAAATGATACAACTAAGAGACTAGCCACTCAATTGCTTAACTCGGGGAGTTCTAAGGCCAAAAAACAACCTTTCGTCCATAAAAAAAAGGTTTATGTCCGTCCGTTCGGTTGGTATTTACTTGGTTTTCGGTTCGAACTTGGAAATGGACGAAACTCACTTGTTTTGGAATCCAAAACCTCAAGATCGACAAGGCTTAGCCGGGACGTTTTAAGGCCAATATAGAACATTTGGACCATGGGAACGAAATTTTGTCCAGACATTTGGCTTGGTATGTACTCCATTTTTTTTCCGAATTTATAAGTGGACGAAACACACATGTTTTCGCATAGAAAATGATACACCTAAGAGACTAGCCACTCAATACCTTAACTCGGGTTGTTCTAATGCGAAAAAACAACGTTCCGTGCGTAAAAATGAGGTTTATGTCCGTCCGTTCACTCGGTATTTACTCGGTTTTCGGTCCAAACTTGGAAATGGACGAAACTCACTTGTTTTGGAATCGAAAACCTCAAGATTGACGAGGCTTAACCGGGACGTTTTAAGGCCAACATAGAACATTTGGACCATGGGAACGAAGTTTTGTCCTAACATTCGGCTTTGTATGTACAACATTTTTGTTCCTAACTTATAAGTGGACGAAACACACATGTTTTCGCATAGAAAACGATACATCTAAGAGACTAGCCACTCAATTGCTTAACTCGGGGCGTTCTAAGGCGAAAAAACAACGTTACGTCCGTAAAAACAAGGTTTATGTCCGTCCGTTTGGTCGGTATTTCTTCGGTTTTCGGTCCGAACTTGGAAATGGACGAAACTCACTTGTTTTGGAATCTAAAACCTCAAGATCGATAAGGCTTAGCCGGGACGTTTTAAGGCCAATATAGAACATTTGGACCATGGGAACGAAATTTTGTCCGGACATTCGGCTTGGTATGTACTCCATTTTTGTTCCGAACTTGTAAGTAGACAAAACCACCTGTTTTCGCATAGAAAACGATACACCTAAGAGACTAGCCACTCAATTGCTTAACTCGGGGAGTTCTAAGGCCAAAAAACAATGTTCCGTCCGTAAAAATGAGGTAAATGTCCGGCCGTTCGGTTGGTATTTACTCGGTTTTCAGTCTGAACTTGGAAATGGACGAAACTCACTTGTTTTTGAATCTAAAACATCAAGATCGACAAGGCTTAGTCGGAACGTTTTAAGGCCAATATAGAACATTTGGACCATGGGAACGAAGTTTTGTCCGGACATTCGGCTTGGTATGTACTCCATTTTTTTTTCGAACTTATAGGTGGACGAAACTCACTTGTTTTGGAATAAAAAAACCTCAAGATCGACAAGGCTTAACCGGGAAGTTTTAAGGCCAACATAGAACATTTTGACCATGGGAACGAAGTTATGTCCAGACATTCAGCTTGGTATGTACTCCATTTTTGTTCCGAACTTGTAAGTAGACGAAAAACAAATCTTTTCGCATAGAAAACGATACACCTAAGAGACTAGCCACTCAATTGCTTAACTCGGGGAGTTCTAAGGCTAAAAAATAACGTTCCGTCCGTAAAAACGAGGTTTATGTCCGTCCGTTCGGTTGGTATTTACTCGGTTTTCGGTCCGAACTTGGAAATGGACGAAATTCACTTGTTTTTGAATCTAAAACATCAAGATCGACAAGGCTTAGCCGGGACGTTTTAAGGCCAATATAGAACATTTGGACCATGGGAACGAAGTTTTGTCCGGACATTCGGCTTGGTATGTACTCCATTTTTTTTTCGAACTTATAGATGGATAAAACTCACATGTTTTCGCATAGAAAATGATACAATTAAGAGACTAGCCACTCAATTGCTTAACTCGGGGAGTTCTAAGGCCAAAAAACAACCTTCCGTCCGTAAAGAAAAGGTTTATGTCCGTCCGTTCGGTTGGTATTTACTTGGTTTTCGGTCCGAACTTGGAAATGGACGAAACTCACTTGTTTTGGAATCTAAAACCTCAAGATCGACAAGGCTTATCCGGGACCTTTTAAGGCCAATATAGAACATTTGGACCATGGGAACGAAATTTTGTCCGGACATTCGGCTTGGTATGTACTCCATTTTTGTTCCGAACTTGTAAGTAGACAAAACCACCTGTTTTCGCATAGAAAACGATACACCTAAGAGACTAGCCACTCAATTGCTTAACTCGGGGAGTTCTAAGGCCAAAAAACAATGTTCCGTCCGTAAAAATGAGGTAAATGTCCGGCCGTTCGGTTGGTATTTACTCGGTTTTCAGTCCGAACTTGGAAATGGACGAAACTCACTTGTTTTTGAATCTAAAACATCAAGATTGACAAGGCTTAGTCGGGACGTTTTAAGGCCAATATAGAACATTTGGACCATGGGAACGAAGTTTTGTCCGGACATTCGGCTTGGTATGTACTCCATTTTTTTTTTCGAACTTATACGTGGACGAAACTCACTTGTTTTGGAATAAAAAAACCTCAAGATCGACAAGGCTTAACCGGGAAGTTTTAAGGCCAACATAGAACATTTTGACCATGGGAACGAAGTTATGTCTGGACATTCAGCTTGGTATGTACTCTATTTTTGTTCCGAACTTGTAAGTAGACGAAAAACAAATGTTTTCGCATAGAACACGATACAACTAAGAGACTAGCCACTCAATTGCTTAACTCGGGGAGTTCTAAGGCCAAAAAACAATGTTCCGTCCGTAAAAACGAGGTTTATGTTCATCCGTTGGGTTGGTATTTACTCGGTTTTCGGTCCGAACTTGGAAATCTACGAAATTCACTTGTTTTTGAATCTAAAACATCAAGATCGACAAGGCTTAGCCGGGACGTTTTAAGGCCAATATAGAACATTTGGACCATGGGAACGAAGTTTTGTCCGGACATTCGGCTTGGTATGTACTCCATTTTTTTTTCGAACTTATAGGTGGATGAAACTCACTTGTTTTGGAATCAAAAAACCTCAAGATCGACAAGGCTTAACCTGGACGTTTTAAGGCCAACAAAGAACATTTGGACCGTGGGAAAGAAGTTTTGTCCGGACATTCGGCTTGGTATGTATTCCATTTTTTTTCCAAACTTATAAGTGGACGAAACACACATGTTTTCGCATAGAAAATGATAGACCTAAGAGACTAGCCACTCAATTGCTTAACCCGGGGAGTTCTAAGTCCAAAAAACAACGTTCCGTCCGTAAAAACAAGGTTTATGTCCGTCCGTTCGGTCGGTATTTCCTCGGTTTTCGGTCCGAACTTGGAAATGGACGAAACTCACTTGTTTTGGAATCGAAAACATCAAGATTGACAAGGCTTAACCGGGACGTTTTAAGGCCAACATAGAACATTTGGACCATGGGAACGAAGTTTTGTCCGGACATTTGGATTTGTATGTACTCCATTTTTGTTCCGAACTTATAAATGGACGAAACACACATGTTTTCGCATAGAAAACGATACACCTAAGTGATTAGCCACTCAATTGCTTAACTCGAGGCGTTCTAAGGCGAAAAAACAATGTTCCGACCGTAAAAATGAGATTATGTCCGTCCGTTCTGTCGATATTTCTTCGGTTTTCGGTCTGAACTTGGAAATGGAAGAAACTTACTTGTTTTGGAATATAAAATCTCAAGATCGACAAGGCTTAGCCCAGACGTTTTAAGGCCAATATAGAACATTTGGACCATGGGAACGAAGTTTTATCCGGACATTCGGCTTGGTATGTACTCCATTTTTGTTCCGAACTTATAAGTGGTCGAAACACACATGTTTTCGCAGACAAAATGATACACCTAAGAGACTAACCACTGCAATAGCTTAACTCGGGGAGTTCTAAGGCGATAAAACAACGTTCCGTCCGTAAAAATGAGGTTTATGTCCTTCCGTTTGGTCGGTATTTACTCGATTTTCGGTCCAAACTTGGAAATGGACGAAACTCAATTGTTTTGGAAACAAAAACCTCAAGATCGACAAGGCTTAACCGGGACGTTTTAAGGCCAACATAGAACATTTGGACCATGGGAACGAAGTTTTGTCCGAACATTCGGCTTTGTATGTACTCCATTTTTGTTCTGAACTTATAAGTGGACGAAACACACATGTTTTCACATAGAAAACAATACCTAATAGACTAGCCACTCAATTGCTTAACTCGGGGCGTTCTAAGGCGAAAAAACAACGTTCCGTCCGTAAAAACAAGGTTTATGTCCGTTCGTTTGGTAGGTATTTCTTCGGTTTTCGGTCCAAACTTGGAAATGGACGAAACTCAATTGTTTTGGAAACAAAAACCTCAAGATTGACAAGGCTTAACCGGAATGTTTTAAGGCAAATATAGAACATTTGGACCATGGGAACGAAATTTTGTGCGGACATTCGGCTTGGTATGTACTCCATTTTTGTTCCGAACTTATAAATAGACGAAAAACACATGTTTTCACATAGAAAACGACACACCTAAGAGACTAACCACTGGAATAGCTTAACTCGGGGAGTTCTAAGGCCAAAAAACAACGTTTCGTCCGTAAAACAAAGGTTTATGTTCATCCGTTCGGTTGGTATTTACTCGGTTTTCGGTCCAAACTTGGAAATGGACGAAACTCACTTGTTTTGGAATCTAAAACATCAAGATTGACAAGGCTTAGCAGGGACGTTTTAAGGCCAATATAGAACATTTGGACCATGGGAACGAAATTTTGTCCGGACATTCGGCTTGGTATGTACTCCATTTTTTTTTGAATTTATAAGTGGACGAAACACACATGTTTTCGCATAGAAAATGATACACCTAAGAGACTAGCCACTCAATACCTTAACTCGGGTTGTTCTAAGGTGAAAAAACAACGTTCCGTAATTAGAAACGAGGTTTATGTACGTCCGTTCAGTCGGTATTTACTCGGTTTTCGGTCCAAACTTGGAAATGGACGAAACTCAATTGTTTTGGAATCAAAAACCTCAAGATCGACAAGGCTTAACCGGGATGTTTTAAGGCCAACATAGAACATTTGGACCATGGGAACGAAGATTTGTCCGAACATTCGGCTTTGTATGTACTCCATTTTTGTTCTGAACTTATAAGTGGACGAAACACACATGTTTTCGCATAGAAAACGATACACCTAAGAGACTAGCCACTCAATTTTTTTAACTAGTGGCGTTCTAAGGAGAAAAAACAACGTTCCGTCTGTAAAAACAAGGTTTATGTCCGTCCGTTTGGTCGGTATTTCTTCGGTTTTCGGTCCAAACTTGGAAATGGACGAAACTCACTTGTTTTAGAATCTAAAACCTCAAGATCGACAATGCTTCGCTGGGACGTTGTAAGGCCAATATAGAACATTTGGACGATTGGAACGAAATTTTGTCCGGACATTCGGCTTGGTATGTACTCCATTTTTGTTCCGAACTTGTAAGTAGACGAAAAACACATGTTTTCGCATAGAAAACGATACACCTAAGAGACTAGCCACTCAATTGCTTAACTCGGGGCGTTCTAAGGCCAAAAAACAACGTTCCGTCTGTAAAAACGACGTTTATGTCCGTCCATTCGGTTGGTATTTACTCGGTTTTTGGTCCGAACTTGGAAATGGACGAAACTCACTTATTTTGGAATCTAAAACCTCAAGATTGACAAGGCTTAATCGGGATGTTTTAAGACCAACATAGAACATTTGGACTATGGGAACGAAGTTTTGTCCGGACATTCAGCTTGGTATGTACTCCATTTTTGTTCCAAACTTATAAGTGGACGAAAAACACATGTTTTCGCATAGAAAACGATACACCTAAGAAACTAGCCACTCAATTGTTTAACTAGGGGAGTTCTAAGGCCAAAAAAAACGTTTCGCCCGTAAAAACAAGGTTTATGGCAGTCCGTTCGGTTGGTATTTACTCGGTTTTCGATCCAAACTTGGAAATAGACGAAACTCACTTGTTTTGGAATCAAAAACTGAAACCGGCACGAAGTTGTTTGACATCAATTTTGTGACAAAGTGTCCTTGGTTATTTCGCCTTGAGTTCATTGTTAAGAAAACCTAGTTGTACGCACATCGTCCCGCGTCCTTGTCTTCGCGTCGTGTGTCATTAGTGTGTTTTCTGGTTCAGGACGTACGTACTGCTTAAGGACGTACGTACGTATCGTATGTCAGCAAGTTAGTTTGAATTCTGGACGTACGTACCTTTACAGGACGTTCGTACGTCGCAGCAGGCAGCAGACATATTTTCGTTTGGAGACGTACGAACGTCATATCGACGTACGTACGTCCAAAGTGGGCTTTTACTATTTCGGCCCATTTTCGATGGTTTTCCAACCCTATGTATAAATAGGGTTTCTCTTCCAAAGAACTAGTCAGTTCTTTGGCCGTCCAATTCACCTCTTGTTTCTTGGAGTTTGTTTAGGTTTTGGTTTAGGTTGTTTTGGTGATTGAACTCATCTTCTTCTTCCCCATTCATCTTCTCCTTCATTATTGAATAGTGATTTAGCTTCGAGTCTTCTTGTGTGTTCATCAAGAAGTCGAGTTTCCTTGTGTGTTCATCAAGGAACTCTGGTGTAAGCTTGTTTCATAGTTCGGCTTCGAGTCTTCTTGTGTGTTCATCAAGAAGTCGAGTGTCTTGTGCGTACATCAAGGTGCTCTGGTGAAGTCAAGGTGTTAGAGATAACCAGGAGTATCAACTCGCAGTGAGTGCAGGTAGTTGATAGGTTTGTACATCTCTTTTCATCTAGTGGATTTATTTGTTGTCGCGAGGACAACCGTGGACGTTTCCCATATTGGGTTTTACCACGTTAAAAATTTCTGTGTTATTTACTTTCTGCAGATTGTTTGATTTGTTTGAATATTGAACTGTTAGATTAGCACTATTTGTTTTTCTCAAAAACCTCAAGATCGAAAAAGCTTAGCCGGGACGTTTTAAGGCCAATATAGAACATTTGGACCAAGTAACGAAATTTTGTCCGGACATTCCGCTTGGTATGTACTCCATTTTTTTTCGAATTTATAACTGGACGAAACACACATGTTTTCGCATAGAAAATGATACACCTAAGAGACTAGCGACTCAATACGTTAACGCGGGTTGTTCTAAGGCGAAAAAACAACGTTCCGTCCTTAAAAACGAGGTTTATGTACGTCCGTTCAGTCGGTATTTACTCCGTTTTCGGTCCAAACTTGGAAATGGATGAAACTCACTTGTTTTGGAATCAAAAACCTCAAGATCGACAAGGCTTAACCGGGACATTTTAAGGCCAACATAGAACATTTGGACCATGGGAACGAAGTTTTGTCCGAACATTCGGCTTTGTATGTACTCCATTTTTGTTCTGAACTTATAAGTGGACGAAACACACATGTTTTCGCATAGAAAAGGATACACCTAAGAGACCAGCCACTCAATTTTCTTAACTCGTGGCGTTCTAAGGTGAAAAAACAACATTCCGTCCGTAAAAACAAGGTTTATGTCCGTCCATTTGGTCGGTATTTCTTCGGTTTTCGGTCCGAACTTGGAAATGGACGAAACTCACTTGTTTTGGAATCTAAAACCTCAAGATCGACAATGCTTAGCTGGGACGTTTTAAAGCCAATATTTAACATTTGTACCATGGGATCGAAATTTTGTCCGGACATTCGGCTTGGTATGTACTCCATTTTTGTTCCGAACTTGTAAGTAGACGAAAAACACATGTTTTCGCATAGAAAACGATACACCTAAGAGACTAGCCACTCAATTGCTTAACTCGGGGCGTTCTAAGGCCAAAAAACAACGTTCCGTCCGTAAAAACGAGGTTTTTGTCCGTCCATTCGGTTGGTATTTACTCGGTTTTCGGTCCGAACTTGGAAATGGATGAAACTCACTTATTTTGGAATCTAAAACCTCAAGATCGACAAGGCTTAATCGGGATGTTTTAAGACCAACATAGAACATTTGGACTATGGGAACAAAGTTTTGTCCAGACATTCAGCTTGGTATGTACTCCATTTTTGTTCCAAAGTTATAAGTGGACGAAACACACATGTTTTCGCATAGAAAACGATACACCTAAGAGACTAGCCACTCAATTGTTTAACTCGGGAAGTTCTAAGGCCAAAAAAAAACGTTTCGCCCGTAAAAACAAGGTTTATATCAGTCCGTTCGGTTGGTATTTACTCGGTTTTCGATCCGAACTTGGAAATGGACGAAACTCACTTGTTTTGGAATCTAAAACCTCAAGATCAACAAAGCTTAGCCGGGACGTTTTAAGGCCAATATAGAACATTTGGACCAAGGAACGAAATTTTGTCCGGACATTCGGCTTGGTTTGAAATCCATTTTTGTTCTGAACTTATAAGTGGACGAAACACACATGTTTTCGCAGAGAAAAGGATACACCTAAGAGACTAACCACTGCAATAGCTTAACTCGGGGAGTTCTAAAGCGAAAAAACAACGTTTCGTCCGTAAAAATGAGGTTTATGTCCGTCCGTTTGGTCGGTATTTACTCGGTTTTTGGTACAAACTTGGAAATGGACGAAACTCACTTGTTTTGGAATCTAAAACCTCAAGATCGACAAGGCTTAGCCGAGACGTTTTAAGGCCAATATAGAACATTTGGACCATGGGAACGAAGTTTTGTCCAGCCATTCGGCTTGGTATGTACACCATTTTTGTTCTGAACTTATAAGTGGACGAAACACACATGTTTTCACATAGAAAACAATACCTAATAGACTAGCCACTCAATTGCTTAACTCGGGGCGTTCTAAGGCGAAAAAACAACGTTCCGTCCGTAAAAACAAGGTTTATGTCCGTTCGTTTGGTAGGTATTTCTTCGGTTTTCGGTCCAAACTTGGAAATGGACGAAACTCAATTCTTCTGGAAACAAAAACCTCAAGATCGACAAGGCTTAACTGGGATGTTTTAAGGCAAATATAGAACATTTGGACCATGGGAACGAAATTTTGTCCTGACATTCGGCTTGGTATGTACTCCATTTTTGTTCCGAACTTATAAGTAGACGAAAAACACATGTTTTCACATAGAAAACGACACACCTAAGAGACTAACCACTGGAATAGCTTAACTCGGGGAGTTCTAAGGCCAAAAAACAACGTTTCGTCCGTAAAACAAAGGTTCATGTTCATCCATTCGGTTGGTATTTACTCGGTTTTCGGTCCAAACTTGGAAATGGACGAAACTAACTTGTTTTGGAATCTAAAACCTCAAGATTGACAAGGCTTAGCAGGGAAGTTTTAAGGCCAATATAGAACATTTGGACCATGGGAACGAAATTTTGTCCGGACATTCGGCTTGGTATGTACTCCATTTTTTTTTGAATTTATAAGTGGACGAAACACACATGTTTTCGCATAGAAAATGATACACCTAAGAGACTAGCCACTCAATACCTGAACTCGGGTTGTTCTAAGGCGAAAAAACAACGTTCCGTCCTTAAAAACGAGGTTTGTGTACGTCCGTTCAGTCGGTATTTACTCGGTTTTCGGTCCAAACTTGGAAATGGACGAAACTCAATTGTTTTGGAATCAAAAACCTCAAGATCGACAAGGCTTAACCGGGATGTTTTAAGGCCAACATAGAACATTTGGACCATGGGAACGAAGTTTTGTCCGAACATTCGGCTTTGTATGTACTCCATTTTTGTTCTGAACTTATAAGTGGACGAAACACACATGTTTTCGCATAGAAAACGATACACCTAAGAGACTAGCCACTCAATTTTTTTAACTCGTGGCGTTCTAAGGAGAAAAAACAACGTGTCGTCTGTAAAAACAAGGTTTATGTCCGTCCGTTTGGTCGGTAAATCTTCGGTTTTCGGTCCAAACTTGGAAATGGACGAAACTCACTTGTTTTGGAAATGGACGAAACTCACTTGTTTTGGAATCTAAAACGTTTTAAGGCCAATATAGAACATTTGGACCATTGGAACGAAATTTTGTCCGGACATTCGGCTTGGTATGTACTCCATTTTTGTTCCGAACTTGTAAGTAGACGAAAAACACATGTTTTCGCATAGAAAACGATACACCTAAGAGACTAGCCACGCAATTGCTTAACTCGGGGCGTTCTAAGGCCAAAAAACAACGTTCCGTCTGTAAAAACGACGTTTATGTCCGTCCATTCGGTTGGTATTTACTCGGTTTTTGGTCCGAACTTGGAAATGGACGAAACTCACTTATTTTGGAATCTAAAACCTCAAGATCGACAAGGCTTAATCGGGATGTTTTAAGACCAACATAGAACATTTGGACTATTGGAACGAAGTTTTGTCCGGACATTCAGCTTGGTATGTACTCCATTTTTGTTCCAAACTTATAAGTGGACGAAACACACATGTTTTCGCATAGAAAACGATACACCTAAGAGACTAGCCACTCAATTGTTTAACTAGGGGAGTTCTAAGGCCAAAAAAAATGTTTCGCCCGTAAAAACAAGGTTTATGTCAGTCCGTTCGGTTGGTATTTAGTCGGTTTTCGATCCGAACTTGGAAATAGACGAAACTCACTTGTTTTGGAATCAAAAACCTCAAGATCGAACAAGCTTAGCCGGGACGTTTTAAGGCCAATATAGAACATTTGGACCAAGTAACGAAATTTTGTCCGGACATTCGGCTTGGTATGTACTCCATTTTTTTTCGAATTTATAAGTGGACGAAACACACATGTTTTCGCATAGAAAATGATACACCTAAGAGACTAGCCACTCAATACGTTAACTCGGGTTGTTGTAAGGCGAAAAAACAACGTTCCGTCCTTAAAAACGAGGTTTATGTACGTCCGTTCAGTCAGTATTTACTCCGTTTTCGGTCCAAACTTGGAAATGGATGAAACTCACTTGTTTTGGAATCAAAAACCTCAAGATCGACAAGGCTTAACCGGGACGTTTTAAGGCCAACATAGAACATTTGGACCATGGGAACGAAGTTTTGTCCGAACATTCGGCTTTGTCTGTACTCCATTTTTGTTCTGAACTTATAAGTGGACGAAACACACATGTTTTCGCATAGAAAAGGATACACCTAAGAGACCAACCACTCAATTTTCTTAACTCGTGGCGTTCTAAGGTGAAAAAACAACGTTCCGTCCGTAAAAACAAGGTTTATGTCCGTCCGTTTGGTCGGTATTTCTTCGGTTTTCGGTCCGAACTTGGAAATGGACGAAACTCACTTGTTTTGGAATCTAAAACCTCAAGATCGACAATGCTTAGCTGGGACGTTTTAAAGCCAATATTGAACATTTGTACCATGGGATCGAAATTTTGTCCGGACATTCGGCTTGGTATGTACTCCATTTTTGTTCCGAACTTGTAAGTAGACGAAAAACACATGTTTTCGCATAGAAAACGATACACCTAAGAGACTAGCCACTCAATTGCTTAACTCGGGGCGTTCTAAGGCCAAAAAACAACGTTCCGTCCGTAAAAACGAGGTTTATGTCCGTCCATTCGGTTGGTATTTACTCGGTTTTTGGTCCGAACTTGGAAATGGATGAAACTCACTTATTTTGGAATCTAAAACCTCAAGATCGACAAGGCTTAATCGGGATGTTTTCGCATAGAAAACGATACACCTAAGAGACAAGCCACTCAATTGTTTAACTCGTGAAGTTCTAAGGCCAAAAAAAAATGTTTCGCCCGTAAAAACAAGGTTTATATCAGTCCGTTCGGTTGGTATTTACTCGGTTTTCGATCCGAACTTGGAAATGGACGAAACTCACTTGTTTTGGAATCTAAAACCTCAAGATCGACAAAGCTTAGCCGGGACGTTTTAAGGCCAATATAGAACATTTGGACCAAGGAACGAAATTTTGTCCGGACATTCGGCTTGGTTTGAAATCCATTTTTGTTCTGAACTTATAAGTGGACGAAACACACATGTTTTCGCAGAGAAAACGATACACCTAAGAGACTAACCACTGCAATAGCTTAACTCGGGGAGTTCTAAGGCGAAAAAACAAAGTTTCGTCCGTAAAAATGAGGTTTATGTCCGTCCGTTTGGTCGGTATTTACTCGGTTTTCGGTACAAACTTGGAAATGGACGAAATTCACTTGTTTTGGAATCTAAAACCTCAAGATCGACAAGGCTTAGCCGAGACGTTTTAAGGCCAATATAGAACATTTGGACCATGGGAACGAAGTTTTGTCCGGCCATTCGGCTTGGTATGTACTCCATTTTTGTTCCAAACTTATAAGTAGACGAAAAACACATGTTTTCGCATAGAAAACGATACACCTAAGAGACTAACCACTGGAATAGCTTAACTCGGGGAGTTCTAAGGCCAAAAAACAACGTTTCGTCCGTAAATAAACAAAGGTTTATGTTCGTCCGTTTGGTTTGTATTTACTCGGTTTTCGGTCCTAACTTGGAAATGGACGAAACTCACTTGTTTTGGAATCTAAAACCTCAAGATTGACAAGGCTTAGCCGGGACGTTTTAAGGCCAATATAGAACATTTGGACCAAGGAACGAAATTTTGTGCGGACATTTGGCTTGGTTTGAAATCCATTTTTGTTCCGAACTTATAAGTGGACGAAACACACATGTTTTCGCAGAGAAAACGATACACCTAAGAGACTAACCACTGCAATAGCTTAACTCGGGGAGTTCTAAGGCCAAAAAACAACGTTCTGTCCGTAAAAACAAGGTTTATGTCCGTCCGTTCGGTTGGTATTTACTCGGTTTTCGGTCCGAACTTGGAAATGGACAAAACTCACTTGTTTTGGAATCTAAAACCTCAAGATTGACAAGGCTTAGCCGGGACGTTTTAAGGCCAATATAGAACATTTGGACCATGGGAACGAAATTTTGTCCGGACATTCGGCCTTGTATGTACTCCATTTTTTTCCGAACTTATAAGTGGACGAAACACAGATGTTTTCGCATAGAAAATGATACACCTAAGAGACTAGCCACTCAATAGCTTAACTCGGGTTGTTCTAAGGCGAAAAAACAACGTTCCGTCCGTAAAAACGAGGTTTATGTCCGTTCGTTCGGTCGGTATTTCCTCGGTTTTCAGTCCAAACTTGGAAATGGACGAAACTCACATGTTTTGGAATCGAAAACCTCTAGATGGACAAGGCTTAACCGGGACGTTTTAAGGCCAACATAGAACATTTGGACCATGGGAACGAAGTATTGACCGGACCTTCGGCTTGGTATGTACTCCATTTTTGTTCCGAACTTATAAGTGGATGAAACACACATGTTTTCGCATAGAAAACGATACACCTAAGAGACTAGCCACTCAATTTTTTAACTCGGGGAGTTCTAAGGCCAAAAAACAATGTTTCGTCCGTAAAAACAAGGTTTATGAAAGTCCGTTCGGTTGGTATTTACTAGGTTTTCGGTCCGAACTTGGAAATGGACGAAACTCACTTATTTTGGAATCTAAAACCTCAAGATCGACAAGGCTTAATCGGGATGTTTTAAGACCAACATAGAACATTTGGACTATGGGAACGAAGTTTTGTCCCGACATTCAACTTGGTATGTACTCCATTTTTGTTCCGAACTTATTAGTGGACGAAACACACATGTTTTCGCATAGAAAACGATACACCTAAGAGACTAGCCACGCAATTGTTTAACTCGGGGAGTTCTAAGGCAAAAAAACAACGTTTCGTCCGTAAAACAAGGTTTATGTCAGTCTGTTCGGTTGGTATTTACTCGGTTTTCGATCCGAACTTGGAAATGGACGAAACTCACTTGTTTTGGAATCTAAAACCTCAAGATCGACAAAGCTTAGCCGGGACGTTTTAAGGCCAATATAGAACATTTGGACCAAGGAGCGAAATTTTGTCCGGACATTCTGCTTGGTTTGAAATCCATTTTTGTTCTGAACTTATAAGTGGACCAAACACACATGTTTTCGCAGAGAAAACGATACACCTAAGAGACTAACCACTGCAATAGCTTAACTCGGGGAGTTCTAAGGCCAAAAAACAACGTTCCGTCCGTAAAAACAAGGTTTATGTCCGTCCGTTCGGTTGGTATTTACTCGGTTTTCGGTCCGAACTTGGAAATGGACGAAACTCACTTGTTTTGGAATCTAAAACCTCAAGATTGACAAGGCTTAGCCGGGACGTTTTAAGGCCAATATAAAACATTTGGACCATGGGAACGAAATTTTGTCCGGACACTCGGCTTGGTATGTACTCCATTTTTTTTCTGAACTTATAAGTGGACGAAACACACATGTTTTCCCATAGAAAATGATACACCTAAGAGACTAGCCACTCAATAGCTTAACTCGGGTTGTTCTAAGGCGAAAAAACAACGTTCCGTCCGTAAAAACGAGGTTTATGTCCATCCGTTCGGTCGGTATTTCCTCGGTTTTCAGTCCAAACTTGGAAATGGACGAAACTCACATGTTTTGGAATAAAAAACCTCTAGATCGACAAGGCTTAACCGGGACGTTTTAAGGCCAACATAGAACATTTGGACCATGGGAACGAACTATTGACCGGACATACGGCTGGGTATGTACTCCAGTTTTGTTCCGAACTTATAAGTGGATGAAACACACATGTTTTTGCATAGAAAACGATACACCTAAGAGACTAGCCACTCAATTGTTTAACTCGGGGAGTTCTAAGGTCAAAAAACAACGTTTCGTCCGTAAAAACAAGGTTTATGTCAGTCCGTTCGGTTGGTATTTACTCGGTTTTCGGTCCGAACTTGGAAATGGACAAAACTCACTTATTTTGGAATTTAAAACCTCAAGATCGACAAGGCTTAATCAGGATGTTTTAAGACCAACATAGTGAAACCGGCACGAAGTGGTTTGACATCAATTTTGTGACAAAGTGTCTTTGGTTATCTCGCCTTGAATTCATTGTTAGGAAAACCAAGATGTACGCATGGTCGTCTCGTGTCCTTGTGTCTCTTAGGTCTGTCTAGGGAAAGTTATTGGGTTCTGGACGTACGTACCGAGTTAGGACGTACGTACGTTCACTGAAGCAGCGAACTTCTTTTGGTCAGGACGTACGTACTCAGTTAGGACGTTCGTACGTCCAGGTAGTCAGCAGACGTGTTTTCGTATGGAGACGTACGTACCGGTTTAGAGCGTTCGTACGTCATGTTAGGCAGCAATCTTATTTTTGTGTGGCGACGTTCGAACGTCATATCGACGTACGAACGTCCAAAGTCGGTTTGCACAGTTTCGGCCCATTTTCCTAGGTTTTCAACCCTAAGTATAAATAGGGTTTCTCTTCTACAGAACAAGATAGTTCTTTGGCCGTCCATCCTTCTCCTTGTTCTTGTGTTTTGGTTAGGTTTTTGATATTAAACTTGTTTGTGGCTATTGAACTCAATTCCCTTTCTTCCCTCTTTTCTCAATTCATATCTGTGTGATCTTCAAGAGTTATTGTGAATTCGGCTTCGAGTCTTCTTGTGTGTTCATCAAGAAGTCGAGTGTCTTGTGCGTACATCAAGGTGCTCTGGTGAAGTCAAGGTGTTAGAGATAACCAGGAGTATCAACTCGCAGTGAGTGCAGGTAGTTGATAGGTTTGTACATCTCTTTTCATCTAGTGGATTATTTTGTTGTCGCGAGGACAACCGTGGACGTTTCCCAGTTTGGGTTTTACCACGTTAAAAACTTCTGTGTGTTATTTACTTTCCGCGTATTGTTTGTTTGCTTGTTTTGAATTCACATTTGTTATACTAGCACTATTTGTAGTTTCTCAATTGGTATCAGTCGCTGGGGGCTGGTTAAGGAGCGTAAAGGCTCACGCTAACGATCAATAGTGCTTTATGGATTCTCACAAGTCTGCTACTTCAAGTCTTCCTCCACAATTCAGTGGAAAAGACTTTGGTCATTGGAAAGTACGTATGCGAGCTTATCTCCAAGCATTAGGAGAAGAAGTCTGGCTTTCTGTTGTCACAGGGTGGAAAGAACCTCTGACTACTACAGGTACTGATGATACTGCTGTTACATCACTGACGCCACGTGAAAAGTGGACGCCTGAACAGAAGTTGTTGGCAAATTATAACAACAAGGCACTCAATGCTATTTTCATGGCATTAAATGCTAGTGAGTTTCGTAGGGTGCAGGGCTGTGAAGAGGCTAAAGATGCATGGAACAGGCTTATCTGTACACATGAAGGTGACGAAACAGTCAAAGAAAGTAAGCTGGAACTGTTAACATCTCAGTTTGAGAATCTACGGATGGATAATTCTGAGACTTTTGATGATTTCTTTATTCGTCTCCAAGACATCATCAACTGCAGTGCGGCTATTGGTCATGCATATACTGACACACAGGTGGTCCGTAAGATATTGCGTGCTTTGCCTCCTCGGTTTCGTTCACGAAAGGATGCCATCACTGAAAGTAATGTGATTAAGAACATGTCCATTGAGACACTTGCTGGCAAACTAAGGACATGTGAGATGGAACAGGCTTTGGAAGAACCTTTGAAGAACAAATCTGTAGCATTCAAAGCTACATCGTCTAAAGAACCTTCCACAGGACCTTCTGATGATGAAGAACAGGATGTGGATGATAACTATGCGTTCCTGTCACGTAGCTTTCAGAAGATTCTGAAATATCAACAGAATCGAGATCCTCGAAAGCGATTTCCTGATTCCTCAAATGCTCCTAGAAGTCGTGGTTTTGAGCGGTTCTCTGTGGATGGGAGAAGAGCTCGAGTTGATCGTAAAGATGTCCAATGTTACAAGTGTCGTGATTATGGACACTTTGCAAATGAATGTGATAAGAAGGTCGATCGCAAACCTGGTGATAATTCCAAAGCGAATCTCACAGTAACATGGGATGATTCAGATGATGATGATGATGGGAATCTCTCAAATGTTGTCTCAAATTATGTGGTCTTCAGTGCATCCCTGGATGAACATCCAGGAGGTATTGTATCCTCTTCTACTGATATTAATGTTTCTGATTCTGGTGTTCATGCTACTACTAGTGAATTATGTGACATGTATAAGTTTTCTATGCAACAAGTAAAGTTGCTTGAAAAAACTAACACCGTCTTGCAGGATCAGGTAGAGAGCCTTGGGCAGGATATATGCAACCTTACAGGTGATTCCAACATGTTGAAGGAAGAATTTGTGAAGGAAAAGGAGGATTTCCAAGTGCGTATTGTCACTCTGGAAAAACTGAATAATGATCTTGAAACACGGTATCGATCCCTTGTACTGGAGCATGAGAGAGTAAAGGCTGAGTTGTTTGCTGCTAACAAACAATTGGTTGGGTTTGGTAAAGCAAGTGCTAATTTAAACTCTCTGTTGGGAATCGGTAAATCCCATTCAGATAAATCTGGTTTAGGTTATGACACCTCTGTTCCCCTTGCTACTGCTAGCACTTCCCGCACTACCTTTGTGCGACCAACAAGTGTCGCTATTCCTGCTCCTGTGCAGGTGCCTAGTGTGGTATCACCACCCAAGGTTACTCATGTGAAGCAAGTTCGGAAAAAGAACTCTAGACACAAAGGCTTTAAATGTCTAACATGTGGTCGCATGGGTCACACTTCTGCCTTTTGTTGGAATAATTTGTATCCTGCTCATCATCCTTCTTTTGCAGGAAACTCATATTGGAACAAGTCTTCCACCTTCTCCATGCAGGCTCCATACATGTGGAATGGCTATGCTCCGTGGGGTTTACCCAGAACTTCTCCTTATGGAAATCGTCCTCAAGCAACACCCATGCCTACTCCACCACCACATTTCTGGGATAGGAGTATGGATGCATCCAGGAAAATGGTGTCTCACATGGCTCGCTTGGTTGAACCATTGGCTTTATCATGGTATCTTGACAGCGGTTGTTCGCGTCATATGACAGGTGATAAGACTCTGATTGATAACCTGACTCTTGGTTATGGAGGTAAGGTTAGGTTTGGTAATGGCAAATTGCTTCCGGTTGAAGGTAAAGGTAACTTTTCTGAGGTTGAATCGCTCAATAGTCATGAGCTTCTTTTTGTTAAGGGTCTTAGGTCAAATCTATTGAGTATTAGTCAGTTATGTGATGCTAAATTTAAGGTTGTGTTTGAGGATAATAGGTGTGATGTTTTTGATTCCAATCATATCTTGGTGTTATCTGGTAGTCGCTCATCTGATAACTGCTTCATTGTCACTACACCTCTTCCGCTATCATATACCTAATGTGGTCATTGGAACTGTCTGTGTTTAGGATGTCTTAGGTTTGGTCATTTTTTGTTGTTGTTGGTATTGAGGACATACTACACTCTCTATTGTGTGGATTTCATTTTACAGATGTTTCTAGTTTGGCGTTCTCAACTGTCTTTGTGTCATGCATAGTTGTAGGGTTACATTATACTCTCTTCGTATTGGTAGTTTCTTGCATCATGCATTTCAATGTGGTTGGCTTGACATTTTCAATACATGTATAACTCCAGTCTTCCATGGTTGTTTCTTTCATGATCGTTGTTTTTATTTTCTTTATTCTCTCACCTCTTGTAAGTGGTCAATGACTCACAAAATCCCCAGCCATTTGAATGTCTTGAGAGCATACTCATTTGGCTAAGAACCCGTTGGGGCTGTGAGGGTCATGCTCTGACGGATGCACTCAAGAGATGTTAGTTCTTGTGTTGCACGTTATCATGGTATTGCACTTCTTGAGTGTGTTTTTGCCGAAAAGATGTAGGCTACACCCTACCCTCGTGTTCTGGCAAAAGATGGAGATATTTCATACTCCCACACGGGAATGGCATCTGTTTCAATGGTTTACAAAAAAAAAAAAAAAAAAAAAAAAAAAAAAAAAAATGAATAGTGGCTTTCGCATTTGTCTAGTTGAAGGACAAGAAGAAAAACAATAGTGTGTGTTTTTGGGCTAGTTGCAAGTGACCTTCAATATTCTCTATGATCATGTCTTTAGTTTGTTTTTCGGAGATTGGTATTGGTCTATCAGGTTCTTCTACATACTTGCATCATTCTAGTAACTACCATGTCATGGTGTATGATGTCGTTCTTCGATTTTGCATTCTCTTGTGGTTGAGGTTTGTTTAAACTATATTCGGTTGTAATTGGAATTCGTATGATACGTAGAAGTGTTTTCTTGTGATGTCTCTCAATATCTGTTTCTTTTTCGGGTTATGTGGTTTATTTTAAAAAAAAAAAATGTGTGGTCGTACGAACGCTGTGATGACGTCCGAACGTTGAGGTGGGCAGACCTTTTTCCAACGTACGAACGTTATTAGAACGTACGAACGTAGGGTCTGACAGATGTTTTTTTTGGAGTCCCGACGTACGAACGTCATTAGAACGTACGAACGTAGGGTCTGACAGATGTTTTTTTTTGGAGTCCCGACGTACGAACGTCTTTAGGACGTACGAACGTCCCTGATACAGTCCGGCCCATTTGCTGTTTAAATTCAATTTTTGTTTAAACCAATGGCCTATTGTTATATCGATCGTGCTTCTTCTTCTCTTGCACGTACACTTGGTATTCGGCGCTCCCCTTCAACCGTTTTGGTCTCTCTTCTTCTTCTAGCATTTTTTTTTTTTTTTTTCTTTTCCTCCTCTTCCTTGAAGGTTGTTTGTTGCTTAACTTCCGAAGTTTCTCTGTCTAGTGCATAATCTGTTCTTACTCAAGTAAGTAAACTCTACTTCTTCCTATACTCTTCTTCTTCTCTTCTCCTTTCCCTCTTGGTATTGATTGGATTGCATGGTTGGTTTCCATTGTTCTTTGCAATATCTGTTTGTTTTATTTGTCTTGTTGGTTAGTATTTCCATTCAATTCCTTGAAATTGTTGGACGAATTGGATATCTCTATTTCTTGTTCTTGCTTATTTACTGTTGGGATTGTTTTGTGATATGTTTGGGTACTCACCATTGCTACCGTGTTGTCGATAGCATGTGTATTGTTTCTGCACATCAAGTGTTTGATTAAATGTCACAATGACTTTGCTGTTTTTATTTGTCATTGTTTCTTACATTTTTGGTTTGTTTGATGTTGTGATTGTGTAGGCAATGGCTTCCAAGCGCGCACGCACCACTTCCTCCAACGCGGCATCCTCTTCTCGCGCTCCGAGAGGTCGTGGTTCGACTCCGGGTTTGTCTCATCCATCATCCCTTGGCGCTCATCCTCGAGCCAAGGCCATTGTTCCCGAGCGGTTCTTCGACTTGGGAGACATTGCTGCCACCCCTCTAGGGGCATCTCAACTTGGCAATATCGCATTGTTCTTTGAGACTCGGAATTGGCTAAGGGTGGCTCAACCAATCACCAAGTACTCGGTTGAGCATACGATAGCTTTCTATGAGACAAAGACACCCTCGCAAAATCGATCGAGTTTTTCGGTCTTGATTGAAGGTCGGCGATACACCATTTCTCCTAAGGTGATACGCGAGGCGTTGGGTATTGATGGTGACTTTATTCCTGAAGGTGCTGTTCATGTTCGATGGCCTATTCCGGATGAGATTCAGATTGACCTTGTCGATCAAGTTCAGCGGATGTTCATCGATGGGGTCACGGAGAGATATCATGCAAAGTTCTACAGCGCCATCCTTGTCCACATGGTTGCTCACTCCAACATCTACCCCACCAAGGGCAACAAGATAATAATGACCGACGACATGGTCAAATTGGTGGTTTGTATGTCGGTGCACCATATTAGTCTTTCTGAGGTCATCTACAATCGGATGCTTCAAATTGATGCAGCTAAGGGTACTCTTCCTTTCCCTAGCTTTATTATGACAATTCTCAGGCACTTGGGTTTTCAGGGACAGTACACGGAGGTGAGCCCTCCAAGGTTCGTTGGCCATGACTGGGTCAATGCCATTAAGAAAGGCTGTCAGTCTCGGAAGGTTGCCTTTGAGTCTGTGGGTGCGCGCTTGACGCATCATCTTATTTGGGGAGGTCGGGCGCTTGTTCGCGATGATGATTTTGATCGGGCTTTGACCTCTGGACGCCCCATCCCTGCCTCTGCTAGGGGAAATCGGGCTGTTGCAGCCATTGATGCTCGGGTTTCCTCTCTCCGCCGTCATCAGGACCATATGGATGCTCGGTTGGATCGTTTCGGGGTCATTCTCTCTCGTCATGATGTCATGATCAGTGATATTCATGCGATGAATGTTGCTCAGATGCGGCATCTACAGCTGGACTTCACTCCCACAGACTTGCCCCCGTTTCCGGAAGAGGTGCCTCCTGTTCCTGGTGAGAGTGATGGTGATGACTCAGAGAGTGAGGATGAGGGTGATGGTGAACCGAGTGATGGTGCCTCGGGATCCGAGTAGTTGGTTTTCTGGTTTCCTCTTCCCATTTTTGTATTTAACTGCTATATTAGTTTGTTTCTATTTTTTTTATTGTACATGTTCTTGGATATTGCTATTTTCTTGTTAGTTCAAGTTGGTTTCCTTGTTTTGCAGTAAAATTTTCTGGGGTAATGGACCTTCCTTTTTGGACCCATGATATGTTTACTCCTATGTTTCTTATAAATAGGGAGTCCTTTTTCTCCTTCACTCCCATTGTATCTTCTTATCTCTTGCTAATTCACTCTTTGTTCTTCAGAATCTTCTATGGCAGAATATGAACTTCATGGAGTTTTTGTTCCGACTGTTGGTTATGTGTCGTTCATGGTAATGGAGTACAAGAACAATGATAAGGTTTGTCGGTTATGTCGCGTTCCCCATGGATATGACTATATTCATCGTCCTTTTCTTAATCCTTGTTTGGTTCGTGTCAATCATTGGGAGAGATTACCGGGACATCTTCAAAATCACATCTTGGAATTGGTTGGATACCCGAGGGTTCCAGGACTTGCTGCTCCACTTACCGACTGTGGCTTGGACAGCAGGATTGAGGAGTTGTTTTGTAAGAGTGGATGGCTGGAGGATTATGATGATCATGTGATTGCTCGGTGGAATAGGCCTTCGGCTCGTGCGGAAGCTTACTTCTCCAAGCTTCCTTTAGGTCATTGGGAACGGGTTTTTTCGAATTCGTTAACTCAAGCCTTATGTTTTTGTCGTTTTTGTTTTTCTTATGTTTATGGATTTCTCTGTTTGGTTATTAGTTGACTTTCTGAACTTTTAATAGTTGGATTAGTTTTATATTTTTATCTGTCTTATATTCTTTCTTTGGTATTGATTTCTTCTTCTTGGTTATTGGTTTACAGTTATTCTTTTCCTTTATTGGTTGGTAGTTTTGTTCACTTGTTGTGACAAAAAGGGGGAGATTTATGACTCTAATTACTAACAATCGTCTTCTTGTTGTTAGGTTATTCTTGGGTCATGTTTCAGGTATGCTACACGTATGGGGGAGTTGCTCATGAAGTTTGGAGCTCATGAAGTATGGGGGAGTTGCTCGAAGGAACTTCTGTTGAATCTTTGATTGCTTCCGTTCGATCTCTGATGGTTCAAGCATCTTCCTAAAGCTGGATAACAAGAATTGGTGACTTGTTATGTGTTTCTATTTTGAGTGTTTTTGTAGGCATGTTTTATAAATGCCATGGTTTGGGATTGTAAGCACGTTTTATAAGTGCTATTAGAGTCATAGGTTTTTGTCACAAAATCAATGTCAAAGGGGGAGATTGAAACCGGCACGAAGTGGTTTGACATCAATTTTGTGACAAAGTGTCTTTGGTTATCTCGCCTTGAATTCATTGTTAGGAAAACCAAGATGTACGCATGGTCGTCTCGTGTCCTTGTGTCTCTTAGGTCTGTCTAGGGAAAGTTATTGGGTTCTGGACGTACGTACCGAGTTAGGACGTACGTACGTTCACTGAAGCAGCGAACTTCTTTTGGTCAGGACGTACGTACTCAGTTAGGACGTTCGTACGTCCAGGTAGTCAGCAGACGTGTTTTCGTATGGAGACGTACGTACCGGTTTAGAGCGTTCGTACGTCATGTTAGGCAGCAATCTTATTTTTGTGTGGCGACGTTCGAACGTCATATCGACGTACGAACGTCCAAAGTCGGTTTGCACAGTTTCGGCCCATTTTCCTAGGTTTTCAACCCTAAGTATAAATAGGGTTTCTCTTCTACAGAACAAGATAGTTCTTTGGCCGTCCATCCTTCTCCTTGTTCTTGTGTTTTGGTTAGGTTTTTGATATTAAACTTGTTTGTGGCTATTGAACTCAATTCCCTTTCTTCCCTCTTTTCTCAATTCATATCTGTGTGATCTTCAAGAGTTATTGTGAATTCGGCTTCGAGTCTTCTTGTGTGTTCATCAAGAAGTCGAGTGTCTTGTGCGTACATCAAGGTGCTCTGGTGAAGTCAAGGTGTTAGAGATAACCAGGAGTATCAACTCGCAGTGAGTGCAGGTAGTTGATAGGTTTGTACATCTCTTTTCATCTAGTGGATTATTTTGTTGTCGCGAGGACAACCGTGGACGTTTCCCAGTTTGGGTTTTACCACGTTAAAAACTTCTGTGTGTTATTTACTTTCCGCGTATTGTTTGTTTGCTTGTTTTGAATTCACATTTGTTATACTAGCACTATTTGTAGTTTCTCACATAGAACATTTGGACTATGGGAACGAAGTTTTGTCCGGACATTCAACTTGGTATGTACTCCATTTTTGTTCTGAACTTATTAGTGGACGAAACACACATGTTTTCGCATAGAAAATGATACACCTAAGAGACTAGCCATGCAATTATTTAACTCGGGGAGTTCTAAGGCAAAAAAACAACGTTTCGTCCGTAAAAACAAGGTTTTTATCAGTCCGTTCGGTTGGTATTTACTCAGTTTTCGATCCGAACTTGGAAATGGACGAAACTCACTTGTTTTGGAATCTAAAACCTCAAGATCAACAAAGCTTAGCCGGGACCTTTTAAGGCCAATATAGAACATTTGGACCAAGGAGCGAAATTTTGTCCGGACATTCTGCTTGGTTTGAAATCCATTTTTGTTCTGAAATTATAAGTGGACGAAACACACATGTTTTCGCAGAGAAAACGATACACCTAAGAGACTAACCACTGCAATAGCTTAACTTGGGGAGTTCTAAGGCCAAAAAACAACGTTCCGTCCGTAAAAACAAGGTTTATGTCCGTCCGTTCGGTTGGTATTTACTCGGTTTTCGGTCCGAACTTGGAAATGGACGAAACTCACTTGTTTTGGAATCTAAAACCTCAAGATTGACAAGGCTTAGCCGGGACGTTTTAAGGCCAATATAAAACATTTGGACCATGGGAACGAAATTTTGTCCGGACATTCGGCTTGGTATGTACTCCATTTTTTTTCCGAACTTATAAGTGGACGAAACACACATGTTTTCGCATAGAAAATGATACACCTAAGAGACTAGCCACTCAATAGCTTAACTCGGGTTGTTCTAAGGTGAAAAAACAACGTTCCGTCCGTAAAAACGAGGTTTATGTCCATCCGTTCGGTCGGTATTTCCTCGGTTTTCAGTCCAAACTTGGAAATTGACGAAACTCACATGTTTTGGAATAAAAAACCTCTAGATCGACAAGGCTTAACCGGGACGTTTTAAGGCCAACATAGAACATTTGGACCATGGGAACGAACTATTGACCGGACATACGGCTGGGTATGTACTCCAGTTTTGTTCCGAACTTATAAGTGGATGAAACACACATGTTTTTGCATAGAAAACGATACACCTAAGAGACTAGCCACTCAATTGTTTAACTCGGGGAGTTCTAAGGTCAAAAAACAACGTTTCGTCCGTAAAAACAAGGTTTATGTCAGTCCGTTCGGTTGGTATTTACTCGGTTTTCGGTCCGAACTTGGAAATGGACAAAACTCACTTATTTTGGAATTTAAAACCTCAAGATCGACAAGGCTTAATCAGGATGTTTTAAGACCAACATAGTGAAACCGGCACGAAGTGGTTTGACATCAATTTTGTGACAAAGTGTCTTTGGTTATCTCGCCTTGAATTCATTGTTAGGAAAACCAAGATGTACGCATGGTCGTCTCGTGTCCTTGTGTCTCTTAGGTCTGTCTAGGGAAAGTTATTGGGTTCTGGACGTACGTACCGAGTTAGGACGTACGTACGTTCACTGAAGCAGCGAACTTCTTTTGGTCAGGACGTACGTACTCAGTTAGGACGTTCGTACGTCCAGGTAGTCAGCAGACGTGTTTTCGTATGGAGACGTACGTACCGGTTTAGAGCGTTCGTACGTCATGTTAGGCAGCAATCTTATTTTTGTGTGGCGACGTTCGAACGTCATATCGACGTACGAACGTCCAAAGTCGGTTTGCACAGTTTCGGCCCATTTTCCTAGGTTTTCAACCCTAAGTATAAATAGGGTTTCTCTTCTACAGAACAAGATAGTTCTTTGGCCGTCCATCCTTCTCCTTGTTCTTGTGTTTTGGTTAGGTTTTTGATATTAAACTTGTTTGTGGCTATTGAACTCAATTCCCTTTCTTCCCTCTTTTCTCAATTCATATCTGTGTGATCTTCAAGAGTTATTGTGAATTCGGCTTCGAGTCTTCTTGTGTGTTCATCAAGAAGTCGAGTGTCTTGTGCGTACATCAAGGTGCTCTGGTGAAGTCAAGGTGTTAGAGATAACCAGGAGTATCAACTCGCAGTGAGTGCAGGTAGTTGATAGGTTTGTACATCTCTTTTCATCTAGTGGATTATTTTGTTGTCGCGAGGACAACCGTGGACGTTTCCCAGTTTGGGTTTTACCACGTTAAAAACTTCTGTGTGTTATTTACTTTCCGCGTATTGTTTGTTTGCTTGTTTTGAATTCACATTTGTTATACTAGCACTATTTGTAGTTTCTCACATAGAACATTTGGACTATGGGAACGAAGTTTTGTCCGGACATTCAACTTGGTATGTACTCCATTTTTGTTCTGAACTTATTAGTGGACGAAACACACATGTTTTCGCATAGAAAATGATACACCTAAGAGACTAGCCATGCAATTATTTAACTCGGGGAGTTCTAAGGCAAAAAAACAACGTTTCGTCCGTAAAAACAAGGTTTTTATCAGTCCGTTCGGTTGGTATTTACTCAGTTTTCGATCCGAACTTGGAAATGGACGAAACTCACTTGTTTTGGAATCTAAAACCTCAAGATCAACAAAGCTTAGCCGGGACCTTTTAAGGCCAATATAGAACATTTGGACCAAGGAGCGAAATTTTGTCCGGACATTCTGCTTGGTTTGAAATCCATTTTTGTTCTGAAATTATAAGTGGACGAAACACACATGTTTTCGCAGAGAAAACGATACACCTAAGAGACTAACCACTGCAATAGCTTAACTTGGGGAGTTCTAAGGCCAAAAAACAACGTTCCGTCCGTAAAAACAAGGTTTATGTCCGTCCGTTCGGTTGGTATTTACTCGGTTTTCGGTCCGAACTTGGAAATGGACGAAACTCACTTGTTTTGGAATCTAAAACCTCAAGATTGACAAGGCTTAGCCGGGACGTTTTAAGGCCAATATAAAACATTTGGACCATGGGAACGAAATTTTGTCCGGACATTCGGCTTGGTATGTACTCCATTTTTTTTCCGAACTTATAAGTGGACGAAACACACATGTTTTCGCATAGAAAATGATACACCTAAGAGACTAGCCACTCAATAGCTTAACTCGGGTTGTTCTAAGGTGAAAAAACAACGTTCCGTCCGTAAAAACGAGGTTTATGTCCATCCGTTCGGTCGGTATTTCCTCGGTTTTCAGTCCAAACTTGGAAATTGACGAAACTCACTTGTTTTGGAATCGAAAACCTCAAGATCGACAAGGCTTAACCGGGACGTTTTAAGGCCAACATAGAACATTTGGAATATCGGAACGAAGTATTGTCTGGACATTCGGCTTGGTATGTACTCCATTTTTGTTCAGAACTTATAAGTGGACGAAACACACATGTTTTCGCATAGAAAATGAAACACCTAAGAGACTAGCCACTCAATAGCTTAACTTGGGTTGTTCTAAGGCGAAAAAACAACGTTCCGTCAGTAAAAACAAGGTTTATGTCCGTCCGTTCGGTCGGTATTTCCTCGGTTTTTTGTCCAAACTTGGAAATGGACGAAACTCACTTGTTTTGGAATCTAAAACCTCAAGATCGACAAGGCTTAGCCGAGACATTTTAAGGCCAATATAGAACATTTGGACCAAGGGAACGAAGTTTTGTCCGGACATTCGGCTTGGTATGTACTCCATTTTTGTTCGGAACTTATAAGTAGATGACAAACACATGTTTTCGCATAGAAAACGATACACCTAAGAGACTAACCACTGCAATAGCTTAACTCGGGGAGTTCTAAGGCCAAAAAACTACATTCCGTCCGTAAAACAAAGGTTTATGTTCGTCCGTTCGGTTGGTATTTACTCGGTTTTCGGTCCGAACTCGGAAATGGACGAAACTCACTTGTTTTGGAATCTAAAACCTCAAGATCGACAAGGCTTAGCCGGGACGTTTTAAGGCCAATATAGAACATTGGGACCATGGGAACGAAAATTTATCCGGACATTCGGCTTGGTATGTACTCAATTTCTGTTTCGAACTTATAAGTGGACGAAACACACATGTTTTCGCAGAGAAAACGATACACCTAAGAGACTAACCACTGCAATAGCTTAACTCGGGGAGTTCTAAGGCCAAAAAACAACGTTCCGTCCGTAAAAAGAAGGTTTATGTCCGTCCGTTCGGTTGGTATTTACTCGGTTTTCGGTCCGAACTTGGAAATGGACGAAACTCACTTGTTTTGGAATCTAAAACCTCAAGATTGACAAGGCTTAGCCGGGACGTTTTAAGGCCAATATAAAACATTTGGACCATGGGAACGAAATTTTGTCCGGACATTCGGCTTGGTATGTACTCTATTTTTTTTCCGAACTTATAAGTGGACGAAACACACATGTTTTCGCATAGAAAATGATACACCTAAGAGACTAGCCACTCAATAGCTTAACTCGGGTTGTTCTAAGGCGAAAAAACAACGTTCCGTCTGTAAAAACGAGGTTTATGTCCATCCGTTCGGTCGGTATTTCCTCGGTTTTCAGTCCAAACTTGGAAATGGACGAAACTCACATGTTTTGGAATCGAAAACCTCTAGATCGACAAGGCTTAACCGAGACGTTTTAAGGCCAACATAGAACATTTGGACCATGGGAACGAAGTATTGACCGGACATTCGGCTTGGTATGTACTCCATTTTTGTTCCGAACTTATTAGTGGACGAAACACACATGTTTTCGCATATAAAACGATACACCTAAGAGACTAGCCACGCAATTGTTTAACTCGGAGAGTTCTAAGGTAAAAAAACAACGTTTCGTCCATAAAAACAAGGTTTCGTCCGTAAAAACAAGGTTTATGTTGGTATTTACTCTGTTTTCGATCCGAACTTGGAAATGGACGAAACTCACTTGTTTTGGAATCTAAAACCTCAAGATCGACAAAGCTTAGCCGGGACGTTTTAAGGCCAATATAGAACATTTGGACCAAGGAGCGAAATTTTGTCCGGACATTCTGCTTGGTTTGAAATCCATTTTTGTTCTGAACTTATAAGTGGACCAAACACACATGTTTTCGCAGAGAAAACGATACACCTAAGAGACTAACCACTGCAATAGCTGAACTCGGGGAGTTCTAATGCCAAAAAACAACGTTCCTCCGTAAAAACAAGGTTTATGTCCGTCCGTTCGGTTGGTATTTACTCGGTTTTTGGTCCGAACTTGGAAATGGACGAAACTCACTTGTTTTGGAATCTAAAACCTCAAGATTGACAAGGCTTAGCCGAGACGTTTTAAGGCCAATATAAAACATTTGGACCATGAGAACGAAATTTTGTCTGGACATTCGGCTTGGTATGTACTCCATTTTTTTTCCAAACTTATAAGTGGACGAAACACACATTTTTCGCATAGAAAATGATACACCTAAGAGACTAGCCACTCAATAGCTTAACTCGGGTTGTTCTAAGGCGAAAAAACAACGTTCCGTCCCTAAAAACGAGGTTTATGTCCATCCGTTCGGTCGGTATTTCCTCGGTTTTCAGTCCAAACTTGGAAATTGACGAAACTCACTTGTTTTGGAATCGAAAACCTCAAGATAGACAAGGCTTAGCCGGGACGTTTTAAGGCCAACATAGAACATTTGGAATATGGGAACGAAGTATTGTCTGGACATTCGGCTTGGTATGTACTCCATTTTTGTTCAGAACTTATAAGTGGATGAAACACACATGTTTTCGCATAGAAAACGATACACCTAAGAGACTAGCCACTCAATTGTTTAACTCGGGGAGTTCTAAGGCCAAAAAACAACGTTTCGTCCGTAAAAACAAGGTCTATGTCAGTCCGTTCGGTTGGTATTTATTCGGTTTTCGATCCGAACTTGTAAATGGACGAAACTCACTTGTTTTGGAATCTAAAACCTCAAGATTGACAAGGCTTAGCTGAGACATTTTAAGGCCAATATAGAACATTTGGACCAAGGGAACGAAGTTTTGTCCGGACATTCGGCTTGGTATGTACTCCATTTTTTTTCGGAACTTATAAGTAGACGACAAACACTTGTTTTCGCATAGAAAACGATACACCTAAGAGACTAACCACTGCAATAGCTTAACTCGGGGAGTTCTAAGGCCAAAAAACAACATTCCGTCCGTAAACCAAAGGTTTATGTTCGTCCGTTCGGTTGGTATTTACTCGGTTTTCGGTCCGAACTCGGAAATGGACGAAACTCACTTGTTTTGGAATCTAAAACCTCAAGATCGACAAGGCTTAGCCGGGACGTTTTAAGGACAATATAGAACATTGGGACCATGGGAACGAAAATTTATCCGGACATTCGGCTTGGTATGTACTCAATTTCTGTTCCGAACTTATAAGTGGACGTAACACACATGTTTTCGCAGAGAAAATGATACACCTAAGACACTAACCACTGCAATAACTTAACTCGGGGAGTTCTAAGGCAAAACAAAAACGTCCCGTCGGTAAAAAAACAAGGTTTATTTCTTTCCGTTCGGTTGGTATTTACTCGGTTTTCGGTCCAAACTTGGAAAAGGACGAAACTCACTTGTTTTGGAATCTAAAACCTAAAGATCGACAAGGCTTAGCCGGGACGTTTTAAGGCCAATATAGAACATTTGGACCATGGGAACGAAAATTTGTCCGGACATTCGGCTTGGTATGTACTCAATTTTTTTTTCCGAACTTATAAGTGGACGAAACACACATGTTTTCGCATAGAAAATGAAACACCTAAGAGACTAGCCACTCAATAGCTTAACTTGGGTTGTTCTAAGGCGAAAAAACAAGGTTCCGTCAGTAAAAACAAGGTTTATGTCCGTCCGTTCGGTCGGTATTTCCTCGGTTTTTTGTCCAAACTTGGAAATGGACGAAACTCACTTGTTTTGGAATCTAAAACCACAAGATCGACAATGATTAGCTGGGACGTTTGAAGGCCAATATAGAACATTTGGACCATGGGAACGAAATTTTGTCCGGACATTCGGCTTGGTATGTACTCCATTTTTGTTCCGAACTTGTAAGTAGACGAAAAACACATGTTTTCGCATAGAAAACGATACACCTAAGAGACTAGCCACTCAATTGCTTAACTCGGGGCGTTCTAAAGCCAAAAAACAACGTTCCGTCCGTAAAAACGAGGTTTATCTCCGTCCGTTCGGTTGGTATTTACTCGATTTTCGGTCCGAACTTGGAAATGGACGAAACTCACTTATTTTTGAATCAAAAACCTCAAGATCGACAAGGCTTAACCGGGATATTTTAACACCAACATAGAACATTTAGACTATGGGAACGAAGTTTTGTCCGGACATTCAGCTTGGTATGTACTCCATTTTTGTTCCGAACTTATAAGTGGACGAAACACACATGTTTTCGCATAGAAAACGATACACCTAAGAGACTAGCGACTCAATTGTTTAACTCGGGGAGTTCTAAGCCCAAAAAACAACGTTTCGTCCGTAAAAACTAGGTTTATGTCAGTCTGTTCGGTTGGTATTTACTCGGTTTTCGATCCGAACTTGGAAATGGACGAAACTCACTTGTTTTGGAATCTAAAACCTCAAGATCGACAAAGCTTAGCCGGGACGTTTTAAGGCCAATATAGAACATTTGGACCAAGGAACAAAATTTTGTCCGGTCATTCGGCTTGGTTTGAAATCCATTTTTGTTCGGAACTTATAAGTGGACGAAACACATATGTTTTCGCAGAGAAAACGATACACCTAAGAGACTAACCACTGCAATAGCTTAACTCGGGGAGTTCTAAGGCAAAAAAATCGTTCCGTCGGTAAAAAACAAGGTTTATGTCTGTCCGTTCGGTTGGTATTTACTCGGTTTTCGGTCCGAACTTGGAAAAGGACGAAACTCCCTTGTTTTGGAATCTAAAACCTCAATATCGACAAGGCTTAGCCGGGACGTTTTAAGGCCAATATAGAACATTTGGACCATGGTAACGAAAATTTGTCCGGACATTCGGCTTGGTATGTACTCCATTTTTGTTCCGAACTTGTAAGTAGACGAAAAACACATGTTTTCGCATAGAAAACGATACACCTTAGAGACTAGGCACTCAATTGCTTAACTCGGGGCGTTCTAAGGCCCAAAAACAACGTTCCGTCCGTAAAAACGAGGTTTATCTCCGTCCGTTCGGTTGGTATTTACTCGATTTTTGGTCCGAACTTGGAAATGGACGAAACTCACTTTTTTTGGAACCTAAAACCTCAAAATCGACAATGATTAGCTGGGACGTTTTAAGGCCAATATAGAACATTTGGACCATGGGAACGAAATTTTGTCCGGACATTCGGCTTGGTATGTACTCCATTTTTGTTCCGAACTTGTAAGTAGACGAAAAACACATGTTTTCGCATAGAAAACGATACACCTTAGAGACTAGGCACTCAATTGCTTAACTCGGGGTGTTCTAAGGCCCAAAAACAACGTTCCGTCCGTAAAAACGAGGTTTATCTCCGTCCGTTCGGTTGGTATTTACTCGATTTTCGGTCCGAACTTGGTAATGGACGAAACTCACTTTTTTTTTAATCTAAAACCTCAAGATCGACAAGGCTTAACCGGGATATTTTAAGACCAACATAGAACATTTAGACTATGGGAACGAAGTTTTGTCCGGACATTCAGCTTGGTATGTACTCCATTTTTGTTCCGAACTTATAAGTGGACGAAAAACACATGTTTTCGCATAGAAAACGACACACCTAAGAGACTAGCCACTCAATTGTTTAACTCGGGGAGTTCTAAGGCCAAAAAACAACGTTTCGTCCGTAAAAACAAGGTTTATGTCAGTCTGTTCGGTTGGTATTTACTCGGTTTTCGATCCGAACTTGGAAATGGACGAAACTCACTTGTTTTGGAATCTAAAACCTCAAGATCGATAAAGCTTAGCCGAGACGTTTTAAGGCCAATATAGAACATTTGGACCAAGGAACGAAATTTTGTCCGGTCATTCGGCTTGGTTTGAAATCCATTTTTGTTCCGAACTTATAAGTGGACGAAACACATATGTTTTCGCAGAGAAAACGATACACCTAAGAGACTAACCACTGCAATAGCTTAACTCGGGGAGTTCTAAGGCAAAAAAAAAACGTTCCGTCGGTAAAAAAAAAGGTTTATGTCTGTCCGTTCGGTTGGTATTTACTCGGTTTTCGGTCCGAACTTGGAAAAGGACGAAACTGACTTGTTTTGGAATCTAAAACCTCAATATCGACAAGGCTTAGCCGGGACGTTTTAAGGCCAATATCGAATATTTGGACCATGGTAACGAAAATTTGTCCGGACATTCGGCTTGGTATGTACTCCATTTTTTTTTCCGAACTTGTAAGTGGACGAAACACACATGTTTTCGCATAGAAAATGATACACCTAAGAGACAATAGCTTAACTTGGGTTGTTCTAACGCGAAAAAACAACGTTCCGTCAGTAAAAACGAGGTTTATGTCTGTCCGTTCGGTCGGTATTTCCTCGGTTTTCGGTCCAAACTTGGAAATGGACGAAACTCACTTGTTTTGGAATCGAAAACCTCAAGATCGACAAGGCTTAACCGGGACGTTTTAAGGCAAACATAGAACATTTGGACCATGGGAACGAAGTTTTTTCCGAACATACGGCTTTGTATGTACTCCATTTTTGTTCCGAACATATAAGTGGACGAAACACACATGTTCTCGCATAGAAAACGATACACCTAAGAGACTAGCCACTCAATTGCTTAACTCGTGGTGTTCTAAGGCGAAAAAACAACGTTCCGTTTGTAAAAACAAGGTTTATGTCCGTCCGTTCGGTTGGTATTTACTCGGTTTTCGGTCCGAACTTGGAAATGGAAGAAACTCACTTGTTTTGGAATCTAAAACCTCAAGATTGACAAGGCTTAGCCGGGACGTTTTAAGGCCAATATAGAACATTTGGACCATGGGAACGAAATTTTGTCCGGACATTCGGATTGGTATGTACTCAATTTTTTTTCCGAACTTATAAGTGGACGAAAAACACATGTTTTCGCATAGAAAATGATACACCTAAGAGAATAGCCACTCAATAGCTTAACTCGGGTTGTTCTAAGGCGAAAAAACAACGTTCTGTCCGTAAAAACGAGGTTTATGTCCGTCCGTCCGTTCGGTCGGTATTTCCTCGGTTTTTGGTCCAAACTTGGAAATGGACAAAACTCACTTGTTTTGGAATTCAAAACCTCAAGATGGACAAGGCTTAACCGGGACGCATTAAGGCCAACATAGAACATTTGGACCATGGGAATGAAGTATTGTCCGGACATTCGGCTTTGTATGTACTCCATTTTTGTTCCGAACTTATAAGTGGACGAAACACACATGTTTTCGCATAGAAAACGATACACCTAAGAGACTAGCCACTCAATTGCTTAACTCGGGGCGTTCTAAGGCGAAAAAATAATGTTTCGTCCGTAAAAATGAGGTTTATGTCCGTCCGTTTGGTCGGTATTTACTCGGTTTTTGGTACAAACTTGGAAATGGACGAAACTCACTTGTTTTGGAATCTAGAACCTCAAGATCGACTAGGCTTAGCCGAGACGTTTTAAGGCCAATATAGAACATTTGGACAATGGGAACGAAGTTTTGTCTGGACATTCGGCTTGGTATGTACTCCATTTTTGTTCCGAACTTATAAGTAGACGAAAAACACATATTTTCGCATAGAAAACGATACACCTAAGAGACTAACCACAGCAATAGCTTAACTCGGGTAGTTCTAAGGCCAAAAAACAACGTTCCGTCCGTAAAACAAAGGTTAATGTTCATCCGTTCGGTTGGTATTTACTCGTTTTTTGGTCCGAACTTGGAAATGGACGAAACTCACTTGTTTTGGAATCTAAAACATCAAGATCGACAAGGCTTAGCCGGGACGTTTTAATGCCAATATAGAACATTTGGACCATGGGAACGAAAATTGTCCGGACATTCGGCTTGGTATGTACTCCATTTTTGTTCCGAACTTATAAGTGGACGAAACACACATGTTTTCGCAGAGAAAACGATACACCTAAGAGACTAACCACTGCAATAGCTTAACTCGGGGAGGTCTAAGGCCAAAAAACAACGTTCCATCGGTAAAAAACAAGGTTTATGTCTGTCTGTTTGGTTGGTATTTACTCGGTTTTCGGTCCGAACTTGGAAAAGCACGAAACTCACTTGTTTTGGAATCTAAAACCTCAAGATCGACAAGGCTTAGCCGGGACGTTTTAAGGCCAATATATAACATTTGGACCATGGGAACGAAAATTTTTCCGGACATTCGGCTTGGTATGTACTCCATTTATTTTCCGAACTTATAAGTAGACAAAACAAACATGTTTTCGCATAGAAAATGATACACCTAAGAGACTAGCCACTCAATAGCTTAACTTGGGTTGTTCTTAGGTGAAAAAACAACGTTCCGTCCGTAAAAACGAGGTTTATGTCCGTCTGTTCGGTTGGTATTTACTCGGTTTTCGGTCCGAACTTGGAAATGGACGAAACTCACTTATTTTGGAATCTAAAACCTCAAGATCGACAAGGCTTAACCGGGATGTTTTAGACCAACATAGAGCATTTGGACTATGGGAACGAAGTTTTGTCCGGACATTCAGCTTGGTATGTACTCCATTTTTTTTCCGAACTTATAAGTGGACGAAACACACATGTTTTCACATAGAAAATGATACACCTAAGAGATTAGCCACTCAATTGCTTAACTCGTGGCGTTCTAAGGCGAAAAACAACGTTCCGTACGTAAAAACAAGGTTTATGTCCGTCCGTTCGGTTGGTATTTACTCGATTTTCGGTCCGAACTTGGAAATGGACGAAACTCACTTGTTTTGGAATCTAAAACCTCAAGATCGACAAGGCTTAGCCGGGACGTTTTAAGGCCAATATAGAACTTTTGGACCATGGGAACAAAAATTGTCCGGACATTCGGCTTGGTATGTACTCCATTTTTGTTCCGAACTTATAAGTGGACGAAACACACATGTTTTGGCAGAGAAAACGATACACCTAAGAGACTAACCACTGCAATAGCTTAACTCGGGGAGTTCTAAGGCCAAAAAACAACGTTACGTCCGTAAAAACGAGGTTTATGTCCGTCCGTTCGGTTGGTATTTACTCGGTTTTCGGTCCGAACTTGGAAATGGACGAAACTCACTTATTTTGGAATCTAAAACCTCAAGATTGACAAGGCTTAACCGGGATGTTTTAAGACCAACATAGAACATTTGGACTATGGGAACGAAGTTTTGTCCGGACATTCAGCTTGGTATGTACTCCATTTTTTTTCCGAACTTATAAGTGGACGAAACACACATGTTTTCACATAGAAAATGATACACCTAAGAGACTAGCCACTCAATTGTTTAACTCGGGGAGTTCTAAGGCCAAAAAACAACGTTTCGTCCGTAAAAACAAGGTTTATGTCAGTCCATTTGGTTGGTATTTACTCGGTTTTCGATCCGAACTTGGAAATGGACGAAACTCACTTGTTTTGGAATCTAAAACCTCAAGATCGACAAAGCTTAGCCGGGACGTTTTAAGGGCAATATAGAACATTTGGACCAAGGAACGAAATTTTATCCTGACATTCGGCTTGGTTTGAAATCCATTTTTGTTCCGAACTTATAAGTGTACGAAACACACATGTTTTCGCAGAGAAAACGATACACCTAAGAGACTAACCACTGCAATAGCTTAACTCGGGGAGTTCTAAGGCCAAAAAACAACGTTCCGTCCGTAAAAACGAGGTTTATGTCCGTCCGTTCGGTTGGTATTTACTCGCTTTTCGGTCCGAACTTGGAAATGGATGAAACTCACTTGTTTTGGAATCTAAAACATCAAGATGGACAAGGCTTAGCCGGGACGTTTTAACGCCAATATAGAACATTTGGACCATGGGAACGAAAATTTGTCCGGACATTCGGCTTGGTATGTACTCCATTTTTGTTCCGAACTTATAAGTGGACGAAACACACATGTTTTCGCATAGAAAACGATACACCTAAGAGACTAAACACTGCAATAGCTTAACTCGGGGAGTTCTAAGGCCAAAAAACAACCTTCCGTCGGTAAAAAACAAGGTTTATGTCCGTCTGTTCGGTTGGTATTTACTCGGTTTTCGGTCCGAACTTGGAAATGGACGAAACTCACTTGTTTTGGAATCTAAAACCTCAAGATCGACAAGGCTTAGTCGGAACGTTTTAAAGCCAATATAGAACATTTGGACAATGGGAACGAAAGTTTGTCCGGACATTCGGCTTGGTATGTACTCCATTTTTTTTCCGAACTTATAAGTGGACGAAACACACATGTTTTCGCATAGAAAATGATACACCTAACAGACTAGCCACTCAATAGCTTAACTCGGGTTGTTCTAAGGCGAAAAAACAACGTTCCGTCCGTAAAAACGAGGTTTATGTCCGTCCGTCCGTTCGGTCGGTATTTCCTCGGTTTTTGGTCCAAACTTGGAAATGGACAAAACTCACTTGTTTTGGAATCGAAAACCTCAAGATGGACAAGGCTTGACCGAGACGCATTAAGGCCAACATAGAACATTTGGACCATGGGAATGAAGTATTGTCCGGACATTCGGCTTTGTATGTACTCCATTTTTGTTCCGAACTTATAAGTGGACGAAACACACATGTTTTCACATAGAAAACAATACACCTAAGGGACTAGCCACTCAATTGCTTAACTCGGGTGTTTTAAGGCGAAAAAATAATGTTTCGTCCGTAAAAATGAGGTTTATGTCTGTCCGTTTGGTCGGTATTTACTCGGTTTTTGGTACAAACTTGGAAATGGACGAAACTCAATTGTTTTGGAATCTAAAACCTCAAGATCGACAAGGCTTAGCCGAGACGTTTTAAGGCCAATATAGAACATTTGGACAATGGGAACGAAGTTTTGTCCGGACATTCGGCTTGGTATGTACTCCATTTTTGTTCCGAACTTATAAGTAGACGAAAAAGACATATTTTCGCAAAGAAAACGATACACCTAAGAGACTAACCACAGCAATAGCTTAACTCGGGTAGTTCTAAGGTCAAAAAACAACGTTCCGTCCGTAAAACAAAGGTTTATGTTCATCCGTTCGGTTGGTATTTACTCGGTTTTCGGTCCGAACTTGGAAATGGACGAAACTCACTTGTTTTGGAATCTAAAACCTCAAGATCGACAAGGCTTAGCCGGGACGTTTTAATGCCAATATAGAACATTTGGACCATGGGAACAAAAATTGTCCGGACATTCGGCTTGGTATGTACTCTATTTTTGTTCCGAACTTATAAGTGGACGAAACACACATGTTTTCGCAGAGAAAACGATACACCTAAGAGACTAACCACTGCAATAGCTTAACTCGGGGAGTTCTAAGGCCAAAAACAACGTTCCGTCCGTAAAAACGAGGTTTATGTCCGTCCGTTCGGTTGGTATTTACTCGCTTTTCGGTCCGAACTTGGAAATGGATGAAACTCACTTGTTTTGGAATCTAAAACATCAAGATGGACAAGGCTTAGCCGGGACGTTTTAAGGCCAATATAGAACATTTGGACCATGGGAACGAAAATTTGTCCGGACATTCGGCTTGTTATGTACTCCATTTTTGTTCCGAACTTATAAGTGGACGAAACACACATGTTTTCGCATAGAAAACGATACACCTAAGAGACTAAACACTGCAATAGCTTAACTCGGGGAGTTCTAAGGCCAAAAAACAACGTTCCGTCGGTAAAAAACAAGGTTTATGTCCGTCTGTTCGGTTGGTATTTACTCGGTTTTTGGTCCGAACTTGGAAATGGACGAAACTCACTTGTTTTGGAATCTAAAACCTCAAGATCGACAAGGCTTAGTCGGAACGTTTTAAAGCCAATATAGAACATTTGGACAATGGGAACGAAATTTTGTCCCGACATTCGGCTTCGTATGTACTCCATTTTTTTTCCGAATTTATAAGTGGACGAAACACACATGTTTTTGCATAGAAAATGATACACCTAAGAGACTAGCCACTCAATACCTTAACTCGGGTTGTTCTAAGCCGAAAAAACAACGTTACGTCCGTAAAAACGAGGTTTATGTCCGTTCGTTCGGTCGGAATTTCCTCGGTTTTCGGTCCAAACTTGGAAATGGACGAAACTCACTTGTTTTGGAATCGAAAACCTTAATATCGACAAGGCTTAATCGGGACGTTTTAAGGCCAACATAGAACATTTGGACCATGGGAACGAAGTTTTTGTCCGGACATTCGGCTTTGTATGTACTCCATTTTTGTTCCGAACTTATAAGTAGACGAAAAACACATGTTTTCGCATAGAAAACGATACACCAAAGAGACTAACCACTGCAATAGCTTAACTCGGGGAGTTCTAAGAGCATCTCTAATGCACGGTCCAAATTTAGCATGCCATGTAGACAACACATCAGCATTTATAGCCTTTTCTAAAATTTTACAACCTTCTAAATTTAGAACTTTAATCTTAAGACTAATGCACATAAATTTTACAACCTTCTATTTGTTTCCCTCCATTAATTTCCCTCCATTATTTTGGTTCCCTCCCTCCATTTCCCGCTATTAATTTCCCACCTTTACAAAGAAGACTTACAGATAAAATACCCACACTATACAAACCATAAAAACAGCCTGCAGTCACCCATACCACACAGATATAGACTGTAGTGCTGTAGACTGTACACAGAAAAATTGTAAACCAGGCTACTATTATGAGTTCATGTGTGCATAACCATGTTCTAAACCTCACCATAAGATAGTAATAAGTTGTTTCCTTGGAGGTCCCCTGAACTCACTATTTTGCCTATGCTCTAAGATCCACACAACAGGCCCCACAAATAGGAAAAAAACGCATGTGACAGACCACATCTCGAAAGTAAATGGACGTAGAAAAGACCAACCACTTGAGCTCAACTTTTTAAATGGAACCACAACAACCAGTCCAGATTCAGTGAAAGGTTGAGTAAAATCAACAGCCTTTGTCCTATTTGTGAAAATAGCAATATCTCCTACTACAGCATCAAATTTCTGCATAAGCAAAGACACAATGATCAGAAATAAGTATAAACAAGTTTCACTTCAAATATGGTGTTTCCAAATTTCATACTAACATTTGTTGTGATTGATTTGACAAGTTCGGAGTAACTTGGGTTCCTATGACCATCTCCAAATGGAATGAATTTATACGGAACAGCATAAGGTAGCAAGCTCACAGCAGCAGTAAATACATCTATGCAGAACCCCTTCATGATATCAGTTCCTTTAACATGTGTAACAAATTCCCGGAAACTAACTCGATAGTTCTTTCCAAGTGCCATTGAAGAGAATACAGAATTGTTAATAAGAAGGAATAGCAGAGGAGTATGAAGAAGAAGAAGATGATGATCTATAGAAACAGATCAATATCAATGATGGGAAGAAGAAGACTATCCATAAATTGTTAAAAATAGAGAAACAGAGAAAAAAGAGAAAAAAAATTGGGGAAGAAGAAGACTACCCATACATACAGATCTGAACAGTAATAATTGATACAGTTTATAAAATATAAAATAAAATATAATTGGTCAAAGATAGAAGGTTGTAAATTTTGTGCTAAATTAAACCGTCTTTTTAGCAGATCCATTTATAGCCCGAGTGATAGCACAAGCGTTAGAGATGAAATTATAGAAAATGTTAAATTTGGACCGTGCGTTAGAGATGCTCTACGGCCAAAAAACAATGTTCCGTCCGTAAAACAAAGGTTTATATTCGTCCGTTTGGTCGGTATTTACTCGGTTTTCGGTCCAAACTTGGAAATGGACGAAACTCACATGTTTTGGAATCTACAACCTCAAGATCGACAAGCCGAGACGTTTTAAGGCCAATATAGAACATTTGGACCATGGGAACGAAGTTTTGTCCTGACATTCGGCTTGGTATGTACTCCATTTTTGTTCCGAACTTGTAAGTAGACGAAAAACACATGTTTTCGCATAGAAAATGATACACCTAAGAAACTAACCACTGCAATAGCTTAACTCGGGGAGTTCTAAGGCCAAAAAACAACGTTCCGTCCGTAAAACAAAGGTTTATGTTCGTCCGTTCGGTTGGTATTTACTAGTTTTTCGGTTCGAACTTGGAAATGGACGAAACTCAATTGTTTTGGAATCTAAAACCTCAAGATCGACAAGCCTTATCCGGGACGTTTTAAGGCCAATATAGAACATTTGGACCATGGGAACGAAAATTTGTCCGGACATTCGGCTTGGTATGTACTCCATTTTTGTTCCGAACTTATAAGTGGACGAAACACACATGTTTTCGCATAGAAAACAATACACCTAAGAGACTAGCCACTCAATTGCTTAACTCGGGGCGTTCAAAGGCGAAAAAACAACGTTTCGTCCGTAAAAATGAGGTTTATGTCCGTCCTGAAACCGGCACGAAGTTGTTTGACATCAATTTTGTGACAAAGTGTCCTTGGTTATTTCGCCTTGAGTTCATTGTTAAGAAAACCTAGTTGTACGCACATCGTCCCGCGTCCTTGTCTTCGCGTCGTGTGTCATTAGTGTGTTTTCTGGTTCAGGACGTACGTACTGCTTAAGGACGTACGTACGTATCGTATGTCAGCAAGTTAGTTTGAATTCTGGACGTACGTACCTTTACAGGACGTTCGTACGTCGCAGCAGGCAGCAGACATATTTTCGTTTGGAGACGTACGAACGTCATATCGACGTACGTACGTCCAAAGTGGGCTTTTACTATTTCGGCCCATTTTCGATGGTTTTCCAACCCTATGTATAAATAGGGTTTCTCTTCCAAAGAACTAGTCAGTTCTTTGGCCGTCCAATTCACCTCTTGTTTCTTGGAGTTTGTTTAGGTTTTGGTTTAGGTTGTTTTGGTGATTGAACTCATCTTCTTCTTCCCCATTCATCTTCTCCTTCATTATTGAATAGTGATTTAGCTTCGAGTCTTCTTGTGTGTTCATCAAGAAGTCGAGTTTCCTTGTGTGTTCATCAAGGAACTCTGGTGTAAGCTTGTTTCATAGTTCGGCTTCGAGTCTTCTTGTGTGTTCATCAAGAAGTCGAGTGTCTTGTGCGTACATCAAGGTGCTCTGGTGAAGTCAAGGTGTTAGAGATAACCAGGAGTATCAACTCGCAGTGAGTGCAGGTAGTTGATAGGTTTGTACATCTCTTTTCATCTAGTGGATTTATTTGTTGTCGCGAGGACAACCGTGGACGTTTCCCATATTGGGTTTTACCACGTTAAAAATTTCTGTGTTATTTACTTTCTGCAGATTGTTTGATTTGTTTGAATATTGAACTGTTAGATTAGCACTATTTGTTTTTCTCAATTGGTATCAGTCGCTGGGGGCTGGTTAAGGAGCGTCAAGGCTCACGCTAACGATCCTATGAGTGCAATGATGGTTCATGAGTCTGGTCATAATAATTTTATTGCTAAATCGTCTAAATCTACAAAACCAAAATCTGATTTTGAAAAGGATGATAATTTGTATGTTGTTAGCAATAGTGATTGGGCTCTTCTTTACAGACTTTCTGCAAAAGAATGTGAAAGATTACAAAAAGTTAATATTGATTTGCAGGAAAAATTTAATAAAGCTAATTGTAATGTGTCTACTATTTCTGATAATGTTTGTTTTGAAGATAATGGTGTTTTGCAGACTAAGGTTGATTCTCTAGAACAACGACTCAGACATTGTGCAGAGGACTATATGCTTCAAGGGGAAGTTTATGAATCCAAAATTGAAAATTTGGAAAAGGCTAATCTTTCTTTGCAGGATAAAATTGAGATTCTTGAAAAACAGATTTCTTGTGCTGCAGATGATACAATTTCTATTTCTCAATTATTTGACAAAGAAAAACTTGACTTGTTATGTAGAATTGCAGCTTTAGAGAAGGCCAATCAGGAGGTCGATGAGAAATACAAATCTCTATTGGTGGAGTATGAGGTAACAAAGAACGATTTAACGTCTACTCAACTCCAATTGCAGGTTTTGGACAAAACTAGATTTGATTCTCCTATTGATAGTTCTACTAGTTCATCTAGTGTGATTACTCCTGTAAAATCTACTAGTTTGCCTGCCCTTTTGCCTACCCCACCTATTGAGACTAGACTTAATGCTACTAATGTTCAGCATGTTTCTCGTAAGAATTTTAAGTCTAAGGTTAATGGTAAGGCTGTTTTTACTGATAAGCCATATTGTTCTCATAATGGAGGTATAGGTTTTGTTAAGGCACCATGTCACAAATACAATGGTGACATACATGTTTCATCTTCTACCACCACATCTTCTTATAAGAATTCTTTGAGTAAGTCTAATGTTTTTCATTGTTCTTATTGTGGTAGAGATGGTCATTTGGATAGCTTTTGTTGGGATCTTAATCAACATGTTAAATGTTATTCTCATGTTCATTCTAATTATAATCTTGTTGATTCTTATGTTCCTTCTTGTGCGTTTTCTAGACCTTGGAATTCTAATGTCTATTGTCATAGGTTTAAGAAAAACAGGTACTCCAACAAAAGGAAGTCAAAGACTAAGGTGGAATTAGTTAAGGACAAGTCTATTGCAAAGCTTGTTAAGGGGAGATCTCATATCTTTTCAACTCCCAAGGTGTGCACGCCTAGTGTTAAACAAGTATGGGTAAGAAAAGATAAGTTGAAGGTTTTTCTGGACTTGCAAAGGTCTGGTGGTGTCCCATATTTGGGATGATGTAGGTTGTTTCTAGCCTTGTGTTATTTGAATTGCATATTTCTCTAACCACATAGGCTATTTGTTTGGTGTTTCTACTTTTTATGCTTTGTTTGTTTAGCTTGCAGATCATGTTGCATCTCTGAATACATAGTTGGTTATTCCTTCTATTTTTCTTTATTTATTCCATGTATGTGTTGATGGTTACATCTTTTTTGAGATATTGGTTTAATTCAATTGTCTTAAATAAGTTACAATATGTTTGCGTGTTTTCTCTTTTTGAACTCTTAAGTATGTTTTGGTATGTATCATGCATTTTTCCTCGCTTGTTTGCACAGTGCACGACATGCTTGCATAATGGGAGTCTTTGGCAACCACTTACATATTCTTTGAACTCATAGACCTTCTCTATCTCTCGAGTATTTATGTGATCTTGAGCTATCTCTCCTTTATTTTGGTTAATGTTCATCTTGTTGTTAGTGTTATTGAACATTCTTATCTTCCTATTACAACTCTTGTTAGTGATCAATGACTCACTTTATCCCCAGCCATTTGATTGTCTTTGATGCAATATCAGTTGGCTAAGAACCCGTTGGGGTTGTGAGGGTCATGCTCTGACGGATGCACTCAAGAGATGTTAGTTCTTGTGTTGCACGTTATCATGGTATTGCACTTCTTGAGTTTGTGTTTGTCAAAAAGATGTAGGCTACACCCTACCCTCGTGTTTTTGAAAAGATGGAGGCAAAAATCCTCCCACGCGGGAATGACATTAGAGTGATGTAGACTAAACTCCACCACATACGGCAAAATAAAAATCCAAGCGCATGTTCATTGTTTTTTATGTAAGGCATACAAAGTTTATATTCCTTTGCCTTTTTAATGTCTTGGTTTTCATTTGAAAGATCATATTTATATTCGTTTGCCTTCTACTCATAACGTTTGTTTCAAAGGGGGTTGAAGTTTGTTTCTTCTATGCTCACTTACTAATTTAATCGTATGTCTCTTGTTGATGGTTCTATATTCTAGGTCTTCAAAGGGTGTGTTCTAGTGGTGAACTTTTTCTCTCTTTATGCATTGCATTGTATCTACACACACCGAGGTTTAGTTTATGATGCACTTCAATTCTCTTATTTGTTCAATCTTTTGCTTATCACCATATATTGCCTCTTATTTTTGTACGGATTGGGATTGGCTACTGTTTTTGGAAGTTCATGATGTATTCCTCTTCACTTCTATGGTACATCGGTTCTTTTCCTTTTCTCTTCTTATTATGGTTTGTGTTGTTTGTCATTTGGTTTGGTTTTCTGTTAAAAAAAAAAAAAAAAAAAAAAAAAAGGGAGAGTACGAACGTTATTAGCACGTTCGAATGTTTGTGGAGGCAGATGTTTTTTTTTTTGGAGGAACGTACGAACGGTGTTATAACGTTCGTACGCATGTTCAGGCAGCAAGGTTTTTCTTGTATTCCGACGTACGAACGTACTAAAGACGTACGTACGTCCTCTGAACAGTAACGGCCCACACTGTTTTTCTTCTCCAGCCCATCTGTTTGAAATTCTTGCCAACTAAGTTCAAATCGTGCATATATTCTCTAAGCACGAACAAGAGAATTTTTTCATCCCCTTCTATCTGTTTAGGAAACTCTTATTACTCTCTGTTTTTCTATTGATACTTCATTATTATTTGTTAGTTATGCTTTGGATTATGAGCTTGTTTACCATGATCATATTGGGTTCATACCATTGGATATATACTTGTTGTCTAGATGCTTTTTGGAACTTCTTGTGATTATTAATGGTTGTGGAGTTTCATGGACATGTTTAGTATCATTTTGGTAAGCTCATGTAGTATTTTTGCCTATATGTCCTGTATTGCTCACCAAGTGTTTAGTGAAATGCCTCAATGGGTTTCCTAAGGTTTTTCTTGGTTGTTTTGTTGGTTTTACTTACTTGTGTGGTGTTTATAATGTTGTGTGTGTGCAGGCCATGCCTCCTAAGCGAGCTCGGACTACTCCCACCAAAGACACACCCAGTTCCAAGGGTGCTTCGTCATCGGGCACACGTCCTCCTCGTGCTCAAAGGAGTAAAGGCGCCATTCCTTCGGATTCTTGTAGATGTTCTTGTTGAAAGTGTTTATGGCTTACTTTATTTTGGTTCCATTCCTTGGTAATTCTTTTGTCATTGGATCACATGTGTTTGATGTGATTTCTCAAGGTAATAGTTCTCAATTTGTTTTAAGAAGGCTGCAAGGTATGCATAAACATATTTTGGTGATGAAATCATGTTATTGGTGTATTCGTTTGTCATGATTTATATTGATTCATGTTTTCTCATATGTTCTCATCATATTTTTCTATGTTGGGATAATATTCTTGAATTACCTTGTTGGCTAGCTGGTGTGTGATTAAATACTTATGAGACTTGCCTATCCTCTTATTGTTGCTTCCTGTGTTTGGTTGATCCTATTTTTTCCTGCAATAGGTTTGATTAGATGTGTTCTTGGTAGTCTTCTGCAATAATCCTCATGCAATGGTTCTGGGCTACCACTGTTCTACTTTGGGATGCATATGCTCAGTTTGGTCATCTATTGTTAGCAATTCTCTTCTATTGACTCTCTGGCTCATTCTAGTGTTCTGGCAGGCAGGAAATTTGCTCTGAAGTTGGATTGTTGTTTTGTGACTTGGTGACATCGATAATTCTTGCTCATTCTTCAGTTGAAACATTTTTTTTTATGAGCTTGATGATTGCTTATCTTGTTTGGCATATGTTGAACTAATTTTTTTGAGTTTCACTAGGGGTGGGCTTACAGGTTTATTCCTTTTATGTCTCTATTCCATTGTGTTTGGGATAATAGTTTCTTCTCTTTGTTTATAAGATTCTCTATTTTTTTGTGGTTGGATGAGTTGTTTCAGGAACATGTACAGATTGGATTTCCCCATGGATTCTCAATGGACTTTCTTATACCTCCCGTATCTCTTCCTGCGAATACTCATATTCCTGTAGTTTTGTCATGGGATATTGTTGGATGTGTCTAATATGCTTGGTTTCCCTATTCTCTTTCATGTCTCCTACTAACTATTGTTTATCTCTTCTTCTTTCTCTTTTCGCATATTCTTTTCTTGCACATTTCTCACAGGTTTGACTATTTGGTTCTTGGTCATATTGTACCTTCCCAATTTCATCAGGTATGGTATTTCTTCCTTTTTGTTTGTTTGATCTTTTTCTCTAAATAACTTGCTACTATGAAGTCGTTTCTCTGGAATCTATCTCCGGTGGTTATGGTCGGTTGTTTAAAGTGATATTCTAGTGAATCATTTGTTCCGATTGTTGGTGTCCTGACTCTTTCTTCTATGTATAAGTTTCTCTTGGTTTCTATCAGGGATTCATGTTATGTTTTCTTTTCTTCCCTCTGTTACCTATATATGTATTCAGTGTCTTTTCACTATCTCCTTCTTATCTCGTTTTGGTTCTTATCTCATCTTCCTTCTTGTGTCTGTGTTGGTACTCTTTCTTCTTCATTTATATGCCTAGATCTCTCTCATGTTTTTTTAGTTTTGTGCGTCATGGATTCCAGATCTATGGTATTGTTTTCTCTTTACTCTCTTCTACCCTTGTATGTTTGGTTCTTTGTGTGTTTCAAATATTCTTATTTGGTTTGTTTGTTCTAGGTGCATCTTTCTCATATGCATTGCATTTAGGTGAAGATTTTTTTTAGGGGGAGAATTGTTTGTGTTGACATCGTGTTAACAAGTGTTTATTTTATGACTTCCGTTGCATATCCTTTTTGTTGTTAACATGATTGTTCTCTTACTTTTCTTCTTTAATCTTATTTGTTATGGTTTGGTATTTATCTTTTCTCTTTCTTTTGTTACCTTGCTTCATTTGTGAAAAAAAGGGGGAGATTTATGACTCTAATACTAACACCTTCTTCTTCCTTGTTAGTGTATTTTTGGGTTATGTTTCAGGTATGCTACACGTATGGGGGAGTGAACGTGTTGATGTTTAGAGGTTGTACAGTTTTGGGTCATGTTTCAAGTATGCTACAGTTATGGGGGAGCTCAAGTGTCAAACTTTGGAGCTCATGAAGTATGGGGGAGTTGCTCGAGGAACTTCTGTTGGCTCTTTGATTGTTTCAGAATTTCTTGTTGCTTCCGTTCGATCTCTGATGGTTAAAGCATCTTCCTAAAGCTGGATAACAAGAATTGGTGACTTGTTATATGTATTCTACTATGAGTGTTATTGTAGGCATATTTTATAAATGCCATGGTTTGGGTTTGTAAGCACGTTTTATAAGTGCTATTAGAGTCATAGGTTTTTGTCACAAAATCAATGTCAAAGGGGGAGATTGAAACCGGCACGAAGTTGTTTGACATCAATTTTGTGACAAAGTGTCCTTGGTTATTTCGCCTTGAGTTCATTGTTAAGAAAACCTTGTTGTACGCACATCGTCCCGCGTCCTTGTCTTCGCGTCGTGTGTCATTAGTGTGTTTTCTGGTTCAGGACGTACGTACTGCTTAAGGACGTACGTACGTATCGTATGTCAGCAAGTTAGTTTGAATTCTGGACGTACGTACCTTTACAGGACGTTCGTACGTCGCAGCAGGCAGCAGACATATTTTCGTTTGGAGACGTACGAACGTCATATCGACGTACGTACGTCCAAAGTGGGCTTTTACTATTTCGGCCCATTTTCGATGGTTTTCCAACCCTATGTATAAATAGGGTTTCTCTTCCAAAGAACTAGTCAGTTCTTTGGCCGTCCAATTCACCTCTTGTTTCTTGGAGTTTGTTTAGGTTTTGGTTTAGGTTGTTTTGGTGATTGAACTCATCTTCTTCTTCCCCATTCATCTTCTCCTTCATTATTGAATAGTGATTTAGCTTCGAGTCTTCTTGTGTGTTCATCAAGAAGTCGAGTTTCCTTGTGTGTTCATCAAGGAACTCTGGTGTAAGCTTGTTTCATAGTTCGGCTTCGAGTCTTCTTGTGTGTTCATCAAGAAGTCGAGTGTCTTGTGCGTACATCAAGGTGCTCTGGTGAAGTCAAGGTGTTAGAGATAACCAGGAGTATCAACTCGCAGTGAGTGCAGGTAGTTGATAGGTTTGTACATCTCTTTTCATCTAGTGGATTTATTTGTTGTCGCGAGGACAACCGTGGACGTTTCCCATATTGGGTTTTACCACGTTAAAAATTTCTGTGTTATTTACTTTCTGCAGATTGTTTGATTTGTTTGAATATTGAACTGTTAGATTAGCACTATTTGTTTTTCTCACGTCCGTTTGTGGTATTTACTCGGTTTTTGGTCCAAACTTGGAAATGGACGAAACTCACTTGTTTTGGAATCTAAAACCTCAAGATCGACAAGCCGAGACGTTTGAAGGCCAATATAAAACATTTGGACCATGGGAACGAAGTTTTGTCCGGACATTCGGCTTGGTATGTACTCCATTTTTGTTCCGAACTTATAAGTAGACGAAAAACACATGTTTTCGCATAGAAAACGATACACCTAAGAGACTTGCCACTCAATTGCTTAACTCGGGGAGTTCTAAGGCGAAAAAACAACGTTTCGACCGTAAAAATGAGGTTTATGTCCGTCCGTTTGGTCGGTATTTACTCGGTTTTCGGTCCAAACTTGGAAATGGACGAAACTCACTTGTTTTGGAATCTAAAACCTCAAGATCGACAAGGCTTAGCCGGGACATTTTAAGGCCAATATAGAACATTTGGGCCATGGGAACGAAATTTTGTCCGGACATTCGGCTTGGTATGTACTCCATTTTTGTTCCGAACTTGTAAGTAGACGAAAAACACATGTTTTTGCATAGAATACGATACACCTAAGAGACTTGCCACTCAATTGCTTAACTCGGGGAGTTCTAAGGCCAAAAAACAACGTTTCGTCCGTAAAAATGAGGTTTATGTCCGTCCGTTTGGTCGGTATTTACTCGATTTTCGGTCCAAACTTGGAAATGGACGAAAGTCACTTGTTTTGGAATCTAAAACCTCAAGATCGACAAGCCGAGACGTTTGAAGGCCAATATAAAACATTTGGACCATGGGAACGAAGTTTTGTCCGGACATTCGGCTTGGTATGTACTCCATTTTTGTTCCGAACTTATAAGTAGACGAAAAACACATGTTTTCGCATAGAAAACGATACACCTAGAGACTAACCACTGCAATAGCTTAACTCGGGGAGTTCTAAGGCCAAAAAACAATGTTCCGTCCGTAAAACAAATGTTTATGTTCGTCCGTTCGGTTGGTATTTACTCGTTTTTCGGTCCGAACTTGGAAATGGACGAAACTCACTTGTTTTGGAATCTAAAACCTCAAGATCGACAAGGCTTAGCCGGGACGTTTTAATGCCAATATAGAACATTTGGACCATGGGAACGAAAATTGTCCGGACATTCGGCTTGGTATGTACTCCATTTTTGTTCCGAACTTATAAGTGGACGAAACACACATGTTTTCGCAGAGAAAACGATACACCTAAGAGACTAACCACTGCAATAGCTTAACTCGGGGAGGTCTAAGGCCAAAAAACAACGTTCCATCGGTAAAAAACAAGGTTTATGTCTGTCCGTCTGGTTGGTATTTACTCGGTTTTCGGTCCGAACTTGGAAAAGCACGAAACTCACTTGTTTTGGAATCTAAAACCTCAAGATCGACAAGGCTTTGCCGGGACGTTTTAAGGCCAATATAGAACATTTGGACCATGGGAACGTAAAATTTTCCAGACATTCGTCTTGGTATGTACTCCATTTTTTTTCCGAACTTATAGGTGGACAAAACAAACATGTTTTCGCATAGAAAATGATACACCTAAGAGACTAGCCACTCAATAGCTTAACTTGGGTTGTTCTAAGGTGAAAAAACAACGTTCTGTCAGTAAAAACGAGGTATATGTCCGTCCGTTCGGTTGGTATTTACTCGGTTTTCGGTCCGAACTTGGAAATGGACGAAACTCACTTATTTTGGAATCTAAAACCTCAAGATCGACAAGGCTTAACCGGGATGTTTTAGACCAACATAGAGCATTTGGACTATGGGAACGAAGTTTTGTCCGGACATTCAGCTTGGTATGTACTCCATTTTTTTTCAGAACTTATAAGTGGACGAAACACACATGTTTTCAAATAGAAAATGATACACCTAAGAGATTAGCCACTCAATTGCTTAACTCATGGCGTTCTAAGGCGAAAAAACAACGTTCCGTCCGTAAAAACAAGGTTTATGTCCGTCCATTCGGTTGGTATTTACTCGGTTTTCGGTCCGAACTTGGAAATGGACGAAACTCACTTGTTTTGGAATCTAAAACCTCAAGATCGACAAGGCTTAGCCGGGACGTTTTAAGGCCAATATAGAACATTTGGACCATGGGAACAAAAATTGTCCAGACATTCGGCTTGGTATGTACTCCATTTTTGTTCCGAACTTATAAGTGGACGAAACACACATGTTTTCGCAGAGAAAACGATACACCTAAGAGACTAACCACTGCAATAGCTTAACTCGGGGAGTTCTAAGGCCAAAAAACAATGTTACGTCCGTAAAAACGAGGTTTATGTCCGTCCGTTCGGTTGGTATTTACTCGGTTTTCGGTCCGAACATGGAAATGGACGAAACTCACTTATCTTGGAATCTAAAACCTCAAGATTGACAAGGCTTAACCGGGATGTTTTAAGACCAACATAGAACATTTGGACTATGGAAACGAAGTTTTGTCCGGACATTCAGCTTGGTATGTACTCCATTTTTTTTCCGAACTTATAAGTGGACGAAACACACATGTTTTCACATAGAAAATGATACACCTAAGAGACTAGCCACTCAATTGTTTAACTCGGGGAGTTCTAAGGCCAAAAAACAATGTTTCGTCCGTAAAAACAAGGTTTATGTCAGTCCATTTGGTTCGTATTTACTCGGTTTTCGATCCGAACTTGGAAATGGACGAAACTCACTTGTTTTGGAATCTAAAACCTCAAGATCGACAAAGCTTAGCCAGGACGTTTTAAGGGCAATATAGAACATTTGGACCAAGGAACGAAATTTTATCCTGACATTCGGCTTGGTTTGAAATCCATTTTTGTTCCGAACTTATAAGTGTACGAAACACACATGTTTTCGCAGAGAAAACGATACACCTAAGAGACTAACCACTGCAATAGCTTAACTCGGGGAGTTCTAAGGCCAAAAAACAACGTTCCGTCGGTAAAAAACAAGGTTTATGTCCGTCTGTTCGGTTGGTATTTACTCGGTTTTCGGTCCGAACTGGGAAATGGACGAAACTCACTTGTTTTGGAATCTAAAACCTCAAGATCGACAAGGCTTAGTCGGAACGTTTTAAAGCCAATATAGAACATTTGGACAATGGGAACGAAATTTTGTACGGACAATTGGCTTGGTATGTACTCCATTTTTTTTCCGAACTTATAAGTGGACGAAACACATATGTTTTCGCATAGAAAATGATACACCTAAGAGACTAGCCACTCAATAGCTTAACTCGGGTTGTTCTAAGGCGAAAAAACAACGTTCCGTCCGTAAAAACGAGGTTTATGTCCGTCCGTCCGTTCGGTCGGTATTTCCTCGGTTTTTGGTCCAAACTTGGAAATGGACAAAACTCACTTGTTTTGGAATCGAAAACCTCAAGATGGACAAGGCTTAACCGGAACGCATTAAGGCCAACATAGAACATTTGGACCATGGGAATGAAGTATTGTCCGGACATTCGGCTTTGTATGTACTCCATTTTTGTTCCGAACTTATAAGTGGACGAAACACACATGTTTTCGCATAGAAAACGATACACCTAAGAGACTAGCCACTCAATTGCTTAACTCGGGGCGTTCTAAGGCGAAAAAATAATGTTTCGTCCGTAAAAATGAGGTTTATGTCCGTCCGTTTGGTCGGTATTTACTCGGTTTTTGGTACAAACTTGGAAATGGACGAAACTCACTTGTTTTGGAATCTAAAACCTCAAGATCGACAAGGCTTAGCCGAGACGTTTTAAGGCCAATATAGAACATTTGGACAATGTGAACAAAGTTTTGTCCGGACATTCGGCTTGGTATGTACTCCATTTTTGTTCCGAACTTATAAGTAGACGAAAAACACATATTTTCGCATAGAAAACGATACACCTAAGAGACTAAGCACAGCAATAGCTTAACTCGGGTACTTCTAAGGGCAAAAAACAACGTTCCGTCCGTAAAACAAAGGTTTATGTTCATCCGTTCGGTTGGTATTTACTCGGTTTTCGGTCCGAACTTGGAAATGGACGAAACTCACTTGTTTTGGAATCTAAAACCTCAAGATCGACAAGGCTTAGCCGGGACGTTTTAATGCCAATATAGAACATTTGGACCATGGGAACAAAAATTGTCCGGACATTCGGCTTGGTATGTACTCCATTTTTGTTCCGAACTTATAAGTGGACGAAACACACATGTTTTTGCAGAGAAAACGATACACCTAAGATACTAACCACTGCAATAGCTTAACTCGGGGAGTTCTAAGGCCAAAAAACAACGTTACGTCCGTAAAAACGAGGTTTATGTCCGTCCGTTCGGTTGGTATTTACTCGGTTTTCGGTCCGAACATGGAATTGGACGAAACTCACTTATTTTGGAATCTAAAACCTCAAGATTGACAAGGCTTAACCGGGATGTTTTAAGACCAACATAGAACATTTGGACTATGGGAACGAAGTTTTGTCCGGACATTCAGCTTGGTATGTACTCCATTTTTTTTCAGAACTTATAAGTGGACGAAACACACATGTTTTCACATAGAAAATGATACACCTAAGAGACTAGGCACTCAATTGTTTAACTCGGGGAGTTCTAAGGCCAAAAAACAACGTTTCGTCCGTAAAAACAAGGTTTATGTCAGTCCATTTGGTTGGTATTTACTCGGTTTTCGATCCGAACTTGGAAATGGACGAAACTCACTTGTTTTGGAATCTAAAACCTCAAGATCGACAAAGCTTAGCCGGGACGTTTTAAGGGCAATATAGAACATTTGGACCAAGGAACGAAATTTTATCCTGACATTCGGCTTGGTTTGAAATCCATTTTTGTTCCGAACTTATAAGTGTACGAAACACACATGTTTTCGCAGAGAAAACGATACACCTAAGCGACTAACCACTGCAATAGCTTAACTCGGGGAGTTCAAAGGCCAAAAAACAACGTTCCGTCCGTAAAAACGAATTTTATGTCCGTCCGTTCGGTTGGTATTTACTCGCTTTTCGGTCCGAACTTGGAAATGGATGAAACTCACTTGTTTTGGAATCTAAAACATCAAGATGGACAAGGCTTAGCCGGGACGTTTTAAGGCCAATATAGAACATTTGGACCATGGGAACGAAAATTTGTCCGGACATTCGTCTTGGTATGTACTCCATTTTTGTTCCGAACTTATAAGTGGACGAAACACACATGTTTTCGCATAGAAAACGATACACCTAAGAGACTAAACACTACAATAGCTTAACTCGGGGAGTTCTAAGGCCAAAAAACAACGTTCCGTCGGTAAAAAACAAGGTTTATGTCTGTCTGTTCGGTTGGTATTTACTCGGTTTTCGGTCCGAACTGGGAAATGGACGAAACTCACTTGTTTGGGAATCTAAAACATTAAGATCGACAAGGCTTAGTCGGAACGTTTTAAAGCCAATATAGAACATTTGGACGATGGGAACGAAATTTTGTCCAGACATTCGGCTTGGTATGTACTCCATTTTTTTTCCGAACTTATAAGTGGACGAAACACACATGTTTTCGCATAGAAAATGATACACCTGAGAGACTAGCCACTCAATAGCTTAACTCGGGTTGTTCTAAGGCGAAAAAACAACGTTCCGTCCGTAAAAACGAGGTTTATGTCCGTCCGTCCGTTCGGTCGGTATTTCCTCGGTTTTTGGTCCAAACTTGGAAATGGACAAAACTCACTTGTTTTGGAATCGAAAACCTCAAGATGGACAAGGCTTAACCGGGACGCATTAAGGCCAACATAGAACATTTGGACCATGGGAATGAAGTATTGTCCGGACATTCGGCTTTGTATGTACTCCATTTTTGTTCCGAACTTATAAGTGGACGAAACACACATGTTTTCGCATAGAAAACGATACACTTAAGAGACTAGCCACTCAATTGCTTAACTCGGGGCGTTCAAAGGCGAAAAAATAATGTTTCGTCCGTAAAAATGAGGTTTATGTCCGTCCGTTTGGTCGGTATTTACTCGGTTTTTGGTACAAACTTGGAAATGGACGAAACTCACATGTTTTGGAATCTAAAACCTCAAGATCGACAAGGCTTAGCCGAGACGTTTTAAGGCCAATATAGAACATTTGGACAATGGGAACGAAGTTTTGTCCAGACATTTGGCTTGGTATGTACTCCATTTTTGTTCCGAACATATAAGTAGACGAAAAACACACATTTTCGCATAGAAAACGATACACCTAAGAGACTAACCACAGCAATAGCTTAACTCTGGTAGTTCTAAGGCCAAAAAACAACGTTCCGTCCGTAAAACAAAGGTTTATGTTCATCCGTTCGGTTGGTATTTACTCGGTTTTCGGTCCGAACTTGGAAATGGACGAAACTCACTTGTTTTGGAATCTAAAACCTCAAGATCGACAAGGCTTAGCCGGGACGTTTTAATGCCAATATAGAACATTTGGACCATGGGAACAAAAATTGTCCGGACATTCGGCTTGGTATGTACTCCATTTTTGTTCCGAACTTATAAGTGGACGAAACACACATGTTTTCGCAGAGAAAACGATACACCTAAGAGACTAACCACTGCAATAGCTTAACTTGGGGAGTTCTAAGGCCAAAAAACAACGTTACGTCCGTAGAAACGAGGTTTATGTCCGTCCGTTCGGTTGGTATTTACTCGGTTTTCGGTCCGAACTTGGAAATGGACGAAACTCACTTATTTTGGAATCTAAAACCTCAAGATTGACAAGGCTTAACCGGGATGTTTTAAGACCAACATAGAACATTTGGACTATAGAAACGAAGTATTGTCCGGACATTCAGCTTGGTATGTACTCCATTTTTTTTCCGTACTTATAAGTGGACGAAACACACATGTTTTCACATAGAAAATGATACACCTAAGAGACTAGCCACTCAATTGTTTAACTCGGGGAGTTCTAAGGCCAAAAAACAACGTTTCGTCCGTAAAAACAAGGTTTATGTCAGTCCATTTGGTTGGTATTTACTCGGTTTTCGATCCGAACTTGGAAATGGACGAAACTCACTTGTTTTGGAATCTAAAACCTCAAGATCGACAAAGCTTAGCCAGGACGTTTTAAGGGCAATATAGAACATTTGGACCAAGGAACGAAATTTTATCCTGACATTCGGCTTGGTTTGAAATCCATTTTTGTTCCGAACTTATAAGTGTACGAAACACACATGTTTTCGCAGAGAAAACGATACACCTAAGAGACTAACCACTGCAATATCTTAACTCGGGGAGTTCTAAGGCCAAAAAACAACGTTCCGTCCGTAAAAACGAGGTTTATGTCCGTCCGTTCGGTTGGTATTTACTCGCTTTTCGGTCCGAACTTAGAAATGGATGAAACTCATTTTTTTGGAATCTAAAACATCAAGATGGACAAGGCTTAGCCGGGACGTTTTAAGGCCAATATAGAACATTTGGACCATGGGAACGAAAATTTGTCCGGACATTCGGCTTGGTATGTACTCCATTTTTGTTCCGAACTTATAAGTAGACGAAACACACATGTTTTCGCATAGAAAACGATACACCTAAGAGACTAAACAATGCAATAGCTTAATTCGGGGAGTTCTAAGGCCAAAAAAACAACGTTCCGTCGGTAAAAAACAAGGTTTATGTCCGTCTGTTCGGTTGGTATTTACTCGGTTTTCGGTCCGAACTTGGAAATAGACGAAACTCACTTGTTTTGGAATCTAAAACCTCAAGATCGACAAGGCTTAGTCGGAACGTTTTAAAGCCAATATAGAACATTTGGATAATGGGAACGAAATTTTGTCCGGACATTCAGCTTGGTATGTACTCCATTTTTTTTCCGAATTTATAAGTGGATGAAACACACATGTTTTTGCATAGAAAATGATACACCTAAGAGACTAGCCACTCAATACCTTAACTCGGGTTGTTCTAAGCCGAAAAAACAACGTTACGTCCGTAAAAACGAGGTTTATGTCCGTTCGTTCGGTCGGAATTTCCTCGGTTTTCGGTCCAAACTTGGTATGTACTCCATTTTTGTTCCGAACTTGTAAGTAGACGAAAAACACATGTTTTCGCATAGAAAACGATACACCTAAGAAACTAACCACTGCAATAGCTTAACTCGGAGAGTTCTAAGGCCAAAAAACAACGTTCCGTCCGTAAAACAAAGGTTTATGTTCGTCCGTTCGGTTGGTATTTACTAGTTTTTCGGTTCGAACTTGCAAATGGACGAAACTCAATTGTTTTGGAATCTAAAACCTCAAGATCGACAAGCCTTATCCGGGACGTTTTAAGGCCAATATAGAACATTTGGACCATGGGAACGAAAATTTGTCTGGACATTCGGCTTGGTATGAATTCCATTTTTGTTCCGAACTTATAATTAGACGAAACACACATGTTTTCGCATAGAAAACAATACACCTAAGAGACTAGCCACTCAATTTCTTAACTCGGGGCGTTCAAAGGCGAAAAAACAACGTTTCGTCCGTAAAAATGAGGTTTATGTCCGTCCGTTTGGTGGTATTTACTCGGTTTTTAGTCCAAACTTGGTAATGGACGAAACTCACTTGTTTTGGAATCTAAAACCTCAAGATCGACAAGCCGAGACGTTTGAAGGCCAATATAAAACATTTGGACCATGGGAACGAAGTTTTGTCCGGACATTCGGCTTGGTATGTACTCCATTTTTGTTCCGAACTTATAAGTAGACGAAAAACACATGTTTTCGCATAGAAAACGATACACCTAAGAGACTTGCCACTCAATTGCTTAACGCGGGGAGTTCTAAGGCGAAACAACAACGTTTCGTCCGTAAAAATGAGGTTTATGTCCGTCCGTTTGGTCGGTATTTACTCGGTTTTCGGTCCAAACTTGGAAATGGACGAAACTCACTTGTTTTGGAATCTAAAACCTCAAGATCGACAAGGCTTAGCTGGGCCTTTTTAAGGCCAATATAGAACATTTGGACCATGGGAACGAAATTTTGTCCGGACATTCGTCTTGGTATGTACTCCAATTTTTTTCCGAATTTATAAGTGGACGAAACACATATGTTTTCGCATAGAAAATGATACACCTAAGAGACTAGCCACTCAATACCTTAACTTGGGTTCTTCTAAGGCAAAAAAAAAACGATTCGTCCGTAAAAACGAGGTTTATGTCCATCCATTCGGTCGGTATTTCCTCGGTTTTCGGTCCAAACTTTGAAATGGACGAAACTCACTTGTTTTCGAATCGAAAACCTCAAGATCGACAAGGCTTACCCGGGACGTTTTAAGGCCAACATAGAACATTTGGACCATGGGTACGAAGTTATGTCCGGACATTCGGCTTTGTATGTACTCCATTTTTGTTCCGAACTTATAAGTGGACGAAACACACATGTTTCCGCGTTGAAAACGATACACCTAAGAGACTAGCCACTCAATTGCTTAACTCGGGGCGTTCTAAGACAAAAAAACAACGTTCCGTCCGTAAAAATGAGGTTTATGTCCGTCCGTTCGGTCGGAATTTCCTCGGTTTTTGGTCCAAACTTGCAAATGGACGAAACTCACTTGTTTTGGAATCGAAAACCTCAAGATCGACAAGGGTTAACCGGGACGTTTTAAGGCCAACATAGAAAATTTGGACCATGGGAACGAAGTTTTGTCCGGACATTCGGCTTTGTATTTACTCCATTTTTGTTCCGAACTTATAAGTGGACGAAACACACATGTTTTCGCGTAGAAAACGATACACCTAAGAGACTAGCCACTGAATTGCTTAACTCGGGGCATTCTAAGGCGAAAAAACAACGTTCCGTCCATAAAAACAAGGTTTAGGTCCGTCCTTTTGGTCGGTATTTCTTCGGTTTTCGATCCGAACTTGGAAATGGAAGAAACTCACTTGTTTTGGAATCTAAAACCTCAAGATCGACAAGGCTTAGCTGGGCCGTTTTAAGGCCAATATAGAACATTTGGACCATGGGAACGAAATTTTGTCCGGACATTCGGCTTGGTATGTACTCCAATTTTTTTCCGAATTTATAAGTGGACGAAACACATATGTTTTCGCATAGAAAATGATACACCTAAGAGACTAGCCACTCTATACCTTAACTTGGGTTCTTCTAAGGCAAAAAAAAAACGATTCGTCCGTAAAAACGAGGTTTATGTCCATCCATTCGGTCGGTATTTCCTCGGTTTTCGGTCCAAACTTTGAAATGGACGAAACTCACTTGTTTTCGAATCGAAAACCTCAAGATCGACAAGGCTTACCCGGGACGTTTTAAGGCCAACATAGAACATTTGGACCATGGGTACGAAGTTATGTCCGGACATTCGGCTTTGTATGTACTCCATTTTTGTTCCGAACTTATAAGTGGACGAAACACACATGTTTCCGCGTTGAAAACTATACACCTAAGAGACTAGCCACTCAATTGCTTAACTCGGGGCGTTCTAATACAAAAAAACAACGTTCCGTCCGTAAAAATGAGGTTTATGTCCGTCCGTTCGGTCGGAATTTCCTCGGTTTTTGGTCCAAACTTGGAAATGGACGAAACTCACTTGTTTTGGAATCGAAAACCTCAAGATCGACAAGGGTTAACCGGGACGTTTTAAGGCCAACATAGAACATTTGGACCATGGGAACGAAGTTTTGTCCGGACATTCGGCTTTGTATTTACTCCATTTTTGTTCCGAACTTATAAGTGGACGAAACACACATGTTTTCGCGTAGAAAACGATACACCTAAGAGACTAGCCACTGAATTGCTTAACTCGGGGCGTTCTAAGGCGAAAAAACAACGTTCCGTCCGTAAAAACAAGGTTTATGTCCGTCCGTTTGGTTGGTATTTCTTCGGTTTTCGATCCGAACTTGGAAATGGACGAAACTCACTTGTTTTGGAATCTAAAACCTCAAGATCGACAAGGCTTAGCCGGGACGTTTTAAGGCCAATATAGAACATTTGGACCATGGGTACGAAATTTTGTCTGGACATTCGGCTTTGTATGTACTCCATTTTTGTTCCGAATTTATAAGTGGACGAAACACACATGTTCTCGCATAGAAAATGATACACCTAAGAGACTAGCCACTCAATACCTTAACTCGGGTTGTTCTAAGGCAAAGTAACAACGTTCCATCCGTAAAAATGAGGTTTATGTCCGTCCGTTCGGTCGGTATTTCCTCGGTTTTTGGTCCAAACTTGGAAATGGACGAAACTCACTTGTTTTGGAATCTAAAACCTCAAGATCGACAAGGCTTAGCCGGGACGTTTTAAGGCCAATATAGAACATTTGGACCATGGGAACGAAATTTTGTCTGGACATTCGGCTTTGTATGTACTCCATTTTTGTTCCGAATTTATAAGTGGACGAAACACACATGTTCTCGCATAGAAAATGATACACCTAAGAGACTAGCCACTCAATACCTTAACTCGGGTTGTTCTAAGGCAAAGTAACAACGTTCCATCCGTAAAAATGAGGTTTATGTCCGTCCGTTCGGTCGGTATTTCCTCGGTTTTTGGTCCAAACTTGGAAATGGACGAAACTCACTTCTTTTGGAATCGAAAACCTCACGATCGACAAGGGTTAACCGGGACGTTTTAAGGCTAACATAGAACATTTGGACCATGGGAACGAAGTTTTGTCCGGACATTCGGCTTTGTATGTACTCCATTTTTGTTCCGAACTTATAAGTGGACGAAACACACATGTTCTCGCATAGAAAATGATACACCTAATAGACTAGCCACTCAATACCTTAACTCGGGTTGTTCTAAGGCAAAATAACAACGTTCCGTCCGTAAAAACGAGGTTTATGTCCGTCCGTTCGGTTGGTATGTACTCGGTTTTCGGTCCGAACTTGGAAATGGACGAAACTCACTTGTTTTGGAATCTAAAACCTCAAGATCGACAAGGCTTAGCCGGGGCGTTTTAAGGCCAATATAGAACATTTGGACCATGGGAACGAAATTTTGTCTGGACATTCGGCTTGGTATGTACTCCATTTTTTTTCCGAATTTATATGTAGACGAAACACACTTGTTTTCGAATAGAAAATGATACACCTAAGAGACTAGCCACTCAATACCTTAACTTAGGTTGTTCTAAGGCGAAAGAAAAACGTTTCGTCCGTAAAAACGAGGTTTATGTCCGTCCGTTCGGTTGGTATTTCCTCGCTTTTCGGTCCAAACTTGGAAATGGACGAAACTCACTTGTTTTCGAATCGAAGACCTCAAGATCGACAAGGCTTAACCGGGACGTTTTAACGCCAACATAGAACATTTGGACCATGGGAACGAAGTTATGTCCGGACATTCGGCTTTGTATGTACTCCATTTTTGTTCCGAACTTATAAGTGGACGAAACACACATGTTTTCTACGCGAAAACGATACACCTAAGAGACTAGTCACTGAATTGCTTAACTCGGGGCGTTCTAAGGCGAAAAAACAACGTTCCGTCCGTAAAAACAAGGTTTATGTCCGTCCGTTTGGTCGGTATTTCTTCGGTTTTCGATCCGAACTTGGAAATGGACGAAACTCACTTGTTTTGGAATCTAAAACCTCAAGATCGACAAGGCTTAGCCGGGACGTTTTAAGGCCAATATAGAACATTTGGACCATGGGAACGAAATTTTGTCCGGACATTCGGCTTTGTATGTACTCCATTTTTGTTCCAAATTTATAAGTGGACGAAACACACATGTTCTCGCATAGAAAATGATACACCTAAGAGACTAGCCACTCAATACCTTAACTCTGGTTGTTCTAAGGCAAAATAACAACCTTCCGTCCTTAAAAATGAGGTTTATGTCCGTCCGTTCGGTCGGTATTTCCTCGGTTTTTGGTCCAAACTTGGAAATGGACGAAACTCACTTCTTTTGGAATCGAAAACCTCAAGATCGACAAGGGTTAACCGGGACGTTTTAAGGCCAACATAGATAATTTGGACCATGGGAACGAAGTTTTGTCCGGACATTCGGCTTTGTATGTACTCCATTTTTGTTCTGAACTTATAAGTGGACGAAACACACATGTTCTCGTATAGAAAATGATACACCTAATAGACTAGCCACTCAATACCTTAACTCGGGTTGTTCTAAGGCAAAATAACAACGTTCCGTCCGTAAAAACGAGGTTTATGTCCGTCCGTTCGGTTTGTATGTACTCGGTTTTCGGTCCGAACTTGGAAATGGACGAAACTCACTTGTTTTGGAATCTAAAACCTCAAGATCGACAAGGCTTAGCCGGGGCGTTTTAAGGCCAATATAGAACATTCGGACCATGGGAACGAAATTTTGTCCGGACATTCGGCTTGGTATGTACTCCATTTTTTTTCCGAATTTATAAGTGGACGAAACACACATGTTTTCGCATAGAAAATGATACACCTAAGAGACTAGCCACTCAATACCTTAATTTGGGTTGTTCTAAGGCGAAAGAAAAACGTTTCGTCCGTAAAAACGAGGTTTATGTCCGTCCGTTCGGTCGGTATTTCCTCGGTTTTCGGTCCAAACTTGGAAATGGATGAAACTCACTTGTTTTCGAATCGAAAACCTCAAGATCGACAAGGCTTAACTGGGACGTTTTAAGGCCAACATAGAACATTTGGACCATGGGAACGAAGTTATGTCCGGACATTCGGCTTTGTATGTACTCCATTTTTGTTCCGAACTTATAAGTGGACGAAACACACATGTTTTTGCGTAGAAAACGATACACCTAAGAGACTAGCCACTCAATTGCATAACTCGGGGCGTTCTAAGACAAAAAAAATAATGTTCCGTCCGTAAAAATGAGGTTTATGTCCGTCCGTTCGGTCGGAATTTCCTCGGTTTTTGGTCCAAACTTGGAAATGGACGAAACTCACTTGTTTTGGAATCGAAAACCTCAAGATCGACAAGGGTTAACCGGGACGTTTTAAGGCCAACATAGAACATTTGGACCATGGGAACGAAGTTTTGTCCGGACATTCGGCTTTGTATGTACTCCATTTTTGTTCCGAACTTATCAGTGGACGAAACACACATGTTCTCGCATAGAAAATGATACACCTAAGAGACTAGCCACTCAATACCTTAACTCGGGTTGTTCTAAGGCAAAATAACAACGTTCCGTCTGTAAAAATGAGGTTTATGTCCGTCCGTTCGGTCGGTATTTCCTCGGTTTTTGGTCCAAACTTGGAAATGGACGAAACTCACTTCTTTTGGAATCGAAAACCTCAAGATCGACAAGGGTTAACCGGGACGTTTTAAGGCCAACATAGAACATTTGGACCATGGGAACGAAGTTTTGTCCGGACATTCTGCTTTGTATGTACTCCATTTTTGTTCCGAACTTATAAGTGGACGAAACACACATGTTTTCGCATAGAAAACGATACACCTAAGAGACTAGCCACTCAATGGCTTAACTCGGGTTGTTCTAAGGCGAAATAATAACGTTCCGTCCGAAAAAATGAGGTTTATGTCCGTCCGTTCGGTCGGTATTTCCCCGGTTTTCGGTCCAAACTTGGAAATGGACGAAACTCACTTCTTTTGGAATCGAAAACCTCAAGATCGACAAGGCTTAACCGGGACGTTTTAAGGCCAACATAGAACATTTGGACCATGGGACTGAAGTTTAGTCCGGACATTCGGCTTTGTATGTACTCCATTTTTGTTCCGAACTTATAAGTGGACGAAACACACATGTTTTTGCGTAGAAAAGGATACACCTAAGAGACTAGCCACTGAATTGCTTAACTCGGGGCGTTTTAAGGCGAAAAAACAACGTTCCGTCCGTAAAAACAAGGTTTATGTCCGTCTGTTTGGTCGGTATTTCTTCGGTTTTCGATCCGAACATGGAAATGGACGAAACTCACTTGTTTTGGAATCTAAAACCTCAAGATCGACAAGGCTTAGCCGGGACATTTTAAGGCCAATATAGAACATTTGGACCATGGGAAAGAAATTTTGTCCGGACATTCGGCTTGGTATGTACTCCATTTTTGTTCCGAACTTGTAAGTAGACGAAAAACACATGTTTTCGCATAGAAAACGATACACCTAAGAGACTAGCCCCTCAATTGCTTAACTCGGGGAGTTCTAAGGCCAAAAAACAACGTTCCGTCCGTAAAAACGAGGTTTATGTCCGTCCGTTTGGTTGGTATTTACTCGGTTTTCGGTCCGAACTTGGAAATGGACGAAACTCACTTGCTTTGGAATCGAAAACCTCAAGATCAACAAGGCTTAACCGGGACGTTTTAAGGCCAACATAGAACATTTGGACCATGAGAACGACGTTTTGTCCGGATATTCGGCTTTGTATGTACTCCATTTTTGTTCCGAACTTATAAGTGGACGAAACACACATGCTTTCGCGTAGAAAACGATACACCTAAGAGACTAGCCACTCAATTGCTTAACTCGGGTTGTTCTAAGGGGAAAAAAAAAGTTTCGTCCGTAAAAACGAGGTTTATGTCCGTCCGTTCGGTCGGTATTTCCTCGGTTTTCGGTCCAAACTTGGAAATGGACGAAACTCACTTGTTTTCGAATCGAAAACCTAAAGATCGACAAGGGTTAACTGGGACGTTTTAAGGCCAACATAGAACATTTGGACCATGGGAACGAAGTTTTGTCCGGACATTCGGCTTTGTATGTACTCCATTTTTGTTCTGAACTTATAAGTGGACGAAACACACATGTTTTTGCGTAGAAAAGGATACACCTAAGAGACTAGCCACTGAATTGCTTAACTCGGGGCGTTCTAAGGCGAAAAAACAATGTTCCGTCCGTAAAAACAAGGTTTATTGAAACCGGCACGAAGTGGTTTGACATCAATTTTGTGACAAAGTGTCTTTGGTTATCTCGCCTTGAGTTCATTGTTAGGAAAATCAAGATGTACGCATGGTCGTCTCGTGTCCTTCGTGTCTCTTGGTTCTGTCTAGGAAAAGTTATTGGGTACTGGACGTACGTACCTAGTTAGGACGTACGTACGTTCACTGAGGCAGCAAACATCTTTTGGTCAGGACGTACGTACGCAGTTAGGACGTTCGTACGTCCAAGCAGGCAGCAAACTTTTACCGTGTGGGGACGTACGAACGTTGATTCGACGTACGTACGTCCAATATGGATTTTCAGTATTTCGGCCCATTTTCCTTGGTTTTGCAACCCTAAGTATAAATAGGGTTTCTCTTCCAAAGAACAAGTCAGTTCTTTGGCCGTCCATTCTTCTTCTAGTTCATGTGTTTTGGTTTAGGTTTTGGTATTGAAAGTGTTTGTGGCTATTGAACTCAATTCCCTTTCTTCCCCCTTCTCTCAATTCATAACTTTGTGATCTTCAAGAGTTATTGTGAATTCGGCTTCGAGTCTTCTTGTGTGTTCATCAAGAAGTCGAGTGTCTTGTGCGTACATCAAGGTGCTCTGGTGAAGTCAAGGTGTTAGAGATAACCAGGAGTATCAACTCGCAGTGAGTGCAGGTAGTTGATAGGTTTGTACATCTCTTTTCATCTAGTGGATTATTTTGTTGTCGCGAGGACAACCGTGGACGTTTCCCTGTTTGGGTTTTACCACGTTAAAAAAACTCTGTGTGTTATTTATTTTTTGCGTATTGTTTGATTGCTTGTTTGAATTTACAATTGTTATACTAGCACTATTTGTAGTTTTTCAATTGGTTACTTGATAGTGGTGCTTCAAAACATATGTCAGGTAATGCCAAACTTTTCTCCTCCGTTACTGCTATAGATGGTGGAAGTGTTACTTTTGGGAATGGTAAGAGCTCTCCTGTGATTGGTAAGGGATTTGTCGCTGGTATTGGTTTATCTTCGAATGATGTTTGTTTGTTAGTTGATGGTTTGCGTGTTAATTTGATCAGTATTAGCCAACTGTGTGATACTGACCATACTGTTAATTTTTCTAAAAATATATGTACTGTGCTTGATAGTTCGGGTAAGTGTATCATGACAGGTAAACGAACATTGGATAATTGCTATGCCATTCAGCCTGTTGCGTCTGGCATAAACTGCTTACCTAGCAAACTAAATGAGGGTCTGTTGTGGCATCAACGACTAGGTCATGTCAACTTTGAACACCTGTACAATCTAACTCGGAATGAATATATCAGGGGAGTTCCTAGACTTGGAAGAAATCGGGACACTGTGTGTGGTGGGTGTCAACTAGGTAAACAGATACGCAGTCCACATTCCAAGAAAAAATCCATAACCACATCTTCTCCTTTAGAACTCATACACATGGATCTGATGGGTCCTACTCATACTCCTAGCTTAGGAGGCAAACGATACATCTTGGTTATGGTTGATGATTACACTCGCTTTACCTGGGTATCATTCTTGCGTGAAAAATCTGATGCGTTTCTTGAGTTTCAGGGGATATGTCTTCGTATTCAGAACGAGAAAGATACTCAAATTAAACATATCAGAAGCGATAGAGGCGGTGAGTTCACAGCCACAGGTGTGATTGAGTATTGCATTGTAAATGGTACGTGGCAAGAATTTTCGGCCCCATACACTCCGCAACAAAACGGAGTCGCTGAAAGGAAAAATCGTGTTATTCAGGAGATGGCTCGTGCTATGTTGCATGCAAAGGATGTTCCTACCAAGTTCTGGGCGGAAGCGGTTCATACTGCTTGTTACATAATGAACCGTGTATATCTAAGATCTGGTACAACACAAACTGCTTATGAGCTATGGTATGGTAAGAAGCCGAATCTCAAATATATGCGAGTTTTTGGTAGTGTTTGCTATGTGTGCAAGGACAGACAAAGTCTGTCCAAGTTTGATAGTCGAGGTGATGTAGCTCTTTTACTTGGTTATTCCTCTAACAGTAGGGCCTTTCGAGTATTTAACTACACCACTCGCAAGGTCATGGAATCCTTTAATGTTGTTGTTGATGACACTATTACATCTGACTCTTCTGTTTCCACTGGTACACAGGATGTCACAGTTTTCTCACCCGTGTCAGACTCGGCTGACATGTCTTCCATATCGTTATCATCACCTGATAATGGCAATGATGGTACTAAACCTTCTGGTGCTGCAGAGGACTTGCCTAGTAGGACCGGTGCTGTGCTCACACCGGATGATGTAGTTCAATCACCAGATGTGATTGATGTGTCTCCAGATCTCTCCACTGTCCCTGCTGAACCTGAAGGGGTGTTTAATCAAGCTTCACCTTGTGTTAAACAACATCACTTCTTAGGAGATATCATTGGGGATATTAATGATCAGCATCTGACTCGTCGGAGGGCCAAGGAGACAAATTGCGTTCATTATGTTTGTTATCTCTCTTCTCTTGAACCTAAAAATGTTACTGATGCTCTTACTGATGATGATTGGCTAGTTGCTATGCAGGAAGAACTCGGTCAGTTTAAGCGTAGTGATGTCTGGACGTTAGTTCCTAGACCTACTCACACTAATGTGGTTGGCACCAAGTGGATCTTTAAAAACAAATTGGATGAGTTCGGGCAGATTGTGCGCAACAAGGCAAGGCTCGTAGCTTAGGGCTATAGTCAGATTGAAGGTATTGACTATGGAGAGACATTTGCTCCTGTGGCTAGGTTGGAATCTGTCACGCTTCTTCTTGCTATGGCATGCCACTTGAATTTCAAGTTGTATCAAATGGATGTCAAAAGTGCATTTCTCAACGGTATTCTCAATGAGGAGGTCTATGTTGAACAACCTAAAGGGTTTGTGGATCACACTTTTCCGAATCATGTCTTCAAATTGCAAAAAGCACTGTATGGGTTAAAACAGGCTCCTCGAGCTTGGTATGACCGTCCGACTTCCTTCTTACTAGGAAAAGGATTTGTTCGTGGCAGTGTTGATCGGACTCTGTTTATACTAAGAAAGAATAATGATGTTCTTCTCGCCCAAGTCTATGTGGATGATATAGTGTTTGGATCGACTTGCCCAAGTCTTTCTGAATCTTTTTCTTAGTTAATGAGTGCTGAATTTGAAATGAGTTTAATGGGAGAACTAAATTTCTTTCTTGGCTTGCAGGTCAAACAGTTTGATCATGGAGCTTTCATCTCTCAAACAAAGTATGCTAAAGAACTGGTTAAAAAGTTCGGTCTCAGCACTTCCAGTGGTCAAGATACTCCCATGGGTGAGAGGGTACGTCTTGGTAAGGATGTTATGGGTAAGTCTGTTGATATTCGTGAATATCGGAGTATGATTGGTAGTCTTTTGTATCTCACTGCTAGTCGTCCAGATATTTCTTATAGTGTTGGGGTATGTGCAAGATTTTAGGCTAACCCTAAAGAATCTCATCTCACTGCTGTTAAGCGTATTATTCGGTATGTTGCTAGCACACTTGACTACGGGTTATGGTTCACCAGAGATACAAATAGTGTTGTGGCAGGTTATTGTGATGCTGATTGGGGTGGTAATCTTGATGATCGTCATAGTACCAGTGGTGGCTGTTTCTATGTTGGGAATAATCTTGTTTCCTGGCATAGCAAGAAACAATCATCTGTATCCATCTCTTCCTGTGAGGCCGAGTATATAGCTGCAGCTAGTGCATGTACACAAATTCTGTGGATGCGTCAGATGCTTAGGGATTATGGCATTCAACAGCAGGCGATGGACCTGTTCTGTGATAACACCAATACCATTAGCATTTCCAAGAATCCTGTTCAACACTCACGCACAAAGCATATTGACATTCGTCACCATTTCCTTCGTGAGGCGGTCGAAAAGGGTGATATAGTAATGGAGTTCATTCCTACTGAACATCAGCTAGCGGATATTCTTACAAAACCTCTTGATGCAGCCCGCTTCCATTCCTTGCGTAAGTCTATTGCGGTTGTAACTCTTCCCTAATTGTTTTGTTACTTTCTTTTTCTCTCTGTTCTTGTATAACTGGTTATGTCTGTTCTTGTCATTGTGGTTAGGATGTTTAGGTTCGGTTATTTTTTTTTTTTGTTAATTATTATTGTTGTTGGTATTGAGGACATACTACTTTCACTATTGTGTGGATTCCATGTTATTGATGTTTCTAGTTTGGTGTCCTCAACTGTTTTTGTGTCATGCATAGTTGTAGGGTTACATCATCCTCTCTTTGTCTTGGTAGTTTCTTACATGATGCATTTACATGTTGTTGGATTGTCAGTCCGCATACCTGTATGTCTCTAGTCTTCTATGGTTTCCTTTCATGATCATTGTCTTGGTTTATATTTATTTACCTCTTGTAAGTTGTCAATGACTCACAAAATCCCCAGCCATTTGAATGTCTTGAGAGCATACTCATTTGGCTAAGAACCCGTTGGGGCTGTGAGGGTCATGCTCTGACGGATGTACTCAGGAGATGTTAGTTCTTGTGTTGCACGTTACCATGGTATTGCACTTCTTGAGTGTGTTTTGCCGAAAAGATGTAGGCTACACCCTACCCTCGTGTTCTGGTAAAAGATGGAGATATTACATACTCCCACACGGGAATGGCGTTTGTTTCAAGTGGTTTTATAAAAATAAATAAAAAAAAAATTATGACAAGTGGCTTTCGTATTTGTCTAGTTGAAAGACAAGAAGAAAATCAATATTGGTTATTTCCTTGGTTTTGTTGTGATCCCGTTCACTTTCACATTGGTCTAGTTGCAAGTGACTTTCAATATACTCCATGATCATGTTTTTAGTTTTGTTTCCGGAGGTTGCTATTGGTCTATCAGGTTCTTCTGCATGTTTGCATTATTCTTGTAACTACCATGGCTTGGTGTATGATGTCGTTTTTCGACTTTGCATTTCCTTGTGGTTGAGGTTTGTCTAAATTGTAATCTTCTCTAATTGGAATCCTTACAATCAGCAGATAGGTTTCTCTGTGATGTTTCTCAATATTTGGTTTTGGATTGTTCTTCGAGTTGTTTTTCTGGTTCTTAGGTTGGTCCTTCATTCTTTAAAAAAAAAAAAAAAAAAAAAAAAAGGAAAGGGAGTAGTACGAACGCTGTCATAACGTTCGAACGCTATGGAGGGCAGATCATTGCCACCGTAAGACTGTTCTTTGAACGTACGACTGTGTGTTCAGGCAGTTGTTTTTAATCGGACTTCTAGTTCTTTTCTGTTTTGCTGTTATTTCTGCTATTTAGGTAATGGACATTCCTTATCGGGCACTAGTTGCTTTCTTTGCTTTTGTTTTCTATATATATATGGGATTCTTCTATTTTTCTTCCTCCTATTGTGCCTTCTTACTTCTTTCTAGTTTTTTTCTTTGTTCTTCAGAATTATTCAATGGCAGAATATGAACTTCATGGGGTTTTTGTTCCGACTGCTGGTTATGTGTCGTTTATGATGATGGAGTACAAAAACAATGCAAAGGTTTGTCGTTTATGTCGTGTTCCCCATGGGTATGACTATATTCATCGATCTTTTCTTAATCCATGCATGGTTCATGTCAATCATTGGGAGAGACTACCGGGACATCTTCAAAATCACATCTTGGAGTTGGTTGGATATCCGAAGGTTCCAGGACTTGCTGCTCCTCTTACCGACTGTGGCTTGGACAGCAGAATTGAGGAGTTATTTTGTACGCGTGATGATAATCATGTGATAGCTCGGTGGAATAGATCTTCGGCTCGTGCGAAAGCTTTATGTCCTGTCTTAAGCTTTATGTTCATGTGATAGCTCAGTGGAATAGTCCTTCGGCTCGTGCGGAAGCTTATTTCTCCAAGCTTCCTCTAGGTCATTGGGAGCGAGTTTTTCGAATTCGTTAACTTCATCTTTATCTTATGCCTTTATTGTTTCTTATGACTATGGCTTTCTGTGTTTGGTTATTAGTTGATTCTATTGAACTTTAGGAGTTGGGCTAGGTTTTATCTTTTTATCTGGTTTGTCTTGGTTGTTTGATGTTGACTTCTTTTCTTGGTATGTTTTTAATATTGTTTATTTCATATTTGTCGTGTCTCCTGTTTGTTGGTTATTTTGTTCACTTATTGTGACAAAAAGGGGGAGATTTATGACTCTAATTACTAACAATCGTCTTCTTGTTGTTAGGTTATTTTTGGGTTGTGTTTCAGGTATGCTACACGTATGGGGGAGTGAACGTGTTGATGATTTTAGGCGTTATATAGTTATGGGGGAGCTCGAGTGTCAAAAATTTTGGAGCTCATGAAGTATGGGGGAGTTGCTCGAAGGAACTTCTGTTGAATCCTTAATTGCATCGGAAATTCCTAGTTGCTTCCGTTCGGTCTCGGATGGTTAAAGCATCTTGCTAAAGCTGGATATGTGTTTCTATCTTGAGTGCTTTTGTAGGCATGTTTTATAAATGCCATGGTTTGGGCTTGTAAGCACGTTTTATAAGTGCTATTAGAGTCATAGGTTTTTGTCACAAAATCAATGTCAAAGGGGGAGATTGAAACTGGCACGAAGTGGTTTGACATCAATTTTGTGACAAAGTGTCTTTGGTTATCTCGCCTTGAGTTCATTGTTAGGAAAATCAAGATGTACGCATGGTCGTCTCGTGTCCTTCGTGTCTCTTGGTTCTGTCTAGGAAAAGTTATTGGGTACTGGACGTACGTACCTAGTTAGGACGTACGTACGTTCACTGAGGCAGCAAACATCTTTTGGTCAGGACGTACGTACGCAGTTAGGACGTTCGTACGTCCAAGCAGGCAGCAAACTTTTACCGTGTGGGGACGTACGAACGTTGATTCGACGTACGTACGTCCAATATGGATTTTCAGTATTTCAGCCCATTTTCCTTGGTTTCCAACCCTAAGTATAAATAGGGTTTCTCTTCCAAAGAACAAGTCAGTTCTTTGGACGTCCATTCTTCTTCTAGTTCATGTGTTTTGGTTTAGGTTTTGGTATTGAAAGTGTTTGTGGCTATTGAACTCAATTCCCTTTCTTCCCCCTTCTCTCAATTCATAACTTTGTGATCTTCAAGAGTTATTGTGAATTCGGCTTCGAGTCTTCTTGTGTGTTCATCAAGAAGTCGAGTGTCTTGTGCGTACATCAAGGTGCTCTGGTGAAGTCAAGGTGTTAGAGATAACCAGGAGTATCAACTCGCAGTGAGTGCAGGTAGTTGATAGGTTTGTACATCTCTTTTCATCTAGTGGATTATTTTGTTGTCGCGAGGACAACCGTGGACGTTTCCCTATTTGGGTTTTACCACGTTAAAAAAACTCTGTGTGTTATTTATTTTTTGCGTATTGTTTGATTGCTTGTTTGAATTTACAATTGTTATACTAGCACTATTTGTAGTTTTTCATTTATGTCCGTCCGTTTGGTCGGTATTTCTTCGGTTTTCGATCTGAACTTGGAAATGGACGAAACTCACTTGTTTTGGAATCTAAAACCTCAAGATCGACAAGGCTTAGCCTGGAAGTTTTAAGGCCAACATAGAACATTTGGACCATGGGAATGAAATTTTGTCCGGACATTCGGCTTGGTATGTACTCCATTTTTGTTCCGAACTTGTAAGTAGACGAAAAACACATGTTTTCGCGTAGAAAACGATACACCTAAGAGACTAGCCACTCAATTGCTTAACTCGGGGAGTTCTAAGGCCAAAAAACAACGTTCCGTCCGTAAAAACGAGGTTTATGTCCGTCCGTTCGGTTGGTATGTACTCGGTTTTCGGTCCAAACTTGGAAATAGACGAAACTCACTTGTTTTGGAAATGGACGAAACTCACTTGTTTTGGGATCTTCAACCACAAGATCGACAAGGCTTAGCCGGGACGTTTAAAGGCCAATATAGAACATTTGGACATTGGGAACGAAAATTTGTCCGGACATTCGGCTTGGTATGTACTCCATTTTTTTTCCGAACTTATAGGTGGACGAAACTCACTTGTTTTGGAATAAAAAAACCTCAAGATCGACAAGGCTTAACCGGGATGTTTTAAGGCCAACATAGAACATTTGGACCATGGGAACGAAGTTTTGTCCGGACATTCACCTTGGTATGTACTCCATTTTTGTTCCGAACTTGTAAGTAGACGAAAAACACATGTTTTCGTATAGAAAACGATACACCTAAGAGACTAGCCACTCAATTGCTTAACTCGGGGAGTTCTAAGGCCAAAAAATAACGTTCTGCCCGTAAAAACGAGTTTATGTCCGTTCGTTCGGTTGGTATTTACGCGGTTTTCGGTCCGAACTTGGAAATGGACGAAACTCACTTGTTTTGGAATCTAAAACATCAAGATCGACAAGGCTTAGCCGAGACGTTTTAAGTCCAATATAGAAAATTTGGACCATGGGAACGAAATTTTGTCCGGACATTCGGCTTGGTATGTATTCCATTTTTTTTTCGAACTTATAAGTGGACGAAACACACATGTTTTCGCATAGAAAATGATACACCTAAGAGACTAGCCACTCAATTGCTTAACTCGGGGAGTTCTAAGACCAAAAAATAACGTTCCATCAATAAAAACGAGGTTTATGTCTGTCCGTTCGGTCGGTATTTCCTCGTTTTTCGGTCCAAACTTGGAAATGGACGAAACTCACTTGTTTTGGAATCTAAAACCTCAAGATCGACAAGGCTTAGCCGGGGCGTTTTAAGGCCAATATAGAACATTTGGACCATGGGAACGAAATTTTGTCCGGACATTCGGCTTGGTATGTACTCCATTTTTTTTCCGAATTTATAAGTGGACGAAACACACATGTTTTCGCATAGAAAATGATACACCTAAGAGACTAGCCACTCAATACCTTAACTTGGATTGTTCTAAGGCGAAAGAAAAACGTTTCGTCCGTAAAAACGAGGTTTATGTCCGTCCGTTCGGTCGGTATTTCCTCGGTTTTCGGTCCAAACTTGGAAATGGACGAAACTCACTTGTTTTCGAATCGAAAACCTCAAGATCGACAAGGCTTAACCGGGACGTTTTAAGGCCAACATAGAACATTTGGACCATGGGAACGAAGTTATGTCCGGACATTCGGCTTTGTATGTACTCCATTTTTGTTCCGAACTTATAAGTGGACGAAACACACATGTTTTCGCGTAGAAAACGATACATCTAAGAGACTAGCCACTCAATTGCTTAACTCGGGGCGTTTTAAGACAAAAAAAACAACGTTCCGTCCGTAAAAATGAGGTTTATGTCCGTCCGTTCGGTCGGAATTTCCTCGGTTTTTTGTCCAAACTTGGAAATGGACGAAACTCACTTGTTTTGGAATCGAAAACCTCAAGATCGACAAGGCTTAACTAGGACGTTTTAAGGCCAGCATAGAACATTTGGACCATGGGAACGAAGTTTTGTCCGGACATTCGGCATTGTATGTACTCCATTTTTGTTCCGAACTTATAAGTGGACGAAACACACATGTTTTCGCGTAGAAAACGATACACCTAAGAGACTAGCCACTGAATTGCTTAACTCGGGGCGTTCTAAGGCGAAAAAACAATGTTCCGTCCGTAAAAACAAGGTTTATGTCCGTCCGTTTGGTCGGTATTTCTTCGGTTTTCGATCCGAACTTGGAAATGGACGAAACTCACTTGTTTTGGAATCTAAAACCTCAAGATCGACAAGGCTTAGCCGGGACGTTTTAAGGCCAATATAGAACATTTGGACCATGGGAACAAAATTTTGTCCGGACATTCGGCTTTGTATGTACTCCATTTTTGTTCCGAATTTATAAGTGGACGAAACACACATGTTCTCGAATAGAAAATGATACACCTAAGAGACTAGCCACTCAATACCTTAACTCGGGTTGTTCTAAGGCAAAATAACAACATTCCGTCCGTAAAAATGAGGTTTATGTACGTCCGTTCAGTCGGTATTTCCACCGTTTTTGGTCCAAACTTGGAAATGGACGAAACTCACTTCTTTTGGAATCGAAAACCTCAAGATCGACAAGGGTTAACCGGGACGTTTTAAGGCCAACATAGAACATTTGGACCATGGGAACGAAGTTTTGTCCGGACATTCGGCTTTGTATGTACTCCATTTTTGTTCCGAACTTATAAGTGGACGAAACACACATGTTCTCGCATAGAAAATGATACACCTAAGAGACTAGCCACTCAATAGCTTAACTCGGGTTGTTCTAAGGCGAAATAACAACGTTCCGTCCGTAAAAAGGAGGTTTATGTCAGTCCGTTCGTTCGGTATTTCCTCGGTTTTCGGTCCAAACTTGGAAATGGACGAAACTCACTTCTTTTGGAATCGAAAACCTCAAGATCGACAAGGGTTAACCGGGACGTTTAAGGCCAACATAGAACATTTGGACCATGGGAACGAAGTTTTGTCCGGACATTCGGCTTTGTATGTACTCCATTTCTGTTCCGAACTTATAAGTGGACGAAACACACATGTTCTCGCATAGAAAATGATACACCTAAGAGACTAGCCACTCAATACCTTAACTCGGGTTGTTCTAAGGCGAAATAACAACGTTCCGTCCGTAAAAACGAGGTTTATGTCCGTCCGTTCGGTTGGTATGTACTCGGTTTTCGGTCCGAACTTGGAAATGGACGAAACTCACTTGTTTTGGAATCTAAAACCTCAAGATTAACAAGGATTAGCCGGGGCGTTTTAAGGCCAATATAGAACATTTGGACCATGGGAACGAAATTTTGTCCAGACATTCGGCTTGGTATGTACTCCATTTTTTTTTCCGAATTTATAAGTGGACAAAACACACATGTTTTCGCATAGAAAATGATACACCTAAGAGACTAGCCACTCAATACCTTAACTTGGGTTGTTCTAAGGCGAAAGAAAAACGTTTCGTCCGTAAAAACGAGGTTTATGTCCGTCCGTTCGGTCGGTATTTCCTCAGTTTTCGGTCCAAACTTGGAAATGGACGAAACTCACTTGTTTTCGAATCAAAAACCTCAAGATCGACAAGGCTTAACCGGGATGTTTTAAGGCCAACATAGAACATTTGGACCATGGGAACGAAGTTATGTCCGGACATTCGGCTTTGTATGTACTCCATTTTTGTTCCGAACTTATAAGTGGACGAAACACACATGTTTTCGCGTAGAAAACGATACACCTAAGAGACTAGCCACTCAATTGCTTAACTCGGGGCGTTCTATTACAAAAAAAACAACGTTCCGTCCGTAAAAATGAGGTTTATGTCCGTCCGTTCGGTCGGAATTTCCTCGGTTTTTGGTCCAAACTTGGAAATGGACGAAACTCACTTGTTTTGGAATCGAAAACCTCAAGATCGACAAGGCTTAACCGGGACGTTTTAAGGCCAACATAGAACATTTGGACCATGGGAACGAAGTTTTGTCCGGACATTCGGCTTTGTATGTACTCCATTTTTGTTCTGAACTTATAAGTGGACGAAACACACATGTTTTCGCGTAGAAAACGATACACCTAAGAGACTAGCCACTGAATTGCTTAACTCGGGGCGTTCTAAGGCGAAAAAACAACGTTCCGTCCGTAAAAATAGGGTTTATGTCCGTCCGTTTGGTCGGTATTTCTTCGGTTTTCGATCCGAACTTGGAAATGGACGAAACTCACTTGTTTTGGAATCTAAAACCTCAAGATCGACAAGGCTTAGCCGGGACGTTTTAAGGCCAATATAGAACATTTAGACCATGGGAACAAAATTTTGTCCGGACATTCGGCTTTGTATGTACTCCATTTTTGTTCCAAATTTATAAGTGGACGAAACACACATGTTCTCGCATAGAAAATGATACACCTAAGAGACTAGCCACTCAATATCTTAACTCGGGTTGTTCTAAGGCAAAATAAAAACGTTCCGTCCGTAAAAATGAGGTTTATGTCCGTCCGTTCGGTCGGTATTTCCTCGGTTTTTGGTCCAAACTTGGAAATGGACGAAACTCACTTCTTTTGGAATCGAAAACCTCAAAATCGACAAGGGTTAACCGGGACGTTTTAAGGCCAACATAGAACATTTGGACCATTTGAACGAAGTTTTGTCCGAACATTCGGCTTTGTATGTACTCCATTTTTGTTCCGAACTTATAAGTGGACGAAACACACATGTTCTCGCATAGAAAATGATACACCTAAGAGACTAGCCACTCAATACCTTAACTCGGGTTGTTCTAAGACGAAATAACAACGTTCCGTCCGTAAAAATGAGGTTTATGTCAGTCCTTTCGTTCGGTATTTCCTCGGTTTTCGGTCCAAACTTGGAAATGGACGAAACTCGCTTCTTTTGGAATCGAAAACCTCAAGATCGACAAGGGTTAACCGGGACGTTTAAGGCCAACATAGAACATTTGGACCATGGGAACGAAGTTTTGTCCGGACATTCGGCTTTGTATGTACTCCATTTTTGTTCCGAACTTATAAGTGGACGAAACACACATGTTCTCGCATAGAAAATGATACACCTAAGAGACTAGCCACTCAATACCTTAACTCGGGTTGTTCTAAGGCAAAATAAAAACGTTCCGTCCGTAAAAACGAGGTTTATGTCCGTCCGTTCGGTTGGTATGTACTCGGTTTTCGGTCCGAACTTGGAAATGGACGAAACTCACTTGTTTTGGAATCGAAAACCTCAAGATTGACAAGGATTAGCCGGGACGTTTTAAGGCCAATATAGAACATTTGGACCATGGGAACGAAATTTTGTCCAGACATTCGGCTTGGTATGTACTCCATTTTTTTTTCCGAATTTATAAGTGGACAAAACACACATGTTTTCGCATAGAAAATGATACACCTAAGAGACTAGCCACTCAATACCTTAACTTGGGTTGTTCTAAGGTGAAAGAAAAACGTTTCGTCCGTAAAAACGAGGTTTATGTCCGTCCGTTCGGTCGGTATTTCCTCAGTTTTCGGTCCAAACTTGGAAATGGACGAAACTCACTTGTTTTTGAATTGAAAACCTCAAGATCGACAAGGCTTAACCGGGATGTTTTAAGGCCAACATAGAACATTTGGACCATGGGAACGAAGTTATGTCCGAACATTCGGCTTTGTATGTACTCCATTTTTGTTCCGTACTTATAAGTGGACGAAACACACATGTTTTCGCGTAGAAAACGATACACCTAAGAGACTAGCCACTCAATTGCTTAACTCGGGGCGTTCTATTACAAAAAAAACAACGTTCCGTCCGTAAAAATGAGGTTTATGTCCGTCCGTTCGGTCGGAATTTCCTCGGTTTTTGGTCCAAACTTGGAAATGGACGAAACTCACTTGTTTTGGAATCGAAAACCTCAAGATCGACAAGGCTTAACCGGGACGTTTTAAGGCCAACATAGAACATTTGGACCATGGGAACGAAGTTTTGTCTGCACATTCGGCTTTGTATGTACTCCATTTTTGTTCTGAACTTATAAGTGGACGAAACACACATGTTTTCGCGTAGAAAACGATACACCTAAGAGACTAGCCACTGAATTGCTTAACTCGGGGCGTTCTAAGGCGAAAAAACAACGTTCCGTCCGTAAAAACAAGGTTTATGTCAGTCCGTTTGGTCTGTATTTCTTCGGTTTTCGATTCGAACTTGGAAATGGACGAAACTCACTTGTTTTGGAATCTAAAACCTCAAGATCGACAAGGCTTAGCCGGGACGTTTTAAGGCCAATATAGAACATTTGGACCATGGGAACAAAATTTGGTCCGGACATTCGGCTTTGTATGTACTCCATTTTTGTTCCAAATTTATAAGTGGACGAAACACACATGTTCTCGCATAGAAAATGATACACCTAAGAGACTAGCCACTCAATATCTTAACTCGGGTTGTTCTAAGGCAAAATAACAACGTTCCGTCCGTAAAAATGAGGTTTATGTCCGTCCGTTCGGTCGGTATTTCCTCGGTTTTTGGTCCAAACTTGGAAATGGACGAAACTCACTTCTTTTGGAATCGAAAACCTCAAGATCGACAAGGGTTAACCGGGACGTTTTAAGGCCAACATAGAACATTTGGACCATTTGAACGAAGTTTTGTCCGGACATTCGGCTTTGTATGTACTCCATTTTTGTTCCGAACTTATAAGTGGACGAAACACACATGTTCTCGCATAGAAAATGATACACCTAAGAGACTAGCCACTCAATACCTTAACTCGGGTTGTTCTAAGACGAAATAACAACGTTCCGTCCGTAAAAATGAGGTTTATGTCCGTCCGTTTGGTCGGTCTTTCCTCGGTTTTCGGTCCAAACTTGGAAATGGACGAAACTCACTTCTTTTGGAATCGAAAACCTCAAGATCGACAAGGGTTAACCGGGACGTTTAAGGCCAACATAGAACATTTGGACCATGGGAACGAAGTTTTTTCCGGACATTCGACTTTGTATGTACTCCATTTTTGTTTCGAACTTATAAGTGGACGAAACACACATGTTTTCGCATAGAAAACGATACACCTAAGAGACTAGTGAAAAACTACAAATAGTGCTAATATAACAATTGAATATTCAAACAAACAATCAGATAATATGCAGAAAGTAAATTACACACAGGAATTTTTACGTGGTAAAACCCGAAAAGGGAAACGTCCACGGTTGTCCTCGCGACAACAAATAATCCACTAGATGAAAAGAGATGTACAAACCTATCAACTACCTGCACTCACTGCGAGTTGATACTCCTGGTTATCTCTAACACTTTGACTTCACCAGAGCACCTTGATGTACGCACAAGACACTCGACTTCTTGATGAACACACAAGAAGACTCGAAGCCGAATTCACAATAACTCTTGAAGATCACAAAGTTATGAATTGAGAGAAGGGGGAAGAAAGGGAATTGAGTTCAATAGCCAAACACACTTTTGATACCAAAACCTAAACCAAAACTCAAGAACCAGAAGAACAATGGACGGCCAAAGAACTGACTTGTCCTTTGGAATAGAAACCCTATTTATACTTAGGGTTGGAAAACAAGGAAAATGGGCCGAAATAGTGCAAACCGACTTTGGACGTTCGGACGTCGATATGACGTTCGAACGTCGCCACACAAAAATAAGCCTGCTGCCGACCATGACGTACGAACGCTCTAACTCGGTACGTACGTCTCCACACGAAACAAGTCTGCTGCCTACCATGACGTACGTACGCCCTAACTTGGTACGTACGTCCTAACTAGGTACGTACGTCCTAACACCAAATCTTCACTCTGACACATGAACGCGAGAACACAGACTCGGGACGATGTGCGTACAACTTGGTTTTCCTAACAATGAACTCAAGGCGAGATAACCATGGACACTTTGTCACAAAATTGATGTCAAACCACTTCGTGCCGGTTTCAATCTCCCCCTTTGACATTGATTTTGTGACAAAAACCTATGACTCTAATAGCACTTATAAAACGTGCTTACAAGCCCAAACCATGGCATTTATAAAACATGCCTACAAAATCACTCAAGATACAAACACATAACAAGTCACTAATTCTTGTTATCCAGCTTTAGCAAGATGCTTTAACCATCAGAGACCGAGCAGAAGCAATTAGGAATTTCCGAAGCAATCAAGGATTCAACAGAAGTTCCTTCGAGCAACTCCCCCATACTTCATGAGCTCCAAAATTTTGACACACGAGCTCCCCCATAACTGTATAACTCCTAAAATCATCAACACGTCCACTCCCCTATACATAGAGCATACCTGAAACATGACCCAAGAATACCCTAACAACAAAGAGACAATTGTTAGTAATTAGAGTCATAAACCTCCCCCTTTTTGTCACAACAAGTGAACAAAATAACCAACCAACAAGAGAAACGATAAACAACAATAAAAACAATTAACAAATATAAACAACAATCAACACAAAATAGTGAAGACAAAACAGATAAAAAAAGAAAAGAGGGGGTACGATATGAATGTAACAGTCGTGCCTAAACTTGTAAACATAACGGTTTAAAAGTCGTGAATGGGCCGAAACTGTTTCAGAAACGTACGTACGTTCTGGAGACGTTCGTACGTCGGGACCCAAAAAAAAACCTACTGCCTGAACACACGTTCGTACGTTCAATTAACGTTCGTACGTTGGAAAAGATCTGCCCTCCCAAACGTTCGAACGTCATGACAGCGTTCGTCCAAATTTTTTTTTTTTTTTTTTTTTTTTATTATAAAAAAAAACTGAAGGACCAACCTAAGAACCAGAAAACAACTCCAAAAACAACCCAAAAACAAATATTGAGAAACATCACAAAGAACCATATCTATGTATTGTAAGGATTCCAAGTAGAGCAGAATATAATTTAAACAAACCTCAACCACAAGGAAATGCAAAATCGAAGAACTACATCATACACCAAGCCAGGGTAGTTACTAGAATAATACAAACATGCAGAAGAACCTGATAGACCTATACCAACCTCCGGAAACAAACTAAAAAAAATGATCATTGAATATATTGAAAGTCTCTTGCAACTTAGACCAATGTGATCATTGAACCAGATCACAACAAAGCTAAGGAAACACAAAACATTGTTTTTCTTCATGTCTTTCAACTAGACAAGTGTGAAAGACACTAATCATCATTTTTTTTTTTTTTTTTGTTTTTTTAAAAAAAAAAATTTGAAACAAATGCCATTCCCGTGTGGGAGTATATAATACCTCCATCTTTTACCAGAACACGAGGGTAGGGTGTAGCCTACATCTTTTCGGCAAAACAACACTCAAGAAGTGCAATACCATGGTAACGTGCAACACAAGAACTAATATCTCCTGAGTGCATCCGTCAGAGCATGACCCTCACAGCCCCAACGGGTTCTTAGCCAAATGAGTATGCTTTCAAGACATTCAAATGGCTGGGGATTTTATGAGTCATTGACCACTTACAAGAGGTAAAAAAAATATGAAAGAAGACGATGATCATGAAAGGAAACCATAGAAGACTGGAGATATACAGGTATGCAAAACGACAACCCAACTACATGGAAATGCATCATGTAAGAAACTACCAAGACAAAGAGAGTATGATGTAACCCTACACCTATGCATGACACAAAAACAGTTGAGGACGCCAAACTAGAAACATCAATAACATGGAATCCACACAATAGTGAAAGTAGTATGTCCTCAATACCAACAACAATAATAATTAACAAAAAATAACCGAACCTAAACATCCTAACCACAGACAGTTCCAATGAACAAATTAGGTATATAGATGCGGAAGGGGTGTAGTGACAATGAAACAGTTATCAGATGAACGACTACCAGTTAACAAAAAGACATGATTGGAATCAAAAACATCACACTTATTGTCCTCAAACACAACCTTAAACTTAGCATCACATAACTGACTAATACTCAATAGATTGAACTTAAGACCCTTAACAAAAAGAAGCTCATGACTATTGAGCGATCCAACCTCAGAAAAATTACCTTTACCTTCAACTGATTAAGAAGAAACCAACAACCCAACCATAATGACAAGAACAGACATAACCAGTGATACAAGAACAGAGAGAAAAAGAAAGTAACAAAATAATTAGGGAAGAGTTACAACCCCAATAGACTTACGCAAGGAATGGAAGCGGGCTGCATCAAGAGGTTTTGTAAGAATATCTAGCTGATGTTCAGTAGGAATAAACTCCATTACTATATCACCCTTTTCGACCGCCTCACGAAGGAAATGGTGACGAATGTCAATATGCTTTGTGCGTGAGTGTTGAACAGGATTCTTGGAAATGCTAATGGTACTGGTGTTATCACAGAACAGGTCCATCGCCTGCTGTTGAATGCCATAATCCCTAAGCATCTGACGCATCCACAGAAGTTGTGTACATGCACTAGCTGCAGCTATATACTCGGCCTCACAGGAAGAGATGGATACAGATGATTGTTTCTTGCTATGCCAGGAAACAAGATTATTCCCAACATAGAAACAGCCACCACTGGTACTATGACGATCATCAAGATTACCACCCCAATCAGCATCACAATAACCTGCCACAACACTATTTGTATCTCTGGTGAACCATAACCCGTAGTCAAGTGTGCTAGCAACATACCGAATAATACGCTTAACAGCAGTGAGATGAGATTCTTTAGGGTTAGCCTGAAATCTTGCACATACCCCAACACTATAAGAAATATCTGGACGACTAGCAGTGAGATACAAAAGACTACCAATCATACTCCGATATTCACGAATATCAACAGACTTACCCATAACATCCTTACCAAGACGTACCCTCTCACCCATGGGAGTATCTTGACCACTGGAAGTGCTGAGACCGAACTTTTTAACCAGTTCTTTAGCATACTTTGTTTGAGAGATGAAAGCTCCATGATCAAACTGTTTGACCTGCAAGCCAAGAAAGAAATTTAGTTCTCCCATTAAACTCATTTCAAATTCAGAACTCATTAACTGAGAAAAAGATTCAGAAAGACTTGGGCACGTCGATCCAAACACTATATCATCCACATAGACTTGGGCGAGAAGAACATCATTATTTTTTCTTAGTATAAACAGAGTCCGATCAACACTGCCACGAACAAATCCTTTTCCTAGTAAGAAGGAAGTCAGACGTTCATACCAAGCTCGAGGAGCCTGTTTTAACCCATACAGTGCTTTTTGCAATTTGAAGACATGATTCGGAAAAGTGTGATCCACAAACCCTTTAGGTTGTTCAACATAGACCTCCTCATTGAGAATACCGTTGAGAAATGCACTTTTGACATCCATTTGATACAACTTGAAATTCAAGTGGCATGCCATAGCAAGAAGAAGCCTGACAGATTCCAACCTAGCCACAGGAGCAAATGTCTCTCCATAGTCAATACCTTCAATCTGACTATAGCCCTGAGCTACGAGCCTTGCCTTGTTGCGCACAATCTGCCCGAACTCATCCAATTTGTTTTTAAAGATCCACTTGGTGCCAACCACATTAGTGTGAGTAGGTCTAGGAATTAACGTCCAGACATCACTACGCTTAAACTGACCGAGTTCTTCCTGCATAGCAACTAGCCAATCATCATCAGTAAGAGCATCAGTAACATTTTTAGGTTCAAGAGAAGAGAGATAACAAACATAATGAACGCAATTTGTCTCCTTGGCCCTCCGACGAGTCAGAAGCTGATCATTAATATCCCCAATGATATCTCCTAAGAAGTGATGTTGTTTAACACGAGGTGAAGCTTGATTAAACACCCCTTCAGGTTCAGTAGGGACAGTGGAGAGATCTGGAGACACATCAATCACATCTGGTGATTGAACTACATCATCCGGTGTGAGCACAGCACCGGTCCTACTAGGCAAGTCCTCTGCAGCACCAGAAGGTTTAGTACCATCATTGCCATTATCAGGTGATGATAACGATATGGAAGACATGTCAGCCGAGTCTGACACGGGTGAGAAAACTGTGACATCCTGTGTACCAGTGGAAACAGAAGAGTCAGATGTAATAGTGTCATCAACAACAACATTAAAGGATTCCATGACCTTGCGAGTGGTGTAGTTAAATACTCGAAAGGCCCTACTGTTAGAGGAATAACCAAGTAAAAGAGCTACATCACCTCGACTATCAAACTTGGACAGACTTTGTCTGTCCTTGCACACATAGCAAACACTACCAAAAACTCGCATATATTTGAGATTCGGCTTCTTACCATACCATAGCTCATAAGCAGTTTGTGTAGTACCAGATCTTAGATATACACGGTTCATTATGTAACAAGCAGTATGAACCGCTTCCGCCCAGAACTTGGTAGGAACATCCTTTGCATGCAACATAGCACGAGCCATCTCCTGAATAACACGATTTTTCCTTTCAGCGACTCCGTTTTGTTGCGGAATGTATGGGGCCGAAAATTCTTGCCACGTACCATTTGCAATGCAATACTCAATCACACCTGTGGCTGTGAACTCACCGCCTCTATCGCTTCTGATATGTTTAATTTGAGTATCATTCTCGTTCTGAATACGAAGACATATCCCCTGAAACTCAAGAAACGCATCAGATTTTTCACGCAAGAATGATACCCAGGTAAAGCGAGTGTAATCATCAACCATAACCAAGATGTATCGTTTGCCTCCTAAGCTAGGAGTACGAGTAGGACCCATCAGATCCATGTGTATGAGTTCTAAAGGAGAAGATGTGGTTATGGACTTTTTCTTGGAATGTGGACTGCGTATCTGTTTACCTAGTTGACACCCACCACACACAGTGTCCCGATTTCTTCCAAGTCTAGGAACTCCCTTGATATATTCATTCCGAGTTAGATTGTCCAGGTGTTCAAAGTTGACATGACCTAGTCGTTGATGCCACAACAGACCCTCATTTAGTTTGCTAGGTAAGCAGTTTATGCCAGACGCAACAGGCTGAATGGCATAACAATTATCCAATGTTCGTTTACCTGTCATGATACATTTACCCGAACTATCAAGCACAGTACATATATTTTTAGAAAAATTAACAGTATGGTCAGTATCACACAGTTGGCTAATACTGATCAAATTAACACGCAAACCATCAACTAACAAACAAACATCATTCGAAGATAAACCAATACCAGCGACAAATCCCTTACCAATCATAGGAGAGCTCTTACCATTCCCAAAAGTAACAGTTCCACCATCTATAGCAGTAACGGAGGAGAAAAGTTTGGCCTTACCTGACATATGTTTTGAAGCACCACTATCAAGTAACCACTCACTATCCGAGCTTGAGACATGAAGGGCAGTAATCGCCACATTTGAAACATTTCCTGCAAAGTTACAAGGAAAAGAGTAAGAGGCATATGGATAAGATGGATAAACATACGACGGCTGTGAAAACGGCTTCCATGATTGTGGAACATGAGCAGCCACAACACACTGCGAGGGCCAATGTCCAAACTGTCCGCATAGTGAGCAAGGCATTTGACGTTTTCTTCCCTGAGGCGGAGCACGCCTAAACGGTTTCCACTTACGCCGGATGCCAACCGTGTCCACAGAGTGATGAATGTCGGACTTTTTGGTAGGAGGATGGGGCAACAGTGGAGGTAATTCAGAAGATGACAACCCATTGCACTTTTCGAACGACTGAAAACGAATCAGTTCCTTTTTTACCTTGTCTAGTTCAGTGGACACAATATTACACCGAGCTTCCCATTCGACCGTGTCGTGCTCAAGAGCAGCAAGATTACCCAATAAGGCCACCTTATCAACCTGCCATGACTCAGGTTCCCTATCCAGGATTGACATAGATGAGGAACTAGAAGATAGTAAGTCAAGTCTATCCTGAAGAATACAATTTTGTGCCTCCAACCTTAGGCATTCCTTTCTGGATAACCGGTATAGGGTAGCCCAATCATTATTGTCCACCAGAATCAAATCCCTGTCACAATTACTAGAGCATTGTTTACTAGCAGTTGATTGCTCATCAGACAGTCGAGCAACAACCGAGACATGTGTCTTACTAGAGTAATCCATAGCACTATTGATCGTTAGCGTGAGCCTTTACGCTCCTTAACCAGCCCCCAGCGACTGATACCAATTGAAAAACTACAAATAGTGCTAATATAACAATTGAATATTCAAACAAACAATCAGATAATATGCAGAAAGTAAATAACACACAGGAATTTTTACGTGGTAAAACCCGAAAAGGGAAACGTCCACGGTTGTCCTCGCGACAACAAATAATCCACTAGATGAAAAGAGATGTACAAACCTATCAACTACCTGCACTCACTGCGAGTTGATACTCCTGGTTATCTCTAACACCTTGACTTCACCAGAGCACCTTGATGTACGCACAAGACACTCGACTTCTTGATGAACACACAAGAAGACTCGAAGCCGAATTCACAATAACTCTTGAAGATCACAAAGTTATGAATTGAGAGAAGGGGGAAGAAAGGGAATTGAGTTCAATAGCCAAACACACTTTTGATACCAAAACCTAAACCAAAACTCAAGAACCAGAAGAACAATGGACGGCCAAAGAACTGATTTGTCCTTTGGAATAGAAACCCTATTTATACTTAGGGTTGGAAAACAAGGAAAATGGGCCGAAATAGTGCAAACCGACTTTGGACGTTCGGACGTCGATATGACGTTCGAACGTCGCCACACAAAAATAAGCCTGCTGCCGACCATGACGTACGAACGCTCTAACTCGGTACGTACGTCTCCACACGAAACAAGTCTGCTGCCTACCATGACGTACGTACGCCCTAACTTGGTACGTACGTCCTGACCAAAACAAGTCTGCTGCCTACCATGACGTACGTACGTCCTAACTAGGTACGTACGTCCTAACACCAAATCTTCACTCTGACACATGAACGCGAGAACACAGACTCGGGACTATGTGCGTACAACTTGGTTTTCCTAACAATGAACTCAAGGCGAGATAACCATGGACACTTTGTCACAAAATTGATGTCAAACCACTTCGTGCCGGTTTCAATCTCCCCCTTTGACATTGATTTTGTGACAAAAACCTATGACTCTAATAGCACTTATAAAACGTGCTTACAAGCCCAAACCATGGCATTTATAAAACATGCCTACAAAATCACTCAAGATAGAAACACATAACAAGTCACTAATTCTTGTTATCCAGCTTTAGCAAGATGCTTTAACCATCAGAGACCGAACGGAAGCAATTAGGAATTTCCGAAGCAATCAAGGATTCAACAGAAGTTCCTTCGAGCAACTCCCCCATACTTCATGAGCTCCAAAATTTTGACACACGAGCTCCCCCATAACTGTATAACTCCTAAAATCATCAACACGTCCACTCCCACATACATAGAGCATACCTGAAACATGACCCAAGAATACCCTAACAACAAAGAGACAATTGTTCGTAATTAGAGTCATAAACCTCCCCCTTTTTGTCACAACAAGTGAACAAAATAACCAACCAAAAAGAGAAACGATAAACAACAATAAAAACAATTAACAAATATAAACAACAATCAACACAAAATAGTGAAGACAAAACAGATAAAAAAAGAAAAGAAGGGGTACGATATGAATGTAACAGTCGTGCCTAAACTTGTAAACATAACGGTTTAAAAGTCGTGAATGGGCCGAAACTGTTTCAGAAACGTACGTACGTTCTGGAGACGTTCGTACGTCGGGACCCAAAAAAAAAAACTACTGCTTGAACACACGTTCGTACGTTCAATTAACGTTCGTACGTTGGAAAAGATCTGCCCTCCCAAACGTTCGAACGTTCAATTAACGTTCGTACGTTCAATTAACGTTCGTACGTTGGAAAAGATCTGCCCTCCCAAACGTTCGAACGTCATGACAGCGTTCGTCCAAAATTTTTTTTTTTTTTTTTTTTTTTTATTATAAAAAAAAACTGAAGGACCAACCTAAGAACCAGAAAACAACTCCAGAAAACAACTCCAAAAACACACATGCTTTCGCGTAGAAAACGATACACCTAAGAGACTAGCCACTCAATTGCTTAACTCGGGTTGTTCTAAGCGAAAAAAAAAGTTTCGTCCGTAAAAACGAGGTTTATGTCCGTCCGTTCGGTCGGTATTTCCTCGGTTTTCGGTCCAAACTTGAAAATGGACGAAACTCACTTGTTTTCGAATCGAAAACCTCAAGATCAACAAGGCTTAACCGGGACGTTTTAAGGCCAACATAGAACATTTGGACCATGGGAACAAAGTTTTGTCCGGACATTCGGCTTTGTATGTACTCCATTTTTGTTCTGAACTTATAAGTGGACGAAACACACATGTTTTTGCGTAGAAAAGGATACACCTAAGAGACTAGCCACTGAATTGCTTAACTCGGGGCGTTCTAAGGCGAAAAAACAACGTTCCGTCCGTAAAAATAATGTTTATGTCCATCCGTTTGGTCGGTATTTCTTCGGTTTTCGATCCGAACTTGGAAATGGACGAAACTCACTTGTTTTGGAATCTAAAACCTCAAGATCGACAAGGCTTAGCCGGGACGTTTTAAGGAAAATATAGAACATTTGGACCATGGGAATGAAATTTTGTCCGGACATTCGGCTTGGTATGTACTCCATTTTTGTTCCGAACTTGTAAGTAGACGAAAAACACATGTTTTCGCATAGAAAACGATACACCTAAGAGACTAGCCACTCAATTGCTTAACTCGGGTTGTTCTAAGGCGAAAAAAAAATGTTTCATCCATAAAACCGAGGTTTATGTTCGTCCGTTCGGTCGGTATTTCCTCGGTTTTCGGTCCAAACTTGGAAATGGACGAAACTCACTTGTTTTCGAATCGAAAACCTCAAGATCGACAAGGCTTAACCGGGACGTTTTAAGGCCAACATAGAACATTTGGACCATGGGAACGAAGTTATGTACGGATATTCGGCTTTGTATGTACTCCATTTTTGTTCCGAACTTATAAGTGGACGAAACAAATATGTTTTCGCGTAGAAAACGATATACCTAAGAGACTAGCCACTCAATTGCTTAACTCGGGGCGTTCTAAGACAAAAAAAAACAACGTTCCGTCCGTAAAAATGAGGTTTATGTCCGTCCGTTCGGTTGGAATTTCCTCGGTTTTTGGTCCAAACTTGGAAATGGACGAAACTCACTTGTTTTGGAATCGAAAACCTCAAGATCGACAAGGCTTAACCGGGATGTTTAAAGGCCAACATAGAACATTTCTACCGTGGGAACGAAGTTTTGTCCGGACATTCGGCTTTGTATGTACTCCATTTTTGTTCCGAACTTATAAGTGGACGAAACACACAAGTTTTCGCATAGAAAAGGATACACCTAAGAGACTAGCCACTCAATTGCTTAACTCGGGGCGTTCTAAGGCAATAAAACAATGTTCCGTCTGTAAAAACAAGGTTTATGTCCGTCCGTTTGGTCGGTATTTCTTCAGTTTTCGGTCCGAACTTGGAAATGGACAAAACTCACTTGTTTTGTGAGAAACTACAAATAGTGCTAGTATAACAAATGTGAATTCAAGCAAGCAAATAGTGCTAGTATAACAAATGTGAATTCAAGCAAGCAAACAAACAAATGTGAATTCAAACAAGCAAACAAACAATACGCGGAAAGTAAATAACACACAGAAGTTTTTTAACGTGGTAAAACCCAAACTGGGAAACGTCCACGGTTGTCCTCGCGACAACAAAATAATCCACTAGATGAAAAGAGATGTACAAACCTATCAACTACCTGCACTCACTGCGAGTTGATACTCCTGGTTATCTCTAACACCTTGACTTCACCAGAGCACCTTGATGTACGCACAAGACACTCGACTTCTTGATGAACACACAAGAAGACTCGAAGCCGAATTCACAATAACTCTTCAAGATCACAAAGATATGAATTGGGAAAAGGGGGAAGAAAGGGAATTGAGTTCAATAGCCACAAACAAATTTACTATCACAAACCTAACCAAAACACATGAACAAGAAGAAGGTTGGACGGCCAAAGAACTGTCTTGTTCTGTAGAAGAGAAACCCTATTTATACTTAGGGTTGAAAACCTAGGAAAATGGGCCGAAACTGTGCAAACCGACTTTGGACGTTCGTACGTCGATATGACGTTCGAACGTCGCCACACAAAAATAAGCCTGCTGCCTAACATGACGTACGAACACTCTAAACCGGTACGTACGTCTCCATACGAAAACACGTCTGCTGACAACCTGGACGTACGAACGTCCTAACTGAGTACGTACGTCCTGACCAAAAGAAGTTCTCTGCTTCAGTGAACGTACGTACGTCCTAACTCGGTACGTACGTCCAGAACCCAGTAACTTTCCCTAGACAGACCTAAGAGACACAAGGACATGAGACGACCATGCGTACATCTTGGTTTTCCTAACAATGAATTCAAGGCGAGATAACCAAAGACACTTTGTCACAAAATTGATGTCAAACCACTTCGTGCCGGTTTCATTTTGGAATCTAAAACCTTAAGATCGACAAGGCTTAGCCGGGACATTTTAAGGCCAATATAGAACATTTGGACCATGGGAACGAAATTTTGTCCGGACATTCGGCTTGGTGTGTACTCCATTTTTGTTCTGAACTTGTAGGTGGACGAAACTCACTTGTTTTGGAATAAAAAAACCTCAAGATCGACAAGGCTTAACCGGGATGTTTTAAGGCCAACATAGAACATTTGGACCATGGGAACGAAGGTTTGTCCGGACATTCAGCTTGGTATGTATTCCATTTTTGTTCCGAACTTGTAAGTAGACGAAAAACACATGTTTTCGCATAGAAAACGATACACCTAAGAGACTAGCCAATCAATTGCTTAACTCGGGGAGTTCTAAGGCCAAAAAATAACGTTCTGCCCGTAAAAACGAGGTTTATGTCCGTTCGTTCGGTTGGTATTTACTCGGTTTTCGGTCCGAACTTGGAAATGGACGAAACTCACTTGTTTTGGAATCTAAAACATCAAGATCGACAAGGCTTACCCGAGACGTTTTAAGGCCAATATAGAAAATTTGGACCATGGGAACGAAATTTTGTCCGGACATTCGGCTTGGTATGTATTCCAAATTTTTTTCGTACTTATAAGTGGACGAAACACACATGTTTTCGCATAGAAAATGATACACCTAAGAGACTAGCCACTCAATTGCTTAACTCGGGGAGTTCTAAGGCCAAAAAATAACGTTCCATCAATAAAAACGAGGTTTATGTCCGTCCGTTCGGTCGGTATTTCCTCGTTTTTCGGTCCAAACTTGGAAATGGACGAAACTCACTTGTTTTGGAATTGAAAACCTCAAGATTGGCAAGGCTTAACCGGGACGCTTTAAAGCCAACATAGAACATTTGGACCATGGGAACGAAGTTTTGTCCGGACATTCGGCTTTGTATGTAGTCCATTTTTGTTCCGAACTCATAGGTGGACGAAACACACATGTTTTCGCGTAGAAAACGATACACCTAAGAGACTAGCCACTCAATTGCTTAACTCGGGGCATTCTAAGGCGAAAAAACAATGTTCCGTCCGTAAAAACAAGGTTTATGTTCGTCCGTTCGGTTGGTATTTACTTGGTTTTCGGTCCGAACTTGGAAATGGACGAAACTCACTTGTTTTGGAATCTAAAACATCAAGATCGACAAGGCTTAGCCCGTACGTTTTAACGCCAATATAGAACATTTGGACCATGGGAACGAAATTTTGTCGTGACATTCGGTAAGGTATGTACTTCATTTTTTTTCCGAACTTATAATTGGACGAAACACACATGTTTTCGCATAGAAAATGATACACCTAAGAGACTAGCCACTCAATACCTTAACTCGGGTTGTTCTAAGGCGAAAAAACAATGTTCCGTCCGTTAAAACGAGGTTTATGTCCGTCCGTTCGGTCGGTATTTCTTCGGTTTTCGGTCCGAACTTGGAAATGGACGAAACTCAATTGTTTTGGAATCTAAAACCTCAAGATCGACAAGGCTTAGCCGGGACATTTTAAGGCCAATATAGAACATTTGGACCATGGGAACGAAATTTTGTTCGGACATTTGGCTTAGTATGTACTCCATTTTTGTTCCGAACTTGTAAGTAGACAAAAAACACATGTTTTCGCATAGAAAACGATACACCTAAGAGACTAGCCACTCAATTTCTTAACTCGGGGAGTTCTAAGGCGAAAAAACAACGTTCCGTCCGGAAAAACGAGGTTTATGTCCGTCCGCTCGGTCGGTATTTCTTCGGTTTTTGGTCCAAACTTGGAAATGGACGAAACTCACTTGTTTTGGAATCGAAAACCTCAAGATTGACAAGGCTTAACCGGGACGTTTTAAGGCAAACATAGAACATTTCGACCATGGGAACGAAGTTTTGTCCGGACATTCGGCTTTGTATGTACTCCATTTTTGTTCTGAACTTATAAGTGGACGAAACACACATGTTTTCGCATAGAAAACGATACACCTAAGAGGCTAGCCACTCAATTGCTTAACTTGGGGCGTTCTAAGTCGAAAAAACAGCGTTCCGTCTGTAAAAACGAGGTTTATGTCCGTCGGTTCGGTCGGTATTTACTCGGATTTCGGTCCGATCTTTGAAATGGACGAAACTCACTTGTTTTGGAATCTAAAACCTCAAGTTCGACAAGGCTTAGTCGGGACGTTTTAAGGCCTATATAGAACATTTGGACCATGGGAACGAAGTTTTGTCCGGACATTCGGCTTGGTATGTACTCCATTTTTGTTCCGAACTTATAAGTGGACGAAACACACATGTTTACGCATAGAAAACGATACACCTAAGAGACTAGCCACTCAATTGTTTAACTAGAGGCATTCTAAGGCCAAAAAACAACGTTCCGTCCGTAAAAACGAGGTTTATGTCTTCCCGTTCGGTCAGTATTTACTCGGATTCCGTTTCGAACTTAGAAATAGATGAAACTTAATTGTTTTGGAATCTAAAACCTCAAGATCGACAAGGCTTAGCCGGGACGTTCTAAAGCCAATATAGAACATTTGGTCCAAGGGAACTAAGTTTTGTCTGGACATTCGGCTTGGTATGTACTCCAATTTTGTTTCAAACTTATAAGTGGATGAAACACACATGTTTTCGCATAGAAAATGATACCCCTAAGAGACTAGCCACTGCAATAGCTTAACTTGGGTTGTTCTAAGGCCAAAAAACAACGTTCCGTCCGTAAAAACAAGGTTTATGTCCGTCCGTTCGGTTGGCATTTACTCAGTTTTCGGTCCGAACTTGGAAATGGACAAAACTCACTTGTTTTGGAATCTAAAACCTCAAGATCGACAAGGCTTAGCCGGGACGTTTTAAGGCCAATATAGAACATTTGGACCATGGGAACGAAATTTTGTCCGGATATTCGGCTTAGTATGTACTCCATTTTTGTTCCGAACTTATAAGTGGATGAAACACATGTTTTCGCATAGAAAACGATACACCTAAGAGACTAGCCACTCAATTGCTTAACTCGGGGCATTCTAAGGCGAAAAAACAACGTTCCGTCTGTAAAAATGAGGTTTAAGTCCGTCCGTTCGGTCGGTATTTACTCGGTTTTCGGTCCGAACTTGGAAATAGACGAAACTCACTTGTTTTGGAATCGAAAACCTCAAGATCGACAACGCTTAGCCGAGACATTTAAGGCCAATATAGAACATTTATACCATGGGAACGAAGTTTTGTCCTGACATTCGGCTTGGTATGTACTCCATTTTTGTTCCGAACTTATAAGTGGACGAAACACACATGTTTTCGCATAAAAAATGATTCACCTAAGAGACTAGCCACTCAATTGCTTAATTCGGGGAGTTCTAAGGCCAAAAAACAACGTTCCGTCCGTAAAAACAAGGTTTATGTCCGTCCGTTCGGTTGGTATTTACTCGGTTTTCGGTCGAACTTGGAAATAGACCAAACTCACTTGTTTTGGAATCTAAAACCTCAAGATCGACAAGGCTTAGCCGGGACGTTTTAAGGCCAATATAGAACATTTGGACCATGGGAACGAAATTTTGTCCGGACATTCGGCTTGGTATGTACTCCATTTTTGTTCCGAACTTATAAGTGGACGAAACACATGTTTTCGCATAGAAAACGATACACCTAAGAGACTAGCCACTCAATTGCTTAACTCGGGGTGTTCTAAGGCGAAAAAACAACGTTCCGTCCGTAAAAATGAGGTTTATGTTCGTCCGTCCGGTCGGTATTTACTCGGTTTTCGGTTCGAACTTGCAAATGGACGAAACTCACTTGTTTTGGAATCGAAAACCTAAAGATCGACAAGGCTTAGCCGAGACGTTTTAAGGCCAATATAGAACCTTTGGACCATGGGAACGAAGTTTTGTCCTGACATTCGGCTTTGTATGTACTCCATTTTTGTTTCGAACTTATAAGTGGACGAAACACACATGTTTTCGCATAGAAAACGATACACCTCAGAGACTAGCCACTCAATTGCTTAACTCGGGGCGTTCTAAGGCAACAAAACAACGTTCCGTCCGTAAAAATGAGGTTTATATCCGTCCGTTCGGTCGGTATTTACTCGGTTTTCGGTCCGAACTTGGAAATGGACGAAACTCACTTGTTTTGGAATCGAAAACCTCAAGATTGACATAAGTCCTCTAAATTGTATATTTATCCCCCGAATAACACCTTGTTTGCATAGCACTTAGCTTATATTATTGTGTTATATTTATTGATTAGTGTTGTCTTGTCATTTGTGTAGGTTTCATGAGCCGAAATGTGAATATTATGTTAAAGCCCACCAAAAGCCAAGAGAATTAGGTTTTTCTAAAGTCCTAATTCCTCTAGAAGACCAACAGCAGCAGCTACGAATTTGACCTAACTTGGAAGACTTTGTTAGCAAGTAATATGTTTTGCATTCTCTGTAGGGTTTAGAATAGTTCATTATTGAAAGTTCAAGTTCATCCTTTGTATTGAACTCAATCTTCTTATTCTTAATATCAATCCAATCACTTTTCCTTTATGATGTTGTGTTGTTTATTTACTTATTCCATGGTGTCATTATCAAGGATGAGTAGCTAAATTCTGTTTAGGGGGGAATGGTTGAAGCACTCTAGATAATGCAAAAAGCACCATGTTTGTTCTTTTATATTATTCATTGTGATTCAATTACTTAATGTTTTTTTTATTTCAATTCTAGATAGAAGTAAACATGATTATTTATGTTTTATTGTTATCCATGTTGATTAAATACTATTGTTAGAGTACAGGGAGACCTAGCTATAATAGTTGTATTAGGTTAATTAGAGATATGTGATGGAATAGTTGAGAGCTCGAGGTGACTTTCATACACTACCAAAAAACAAGTTATTTGCCACTGCTGTAAGCAGTGGCTAAAGGCTTTTTGCTACTGTTTATGGTCGTGGCAGGGCAGTGGCTACAAGTGGGGTTGCAAATACTTTGTCACAGCCCGAGGCAGTGGCAAAAGCCCAAAATTGCCACTGCCAAGGACAGTGGCAAATAAGTATTACTTGCTACTGGCAAGGGCAGTGGCAAATAAGTGCTACTTGCTACTGCCAAAGACTGTGGCAAATAAAATTTAGGAAATAAAAAAAAATAATTATTTGAATTTACATTTTCAGTATTTCACTTGCTGATGCCAATTCCAAAAAAGAAAATGTTTGCATACATTTTACTTAATCCTCAAAATTTATGACAAAACTCCAAAATAATGGTTACAAGGATAACAAATTCTAAACTCTTACAGACCACCATAAAATCCAAAATTCTAAACTTTTACAGCCTTCAATGCACTTGACCTCTCAGCATAGTGGATGAATCCAAAATCTTTCTTGCTCTGTCCAAATTTAGCAGGCGGTAGAACAACTTTTGTGACCTCCTCGTGGCGTTGAAACAAACCTTTCAGCTTTTTAGTAGTAGCGTTGCCAGGCAGGTTTTTCACATAAAGAGCCTTCACCTGAAAAGTACAAGCAGGTAACCTAGATTTAGAATTCTGTACCTTGTTAAAATTGTTGGCAACTAGGAAAGATTGTGAGAGGCATGGGTATCATAAGAGTTAGGCATACTGGATGGAAAAAATATAGTCATCTATAATGGTTGCTTTGACAAAGGTTAGCCGGAACAATTTTAACAATGTAACTTGGCATCATTTTAATAGCAATTATACCAGCATCAAGACTGTTGGACAAGAGTGTTAGGGCCTAATCTTACAAGTTTACGAAAATATGAATCCTGAGAGATAACAGTACATTGGACAAGATTTACTATTAAACAAAAATTATTGAAAACCTCCAAACAAAATTTCTATTGTTCAGCCAAATACACTAGAGCTCATTCTTATCGTAAATAACAGACATTATAAGTAGTAAATTTAGTTTCTTAGGGATCACTGGTGCCTTACACAACCACTATAGAACTGTATATAGTATTCTGACACAAGGCCTCAATTATTAGCTAACAAGCTAAGAGCATTTTTATTTAAGATAATGATGTATGATCTGAAAATCTTATTACCAACAACAAAACCCGAAGGTTACCAACAACAAAGAAAAAAAGAGGACAAAAACCATCAACACTGCATATTATCTACAGATACTGCTCTAGCATACAGATGCATTAGTAGTTAATATAAGTTCACCAAGATCTACTTTTTTTCGTAAAACATTTACCTGTGCAAGAGCAGAAGGATCTGTTGTCATCTTAGTTTCTGCACAGCTAACTGTTGGGGTGTTTCCCTCCAGCTTAAAATGTGGCTCTGACATTTTTTGTCCACAGGCATTTTGTGGATCCTGCAAGGCAATAACACAAATTATACTTCATAAAAATACAACAATAAGATCTCTGTGTCCATGTAAAGATACATGAACACAATATACCTGGGATTTATCTCAATGGACCTCTTCATTGAGTAGCAGTTCACAAAGACAAACATAAGATTGAAAATAAACATGTTAACATCGGTCCCCATCACGTCACGGTTCTAATACTGTATTAGTATTTACCTTAAAGGCATCTTCATCTGTCCGGTCATCACCAACATATATGGGGAGCACGTCATCACTTTCACTTAATCCTGCACCAAATTTATAACACTCGGAAAGCAAAATATATCGACTTGGTATTATCTTGAAAATAAGAAAAGAAGTAGGTAAGATTCTACATGTAAGCAACAAATTAAACATAACTACTCTCCAAGGTGAATCAAGCAGAAACTCTACTGCCTTTCCCTTGTCCCAGTCAATCACGGGACGAACATCTAAAACCTTTACAAGAAAAGAAAACAAGATTAGCAACATGTAATTAACATGAAGGCCCTCCCCATTGGGCATGCACACCTTTCTTATCACTGCCATTGGGCATGCAGTCCATCAAGTGCAGACTTCCTGAAAACTGGAAAGCACATGAATATCAGATGTGAAGCCAATTTCGGTGATCAGAACAATATCATTCATTGAAGATGACCAGACATTTTGTGCACAAAACAACTTAAGGAAATAAGTAGCTTACGAAGAAATTGTCCAATATCTGCATGACACATTACGAGAAAGTTATCACTAAAAGCACCACACCAAATTAATGCCTATTGCAGAAGATGAAGACGTGAGCTAGTTCGTTTCGATTAATAACATATGACCGAGATGAGGTGCCTCGTCTAAAACCCATAGACCAGCTATTGCAAATGAAGATATCAACAAGAAATTCAAACGAACTTTGACCTCATTAGCCTAGAGTCATACATGAAACATTTAGAAGGAACAATATCAGAATATTCATCAATGAGCTGAATATTCAGCAAATTAACAAACTATACCGTGAATAGAGACATTTATATTCATCAATGCCTTGTACGGACACATCGAATCGACAAGATTGCAATTCCTACCCCCTCCCCGCCCCCCACCACACACATTTTTGTTTATAGTCCATTCACTGGTATTATATAATCCTGACCCTGGGAAATAATTCTATAGACATATTAGAGTAAAAAAACTCATGTATTATAGAACTCTGTCATAATGACTATTCTGACATTTCAACAAACACTTTATCTGCAATACCCAAAACATGACTTTTCTTCAATCCCTTAAACCCCAATTCTACTCCAAACTTCTCAAACACCAAAAGCTTTCACTCATTACACAAGCGTATAAGTATGAATGATAATAATTACAAACAAGTCACATAAATTATTAAACCTCAACAACTACAATCAATGAAATTCAATCAACAGGTATTTACATCAATAGCAATAAACATCAATAGTGATTATCAAATTGAAATTGAAATTGAAAACATAGATAATCAAATTAATTGAATACCTTAAGCGATTAGATTTCTTTATAGCGATTGAAAGAATTGCGAAGCTGAAAACTCCGATTTCTTCTTCTCTTCTTTGTTACTTGAAGAAGAGATTACTTGAAGAAGAGATTGAAACCGAGTAGCCTTGAGATTCGAAGAACATATTGAATCGGAGTATTATATTAAAATGTGTACATTAACTTCAACTCAACCTACCATAATTTCATCAAGCACCAACTCTGACCAAATCACAACTGTGCATTTAACAACTGTGTTTTGAATAAAATTGTGACTAGAAAAAGAGGTATTTATGAGGCAAATGCACAATATTTGGAATTTCGATCCAGGTTTTAAGAATATTTGTTGATCATTGAACCTAACCATATCAAATCACATGTATAATGACCATTAAACCTAATAATCTCAATCACATTTATAAGTCAATAAACTGCAATCAGTGAAATTCGATCAACAAAAAATTACATAAACAATAGAGATTGATAAAACCTTTGATTTAGAACCCTAAGTCATAAACAATTGAGAGAAGAATGAAGCTGGAAATCAATTGAAAATCATAAACAATCGTTCAATTCGAAATACCTTAAGGAGAGAAAGTGCGAAGCAAAACTAAAAACTTCAATTTCTTCTGAAGAGAACTTCGCCTCTCTCTTGATATTTGAACTTTGAAGATAACGTTTTCTCTTGTGATCGATGTGGAAGGTTGATGAGGAAGAAGAGATTGGAGATTGAGAGATCGATGGTGAAGAAGAGAATGATAAGAAGAGATTGGAGATTGGAGATTGAGAGATCGAGAGATCAATGTTTTTCTTCTCGATCTCTTGAGATTGAGATCGAGAGATCGCCGATGAAGATGAAGAAGAGAATCAGATCGACAAGAAAGAAGGAATTATATTACCCTAAGCCCTAAACCCTAAATTATATTACTGACGGCTACAAAAATAAAAACACTGGAAAAATCGGATTGGTGTTGGACTGTTATTTTGGTTCCCACGGCCCAATTAAGTTTACCCACGGTCTATAGCAGACCCAAATTTGCCACTGCTATGGGCCATGGCAAAAAAAACCGGATGCAGTGGCAAATATCCTGTTTTTTGGTAGTGATATATCTATAGTTAATCTCTTTTATTGGACCCCTTTTGTAATCAAATTAAATAACTGAGAGGTGACGATTTGATTATGAATTAATATATCGAGTTAATTGAATTGAATAGCTGAGAGGTGACGGTTTAATTAATGAGATATATTCAATAACACATATAAAGAATCATGTTTTAATTGAGTGGAATAGCTGAGAAGTGACTACTTGATTATTAAAAGCATTAGTGATTATTTGGAATAGCTAAGAGGTGACTAAGTAATTGTTATAGATTGAATATGATTGAATGACATGTATGTTTTGCATTGTTTAGTTTGTGGATACCAACTCTTCCCCCTGTTCATCATAAGATCTTCTTTACATCTCTATCCATCTTCTAAAGTTAGTTTAAGTATTAGTTTATTTATTTAATTGCCTGTAGGAAGTAGAATCAATCTCCATCTTATTTGTTGATTCACTTGGTGTTCTTTAACCATTGTTTTCTATTGTGTTTGAGCTAAGAACTTCACCTTTGAGGTGGGTACGACCCTTGCTTGTTACTTGTCAACATTGATAAACAATATTTACAGGCACAAGAAGAAAAATAAATATAAATCTATCTTTTGATTAGAGGTTACACAAATAGCCTCTATCAACTATACCAACAACCATTGGAGTACTTGAACATCTATGTTATTTGTTTCTGAGATTGCACAATTGATTGCCATGATTTCATTGAAGAAACACGACTGGTTGAGATGTGTAACTCTGGTATGGAATCCGCCTATAAGGTTGTTCTAGAAAACCTCAACATTAAATCCTTCTATGCACTTTATAGTGCCGCTAAAAGATCGGCCACCACACTCTCCACTCTCATCTTTCTAACCGAACCTCATCCATGGCCAACTGAACATCGCCGACCATATTCTCGCATCGAGCGTGTCGACCACAACACCTCAACCCCACGGATTGAGTACAAAGAGCCTAGTCACTCAACGATTACAAGCTATGCAAAGAAACGACCAACAAATAGTACATTCAAACCATCAGCTAAATGCGCTTTCTCGCGCCCACATGTTGAAGAGCAACTAGAGTTCCCATTCGATAAAGTCATCGAGTTGCCTATACCTCGTGTACCAACCACTCCAGAGGACAAAAACAACCAGCGATATTGTGTCTTTCATCAGATTGTCGCCCATCCAACCGAAGACTGTCAGGCACTACCCCGACTCTTTGCAGAACAGATAGTAGCTAATAAACTACAATTACAAAATCTTGCACAAATTGTGGACACCAATCCTTTGCCTCATTATCATCAAGTTTTTTTTTTTCTCACTGAAGATTATCATCAAGTTTTTGTCATATGGACTACCAGACCATCTTGAGAAATTATTCACAACCCTCAAAATACTTTCTAATAAACGACCACATGCAACAGCCACCGTTGCTTCAGTAATCACTTCTGCAAGTGATATTTATTTGGAGTTGTAACTACCAAAAGCAAAGCCAATGCACAAGCTCTCACCATATGCCCGCAAATAACTTTCTTTGACAGTGAAAGAAATATCCACTCAGAGGATCCCACTCGCCCTTTATTTGTCACAGTCTTACTGAACAGTAACACACTAACTGGTGCATTCGTTGACACAAGTGCATCCTTAAATATAATGCCTCTAGCTATATTTTCAAAGTTCATATCGCACAAGATAGTATCGTGCCCACACTACAGTCACCAGTTTGAATGGTCAAGGTTATAATACAATGGGATACATCGACCTCAACCTCACAGTCGGACCAATTATCTTAGCCACATGATTTCATATCATAGAAGATCGACCTCAATATCACCTCCTCCTCAAACGACCATGGTTATACGCTCATAGAGCTGTTAGTTCCACATATTACCAATGCCTCAATTTTATTCATGAAGGAAGAACAGTAACCATTCAGGTTTCAGATGAAATCCCACTAACAAAAGTCCTCTTCACCGACAGTGGTCCTTCTCGACCACCACCCCAGAAGCTCTACATCATTCCTCTGCTACCTTGAGAGAAAATATCAACTACTGACGACTGGGCGATAATGGAAAAGGAGTACAAACCAAATAACACAACTCCCCTTTAGATCACAAAGGTTTTGCTCCCCAACAGGCGCCTACAATACCGCCTCTAAAAATTGCACCATCGTGCGCCTCTCCCAAAACAGCATGGGTTCCCAATACATGCGCTAGCTTCTACGCTATATGGCCCTTCCACTTTCTAGGGACTCCGTCGTACACGATTATTCGTCAGTGCAGAGCGTCCCAGCCAACGAAGTGGAAGACATGTTGCCTTCAACCAACAATACATTCTCATGCACCAGCAACTTGACGTTTCGCGTCGCCTAGAAATATGCATCCTGATGCATCATATTGTACTTTTTCTTTTATTTTATTGAACCTTTATTTTTATGCAGTTATGCATTCGATGCTGCTTATTTTGTAAATATTTCCAACAAAAGAAATCAATTTCATAAACATTTGTCTTTACTTTCATTCATTTGTTGCTAAAACAAAATACACATGTACGTGTATTTCTCAAAATAATAATAATAATATTAATTACAACAAGCAAAACACAAAATGACATAACAACACATTTCAAATCATCAAACTCCACGATTCATCTTGAGCCAGTGCCACATCCAACCGTGTGCTCGCATCGACCAATAGTTTATCGAATTCCTCAATTTGATACTGCAAAACAGTTTTCCTCATCTTCAAATCCTCAACCTCTATGGATATAGCTTCAATGCCACCCCCTAAAGGCTACCAGCTCTTATTCTAAAGCCTGAATGTCTTATTCAATCCAATCGACTCTAAAATTCAACACTTTAGTCTGTACAACCTGATTGTCGTGAAAACGTCTAATAATATCGCAATCGCACGATTTATAGAAATAAATAGAGAAAGTACAAGTCGATCCACGAGGACAAGAGATAAAAAAATCAAACGTAGACTAACTAAATCTTAATCCTACTAAACTTTTTATAATGAGATTTTGATTTAAAACTAATTAAAGAAAAGTGGTAAAGTATGAGATTCAAATTAATTAAGAGAAACACTAGGATATTTTGGATTCCACCATCACTATTCATATTCAACAAAACCTATTCTCCATTAATTAATCATTTTTTTATAACTCATATCATTATTATAAATCACTAATAATGATACGAAAAATACAACGTTCAAAATCTTTTTAAATAAATGAAACAAGTTTAATCTTCTTCGCTTTCAAAAACAACAACAACTCTAAGTTGGTATCACAGCTGACGACGGGTCGTCTGTTGCAGGTGGGAAAGTACGTTGGAAAGGCCCAGGGAGCGCTAGGTACTTGTCTCACTTGGTAGGGAACATCAGAGATTTTGGGACTATACTGAGTGTACTGCAGAGCCGAGGATGGCTCTATTTCTAAGGTGGTGAGATTGTAACACCCATGAGTTGGTGTTAATCCCACATTGCCAAGGAAGTGGTTGTATTGGTAGTATATAGAGCTTAACCATACTCTAACTAATGTCAAAGCCTTTTGGGGTAAACCACATGGGTGGGCCCTGATCCAAAACCCTCTACTGCTGGATATCCGTAGTGACTAAAGGGGGACAATATTGACATTAGCGAGCGGTATGGTGCTCGACGCACCGGGATGAGCGAGGGCGAAATCCCGAGACGTTACACTTTGTTAAAACTTAAATCTCTGTACACAAAATTTATAAAAAATAGTTGAAATTCCAACAAGAAGGGTATCTAGGTTCTTGATTGTTTCTTTGGTTTTGAATTAAATAGTGAAGATGAAGTTTTTCTTTTTAATGTTCACTTCATGGAGAAGATGATGAAAAAAAAGAGAAAATACCCTTAAGTGAAGGGTAAAAAGCTAATTTTGATTTTACAACTATTGTCCCATCCACGTGTCGTGTTTTGCACCATCAGATTTGGTAGGTTTTATCAGATCTAATCTGATGGTCTAGGTTAAAATCACGTAAGTGTTTTTTTTCTTCTAAAACCACTTTAAGTGTTGATAGGGTAAAGTGGGTTAAAGTCAAAACCACTAGAGGAAAAAACTTATGTGGCATAGGGGTAATTTAGGTAGTTTATATTAAATTTGGCCTGAAAATTAAAGTGGGCAACTCCGGGGGTATATGTAAACTACTTATAAAGAGAACACCCAAAGTCTAGAGTCAAAAATTATACATTATTGTCATTCTCTCTTCTGATTAAAACTTCTTGACACATGTCCAATGTTTTTCTTTCCTAAATTACCCCTATTTCTTCAACATACCCATTGTTTCTTCCTTCTGTAGTTCTGTTGCAATGTTGATATTTATTACTATTACTTCTTAGTAATTAATTTTTGACCTGTTGAACAAGAGATGGGCTGGGCTTACTAATTTTAATCTGCCAAGAAAAACGATGGGCTTATTAATTCATCTATCATTTATACTGTGTTTTTTAGCACAATGTACTCCTATTACTCGAAAGTCAAACCACACTGCCGAATTATTGAGTACCCATGTATTGAGATTATTGACATAGACAATTATGTAAAAATTCATTTACCTTTTAATATGATATACTCAACATAAGAACATGTACACAATGTTGAGATTGGCTAAGGGTGTGAGATGGGATGAGATGGGTTGTTTTTCGTGTACATGTTTCCAATTGAAGTTATGCGTGGAGTGCGTGCAGTGACGTAATACATAAATAGAGAAAGCAAAGTTATCAATTTTGCGCATATTTATTAGTTTCGCGCATATGTAGTAGTTTCGCGAATTTAACTTAAAAACTCTTTAGGAGTCTTAAATTTAAAAGACAATTTAATGGAAAGTTAAGATTTTAACAAATTTAAGAGACTATTGAAGATGGATTTTGTTGGTTTTTGAGATTTTTCTCTTAAACTTACAAATTTAAGAGACCATTGGAGATGTTATGTCATCAGGTCATCCGGTTTTTTTTTGCTGAGTGTGTTGTATTTCTTGTATGAGACGGAAAAAAATTACAGGTTAAAAATAATAAAAAGTGTGTTGTCATAATTTCATCCGGTCATCCCTATTTCAGCTAGTAATTTACTTTTGAGCATCTTCATTTTGTATCTCAAAGTATAAGGGGGTGTTTGGCTACACGTAAAAGTTGTTTTTTTGCTGTGAAAAGTAAAACAAAATCAAAAAGTATGTGTTTCAACCGGATTTCACACCAATATGATGTAAGATCAAGAAGAAACCCCTAATGTTAAAATCTAAGGTATTGGAGAAGATGAAGATGAAGGAATAGGGTTTTGGTGATTGATAATGGCTGCAATAAGTTGCTTTTTAGTTGCCTACATATCCATAAGAGAGATGGAATCAAGCCTTTTATAACGTAGTTCAAATGTAGAGTTTGATTGGGATTAGGATGTGATCCAATGATCCCTAATGTATTGTAGTGTTGTAGTTCCATGTATTTGGACCATATATTGATAAGATAATGTACGTCATGTCCTATTAGGAACATGAGTTGTAAAGATATTGAAATTGTTGTTGGATTAGGAGTTGAAGAGATATTGGAGTTGTAGTTGGATTAGGTTAAGGAAATCTCTACAAAGATGTAGAATTGTCATATTAACCTTATTGAATACAATGGACTTAAATAGATAAAGCCCATGATTGATATTGAATGTAGTAACGGGCCTAAGCCTTATTACTAATTGAGTTGGGCTTGGGCCCTTATTGACTAAAGTCTTGGGCTTAGACTTGTAATTGACTTGGGCTTGAGCCCGTTAAGGGGGAGGGGGGGTCAACACAGTATGGATGCAATTACTTTTTATTTTTTCGTAGCAAAATTTTTACTGTCAGAAAAAGCTCAAAATTTTTGCTTTTTACTTTCAAAAAGTAAAATTCACAACAACATAAAAAGAAAAATGTATTGTTATTTTTTTTCTAACTGGATCATGTTTGGAACATTATAGTTCTTGTAGAAATTTACCCATAAGATTGAATTTTGTGATGGATGAAAATCTAGTTCAAACATCTTAAATGCTAAAGTTTTATCTTCATTGTTTGCTCTTATCTTAATTTACTTTCTTTTCTTTTCTTTTGATTTCACCATGATAAAAATACCACCACTCTAATTATAATCATGTTGTTAATCATTATTTTTGATAATTCTGATTGAAATTATGTAAAAAAATTGGTTATTTTCTTGTTTAATTTTGATTTACAATCAAATCTAAATTTTTTTTCTTATTTTTTTTTATTTTTGTCATTATCATTGTTTTTTACTTTTTTACTTTTGTTAGGATGTGTTGCCAAACTAACTTTTTAACTTTTTAGTCAATGCATTACCAAACTAACTTTTTACGTTTTTTTATTTCTACTATAAGTAAAAGTAAATTTACTTTGTGTTGCCAAACACCCCCTAAATATAGTTGGTATATTATCTCTTCTAGCTCTTTAAACCATGATAAATGGATAAAGGGTACAATCTTGCTCTTATAAATTAGCCATCTTACAGTATGGGACAACAACAAGTAAGAACCATGGCTTGGAAATCAGAGCCAAAAGTTATTCAGTAAGATTACTTAGACATGATTTGATAGCATTGATAAATCTCTTGGGAAGATTTAGTGCTTACGTGAAGAATTCAATAGTTTGTAAAGAAGCACAAGGTACAAATTGTGAAACGGCGCTACAACTTCCGTATGTTCTCATTTTTTTTTCCAACTTAAATAGATCTCTGACCCTTATAGCAAAATATCCAGTCGAACTGTGTATTGGTACCAACTGTAATGGGCTCGGCGGCTTGCCCACACCATTTTATCATATTTGAATAGTAGAACAGGTAGGGGTCCAGCCGTCCAGACATAACCCCATATCTATTTTCACAAAAAATAAAATAAAAAATAAGAGCACCCATGGGTGATCCCCATAAAAATATTTATCTATCCATACACTATAGAATCTATCGTAAGGCAATGAATAAGGGGACCACATATTAAAAGTTTGATTTGTAATTTTAACCCTAGTTGAAAAAAAAGGTCCAAATTTGTGAGTATTTGTTGGATTAATTTATTTTTTGGCAATCTGATCGGGTCAGTAACTTCATTAAAGTCGATTTTTGATACAAATCATTTTGGCCTATATATTTTTAACTTTGCAATTTTACATTGAAATGAAAGGAATATCGGACAAATTCTGCACCACCACCTTTTCATTGTAAATCAAATTAATTAATTTATAAATTGTATTATCTCTTCTATTCTTTCATATCAATTACAATAAATCATTTTCACTCCACTTTCATTCACATTTTTTTCTCTGTTCTTTTCTTTTAAATTAGGGTTTTCAATTTCAATGTATATTTATTAAGTTGGCCGAAATCTAGCTAAATCAATTTCGAGATCTACCTATTTTTTTCCTCTTTGAACAAAAATACGATATTGTTGTTGTTTACTAATTAACCATGACGGGGTAACTAAATGGTTGTCGATGAATTTGGTGGTGGTGTTGTTGTTGTTGTCAACAATAATTGCTCGAAATTCATTTGAACTCATTGTCTGGTGAACAATTTGGCCGCAATACACATCTTCTTTCTCAGGTTTTTTTTTTTTTTTTTTTTTTTTGGGGGGGGGGGGGGGGGGTTTGCAAAGCTGTACGCCTAAGTACTTCACTACTTTTCTTGATGGTGAGGTGGAGGTGGAATATTATGTTGTCGATCGTTTTGCACGCCAAGTGGATTGTGATCAAGTAGTTCCTGTAGATCGAAGGAAAAGCTGATCAATGAGTGTAGTGAAGTAATGTTAATGGATTTGAATGCGTCCATAGCTAATGGATTTATATTTGTGACTGGAAGTCGGATGACGCATCCGACCAGGAATGGTTTGCTTATTGGAAAATTGTTGTAGACTCAAGTATTGAGTTCAAGCAAAACATCAGAAGCAGTCCTCAAAAACCTTCGTGGGATATATTACGCTTTCGCCTGAATATTCAGTTTAAAAAGTTTGTACTGGCCATCAAAGAGCAAGCGTGCAAGACTGTGCGGAAAAGGAAAACAGTGTCAACACCTCAAACAAGTGGTCGGAAGTGGGCGATGACCAATTGCCGTAGTGTTTCTATGAAGAGGGCTAAATTGAAGGATGTCGTCGAGTCTAGGATGGAGGTTTCTAACGATGATATGGCGAAAGGAGGTGATGAAGAGGTAGAGCCTGTAATGTCTTTTGAACCTTTTGAAGTAGAGGTTGATCTAGTTTGGAAAATGTCAGCTCAGTATTTGTATTATGCAAAAATAGTGGGTGGTCGTGGTCAAGAGCAAGTCAATCGATTGCGAAAAGGCGTGGAGGAGAAGACACTGCAACCAGGCGTGTATAAAGTAACGTTGTAGACTTAGTATATTTATTTGGAGGATTGTGTAATTTTATGTATATGTGGTGTTTCTTATTATTTTAATTATTTTTTTAGGATGAACGTTTGGTCGAGTTACGTTGTTCGTTAGGCAATGTGTCTGTTGGGGAATACTCAAAAGAAAGAAAGTGATCTTGGTGGAACAATGGAGTTTGTGATGAAAGAAGAGCGAGAGGATTGTTTGGTCGAGGATAGCAGGGTAAATTGTGATGTTGGTAGGAACTACTATGCTGGTAGACAATGAAGGTGTTGTCGTGGAGCCTATCATGTTATCAAAAAATGAAAATGTGATGATGATCCCCATAAGTGAGGAAAGTACAACATTATTAGAAGCTATGTTGTCGAATGAGCCACTTGGAGATGTGGCGACCGGAGACACAAGGTTGGTGCTTTCCACAACAAGTGGTGAGGCTACGACTTCGGCGCAGAATCCATTGCTAGTAGTTGTGCTTTCTGGGCTTCCGAGTAGGCAAATTGTAAATATAAATGGTGCCTAATTGCCTATGTGAATGTTAATCAGAGTGACCTTATCAAGAGATTGTGATGAAGAATGGTAGATTGGATAATCCTGATATATGGTCAGACAATATTTTAGCAAGTTTTTCAATATTGGCTGATTTGCTGGGGATTATTGCAAAGATAATGTCAGTACACTTGGATCAGATTTTGGATAAAGATATTGCAGTGTTTAGGGGAAAGGTTGTGATGAACACATAATATCTATAATTATTACACCCATATTTATACTAGTTATTTAATTTTTTTTTTATATTTGATCTAAATAAGGTATTTTTATGTTTTAGTGGGAATAAGAGCTTATTGCATGCAAGTTGCAGAATGATTCGGATTTAGTAAATGATGAAGCTGTTTTGCAAGTTGTGCTAAAGACCAAACCATTTTGGGTGTGATTCCATTGGAGCTCCAAAGACCAAAAGCCCATCCATCAATTGTCCATCTAATGACTTACTTCTAGTAGGCCATGGGAATAAAAGAGCTGAAATATTTGATTTGCATATGAAAGAAAGTGAAATGTTTTAAATGGGAGAAGAAGAATGAAATGAGATACATATCCATCACACCACCCTATAACCTTTTAGCCACACTATTCATCTTTTTACATTTTCATATTCACACCGAACTATTCATTATTCTCTACACTATTTCACCAATACCTTCACTACTACATAAGACAAGTGGGATAGCATGTAAAAAGTGCTATTAAACGTTATAGATAGCAAAAGACAAACGATATCTATGGCCTCACTATCGTTTCTGGGATAGCGTTTATTTGTCAAGTGTTATAAGTGGATGGCGTTCTTTCGGTAATGTTATTGAATGTATAGCTGTTTGTATAGCGTTTTATAAACGCCATCTTTAGAAGGATAACATTTTACATAAAATGATATGCTAATTTATAGCGTTTCTGAAAACTGTTATCTTTAGATGCATAGCGTTTGCCACAAAATGCCATCCTAATTTATAGTGTGCCTGAAAAACTGTTATCTTATGCATAACATTGTATATATATATGTTATCCATAAATAACTAATGACAAATGCTATCATTATCTGTTTATAGCATTCTCTAGTGCTATCTAAATTGCAACAGGCAAATAATTGTATTTTTTTTTTTTTTTTTTTTGAAAAACCCTATTTTTTTTTTATTTATTTACTCTCTTCGTCCCAAATTATAAGTACATTATAGAAAATCCAACTTATTAAGGGGACATCATTTATTAGTTTGTCTGCTAACTATATTTCCAACTTTATCCTTATTTAATATTAATTATAATAATAAATTTTCACTTATTTAATGTGAAATATAGAAAAAAAGAGCAAGGATAATATAGACAAAAGAGCAAATTAACTTGTTCAAATATAGAAAGTGACATATATTTTGGAACAACCAAAAAAGGAATAATGTACTTATAATTTGGGATGGAAGGAGTATTTTTTTGGATTTAGGTTGACCTGTAAGCAAATCCCTAAACTGCATTCCATTTAACAAATCGACGTATCGAATATGCATGCAATTTAAATGTAAACATTTCCACAATAAACTAGAAAATAAAATGTCATAAAATAACTTTATTCCAAAAAACAAGCTTAAGTCAGGTTAACACCCAAGTACACAATTTGTTCAGTAGATGAAACATTATAAAATTAAACTCCAAAAATAAGAAAAGATTCAAAACACTCCTTGCTCCCAAAATCTTAGCCTAGTAGCTTCAGGTCTTCAGCATTCTCACATCACCGCACCAAATATAGTTTTAATCATTACTACCTGCAAATTAATAAAATTGTATAGGACATAAAATTTTAGCAATATGCTATAAAACTGAAGACATTATCATTCTTTATTCTAACTATTTATTTTTTTCAAAAAAAAAAAAAAAAGAATATAATGTTATACCTGTATTAATAATTTGTTCCTCCACAAAGACAATGTGTTTTGTAGGCCATCCTATTGTAGTGTTCTTAACATCACCCAAAGTCTGCAACTCATCATTAATCTTCCTCCATAATGGTACGTGTGCTTTACCATTCTCAACCTCTTCAACCCAAACTTTAAAAACATTATTTCCAAGTAGTTTACAGTGCACAGTAGTGTTAGGATCGTTTGTATCCCAACGACCAAATGCAACTACTTCATGAGGCATCATCCACTTCATCAACTTACATTTTCGAATCTTACTTGCACTTCCATGTGCCTATATTTTATATAAAGACAACAAAAGGAACATAGTAATTTTATTATAATCCCTTCAATATTACACAATGTATGCTAAATACCCATTTCCCATCCATGTGTCACTAAGCAAAATCAGATTGAGTATAAAAATTTGAAATATAGACACACTTATATCAACATGTTAAACAAGCAGAATCATGATGTCTTTAAAAATTTCAGATCGACAAAAAAGAAATCATAGGAGACAAATACCAAAAAAAGATGCCAATTTATATCAACCTGTTATGCAATTTATCAAACACCAAGACCATTTCGACACATACAATAATTAAGAAAAATAACCTTCCAAATTCCTACAATTGAATATTCAATGGTTAATTGGTTACCTGCGTAATAGATTCAACTGGACTAGCAATATTTTGAGTAGATTATGTTGGATTAGCAGTTTTGGTTGGAGTAGATATTGTTTGATTATCATTTTCAGCTGGAGTAGATAGTGTTGGATTAGCAATTTCAGTTGGAGTAGAACCATCCATGGAAGCTGGACTTGGATTGGAGGTTGGAAGATAAGCACCAAGTAATTGCATGAATTGTCCACCCCCAACACATTGACCCTACAAAAACCAATTGAAAATTGTATGATGAACCTCAAATGAAGTATTAGCTAATATACTAGATCAACTTTAATCAACTTGCCTATAGCTTAGTCACCAAAGTATTAATTAAATATTTTTGACTTTCACATATATTTGTTAAATGATCCACATTTCTCTGCTGAAACGTAATATGCTCTTGAAGTTCAGATATGATCATCGTGTTTTGTGACACCATTCGCATTTTAGATGAAGTCGTTCTAGATCCTTGAGCTCTTACACGACCATTACTTTCAGGTCCAAGTACCTTTGAAAGGATGTCATTTACTATAATTTGGGAAGAATCAGCAGGAGTTGAATATTTGATCTCTTGTATCTTTTTCTGAAATGAAACAAAGTAATTAAAGATGGAAATGCTTACTACTTGCAATATAGTTGCAATAGTAAATAATACTACCATTTTCTTCGCAACCCTTTGGTTAGATGGTTCACCGTTTCTCTTAGTGTGTCCTCGAACCCAAACATCGACCCTAGTTATAGATGAAGGGTTTGGACTTTCATTTTTCTACAAAGCAAATGTTTCCACCACATAATATCAAACTACATAACATATGAACATTTAAATGTATAAAACAAAACTTAATTATCATTTCCTCCTCCATACGAGCATATCCCTTCCGACTACATGTGTGCGGGAGATTTTGTTTTGCCCTCATCTCCTGGTACTTCTTACTCTTTTCCTACAAGAGAAAAATAAAATTGACATCAATATGTATCAATACATTGAGAGATGGTAAGAGTAAAAGATGTGTGCAAATGGGCACATAAACATCATCATGCTGATCAGGATGTACTTTGGTTGAGATATATAAAGATCTACCTTTTCTCAAAAAATAAAAATAAAAAAAAATCAGGTACCCCAAGAAGGAAGGAACCCATGCAAATAGAATGTGCCTTGAATACAAGAAGAGGAAGAAATTAATTTACACATAAGCAAGCAACTCCTGAATCTCCAATTAAAAAAACTTGGTTAAACTAGCATAAAACCTAGTTGAATATACCTTGAATGTTCTAGTATACATATTTGTAGCGAATAACTTCCAGTCACTTTTATTAACACTGCGAGGCCTTAGAGAACGTGTATACTTCTTGTTTTTACAACATGCTCTTATCTTGCTTCTTAATATTGACTTGCGTGCCCTCTACAATTTTCCAATCTCTTACAAAGCATAACATTTGCCTAATCCTTCATCGACAATAAATTTTTGCTATACAATCGAATGGACCATTATCAAATCACCAATATTTGACAACGTTAATAATAGGCAAACAAGAAATTGTCAAATGAGCTATAATACTTAACAAAGATAAAGAATATGTCAATTATTATGAGTCAAGAGGAATGTTGTCAAAGTATAAAGCACCTTTTGGTTTTACCTAGATCGTGTACCAATATATATATATATATATTTCAAACATGTAAAAGTAGTAGGAGGCCAGGTTACCTATGTTCTGTAAGACATTATTCAGTAGAGTATCAACCAATAAATGCTAAATACCTGAAAAGCATAAGAAACTATATCTTAAATCAAAGAAATCCATGTGCAACAATAATCAATCAATATTGAATAATCCGAACAAGGGTTAGAAATATTGAAATCCATGGTTTCTATTGAGTAAATTTTTGGCATTTTTTATGATTCAGAATATGAACTGCTAGTAATTGAGCAATAGATTATATCAACAAAAGCTTTATAATTTGGTATGAATACCAACAAAGAATACTATTAACTCAGTTATATTCTTTCAAAAATCGTATCTTTTTCACCAATCAATATCAATTGAGCCACAAAATCGACCAAAAACTGAATATCCTTGGTAAAAATTCTTTTTTATTTTATAAGAGTAAAGAAATGAAACACCAAAATTACTTGAGTGAAATAAATCAAAGTGAAGAAGGTGATTACTACCTGCAATTAAATCATGAAGTGTAGAATATGGAGAAATGAATGTGGCTAAGAGAGTAAGAGAGCAGTATATGACCGGATCTAAGAGAGAGGTGGGTGAAAGATAGGAAGAAAGTTGTGGTTGCCCTTCTAAATCTAAAATGAACATGGGGTTTTATACTTCTAAAATGAAAGCATAACGTTTTAACTTCTACAGCACCCAACAACAAAAATATGGACGGGATCTAACAAAAAACTGAGCGGGATGATATTTGGACCTAAAAAAATTGTTAAAAATCAAAATATGTGCTCCCATGTTTTTTGTGTAGATTGAACTTCCAACAAACCCCATATCAAAAACAATATATTTTTTACTCATGAGGGTAATATAGTAAATTATTTTTTCTATCCAACTTTTTATCATGGTCTTATTATTATGTAATGCAATATGATTTTATTAGGAAAAAAAAAACAATACAGGGTGTCTTTTTTCTTAGTACATTAGACTTTGGGTTTGTAATTCTTTCATTGATAAACTTTGAGATGAATTTATGTACTATATCAAACTAGTAAAACCCATGGCGTTACGACGACTACCATTAATGATTTGAAGATAGTAGTCTTCAAACAGAAAAGTCTATGGAACTGAAGAATAAAATTAATTAAGAAAAATTCAGTGTAATATTTTGATAAGGAAAAAACTATTAATAATGTGGATGTGTTTAACTAAATGTCTTACTTCGTCATAACTGATCAGTAAAAAACATATAAACTAAAAGAAATATACAAACATATAGATTATATATAAGATGGGAAGGCAAGCTGAAATATACTAACAAATAAAGAACATATTAGCATATACTGGAGAAAGCTAATGGAAATCAAATTGATAAAACTTTGTAAGACATGCAGTTTTCATGCATATTCTATGTAGTCATTGCTGTGATTGCATCAGCAAGACATAACAGTCCAGGTGATTCTGGTACACCGTACACTTGACATTAAACACAATGGGCAATCCAGGTTACATCACAATGGAAAGAGTCCATTGTAATACATCCTGATATCCAATAAGCCAGGTTACATCACAATGGACATCAAATATCATCATATGAAGTAAATCTTATAGTTTGACCTTGCGCTTATAAATGTACAAATGAGTTACACCAGGTGTTTTTACCAACATACTCTGCACGTGGCTTATCAGTTTACTCTGCACGTGGCTTATCAGTTTATTTGATATTGAAAAATTAATAAGTTTTTGGAAGGGCTCGAAGTCCAACTGTTAAAAATTAATCGTTAGAACTATATTGCAATGCAAAAAATCTTGAAAAATAATATGATTTGAAAAGGCTAAAAGTCCAAAGGCATCTATATCCCAAATTATAAGTAGTGCATTTTTTTGATATTTTTTTTAATTGAATCAAACAGTAGAGTACTAAACCATATTCCAGTTGAAATGGTATATGTAGATGCCTATTTAAAAATATAGATGCCTATGATATATAGTGAAGAACAACAACAACAACATTATAAAGAACACCGAGTAATATGCTATCCGAGTAATATGGTAAACTTTACTAAAAACACGTCCGACCTAAGAATTGATGAGATAACTTGACACTATATAATGACTTAACTTTTTTTGAAGTAGAAGTTAGTTTAAGCTTGAAAATATGAAAACCAAAAATGAACTATATATTACACCTTGACAATATAATCAAGCTTGTTATCAGCTTGAAAGTAGGTTCGTTCAAGACGAGGGTCAGTCATAATTTGATGTATTATCGTTAATAATAACGTTTAATTAGACATAAGGATTCATTCATCAGTGACCAATGCAGAAACAATGTTCAAGTATTCAAAAAATCTGGGAGGTACTACATTTGAATTTTTAACTCCTTTTCTCAAATAGACTCAAATCTTTAACGTCCACAAAATTAGTAGAAAAACATCATAATGTCAAGCTAACTAAACTAAACTAGAAAACAAGTTGAGGTACAAATGTGAATTCTCTAAACCAGATGAATCAGAATTGAATGGTGCATAAAGATGAGATCCAAAGTCGACCCAAAAGAAACTGTAGAATAGAACTTATATGCATGAACAAGTAAATATATTTGCTGCAAACACCATTTTCTTAAAGCTTAAAACTACTAGAAATTCTTGCAAAGTGCAAACATCATTTCCTTCAAATTTTGATAAAGGGGTATTCTTAAAAAATCCCAAAATGGATAAACGAAAATTTCTCACCTTTGATTCAAAGAAGTTGTCTTCAACAGCTAATCTTTTAAAAGCAATATTTTTAGCCCCCAAATCCTGTAAAAGAGATAAATATATGACATCAAATCAATCATTCAAGTTGAGAGAGAGAGACCTGAAACTGAGAAGAAAGTAGAGAAACAATCGGAGAAGAAGAAGGGGAGAAGACGAGGAAGGAGATAGAGAAATAGATGAAGGGTTTGGAGGCTATGTTTGTTTTTCCACTCGGTTAAGTAATTCAGACTTCGATTCTGCCAAATTTTTAGTCTAAACGACTTAATAGATTTATTACTGAATAGGCAACTTAATCACTGAACCATTTGGAAAAAACAAACAGTCTGAAGACTGAATACGGTGGTCAACCCACTTAAGTTCAGGCTTCAGACGTTGCTGAACGAAAAACAAACGGCCCCTTAGCTTCATTTTCTATTAAATTCGTTGAATTTGTACTGAAATTGTGTGTTCATTTTAAGTTAAAATGTGTGCTATTAATGATCACAGAGTGCCAGTTTGAAGGGTATTTTGAATTGATTTGAAAGCGATCACATCTATGAGGTAATTTTTTTTTTTCAATTTCTTCCTTGAACATTTTAGTCTATTCAGCTATGCATTTTGTGCGTGTTTTCTCACCGTTTAAGACTAGAAACATTATATATCTGTTAGACTTCAATATCTCTTTAACCTTTTGCTGCAATATGCTATTATCTGTTATTAACCGCAATTATACCTTTGCAGTGTTAATGATATACGAGGTAATCATTGTAGTATAGGTTATTGCTTGATTGTTGTTGGTGTGAGTAGTATACAATTTGTAATGGATTTGATCACACTGGTAGGCCGAGATCAATAGATACAATTTTAACTGAATTTACACTGTCCACCCTTTAGATTAAAATAATTGTGTGCCTACTAGATGCATTTTCATATTTATCGGGTCTAATCTTATACTTACTATTAAACATGTAAGCCATCCCTAAATAAGCATCCTAACCTGTCAGAATAAGGTTTCCAACAGAAGACCCATCTGAGTTCAGGTGTTTTATATTGTCCTATGATTAATCAGGTCTTTCATTGTTTTAAAAGCAAAATCAATCTTACATGTCCAATTTTAAACAATACCACTTTCATTGAACTCGTAATGAGGTATATGCGAGTATGTTACATCTTTCCTATGTTATCATGTATGTATGTGTCCAGTCTGTAAGGCAAGCAACATGCATGGCATTATGTCTTTGGAGTTCACTCATTTAAGCGATTTCCATCTTTTGCTCCTAGACAAACATTCTAGGTATGTTTATGACTTATGATTATGCATATGGGTACATATAAGCATGAAGGAGATTCTGTTAGGTTACTCAATCCAACTGAGGAAGCCATTCACAAAACGTCTGATGGAGGGGTAGATAATGTTTTCTTCTAGAATTTTGTTTCATAATCCAGGCTCAATGTTACAAGGTTGTCTGTTTGCTGAAAGTTGATATTGATTTGTGATAATTGAGATTAACGGAACAAATGTGTCGAATTGTCTGTTTGTATAAAAATTGTTTTATACAAAATTATAAAACATTTTTAACTTTGTATTATAATTATTTATTACTATAAGCATAGTTGAATTATTATTTGTATACATTTGTTGACATTAGCGTGGCGAAGCCATGGGTACAACTAGTCTAAGTTATAAGCGATAAAGGGTACATAAGTTTGTCTATAGACAAACGTAGAGACAACTAAGACCGTAGGATGCACATGAAGATCCATGGATATGATTTAATAAAAAATATATTGGACGGGTTTTAAATAATTTTGGTTATAAACCTAACGAAACAAAACTAAATTAAATTCTAATCCATTTTCTCTTCTCTTTGTTTCTCTGTGAAGCCTCCTCTTCAAGATGTTGGGAAAGAAAACCTTAGTTGCTGCAAATCCTTTTCATTAAGGTAAGTTATTTGCTCAAAAAAACCATTTTTCATAATTTATTTGTTATTAATTTAATTTGTTCTCAATGAATTTAGATAAAATTCAATCAAATTAAACACTAATTCATCCTTCTCTTCTCTTCAAGTTTTGATACCATGTAAGTTTTCTAATTACTTCCCTAAACATGTCAATCTTGCATCTTCCATTAAGATATGCAAGCTGATCGGTGTACTTATTTTTCAGTTTATATATATATCCTCTGTGTAAATTACTTTATCTCCTAAATTCGACGTCTATGATCATCAACTGATGTTTGATTTTATGAAGAAGATATAAATTGGTGAAATTCGTTATTACTTTTTAAATATCGATCAGCGCCAAAGAATCATTCAACAAAATATTATTTCTCATGCATTAGCAAAGGTTATAAGTTGTAATTGTAATTCATTTGTAAGATTAAACTGTAAATAGCTAACTTACTTAACTTCATAACTATGTATAACTATGCTTGGTGGTAAGATACGAAGATGTTAGATTTTATAAAGGATTTTATGAGCAAACACAATTATGAATAGAATTACCATTGAAGTCACTTAAAATGTTAGATTTTATGACCGATGTTGGCAAGTAAGCTTAAGCTCTTAAAATAGATGTATTAAGGCAAAGACATGATGGTGCACTCTTGAAACTTGCATGTGCACCATATCATTAATTTGAAGTAAGAGTATGTTAGCCAACAATTTTTTTACCTTCTTTTTCCTGTCCTTGATAATTTGGGCTAGCTGATGTAGAGGTTGAAAATTACTTATCTTCTAAAATTTTATTGAGAACTGAAACCGGCACGAAGTTGTTTGACATCAATTTTGTGACAAAGTGTCCTTGGTTATTTCGCCTTGAGTTCATTGTTAAGAAAACCTAGTTGTACGCACATCGTCCCGCGTCCTTGTCTTCGCGTCGTGTGTCATTAGTGTGTTTTCTGGTTCAGGACGTACGTACTGCTTAAGGACGTACGTACGTATCGTATGTCAGCAAGTTAGTTTGAATTCTGGACGTACGTACCTTTACAGGACGTTCGTACGTCGCAGCAGGCAGCAGACATATTTTCGTTTGGAGACGTACGAACGTCATATCGACGTACGTACGTCCAAAGTGGGCTTTTACTATTTCGGCCCATTTTCGATGGTTTTCCAACCCTATGTATAAATAGGGTTTCTCTTCCAAAGAACTAGTTAGTTCTTTGGCCGTCCAATTCACCTCTTGTTTCTTGGAGTTTGTTTAGGTTTTGGTTTAGGTTGTTTTGGTGATTGAACTCATCTTCTTCTTCCCCATTCATCTTCTCCTTCATTATTGAATAGTGATTTAGCTTCGAGTCTTCTTGTGTGTTCATCAAGAAGTCGAGTTTCCTTGTGTGTTCATCAAGGAACTCTGGTGTAAGCTTGTTTCATAGTTCGGCTTCGAGTCTTCTTGTGTGTTCATCAAGAAGTCGAGTGTCTTGTGCGTACATCAAGGTGCTCTGGTGAAGTCAAGGTGTTAGAGATAACCAGGAGTATCAACTCGCAGTGAGTGCAGGTAGTTGATAGGTTTGTACATCTCTTTTCATCTAGTGGATTTATTTGTTGTCGCGAGGACAACCGTGGACGTTTCCCATATTGGGTTTTACCACGTTAAAAATTTCTGTGTTATTTACTTTCTGCAGATTGTTTGATTTGTTTGAATATTGAACTGTTAGATTAGCACTATTTGTTTTTCTCAAGAACTACACTCCTTCAATCTTGAAACCAATAAGTCGTTTTCTTTTTCAAAATTTTGACTCCATATGATAATGGAGAGCAAAAAGATTTTAGTCTTAAATTTCTACTAATAGAAGATCGAATGTTTGGGACGTACAGAGAACAAATAATAAGAGAAGATGAAAAACACATACTGTTAGTACCTAGTCCTACATTGGCTCTGTCATTTATTTGATATAGTGGATTGTCAATTATTGAAAAGGACTAAAATATGAATCAACACCTCTGAGAGATGATAAGTAAAAAAAAAATTAACATAAGTTTTGAGGTAATCAAAAGTTCTAAACCCTTGTTCCTCTTTCGTAAACCTTATGTTTATACCACGGGTTCTCACATTCGTTTGTACATGTTCGATTTTGTATTGTTTTTATGGTGTTGCCTTTAAAGTTGTAAGGTACAAGCTCGGGTTTGCGTTGTTTTCATATGACCTTCGTGTTATTTGCTAAAGTAGTAGGTTTGCCTAGCACGTGTCTTCTATTGTATGATATAATAGTACTTCTGGTTTTGTCTCGCGTGTTCTAGCATTCTCTTTTAACAGTCCACTTTACAATGTCCTGCTGGAAGCATTTTACCATTGATTCCCTGTAACACTCCTTGAGTTTCACCAATATAGAAATAGATATATAGCTTCGTTACAGCAATATGAAGTTGCCTATAATTTATTTCATATGTCTTTCCAAATAACTTATACAGTTATACCTGTGGGTTAGTTAAGGGTGGTGTTACTTGGAAGTTAATGGTTTAAATCAGTATAGGAAAGGCAACGGGAATGATAAGATATAGTCAAACATGGTGACATATTTATTTTTCCCAAGGGTCTCATACATTATCAATATAATGTCGATCCAATAGTAGCAGCTACTGCCATCTCCGCGTTTGGTAGTGCAAACGCTGGGGCTGTATCTGTACCCCTGTTTGTGTTTTCTACTGGCATTGATGACGCCATCCTTGCTATGGCTTTCAAAACTGATGTAGCTGATGTAATACTATCGGCGGAAGCAAACAATAATAAGAATACCAATTAAATAAATGGTTTGAACACCCAAAAACTAGGGTTCTTCACAAAAACGAATTTAATGTCTCAAGACATAAACAAATCTTCAATCTCACCTCCTTAATAAGGTTTGCAATCCCCTATTTATAATAGCCTAAACCTAATCCTAACTAAACTAGAAAAGCTACTTAGTCTAGGAACTTAAAACAAAATAGAAACTAAGTAATAGTAAATCCTATTAAGAATAGGAATCAAAATAGAAACTCATGTAGGAATTGAATCATGTGCTCTGCACATGTTCATCAATAGGCGTCCTCGCATCAATCCCCCCAGCTTGTGAAGAGCTCGCCTTTGAGGTCGACTCCATATAACACTTGTAGAAATCTGGATCTATTTGTTGAAAACTAGCATCGGAAAGCCATGTGTTCTCCGAAAACGGACAGTTACGCCATTTCACCAAGAATCTATCATAAGTACCCTGACGCGTAGACGTACATGCCACATTAACGACACCTTCAACTTGATCAGAAGCAGCAGCCGGAACTCTAGAAATGTCAGAAGGCAAAGGAATGGGAGGGACAATATCACCAGCAAAAGGGGTAAGATCTGCAACATTAAAACTCCGCGAAATGCGCCACTCTGAAGGAAGGTCTACTTCATACGTATTATCACCATAGCACGCAACGATAGGAAAAGGTCCAAAACGCCTCATTTGTAGCTTGGGATAACGTTCACGTAATCGTTCTTTGCGCAAATAGACCATTACCATATCACCAACCTGAAATGACACCAAACGCCTCTGTTTGTCTGCATGAGCCTTATAGCATAACATTTCTCCAAACGTTTACGGACATCCTCATGAATGTTATGAATCTGATTAGCAAAAGCCTCAGCATCAGGACAAACTGCAACTGTAGGAGGAAGTGGAGCAAGGTCCATAGTAGTGCGTGGAGTCATGCCATTTACAATCATGAATGGAGAAAGACATGTGGAGCGATTAACTGAGTTATTATAAGCAAACTCTGCTTGAGATAAGACCAACTCCCACACTGTAGGGGTATTATCAATTAGATATCTCAATAAGTCTCCCAAACTACGGTTCACAACCTCGGTTTGGCCATTTGTTTGCGGATGAAAAGCTGTAGAGAATCGGAGTTGACACTTAAGATGCTTCCATAACGTCTTCCAAAAATAGCTAGTGAACTTAGCATCCCGATTAGAAGTAATAGAGCGAGGTAAACCATGCAAACGAACAACTTCTCTGAAATATAAGGAAGCTATATGGCTAGCATCGGAAGTATGCGTGCAAGGAATAAAATGTGCCATTTTAGAGAATCTATCTACCACCACAAAAATTGAATCCATACCATGAGAAGTGCGAGGAAGACCCACAACAAAATCCATAGAAACATCAAGCCATGGCTTTTCAGGAATAGGAAGAGGAGTATATAAACCAGCATTGGTTTGCTTGCCTTTGGCTGTTTGACACACATAACAACGAGCAATGAACTTATTGATATCCCTTCGCATGGTGGGCCAAAAATACTTCTCTCAAATAGAGGCAATAGTTTTGATCACTCCAAAGTGACCACTCAACCCCCCAGCATGTGTTTCAATCATAATTTGGTCACGGAGAGACGAGACAGGAACACATAGCTGAGAACTACGAAAGGGAAATCCATCTTGCAAGAGAAAATCACCAGCTGCCCCATGATGGGCCAAACCATCCACATGAATAGGGCCAAAGTAAACATCCTGAGCATATAAGTCACGTAACTCATCGAAACCGAATAAAGATGTGCGGAGTGTAACCAAGATATGAGAACGACGACTCAAAGCATCTGCCACCTGGTTATCCTTGCCAGCTTGAAACTGTAAATGGAAGGTATATCGCTGGAGAAAGGAAAACCACTTCGAATGACGATCACTAACCTTTTGTTGAGTATTCATGTAACGGAGAGCCTCATGATCAGACTTTAAAACAAATTCTCTATGAATAAGATAATGATGCCAATATCGAACGGCTTGAACAACTGCATATAGCTCCACATCATAAGTAGAGTACCTCAGTTTAGCTCCGCAAGTTTCTCACTAAAGAAGGCAACAGGTCGTCCATTCTGGCTTAAGACAGCACCAATACCATGCTTACAAGCATCACAAGTAACTTCAAAAAGCTGGAAAAAGTCAGGCAAAGCTAAAACAGGAGCGGTAGTCATCGCAGATTTAATAAGCTGAAATACCTTCTCAGCTGCAGGAGTCCAAACAAAAGGGCCAGCAGCCATGCAAGAGGTAATAGGAGCCATAATACTGCTGAAATTTAAAATGAACCTCCGATAAAACGTGGTCAACCCATGAAAACTCCGAACCTGAGAAGTAGTAGTAGGAGTAGGCCAATCAAGAATAGCGCGAACCTTTGAGTCATCAACTCGAATACCCTCAGAAGATACAACAAATCCCAAGAAGACCACAGAATCAACCAAGAATGAACATTTCTTAAGTTGTAAGAAAAGCTTCCGAGAACGCAAAACGCCCAATATAGTCTCAATATGATGTAAATGGTCAGCCGTAGTAGAACTATAAATAAGTATATCATCAAAATATACAACGGCAAATTTATTGAGGAAGGGTCGTAGAATCTGAGTCATAAGGCGCATGAAGGTAGATGGAGCATTAGACAACCCAAAAGGCATCACCAACCATTCAAATAAACCATCCTTGGTTTTAAAAGTTGTTTTCCACTCGTCACCAGGACGCATACGAATTTGATGATATCCACTCCTCAAATCGAGTTTGGTAAATACCTTAGCTCCATGTAGAGAATCAAGCATATCTTCTAGTCGGGGAATTGGGAAACGGTATTTAACTGTGATCTTTTTAATAGCCCTGCTATCAACACACATCCGCCAACTTCCATCCTTTTTGGGTGTGAGTAGCGCGGGAACAGCACAGAGGGGACATGCTTTCACGAACAAAACCTTTAGCTAGTAAATCTGCCACCTGCCTTTGTAATTCGGCATGCTCAGAAGGAGCCATGCGATAATGGGGCAAATTAGGGAGAGGAGCTCCTGGCACAAGATCAATAGTGTGTTGAATATCTCTCAGTGGAGGTAGTTCCCCACCAATAGGCTTAGAACAAACATCTGAATAACTATCCAATAAAGGTTGCAAAACAGGAGGTATAACAGTAGGACTTGTCAAAAATGAATCAACAAGAACATAAATCATACCTGTCTGGCGTCCCTCGGCAAGAAAACTAGACTTCACAGGAGGTGAAGAAGAAACCGATGATTGGGAAGGAAGAGTAGATCTTACTGGAGCCAACGGAGTCAAAGTAATCTTCTCACCATGAAAATAAAAGGAATAAGTGTTTTAGTATCCGTCATGATGCGCCTTCAAATCATATTGCCAAGGTCACCCCAAAAGCACATGACACGCATCCATAGGAACAATAGAACACCACACTTCATCTTTATAGTTACCAACTGAGAAAGGAACTAAGCACCTCTTATTAACCTTTACTTCAGTACCTTTACTTAGCCACTTAACGTGAAAAGGCTCGAGGGGAGGCTCCACCTTAAATTTTAATTTGTCAACCATGTCACTAGATACTATATTTTCAGCCGAACCACTGTCAATGATTAAACTACACAATCAACCCATAGAGGTGCAACGAGTGCGAAAAATGTTGTGACGAAGCCATTTGTTAGGATCCTCAGCAGGAACTGGAGTAATGAGAGAACGACGAATCACAAACAATGGAGAACCGGACTCATCGAAAGGCAAAAGACGAGTATCTCGAGGTAGTTTGGGATTGTCACAAAATCGCTCAAGCAATAGCATAGGACAACCTGAATTAGCCGGTGTCAAAATACCATCCGCTTCTGCAAGTGGATCGATAGATTCGTTATCATCTTGTGTTAAACCAACACGTTTCTTCTTAGGACACTCACTAACACGATGACCAACCTCTTTGCAATTATAACACGTCATACCGGATGATGTAACAATAGGCTTTGAAGAAGAATCAATCGGAGTAGAAGTACTAGAAGACACTGCTTTGTGTAATTCTTCAGCTTTAAGAAAGATCATAAATATCCTTAAATGCTAAATCTTGCTGAATAGATTTTCGCAAACCATCCATATATCTCCCAACCTTCTGTTCCATAGTTTCTGTTAAATCAGCACGAGTAGACAACAAAAGGAACTCCTCAGTATAATCAGTCACACTTCGAAGTCTTTGTTTCAAGTGGTGAAGTCTCATGAATAAATCTCTCTCATAGTCATGAGGAATGAATTCAAACTTCAATTCACGAAGCATCTTGTCCCAAGTGGTGATTTGTTTGTAACCTTGTCTTTCTCTACTCTTTTGCAACTCATCCCACTATACTAACGCATAACCAGTCAGTTTAGTAGCAACCAACTTAACACGTTTTGGATCCTCTATATTTTTGTAATCAAAAACCTTTTCAATCTTATTGAGCCAATCAACAAAAGCATCCGGGTGTAATTTACCATTAAACTCGGGAACATCAAGTTTAATATCACCATTTTGATTACGTTCTCGAATTCGCAAAAAACGGTTAAGATTAAAGTTACCTTCATCGTTGCCATGATTCCGGCGTTGCTGATTTTGATGGGCATGATGATTATGATTAGGACGCCTAGGTGGGGAAGTACTTGAATTAGAATCTGACGGATCAGGAGGATCATAAGCACGAGCTGCCTGCTTGGGTGCATGTCGATCCTGACGAGGTAGAGTATTATGATGGTTCCTGACCTGATTCTGCCCATTATTACCTCTACGTCGAACATGAGAGAAATCTCTTTGCTGCAGATTTCTATTGGGATGCAAATTTGCATGATTCCTAAGCAAACGGGGAGGAGATGTGGCTCTGCGATTTTGCTGCTGCTGATTTCTTCTTGGAATATCTTGTTGTTGACCACGAAGAACACGTTCTTGTGGTTGCTGCTGCTGCTGCCTTCGCACCATAGGTGGAAGTACTTGACCTGGATCAACATGTGGACCCCTAAGATGGCCTTGATTCGCCACTTGTGCTGGTCGTCGAATATCAGCTCTAAATTACTGATTTCTAGCACCGTTAAGACTACAATTTCCTTCAAATTCACCATCTCGTTCATGAAGCCAAGCATGAATACGGTTCTGACGTGATTCAGAATCATCTTCTAAGACAAGAGAAAGGGAGAGGGGACGTCGACTGCGCTGTTCATCATCAGAACTTCTTTCTGATTCATGGGTTGGTCTAGGATCATCAACCTCATTGCTCTCACCAGCAGAACTGCTGTCAACAGTTTGCAGTGGTGGTTGAGGAGCTACAACAAGCGTGGACATCATTTTCATCATCTCTGTCAAGGTGTCTTCAATGCGAGCAACTCGAGTGGTCATGGTTGGGGGTTTGCCTCTTCTATTCGCTTGGTTTACCATTGTGAATATCCAAAGAAATAAATGGCTCTTGAAGAAGAAAAAAAAACAGATTTTTAATCTTCTAAACCCAGAAAAAACAAGCTTTGATACCAATTTTGATGTAATACTATCGGCGGAAGCAAACAATAATAAGAACACCAATTAAATAAATGGTTTGAACACCCAAAAACTAGGGTTCTTCACAAAAACGAATTTCATGTCTCAAGACATAAACAAATCTTCAATCTCACCTCCTTAATAAGGTTTGCAATCCCCTATTTATAATAGCCTAAACCTAATCCTAACTAAACTAGAAAAGCTACTTAGTCTAGGAACTTAAAACAAAATAGAAACTAAGTAATAGTAAATCCTATTAAGAATAGGAATCAAAATAGAAACTCATGTAGGAATTGAATCATGTGCTCTGCACATGTTCATCAATAGGCGTCCTCGCATCAGTAACAACCATTCAGAAGATCAAAGCTGGTATAACACCACTTAAGTAATTTGAGGATCCTTTGAATTCGATCCCACCTGTTCTTTTCTTCGAATTCTTTCTATCTTCTCTTTATAAATCCCATTTTTCAATTCAGCATTTTATGTAATAGAGACTAAAGAGTGAGAGGTGTTAAGGAGTGGTACTGTATTTCAGTGTGTATTGTAAATGTAACAGACTATTCTGTTATATACTTTTTATCAATAAGAACATTCTTCATTCTATAAATATTCGTCGCTTAGTGTAGAGCTTGGAGTGGGCATTCAGAACACCTAATCTCATGGATATTTTGTACTGATTCATACTTTGATCTGATCGTCTCCTCAAAGTTAATACATGATTGTGATAAATTTAGACAAATGAGATTCCCTTTGAAAATAACTAAAACATCAATCTGTCATTGTGAATTTCATGGTTAGGTCATTTATAACTCAAATTGATGTTATCATCATTCATGAAACCAATTCTAAAACATTTTTGAAATGTGATTACAGATTTGCAAAGTGATTGCGATAAAAAGTTTGAACATAAAGCATCAGTTGGTACTTAAGTTTGAACATAAAAAGTTCCAAAACATCTGAAGAATAAGAAAGAGAAGAAGAAAGAGAGGTTTTTATGAGAATTTGAATTCAAATTTATTGTAAGTAGAATGTGGAAACTTAGGTTGGTGAAGGTAGTAGTGATCCATGCCTTCGTAGTGTGAACAATCATGTTGGAAGACAAGTTTAGGAATTTGATCCAAATCTTGGAACACCAGAAGAATTGAACAAGTTGGGAAAGCTCGTCAAAATTTTAAAGTTCATCGTTTTGATAAGAAACATAGTTTAGATCTTCTTATGCGACTTCGGGTAATACTAATTTCCCTTCAATTCACTCCACTCACTGCGAGTGTTTCATCTTCTTAAGCACAATTCTAGTCGTTATTCTTAAATTTGTAATTCAGTAGATCTTCTTGTTGCTTGTTATTGTGATTTTTAGCTTACAACTTAATTTATTGTGGTGTTCAATGCAGTTTTGCTATTTGGTTTTTAATTGATAATGACAGATATGACTTTTTTGTTGAACTAATCCAACAACAATATTCAAGAAAAGGTGACAATGTACACTGCAATTGGTGAAAAATCTCAGGAATATTGAGATTTTTGTTCAGTTATTTATATATTATTTTTGTTTCAAAAAAGATATATCGGAATATGCTACAAAAAGTAAAAAAATAAAATAAAAAATGGTTGAGAAATTCTGATTTTTTATGCATCGAAAAAGATAACTTAAAATATGCTATCAAATATGTTATGGCATCTGATAACATATTTTAAGTTGTAAGTGTATTTTAAATTTTGTCAGCATTTCGGCAGCATGTCGGCGTTCCTAGGGACGGCTAGGAGTTCCTTGCTTGTCTAGTGTATTTTATTCTATTTTTATATTTACCCCGTGTCACCCAAAGATTTACTATATTTGTTAACTAAGAACTCTATATCCCCATTTAAGATTTGACACTTTAACCTCATTACTAAAAAATTTAACTTTTCTATTAAAGCGACATCCTTTATATAATAAAGAGATATCACTTATCCTAAACCTACTGTGTCTTAAATAAAGTAGCACCAAAACATCCTTCCAACAGATCCCAGATGGATCTACTAGTGGCGCTCTGATACCAATCTGTAACACCCCAAAATCTGACCCATATCCCAATAAGACCTGAATCGAATCTCGAGGCATTAACATCAACACCATAGGCAATTTGTCATTTCTACTCTATTAATCATAATAACGTGGAAGTCTAGTGTTGAATCCATCTATTTATTAACTAGCAATTAACACAAATCCGCAAAAAAACACACTTTCATATTTATATAGAAAACCATACTGTATACAAGACATGATTGTGATAATACGTATATAAGATGTTATCGAGGGTGATATGTACATATATACCAATAACAAAAAGACCTATCAAAAAGTTACAACCCTGAACTGCACTCTCACATCAAACAGATGTAATGATTATCCCTGTCATCGTCTGCTGCAACAACAGGCTCCTCAACAACAAGCTCAACTGAAAAGGGTAATGGTACGGTGACCATAATCCACTTGCTCAGTAGTGACCCACATTCATAAAATATTATCCAACCATGACGATAAATCACGCTAACAGTTTAAAATATGCAAGTTTAAATAAGAACTGTAAATATAATGTAAAATATTTTCTGCTGTCAGTAATATGTAATATTCAAACATTCATACAATAAGGCGGGTAGTTGCATCCTATTAAAGTGGTGAGAATACGACTGGAATACAGCCCGAGTCCCAAGCAATATCTTGGTTCATTACTTATCAGTGTGTACCTTCACCGTTATTCCTGATTTTTCGGTCGGGTGATTACCGTTTTGTGTCTCGAGAACACTAAACCTCTTTTAGGGCTCAGGTGGGCCATTTGACCACGACGCTCCAGAGGGAGAATCACCTATCACGGTGGTCAACTGTTTGACGACTGCAGACTGCACAGGATCCTGACACACATCCAAGAGTGGACTAACTCTCACCCCTCGCGTCTAAACCTCCTCGAAGTAGCATGTATCCCCACAACACACTAAACACCAACAACGTACCACTAAAAGCATGATAATCCAGGAAGGTAGAAAAGGAATTCCCGGAAACATCGAACAATGTTCGCCTCTAAAGGTGAACAACGCATATGTAATCCTAGAAAGAATTGTCATCTCTGGAATATGACAACAATTCCTTCTTTGTAGGAATTCACAGATTTCTTGCCAGACCGCCTCGAGATACAATATATATAATACATAGGGTGTCTTTTAATAATAATTAATGTAATCTGACATGTGTGATAAGTCCCTTAATTTATCAACCATCAAACCAGTTCTCTATTCACGGCTACCAGACACGGGCACTAGGCGAAGGGATTATAATCCGATTTATAATGATATGTTTGTGTAAGCACCCAGATCATATTCCCAATTCAAGAACCTCACACCATACCAACATACAACTGCGACCCCACATCACACATACAAAATCCATCCTGGAAAAGAGATGCAATAAAAACTTCAATAGTTTTGTTGTTTATAAAATAATATCCTGTACTACTTTAACAACTTCAATTTAAAAACACGATATCTGTAACTACCTAGTTTGATAGAAGCTATAATCGGTAAACCACGAGTACTATATATATACCAAACAAAACCATGCATGCATTTTATCATCACTATACGAACTGTACTGTAACATTTATTAAAATATAAACCACGAGAGGATAATATAAAGAAAATGTAAGTCTCTACCTTGGCACGCTCCACCAATCGCTCTCAGAAACCCGAGTAAAGCACTAAATCAAAATCCTAGAAACGCAAGCGAAATCATAATTATATAATGTATATAAGAAAAATTATTATATATTTTCTAATCGTGAATTTTTCATGTCACTAATGGTTTTCTAGTGAAATCTATTGTATGGACTATAACCTATTAGATAAGTTATTGTTAAGGTATAAGTATTGACGTTGGCTGCCCATCGTCAGTCCTTCGTATTAGCCTATCAACATGGAAACTAAATCACAAAAGGGGACCTATTTGACCGCATCAGTCCATATCAAGAACAAAGGACTGAATTACTTACTAGTAGAATTACAACGAGTTTTGGGTAACCTGACTTCTAAACTTATTTGATCCATACTATGCGCCATCTATTTCAAGCCTTAGGTAATCACCAAGGACCATATGAGAAGAAGAACTCAATGACCTGGTGTTGTAGTTAAACTTATACAAAAAAAAAAAAAAAAAAAAAAAAAAAAAAAAAACTTAACCTCAAAGATTCCATTAATCACTAATCCTTCCTTACATATCAATAGGTGGTCTACAATATTTCACTCTATATAAACTTAAAGATACACAATATTCCAGCCATCAAAATCGGACATAACTTTGGGTAATTTCACTAGATATTAAATGTATAAGGTGGGTGTACCATATTATTGGTGTCTAATTGGAAGAAAAAAAAATAAGTAATGAAAGTTCTTACCTATATGATTTGTTTCCTGGTCCTTCTTTCCTTTTGTTTTCCTTATCTTAGTCTACCTTTTGAACCACCAGCTGATAACATCCCAACACCCTAGTACTTCTAAGCCTTTAGATAATATTAAAGTCTATGATCTTAGTGAACAATTACATGAAAGAGATGAAGCAGAGAACCTCTATCACAACATAGTACTCATCTTCTCTTGATTTCCCACCATGTAATTTGGTTTGGGTTATATAGAGATAAGTGAGAGTGGAATTCTTACAGCTCATGCTTAAGTTCAGATGAGGTGTAACAATCTGAATCCTATCCCATGGTCATGGGAGTAATATAATAAACTACTTCATGTGTCTATATACTATAAATAGCTTTAAATTGGTTTTTCTAAACCCGATTATCGCAGTCATGAGACAATAAAATTAGCAGGCTAACTACTATATGAACTTGTGTTTACGTACATGACTTTGTTTTATTTGTTTCTTAAAAACAATCTACCGCACTATTGATTGCTAACAAATCTAACGAGACATGTTTCTACACTTTATTGGGCTACATCATTATACTTTATTCTATATATTTATTTCCCACAAACGGAGCTAAAATAAATTTCCTTAACATCGATTAAGTTATAACAAATCACAGCTAGGTCGAGAGGTAAGATTACTAAAATGCCCCTAAGGAGTGGGCGGGTTCTTACAAGCACTACCAAGCCAAGACACAACACAATTATAGGAGCCATAACTAGAAAAAAAAAAAAACTGTCCAATAGTACCACCTAGATAAGCAGCTGTTTTGTTGCTAGAATACTCTACAATAAACCAGTTTTCATTACTGAATCTTAATAAATAATTCAAAAAACTCTGAGCAAAAAGTCTCTTTGCCAAAACACAGCCCTACAAACCCCACTTGTAATTGCCCTGCCAGACCCCTGTGTAGAAACAACCATTGCGCAACAATTATCATAATAGGAAAAACTTATACTAACTTCAGATAAAATCAAAATGCAGTTTTGACTACAGCACAACATGTTCAAGTTATACTTTAAACAACTTCAACAAAATGAATGGGGAAAAAAAGGTTAAAGTAAGTAACTGCATGTCCAAGATTATCTGTTACACATACGTGCCCCCACAATCCTTCCTAACATTACCATCGTCGTTAAATTTCATGTCAAGTTTTGAGACATCTAGTGGTACTGTGAATGAATCAATATTCTCATCATACCTATCCAACCCATAAAATCCTCTTGGAGGTGCTTTTAATACGACATACCAGTTTGAATTATCACTTTCTCTCCAATAAAACACTTGTTTTGCTTGTGATGATAAAATAAAAGGATCATTTTCATAACGACGTTGTCCTTGGTGGAGGTTAACTAAAGTGACCATCCTCAACCTTTACACCACTTTCTATGTTCACCCAATCACAATCAAACAAGGGAACTTGAAAACCACGGTAGTTCAGTAAAATAATATCTTTAATAACCTCATAAAAATTGACTTTGTTCGCTTCGATGGTCGTCGCTTCCAATGAAACACCGCTATTTTGGGTAGAATTCTCTACATCCTTTCTATGAAATCGTTGACCATTAATTATATAACCTGAATATGATGATTGTATATACCTATTCACATAACTCGTCGTGAACCCAATTATATTCGACTCTACTCGACGTAACACCACTTTTACTCGAGCTCACTGCGTCACCACAAATGTTAATACAATCCGACCTTCAAAAGCCTTCACTCGACACAAGCCCATTTTTATCCGAGCTCACCCGACGTAGAGCTACTTTTACTCGAGCTACATCGTCCTCATTCAAACACTTTACGTTTTGATTCTCTACGGTTACAATATATTGTCAGATCCAAAATATCCGCCCATTAATTGACCATTCCGTTGGGCAATTAATGACCTATCCGTTGTCCCAATCACCTATATAATGAACTACGTGGGCTTGATTCTGGGACTAAGTCATTCTTTCTCAGATACGTAGGCAACTATCTAAACCAGGTAGCTCAGCCATTTCCACAACCTCATCTCCTTCCTCTTCTGAATTCCGATCATCTTCTCCGACTGTTCTAAGAACCAAATTCACCTACATTTACATTGGCGCCGACTGATTCGTGAACGAACAATAACCTAACAACCGACCATGGCAACAATTACTAGCGAGCAATTTGAACAACTCCAGAAGCAGATGGCTGATCAACAAGAACAGATCAACAGGCTGGTGGCTGAAAACAATCACCTCAAGAGCACCACCGCCACCACTAATGGCACACCGCTCAACGGAGTTGCTGCAAATGCGCTCAACGCTGAAGAAGTCACAACAACTGTCAACAACCCTGCCCTACCCACCTCCAGTAACACAGCCGCCCCCACCATGGCTGACCTTCAAGCTGCTCATGACAGAATACTACAGCTATCGGAAAAGCTTGATAAAAATCATCAAGACTCGCTTAAGGCCAACACAGCCCAAAAGGTAGCCTCAACAACCCTAGAACGTTATAAGATAGAACCCCTTCACGAAGACCTCCTACAACAGGAACCCCACCCAAACTTCATGCCTCCAAAGTTCACCACTTACGACGGAAGTGGAGACCCAATGGACCACGTCCTACAGTTCAAGACAAGCATGGCCCTGTGGCCAAAGTACAAAGACATTTTCTGCCGATTGTTTTCTGCATCACTCCGTGGGAGTGCAATAGACTGGTATCATCGCCTACCAGAAAGATCCATTACCTCGTACGACCAACTGGAGTCACTTTTTGTCACCCAATATATCCACAACAAAAGGAGAAGAATCGAGGTTACGGCCCTTTTTCGTCTCAAACAGGATGAAACTGAAACAACAAAGAAGTTCATGGCAAGATTCAAAAAGGAATGCCTGCGAGCCGAGAATCCAGATGAATACTCGTGTCTCTTGGCCTTCATATCTGCTGTCAACCCCAATACAGCACTAGGAAAGAATATTATCCTAGATGCCCCTGCAACGTTGGAAGACTTGTATGTACGTGCTGACAAGTACATCAAACTGGAGGATGCCCTCACAAAATCCAAGGAACGAGTGGCTGTTGTCCAAACAACAGAGGCCACTCACTCAAAACCAAAGCCGAATCGATCAGAATACAAAGGAAAGCACACATCTAATACAAAATCCAAAGCTCCGAGTCCCTTCAAGTGCTCATATAATCAGCTCTTCGACCTCATAAAAGATGAAGATTACTTCCAGCTTCAAGTTCACGACCTAGAACCAATTGAAGGGAAACCATACTGCAAGTTACATAAGTGCCGCCACCATCTCACTGAAGATTGTCGTATTCTGCGAGCTTACTGTCACAAGCTCAAGGAAGAGGGTCACCTCGATGACTTCCTCTCCGAAAATGAACCCGACCTCCGCAGCAAAATAGATGCCAAACGACAAAAGACCTCAACAGAGAAAGGTAAGCAGCCTAAGGGAACCATCAACATGATTATGGATGCCCGACCTCCTGAATGGTCAGCTCGTTCAAAGAAACAAAAGATTCATCACATTCACCATACCTTCCATTTGACTCACAAAGCAATCGTGGCTAAACAAGTCACAGGTAACAATGCTTTAATCTTCTCTGACTTCGACCTTAAAAAAGTATGTCTCCCGCATAATGACGCATTGGTAGTCCACATCAACATTGGGGGATGGATAATGAAAAAAGTACTTATCGACCCCGGAAGTTCTTGTGACGTAATATTCAACAAGGAATACAGTCAGATGCAGATGCCCGACTCGGTACTTCAAAAACCACAAGTCACCCTTTTTGCATTCAACTCAACTGAAACTGAAGCAAAAGGTGAAATTTGCCTACCTGTAGCAACTGGTGAAAATGAAGACGAAGTAACGGTGTATTGCACCTTCTTCGTCCTTGATGTCCCCGCTCAGTTCAATGCAATTCTGGGACGGAAATGGATACATAAGATGAAAGCAGTACCTTCGACATATCATCAGGTCATCAAGTTTCCTGGCCCTAGAGGCATCATGGAATTACGAGGTGACCAAATTGAAGCACATGGTTGTCATGCCATACCAGAGGTCATCCCACTTCCTAATAAAGTGGATACCCCCACAACGGTGGCGAGCTCATCTAAGCCCACTGTCAATATGATCGCTGCAATCTGCAAAGCAGTCGAAGCATCTACTCAACCCACTGAGAATGAGATATCACAAGCTGAAAACGGAAAGGAAATTGTTCATCCATCCGACCCACCCGTCATTGAACAAGGTGAAAAAGTCAATATAGGATCGGATAATGATCCTAAATATGTCTATGTAGGGGCTAACTTGGACTCCATTGTAAAAGAGCAACTCATTGCTACTCTTAAAATGAATAAAAATGTCTTTGCTTTTGCTTATACCGACATGCCAGGGATCAATCCCACTATTGCTTGTCACAGGTTAAATGTAGATACTAACAAAAAGCCTGTGAAACAAAAGGCTCGCAAACTAGCAGCTCATCTCGCCAATGCAGTTAACGCAGAGATACAAAAGCTAAAAAATGCAAAATTCATTCGTGAGGTCGCATACCCTGACTGGCTCTCCAATATTGTCGCAGTCATAAAACCTAACGGGAAAGTCAGAGTATGTATCAACTTCACGGACCTTAACAAAGCTTGCCCGAAAGATAGCTTTCCTCTTCCTCGAATAGACAAGCTCGTTGACTCAACAGCAGGTCACGAACTAATTTCCTTAATGGATGGCTATTCAGGTTACAATCAAATAAAATTAGCAGACGAAGATCAAGAGAAAACCGCGTTCATCACTGAGCAAGGTACCTTTTGTTACACAGTCATGCCATTTGGATTAAGAAATGCAGGAGCCACGTATCAACGACTCGCAACCAAGATGTTCCATGATATGATTGGCAACACAATGGAAGTGTATGTTGATGATATGATTGTCAAAAGCAAACACAAAGCCACCCATATCACCGACCTCGAAAAAACATTCCTCCGACTTAATGAGTACAACATGAAGCTAAATCCGGAAAAATGTTTATTCGGCGTAGCATCTGGAAAATTCTTGGGTTACCTCATCACACAAAGAGGTATCGAAGCCAACCCAGAAAATATCAAAGCCATACTTAAGATGCCGAGCCCAAAAACTAAGAAACAAGTTCAAAAACTTAACGGCATGATAGCATCCTTAAACAGGTTCATAGCCCGGGCATCAGACAAACAACGCCCATTACTTCAACTACTAAAGAAAGGGTCAACTTATAACTGGACACCTGAATGCCAACAAGCATTCGACGAGCTCAAGTTATACTTGGCTACTCCACCAGTCATCACGGTACCACAAGATGGCGACGTGCTAGGGCTCTACCTTGGCACGTCTGAACACGCAATTAGTGGAGTATTGTTCCGAGATGAGAGAGGTATAGAAAGACCAATATACTTCATCAGTAAGACATTGATGTCTTCCGAAGCTCGGTATTCAAGCCTCGAGAAGGTAGGTTTAGCCTTACTATTCGCCTCACGAAAGTTGAAGCCGTATTTCCAGTCGCACAAAATAAGAGTCCTAACAGATGCACCTCTTCGGCAAGTGTTAGAAAGCAGAAACAAATCTACAAGAATGGCAAAATGGGCTCAAGAACTCGGAGACCATGAGCTCATTTTCACTCCGCGGAGTAGCAGAAAAGGGCAAATCGTAGCCGACCTCCTGGTGGATTACGCCATTGACGACAACTCATGGATACCAGATAATGAGGTCATCGACCAGACAATAACAAAGATTCCAATATGGAAACTCTATGTCGATGGCTCCAAAAACCTCAACGGTTCAGGAGTAGGAGCCACGCTAATCTCACCAGAGAACGCCATCATAGAAAAGTCTGTCAGACTAAATTTCACCTCAAGCAATAATGATGCAGAATACGAGGCACTCCACACAGGCATACAAACTGCCATAGCTTTACAGGTAAAGGAACTACGAATCCTAAGTGACTCACAATTGGTAGTCAGCCAAATTCTAGGCGACTACGAAACAAGGGAAAATACTCTAAAGCTGTACTTGGAGCATACCAAAAAATTACTAAGCTATTTCAAAAAATGGGAAATTCAACATGTCCCACGGGATGACAACCGTCACGCCGATAGCTTGGCATATCTAGCCTCACAAATCGACACCGATTCACCGCGGACAATACAAATTGACATACAGTCTGCCCCGGCATATGAGGCACAGGTACATCAGGTAAATGAAGTATCAGACTTCATAGATATCCCACCAAGTGAAATAGAAAACTCCTGGATGGGACCAATCATCAATTACTTAAAGGGAACTTACCCAGATGATGATTTCGAATTACGTAAACTCGAGCGAAAGGCTAAAAGCTATATTCTACTCGACAAAAGACTCTACCGAAAGTCAACTCGAGGGCCATACTTGAGGTGCCTCCCACCAAAGCAAGCGCACACAATTCTAGCTGAAATCCACCATGGGGAATGCGGAAACCATGCAGGGGCTAGGTCTTTAGCCCAAAAAGCAAGAAATCAAGGTTACTTTTGGCCATACATGCAGTCAGATGCAGACAAGTTTGTCCAACACTGTGACAAGTGCCAAAGATTTGCTCCATTAATTCACCAACCAGCTCGGGACCTCAAGACAATCTCAAGCCCTTGGCCTTTTGCAATATGGGGGTTAGATATCGTGGGTCCCATCTTGAGAGACAGATCCAAAAAATGATTCTTACTTGTGGCAACAGACTACTTCACCAAATGGGTCGAAGCAATACCCCTACGACGAATACGCCAACAAGATGTTAAAAGTTTCATCTGGAAGTTTATAATCACCAGATTCGGACTACCACATACTCTGGTCACTGACAATGGTCAACAATTCTGTGGAACTCTAATCGAGGAATTCTACCTCGATTGGAGAATCAACCACGCACTTTCAACACCTCGCTACGCCCAAAGCAACGGTCAGGCTGAAGCCACCAACAAGACCATCATGAATAATCTTAAGAAAAAACTTGAAGCACACAAAGAGAAGTGGATAGAGGAACTCGATAGGGTACTATGGGCGTACAGAACGACACCGCGCACATCTACAGGAATGTCTCCATTTGCCTTATGTTATGGCACAGAAGCTATCATACCAACTGAACTAAATTTCCTCACTACTCGATCTGAGCTCGTAAAATCCAAGGAAAATGAAGATTTATGGGCCCACGAAGTCGACATTCTCGAAGAAAAACGAGACCAAACCTTAATCACCACTGCCCGTTACCAACAAGTTTTAAAAAAAAGCTACAACCAAAAGGTCCGATCAAGGGAATTCCAAAGTGGAGACCTTGTCCTCAGACAAGTCTTTTCAAATACAAAGAAGCCTGGGGACGGAAAGCTAAATCCTAATTGGGAAGGACCATACATTATCAAAACCAACTTAGGAAATGGCGCATACACACTAATTGATGCCGAAGGGGAACAGGTGCCTCGACCTTGGAACTCGAAATTTCTAAAAATCTACCTACCTTGATCACTTTCAAGTGTCGACATCCTACATTCCCTCACAGCAAGGGTAAGTAATAAAGCAACAAAGAGCTCATACTGCAAAGCAAGTGATCTCGAGCTACATTGAACAGCAAGTTGTAACCGTAACCAGACATTTTCAATTCAACATACAAACATAAATTCAAAATAGTTGGATTGCAAAATATAGCAGACGTAAGGCCAACCGAGGTCGGAATTCCTTACTCATGTTTTACAACATAAAGAGAAAACCTCACAACTCTCAACAGAATTTCAAATACAACAATAAGGTATCAAGTTCGCTCCCCAGGAGTATCTGGGGTCGCTGCACCAGAATTCTCTTCAACTCGAGGAGAGGGTTCCTTCTCAGTCTCCACAGTCGAGGCAGCAGCCGTGACGTTATTCTCCTCTTCTGTGTCAAGACGAAAACGCTCAAGAGCGGCAACTTTTATGGCGTCCTTATCCGCAGACGCATCAAAGTTTTCCACTAATGACACGAGATGAGCCTCACGACGAAGGCACCTCTCCTCCCAGGCATAAGATATCTGCCGCCAACCCATGATACTCTTAACAGACTTTTGGGCATCAGCTTCCCAGCTCGCATTCACATCAGCGAGCTGACCTTGAAGAGTCATCACAAAACTTTGTGCCTCATCCAGATTCGCACCATATTCGGCGCACTCTTTCTGGGAAGCTTCGAGCTTACCCTTCAGACTCTGGACTTCAGCTCGCAATGCCTTGTCTTTTGCAGAGCTTCAGCCTTCTTCCTTGCATTCTCGAGCTTTGTGATCCATTTGTTATGGATCACATTCATCTGGCATTCAGCAGAGGAAGAATCAAAAAACAAAGTACATGATAGGTAAAAGGATATACCAAATCATAACTGGGTAAGTAAAGCTCACCCTATATGCGCAAGACGCAAATTCTTGGGAATCCTCCACAAGAGACTGGGGTTGAACTTTCTTTGCATCCTCAAAGAGAAAGCAATTCTCCATCAGCGAAAGGCTGATCTCCTTGTCATCCCAAGCCGAGTCATCAGCCTTCACATAACCCTCACGACATGGAAACACCTGCGAGAACCTATTCGCCTCACCAGCGGCAAAATCTTCACTCACATCAATAGCCAATGTCTTAGTCGACTTAGAAGAAGGGGCGTGTGCCTTACCTTTCCCCGTGTCCTGGGTTGGCTTATCAACCTTAGAAGCGGTCCCAGGCTCAGATCCCCTAGCTGGGGCTTTCCTCTTCTTAGATTGAGGAGCAGGTTCGATTGACCTCGATCCAAAAAAGTCACTCAGGTTCGGGGCATTCGGGACCTTACTCGCCAGATGAGTAGATCCACCGGTCAGGGGAAATTCAACAGACTTCTTTGGTGGAGCCATGGGTAATGCGGCAACAGCCTCGATGGGCAAATCTCCTGGTCGACCTGAAACCAACTCCGCAACCGGCAGAGCTATTGCGAGCTCCCCTTTCTTCCTTCTGACTCTCTTGGGTGCGGGAGCGCTGGAGGCACCAACTTCCACTTCGGTACCTTTGTTAAATTTAACTCGGGGCTCACAAAAGAAACGTGCCAGATGAGGTAGCAACTTCCTTTTCTCGGCCCAAGATTTCTCAGCAAAATCAGTTATATTGCTCGGGTGCAAACGACCGTCGATATGCTCGTTATAATCTTTTGTTTGACCTACGAAACACACAAGGCAGGTCAGCAAAAATTCAACTTTGAAAATATAAGGTAAAGTTACAAGACATACGTTCACCTATGCTCGGAATCGCATATCGACATAGGTACGCACTGGGCTGGACAAACTGACCCCGGATTCTATATACAGGGGAGTTTTTCCAACCATCGTTCGAGGTCGGAGGATTGAACAGCTTTGCTGGGCCACAACTCCGTCTCCTATTTAAGGAGCAAACGTAATCCCCACTCCGACCAGTCACACACATGAAATATGCAACGACGTCACACTTTACAATATCGGCCTTATACAGCCTGTTTAATTCCTCAAAAATTAACATCGATGTCCAAAAGCTGGTGGGCATCATAATGGGAGCTACGTCGTAATGATTTAACACATCACATACGAACTTGCTAAATGGAAGACGCATGCCACCCCTCAGCTGACCAAGACATATTAACGTCGAGGTTGTATCCCCACATAAGTCGAAAAGCCTATCAGGTACCCTATACATTTCAAGGTCGGGTATCCTAATGTTAAACTCAGCTCGAATTTCAGGAAACGACCTCCGAGCCTCTTCCACACTAAGGACCCTTCCACTAGTAGTCTCGTCATCATTTGCTTCAACTCGACTACCACTAACACTAGCCTGAACATCTCCATCGTTATCACTTATACTTTCCGACCCCCTATCACTCATTTTCCGAATTGATATACAGCTACAACTATGACAAATCAATCAACAAACACTGTCCAGCAAGAACAACTACCACTTACAGACACAGAAAGCTTCAAAAAACTTCAACAATGGAGGAAATTATCAAAACCAGCACCCAATCAACGGCGATTTCAACAGATAAACAAGGAAATTAAACAAGTACAAAAGGAAGATGAAATTACTCAAGCACCACTTGAAGAAAAAGGGATAAAACCAGCAAAAAACAATGAAGAACAGCAAGAAAGATACGAAATAGAAGAAATGAAGAAGAAGAGCAAAAGAGAAGAAGAACAAGTACCTTGTGCTGAGCAGATGCAGAAGCCTTAAATCCTAAGCAAGAGAAACCCTTGGTTTTCTAGCGGTGCGGTTAGGTTTTATAAAACCCAACCACTTCATCTCAACCGTCCAAACCGTCTTCAATCAACGGCCAGATACGTTGCGAGAAATCCAACCGACGAAACTCTTGGTTTCCCTCCCATTTCAGTTACTTTCTAAAAATTCAAAATTCAAAAAATACAATCCACGTGGCCAAAATATCACATCCCCCAAAAAAAAAACCGCAATCATTCCTTTCCTCTCGAAAATACAAACTCATTTACTGCAGCACGCAATGGAATCATTCCTTGCATCGTAAATCGAGAGAAAGCAACCCACCAAAACATCATCATCTTCTACATTTTTTATTTCGACTTGAGTCCACCATATCTACAAATTTACTTCCTCGACCCAACTCAAAATAAAAAAGGGGCTATGTATATACCTATTCACATAACTCGTCGTGAACCCAATTATATTCGACTCTACTCGACGTAACACCACTTTTACTCGAGCTCACTGCGTCACCACAAATGTTAATACAATCCGACCTTCAAAAGCCTTCACTCGACACAAGCCCATTTTTATCCGAGCTCACCCGACGTAGAGCTACTTTTACTCGAGCTACATCGTCCTCATTCAAACACTTTACGTTTTGATTCTCTACGGTTACAATATATTGTCAGATCCAAAATATCCGCCCATTAATTGACCATTCCGTTGGGCAATTAATGACCTATCCGTTGTCCCAATCACCTATATAATGAACTACGTGGGCTTGATTCTGGGACTAAGTCATTCTTTCTCAGATACGTAGGCAACTATCTAAACCAGGTAGCTCAGCCATTTCCACAACCTCATCTCCTTCCTCTTCTGAATTCCGATCATCTTCTCCGACTGTTCTAAGAACCAAATTCACCTTCCTCTTCTGAATTCCGATCATCTTCTCCGACTGTTCTAAGAACCAAATTCACCTACATTTACAATGATGCATGACTTCTTGGCCCAAAAGCAAGACACCTTAATGTCTCCGAGATATTATTACTATCATCAGCCATAATCTGTCCAACATATACGAAAAATTCTAAGAACAAGATATAAGTACGCCCATATTCAAACTGCTGCCAATTAAAGAAGTATACTTAAAGCTATATATGATAACACCCAGAATCAAACATTATAGATGAAAATTACCAACACAAAAAACTAAGATAACATAAATTATGAAAACCGAGCCTTGTTCTTTAACAATGAAGAAAAGTTCTCCGCATGTGTCTTCCAAAGCAAACTTACATTTGTAACAAGGCTCCCATCATTTTACTTTAACTCGTCCAAGTGTATTCTAATAGTGCATAAAGAAAATGGTAGTATGAGAAATTTCTATTGAATATAAATTTGAAATCTAAGTGTTTTCATACTTACTGTTCATACAGTTTAACTTCATTTGTATTGAACAACACATATCGATAAGCAATCTCCAATCTCTCCTCACTTAATGTAATCGATTCTCTACTAGAAATCGGTTGCCCCTCGGTTATTACATAATTTCCAACACTTCCATTTCTTCTACAATAATTATCAATCTCAGTTGTTTATTTCATGAAGCCACTACAAAACCTCATGCACTCGTCTGCAAGATAACATTTTGCTATGGACCCTTCAGGTTTTGCCTTATTTCTAACAAATCCTTTTAAGAACTTCATGTACCTAAATACACACAACATTAAGTTAAACATAGAAATTGGACAATAAGCAAATTTAAATAATATAATTGTTACCTACCTTTCAAACACATACATCCAACGAGGATGGACTGGTCCACATAGTCGTGTTTCACGCCCTAAGTGAATTGTCAGGGGAACCATAATGTCAAAGAAGGAAAGAGGAAAAAACCTTTCAAGCAAGCACATAGTCTCGACAATGTCCTTTTCAAGTTCTTCTAACTTTTCACGATTGATGACTTTTTGGCATATTTCATTGTAGAAAGCACAAAGTTTGAATATTGTATGCCTAAGCCCTTTTGGGAGCAACCCTCTTAATGCTACAGATAATAATTGTTGCATTAACACGTGGTAGTCATGAGATTTCAGGCTTGATATTTTAAACTCTTCCATTGACACAAGTTTTCCAATATTTGAGCTGTAAACATCAGGAAGTTTCAAATCCATAAGCCTTTTGTAAAGTGTATTCTTTTTTTTCTTTGATAATGTGTGCAAGGCTGATGGAAGATATGTCTTATTCCCTTTACTCGTCGAATGCAAATCCAATCTAATACCCATTTCCTGTAAAGCCTTCCAAGACTTCAGTCAATCTTTGGATTTTCCCTTCACATTAAGCAATGTTCCAATAATACCCTCGCAAACATTCTTCTCTATGTGCATTACATCCAAATTATGACGTATGAGAAGATCCTAAAAACCAACAAAAAAAAAGGTTTTATTAGACATATGTTAAATTACTATTATTATAATTTAAAAACTAACAAATAAATAAAAGAAAATATATTTACCTCCTAATATGGTAATTCAAAAAATATTGACTTCTTCCACATTAGATTGGGCTTAGGTTGCTTCATTTTTCTCTTCTTTTCTGTCTTGTTTTTGGTTTTATCTTTTTTCCCTTTTCCAAAATCATTCTCATAATTATGTATTTCATGAAGAATATCTGATCCAGACATTATTGGAGGCTTTCCCTGTCCTCACGAAGTTCATTAAACCATTTTTTTTTATCGAAATGAATGATTGCTTGGAAGAAAGCGTCTGTGACCCAGATATATAGTCTTCATAACAAATTTTAAATACTTCGAACATGTGTGAATACCACATATTGGACATGTCGTTTTACCCTTTGTCGTGCATCCACATAGATTCCCATATGCGGGAAAATCATTTATAGACCACATCAAAACTGCCTTCATATTGAAAGTGGTTTTGGTGGATGCATCATATACCTCTACTCCTTTCTCCCACAACTCTTTCAAGTCATCAATTAGTGGCCGCAAGTATATATCAATGTCATTCCTAGGTTGCTTGGGTCCTGGAATCAATAAAGAAAGCATCAAATGTTCTTTTCTCATACATAACCATGGAGGAAGGTTGTATACAGTCAATATCACTGGTCTACAACTATGTGTTGAGCTGAGATTACGAAATGGATTAATTCCATTAGTAGCAAGACCAAGTCTAAGGTTCCTCGGCTCTTCAGCGAATTGGGACCAATTCTTGTTGATTGTTTCCCATGTTGGGGAGTCCACTGGGTGTCACATATTGCCATCTTCACTCTTATTACTATGATGCCATCTTAACTGCTCTTCTAATTACGAAGATTGAAACATTTTTTTAAACCTTAGTATGATTGGAAAATATCTCAACACTTTTACAGGATGGCCTTCTTTAATCCGCTTAGTTTGACGATCTACTTGAGAAACTACAAATAGTGCTAATGTAACAATTGAATATCCAAACAAACAATTAAACAATACGCAGAAAGTAAATAACACGCAGCAATTTTTAACGTGGTAAAACCCAATATGGGAAACGTCCACGGTTGTCCTCGCGACAACAAATAATCCACTAGATGAAAAGAGATGTACAAACCTACCAACTACCTGCACTCACTGCAAGTTGATACTCCTGGTTATCTCTAACACCTTGACTTCACCAGAGCACCTTGATGTACGCACAAGACACTCGACTTCTTGATGAACACACAAGAAGACTCGAAGCCGAAATCACAATAACTCTTGAAGATCACAAAGTTATGAATTGAGAAAAGGGGGAAGAAAGAGAATTGAGTTCAATAGCCATAAACAATTTCAATATCAAAAACCTAACCAAAACACATGAACTAGAAGAAGGGTGGACGGCCAAAGAACTAACTTGTTCTAAGGAAGAGAAACCCTATTTATACTTAGGGTTGGAAACCAAGGAAAATGGGCCGAAACAGTGCAAACCGACTTTGGACGTTCGTATGTCGATATGACGTTCGAACGTCGCCACACAAAAATAAGCCTGCTGCCTACCATGACGTACGAACGCTCTAACTCGGTACGTACGTCTTCATACGAAACTCGTCTGCTGCCTACTTGGACGTACGAACGTCCTAACTGCGTACGTACGTCCTGACCAAAAGAAGTTCGCTGCTTCAGTGGACGTACGTACGTCCTAACTAGGTACGTACGTCCAGAACCCAATAACTTATCCTGGACAGAACTAAGAAACACGAAGGACACGAGACGACCATGCGTACATCTTGATTTTCCTAACAATGAATTCAAGGCGAGATAACCAAGGACACTTTGTCACAAAATTGATGTCAAACCACTTCGTGCCGGTTTCAATCTCCCCCTTTGACATTGATTTTGTGACAAAAACCTATGACTCTAATAGCACTTATAAAACGTGCTTACAATCCCAAACCATGGCATTTATAAAACATGCCTACAAAAACACTCAAAATAGAAACACATAACAAGTCACCAATTCTTGTTATCCAGCTTTAGGAAGATGCTTTAACCATCAGAGATCGAACGGAAGCAACTAGGAACTTCCGAAGCAATCAAGGATTCAACAGAAGTTCCTTCGAGCAACTCCCCCATACTTCATGAGCTCCAAAATATTTTTGGCACTCAAACTCCCCCATAACAATATAACGTCTAAAATCATCAACACGTTCACTCCCCCATACGTGTAGCATACCTGAAACATGACCCAAAAATAACCTAACAACAAGAAGACGATTGTTAGTACTTAGAGTCATAAATCTCCCCCTTTTTGTCACAACAAGTGAACAAAATAACCAACCAACAATAAACAAATAACCAAGAAAAATAAACCAATACCAAACGAAGAATACAAAACATATAAAAATATAAAACTAATCCAACTGTTAAAAGTTCAGAAAGTCAACTAATAACCAAACAGAGAAATCCATAATCCTAAAAGGCAAAACGACAAAAACAGAAGGCTTGAATTAACGAATTCGAAAAACCCTTTCCCAATGACCTAGAGGAAGCTTGGAGAAGTAAGCTTCCGCACGAGCCGAAGGTCTATTCCACCGAGCAATCACATGATCATCATAATCCTCCAGCCATTCACTCGTACGAAACAACTCCTCAATTCTGCTGTCCAAGCCACAGTCGGTAAGTGGAGCAGCAAGTCCCGGAACCTTCGGATAACCAACCAACTCCAAGATATGATTTTGAAGATGTCCCGGTAATCTCTCCCAATGATTGACACGAACCAAACAAGGATTAAGAAAAGGTCGATGAATATAGTCATATCCATGGGGAACGCGACATAAACGACAAACCTTGGCATTGTTCTTGTACTCCATCACCATGAACGACACATAACCAACAGTCGGAACAAAAATTCCATGAAGTTCATATTCTGCCATAGAGGATTCTGAAGAACAAAGAGAGAACTAGCAAGAAGTAAGAAGACACAATAGGAGTGAAAGAGAAAAAAAACTCCCTATTTATAAGAAAAATAGGGGTAAACATATCATGGGCCCAAGAAGAGAGGTCCATTACCTCAGAAAAATTTACTGCAAAACAAGAAAACCAACTTGAACTAATATGAAAATAGCAATATCCAAGAACATGTACAATACCAAAAAAATAGAAACAAACCAATATAGCAAAAAAAAGTTAAGTACAAAAATATGAAGAGGAAGCCATAAAACCAACTACTCGGACTCCGAGGCACCATCACTGGGTTCACCATCACCCTCGTCCTCACTCTCGGAGTCATCACCATCACTCTCACCAGGAACTGGAGGCACCTCTTCCGGAAACGGAGGCAAGTCTGTGGGAGTGAAGTCCAGCTGTAGATGACGCATCTGAGCAACGTTCATCGCATGAATATCACTGATCATGACGAGAGAGAATGACCCCAAAACGATCTAACCGAGCATCCATATGGTCCTGATGACGTCGGAGAGAGGAGACCCGAGCATCAATTGCTGCAACAGCCCGATTGCCCCTAGCAGAGGCTGGGATGGGGCGTCCAGACGTCAAGGCCCGATCAAAATCATCTTGGCGATCAAGAGCCCGGCCTCCCCAAATAAGGTGATGCGTCAAACGCGCACCCACAGACTCAAAGGCAACCTTCCTAGACTGACAGCCTTTCTTAATGGCGTTGACCCAGTCATGGCCAACGAACCTTGGAGGGCTCACCTCCGTGTACTGTCCCTGAAAACCCAAGTGCCTGAGAATTGTCATTATAAAGCTAGGGAAAGGAAGAGTACCCTTAGCTGCATCAATTTGAAGCATCCGATTGTAGATGACCTCAGAAAGACTAATATGGTGCACCGACATACAAACCACCAATTTGACCATGTCGTCGGTCATGATTATCTTGTTGCCCTTGGTGGGGTAGATGTTGGAGTGAGCAACCATGTGGACAAGGATGGCGCTGTAGAACTTTGCGTGATATCTTTCCGTGATACCATCGATGAACATCCGCTGTACTTGATCGACAAGGTCAATCTGAATCTCCTCCGGAATAGGCCATCTGACATGAATAGCACCTTCAGGGAGAAAATCATCATCAATACCCAACGCCTCACGGATCACCTTCGGAGAAATAGTGTATCTCCGACCGTCAATGAGGACCGAAAAACTCGAGCGATTCTGCGAAGGACTCTTCGTCTCATAGAAGGCTATCGTATGCTCAACCGAGTATTTTGTGATTGGTTGAGCCACCCGTAACCAATTCCTAGTCTCAAAGAACAAGGCTATGTTGCCGAGTTGAGAAGCCCCTAGAGGGGTGGCAGCAATGTCTCCCAAGTCGAAGAAACGCTCGGGAACAATGGCCTTGGCTCGAGGATGAGCGCCAAGGGATGGGGGATGAGACGACAAACCCGGAGTAGAACTTCTACCCCGTGGAGCGCGAGAAGATGATGCACCCTTAGACCCGGGTGCTGTGGCGGTGGGAGTCGTGCGTGCGCGCTTCGAAGTCATTGTCTACACAATCACAACAGTAAACAAACCAATAATGTAAGAAAATTGACAAAATAACCAAATTCAAGCTCATAGAGGCATTTCATCAAACACTTGATGTGCATAATCTTAATACATGGTATTGACAACAATGTAGCAAAGGCAAGCAACCAAACACACGGCAAAACATAACCAATAGCAGATACCATAAACAAAACACTTCCCAGGGTTGTCCACAACAAAAAAATGCAAGATTGAGTATCGAAACACCAATTTCCATTGATTCATCATGTAAACATACAACCTTAACTGACAATACTATAAAGTATAACCAAGCAATCAACAAAACATGACAATGGAGAAGAAAGAGAGATCAATAAAACTTACAAGAGATGGTAATTGAGGATGACGAACAAATCTCCCGACCAACACACCGGACAAAACAATGAGAAGAGAAGAGGAACAAATTTCAAACAAGACGAGAGAGAAGAGAATCTCCTAAGACAATGAGGGAAAACTAACCAAAAACTAACTGCTTGTAGTGTGCCAAGGAGGGAAACACGATTTATATAACAGTTGGCTTTGTGTTAAAAAATTTGGTTTTTAAACAGCAAATGGGCCGAACTGTAACAGAGACGTTCGTACGTCGAGCCCCAAATACCAAAGATCTGACTAAGAGCACATTCGTACGTCTTAGGAACGTTCGTACGTTTCAAAAAGATCTGTCCCCCCAAACGTACAAACGTCATTAAAGCGTACGTACTTACCTTTTTTTTTTTTTTTTTTTTTTTTTTTTTTTGAAAAAAAGGGAGAACCAACCTAACAGCTAGATAATAAACCACATAACCCCAAAAACAAATATTGAGAGATATCACAAGAAAACACTTCTACTTACCATACGTATTCCAATTACAACCGAATACAGTTTAAACAACCCTCAACCACAAGAGAATGCAAAATCGAAGAACGACATCATACACCAAGGCATGGTACTTACTAGAATGATGCAAGCATGTAGACGATACTTATAGACCAATACCAATCTCCGGAAACAAACTAAAAACATGATCATTGAGAATAAAGAAAGTCACTTGCTACTAGACCGGACAAATGCAAAAGCCACTTTGCATTTTTTTTTTTTTTTTTTTTTTTTTTGTTTATAAAACTATTTGAAACAAATGCCATTCCCGTGTGGGAGTATGTAATATCTCCATCTTTTGCCAGAACACGAGGGTAGGGTGTAGCCTACATCTTTTCGGCAAAACACACTCAAGAAGTGCAATACCATGGTAACGTGCAACACAAGAACTAACATCTCCTGAGTGCATCCGTCAGAGCATGACCCTCACAGCCCCAACGGGTTCTTAGCCAAATGATTATGCTCTCAAGACATTCAAATGGCTGGGGATTTTGTGAGTCATTGACCACTTACAAGAGGTAAAAACATATGAAGGAAGACGATGATCATGAAAGTAAGTCATAGACTGGAGATATACAGGTATGCAAAACGACAATCCAACTACATGTAAATGCATTATGTAAGAAACTACCAAGACAAAGAGAGTATGATGTAACCCTACAACTATGCATGATACACAAGCAGTTGAAGACGCCAAACTAGAAACATCTGTAAAATGGAATCCACACAATAGAGAAGTAGTATGTCCTCAATACCAACAATAATAAATAACCGAACCTAATCATCCTAAACACAGACATGTCCAATGAACACATTAGGTATATGAATGCGGAAGAGGTGTAGTGACAATGAAGCAGTTGTCAGATGAGCGACTACCAGTTAACACCAATATATGATTGGAATCAAAAACATCACACCTATTATCCTCAAACACAACCTTAAATTTAGCATCACATAACTGACTAATACTCAATAGATTGGACTTAAGACCCTTAACAAAAAGAAGCTCATGACTATTGAGCGATTCAACCTCAGAAAAGTTACCTTTACCTTCAACCGGAAGCATTTTACCATTACCAAACCTAACCTTACCTCCATAACCAAGAGTCAGGTTATCAATCAGAGTCTTATCACCTGTCATATGACGCGAACAACCGCTGTCAAGATACCATGATGAAGGCAATGGTTCAACCAAACGAACCATGTGAGACACCATTTTCCTGGATGCATCCATACTCCTATCCCAGAAATGTGGTGGTGGAGTAGGCATGGGTGTTGCTTGAGGACGGTTTCCATAAGGAGAAGTTCTGGGTAAACCCCACGGAGCATAGCCATTCCACATGTATGGAGCCTGCATGGAGAAGGTGGAAGACTTGTTCCAATATGAGTTACCTGCAAAAGAAGGATGATGAGCAGGATACAAATTATTCCAACAAAAGGCAGAAGTGTGACCCATGCGACCACATGTTAGACATTTAAAGCCTTTGTGTCTAGAGTTCTTTTTCCGAACATGCTTTACATGAGTAACCTTGGGTGGTGATACCACACTAGACACCTGCACAGGAGCAGGAATAGCGACACTTGTTGGTCGCACAAAGGTAGTGCGGGAAGTGCTAGCAGTAGCAAGGGGAACAGATGTGTCATAACCTAAACCAGATTTATCTGAATGGGATTTACCGATTCCCAACAGAGAGTTTAGATTAGCACTTGCTTTACCAAACCCAACCAATTGTTTGTTAGCAGCAAACAACTCAGCCTTTACTTTCTCATGCTCCAGTACAAGGGATCGATACCGTGTCTCCAGATCATTATTCAGCTTTTCCAGAGTGACAATACGCACTTGGAAATCCTCCTTTTCCTTCACAAATTCTTCCTTTAACATGTTGGAATCACCCGTAAGATTGCATATATCCTGTCCAAGACTATCTACCTGATCCTGCAAGACAGTGTTAGTTTTTTCAAGCAACTTTACTTGTTGCATGGAAAACTTATACATATCACATAGTTCAGTAGTAGTAGCATGAACACCAGAATCAGAAACAATAATATCAGTAGAAGAGGATACAATACCTCCTGGATGTTCATCCAGGGATGCACTGAAGACCACATAATTGGAGACAACATTTGAGAGATTCCCATCATCATCTTCATCTGAATCATCCCATGTTACTGTGAGTTTCGCTTTGGAATTATCACCAGGTTTGCGATCCACCTTCTTGTCACATTCATTTGCAAAGTGTCCATAATCACGACACTTGTAACATTGGACATCTTTACGATCAACTCGAGCTCTTCTCCCATCCACAGAGAACCGCTCAAAACCACGACTTCTAGGAGCATTTGAGGAATCAGGAAATCGCTTTCGAGGATCTCGATTCTGTTGATATTTCAGAATCTTCTGAAAGCTACGTGACAGAAACGCATAGTTATCATCCACATCCTGTTCTTCATCATCAGAAGGTCCTGTGGAAGGTTCTTTAGACGATGTAGCTTTGAATGCTACAGATTTGTTCTTCAAAGGTTCTTCCAAAGCCTGTTCCATCTCACATGTCCTTAGTTTCCCAGCAAGTGTCTCGATGGACATGTTCTTAATCACATTGCTCTCAGTGATGGCATCCTTACGTGAACGAAACCGAGGAGGCAAAGCACGCAATATCTTACGTACCACTTGTGTGTCAGTATATGCATGACCAATAGCCGCACTGCAGTTGATGATGTCTTGGAGACGAATAAAGAAATCATCAAAAGTCTCAGAATTATCCATCCGTAGGTTCTCAAACTGAGATGTTAACAATTCCAGCTTGCTTTCTTTGACAGTTTCGTCACCTTCATGTGTACAGATAAGCCTGTTCCATGCATCTTTAGCCTCTTCACAGCCTTGCACCCGACGAAACTCACTGGCATTTAATGCCATGAAAATAGCATTGAGTGCCTTGTTGTTATAATTTGCCAACAACTTCTGTTCAGGCGTCCATTTTTCACGTGGCGTCAGTGATGTGACAGCAGTATCATCAGTACCTATAGTAGTCAGAGGTTCTTTCCAACCTGTAACAACAGAAAGCCAGACTTCTTCTCCTTATTAGCTTGGAGATAAGCTCGCATCCGTACTTTCCAATGACCAAAGTCTTTTCCACTGAATTGTGGAGGAAGACTTGAAGTAGCAAACTTATGAGGTTCCATAAGCACTATTGATCGTTAGCGTGAGCCTTTACGCTCCTTAACCAGCCCCCAGCGACTGATACCAATTGAGAAACTACAAATAGTGCTAATGTAACAATTGAATATCCAAACAAACAATTAAACAATACGCAGAAAGTAAATAACACGCAGCAATTTTTAACGTGGTAAAACCCAATATGGGAAACGTCCACGGTTGTCCTCGCGACAACAAATAATCCACTAGATGAAAAGAGATGTACAAACCTACCAACTACCTGCACTCACTGCGAGTTGATACTCCTGGTTATCTCTAACACCTTGACTTCACCAGAGCACCTTGATGTACGCACAAGACACTCGACTTCTTGATGAACACACAAGAAGACTCGAAGCCGAAATCACAATAACTCTTGAAGATCACAAAGTTATGAATTGAGAAAAGGGGGAAGAAAGAGAATTGAGTTCAATAGCCACAAACAATTTCAATATCAAAAACCTAACCAAAACACATGAACTAGAAGAAGGGTGGACGGCCAAAGAACTAACTTGTTCTAAGGAAGAGAAACCCTATTTATACTTAGGGTTGGAAACCAAGGAAAATGGGCCGAAACAGTGCAAACCGACTTTGGACGTTCGTACGTCGATATGACGTTCGAACGTCGCCACACAAAAATAAGCCTGCTGCCTACCATGACGTACGAACGCTCTAACTCGGTACGTACGTCTTCATACGAAACTCGTCTGCTGCCTACTTGGACGTACGAACATCCTAACTGCGTACGTACGTCCTGACCAAAAGAAGTTCGCTGCTTCAGTGGACGTACGTACGTCCTAACTAGGTACGTACGTCCAGAACCCAATAACTTATCCTGGACAGAACTAAGAAACACGAAGGACACGAGACGACCATGCGTACATCTTGATTTTTCTAACAATGAATTCAAGGCGAGATAACCAAGGACACTTTGTCACAAAATTGATGTCAAACCACTTCGTGTCGGTTTCACTACTTTCCATCGGGAGGTTTTACATTTAAGACAACTCTCACTCTTCTCCAACTCTAGCTTTATAATACAAATAATAGTTATTGACACATGCATCTATCTTCTTCTCTTCGAGTTGGAATTCTTTAAGTAACGAATATAATCAACTGCGTATGAAGAATCTAATAGTGTGTTCCCCTCTAGCAACATGTTAGAAAATACTTGTAGAAGTTCATCGAATCCCTTGTTAGAAGGCTGTGGATAACTTTCAACTTGTATAACATTATTATTGCTCACAACTTTGACAACTTTGTGTATTTTTTGCAACCTTCGAATAGGGGAAGTTCAACTTTTTCCACATACTCTTTAAACTCGTTTTGAATTCCCTCTTCAAAAGTTTCTTGAAAAACATCATCACACATAAAGGAAGCTTTACATAATTCATGAGTCTCCGAAGTATCCATTAACCAACCTTGAGTTGAGCAAAAATACACAAACTACTGGGATCAATATAGCCACATTAGGAAGCGCAGACCCATATGTACAGAGCAGAAATAAAAATAGACAAACACAATATTGCCCACCTCCTTACAACCCTTTGTATAGTCCAGACTCAAGTAGCAGCAACCATGAAATGCAGGCGATAAACTCATACTGCAGAATTCCAGCTAGCATTACCATTTGTCAACAACCAAGGACTCCCACCCAGTTACCAAGTCAAAGAGACTGAGACTTATTAGCATCCAGACCTGTGTTTGACATCACCGACCAGTCCCACAACATACACTTAGCCTTGATAATCATTTTGACAAGGTTCAAACCTTCCCCTTTGAAAATTATATTCTTCGCTCCCCAAATTATCCACCAAATTGGGGTAGTATATTGCTAAGATTAAGATTATTTATCTGAAGGTTTCATATAAAATGGTCATGTTCCTATGAAGCATTGTTTTTGCTAAGCTTGGGGTGTTAATCGTTGTAATCTTGTATTATTTTTGTATTACCTTTGGGTCTGACCTGACGATGTAGTATTGGTACACTTGGTTTTTCATAATCAATAAAACTAAAAGGTAATTATTAAAAAAAATACTTTCTTCCCACAACTTTTTTGTTCATGTGTGTATATCTATGTATATCATACTGTGTATTTTCAAATTAAATTCAGAAGATGTACATAAAATCTAATATAACTTCATATAAACACAAATTAGTTTGAATACCAACAAACCACTAGAAAATTTCAATCCATCTCTTCAAAAAAATCTATCTTTTTAACCCCAAATTGAATAATTCTTGTGAAAACAATTTCATTTTTTAAATACATCATAATCTAATCAAAATCAACAATTGCAAGTGGTAAATCAAACAATAGGTGAAGAAAATTGTTAGTACTTATATTTGTCAAAATCGGAGAGGTGCAACAAACGAGTAAGTCGTGGGTGAGAGGAAGAAACAAAGCTTTGTAAAGCAAAGTAAGGTTTAAGAGAATTTAGAAAGCCTTAAAAAAAGGATTTGGAAAAGAAAAAATATATAATTATTTATAGCATTAAATTAAATGTCGTAGTTTTATTGCATTCCTAAAAAAATGCCATCCTTTAATAGTGTTTTTTTATATAAACACTATCGTTTTTTTAAACCGTTGGTAAATGACCATAGCAGATATCTAAAACGCTATTAATAAAATATTTAATAGCAGTGATTTGCAAATGCTATTATTTTAATGCTATCTCATCATGTTTCTGTAGTAGTGTTTACTATTCATTTTCACCACACCCATACTCATTTTTCTATTCTCATACACGTCTAACCCACATAAAGTATTATTTTATTTCATGTAAACCAATCCTTAAAGTCTTTTGCTACCATTGAGCACACATGGAAGCACTTTGTTCCATAACTTCGAAAGTCCTAAATGTTGGCTATAGAGGTAGCCATAGGTGGTGCTATAGGAGTGGCTATTAAATGAAAAGAAGACCATGCTTATTTTCTACGTGATTACATGAATCCCATTTCTTATATAAAGACGTGCATACCATTTGATTGAGAGAGGAACTTTTGGGTAGATACAAAGTAGTTTTGTAAGCTAGGTTTATCAATGAAGTTATGTTATTTTATATTTCTATCTTCCATTATGAGTAGCTAAATTCCTTAACTAGGATTGAGGAGGAAACCATCATTATGAATATTTGAATAAAATCAATTCTCCATTAGTTATATCCTTTCATTTTTAATCTTAAACGATTACTAATCTTGTTTCATTTGATAAATCCTTTCATTTTTAATCTTAAACGATTACTAATCTTGTTTCATTTGATATAATCATAAGCTTTGGTTTTATAGTTCTCTAACTGATCAACTTCTTTGATTAGGTATACTTCTATTTAATAAATCATACTTAGATTAAATTCTTTGATGGTTTATACTTATATTGATACATAATACTGTAACGCCCCGGGATTTCATCCTCGCTCATCCCGGTGCGTCGAGCACCATACCGCTCGCTAATGTCAATATTGTCCCCCTTTAGTCACTGCGGATATTCAGCAGTAGAGGATTTTGGATCAGGGCCCACCCATGTGGTTTACCCCAAAAGGCCTTGACATTAGTTAGAGTATGGTTAAGCTCTATATACTACCAATACAACCACTTCCTTGGCAATGTGGGACTAACACCAACTCATGGGTGTTACAATCTCACCACCTTAGAAATAGAGCCGTCCTCGGCTCTGCAGTACACTCAGTACAGTCCCAAAATCTCCGACGTTTCCTACCAAGTGAGACAAGTACCTTGCACTCCTCGGGCCTTTCCAGCGTATTTTCCCACCTGCAACAGGCGACCCGTCGTCGGCTCTGATACCAACTATAACGCCCCGGAATTTCGTCCTCGTTCATCCCAGGGCGTTACACAAAGTGGGTACGAAGATTACCCATTAATTCAGAAAACAACATCCACCGACCACCATATATTGCTACTGCTATGTCGATGGACACCACTACTTGCATCTTCTATTCTTTTCTCACTTCACTTCATTTCCAACTCTCAATTTGTTTCAATTTCAAGAAACTCAGTCATCAATCACTCAAATTCAATGTGAGTTCTTATATTATTTTTCATACGATCTTCGCTTCAAACTTGTTAGTGAATATATCTAACAAATTGGGTGCCAACACACAGAATAATAAATTCGGGGTAATGAATTTGGTTTTTTTAGTATGAACAGTAGATAGATGTTTTAACATGAACGAAATTGGTTTTCAAGTTTGGGTAAAATTAGGACCTGAGTTTCACTTAGGTGTTGTTTGTTTTTTTGTCTAGTAGCTTATAGGTTATAAGCTACTAGCTATAAGCTTGGGGATGCAGTTTATAGTAACCGCCATCTTTTTAGCCATTTTTTACTAGAAAAGCTTATAAGACCCTAACTAGAAGTAAAAACAAACATACATTTGGGTTTTCTAATAGCTTATAAGCTATCAGAACTAGTATAACTGAAAAAACAAACAACACCTTAGTAAAAAAAGAGATGTTAATTGTTTTATTAGTAGTGGTTATAGAGAGATTGAAAATTGTTAAGAGAGATTGAAAATTAATTTAATAGTAGTGGTTAAAGAGAGATTGAAAATTGATTTATTAGGGAGATGAGGTTGTAATTATAGAGTTTGGGTGTAAATGGGAGTGATGAGATTAAGATAAGAGAATAGATTTCTATCCAGTGGAGTAGAAGTTGATGGCTGATGTTGTTCTTGTTGCGGTGGTTGCGGTGGTGGTGCAAAAGAGGAGAGGAGGAGGAAGAGAAAGCTAATTAAGATGGGTCTAATGCTAATTGAGATGGGTGAGATATATTAGTTTGGTTAAGTGTGATTTTTTTAAGGGTCAAGGAATATTAGCTTTCTTTTTTACCATCCATGTGTCGTGTTTTGCACTGTTTGATATGGTTTATTTTATCAGATCTAATCTGACGGTCCAGATTAAAACCACTTGTGGCAAAGTGGGGTTTAAGTCAAAACCACCAAAGAAAATGACTTATGTGGCACGAGTGTAACTTAGGTAGTTCACGTAAATTTTTGCTTGGAGATTAAAATTTGGGGGGAGGGTTGGTAACACTAAATAACTATATTTTTTGTTGGGTCCCACAGTTTACTACATAAAGAAGAGAAAATCCTCATGTGGGAATTTTTAATCCGCGCAAGATTACGCATCTCACTTGGACTGTTTTATTAAATAGCCTACATAGCATCTTAAATTTAAGAGAAAAATCTCAAAAACAATCTCTGATAATCACTTAAATTTGATAAAATCTTAACTTTTCATTAAAGTTCTCTTACATTCAAGAGATTTTAAAGACCTTTTAACTTAAAAACATGAAATTGATAACCTAACACACAGTTTTTATGTTTATATTTTATTTGTTGGATCCCATTGTCACTGTGTAGAGAAAAGAGAAGAGAGATTTTGAACTTCACATGTACAGTGAAGTTTTTATAAACACTTTGAACTTTACATTTACAGTTAAATTAGTAAAAAAAAAAAACATTGGAGATGGCTAAAATAACACCATCTTACATTTATAAAAACAACCCACATGCAGCTTGAATTTAAAAGACCATTGGAGGTGCTCTAAACCCTAAAAGTTAATAATTTTCTTCACTTCTTATTAAAGTTTCTACCAAACATTCCACACCACCAACATTAGATTAAGTTGAAACTGCATACAACCATTACGTGATGATTGATTGTATTTCTTTGCTTTGAATTGCATAAAATTTATGCTTGTAAAATAAGTACAATTATTCAGTGTTCCCTGGCAAACCTGTAATCTTTAGTTTATGCTGAAAAGAACTGTACCTACAACTGCTAAACACTGTTTTCTGAGAGAAATGGTTTAACTAAGCAGTCAAACACAACCCCCACCCATTCCGTCTTGAAATATCTCAAATTACACCAGTTAAGCAAATTTCATAATAGAATATCCAAAAGAATATCTGAATGCTTTGACACATACCAGAGGAAAATTCAATAGTATATATACCACAATGTCGTCATTTTCACCATGGGATTGGATTCAACACAAGTGAGAGAAAAAAATTATAACCTGTAAAGTGAAACAAATACCTCATCCACTGCGTAAGAATTTCAGATATTTGTTGATCTGATGAGAAGGTTCCTAAAGATGTCTAAGAAAAAATTTCAGATCAATGTCTGTATGTGAAAACGATAATGTGCACCAGTCAAGTGAAGATTCTGATGTGAAGTTAAAGCCTGAAGTAAAAGCAAATATGTAACACAAAAATTAGTGAACTGTACATAGCACTAGCAAATCCTTGGTGAAGATCATGTATATTAAATTAACACAGACGCAGCAGAGATTTAAGGTCTCCTGATACTCTCCTGGTTGTAACAAAGCACAAAAGAATACCGACAACCAGTAGTTTGATTAAATCAAAATCACATTTTGGAGACCAACAGTTCTTTCTTGAACATATAATTTTAGCTTCCATTACTCCAGCTTCACTCTGCCTTCTTCCTGATGTTGCTTCTCAGGCTCGGCAGGGAAATACTTAATCCCAACAAGATCACCAACTCGGCTGATAACCTGACACAGTTCGAACAAGGAATTGTAAAAATTACATTAACTAGGTTTTATCGTAAATCTAGCAAATAAGAAACATACGACAACTGCTTTATCTCAGATGCACATTGAAATGCCTTAAACGTACACATAAAAATGATCATCTCCAATGACTTTACGAGATGTTTTCTATGTGCGTGCACAACACAAATAGATATATTGAAAGAAGGCCAATCATTGAGATGATATTAACAATTTGTCAACCAACATTTTGGCAGTTTTTAACTCGGAATAAAGAGGATACGCAAAGATCCACAACAGGTTTTTATTGATAATTCAAACAGGCCTATTCGTGCCTATGCTCTATCCCAGCATTAGCGAGTGAAACTCTTATTCACCAGTGTGCTGTATTGTACAGTAATTGTTAACCTTTTACAATCTACTAAAATTCTGATTATCAATACAAAAAAAGAAATCAAATTTAAAACTTTCACAGGTCAGGTGTGATTTTGGTCTTTCAAACAAAAACAGTCACAGATCGATACTCAGATTCTACATCATAGTTCTGTAGTTACTTGTTAGGTACTTAGGTTAATTGTGGGGTGGATGGTGGTAAATATGGAGGATGATGTAGCTTAGAAAATTACAATATAGACAGTGGCCCTGGATTGGATCCAGCCTCTCAGATGAGGCCACGTGTCATGAGTCATGACAATGTTTGCCATGTCACTGGGGTATTGTTGGTACGGAAAAATCATATAAGTAGCCATGTCACTTTGCTGCTAACAAAACAAACAGTCCACATCGTCATGACAGGGGTTAATACCACTTGTTGAACTTGGAGACGATGGGTGCATAAGTTGCCTACTTATATAGGGACTTTGACAGAATGTCCTATTCTATGTTTAAAGAATTGAAGTATTCACACTTCCAGATTTAAGAGTTCAAATCCACATGTTTAACTTTTTGGAATCTTCTCACAAAACTGTTGAGAAGCATATCTTGGGTGCAAAAATGCCCTACCTATCAAGGAGTTGTGACAAAATGGCCCTTCTAAATTTCTATACTCATCATCCAAACAGTTGAAAAAATTTGAGCGTTCAAACTTGCGCTTTTAAGACTTCAAATCCTGCTGTTTTACTTTCTTCATCAATTTTTATTTTTTAAATTATCAATAAAATGATGAAAAGTATATTTGCTCAGTAAAATAAAAAAAATGTTACTAAGGCAAGTATGATAGAGATGGTGACACCAAATACAGAAATACAGAGAAATGTTCTGGACCTTCCCATGAAACTGATGCGAGGACGCCTATTGATGAACATGTGCAGAGCACATGATTCAATTCCTACATGAGTTTCTATTTTGATTCCTATTCTTAATAGGATTTACTATTACTTAGTTTCTATTTTGTTTAAAGTTCCTAGACTAAGTAGCTTTTCTAGTTTAGTTAGGATTAGGTTTAGGCTATTATAAATAAGGGATTGCAAACCTTATTAAGGAGGTTAGATTGAAGATTTGTTTATGTCTTGAGACATTAAATTCGTTTTTGTGAAGAACCCTAGTTTTTGGGTGTTCAAACCATTTATTTAATTGGTGTTCTTATTATTGTTTGCTTCCGCCGATAATATTACATCAAAATTGGTATCAAGAGCTGGTTTTTTCTGGGTTTAGAAGATTAAAAATCTGTTTTATTTTTTTTTCTTCTTCAAGAGCCATTTATTTCTTTGGATATTCACAATGGTAAACCAAGGGAATAGAAGAGGCAGACCCCCAACCATGACCACTCGCATAGCTCGCATTGAAGACACCTTGACAGAGATGATGAAGATGATGTCCACGCTTGCTATAACTCCTCAACCACCACTGCAAACTGTTGACAACAGTTCTGCTGGTGAGAGCAATGAGGTTGATGATCCTAGACCAACCCATGAATCAGAAAGAAGTTCTGATGATGAACAGCGCAGTCGACGTCCCCTCTCCCTTCCTCTTGTCTTAGAAGATGATTCTGAATCACGTCAGAACCGTATTCATGCTTGGCTTCATGAACGAGATGGTGAATTTGAAGGAAATTGTAGTCTTAACGGTGCTAGAAATCACCAAGTTAGAGCTGATATTCGACGACCAGCACAAGTGGCGAATCAAGGCCATCTTAGGGGTCCACATGTTGATCCAGGTCGAGTACTTCCACATATGGTGCGAAGGCAGCAGCAGCAGCAACCACAAGAACGTGTTCTTTGTGGTCAACAACAAGATATTCCAAGAAGAAATCAGCAGCAGCAAAATCGCAGAGCCGCATCTCCTCCCCGTTTGCTTAGGAATCATGCAAATTTGCATCTCAATAGAAATCTGCAGCAAAGAGATTTCTCTCCTGTTCGACGTAGAGGTAATAATGGGCAGAATCAGGTCAGGAACCATCATAATACTCCACCTCGTCAGGATCGACATGCACCTAAGCAGGCAGCTTGTGCTTATGATCCTCCTGATCCGTCAGATTCTAATTCAAGTACTTCCCCACCTAGGCGTCCTAATCATAATCATCATGCCCATCAAAATCAGCAACGCCGGAATCATGGCAACGATGAAGGTAACTTTAATCTTAACCGTTTTTTGCGAATTCTAGAACGTAATCAAAATGGTGATATTAAACTTGATGTTCCCGAGTTTAATGGTCAATTACACCCGGATGCTTTTGTTGATTGGCTCAATAAGATTGAAAAGGTTTTTGATTACAAAAATTTATAGGATCCAAAACGTGTTAAGTTGGTTGCTACTAAACTGATTGGTTATGCGTTAGTATGGTGGGATGAGTTGCAAAAGAGTAGAGAAAGACAAGGTTACAAACAAATCACCACTTGGGACAAGATGCTTCGTGAATTGAAGTTTGAATTCATTCCTCATGACTATGAGAGAGATTTATTCATGAGACTTCACCACTTGAAACAAAGACTTCGAAGTGTGACTGATTATACTGAGGAGTTCCTTTTGTTGTCTACTCGTGCTGATTTAACAGAAACTATGGAACAGAAGGTTGGGAGATATATGGATGGTTTGCGAAAATCTATTCAGCAAGATTTAACATTTAAGGATATTTATGATCTTTCCGATGCCATCAAATATGCTCTTAAAGCCGAAGAATTACACAAAGCAGTGTCTTCTAGTACTTCTACTCCGATTGATTCTTCTTCAAAGCCTATTGTTACATCATCCGGTATGACGTGTTATAATTGCAAAGAGGTTGGTCATCGTGTTAGTGAGTGTCCTAAGAAGAAACGTGTTGGTTTAACACAAGATGATAATGAATCTATCGATCCACTTGCAGAAGCGGATGGTATTTTGACACCGGCTGATTCAGGTTGTCCTATGCTATTGCTTGAGCGATTTTGTGACAATCACGAACTACCTCGAGATACTCGTCTTTTGCCTTTCGATGAGTCCGGTTCTCCATTGTTTGTGGAGCTATATGCAGTTGTTCAAGCCGTTCGATATTGGCATCATTATCTTATTCATAGAGAATTTGTTTTAAATTCTGATCATGAGGCTCTCCGTTACATGAATACTCAACAAAAGGTTAGTGATCGTCATTCGAAGTGGTTTTCCTTTCTCCAGCGATATACCTTCCATTTACAGTTTCAAGCTGGCAAGGATAACCAGGTGGCAAATGCTTTGAGTCGTCGTTCTCATATCTTGGTTACACTCCGCACCTCTTTATTCGGTTTCAATGAGTTACGTGACTTATATGCTCAGGATGTTTATTTTGGCCCTATTCATGTGGATTGTTTGGCCCATCATGGGGCAGCTGGTGATTTTCTCTTGCAGGATGGATTTCTCTTTCGTGGTTCTCAGCTATGTATTCCTGTCTCGTCTCTCCGTGACCAATATATGACTGAAACACATGCTGGGGGGTTAAGTGGTCACTTTGGAGTGATCAAAACTATTGCCTCTATTCGAGAGAAGTATTTTTGGCCCACCATGCGAAGGGATATCAATAGTTCATTGCTCGTTATTATGTGTGTCAAACAGCCAAAGGCAAGCAAACCAGTGCTGGTTTATATACTCCTCTTCCTATTCCTGAAAAGCCATGGCTTGATGTTTCTATGGATTTTGTTGTGGGTCTTCCTCGCACTTCTCATGGTATGGATTCAATTTTTGTGGTGGTAGATAGATTCTCTAAAATGGCACATTTTATTCCTTGCACGTGTACTTCCGATGCTAGCCATATAGCTTCCTTATATTTCAGAGAAGTTGTTCGTTTGCATGGTTTACCTCGCTCTATTACTTCTGATCGGGATGCTAAGTTCACTAGCTATTTTTGGAAGACGTTATGGAAGCATCTTAAGTGTCAACTCCGATTCTCTACAGCATTTCATCCGCAAACAGATGGCCAAACCGAGGTTGTGAACCGTAGTTTGGGAGACTTATTGAGATGTCTAATTGATAATACCCCTACAGCGTGGGAGTTGGTCTTATCTCAAGCAGAGTTTGCTTATAATAACTCAGTTAATCGCTCCACAGGTCTTTCTCCATTCATGATTGTAAATGGCAGGACTCCACGCACTACTATGGACCTTGCTCCACTTCCTCCTACAGTTCCAGTTTGTCCTGATGTTGAGGCTTTTGCTAATCAGATTCATAACATTCATGAGGATGTCCGTAAACGTTTGGAGAAATGTTATGCTTTATATAAGGCTCATGCAGACAAACGGAGGCGTTTGGTGTCATTTCAGGTTGGTGATTTGGTAATGGTCTATTTGCGCAAAGAACGATTACGTGAACGTTATCCCAAGCTACAAATGAGGCGTTTTGGACCTTTTCCTATCGTTGCATGTTATGGTGATAATACGTATGAAGTAGACCTTCCTTCAGAGTGGCGCATTTCGCGGAGTTTTAATGTTGTAGATCTTACCCCTTTTGCTGGTGACATTGTCCCTCCCATTCCTTTGCCTTCTGACATTTCTAGAGTTCCGGCTGCTGCTTCTGATCAAGTTGAAGGTGTCGTTAATGTGGCATCTACGTCTACGCGTCAGGGTACTTATGATAGATTCTTGGTGAAATGGCGTAACCGTCCGTTTTCGGAGAACACATGGCTTTCCGATGCTAGTTTTCAACAACTAGATCCAGATTTCTACAGGTGTTATATGGAGTCGACCTCAAGGGCGAGCTCTTCACGAGCTGGGGGGATTGATGCGAGGACGCCTACTGATGAACATGTGCAGAGCACATGATTCAATTCCTACATGAGTTTCTATTTTGATTCCTATTCTTAATAGGATTTACTATTACTTAGTTTCTATTTTGTTTTAAGTTCCTAGACTAAGTAGCTTTTCTAGTTTAGTTAGGATTAGGTTTAGGCTATTATAAATAGGGGATTGCAAACCTTATTAAGGAGGTTAGATTGAAGATTTGTTTATGTCTTCAGACATTAAATTCGTTTTTTTGAAGAACCCTAGCTTTTGGGTGTTCAACCCATTTATTTAATTGGTGTTCTTATTATTGTTTGCTTCCGCCGATAATATTACATCAGAAACCATCTATGACATACATGTTACAACTAAAGAAAAACAACACAATACAAACTGTACCCTTGATCACAGAAATAACCTGCTCAAGCATAGCAATCAACCAGGATAACAATGAAACTCTAATGAAAAGGGCTTGATAATATTTTGGTTCGTAATAATTTACACTTTTACCTTGTAAAATGTTTGGCTTAAAAAAATTTGACCCCGGGGAGGATAGTAATTTATTATTCATCTGCCGCTAATCACGCAATCGGATCGCTCTGTGATTGCTCCACGTCCAATCGTGTCTAGGCTTCATGCAAAGAGAAATTTTGCATATTGCAAATGGGAAAATGGCATAGGGCCTACTTGCAACATGACACACCAGAGAACACGAAGGATTAACAATGCAATGTCGAAGAAAGGTGCCCGATACATACTCACCTAAAGAACAAGGAGGACACATTCATCCACGTACTCGTTTGTCAAACCAAACACGTTCATCATGACCCATATGGCCGCAGTGGCCATATTAGCAAAAAGAACCACAATAGGAAAAACCCGAACATTGTTCCTCTTACGCACATAAAACAAACAAGGAGCAAACTCTCTCTTGAAGAATAACATAGGGTGAATCCAATTATCATGGATTTAAGCATCAAAGTCTTGTTACTCATTAAAAATTATGCCAGGGAGAGGGATTAAATTGTTGCGTTGCAACAATGGTAGTACAGAAATGACGAACAATACAGTAACTGCCCATGTCATGCTAAATAACGCAAAGAATGTGCATCCCATCCATAAAAAGATGACTCCCTCAAGTAGTAACAAGGACATTTGTCATAAGCTAGTGTGCTACCAAGCCTTGGTTCAAGCCAGCCATTTAGTAGACAAAGTCGTCGTTAATGGTGAGCGACAAGATTGTCAAGGACTGAATCAATGATATAGGCCCAACATCATGAGTGACTTGGTTGAAAAGATCTTGCTCCAAGTCAATCCCAGTGACAACAGAAATGTCTTTGGAGATTGTATAATGGTGGTCCATTCCAATACACCATGTAGACACTAAGTGGGGGTACCATGGAGTGATAAAACTGTTAGACAAGCCCATGATCATATATTGCTTCTCCTAGTAACCCATGATTGGCAATGAATCACCAATTTTGGCTTGTTTTCATCCTCCCGTCATGTTTTTTCAGATCAATTTCATAATGTTTTGAAATAGCTCACAATCATGAACCTAGAAAGGTTATCATTTATAAAAGAAAATATAGAGTTTGTTTCGGGGAAGAACAATTGGGTCATTATGCTGATGATGTTAATAGAGCAAGAGGTGCGATTGTCTATTTGGGCATCCGAAAAAGAAAGTATATGATCTTGGGCTTGTCCAAAAAATAAAAAAAAATAGATTTTATCATTCCTTGGTACCCACATTGGTGGCTATATGGGGCATTGAGATTTGAATCACCGTTATACCATTACCATAAAAAAAATGTCTACTTTCGTTGGGATCAACTTGGAGCAACATCTACTCAACCAAGATGTTGGGCCATGTATCATAGATGTGGTCTTTATCAATAATCACACCGTTTATCGTTATACAACGATTTTATCTAGTAAATGGTTGCCCTTGAACCAAGGCTCAATAGCACATGAGCTATATAACTCATGGATGGAGCGCGAGGCAGTGACCCTTTCCTAACCGCTCAGGCGGCGCTTCGGTCAGGCCACAATTGGGTTTCAATGAACATATTATATATAGTATCTTTTAGTAATATTGGTTATCTTTTAATACCAAAACCAACTCCAGTTCAGTTAATAATAGCTAAGCCCACAAACTGGAAGTCCACTTTCTTTAAAACATAATCCCAAACCCATGTTGGAAAGTTTTAAATCCTAAACCTAGCTGCCTCCGTTTCACTGAAATGTTGAAGTGACTAAAGAATAAGATGAAAAGAAGAGGACTCACTTCAAGAGAGAGGCTGTTGTTGTTTCTTTCTTGAGAAGAAGAAAAAGAAGAAGAGGAAAGAGACTTACGAAGAGTGGATAGAGACAGAAAACAGAAAAAGACGATCTAATCTCTTGATTCTTTTCTATTTTCTTTATGTTTTAGTGGGCTTTAGAATTAGGCTGCCCAGAAACACCTTTATCAGGTCTGCCTATGCAGAGGTGGAGCGCCCCGCCAGACCAAGGCAAGGCGGTGTGCTTCATTTCTATAGCCTAGGTGGCACTAAGGCGGCGCCCATGACAGCACAACACTACGTTCTTGGTACTACTCAAGGGAGTCAGCTTTTATGTGATACACATTCTTGGCCTTTTTCAACATGAAATGGTGGTTATGGTATTATATGTCGTCTCAATACTATCATTATTGAGGAAAAAAGTAATTCAGCCCCTCCCTAGCATTGTTATGAAGGTTTTGCGTCAATAGAATACAGCCCCCCCCCCCCCCCCCCCCCTCTTTACCTTTTTTTTATGAAGTCCCGGTCTATTATCGACAGCTTGAATTTTCAGATTTAGGAGAACTAGGATTCAGAGCCTTTGCCATCGAGCCCACTCAATTTTGGATTGCAGGACCACGAGCTAATGGGGTATCACAGATACCAACGGTGTATTAACATTATGTGGAAGGAATGGCCTACTTTATGGATGCGCTTCGCGTACAGTTGCCACTTAAATAGGCCAGTCCCTGCTTCACCTGAGGAGGCAGAGCCTACAGACCGTCGTCGACATCAAGGAGATTAGTTTCCAGTTCGAGAGTCTTCGAGTCATTTGCTTGTAGTTGAGTCAATTGTATTCTTTCTTAGTCGAGTCATTGGTTCTTTTGAGTCTTTGCTTTCATTGACTTATAATTTAAATTTAATTTGAATCTAATGAAACGAACAATCATCGAGTCACCACTCCTACTTATACAGCTATACTTAATATTTATAATTCAACTGTCATTTTGAGCTTAATATAAATTTTGGATTTAGGGATTCAATTTTGAAAACATGGGTCTCTAAGGACTTTAAACTCATATTTGTATAAACATGGGAGCTAGGGTTTTGATTTCAATATTCACCATGTATCTCGACTAATAAGGAATCCTAATTAGGGTTTTAAACCTAATGGGGACATCTTTTGCATGCCTAATAATATCCCTTTAAATCAGAGTTCAACCAAGGCAATTTTTATTTTCACATGTATGCCCAAATCTTGAGTCGGGATCTTAGAAGACTGAATCCACTTTGAGTCGAGGTGCGGGCAGACATAACATCAGAGTTATTTTGTTGCTATTTTCTTGGTTTATTTCCTGACCTTTCCATGGATTCTTCTCCCAACTTGACCTATGATGCTAGTGCCCTCGGGTTCATGTCGAAACAATGCTTTCATGAGACCATTTGGTAATTTCATTTGTGAATTGTAATTTGTGAAAAGGTTTATGGTTTGAATTGGGATGCTTCTCTCTTGATAAACACTGTGGTATACTTTCTATTTCTTAAGCAAAAAAATTTATAATGTGTTGCCAACAGCCCAACAAATCTAGATAGAGCAAGAAGTCACGATTAAAATTGTAATCTTAGAAAAATCATCCATATATCAAGTCAAATCAAAGAAAAAATCGCATCTCGCAAAAATCGTACATGATTTTAGAGAGAATCGGAAATCATGATCTTACTCTTGAGTCTAATAATCACCAGATCTGCTTTGAGGATGCTACACAAATCTTTTTCGAGGTTGAAGACTAGCCAAAGATGAAAAATATTATGATACTGTGCTAAGCAACTGTACATATTTTTTTATAAAATCGTTCTATTTTGATACTTTGGCCGATAATGACACTCAAGACCAACTGAAACAAAACTTAACAAAAAAAAAAAAAAACCCAATGAAAATGAGAAATTCCAAGTCTTTCTAACTTACCAAAAACTCCAAATGATAAAAAATGAATAATTATTATTATACATATATAAAATAAATATTATATCAAAAAAAGTTTAACATCCATGATTTGAATTACGATACGACTTTGAGTTACAATTTTTATGATTTGTGGATTTTAGGAGGGCTTCATTGTCAACCTTCAAGGCACACTTGTGAAGTTTGTTGTTTACAACATTCAGATTGCCTATGTTGCGTGATATTTTCAAGGTGGATAAAGATTCCGGCACATACGCGATAACGATAACTGGATTTGCCCCATGTCTTTCTTTGCGAGAGTTTGCTCCTAGTTTGTTTTTACGTGCATAAGACGAACGTCGTTTGGGTTATTCCTAGTGCACTACGGCCATATGAGTAATGATGAAATTGTTTGGTAACCCAACTTCAAGCACATGGATGAGTGTATCCTTCATGTTCTTTGGGTACTTATGTAAGGCACCTTTCTTCAACATTTCATTCTTTGTGGTCTCCGCTCAGCCAATGTTGAGCACTCGAGTGTAAGCCCCACCATGCCATTCTCCCTTCCACAATACGCAAATTGCTCTTTGCATGAAGCCTAGGCTCCACCGCATGTATAATGATTGGCAATGGATCGGTCACATGGACCAATGCAACTAGGTGATTAGCACTTCACAGCAAATGCATGGAAAGGACTTATGGTTGTCTATTGCTCAAAACAAGAATCCACGGATTATCTCATTTACAAAGACATATTCCACGTATAGGAGGAATATTCTCATCTGCAAGACTGCGTACGTCAACACATTCCATGCCTGTTGACCAGTAACTATACTCTTCTTCTCTAGGCTATTCCTGGTCTTTCTCCATTAACCAAATGAAGGCACTTGACGGCAATTTTCAGTCAAAAGCCTTCTGCAGGTTATGGCAGGGTCCCGAGCTACTGATCCTGCAATCTTTTGTATCACAACACAACACGCATGGACTTCGCTGAAAACGTCTTGTCTGTAACCCTACAAGCAAATCCAGCTTCTGCAACTCCCTTCCAAATGTTGTTCCAGAATACGCCCTTTTATTATGATATTAATATATGACAATGACGAAAAGCTTAACTCCTAAAATTTTTGACGTAGCGGAAGCGATTAAAAATCAAACCTTGAGTAACCCAAGGGGAGGTTTGCCTTGAAACAAGGAGGAATTATTATAAAACTAAAGAAAACTAAATTGTAGAGATAAATCTTAATTCTATTGATTGAATAATTGAATTGGTTGAATAATTGTTCTACAAAGCATGACTCTTTATATAGACTAAAGACTTAGACCAACTAGCACTAGGACTTCCTAAACAAATAAATCAAAATACAAATCCTACTTTGAATTGTAATACTAATATCAACTTAATAGTAAACCAACTATTCTAGAACTTCTAGACTCTAAAATAGAAATCCTAAACTTATAATGACTTCTAAATAAACATTAACCCAAATAGGAAACCAATTGGTGTAGGTAGGATGTCCTACATCAATTTTGGATTTGAAAGGTATTGGAATTTACTATGCCCACTTCCAGGGGTATTTGTACTTGTTGCACGAACATCCGATCAATCTCTTGATGATATCCGTAATAGCTCTCTCTCTAAAAGCTCAAGCTTTTAAAGAAACTAATGTTCAACAAAAGGCAAATTTGAGTAGGGCTCAATGATGCGACTTTTTTTTGCTATTCTTTGGTTGGGACTCAATGAGATCAACAAGATTGAAGTTGAAAATGAAAGAATACCAGATGAAGCTCCAAAAGAAATGTCCACCAGTATAACTTAAAGGCTCAATGACTGCTTCCTTTTTTTCCCCTTTTTTTAAGAAGATATAGCATATTTAATACATTTCATATTGTGTTATGCTATGTTTCAACTTGTGGTTACGGAAATGACAAAATTATTAAGTTCGAGTTTTGGAAGCATAACTTCATCAAACAAGAAAATTCGGGAGATGCAATCATGGAACCATACACAATTGGAAATTAAGAGTACTGTCTAAACATAAAAAATAAAAAAAATAAAAAAAAGCAAAAGCAAAAGGAATATTATTGCAGTGGATTAGAACTAACCTCCAAGCCTTTCATCAGGTCTTCCTTGGTATGAGAAGCAGATATGCAGATACGTGCCCTAGCTAGCAGTAATGGGGTTGCAGGGAAGGCAACTGTCACAACAGCAACCTACAACATGACCAAATAATTTCAATAAAAAATGCAGTCAGATGCCAATTCTATGTTAAATTAAAAACCAAAAACCTATACGTTGCACATGTGGCGTCGTCACGTAAAGGGTTTGGAGAACTACCCCTTGTTAACTGATTACCAACAAGTCTTGTTTCATTTTGATAATATGGATTTCTGCTTGGTTTAGCCAACCTTTGATCCCGAGAATGGCTCTCTAAGCACCATTCATTGCATAAGGTTTTGTGTTTGCTTCTGTACTTAGCCATGATCTTTATGACATTGCAATGCAGCGTGAACTTGGTTGGGCCTGTCTTGAACAATGCGTGCCAGTCATGTATGCAAATTCTTAGTTATCCTCCTGTTAACTTCGGCCATACCCATCTCTCTTTGATTTTCATATTTGGTCTTGCATTTTCCTTTGTTTTGTCATTCCATGATCATAGTGTTTGCTTTTTGAGCTGTGTTTTGTTCGTCCACACTCAGTAATGTACCTCTAGATGCTATTGCCATACTTATTTGAAATTGCCACAACTAAGCCCCATTCACTATGAGTCCACTAAACCCAACAATTAATTGAAATTGCCACAACTAAGCCCCATTCATTATGATTCTTCTGCTCTCCTGTGTTTGATTAGTTTAGCAATTGTTTAAAACAAAGAGGATTACCATTAATGTAATACTTAGTCAAGGTGTTTTAACTAATCCTTAAACTCACTTTTTGTGAGTCTGCTAATCCCAAAGGCTAATAAGTAATAATTCTTCTGTCTAGGCTGCCATCCTTAGGATGACATCCATCTTGACAGCCCATCGAGTCCGTCCATCAAGTTCAGATCAAATGGTCTGGATATATTCTTAATACTATTAGTAAAAAATTAAGGATAATTTTGGCATATATCTCTTTCTTCTCTTTCTCGTCTCCAATGAACCGAGCCGAGAGCAATAGAAACTTAAATCTTTTTTTTATGAAGAACTGAAACTCAGATTTTAGCATCTTACAACAAATCAATGTATGTTATCAAGAAGTCAATATCAAAGGGGATTTAATTCAAATAAAAACAGATTTTTATAAATGATGTCAATGACAACATGACAACAATTCAGTATTCAGTATGAACACCCTCAAGCTTCAGTTGCTCATTTAGATATTCTAAAGTCTTTCCAAAGAAAATAATTATTTGAAAGTTTGCAAGTGTTTGTTTGTTCTTTTTTTTTTTTTTTTTTTTTTTTTGCAAAAGCAAGCTGGGGTTAGGCGGACCCCTACCAGTGTTTGTTTGTTCTTGTTCTTAGAGATACCCAAATCAATGAATTAATATGATGAACTTATCTTTCCTTTATCTTCTTATATTTCTTTGCATCATATTTGAATGTAATTCGAAGACCCTATCAATTTTGATTTTGCCAAAATCATCAAAGAAGATTGATTGATTATTTCCCATTTTTCAATCAAATCAAAGAATAAAAGGCTGAATTTGTTTTCTGATTTTTGTCATTCGTTATAGAGTGCTTCCAACCATCAATATAACCAGGTTGAAGCATGGTATTTGATATTCATGATTGTAAATTTGTTAATTTTGGGTTTTTAAGTTTACATTGATAATTCATTGAATTTAGGGCTTTCCACTATTGAAGTCAAAATTGAAGTTTAATTTTAACTTGAGAACTGACTTTTATCTTAATTAATAAAAAGATGTGAATAATGAGAGAGTTTGAAACTGCATTAGGGAGGAGAAAGAATTAAAGGAAGTAACGAGAGACGGGGAGAAGAAGACGGGTTAAAATGATAGGTTTGGTGGGTGGGTACAATTGACCCACTAAAAACACATTTTTACGGTGATCTTTGTATGTTTTATTAAACTTTAACACTTTTTTTCCTAAAGACCGTACCAGAGACGCTCTGTATATATATATAGTGTGTGAGAGCACTTCTTGATTAAACACAGGTGAAATTCACATTTTAGACAGCTAAAAAAATAGTGGTACTTACATTTTGTCTAAGGCACTCTCGAGAAAATGCAGGAATTTTGGCAGGATTATAAAGCATTATTGGCATCACTGGTGAGTCATTATCCCCAAGAACCTCAAAACCCATCTTTTGCAGTTCTGACCTGAAAAAGTTGCTGTTCTCACGGATTTGTGCAAGTTTTTGAGCTCCTGTACAGATACTAATTTGTTCAGCCATAACAACTTTACCATGAAATGAGATAGTAATCATACTTAAAATATTCATCTGAGCAGCCAACTTTGAGCCATGGCACAACCATCAATTTTCAAAAATTTAAACGTAACAAGAAACATCACAAATTCTGAAGTTTCGTATACAGTGTCAAGACTTGGGCATATCTCGTCTAAAAGTAAGATGATATTTTGTGAGGTCTCAAGAAAATTTTCAGGTATGGTAGCAATCATGGAATGATCACATTACGACCTAGAACAGGTTGGAAGGGGGTCGGGTAGGAGAGGGAGATCCAATGCTACTTTGTGTGCTCCAACTGGGTCCACTTTGGGCCACTAGTAAGCCCAACGCTTGTTTCATGGACGGTCTACGAGAAGAAGAGAGTTCATAAAGGTAGAAATAAGTTGCAAACTTGCAATGATGGCATATAGTTTAACCGGTGGGAATCCAGGTGTTACAGGTGAAGGGTAATGTAGAAGCCGCTGTCTGATCTCTCATTTAGCTAGCTTCATGATACAATTTATAAATATATCAATGAATACATATCTACTGCAAAGAGAAAAGAAAGAATCTACTGATACAAACATCATGATAAGAGACTGGAAATGGGAATGTCTTTTAATACCTCTACTAGAACCATCTTCTCCTAGAATAACCTGAATGGCTGATAAAATTTGTTGCGCGGCAGGAGGTGAGATTGATGTGGCATATAGATGAGCTGGGCAAGTGGACTTCAGGTATTCGATAAGTTCCTGAATATAACAAAACATAGTTTACTGAGTCACAAAAAATACTTCAAGGTCAAGCTCATGCAAGTTAGAACCATCATCCACCTAAAACTGTTTCCCTAAAACCTCTAAACATTCCCTCAGCCTTCTTCCTTGTACTTCCCTTGGCTTTTAAAGACTTTTGTACTTTACTAATCCAGTAAAATATTCATGATAAAGAAACAAGGAAATGAGAACTTTATTATAAACTGGTAAGTGGTGCCGCCAAGCATGTGACACACATTATTTACAGAACAGCAACCACTGCAAAGTCCACATTTTTTGTAGTTTCGATTAAGAACAAATATAATGAACTATTATTGTCATAAAATGTCAGCATCATGGTATACAAATGCCCCGCAAACCATTGATCAATATTCAATCAGACGATCAACTCCTTGATGTTGTGTCAGTGTGCCAACCACATTAAAAAAATGATTTTGATGTGTGACTCGCTGAAAACTGAAGTCACTGTTGCCCTATAATATATGGACTTTAAGAAAGTGCCACCTCAGACATTTCTAGATTCTAATTGATAAATGAAAAATGTGTCAAAATTCAGAAAAGGGTGCATTGTTGGGAGGTTCTGTAAAATATGCATACATCCATTTAATCTACCATCCAAACAGAAACCTCATGCTGTATGACTTTGTAAATTATGGCACCTTCATTGATAGACTAATCATATTCTTAGCTTATTAAAGATAGAATGGAGATCAATGAAACCTTTGATCCTGCAATATAACCACCACATGATCCGAATGATTTTGTAAATGTTCCCATCATGATATCCACATCAGCCGTATCGACTCCTAAGAGCTCACAAACACCCCTTCCTGTTTTACCAACTGCTCCGATGCTGTGTGCCTCATCCAAATACGTGTAAGCCTGTCAAATGAAAAAAAAATACCCATATGAGAATGGAATTGAGCCTCTCATTTTTTCATGAAAACTATAGAAGATCGCGGCTGCTGAATAATCGAACTGTAAAAGAAAATCGAATATAGTGTGAACATTCTACTAAAAACTAAATATACTACTATTTTGTGTGCAAAACAATGTGTGACAGCATCTTCAGAAAGCCCAAAACAAAGATTACTGGACTGCATAGACTTAGATGAAACTTAATCTTCTTAGTTTGACTCTGGTATTCAGAACAATGTCTGCAGAAAGAAAGAACATCATTCTAACCGAAAAGTACCTTATACTATATTATAGACTACCCAATTGTTCCTTTCTTAATACATGATTAATCCAATATAGCAAAGAATATATGATCTGCCAATAAGTCGTATCCATTCTAAAGAAATTTAGATAAACCAATCTGTATATTGGAAGTGTCGATACCAGATGATTATGAGGATGACTTTTTCGATTACCCATGCAGATAAAGTAGCAAATTCTACACGCTACAATTGTCTACTGACTGATTCCTATAGTCTAATCCTTGCATCATGCGTTATGAATAGTACACTATCATTAAATATAACTTAAAGGAATGTCCTAAACTATATACTCGACCATTTTCTTTTGGTAATAAATTTTCTTTGAGAGGTAATTGATCACTTTATTTTCAGCAAAAATAAAATAAGATATAGTGCAGTTCTTGTGATTGGTCATACCGTCATAGCATAGAATTTCTCAATGTCTCTATATAGGGGTCTCTCCCCGACCCACACGTCCTCCCAAAATCCTATTCTGCCCCCCCCCCCCCTACCTACTTTGAACCTCTAATTAGATCTGAAATGACTAAGCTCTTTCAAGATCCCCTTCCCAACCCCACACACATACGAGATGGACACTTCATGACTCTCCCACCCCCAATGAGGCCAACCCATGTTTAGGCACAATCACCTGTCTCCAGAGGCGGTTTTGTTCATTCCCAAATCTCCGTAACCAGTTAGTAAGTCCCACCCTGGTAATCTTCAGGCCCAACCCTTCATGAAGCTTGGTGGCACACCTTTTTTTCCTTGTTACATAGATTGTGGTACAACTTATGTTATTTTCTAGATAAATAAAACAAGGTATTAGATGTATGAAACTCTGAACGTGGTTTCGTATAAAATATTTTGATCATTTAGAATATACGACGAACACCTATATTTTGCTATAAATTACATAGATTGTGCTACAACTTATGTTCTTTTCTAGATAAATAAAATGAGGTATTAGATGTATGAAACTCTGAACATGGTTTCGTATAAAATATTTTGATCATTTAGAATATACGAGGAACACCTATATTTTGCTATAAATTAGTTTTGCATGCACAAACCTATATTAACAATATCACTGAGCAAAAGCTTAGTCTAAAACTGCTCAACCACCAATCTCCGGCTGACACTCAATGCAGGAAGTCCAATTAGAAACAATACTTCAAGGAATAACACTTATAAGATGGAGTGATTTGATTGACTAGCAACTTTTCAAGCTTTGAGTGACTATTCATTGACTTTTTTAACTTTTACAATTAAGATTGCAATGGTCACATCACTGTTATCAGGCTAACAAAATTGCAGCTTTTACTATGAATATTGAATACCACATAGACTAGTACAGAGAATAAATAATCAAAACTTAAAAAAGATGTTACCATAACTCAAGTCAACAACCTTGTATTTTTTGCATACTGTTATAATCTCTGGAAGTTTGCAAAGCTCTCCTTCCATACTGTATATCCCTTCCACAACAACAATTATCTTCTTCCAAGGTCTACGTGTCCGAGGCTGTCCCTCGGCAATTTGCTCTCGCAACACTTCTTCCAAATGGGATGGTGCTGAAAAGAGTCAATGTTGATAGTAAAGACCTAAGTACTGTTTTGTAACACCTAATTTTATTCATCAGTTGATTTCCAACTTCTACATATTGGATACTTACTATTATGTTGGAAAACCCGAACTGTGGCTCCTGAGCCCCGAGCACCATTCACAATTGAGTTGTGGTTCAGAGAATCACTAACTATAAGGCCTCCCTGTGTAACGAAATACAAAAGTAACTGAAAATTCACTAGAGACTATTTGAATAAAATCCAGACTAATGTATCTGAAAGTTAATATGCTGGCCAATCTGTATTAAGAAACTGGACAAACCTTTCCAATCAGGACCGGAAGTATTGCAGAGTTCGATACGTAACCCATGCCTAAGACTATAGCTGCTGGCTTTCCCACAAATCTAGCAACACATTCCTCCAATTCCGTATGCAGTATTGTAGTGCCTGATAATATTTATGCATCAGCTAGAAACGAAAGTATATAAATATATGTGTGTTTGTATGTAAAATACGTACCACCATCCACACGAGTGCTACACGTACTCGGGGAGAATTTCTTCAAAGACTCAATTACACGAGGGGTGCAGTATTCATCAGCTGAAGCAAACCCTAGGTAATTGTAAGACCCCAAGTTAAGACATTTATTTATGTCTGTGGTCCGTCTGAACAAGAACACACGCACACGAAAAGAGTTACATACTTGCACACATTATAACTGATAGCAATTAAAAGTCAGTTAATTGGTAGAGAAGAGAGAAAACACCAAGGAAAGAAAAGGATATACTTACTGCAGTGTTTTGTTATTGTCATTGGAGTAACGCTCAACCACATCAATCCAAGCATCAGGGGCACTTGATATTGGCCGTCCAAAACAATCCTGCCGCAAAGAAAAAAAAAACAAAGAATTTTAAAGCTCAGCGAGAGAACAAATATCAAAATTGAATGTAGTGCAACTCACTCTTTGACTACATATTACATACATAGCACGATAAGTCTCATCAGGTCATTTGGAAGTACATATCATAAACCCATTGGTAAGAGCTAGGTACAAAATATGTTTTACTTAAAAGATAAATTGTTTGTGAAGCTAAAGTGATGATGTTGTTAGAACTTAGAATATTAATCTAAAACATTGGAAAAAGCATACCTGAATACGAAGATAGAGACGACGAGTATAGAAATCTTCAAGTCCTAAACAAATAGGAGCATATCCATGAAGATTGGAAGCAGTTAACAAACCAAGAAATTTTCTGAAAAGATCTCTGATTTGACCAAAAGCAAATAATAATCCATAGCTGAATAGTGTTGTTAAAGCGGTTGTATATGGAATCGTTATCATCTTTTCGAATCTAATCTATTTTTTTATTTCTCAAACCAAACCAAAGCAAACCACCGGATCATATCATATCATTCAAAACCAAAACCAAAACCAAAACCAGCAATTCAGAATCAGATCTAAGATAAAACAGTTTAATCACACGAATTCGACAAGCAAATAATAGATACGAATGAAAGAGATAGATTAAATCTAAATAATAAAGTCGAACAAGAAGAAGATGAAAAATGAACGATGGTCGATGATGATGATGATGATGATGAGACAACAATTAATTAATTAATTAATAACTAATCAATTTTTTGTTGTCTCGTTGGAGATCTCTCTCCCTTTCTTCTTCTTCTCTCTCTCTTTCTCTCGACTTGTTTTGTTTTGTTTATCGTTTACTACTACTGTCTCATTTCAACGATTCTTTCAAATTAAAACTCGATATTTAAGAATCCATTCACCTCTTTAAAACCGATATATCAACATGTATCGAAATATATCTACGCTTGATTTATTATTTATATCGTGAATTTTGTGGTACCCGGTGTCAGCCAGTGTGGAGTGAAACTGGTTTGACCGACAAAATTAATAAATATTAAATACTGTCAGCTATTAAATACTGATTGACTGCATGGAAATGGTTCTAGGCCCTCGTTAAGCACCTATAAAACACAATTGGCCCAACTAAGGCCCGGTTTGTAAAATTGGCCCTCCTTAAGCATTTGTAAAATAAGAAAAGACCCATTTAACGTTGATATTGTAAAAACAGCCCTTTCACTACCGATAATACCCTTCTGGTTTATGCAAACAAATATTTGCATTTTATGGTATGTCATTGTTTCGAGTATGCAAACAAGTTTTTGCATTTAATCTTTATGTGTTATCACTGATGCAAACAAGTCTTTACATTTTCTAGTTTATCTTGTCGTCGTTTCGAGTATGCAAACAATTCTTTGCATTTACATTTTATGGTTTATGTTGTTGTTTGCAAGTATGCAAACAAGTCTTTGCATTTTATATTTGTATTGTGACTGATATAAATAAGTATGTTTATATGTTTATGATATGCAAACAAGTTTTTGCATCAGTCGAAGGGTAAACTAGTCCATAAGACACGGAAATCAGCGGTTGGGCCTATTTTACCATTAGTTCCCTAACTGGTCCAATCTTATATTTCCACACCTTAATTGGGTCCGTTTTTTTTTCCCTGGATTAACTGGGATAATATTATATTACCGATATTTAATAGCTGATAATCAATTTTTCTAGGGTAATATCCCAAAAAAGCCCCAATAGGCCCTGACATGGGGTCATCTTCCAAAACAAGCCCCCTGACCCACCATATTACCTTTTACCAATTTTTTAGAGACCATTATACCCCTCAAGTACAACAATGATGCCGTCTACATCGAATCAGACTTTTAGTCAGTTTCAGCAAGCATTAATGACTGCGACAATGACTACAAAGCTATTTCTAATCGTTGGATTAATCTGTGACACGTGTATGATAATGAACAATGCTTTATCCTCTAAACATAACATATGCAACCATCAAATCTGCATAAAACAAGTAAACAACTGTGATGGTCTGACGTCTCAACCATCTTCATCGTCCCAAACATCTTATTCTCTCTGAAACCTTAACAATCTTCATCTTCTTTAACCAACTCATTGTTTTACAACCAAGATGACAAAGAAAAAAGGGAAATCAAAAGCGGTGGATGAGCAAATTTTTATGATCAACAAGAAATCAGGTAATGTAGTAGGTATTTTTAGGATTTTAAGGTTTAATTACCATAAAGATAGTGTTTTTCTGACCATAAAGACGACATCCTTAAAGATAACACCATTAATCATAAAGACAGAATCTTTATGATCATAAAGATGGTATCTTTGAAGGCATTAAGATGGTATCTTTCTCATCATAAAGATGGTATCTTTGAACTTTGAAGTCATTAAGATGGTATCTTTCTCATCATAAAAATGGTATCTTTCACTATTGTTGTGGTTGTATGAAACATTAGATCCATATGTCACAGTTTAAATTTTATATTTTTTGAGAGGATACACTACAACTTATTTTACTGATTAAAGGATATACCCTTACTGTTTCAGGTAGAACAATCAATGTTGTGTTTCGATTTGGTGGTGAGTTGGAGATTAATGCAGATGGATTGTCCTCATATAAGAATGGAGACACAAAAATAACAGTTTGTGACCTGAAAATGTTGTATAAAGAATTTATGGAGATGGTTGAAGGTATCATCAATGTAAAGAGAGACAAATTTTCAATTCAATGTGTTGTGAATGAGTCTCCAATCAGCATCCAATGTGAAGATGATTATGATCAATTGGTGATGGCAATTTTAAATGCGAAGAATTTATATGTCATGTGTGTTTGGATACTAGGAGATTTACAACCAGTGAATGGGGAAGCAACTTTGACAATAAAAAAGAAGGGGAAAGGAAAAGAGAAAGTAGATGAGAAAGGGAAAGGAAAAGCTGCATTGAGAAGAAAGCTTTTTCCAGATGATTTTTCTCCAACTAGTTGGGGTAATCAACCTGATTATTCAGATTTTTGCACGCCTAAAAAGCAAGGTGATGTTCCTTTCAAATATTTGATAGACCCTGCATCAGCACAGAAGAAGAACCATGTTATTTTTCCAAAAAGGGATGGTAATGAGCAACATCCTTTAGTTTTGGATACCCCACCTGGGACTCATAGTTTTGTTGTGTTAGAAACTCCCCCTTCTGGTCCTGCAATCGACCCAGGAGATTATCAAACTCCCTTGGAAAATGTTATGCGATTTGAAGTTAATAATGTCTACAGACCTGAGCCAATATCCTTTAAACCGCCTAGAGCATCCGCTAATATGCAGTCCGAATCCTCTAACATTGATGCAGCAGCAGAAATTCTTTCACAAATGTATAACAATGATGGATTTTGGGATGGATTCTCCCATGAACTTGAAGAATATGGTGGAATACAAGCACAACTAAAAGATCAATGTGCAGCTCAAGGTGAAGGCCAACCAACAAATGAAGATGATGAAGGGTGTTCAATAGAAGATGATAGCGATGCAACTCAGTATGATTCTGATGTGGAAGTGCATGATTCACCAGTGATATCGACCACAGAAGATGGACTTGAAGATCAAATAACTGATGATACACCAAATTCAGTTCTTAGGCATGATATGGAAGTATTGGAAGATCAGATGTATGATGATTCCCAACCAATGTTCCCTCCTGATGATGATCATCTTTCCCAAAATGATCATCCTTCCCAACCAATATTGGAAGATGATTCTCCAACAGAAGATCAGATGAGGGGTTTTTATAGTACTAGCACCAACTTAGCGGATACAGGAAGTCATTTAGAGGATTTTAGGTGCAATTTAGAGGATAGATTCAGACATGCAGCTGGCCCCAACAATGTTCCTCAACAACATAACAATTTTCAGAGCCCTGAAAATGTCCCACAACAGCAAGCTAATATCAATGTACCAGTTGGAGGAAATGTAAGAAATGAAAGGCATTACCCATCTGAGAACAATCGTGATTGGGATGATGAAGTCAAACAGGAACTTAACTTTATATATGCAAATCTGCATAGACCCAATTTTGGTTGCGCTCCACACACTGAACCTTTACACAATGAGTATGTGATCCCTGAGATTGGACGTGTATATTTGTCCAAGGCTCATTTTATTAGAGACATAAAGCAATATGCAATTCAAAATGAGTTTGACTTCAGCAAGAGTAGCACAAACAGTGAAAGGGTCGTTTGGAAATGTAAAGTTGGTGGATGCCCATGGAGGATTCGTGCAACACCAAATGTGGATGCTACTTGGACCATAAGAACCTTTAATAATCATCACACATGTGGAAATTTCAGACTTGGAGCAACAAATCGTCAAGCAGATGCAGAATGGGTTGCCTCTAAATGTATAAGAAGGTTAAGGAACAATGAAGACCTCACACCAATTCAATTGAAAGCTGACATCGAACATGAATTCAAAATTAATGTTTCCTACAAGGTAGGATGGAGAGCTAGGGAATTGGCCATGAAACATGTATTTATCCTCTAAGAAACTCTTTATAAGTCATATAGTTTGTAAGTTGTTATCCTCAAGTCTATTGCTACTTCGCCTCTAAATAATTTATTTATATCCGCTAAATATATAACCCATATCCCCTAAGTGTTTGCATTATTAACTATATCATTATTTGCTGCAGTTAAGAGGTAGCTTTAGTCAGTCATATCAGCTCATCCAAACATATTATAATGAACTTAAGTTAGTCGATCCGGATGCTGTTACTGAAATTGTGACAGGCCAAGGTGATCAATTCGAATGTTTATTTTGGACATATGGCATAACTGTGAGAGCTTATAGAAACACAATGAGACCAATAATCATGGTGGACGGAACTTTTCTTAAAGGTAGATATCCAGGAGTAGTTCTGACAGCAATTACTATTGAGGGAAACAATCATGTGTACCAAATTGCTTTTGCACTTGTGTGTAAAGAAAACAACGAGTATTGGGAATGGTTTTTGAAAAAACTTAAGGATCATGTGGTTGGGCATGATCACCATTTTGTGCTCTTGTCTGATAGGCACAAAAGTATTATTCAAGCTGTACCAAAGATTCTCCCAAACGCTTGTCATATGTATTGTGCACAACACATGTCCCTCAAATATGGGAATGCAAAAGTAAGGTGGTTGCTTAAGGAAGCTACAAAGACTCTTAATCAAAATGAGTTTTGGGGTTTTATGCTACAAATATGGGCAATTTCTGAGAAGGCATACAACAGCTTAATGCAAATTGGACCATTAAATAAGTGGGCAAGTACTTTTCAAGAGAAATCAAGGTGTGTCTTCTAATGACTATATTGTATCCTCTAATTAACCATCTATATCCGCTAACATTGTTTTCTCTAACTTGCAGATTTGGAATTATTTACACCAATCATGTGTAATCATGGAACAGAATGATTATACCCGAAAGGCAGATGCCTGTTACTTCTCTTCTTGAAGGAATTCACGCTAACATCATAAGGCATCACCGTGACTATCGTGTCGATGGTGAGAAGTTCAAGACACCTGTAACAAAGTGGTGCCACGAACTAATATTGCATAATGCTTGGAGGGGGCGTACATTCACTCGTGAGAAGTCATCTCCAACTCTTTGGACAGTTTATGGTGAGAATAAGACATGTATCGTTGACTTGAACACGCAATCTTGTACTTGCAAATGGTGGGAAGCAATGGGAATATCTTGTGAGCATGCAATGTCTGTGATTAGAGAAACCAAAAGTGATCCATATGCTTTTTGTGCTGTCTACTACAAAAGGGAAACATATGCAGAGACATACAAAGAACAATGGAGACCCACAAGAGGCAAGGATGAATGGCCGCAGGACAGAGCATCAAGAAGAATTCTTCCACCACTACCTTTTAAACAGGCAGGTCGTCCGAAGAAAAAGAGAAAAAGAGGCAAACTTGAAGGTGTCCCAGTTCAACTTAGAAGATGCTCAAGGTGTAAAGCTCCAGGACACAACAAGTCAACATGTATTGAAGTCAACCAGACTATGACTACTTCTTTCAACCTTTACCTGGAGAAGGACCACCACACACATGTTAAGTGTGTTAACAATTCTTTTTGTGAGCTGAATTGTATTTTGTCCCTTTTGTATCCGTCAGAACAATACTAGATATCCTCTCAATGTGTTGATGTTATCCTCGAAATAGATATAGTATATTTTGGCTTAAGATCTAAGATGATAACCTTTGAATGGATTTTTATTAAGTACTAAAGTGTTGATAACTTTAGATTATTAGTATTTTAGGTTGTTGTAACTTGTTTTTTAGGTTGTTGTAACGTGTTTATTAAGTGCATCTCTCAAAGGGTACCATTTCACATTATCTAAAACTATATACAGTCTATCCTCTAAAATAAATAGTTTGTATCCTCTAAATGACATATATTGTATCCTCTAAAATATAGTTTCGGTATCCTCTAAATAACTGCATCAAAGGCAAACATAGCTATGCTACCAAATTAAAGGGAAACTGCATCTAACTCCAAAAGCTAATATATTAACCTCAGACATGTTTGCAACAACATAAACATGTTCAACACAAGACACATTAAATATGTTCAAAACAAGTCATGATATTTTACAACTTTTCAACAACAAAATAAACAAGTTTAACAGAATACATCTAACAAAATAAGATGCTCTACTTCTTGTTTGGTTTGAAACCACATTCAACAAGGTCCATGGCAATGCGCTTTCTCATCAGAGTTGCTATCCTCTCAAATAATGGTGGCTCACCTCTGAGAACACAGTCAAGATATGCAAGTAAAAAGACTCCACAACTGCAGCCATCATCCTGAGGTGTACAATTAACATATTCACGTTCCCATGCTTTTTCAAGGTCAATGTCTTCTTCAGTAGGGTCAGCAGCAAACACCACATAGGGTAACATCTCCTCGACCCCCAACTGTTATGAAGATGGTTTCTTATAACCCAAAGAGTCATATATCTTGACCTTCCACTCCCTAAAGTTAAAGGCAAGCAATATCCAGTGATTGTTGTTAACCTATATATTAGAGGATACAACATAAGTCTTTTGAGGATTTGAAAACATAACGTAGAGGATAATAAGCTTTTAATGATGTGAGATCACATATGTAAACATAATTAACAACTTACTTGTAAGGGAACAAGGAGTGCCTTTGCAAGTCTTGCAGGAACTTGACCTTTCAAACCCTTAGATGGGCTAACAATGTTCAAAGCACCTTGGTGTATTTTAAACATGCCACTCCTCATTCTTTCTAATGGTGAAAGTGCAGCAAAAGATTTGTCCTTCATGCGCTTTCTTTATGTCTTCTGAACTATCTCATGCAGCATGTTCTAAACATAATAGCAAAAACCAAAAGTTAACATAGTTAGAGTGCCAACAAATCATTCCATAATACCAAATACACTAAGAAAAAAATGTATACTTACAGCAAAATATACAGTGTTAACCACAGCAAACTGGTCCTCAGGTTGAAGGTGTTTCCTTAATATGCCATACCACTTAGTGAGCAATAGTACATATGCATCAACAATATCTCCATGCAGCCAATTATTTTTATACAAAGTGTAGAATTGCTTCACAATTATATCAGGAGCATCCTTATATTCCCTTATAACTGCATGCTCATACTTAGGATCCTTTGCCAAACACCAGAAATAGTTAAGAACATCTGTTTCATTATTGGTGGTAGTCCTTTCCAGAAATGACTTACCCATGATGTTCATAACAATATCAACATCCAATTGGTGGTCCACACTACTTTCTTCCAACCCCTTCGCTTTTTTCTTTAACTTCTTCTGACTTGTTTTATAAGCTTGAATAGCTTGAATATCTTCAATGACTACATCATCATTTGTTTCATCAATCTCATCTGCCTCACTCTCCTCATCCATCTCACCAACATTGTAGCCATCTATATCCACTAGATACTCTTCAGGAATATTATTGGGATCTGGGATGGCATCAAGAAAGTCATCATCCTCATCCACCCCCTCCTCCACATCTTTACTTTCCTCCAAAACTATAATGTCCTCTTCCTCCTTCACATTAATGTCCCCTTCCTCCTGCCTAACCATATCATCAACATTACCTGGTACAACATCATTAGGGGATATACCTTCAGGAGGTGGCAAAGCTAACACTTCCTCAGGACGTGGCAAAGCTAAGATTGGTAAAACAAACATGGGTTCCATAGTAGCATGATATAATATCATTGTCAAGCTATCAACAGCAACACCTTCTCTCTCTTGCCAATCATGATTATCATTATCATTCCCATCACAGAACAACCTCCTACTTGTTGTTTCTATTGGATTCTTCGTATCCGTATCAAAATTCAATTCTGACTTGTTTTTCTTGTTTTTCCTGTTCTCCCTTTCTTTTGCTTCTTTCCACCATGTCCTATCTTGTGCCACATGTTTGCTAACCCTAAGTTTTTAAAAACAAAAAAAAAGGATATAAGTTGGAAATCTAGAAGAGTTTAATCAAATATGTTGAGGATAATAAAGAACATATTAGAGTATATAAGTTTGAAGTCTAGAAGATTTTAAACAAATAGTTTGTTGTAAGTTTAAAATCTAACCTTGAAGGTTGTTTTCTGGTTGGAAGCTGGGGTTTCTTGTTTTTCCTCTTCTTCGCAACTTCTTTAGCAGGATGCTCGCAATCAGGGTCAGGTTGTTGAGGCTTTTGAGGACTTCTCATTTTGAACATGAAATCCAACATAGCTTTGCTTCTCATACCACCTATGATGATTTCAGGCAACTTTGTACTCCTTTGTTTTTTGGGTGATGGTTCAGTACAAATCTCTTTCCCTTTTCTCTTTCCGAAGGTAGTTGGAGTAGTAGCAGTATCAGCAGCTTCAAATTGGCTTTGGCTCCTTGTTTTTACAGAGGCTCTTGAGAGTTGTGGGGGTGATGGACTTGGCTTGGGTAGATCTGCAAGGGGTGGCAGTTTTTTCTGTTTAGGTGGGAGTTTGATCCTACCAACAATCTTCTTTGTGGCACTTGTGTTCTTTGGGACTTCTTTGGTGGGAGTGGGTTTCTTCTTCACACTTGTCCTGGTTGGTACTTCCTTGGTGGGAGTGGGTTTCTTCCTGGCACTTGTCCTGGTTGGTACTTCCTTGGTGGGAATGGGTTTCTTCTTGTCACTTGTCTTGGAGGGGGCTTCCTTGGTGGGAGCGGCCTTCTTTGTTGCTCCCTTGCTGACACTTGTCTTTTTTTCTGTTTCCTTGGGTGCAATTTTCTTCCTAGATGAACTCCTAGTGACAATTGCCTTGTTCTTCTTGGTGGTACCCAACTTTTGTGATGATGGTGTCTTCGTTTTGGTGGCAGCTTGCTTAGATGATGATCCAGCTTGTACATGTAAGGGTTTCAACATTTTTTTCACTCCTTGAACAACATTCCTTTGAAACTGTTGAAGCCTTTTTGTAACACCTTTGTCTAAGACTTGTTTTAGTTCTCTGTGAAATTGCAATTAGAGGATATGTATGCACATTTAGCAGATATATATTAGACAATTAGAAGATACTAATTTAATAACTGGAGGATTTCTATTTAAACAAACTTACCACTCCTCGCACAATCCCTTCTAGATCATCAACAACTCCCTTTTTAGCTTCATCAAGTGTTTTTTGATACTAAAACATTGTATAGGAAAAAAAACCTATTATCAAAATTGCAACTTAAAAGAACTCTGTTATAAACCACATTATTAAAAGACAACAATTTAGAGGATAATTTACATACCTCTTGTGCTTCATGAACTAGTTCTTCAGCAAACTCCGATGGTGTGATGAAAGGGAGCACAACTTCAACTTCTTTTCCTGTTTTTGGATAAAGTTTTTTATCAATGGTATTCCTGCCAGTGGTCTTGCCAGGTAAATCTGTCCAAGCAAGCATCCTTGGGAATGGGGCATTAGGCAACCTTTTCGGACCTAAGCATGGGAGGTGTACGTATGCCCAGATAATAAAACCAAGCACACAACCATCAAGAGCATAGTCTAGCTTCTTTTCTGATTCATTGATTGCAGATTTCTCTAATGACTTTTTCAATAATTTGAAAACAACCGACCCCCATGGAAATTTATCAAAAGCAGCAAGGTCTTCGGCAAAATCAACATATTTGACATCAATTGTTTGTCCTGAATCGGGAAGTAAACAAAGTTGCAATAATAACAACCGATTCAGGCGATGAACGTCGTCGCCAGAATCTGGGTCACCTTTTGCTCTTACAATTGCTGCTTCTATGTGCTTTTCCTTAATGCTCGTAGAATCACCAAAATATTTCTGCCTAAATGCACTAACTATATCTCTATTCCTCAACAAGAATTCACTAGGAATATCACCAATTTTCAAACCTAAAACTAATGTGATATCTAAAGGTCTAAATGTAAGATCACTATCCCCAATGACATATTTCAGTTTTGAAACCCTAAACTTAACAACTTGGGTGACAACAGAAGTGCAGATGTGGATTTTATCATATTGAACATCTAAGAAATACTTAAAACATGAACTCATCAAATTTTCCTTTTCCAAATCGGGTAAAGTATCAACAAAATGAGTTTTTACCTTTCTCATCGAGCATCTCACAGTTACACTGAAGTTCCTTCCATACTTCTTCTTCTCTTTCATCTGCACTTCGCTTGTACCACCTTCTTCCGAATTACTGTCTTCAAGTTCTTCATCATGTAAACTGATTTCATCAGCCATTTCCTCTAATTTGTTAAGAAACAAGTTTGATTTCGAAAGGGGGTTGGTTGATTTCGAAAATGGAAGTTATTGTTGTTTGATTTCGAAGATTGATGAAGATGGAAGCTAGGGTTTCAAATGTGTTGCAACTGTTTAGTTGTTTTTCCACTTCAAAATTCGAAACTGAATTTATCCGTTTACTGTTGCCACTTTAAAATCAAAATTGTATGTAATACGTGGCAATCCTTTAGAGCAGCAACACATGCAATGGTTGGATCTTTAAAACCAAAACCAATTTGTTTTAGAGGATACAAGATCTTGGTTTGATGATAATGCTAAATCAAGCTAAATCAACGGTGAATGTGTTTCATCGGTATCAAGTTAAATCAACGGTTAGGATTAAATTATTAGTCTTTGTCGGAAACGTCGCAATCAAATCAGTTTATGTTTAATACATCCAAAAAGTAGATTTGCTTTTGAAAAAGTACAAAGGGTATAATGGTCTCTAAAAAATTGGTAAAAGGTAATATGGTGGGTCAGGGGGCTTGTTTGGGAAGATGACCCCATGTCAGGGCCTATTGAGGAAGAGGCACCTAAACATGGGGCTTTTTTGGGATATTACCCATTTTTCTATTGTATCGTTCTCTTGTAATATGACTGCATATCGGGATAAATCGCGATATGTATGTACCTCTTCCTCTTCCTCTTCCTCTTTGGCTCTTCTATAGCATTAGCAGTTTAGCACACAGGAAATTTTCTTTGTTCTTTTGAAAAAAAAAAAAAAAAAATTATCCCTTTTAGTGTGAGGTCCATGTAATAATTCAACAGGCCAGGGCCCACATAATATGGTATAGTACTGTATTATCAATTTATCGTCATCTCTTTCCTTTCTGTCTGGACTCTGGACTCTAAACTGTCAAACAACGACACCCGTGAAAGATACTGTTAATTGTTTTAGAGGTTTCTTCCATTGTTCTTAGCTGACATTTTTGAAATAATATCGACACAATTGAACTTTGGTCAGCATGCTCCATATCATTAGTCATAGATATACTTTATTTCTTTTTCACCTCTTAATAGGGATTAAGGGCTCTTTCAGTAAAGGTCCAGAAATGTTTTTTCTTACTTCTTAAAAGGAAAGGAGTTGAAAGATTGTTTTGTAAAAATAAACGGGTTGTCTAGGCTGCCATGGTTTAGATATGCTCATATGTTATTACTAGTCCCTGCACGGGCAGATCTGATTGTTTGAGAGGTTTTTTTTTTTGGCATTATGTTGCTTTTGGTTTGTAACTTGTAATATTTTGTTTAGCCCGTTTTCAAAAGTTTATGATCTGGTATGATTTCATTTAGAATTATTATAAACTATGTAAATGTGCACGCGAAAACGTGCAAATGAGGTTGGGTAATAGTACAAAGAAAAACCTGAATATATTTTGGCAGATATTTTTTTTTTTAAATTAAACATTAAATCAACTGATATTATGTTGGTTTCTGATAAATCACTTCCTCATTAAAACAAACAAAATTATATGATTTTTTGTAATGGGTATTGATTGAAGAACTCCAAGTAAAGTTCGAGAGTATCGAATCCGAGAACAACATCAGCAAGATTGCCTTAAAAAAAAAAACAAAGAATCAGAGAGAGTAGAGACAGAACCGATAATGGAGGAGGGGCAGTTGAAATAACTTAGAAGAATCACAATAACTGGGATAATACATAGAAATTTAGAGGAAGGAAACAAAAACAAAACAAAAAAATTACCTAGACCTGAGAAAACAGATGGAATCACAATTGATTAGCAATCGAAGAACAGAGTAGCAGCAAGGAATCACAATTTATTGTGAATTTAATCGAATAGATCAATAGCAAGATGAAGAAGATTCTCGAAGAAGATGGAAAGTGATGTATTTTTTTAAAAAAAAGAAAGAAAAAAAAAAGTCGGTTTAGTTTTTGCCTTTGCGGGCATCAAAACAGTGTTAAATTCTAAATCTAATTTTTTTTTTTTTAATTTAAGTTTAAGTTTTTAGGTTGAAAAGTTAAATACATGAAAATTTAAAATCACGACAGATAAGGCCTCATGAACGCCTCGGTATGGGGGCGCCTTAGAAAGTAGTATATAGATCTTTGAGTACAGATATTGAATGATTATTATATATACATGAAAATTAAACCCAAAGCAGTTGAAGATATCCAGGAGAGTGGGATTTTGCAGCACTCTCAATTCTCAGTCTTAATTAGAATTTGGTTTGGTTCGGTTGTTGAGGCTTCATCACTTTGGGAAACAATCTTTTCACAATAGTCTATTAGTAGTCGAGCATCTTTTAATTGGCTTGTAACAGTTAACATCCTGAAAATTCGAAAAATTTAGCAAAGTCTTATGATGATAAAGATGACTTACTTATAATGTGACAGAGAGATTCCTTAGGCCCATGTAGTTAAGCTTTTTCGGAAGGCAACCATACGATCCATGTTTGTGTGAATCTTGCGACCTTTTTTGATATAGTCCTATCTGCAACACATTTACATACATTAGATCACAAATTAAGGAAAACTCAAATTTCATGAAATTGAGTAAATAAGTCTTACTGCTACTTGGGTCCCCTTTCATATCCCCACCATTGAAATGTATTGAAAATTATATCATCATCTTTATTGGAGTCTATTTTATATTTTCATTTATTTTGTTGTCAATGTCTACTAAGTGCAAGGAAAGGAAATAGATTATTGGTTCTCCATATTCCTACAAAATATACTTTTTGTCAAGTTGAGAATGTACTTGAAAATGACCATCACAAACATGTTTGATGTATGTCCACAATAATATAATATTAATATTATTAATGATCTTATTAATAAACTTGCATACCTGCCCATTTGACTTAGAATACTGGTGAGTTTTGATTTTTGTGTCGTCGAGAGATCTTCAGCAAACATCAAATATACATGGATCAAATATACATAAGCATATAAGCAGACATAGACTTTGAGTGAAGAGGAAGATGGAGAAGTTGTACGTACAAACATTGTAAATCATCTGGTGATTTCAATATAAATCTTGGAGATACTTGTAAATCACTACTTCCACCAGATGATTATTTAGCTACTTATTCAAAAAAAATTACTGGTAAACTTATTGAAGTTAAAATTGTTAAATTGAAAGAAATTTGAGTTAGGGCATTTTATCAATCGTAGTCAATTACTGGTATTAGATCTAGTGGTGATAATTTGGTTTACTACCTATAAAAAATTCGAGTTAGGGTTACTTATGAAAGTGGTTGTATTTAAGATGTGGAATTACATATAAACCCATTTTTATTTATTTTGTGTAGTTACAAAAATACCCAAAATTGAATGAACTTCTCTTCAATTAGGTTATCAATTTCAGCCTAATTGAAGAAATACAGTAAAACCTTGATAAGATAATACTTGATAAATTAATTATCTCCTTTAACTAATATTTTTGGCTAAACCCAACTTGGTCATAGGTTGATAAATTAATATTTCGCTAAATTTATTAGATAATACATTTTAGAAAAATCCTTAAAGGCCCGACTAATATATAAATTAATATTTTTTCGATATACGAATATATTTTATATTTTTTTTATAATAAAAGTCAATTGTTGCTCTCTTTTTTTTCAAAATTGATTTTGGTTTGAACCTCGTCTCTGAATTTTTGTAGTGTGATAAGTTGATCTGGTGTTGTATTTTGTATTGCAACTTTGTAAGAAGAAATTATTCCAATATCATTATCGATTTTAGTGCTTCTTTTCGTGGAACGGGTTCTAGAATAAAATGATTGTCCAACTTCATCATGTTAGCCCCCCCAAAAGAAAGATATAAATGAAAATATACTGTTAATTATGTAAATTAATAGTTTATTAATTAATCGATGAATTAATATCTCGTTTAATTAATAATTTTCTCTAGTCCCAAGGCTATTAATTTACATGGAAGTGGTTCTAGGCCCTCATTAAGCACCTATAATACACAATTGGCCCAACTAAGGCCCGGTTTATAATATTGGCTCTCATTAAGTATTTGTAAAATAAGAAAAGACCCATTTAACATTGATATTGTAAAAACGGTCATTTCACTACCGATAATACCCTTCTGGTTTATGCAAACAAATGTTTGCATTTATGGTATGTCATTGTTTCGAGTATGCAAACAAGTTTTTGTATGTAATCTTTATGTGTTGTGACTGATGCAAACAAGTCTTTACATTTTCTAGTTTATCTTGTTGTCGTTTCGAGTATGTAAACAATTCTTTGCATTTAATGTTTATGGTTTATGTTGTTGTTTGCAAGTATGCAAACAAGTCTTTGCATTTTATATTTGTATTGTGACTGATATAAATAAGTATGTTTATATGTTTATGATATGCAAACAAATCTTTGCATCAGTCGAAGGGTAAACTAGTCCATAAGACACGGAAATCAGCGGTTGGGCCTATTTTACCATTAGTTCCCTAACTGGTAAATGGGTCCGTTTTTTTTTTCCCTGATTAATTTATTGAGGTTTTACTGTATTTTTTTAGGGGTACGGGCTGGACTTGATTATACTTGGGATTGGGTATACTTTTAATTTTTTTTACTGGGCTTAATTATGTTTGTGATTTGGTCCAACTGGGTACGGGCTGGACTTGATTATACTTGGGATTAGGTATACTTTTAATTTTTTTTACTGGGCTTAATTATGCCCATGATTTGGTTTAATTGGACTTGATTATATCTATGATGGTGGTCCACTTTTGTGTAATTACAAATATGCCAAAACTTAAACAAAATTTTCTTCAATTAGGCTATCATAATAGATTGCAAAAAGCACCGAGGGCAGTTATGTCATTCAACTTTATTCTTCTCTATCACTCTGATGAATGGACATAATTCTCTCTCCAATATATTATCTATCTATACTACTATTATAAACCTGAATAAAATTCAGGGGTAAGTCTCCGTTAATGAGAATTGAGCTTTAGAATTTTATCACTTAATTCTGACTAAAATACCCTTTTAGTCATGGTTTTTTGGTAAATTTAAATAATACCCTTTAAGTAATGGTTTTATCGTAATTTAACATATTTTTATTTATAGACTGGATTTTTATTTATAAGCAAAAAGTCCAATAATTAAATAAAAAAATATAATGAACTCTTATAAAATATTAAGAAAAACTACCCAAATTACTTAAGAAATAATTATTTCACAAGATTTAATAAATTAGTGTAATTTATAATATTTTTAAAAAATAATAACTTAAAACTTGAATGATAATGGAAAATGGATAAATTAAAATTAATCGGTGCGTAGCACCGGCTAAGACACTAGTACTACTATTATAAACCTGAATAAAATTCAGGGATAAGTCCCAGTTAATGAGAATTGAGCTTTAGAATTTTGTTACCTAATTCTGACTAAAATACCCTTTTAGACTTGGTTATTTGGTAAATTTACATAATACCTTTAAATAATTTAACATATTTTTATTTATGGGTTGGATTTTTATTTATAAGAAAAAGGTCCAATAATTAAAAAAATAATTAATCTATAAAATATTAAGAAAAACTACCCAAATTTATTTAAAAAATAATTATTTCATAAGATTTAATAAATTAGTCTAATTAGGCTATGCTTTGTTCATGGGAGCTCTATTTTCACTTTTGTGAATTATGTAGCTTGAATAAAACTACCAGGAAATGTGTATACGACCTGCGGTATATGTACTGCAGCTTTTCCTGAAGTGTAACCCACTCTTTTTAGTGAATGAAATACTATCGTTTGATAAAAAAAAAAAATTAGTCTAATTTGTAATATTAAATAAAATTAACATGGAAATGGTTTTGGGACCCTATTAAGGGTCCAGAAAGTAAGAATGGCCCGGTTAATTTTCTGGTTGCATGATTTGCCCATATTTAGATTAACCGGATCAATATAATACCCCATTAAGATTTCGTTTGTAAAAAAGACCCCGACAGGATTTTAGATTAAACTTAAATTTCGACTTTACCCTTCTTCTTCTCTTCCAAACCTTCTTATCTTGGTATAGTTTCAGTTTTTCAGACAAATAGACTCCTCACACCTTGGTAACAGTGTTGTTTTCACCGACAAAAAGAAGTGATCGTAGAAGAATATTTGATCAAACATATAAGATCGATCTACATCTTCTTCTTCCCCCTACAAAAAGAAGAGAAGATTGAAAAAGAAATTATTGATTTTCATATATTTTCAAACAATTAGGATTAGATTGTTTTCTTCAAATTGAGAAAAAGCAGTTTATATACACGTTTTGCTTAACAAGAATTGCATTTGACATATATAGTGCAGAAAACAATAACATCTAGCAATGTCAGGGTTCCCAATTATACCAATTGTTGAGTTCCTAATAACACACACAAAATACAAATTCCATCAATTTATTATTGAAAATTGATGTTGATTGTTCTAAAATTTTGATTTTTAACTTCTTACAGTTAACAATGGCTGTTGCAACAGCCACAGAGATTACATCAATGGAGTTCTTAAATGTACAATACATCAGTTTACAGTGTCATTTTTTGTAGTTTGGAAGTTACATGAGGATTGTATTTTAATGTTATATTTTTTTCCCATTTTTCTTACAGGGTTCATGTAGACAAAATCTGCTTTTCAAAAGAAATTAGAGCCGCTTGCTATGGGGTTCTCAATATAGACAAGCTCATTTCCAAGGTTATAATAGAAATATTACTTTTGAAGTGAAGCCAAAGGCATTTTTTTTGGAAATGTGAAAACTTTCGTAGATGGAAAATCAAGTGCGATTTGGAAGTTCTGGTGAGAGGGTGATACATTATTATCTCATTCCGCTCATGCTGGAGAGTGCAACTGCAGAACTTCTTAAATCAGTATAGACAAAGGTTTCTGGTCAGATTGTTGCTTTGAAGATCGAGAAATGTTTCAGTATTGGGTTTGATTCAATGCTTTCAAATAAAAAGCTTGAAATTGATCTTAAATATATTATTGCAGAAACATACGAGCCAAAGAATATAGACTTGTCTTAATAGAGATAAGTAGAATGAAGCCAATGCTATTGTCGTTGAAGTTGGGCATCATCTGTCTTTTACAACAACCTGGTCAACTAATGCACTATTTGTTTGTCATAGTTGCAGTTTGTTAGAGATTACTTGCCTGGAGAAGTCAAGCTATTATATGTTATATCTTAAGGCAAAAAGTAGTGTTTATTGGAACCTCAAATGTAGGAGTTTGCGTTGATTGTTCATGATTGAATGACAGTGTGTTTAACCCCAGAAGCTTACTTTATTCAAGACCAGTGTGATTCTAGAGGAAGTTCAATATGTCCCAGTCATGGAGAGAGGCTAGGAAGCATTGAAAGAAATTAACAAGAAAATGGGGTTTGCATTTGATGAACAAGACCTGAAATACTACACAAGGCTATTTATGGACGAAATCAAGCGTCACCCAACAATTGTGAAAATAGATGGGCATCTTTTATTAGATTGCACAAGGGGTGGTGATCCTAATCTATCTAATTAGTTTAGATGGTCTGTGAGCTTTTGAGAAGAGTGGGAGAGGTAGAGATTTTTTTCTCCGATAACAATATTAAAAACAAGGATGGGTTAAACTTTGTTATCCTAGCAAGAAAAATGTACGTATTTGGCTTTTGCAAGTTGCTGTACTACAAGACAAATAAGATATTTAATATGATGAATTCAGAGTAAATTGTAAGAAGATCAAATTAATACCATTGCAAAAAGCTTTATGTAGACAATACATTGAGCTCTATGCATTGCAAAGAGCTCCATTGATGCAATGCATTGATCTGTATGCATCCTAGCACAATATATACCACAAGTTTGGAAATGCAAAGAGCTTTTTGCAGTCATAGTGTTGATTTCTATGCATGTAAACACTGAGCTATTTGCATGCTTGAATAAAAAAATGTAGAAATTATTTTAAAGTTGTTTGTTGCATTGAAATCTATGAAACTATGCATTGAGCTATTTGCATTATATTCCATAACAAATTATAATTGTATTGAGATCTTTACATCAAATTTCACACGTACAAACATCTAAATATCCAATGCAAAGAGCTAAATACAAAGAACTTCACCAATGTATTAAGGTTTTGGCATTGAGTTCCACATAATCAAACAAATTTGTAACCGCCAGTAGCTCAAATAAAACTATTAAGGACAATTTCTGAATTCTGATGCTTAATAGTAAACTATTTAATTTATCAAAGACCCCACCGAGCCATGTTCCAATCTCGAATAGACCCAAGCTTATTTTAATGTATTTTTTTATTTAAATTCATAGTTTTTGTTTCCTGTAATTTTACTCATTTGTTTTTTTTTTTTTTCTGTCTTTTTGTTCATCATTAGTATAGAGGAAGTCTTTTGAAAGTTCTGGAAATGGTTATATTTAACGGATTAAAATGACTGAAAATCACCTAATTATTCATTGTAGGAAAGAGGAAGAAGGTAGAATAATTATTTGGTCGAAATCGATTAGTGCAGATGGTGGCGAACTATAATTGCTCCTTTGTAATGGGATTGTTGAAAAAATTTATGATCATGTTTGCATATAAAGACTTTGGATAATTGAAAATAATTTGTGGTTAATGAGATTAGAGAAGAAAGTATGTGGAACCTTAAAAGTTTGGAACATATCTTACTAGAGAAGAAAGAATTTGTGGTTAGTGGAGGAATTTCTTACTTTATTTCGAAGTTGGAGCTCCTAATACCTTTGTCCTTTGCAGACAACTTATCCGAAAGAGATACGGTATGAGATGAGAAAGACGAAAATAACTCGTGGAAGAAAAAGAGAAATTAGAACCGGGGGCCAATATCGTCCAGAAAACACGTAACTTACGTTAGAGCCTTTTTTACAACAGTTTTCTTAGTTGGGCCAAGTGTGTATTACGGGAGCTTATGGGGGTCCATTTTTTCTCCCCCTGTAAAATTAATAACTTAAAACTTAAATGGTAATAAAAAATGGATAAATTAAAACTAACGGTGCGTAGCACCGGCTAAGACACTAGTACTATATAATAGTGGAGCATAGCAAGTGACACATGGCGTTTTAATAGAGAGTCGAAAAAACAACGATAAACCCAAATTGAATCCCAATACCAAGCTCAGTTTATCCTCTTTTTTATATTTCTTCTAAACCAAACTCTGCTTCTGATATCTTACAAATGTCTCCAATTTCTAAACCATAGAACGATTTTTCAACACTATGGTATTATCATGCATTACCAACCGACGGGAAACACATGAATTATATAAATTCAATGAAAATTCAAACACCTATGACAAGCCTTAGTTTTAAGAAGTGGGATTTGCAAGGTATTGTTATGAAGACCTATTTACTTAGAATTCAATGTTAGATTAGTACATCGATTGCTCTTATGCTTTCAGTTTATACTTTGTTCCTAGGATATCTATGAAATTGATGGGTTACAATCTATCTATAAAATTGAAGATGTCAATTTATTCGGCTTCAATCTCTTGGTGATACTTCTCAAGACTCAAGTTTGTTGTTTTTCTGCAGCTTCAAAATATTTCACCCCCAAGAAGGCTTTGAATTTTTGTTCTTATAATACGAGTGTTTGCTGCAATTAAGTAGAAGACAATCATTATTTGGAGTGCGATATGGATATTGATTGAATGGCAATTTCTTTTCTTAATAAATTAGGTGTGTCCTCATGGTTCAAAGCTTTATCAGTTCCCTTTTTTGTTGTAGTCATCAACCTTCTGTATTGACCGTTTAGTAGAGAGGGAAAGTCTAATTAATCAGCAGTGTTTTTGATAACGTAGTTCTATTAAAAGTCTACTTTTGCATATGGAGGTCTTATAAAGTGATAAGTAAGAGGAGATACACACTTATTTGACAGTTTCAATGTTAGATGGCATTAAGTTTTGTTGTTAAATTAGGCATTTGCTTTACTTAAATATCCAATTAAATAAGGTTCATGTGCTCTTATGCTATATTCAATTTCTGACAGAAATGTATTGTATTCAGTGCTTTAACAATTGAAATTATAATAAAACACTTGAACAAAGAACATGAAGGTAATGAGAGCAACTTTTGGAATCGTGCAACTTCAGCTGAGTTAGAGGTTCAGGAGAAATTGTCGTTGCTCGAGTAGTTTGCCAATGAATGCAAGCAATTTGGCTATAATCTTGAGTTTTCACCAATAAATCTCAATAGGGTCCCCAGTTGTGCAAGGTGTTTGGCGGCATTCGAGTTATCCTCCATTACAAGGCTTGATATGAGGTCATTTGATGTCTTTGATGAATTGTCGGATGCGGAAGTTTATGAAGATTCAGAATAACATGTCAACGAACAATTGTTAAAAGCTGGTGCAAGAAGTAATGAAATTGTGAACTAGCTGTGCATGGTGCTGCTACGGGATTGTGGCATAAACGAATTCATCGTGGATTATTTAAGGTTTTGGTGCCTAACCTTTTCTTTTTTCATTTTTGTTTTCTTTTTACACTTTTTTGGTGATTTTAATTAGTAAATTTCTTCTTTATTCTACTTAGTGAACTAGAGGTGTTTTGGAGCTGGGTTAGCTAGATTATTAACTGAAACAATGTCAGAATTTTTCTTCCTTTTCTAGAAGATGATAGAAAAATGCTTGCAGATACAAAGACATATTATTGAGGTATGGTTATTATTTCTTCTTCCGTAATCAATTCTTCTTCTTATACTTCACATTATTTATTTATTTTACTAATTTTTATTGGGTATTTTTGCATTTTTTCCCTTATCCATGTTCCTATGTGATTGATAGTTAAAGCAAGTAATCACTTGGTTGAGCTCAACCAAAGGTTTGTGAACTGTGATGCAATTGTTAAAGCTTGATTATGGTTAATTAATAATGCCAAAAATTTTAACACAACCAAATCATTTACAATGGAATATAAATATATGATCATATTTCTTTATCTGTGTATTTCTCAATTTTATTAATAAGTTTCAATTATTCTTACGTCCTCGCCAGCCTATGTGTTTGGGCATTAATTGCAATGGAATCAAATATAGGTTAAAGTCATCCCACTTCTTCCTCTCATGTACTGTTCCAGTTTATTTTTCCTACAAAATCGTCTAAGAACAAGGAATCATGCAACCTAAGGAAGAAAACTAAATGATGGGATAAACACCAAGATCAGGTATTGAAGCAACGGTATGATATCAAGTTGTCCGTTAAAGAAACTTAACAAGCTTTGCTAAGGCACCCTTCATCTGTTGGTAAGTCCATCACTTAAAATTTTTCGTGGCAATTGATAAGTAGAACCATATAAAATCCATTAGCGGTGTTGTGCAAAAGCATTGTGCATCTAACTAATTCTGATGTTAGGCCATAAAAAACACCATTAAATATTGGTCAGTCTCAACAATTGTTTAACACAAAGGCAAAAAAAAAAAAGTAATTAGTGTTGCGTGCAAGAAAACTCTCCAATATCGATATCATTGAATGCCGTTGTTGTCTTCTTTTTGTTTGAGCATGATCCATGTATGGACAATTGAAGGTGTGTTTATTTTTATGTCGAATTTGTATAAGCCATTGTTTATTACCATATCTACCAATAAATAGATTATATTCAGTTGAATGCAAAAGTATGTTGGCTAAGGTCTTTTCTCCACTTCCAACCACAATTCATCTCCTTTGAGAATTCTGCCTTGGCATGTTTTTTACCTACCTTAAAACTTTTTTCCCATGTACTGCAAGTTCCGTATTATTGTATGGAGAATGACATCAATAGTACTAGGTTTTCTTATCAACGTCTTTACCTTTAATAATTGCATTGGCAAGACAAAACAAACTTAAGGGAATGTTTGCGTAGTCTTTCCTCTGTTATAGGGTGCAATGCATCAACATGAAGAAAACACAACAGGGATTACAATGTACATTCTCTGCCTCATACACCCACTCATCATCTGAGTGATACTTATGTAAGTTTTGTTTTCTAATTGTGAATCTTTGTGAAACCAATTGTGAATTAAGTTTGCAATATATTAAGATCATACAAGTAGATACCATATGTAATGTAAAAAAGCTCAAGATTACTTGCCCATGAAACTTTTTAAGCATTAAGGTCAAAGATGAGACAATGGCCCTGAGACTGGGATTGTCAATCCAAAATACAATTGGATATCCATCTTATGGTCCTAGAAGTTCTAGGCTAGAACTAACATAATAGTTTTTCAGATTTTACTAATAATGTATGCATGCATATTGTGTGTACCCTTGGTAAAATACCCGACAGGTGTCATCGGTGGCTGTATAAGAAGCTAAACCGGGAGCAGCTGAGTATTAGCCAGCCAAGCCTGGGCTATCGGGTAGGGTCTAACCCGGTCATAAGGAGTCCACATACACTCTGTGGATCTTGACCCACCGGATGGTCCACGATCAGTGGATGGAGCCCCGGTTACTGTATAAGAAGTTCAACCGTGGGCTCCCATACATCAACCAGGTCCACCTCAATCAAGTAAGCTAGGTCCGGCCCAGTAAAGTCCAGCAGCGACAAGGGCTCATCCAAAGGCTTATCATAGAAGCCCAGAGGACCTGGCCAGGGTGTATGCAATGCAGACTGGGCTTCCGGTCCGAGGAGTCAAGCCCAAGTCTTTGCTTTCAGACTTGGTTAAATCCAAGTCCCAACCAACTGGATAAGTCCAGCAAGATTCCAGGCTAACAGAACCCACTGTTCTAGCCCGCTGGAGAAGATAAAGGAAGACCCAGATTGAACCAGAGCCTATCAGAGGATGCCACGTGGTAGTCATCCTGGACAAGGGGGATTCAAACCGAAGGGATAACCACCAAGCAACATGCAAGCTATCTCTGCAGAAGCATCTTCACAGTTGAACTACCTGAGTTCATCGAGTTAAAACCGGAGGGGTGGTTGAGCCAGCTTCCTCCGGTCTACTACAAATACAAGAGTTCTCAACCTCTTGAACTACGAGTCTTTCACTGAGCAACTCCATTAGAGGTTAGTGGAAGCAGAGACTTGATTCCAAGTTCACCTTCTTGGATACGTAGGCAGCCTGATCCTCACCATGTCCAGTCTCATTGTATACCCCTGTGTGTACCCTAGGTAAAAAACCTGACAGGTGTCATCGGTGGCTGTATAAGAAGCTAAACCAGGAGCATCTGAGCATTAGCCAGCCAGGCCTGGGCTATCGGGTAGGGCCCAACCCGGTCCCAAGGAGTCCACATACGCTCTGTGGATCTTGACCCACCAGATGCTCCATAATCAATGGATGGGACCCGGTTTCTGTATAAGAGGTTGAACTGTGGACTCCCATACATCAACTAGGCCCACCTCGGTCAAGTAAGCCAGGTCTGGCCTAGTAACGTCCAGCAGCGACAGAGGCTCATCCAAAGGCTTAGCATAGAAGCCCAGAGGACCTGGCAAAGGTGTATGCAATGTAGATTGGGCCTCCGGTCAGAGGAGTCAAGCCCAAGTCTTTGCTTTCGGACTTGGTCAAATCCAAGTCCCAACCAACTGGATAAGTCCAGCAAGATTCCAAGGTAACAGAACCCATTGTTCTAGCCCGTTGGAGAAGATAAAGGAAGACCCAGTTGAACCAGAGCCTATCAGAGGATGCCATATGGTAGTCATCCTGGTCAAAGGGGATTCAAACCAAAGGGATAACCACTCAGCAACATGCAAGCTATCTCTACGAAAAAAATCTTTACAGTTGAACTACCTGAGTTCATGGAGTCAAAACCGGAGGGGTGGTTGAGCCAGCCCCCTCCGGCCTACTACAAATACAGGAGTTCTTAACCTCCTGAACTACGACTCTTCACTGAGCAACTCCATTAGAGTTTAGTGGAAACAGAGACTTGATTCCAAGTTCATCTCCTTGGATACATAGGCAACCTGATCCTCATCAGGTCCAGTCTCATTGTATACTCTCATCCCATCTCGGTCTACACAAGGCTTTCTTTGTAACTGTTCGATTAATCAATACATATCTCGAGTTTGTGGATCAAATTTTTGCACCCACAAAGACCAACAGCAGCAGCCACGAATTTGACCTAATTTGGAAGTCTTTGTATGCAAGTATTATGCTTTGTATTTTCTATATAAGAGAAATAGTAGCTAGGGTTTAGGATAGTCAATACTTGAGAGGCAAAAGTTCATCTTCTTCTTTTTTTGTATTGAACCCAATTCTTATTATCAATCAAATCAAATCACTTTACTTTATGATGTTTTGTTATTTAATTATTTATTCCATGGTGTCATCATCAAGGATAGTAGCTAAATCTCCTTAGGGGGATGGTTGAAGCACTCTAGACAATGCAAAAGCACCATGTTTGTTTTTAATGTTCATTGTGATTCAAAGTACTTAATGCTTATTTACTTCTATCTACAGTATGAGTTAAGTACGATTATTTGCATGTTATTGTTATCCATGTTGTTAAAATACTATTGTTAGAGTATAGGGAGACCTAGCTTTAATGGTTTTATTTATATTGATTGAAGATGTGTAGTAAAATAGCTGAGAGGTGATTATTACATATCTGCAGTTTATATCTTTTATTGGAACCCTTTTGTAATTAAATTGAATAGCTGAGAGGTGACGGTTTAATTATGAATTAATATGTTGATTTAATTGAATTGAATAGCTGAGAGGTGACGGTTTGATTAATGATATATATTCAATAGCTGAGAGGTGACTAATTAATTGTTATAGATTGAACATGAAAGAATAACTTGTTGTGTTTGCATGATTTAGTTTGTGGATACCAACTCTTCCCCCTATGTTATCATAAGATCTTCTTTACATCTCTACCATATTCTTAAGTTAGGTTATTTACAGATTGTTTTATTATTGTTTGTAGGAAGTAAAATCAATTTTTATCTTATTTATTAATTCCTTAGTGTTTCTTAATTATTGTTTTCTATTGTGTTTGAGCTAAGATCTTCACCTTTGAGGTGGGTACGACCCTTGCTTGTTACTTGTCTACTTTGATAATCAATATATACAGGCACAAGAGGGAACTTTAATAAAAATACATTCTTTTGATAGGTGGAGACACCAATTTTCATCTATCATCCAACTCCAGCTTCTCCCGGGTCAACTTCTTACAAGTGGCCTCCAGCTCTGCCAGGGAAGCCTTGACATCCTCCTCTCTCTGAAGAGCAACGGTCAGGGTAAAGTCCAGGTTATGGTAATCAGCTGCCATGAACCATTTGTCCTTCTCCAGAGCCCACCGGTCACTGTTCGCCGCCGTTAGATCCTTCTCGAGCTGACGATTCTCAGCTCGAAGGCGCTCCAGATCCTCCAAAGCAGAAGGCCGGGGTCTGACACTCAGCTCAAAGACCCGGGCCATGACAGCTTGCATCTGACAGACAAGAAGAGCATAAGTCAAATGCAAATATACAGACATCTACAAAGCTAAAGTCAAAACTCAAGACAGAAAACCGTACCGCAATGAGGTTCTGAGTCGCTACCCTCATCGCCCGGTCACGAGAGAGACGGCTGTAGTACGCCTGGTCTTCTGAAAGCAGATTCTAGAAGATATAGTAGAAGGCGGTGTGGATGTTCATGATGTCGGAGTGCCCAATCGACATTGGTTCCCCATTCAGAAATGCATGATGAATGGAGAACGCCGGCAGTAGAAACTCCATACTAGCCTCAGGCTGATACTCACCCGGTTCGGGGCCCAGTTGTCCAGTTGGCCCAGTGGGCAGGTCAGTGTATGGAACCTGGTCACCCCACCTATAAACCAGAGTTTCATCCTCAGCAGTGTCCGACACAGTGAACTCCACCTCAGTCCAGACATCTTCGACAACCAGAACATCTTCGACAGAGACACGAGAGCCACTACCAATCCGGGTAGTCCCCGTCACCGGTCCCCTCAGTGCCCGAGGAATGGGATCCTCCCTTCTCAAGCGCACAACCTCCCCTTGGTCAGCAGGGGAGGCAGAAGCAGCTCTCTTCGAGCCCCTAGCAGACTCATCTACAACAACCTTCCCCTTGGATCAATCGGGGCAGGGGACTGGACAGAAACAACTTTAACAGTAGGAGGTTGGGAAGGTCTTACCTCCACCGAGGCCTCAACGCCAGTGTCTTCAGCACTGGGGGCGTCTGCTTCGTCTGATGGACCCCTCGAGATCACAGTTGGCTCACCTCCCTCAGCAGCGGAGGCAACCACAGTCTCCTCGGACACACCTCCCACCATCTCCGGCTGGGCTAGGTTGTCCACCTCAGCATGTACCTGCACCGGGGTAGGAAAGAATCCTTCAGTAGCTGATTCACCAGACCCACGGGGAAGCAAAAGTCCACTGTCCCTCGACATCAGGCTTGGGTCACCGGAGGAGTTAGAGGACCCATAAAAAATATGTGGTCTCCTCCGGTGACCCAAGGGAGGGTTTGAATTACAAACAGAGCTAGCGTCAGATACCTGGACATCCTCGACAACTGGGATGACTTCCGACGGAGCATCCAGCATGAGCTCGTTAGGAGGAGATCTTCCCCCGACTGGAAGAGCCTCGTCGAGCCAGTCATCCATCTCCCCCCTCAGATCGACAGCTTCACTCTTGACCGGAGGCTCCTCCCCAGCACTGGGAGCCACACTCTCCGCAGGGGCAGCACCCTCGCCAGAGCTGGAATCGACCTCCACAACTTGCGAAGGAACCGGGATGGCTGCAAGCCTGGCCGGGAAGCGAGTGTGTATCACGATCTGGTCAGGGAGTGTCAAGTCCCGCAAGTCTGCAGGCAGGCTGAAGAAACGCTCGATGTGCCCTCAGCCGCAGAAGAGTACGCCCGCCGGCAGAGACACTTGGAGTTGACGTTTCCCTGTAGACAAAAGCATGGAACTGTTCCTGAGCCAGAGCTGAGCAAGCACGGAAGGCATAAGAACAAAATGAATGAAAGCAAGGTCAGATACGTGCTTACCTATGAAGTCCTACGGCACCTAGATGTTGCGGTCAGACGACCACCCTGACACCCGGTAGCAAGGCTCACACCAGTAGGGGTGTTATTCGAGCCGAGCGAGCCGAGCTTTGAATGCTCATACTCGGCTCGTTTTAATACGAGCCGAGCCCGAGCCGAGCCCAATTTCTGAATCGAGCCTAGTTTTATGTTCAAGCTCGGCTCGCGAGCTATTTATCAAGCTCGAGCTCGAGCTCGTTAGGCTCGTTTAGCAATTTTCTTTGGCTTAGTATAAGTCTTCTTCTTCTTTGTAAAACTACAACACAGCAAGCTTAACCTTCTTCTTCTTATGCTTAATCTTCTTTGGCTTAGTATAAGTCTTTTTCTTCCTTTTCTTAGCTCCACCTCTCAATCGAAGAACCAAATCGAAGAACCAAATGAAGTGATTCCTTCTGAATGTTGTAATCAGCAAGTGTTCTTCCATCTTCAAGTTGTTTTCCAGCAAAAATCAATCGTTGTTGATCTGGTGGTATTCCTTCCTTATCTTGGATCTTAGTTTTCACATTGTCGATTGTGTCTGATGATTCAACCTCTAAGGTTATTGTTTTCCCTGTTAGGGTTTTCACGAAGATCTGCATCTTCGCTTCAGATCTGATCAACAAAACCTTCTGCTTCTTCTTCTTCTCGCCTTCCTCTCTCTCTCTCTCTCTCTTCTCTGCTCTGCTTCTAGGGTTTTCATCATGAACAAAATCAATCAGCGCTGTCATTGGGCTGGCCCCTTGGGCCTTTAAAAAGAATAATCCATGAAGTGGGAGTCCAAGCCCGACCAAGAAATACGTAATTTTGGCATAAACAAAGGGTATAAATGGAAATTTAATATTTGTACGGTAGTAAACCAGATCTACCAAACTACAAGAGCATCTGATCTGATGGCTGGATGCCTGGATGTTATTCTCACCTTTCATTTCAGCACAGTTTTAAGATCAAAGAGATGACGATGATGTGTTTACGATTAACAAATCCACATTTCAACTTGACTTCTTCTTTCTCTCTCTTCAAATCCAACAAACCTTCTCTTCTGAAACCAAAACCAAACAAACAACTCTCTTTCTCCACTAAAACCTACTCTTCATCAACAGTCAAAATGAGTCAAACAATTGAACACATTATTCTATTCAAAGTCAAAGAAAACACTGATTCATCGAAAATCAACACAATGGTTAATGGATCTTAGCTTTCACATTGTCGATTGTGTCTGATGATTCAACCTCTAAGGTTATTGTTTCCCCTGTTGGGGTTTTCACGAAGATCTGCATCTTCGCTTCAGATCTGATCAACAAAACCTTACTTCTGCTTCTTCTTCTCGAGCTACTCGGCTCGGCTCGAATAAAGCTCGGGCTCGGCTCGAGCTCGAGACGAGCCTAAAATCTGTTCAAGCTCGGCTCGTTTTACAAGATGAGCGAGCCCGAGCCGAGCTTTAATCGAGCCGAACACGAGCCGAGCTCGAGCTGCTCAGCTCACATAACACCCCTACACACCAGTTCCCATAGTGATTGGGAAGTCTAGAAACCTCCGGGTAGTACACCAAGAAATGGCGTAGAAGCAGCGCTCCTTAGCCTCTCGGGCGACCGACTTCATCAGTAGGAACATCTCGACCGGGGCAAAGGGAACTTGGAAGTGGAGGGCAATCAGCCCAATCTGACGGACAATTATCCAGAAGGACACGTGCATCTGACCCGGTAGGATTCCCCACCACGATAGCAACCGCAAAATTGAAGAATATAGCGGGAGCTGCATGCCATATAGAAGTTGGTAGAGACTCACCGCAATCAAGTTACTGGAGCAACCATCGGAAATGGAGGGATGGGAGCCAAACCTAACCCCCTCCAGCCAAGTTATTCCTGAACCTCCGCCTTGCTCTTCCGCCCAAGTTCAGGATTCCGGGGGAGGTTGGAGGAAGCTTGCCACCTCCTCCCAAGTCTTTCCATCGAAGGCTCGATGACATTCAAAGGAGCCACCTCTGCCACGCCAGCAGGCGAATTAGACTCAGTTGCCGAAATCTCACTCGGTCCGCCCTCATCAGCTGTAGGACGAGGAACCGAATTCTGAGGCTCCTCATCATTGCTAGAGCTCAATACCAGAGTTCTCCTCATTTTTAAGAAGAAGATCGCACAGATTAGTACCGGAATTGAAGTTCGGAAACCTAGCGTTCCGACAGCGAAATGAAGATGGAGCTGAAAAAGAAAGAGAGGGAGAGAGAGTGAAAAGAGTACCCTTCTCTCCCCTGAGTCTTTATTTTATAAGCGGAGCCCAGGGTCCACCGGCTAATGGTTTTCCAAGTTCCTTAATGGATTCTCCATTAATTCAAGATCATTAAATAAACAAGTTTAATGACTCGATCAACGAAGAGTCACAAGCTTTCACTGGAAGTTGAAGCTGTACATCTTCCCGCCAACAAGAGAAGAATCAGAAAAGATAAAGTGGGACCCACTTAACACAGTCAACTGGGGCCCACACCACACAGTCATCTGGGACCCACGTCAGCTGGGTCCCATATCATACAATCAGCCGAGATCCACTTAGCATGTACAGGTGGGGTCCGCATGGTCCAGGTCAGCGACATGTGGACTTTCGGTCCATGTCATCACAGTCAAAGGACAGCATGATACGGGGTTCACCAAATCCCCTACATAGTGCGATCGGAACTAGATTACATCAGAGGGGGAGACGGGGGATCCGGACCAGACCTTTCCGGTGAGTCAGGAAGGCCGTACTTAACCTTGGCAGCAGCATACCCGGCTTTCCAGGATGAAGCAACAACGAAATCTGCTCGCTCCATGGCCTATGAAAGCTCAACCACCTTCTCCTCCAGCTTATCCTGATAGTATTTCATGGTTTCCTTCATACGTGCCATTCGGGTATCATACATATCTTCATGAAGGAGTTGCCCCTCCTGAAGCTCACCAATCTTCCTTTTGAGGTCATCCACATGGCGAGGCAATTTCTGGATGATCTCTGACCGGTTGTCACTTACCGCACTAAAGGGTGGTCTAGGATCCGCCATTGTTGAGGCCGCAGGGAGAAAGGAGGCTGGATTGTCAAAAAACTCCTCCGTTCAGAAGAAAGGGAGTCACGAGCCCATCCAAGCAAGTGGCGTTTTACAAGGAAATGGTGCCACTCATAAGGACACCTTTGTCCTCAAAAAACTGACGAGTTGGTGATTCAACATTTGGAAAAAGACAAAGGCAGAATAAAGAAAATTTTCATTAATTCAACTTAATCAAGGGGCACTACTCCCCTACATAGTGCATGAAGTCGGGGAGGTATAGGTCAATGATTCTTCTCTTCCTTGACTGGATGGTACCCCAGCTTCTCCAACAGAACATATGCGATAGCCAGTTCACTCTGAAGAACCCGGATCAGTTGAGTGGCAACTTCAAGCCTCCGGCTCTTATCAACGAGCTGTCCGTTCAAGGCAAACAAGCTCAAGCGCACCTGACGAATGTCCTCCAAACAGGCGATTGTCATCAACTCCATACGACGATCCCGGTGTTCGATTTCCAGAGTCATTTTCTCCAGCATGTTTACAGTATACTTCTGGATGATACTCCGGTCGTCAGCCCTTCTTCAGCAAAAACAACAACAACACAACAGCAACAAAGACCGGAGGAAAGGAAGTGGATATCCTTCTACACCTCCGGCTAGCTATTTATAGGAGGAAGAGGCAAACCCTAGTCCTTGATCCAAGGGATGCAGAATCGTCATTAAAGAGTCGTAGCAAGGAAGGAATCCTGCGAATCTCAACAGCCGGGGAAGATATTTTGAAGATCTTTCCCAAGCAAAATTTCTACTACTTGACAAAGAGGGGGTGATGTGTGTACCCTAGGTAAAATACCCGACAGGTGTCATCGGTGGTTGTATAAGAAGCTAAACCGGGAGCACCTGAGCATTAGCCAGCCAGGCCTGGGCTATCGGGTAAGACCCAACCCGGTCTCAAGGAGTCCACATACGCTCTGTGGATCTTGACCCACCGCATGGTCCACGATCAGTAGGTGGAGCCCCGGTTACTGTATAAGAAGTTGAACCGTGGGCTCCCATACATCAACCAGGTCCACCTCAATCAAGTAAGCCAGGTCCGACCCAGTAAAGTCTAGCAACGACAGGGGCTCATCCAAAGGTTTATGATAGATGCCCAGAGGACCTGGCCAGGGTGTATGCAATACAGATTGGGCCTCCGGTCCTAGGAGTCTAGCCCAAGTCTTTGTCTTCAGACTTGGTCAAATCCAAGTCCAGCCAACTGGATAAGTCTAGCAAGATCCCAGACTAACAGAACCCACTGTTCTAGCCTGCTGGAGAAGATAAAGGAAGACCCAGATTGAACCAGAGCCTATCAGAGGATGCCACGTGGTAGTCATCCTGGACAAGGGGGATTCAAACCGAAGGGATAACCACCAAGCAACATGCAAGCTATCTCTGCGGAAACATCTTCACAGTTGAACTACCTGAGTTCATGGAGTCAAAACCGGAGGGGTTGTTGAGCCAGCCTCCTCTGGTCTACTACAAATACAGGAGTTCTCAACCTCCTGAACTAAGAGTCTTTCATTGAACAACTCCATTAGAGCTTAGTGGAAACAAAGACTTCATTCCAAGTTCATCTTCTTGGATACGTAGGCAGCCTGATCCTCATCCAGTCTCATTGTATACCCCCATCCCATCTCAGTCTGTACAAAGTTTTCATTATAACTGTTTGATTAATCATACATATCTCGAGTTTGTGGATCAAATTTTTGCACCCACACATATATTTGGTCTGAACTATCTTTACAAGTTTGAATCTCATCATAATAGACAAGAATACGACTTCTAAGTAGAGGTAGTTATCATCGATCTAACTATAATTTCTTTTGTTATTCAAGTTAAAAATCAACATGGAGCAGAGTATTATCCACCTGTTCAGTTCCATTCAACAGAGCATCACATACACCATCATGGCAGGTTGTACAAGGAAATATACACTAGGTATATAATCAATCCAGCTTTTAATAAATAGCATAATGTAAGAGTCAGATTTTGATAGTGGCTCCAATTGTGAAAATCTACATCAGTTTATCCCTTCGTCAGTTGGTCCTTAAGTGAGGATCTGTCCATCATGTTCTATTTCTAATTAGTTTGCGGAGATAAGTTGACTTGGCAGTATGTTATAAGATTCTGTCTTGAGCTATTACATAAACTCTTTGCTTTTAGTCAAGCATAATTAATCGATTCTCTTTTTGTATTTTGTTACAATATCATAGTTGACTGTATTAAACCAAACTATTCAAAAATCTAGGGGTTCAGTTTAAATTGCAAATTCCCATTGTCCTCTCTCATGATCTGTTATTTTCAATTTTAGTAATGTTTATTACATCATGCTCTTTTGTTTGTGTACACGTGAGGAATAAGCTTATTTTTCATCTTAATAATATTTTGTTCTATAATAAGTCCTTTCTACATCCTATTTAGGATCTATTTTGTTTATTAAATTTTGTTTGTTTGCAGTTGATCCTTCAAAATCCTAAACGTATTCACGCTTCTCCTTGAATTCTGAAATAAGTCTTATGTTCAAATGGTGCAGGGTGTTCTTTATTCATAGTTGCTGCAGGAACCATATCATCCAGGGAGGTGCAACAACAATGCAGTAGTGGCACCAATCTATGGTATTTGTGTTTTTTTTATGCACCATGGTGTTATGTTGATAGTGATTTGTACTGCGCAATTTGTATTTTTTTCATATTATTTTTATAGGGGTTATGAAGGTGTGGGTTGAATTTTGTAAACAAAGGAAATGGCCTCTTTTCTTTTTTTTTTAGGGGGGGGGGGGGGGTGATCTGACAATGCAGTTTATACTTTAGGCTGATCAGGAGAAATGTAACCATTATGTTGATTTGAATGAAATTTATAACCTTTTATCCCAAAAAAAAAAAAAAAAAAAATGAAATAACATGACATGTCAAAAATTTGAAGGACTTCATATGAATTGAAATGCACCACCAAGTGGATTTGGATGGAAAATTAGTATGCAACTTCTGAGATTTGAATTACATTGTAATCTTTGTTGTATCATAAACTAATCGCATTTAGTTTGATACCTCATACATGTAATGACTTTTTTCACATAACTTCTGTTTCTGTCTTGAATGTATATATACAGTTCACTTCAAACATTTTGGATGGAGAACATGGTTGATACATGGTACCCCAACTACGGATGTATACACTGGTCCGTTCAATAGCATGATGAAAATGGTGGCAAATAGTGAATGCCAAGATTATTATAGTTGTTGCTACAACTCCGGCCTGTTTGAGGACTAGGCTTGCTTTCTTAATCAAGTAACTGAAAAGGAGAGCTTCCAGCTGGTATTCGTTGCGGGCATGTTTCTTCATTTTGTACTAAATGTGTTGGAGGTTAGATTAAAGTCCACTTAAGTTCTTCTACATGTTTGTGCATTCGGGATATAAATAACAATTCACACATTTTTGCCAACTAGTTTTAGCAGGCAATATTTATATATATATATATATATATATATATATATATATATATATATGGCATATATGGCCGAACTACGCTTCTCCTGTTGTTGCCAAGTAATTTGAACATACAAAGTCTTTCTGTCTTAGTGACTAATGATTCTTTTAGGAATGATGCAATGGTCAATCTTTCGGTAATATGTTTAGCTGACAAATGATATTAATCAAATATATCTATTAGTGATAACTGCTCTATAAGAATCCTGATCACACATGTAAGAGTCTCTAGAGCGTCAGTTTACAGACTTTAAAGAACATACTCTGCTGATTACAACTAACATAGGTTGCACACATGTTTTTCAACAAATCATAGATGGACAAGAAGCATTGTTGTGTTCTAGGAGATTTTTATTTTTATTTTTTTATGGTGCCTTGGCAATGACTTCATAAGTTCATATAATGTGACTACAGGCTATGCAAATGTAAACCTTAACGTGGTTTTGAGTAATGAACATATTTTTGTTGAGGCACACATTTAGTATGGATATATGAGCTTGATTTGTTGTAAGATCTAAGTTTATATTGTCGTGAGGAATCTTTCTTCTGGTTTCATTCCAGATGAGAAAGAGAGTGAAAAAGAAGAAAAAAGTTGAATGACAAAACTACCCTTGTTTTTTTTACTAGTAATACTAAAATACATCTAAACCGTTAGATCCGAATTTAATCGACGAACTAGATGGGCTGTCAAGATGGATGTCATCCTAAGGATGGCAACCTAGGCAGCCCAAAAAATAAATTGATAAAAATTACAACGTACTTTACCATATTTTTTAATTAATATAACGTGCAACAAATCTGACTAAACAATATTTTTAGTTTTGAATTTTTTCCACGTTATATAATATGTTAAAATTAAGCAAATGGACTACTTATAAAAAAAAAAAAAAAAAAAAATTCTCACATGGCTTATTTAATTATTGAAAATATTGTGGTGTAAAAAATAAAAAAAAAATTAATTGACAACTTCAAAAATGATAAACTACTCATTTTTCTTCTCTCTTTAGTTCTCTATTATTATTTAGTATTCATAAAAGAACACACAAAACCCAAAATCCAACAAAGCAAAAAAACGCATGTGCTTCTCACATGACCTTCCTCTTCTCTTCCCCTTTTGATGTTAATTGTAGTTGTTCACATAAATTTAGATCTTCTTCTTTATTGAAATGTATTATATGTTATTTTTATTTATCAATATGAAGTTAATTGAGCAAATCAAAGACCACTGGAAATAAAATATTAACTTTAAAAATCAACTAATAGGTATTGTTTATAATTCAAAATTTAAAAATAGTTATAGTAAAAAAAAATTATTGGATTGAAAAATATTTGGGTTGAAAAATCAGTTTTTTTTTTTTTTTTTTTTTTTTTTTTAGTAAACTAAAACAAATTTTATTGATAAGCTCAAAGAATTACACAAAAGTAGAGGACAAACGCTCTACAAACTACGCGACAAGTCCTTTCTGAATAACAAACCCGATTCTCTTAAATACATATTCGTTCGAACCCGCAGCCATCACGTTGCTATCAATTACCTTCTGTACTATCCTGAGGAGCTCAACTGCTTCTGAGCCTTGCAATCCAATTGTGTCAAATGCAAAGGGGATGAAACTATGTTAGTTAGTCGTACAAGTTCCATCATGTTTCTCCACTTTTGTTGCTGCTACATTGCTAGCTGCTAGCCCCACCTCAAAATCCCAGCACCCAACCCGACCATCGGAGATGCCCCTGTAACATCAACACACGCATGTTTACCTTCAGACCAATTGTAGACCAGAATATCAGCAGGACGTAATATCGATCTTCCTTCCTTAGGATCGACAATCTTCTACAATAACTGAGAACTTCCAAGAATATGTACACTTCCCATTTATTACTTGGGCTACAAAAAAAAAAAGTTTGTCTCTACTTCCAAGTGTTAAATGCCAAGCTGCCTTTCCTTTTAAAAGAAAGATAAGCATCCTCTTTGAGAGTAAATTGTTGACAGTAGGGGTCCACCAAAGTGGGGGCAAGACAGCCAGGTCCCATCCAATTTTCATGAGTGAGACTAAAATTACCATCTCCAAATTCCCAATTGGAGAGCTCAATAAGTTCATGCAAGGACCTTCAGCACTCCAAACAGATTTTGGAGACATGGGGGTTATAGCAGATGCTATTAGGGGGTATGACCTTGATGTATTTGGCATTCATATACTGAGCTCAAAGAGATTGGGAAGTCAGAATGGTCCAAGTGGATTTCATTCTAAAGACCTTTAGTACAAGGTCTAGAGGTCTAATACCCAGTCCCCCATCACTGAGAGGTATGGTAATTTTGTGCCAAGCCACCCATTTCCTTTTAGTCTTTTCCATCAAAGGATCCCCAAAAGAAATTAGCAAACATAGATTCTAGGCAATGGATGACTTTCTTAGGGACAGGATGAGCAGAAAAAATGTAAATAGGCATGGATTAAAGAACATGTTGTAGTAAAATAAGTTTGCCTCCTTGTGAGAGCAATTTTCATTTCCATCCCTCCACCTTAATCCTAACTTTGTTAATCATCTTCTCAAAATATATGGCTTTGGATCTTCCATGAAAAACTGGAGCTCCAAGATACTCCAGCATAGAGGCTGAAAGTATAAAACCAGTGGTTTTCTTGATGTGACTGATAGGCTTTAGTGTAGCTTTATCAGAGATCACAAAAGTGTTTTTCCCTGCATTGATCTTTTCGCCAGAAGTGTCACAGTATGCTTTAAGGAACTCCATGCAACCTGATATAGAAGTGTCTCTTCCATTTAAGAATATCAGAGTGTCATCTGCATATAAGAGATGAGTGATGGGGGGCATCCTCTACGAGTGGAGTATAGAAAAATCTTCTCCTCTATGTAGCACTTCTTAAGGCCTCTACTCAAGGTTTCTGCTCCAAGGATGAATAGGAAAGGGGATAAAGGATCTCCTTGCATTATACCTTTTTGTTGAGTGGAAATTACCTTTATATGCACCTTGGAAAAGGACTGCAAAATGATTGTTAGTAACACAGGTCTTGATAAGGGCAATAAGATTGGAAGAAAAACCAAACCTGTGTAAAATTTCAAAGAGATATGACCAATCCAGTCTGTCAAAAGCTTTTTCCATGTCCAATTTGATAATGAAATTACCTCCTTGAACTTTGGAGTTTAAGCTTTGCATAAATTCTTGTGCAAGGCAAATATTGTTTGTGATCAGTCTTCCCTGGACATAGGCTCCATGTTCTAGAGAGATCATACTTGACATGTGAGGGGTTAACCTATTGGTTATGATTTTTGAGAACAACTTATAGGTCAAATTACTCAAACTGATAGGCGTTAAGTCAGTGATCCTAGATGGATTGTCTTTTTTGGGGATGAGGCAGATAAAGCTTGCTGTAAAGGATTTAGGGAGAGGTGTACCTTGGAAGAAAGCAATGGCAGTTTTGAGAAGGTCAACTTTAACTAACTCCCAACAGTTCTGAAAAAATAAGGAAGTAAGACTATCAGGGCCAGGGGCACTGTCTGGGTTTATACTGAAAAGTGCAGTCTTGATTTCTTCCAAGGTAGGAAGGCTGGTAATGAGCTGGTTGTCTTCAGAGTTTAGAACATGAGGGATTACATAAAGAATGTAAGGGTTTGGGCTAGTAGGTTCAGAAGTAAGGTGCTTTTGAAAATGAGAGACAACATGGACATGAATAAGATCCTGATCATCACACCAGAGGTCAAGATCTTCAGAGAGAAGAAGATTGTGGGTAGTATATCTTCTCCTGCCTGGAAGGAAGCATAAAAGAATTTAGTATTCCTTTCTCCCTCTTTGTGCCATTTTTCACTAAACTTTTCCTTCCAAAATTATTCATTTTGGTTGAGAGCCTGCTGGTATTTAGCATGTAACCTTTTAAGTTCAATATGATCATTCAAAGTCCAGGTTTCAATGAGCCTGAACTAAGTGGCCACCAGACTATCCTCCAAACTTTGTATATTTTGATGAATATTTCCAAAAACATTGTGATTCCACCATTTGAGGCAAGTTCTAATATTCTTGATTTTGAGCTCAAGATTGAGAAAGGGCTAGGGTGAATATCCAACCTGATCCCATCTTGAGGCTATAAAATCCTTGAAATTGTCATGGGAGGTCCACATCTTCATAAATCTGAATGGACGTGGACCCTTTCTTTTGCTAGAGGTAGCTCCCTTTATTACAAGAGGGAGATGATCAGAATTCAATCTAGGTTGGTGTTCCACCACCAGAGTTGGAAGGGAAGTGGACCAGGATGAGTTTACAAGAACCCTGTCCAGTCTCCCCCACTTCTTCTGAGACCATGTTGGTTGTTGCACCAAGTAAACTTAGTGCCAGTATAACCACAATCCAATAAGTCATTAAAGTCTTTAGTGTAGGATAGGAAAGCAGGTTCCCCTCTGATAGTAGCTATTTGTGTAACTACTATGCAAAAGATAGATTTATATTGATTTCCTTCTTGTGCCTGTAAATATTGATTATCAAAGTAGACAAATGACAAGCAAGGGTCGTACCCACCTCAAATGTGAAGATTTTAGCTCAAACACAATAGAAAACAATGGTTAAAAAATACCAAGGGAATCACAACTAAGACAGAGATTGGATTCTACTTCATACAAGCAATAATTAAATAAACTAATACTTAAACTAACTCAACAAGATGGATATAGATGTAAAGAAGATCTTATGATGACATAGGAGGAAGAGTTGGTATCCACAAACTAAATTATGCAAACATAACATGTCATCCTTTCATGTTCAATCTATAACAATTAATTAGTCACCTCTCAGCTATTCCAATTAATTATCGATACCTATAATAATCAAGTAGTCACCTCTCAGCTATTCCACTCAATTAAAACAGGATTCTCGTATGCATGCTATTGAATATGCTTCATTAATCAAACCGTCACCTCTCAGCTATTCAATTTAATTAAATCAACATATTAATTCATAATCAAACCGTCACCTCTCGGATATCAATTTAATTACAAAAGGGTTCCAATAAAAGAGATTGATTCTAGATATATGATAGTCACCTCTCAGCTATTCCATCACATATCTCCAATCAATCTAAATACAACTATTATAGCTAGGTCTCCCTTTACTCTAACAATAGTACTTTAATAACATGGATAACAATAACATGCAAATAATCGTACTTACCTCATGTCGCGAATAGAAGTAAATAAGTATTAAGTACTTTGAATCCCAATGGACATTAAGAACAAACATGGTGCTTTTACATTATCTAGAGTGCTTCAACCATAGAATAAGTAAATAAATAACAAGATATCATAAGGAAAAAGTTAATGGATTGATATTGATAATAATTGAGTTCAATACAAAAGAAGAAGATGAAAACCTAAACCTTCAACAAGAACTTCAACTCTATATGAACTACCTAAACCTTAGCTACTACTTCTCTTATATAGTAAATACAAAGCATAATACTTGCATATAAAGACTTCCAAATTAGGTCAAATTCGTAGCTGCTGCTGTTGGTCTTCTAGAGACATTATAATTTTATCAAAACCTAATTATCTTGGGCTTAAGTTATAGCTTGGACCAAGACCTTCAATTGGACAGTTCATGAGCCCAAATCAGACTTCTGGATCTTCTTGTAGAGTCTTTTTAAGATTGGGCTTTAAATAAAGGCCTAAATAGAAATTCTGACTTGTGGGACTCAATATAACCCGATTTGGGCTGAGATTTGGGCCACCCTACTTTGACATAAAGTCAAGTCCATAGGACCAGTCTGTGGGGTGCCCTCAACAACTCTGTGGGTGCAAGTATTAATTTTCCTCCCTTGTGCAAATAACACATTTTGGTGGCTTTTCTTGACTTTTGGGGGGTTTTAAGACAATATTCGCATTTCGGCTCATGAAACCTACACAAATGACAAGAAAACACTAATCAATAGATATAACACAATAATATAAGCTAAGTGTTATGCAAACAAGGTGTTATTCGGGGGATAAATATACACTTTTGAGGACTTATCACCCTCCTAGTTTTTCATCAGAAGAGAGCACAATGTTGAAATCCCCCCCAACCAACCAATGGAGATTTGTCTGTTCCCCCAGATGTTCGAAATCCTACCACAATTTTTTTTCTTTCTTTAATGGTATATTTTGCATAAACAAAAGAAGCCAGGAAAGATAAATTGAGGGAGGGTGAGTAGATAGAAAAGGAAGAGCTTTGGCTGGTGTCAAGAATTGGGGTAACTTGAATGTTGTCATTCCAGAAGACCCAAACCTTACCTCCAACAGCTTGGTTAGAGTGAGAGTGAGGTAAGAATAGAGTTAACCACACTTTGTATTCTGCTATAAGATATCATTGGTTCCATAATGGCAGCAATGTCAGTGTTATAATTGTGAACAAGGGTGGCAAGCCTCCTTTGCGTGTTAGTATTTTCTACACATTGTGTATTCCAAATGATAAGGTTGTGCGCCATTATTTCAAAGGTGAGTGTAGTGAGAAATCATCAATGACCTGTGCTTGGGCTCTTGTGACAATGGGAGTAATAGTAAGTTTGTTCTTTTTAGGTTTGGTCTCAGTGTCAGAGTTGTGTGATATGACCTTGGGAGGTTTCTTGGAACCGCTCTTTTGCGAGACAAAAGATCGGAGAAGAGTTGTGTTAATTCAGGTGTGAACTGACTGTTTTCTGAGATATCTAAACTCCTGGTGATGCCCCCAAGATGGGTTTAGGGCTAGGAACTTTGGCTGGTTGAATTCTTTGGTTTCTGTTATTGTTCTGGCTTTTCGAAATGCCTATCTTGCCTGTTTCTATAGGCTTCTTTCCCTCTGAGGTAGTGTTGGTTCCTGAGCTGACCCTAGCAGCAACGACTGGCGTTTTTGTTGTCTCCTGCATCTCCTGCCTTTCCAATTCTGCACTACTAGTCTGGCTTTTCTGTACTACATCAATCTTGCCACCATTGACATCTTCCTGTGGCCTTGTTATCCCTTCATTGGCTGGATGATTCTCTCTAACTGTTATTATTTCCATGTTGTCAATGTCTGCATTTGTTGGGCTTTGCTCTGGTTCTACTGCATTGACTGCATTGGTTGTTTCTGTGGTTTGTTCTGTAAGTTCATCCATAGCTTGTTCTATAGTGTCTTCTGTAGAAATGGTAGCCAGATCTTGGGGTTGGCCTCCTTCATTGTCTACTTTTGCTTAGCCTCTTCAGGATCCAGATCTAGGATAGAGAAATTGTTAGAGGTAACTATTTGGTTTTTGGGTCCTTGGCTCTCCAGATTTGTATGGCTAGGATGTGCTTTCGATGATTTGCTAGTAGTGGCTTCAGGTTGTTGGGGTTGCTTATCCCTTCCTTTTGTCTTCCAAAGGTATTGTTGAATATTGCTGGTTTTTTGGGGTTTGGGGATAGGTTTAGCTTGCTTTGCAGGCTTTGGATCTTGTGTGTCTTTCGGTTCTTTAGAAAGATCTTTGGCTTGGTTCTTCTTCTTGCAATGCTCCAGAGAGTGACCAATTTTAGTGCAGTGCTTGCAGTATAGAAAGCCTGGGTAAAAAATTGGTTGCCAGAAACCTTCATAGTGTTTGCCTTCAAGCTAGATCTTATCTGGTAGTTCTTCTTGTACATTCATTTTCAGATACAGTCTAGGCATGTCTGCTCTTGTATACCAAATGGTCTCTTTGTCTATTGCAATGAAGTCTCCCAGAATATTACCTATAGGCTTAAGAATCACTGGGTGAAAAAGTTCTAGAGGTAAACCTGGAAGTTCCACCCATATAGGAGCAAATATGGGGTCTTTTCTGAGGTTAAACCGAGAATGCACCTGAAAACCTTAAATCGAATACCCATGAATTGACAGTTATACCTGGACAATGCTTTGTCAACCTTCGACTCAGATTCAAATCGTATAAGAACATGTCGAGCATCAATGAGACCCATGGTGAAACCTCCAATCACATTCCACTATTTCTGAATACAACCTCTAATCACTGTGAGTTGGGGTCTTTGGGTTGAAAACTTAAGAACTACAGAGTGTGAAGCCACAAGTTGTTGTCCTCTATTGATGTCTTCTTTGCTCAATCAAAGAGCTAATTTCCCATATTTTTTGAAAGCATGAAAAGTAGCTGGAGTGAGATCAATTGGATTAGGAGTGAATTGTTTGAAAAGAGCAGAGAAAGGTGGATTGGAAGACCCATTAGATGTTTTAGTAACTTTGTTTGGATCTTGAAGCTCACCCATGGCTTACTAAAAGTAGTAAAAAAGGATGAAGAAGGACATGAGTGGTTGGTGTAACGGATAGAAAGTTACTAAAAAAAGTAGGTGGCACACTTTAGCTCAAAAGAGATAACCTACGCTAGCACAAAACACAATGAAACTTCAAACTTTCTTTCCAGAAACTTACAAATTAGAAACTTCAAACTTCAAAGCAGAGAAGAAACTTGATAAATAACACCTTGTTTGCATAACACTTAGCTTATATTATTGTTTTATATCTATTGATTAGTGCTTTCTTGTCATTTGTGTAGGTTTCATGAGCCAAAATATGAATATTGTGTTAAAGCTCGCCAAAAGCCATTAAAAGAGTGATATTTGCAAAAAGGAAAAAGAATTGCTATTTGCACCAGCAGAGTTGCTGAGGGAACCTCGTGGATTGGTCCTATGGACTTGACTTTATGTCCAAGATGGGTGGTCCAAATCCCAGCTCAATCCAAGTTATAATGAAGCCCACAAGTCAAAAGATCTATTGAAGCCTTTACTTAAAGCCCAATCTTAAAAAGGATCTATATGAAGATCCAGAAGTCTGATTTGGGCCCATGAGCTGTCTATCTGAAGGTCTTGGTCCAGACTACAACTTAGGCCCAAGAGAATTAGGTTTTGATGAATTCTTGCTGCTTCTAAAAGGCCTACAGCAGCAGCCACGAATTTGACCTAACTTGGAGAGCAAGTATACTTTGTGAGCAAGTAACATGTTTTGTATTCTTGACTCATTTTCTTATTCTCAATAATAATCCATTCTCTTTTCCATTATGATGTTGTGTTATTTATTTACTTATTCCATGATGTCATTATCAAGGATGAGTAGCTAAGTTCCCTTAGAGGGAATGGTTGAAGCACTCTAGATAATGCAAAAACACCATGTTTATTCTTAATGTTCATTGTAATTCAAAGTACTTAATGTTTGTTTATTTCTATTCGCGACATGAAGTAAGCATGATTATTTATATGTTATTGTTATCCATGTTTATAAAATACTATTGTTAGAGTATAGGGAGACCTAGCTATAATGGTTGTATTAGATTAATTAGAGATATGTGATGGAATAGCTGAGAGGTGACTATCAAAATATCTAGAATTAATCTCTTTTATTGGACCCCTTTTGTAATCAAATTGAATAACCGAGAGGTGATAGTTTGTTTATGAATTAATATGTTGAGTTAATTAAATTGAATAGTTGAGAGGTGATGGTTTAACTAATGAAGCATATTCAATAACACATATAAGAGAATCCCGTTTTAATTGAGTGGAATACCTTAGCGGTGACTGCTTGATTATTAAAGGTATTAATGATTAATTGGAATAGCTGAAAGATGGCTAATTAATTGTTATAGATTGAACATGAATAAATGGCATGTATGTTTGCATTATTTAGTTTGTGGATACCAACTCTCCCCCCTATTCATCATAAGATTTTTTTTACATCTTTATCCATCTTCTTAATTTAGTTAAGCATTAATTTATTTATTTATTATCTGTAGAAAGTAGAATCAATCTCATCTTATTAATTGGTTCATGTGGTGTTCTTAAGTTATTGTTTTCTATTGTGTTTGTGTTAAGAATTCTCCCTTCGAGGTGGGTACAACCCTTGCTTGTTACTTGTTCTACATTTATAATCAATATTTACAGGCACAAGAAGGAAAATATATACAAATCTATCTTTTGACTAGAAGGGTAACAATTATCCATCTATCAGTTGGCCAAGGTCATTATTCTGGATTCTATGTGTTCGCTTTGTGGCAATGCTAAAGAGTCACTTGATTATTTGTTCTTAAAATGTTCGCTGACTTTTCTTCCTTGAGAGACTTGCAGGAATTTGTTTGGGAGAGAGAAAAAAGATACAGCGCGGGTGCTTGTAACATAACCCTAACATAATTAGAAAGGAATTTTCAACAAGTGGAATGATATTTTTGTGGAAGTTTTCTATACCAGGTTTCTCCTTTCTCCTCTGCACTTTAAATCAGCCATTTCTGTGTTATTGTAGTTAAATCAGAGAAGGTGATAATAAAATTAGTAACCAAGAGAAGAACGAAAAATAGGGAAAAAAAATGAATCACTTCTACATGTGCAATTACATATGCTTTCAAACATTATGAATGACAACAGCATTAATTACCATGTTTGAAAGAAAACTTATTGATTAAAACTTTGGAACAATATGAATGACAACAGCATTACCATGTTTGGATACAGACCTTACAAAATTGCCGATGCTACATTTAACATTTTCAAACCATGTACAACATAGGGGCGAAATTTTGTTAATGCAACACATTACTGTCCACCTCAGTGGAGATGAAAGCACCCTAGGCCGCATATTTTCTTCCTAAATGAAGCTAGCCAAAACAATTTTTAGTTGAGATTTGCATAATAGAAATCATAAATCAAGATATTGGAATAGGGCTGGTACAGTAACAAGAATCATGTATTCATATTAGTGAGCATATTACCATGCACCATGATTATACTGGTGGCTGCCATGTCCCTGGTTTGAACGAGGCACCAGATCCTGTTGGTTCCAAGGACCTGAAACAAAGTTTATCACAGTAAACCATCGTGGTTGGATTAAATAACAAATACTTTTAAAATGTGATGTCCTCAATTTTAAAAGACACTCCTAAGGGGTATAGTACATTATTTGATTGTACATAAAAATTTTACTTCTACCCTTGCAGGCTTGCACTAAAAGTAGAGCATCCATTTAAACTCAAACTATAAGTTAGCTTACTCTGGCTGCTGCTTTGTTTTGTCTGAAGCTGATTTCTTTTCCTCAATGTCTTTAGACATCCTGTAAAAATCAAATCCAGTAATGTCAAAATTATTCAAGAGTTAAAAATATGATCCTTAATATTCACAATATAAAATAACTCCTAATCTATACGTCCTATGTCCCACTTCTCCGGATTTCAAATTGTCAGTTACATTTACAAATTATATTCTCAAGATATTTTTGAGACAGAACTAGCCATTGAGTAGGGAAACTGAACGAACTTTATACTCCCTTTGTCCCAAATTATAAGTACCTTATTCCATTTTAGATTGTCCCAAAATATATGTCGCTATTGATTTTTGAACACATATTAATTAAGTTAAATGGTTATTTTGTCTATACTACCCTTGCTTTGAGATTTGAGTAAGGGAGATCTTATTGCCACCCAACTAACTCGTCAAAAACCCAATCAGACCAAATTGTTTTGAAAAACCCAATCAGACAATTATTTTGTTACTAAAATACCCTTCACACCCACATACTTTGTCAAAAACCCAAATTTAGTAAAACTCTTCTAGATCTTCTCTCCTTAAAATCAAAATTAATAAAAATAAGAAAAACTACATACCAAGTTACCAACTGAATTATTAAAAATAACTATCAAGAAAATATATTAAAGAATTTGTAGAGAGAATAAACAATTAAAATATGAACAAAAAATTGCAAAGGAGTGAATCTAAAAGACGAGATTGTTTGATGAGGGTAACATTTGTGGAGATTAGGTAGGAGGCAACGAGAGAGTACGCAATTTTTTCTTTTGATTTTCTCCATAAAAAATTAGAGTTTCATATGGAGAATCCAAATCCTTGAGGAGTATGGGTAGTTAGTTACATACATTAGTTTTCTTCATATTTTAATGGGTTAATTAGGGTTTCTAAAAAATTATGTAGGATTTTTGTCAAAAATAAAATATAGTTAGAAGGGTATAACTGATATTTTACCATTGGGTTTTTGACAAATTTTTTATATTTGGGTTTTTGACGAGTTACTTGTGTGGCAATAAGATCTCCCTTAGAGTAATTATTCTAATAAAAAATTAGGCACTGTAATTAGTATTAAATAGGGGTAAATTAGGAAGTAGAGTTAGTAGACAAACAATAAATGATGTTTCCTTAATAAGTAGAATATTCCAAAAGGTACTTATAATTTGGGTTGGAGGGAGTATGTGCTTTTATCGTGAAGTGCAATTGACATAATGGAAAAGACTTTAAGGTTAAAACACATCCATCTAGCCACAAAGTAATCAAAAGAAATCCCTCTATATTCTTGGAAAGCTTAGATCAATGACAAAGGACGCATTTAATACAGTGACCCATCTCAAGACTTTGACCATACACAAAGGAAGAAAGTGGGACTTCCGCAGGACTTGCCATCCAAACAGTGTCTCACTTTCTAGCCTTATTCCGTGAACCAACTTTATATGTTCCATAGAACTTTTTATAAACTTGCAGAAAATAATCCGAAGTGAGCATCCATGTAAGGAGTTCGCCGTGCATCTAGCAGAAAGGACTAAAGAATTTGAGGGACCTCAGATGGGGGCATGGTGCTGATGAGAAGCCTAATATAATACCTCAATACCAGTATATTTGCAAAACTATCCTTTTTCAATAAAATATATGACAAGAGACAGAGTGGGCACTTTGGACCTCTATTTCAATTGAAAAAGATGAGACAGCAGTCTAAATTTAACCCTTTGGAGTGCACCCACCTGTATTTGTCTGTGTGATCATCTATTGTACTTGTTTCTTGTGCATGCCCATCACCTTGTACACAAAAAAAAAAAAAAAAAAAAAACATGATTAAAAAATATAATATCAAGGGCCCTATCTTAAGTAAATAAAGAAAGTTTTTTCATATCAAGTAAAAGATAATTGCATTCAAACATAAAAAAATTCAAACAAAAGAAGAAACATCAAAGGTTTATGAACACTGAAACACTCAACAAACTTACTCTGTTTGCTTTTTTAGTACTATATTAAAATACTTTTAGTGTCTTACAGAAACCTGCAGCATGGAGTAAGATATAAGTGGTCCGACTTAGAGCTCATTCATGTTTCTGTTACTCAAAATATCTATGACCATTTGTAGATAAAACTAAGAAGACAGATGGCAAAGTGCGATGGGAATATATAGTGACGAACTCGCGGTTCCCCATATGAGTTGTATATTCATTAACCACACTGTCAGTTCATGGACATGAATTGGGGACAGACATGAATAGCTTTTAGGATCTTTATATAGTATTAGCCGGCCTAACCAACTGAGCTTGTCTGAGATCATAGCCTTGGCTTCAATGACCCTTGAGCAAACCAACTATACAATCACTCCAGTTCTGTATGATTTAGCAAACATCTTAATAAGCATATGTTCAGCTTGAGCAATTTTTCTTGAAAAGGGTGTGTACTACCAGTGGTCATCAACATATTTGCAATTCTTTCTTCTTAAGTTACTTTCGAATCACCTTTTAGTCATTGTAATTTTTTTATCCCTCGCTGACTTTAGTCATAAACAATAAGATGAAAAAGAAGTTTCAGCCACTTGTATCCCGTGTATCCTTTGTTGGAAAATTGGGTAGATTTCCAGCAGAAAATGATTACGGTAGTCGAAGTACCTTTAACGGATGCAGGAGGATATTGCCGAATGAAACTTTTCAAGTCTGGACCTCCAACTGTACCTGGTTATGTACAAATTTATCAATATATATTCCATGAACAAATAATTGTAGCAACTTATAGCAGCATCTTTCAAAAATGCACTTTAATTAGCAGAAGTTTACTGATAAGAGGCCGACCAGTGCTTGTTCTCTGTCTAGTATTTCCCTGTTTCGCCTTCATTTCTTCTTCCTCTTCTCTCTTGAGAACTTAAAAATGTAAATGACATCATTAGATAAAGCTGAAAACATGGTGTTTCTATAACAAAAAGACCATAAGACAAGCTTCATAGAATCAATAAACTATAACCAAGAAGGTGCAATTGAAATACATCTAACAATATCTTGTGGGAGTTTACATATGCAAGTGTTTTTCTCCTTGTCTCATTCCCACACATAGTACAATTGATTAAAACGAAGAAACCATAAAGAAAATAAAAATTAGAACTGATTATCTTCTTATTCGAAGATATTATAACTATCAGAGTATCAGGTTATTCCCCAGATTTTGCCATCATAGCATCATTTCACATTTGAACAACGATTACGAGCTACATTTAGAAAGTGAGAAGGGGAATGCCTCTTTGCTAGGGTGTGCAAAGACCCCAACGACCTTAATTTACTGCACCATCTGCCAAAACAGCCACTTCCTCTTTCAGAAATATAGGTAGAAAAGGACAATACAATTTTCCTTTTATGACATGGGAGGAATGGCCCCCTCCAAAAAGAAAACAAAGAAAGATTTGGACCATGTGAAGGCATTTTAAGTCCAACCCTCTGTGGAAAGTTTCTTCACCCCATTGGAGTGCCCCCCACTCCTTCCCAAAAGAAAACAAGGAGCCATGCCAGGTCGAGACTTTTTTTGTCTAATCCTCTGTAGAATGAGACTATATACTCCATACTCCGTCCCCTCATCCTTATTTTATTTAACTATCGGTGAAACAAATAATAAGATATTTTAATTATCTTTTAGTAAAAGTCCACATTGTCACTTGTAAAGTTTCCATTATAAAAATAAGTCTTACTCTCACATTGAGACTTCAGACATTAGAATTCGTTATTCACTTGGTACCAGTGGCCTAAATAAAGAACGAAACAAGCCAACCACACCACAAATCACCATCAACAAACCCTAACCCTATACCACAACCTTCACTGCCGTTGGAGCCTTCTCGGTCACTGGTATGTGCTTCGTTTTCCTGCTCTGCTTTTGTCCTGCGCCCTCTGCTGCACCCTGTTTAGCAGTTCTCACACTTGTCCTGCTCCGCCATCTGTGTGCCGCTTCTGTCCAACCATCCCTATGGTTCCATCCACACATATAGAAGCTCTAGCAGTCTGATGAAGGCTTTAGATTAAACCTTCCGTTTCTCGTACTCGTCCTGGAGGAGCCCTCTTTGTCGACTGATTTAAGGTATTGTCTCATTGCTTGTCCAGTTTCTTATTTGTGATTGTTTGGTGTTGCTCAACTGGTTTTTGTCATTATTGTGGATCCCCCAAGCGATAAATATCCATCAATAACTGGCTACAATTCTGGTGTTCCCAAATCCGAATCTGGTAGTGGGAATGAGAACTTGTTGAACTTCCCACCTCCTCATCGGTTTACTAGTGTTCCATTCAATGGGAGTTTCTAGTCTTAGTCTAAATCTATCCGCCTGCTCTTGGGAGCTAAGGGTAAGACTGATTGGTTCTACATATAGCAAATGTATAGATAGATGTTAATTCAATACTATAGAAACCAAAATCTACAATCTCTTCACTTGTCATGTTTGTGGGCCACTTTGATAGAGTGTATTCTACCTCACATGACGAAGTTCAGGTATTAGTTGTACAGGGAACATGGGCAGGCTTCGTACACTTCCTTGTTTGTTAAAGGTTACTTTGTTTACCTGAAAAAGTGATAAATGGAACTTGAAGTCTACACCTCTTCAACTGGTATTACAGGGATGACTCCAGCTATTTCATGTGCATTTCAGAATAGATAGGAAAAGCAGAAGGTCCATCACTTCTTTATTGACCTACAGTCCGACTTTGAGTCAATTCATAACCAGGTTCTCAAAATTTCATCTCCCATCCCTGGGTAAAGCCTATACCTTCACAGTTGTTTTTTTATGCTCCACCATTAGCTAATCAGATGGCTTCACTTTCAGGCAAAGTCAGAAGGCCTCATTCAGTGCTCCATCTGGGCAAGGGTGAAGGTCATTATGGATCACTTGCTATCAGCTTAATCCGAACTCCAACCAAAGAGAAAAATCTGGTATATCAGGAGGTGGTAAGCCATAAATCTTTCAGAAGCTCCCAGAAGTTTTTGGTACAGGGGAAGTTTCCGTGATATTAGCTGTTTGCCTAAGTCAGGCCGTTAATGATTTTTCTTAAGTGTCTCTGAACACTTGGCATGTCCGGCTGGGACATTTTAAATTCTTAATTATCTTCTGTTTTTTTGAATTGATAAAAACACGCAAGAATTTGTATGTTACATTGCGAGATTTCTCCTTTATCTAAATATGGTAGAAATAATTGTATTCCTCCCATGCATAGATCTTCGTGTGCTTTTGACTTAATTTATTATCATATTTGAGGACTATCTCATGTTACTGCATAATGTAGCAATATATAAAGTGACCTCCATTGATATTTATACTAGATGCACCTAATTTTAATTTCTTCATGAAAAGAGTATGAATTTTCCTAGTTCTCCAAAGTTTTTGCAACTTCTTAAGCCACAACATAATGTTGTTGTTGAAGGGACAATGCCTGACAATGCTAACGAGTATGTGTCTAATGAGTTTGTCTCTCAACTAGAGTATTCTCCAGTAACTAGTGTGCCTTTGTATTCCTAAACAAAATGCAGTTAAATAGATTTCTGGGTATCGTCAGTTTTTTGGTGCTGGGATTCACGTCCAAGTCCTACTGATACTTTAAAGTACTTAGTCCCGCCTTATCTTTTTAACTATACTCCCCGTACGATCCTAGGTAGTAATTCCCCTATCCAGATGACCAGGGTGTCTGTCCAGGTCATCTCCATTTTCTTTCCCGGGTGTTCGGGAGTGAATGTCATGTCCATGACAAAAAACCCAATCCTACCAAACTTATGATAAGTCTATTTGATGTGTGTTTGTATATTTGTAATGTATTCTCCACTTTCCAGAGGCTATCGGTGTTGTGATCCCTCTCTGTCGTATTTATAGGCAGTTTATTGTGTTTAATTGTCATGTGCACAACATGTGCTGTTTAGGTGTCCTACTCTAGATGCACTACTTATTATTATAAATACAAAGTGATAGTCATGTACGGGACTAATCTTTTCTCTCCTAACAATCTCTTTTTTGTTCTTTTTTTATTTCTACTTGGTATCAGAGCGGTTCGGTTTTGGGAGGTCACGGGTTAGATTCTTTGCAGCAACATTTAAAAATAAATATGTTGTTGAGGGATAGTGTTGGTGGATCCACCCCCATGTTTGGTTAGGACTGTGGGCCTACCAGTTTATCCTAACAATCTTTTCTCTCCTAACAATCTCTTTTTTGTTCTTTTTTTATTTCTACTTGGTATCAGAGCGGTTCGGTTTTGGGAGGTCACGGGTTCGATTCTTTGCAGCAACATTTAAAAATAAATATGTTGTTGAGGGATAGTGTTGGTGGATCCACCCCCATGTTTGGTTAGGACTGTGGGCCTACCAGTTTATCCGGTATTCCGGTCAATGTCACATTTTTTGAGCACGAGGCTTATTTTGACGGTCCCGTTGATTTTCATGACGAGTGGTTTGACCCTAAGGTTTGTGATCCACCTATGTTTAGTGATGCATCTATTCCACTACCAGTTATATCGGCGGATTCTCAAGATATGGAGTTATCTCCTACTCCAGTTTCTAATGTTAAGCCACCATTTGTTCGTCACAAGGATAAACAGAAGACCACGTTTCCACCTGCCTCTCAAGTCCCTTCAGCACCAAATCCTCAATCGACCTTGGATGATCTTCCTATTGCTCAACGCAAGGAACGTCGTAAGTGTACCTATCCCATTTCCAACTACGTTTCTCATCATGCCTTATCACCTTCATACGATGCATTTCTTTCTTCTGTGGATTTTGTTACTGTTCCCACTAGTGTTTCCAATGTTTTATCTCACCCTCAGTGGAGAACTGCTATGAATGAAGAGTTGGCAGCCCTTGCCAAAAATCAAACTTGGGAAATGATACCCCTACCACCAGGACGAAAAGCAATTGGTTGTCGTTGAATTTTTACGGTAAAGCACAATCCTAATGGGTCCATCAGTAGGTATAAAGCACGATTAGTTGCAAAAGGGTATGCTCAAACCCATGGTATCAGGAGAGTTTTGCACCTGTGGCCAAAATGAATACTATATGCGTCTTGCTTTCTGTGGCTGCTAATAAGTCTTGGCCTCTATATCAATTAGATGTCAAAAATGCGTTCTTGAATGGAGAGTTGCATGAAGAAGTGTATATGACACCCCCTCTTGGTTTCCGTTATGCTCACTCTCCTGATTTGGTTTGCCGCCTTAAGCGATCATTATATGGGATCAAGCAATCTCCTCGTGCTTGGTCTGATCGTTTTTGGTAAGACCATACTAGATTTTGGTTTCATTCAAAGTAGAGCAGATCATACTCTCTTTATTCGTCATATTCAAGGTCATATTGTTGCTCTTATTGTCTATGTAGATGATATTGTTATTACGGGAGATGACGTTGCGGGTATTCAAGGTTTAGAGGCATACTTGAGTACACGACATTAAAGACTTGGGTGCACTGCGATATTTTTTGGGTATCGAGGTTGCTCGTTCTGCTCGTGGTATTTTTATTTCTCAACGTATATATGTTCTTGATTTACTTTCTGCAACTGGTCAGTTAGGATCCCAACCAGTTGAGACACCTATTGAGGCAAAGCATAATTTGGCTGATGTTCAGGGGGAGCTCCTATCTGATATTGGTCAGTATCAACGCCTTGTGGGTAAACTGATTTATCTCTCTATGACTCGTCCTGACATTGCTTATGCGGTGAGCGTTGTTAGTTAGTTTATGCATGCACCTCGTAAACCTCATCTTGATGCAGCTACTCGCATCCTACACTATTTGAAGGGTTCTCCTGGACGTGGGGTCTTATTTCAGACCCATGGTCATTTTCGTATTGAGGCTTGGACTGATGCAGATTATGCTGGTGCCATCTCTGGTCGTCGCTCTACCTCTGGCTATTGTACAATGGTTGGTGGTAATCTAGTCACTTGGAGGAGTAAAAAACAGTCTGTGGTATCTCGGTCTTCCGCTGAGGCTGAATATCGTGCTATAGCGCATGGTGTTTGTGAACTTCTTCGGTTGAAGTATCTACTATCTGATTTGTCTATTCCTGTTTCGTTACCAATGTCACTCTATTGTGACAACAAATCAGCTACTAGTATCGCTGCAAATCCTGTTCAACATGATCACACCAAACATGTTGAAGTTGATCGACATTTTATACGTGAGAAGTTGTTATCGGGTGTGATATGCACTCCATTTGTTCCTTCTTCTGAGCAGCTTGCTGATGTGTTCACCAAAGGAGTTGATCCAGATATGTTTACCTCTTCTATGTTCAAGCTGGGCATGTCCGATATCCACGCACCAACTTGAGGGGGAGTATAGGCAGTTTATTGGGTTTTGATTGTCATGTGCACAGCATGTGCTGTTTAGGTGTCCTACTCTAGATGCACTAATTTTTATTATAAATACAAAGTGATAGTCATGTACGTGACTAATCTTTTCTCTCCTAACAATCTCTTCTCTGTTCTTCTTTTATTTCTAATATATTCACCACATATATGGAAGTTACCTTTGCCGAACATATTCTTTTTTGGCTTTTAGCTTCTTGCTAATGTTCCTATCTAATAGTCATGTAATCTTTAGTGGTTTATTAATAAAGCGAAAATTTATCAAAAAAAAAAAAAAAATTCTTTTTGGGGTAACACTTTGCAAATGTACTATTGAATGGGGAATTAAACAATAGTAGTAAATAAGATGAACAAAACACAAGATCTCGAAGAAAACTATCTTCTTTACCGAATATTATGAAGATTACAAGAATCTCTGCCTCACAATACCCTCTAGACAAACTAAACCCTACTTATCTCAATATTTCTAAACACACTAAACCTTAGTGGTTTCTTTAAACAAGCTAATCAATAGTTGTTTCTCTATGTCTTGGTCTATGTTTTGGTTTATGACAAAACATCAATATTTATAGGCTTTGGACAACTTGTAGTTAGCCAAGGAAAAGAATTTCCTATTTCCTAAAATTCTTATCCTTGTGTAACAAGGAAAACTCTTATAAAGACTTTCCTTTCCTTGTTCCATAAGGAAAAGGAAAACTAAATTCCTAAAATAAGGATACAGCTGTATCAGTATCCTATTGAAATATATTACGATTTCAATTATTAATTAGCGTTACGAATCTAAACCGACTTTTGGGATTAATATATCTGCTAAACGCATCAGTTTTCACTTAACTTGTGTCCGAAAATCATTTTTTTTTTATAAACTTTTACATCAGGTCGTAAATACTAAACATGGGTAAAAGACTAGATAGGAAGATACCAACAACATATAGTGCATTAACATAAGTATTAGACATACGAGCAACGTTAAGCTTAACACGCTCTCGCCTTGCTTCCAGCTCAGCCATTTCCTAAAAATGGAAATCACCAACAATATCAGCTAACAAGAAATAGCTACTCAGACAAGGCTGCTCGAACACAACTACACAAGTATGTTGTCCTACTTGAAAATAACTTTTAGTTTAAAAAAGGATAGGCATCTTTTCTAATGCAAAATAATAAAGTGGACACATACTGATGAAGTGATGATAAAGCATTTTCACCAAACTACCATTAACATATATAGTATGAGTACTAGAAGAATGGGTCGTCAGGCATCTGCATGGAAGTAAAACATCCTAACTAGGTTCACACCCACTCTCATATGAACAAGTTCAGTAATACAGTAGTTTGTTGAGTAGAGCTTTTATATTTTGCCCTTATTAAAGCTTTAGATGAGATGTAGGAATGCTGCAAGTCTTTTAAGTATTGAGAGTCAAAGCGTTAGCATGAAAGGTCTTAATGGTTTCTTAACCTGGTTCACACTCTATAAAACAGACTACTGTGAAGGGTTTTAATGGTTTCTATCAAGTTCTGCAACTGCTATATTTCAGTTTGATTTCATAATCCCAAAAAGTCTCTGCTGGAGGTACGTACTTTCTGTAAGTATGGAGAAGGACTTTAATAGTGATCCGAAAATTTAATTGAGAACGTGATAACCAAGAATTTATTTGAGAGATAGAATATTCAGATAAGGAATAAAGTGAGAGAATTAGAACTAGAATCGAAATGACAACCAATGAAATAATCAAATATATAGAGTGTTAAGAACACCAAGAGAATAATTTTCAAAAGGAGAAGTAGGTGGGTTTATAATGTAGAACTTAGAAGAAAGAGATAAGAATCTCTCAAAGAAGATGAGAAGATAGGGTTAGGAACCTAGACGAACGAGAAGCTTGGAATCCTCCAAGTAAAAAGAAGGAAAAGATGAATAATCTAGCAAGAAAACAAGGATAACTCAAGAAGCAATTTTTCTATTCAATTCAATAATAATCAACCTCTATTACAATAACCTAGAGCTTCTTTTATAGAACAAGAAGTTTGTTTAACAAGTAAAGGACTTCTAAACTAAAACGACTTCTAAAAATATACTAACTCCCAATATAATATGACTTAGACCTAAAATAGCATATTCTAGAACCTACTTGAAACTTAGAAATAAAATAGTAACTCCTACTATGTCCTACATCAGTCTCCTCTGCTTTGAAAAATGAACTCGTCCTCGAGTTTAGTCGAAACCCAAAACTTCACCGCCTTCTTCATCACCATATATGATTTCATCTTCGTCTTCATTATAGTCGCCATGCTCTTGATTGATAAGATTAAGTTGTTGAGTGCGAAGAGGGCATTCATGTTGCTTATGTCCAGGTTGCAAACACTTAAAACACTTACCAAGATCAGGTTTACCATATGGATTTGTTTTTGCGGGAACATGAGATTGTTTTGGTGAAGGCGCACCATTGGGTTTCGGTGCTATTGTGGTGGATGGTTTACTAAACGAAGACGAAGGTTTAGTATATGATGGTGATGGTAGTAAACCAGCTGGAGGGGTGGGAAGAAGACCGTCAGAATTTACCTTAGTTGGAGGATGAAAAGATGGAGATGGAGAATAATTATTAGCAGAAGAGTGCAAAGATTGACGTCGTGCTAACTGTCTCTCAATTCTCCTTGCTTGTTGGGTTGCCTCTTGTAAAGTGTAGACAACGTTGGTGAAGCGTTCTTGAATATCCTCCCTTAAACCATAACAAAACTTTGCAACAAGTTGAGAATCTGTTTCATGAAGATCATTACGATATATAAGGCGATTGAATTCCGAAGCATAATCATCCACCGAACGATCTCGTTGATGGCAAGCTTGAAGTTCTTGGTAAAGAAGTTGGTCATAATCAGTAGGCAAAAACTGAGCTTTCAAAAGTTGTTTCATCTTCGACCAAGAGCGAATTGGTTTCTTATTAGTCCTAGATCGTTGATGTTGAAGTTGATCCCACCAAGCAGCTGCTGCTCCCTTCAGTTTGTAAGCTACAAGTTTAGTCTTTTTTTCTTCCACAACATCCGTAAAATCGAAGAAAGTTTCGACATCATGAAGCCAATCAAGAAAATCTTCGATATGCAAATTTCCATTAAAAGTTGGAAGATCAACCTTGAGCTTGTACTCACTTTTATCACGAAACCTATCATCGTCAACATACCTTTGGTTTTGATTTCGACGATGCGGATATCGATGCGGATTCACATATTCACAAATATTAACGTCATCCTCATCATCAGAAACATTTTGGTTAAGAAAAGATCCATGTTGAGAGGTTTTGGTGTGGGTGAGACGAATGGAATCTATAGGGGTTTGAAGAACAGGCTTAGAAAAATACGAAATTGGTTGGATGGTGGAGGAAACCATAGGTGTAGAGGGAAGAGGGATGTTGGTGGTTGGAATATTGGGTGTAGATACCGGAATATTTTCATCTATCTTGTCCTTACCTTTGAGAAGTTGAGAAATATGGCGTGTGAGTTGATCAATGGAATCTTTCAACGAATCATGCGAAGTTTTGAACTCTGTTTTCATGGTAGCTTGACTTTCTTTAAGAGAATTGATCGCTGCATCAAAATCTTTCTTTGAAACGAAATCTTGTTGATTAGGTGCCATTGGATGTTAAGAGAGAACAAAAAAATTGTTGCAGAAAAAATAATCTGATTCGACACCCTGTAGTAGAACGACCGTATCTCCCTGCTCAGAATTCTGAATTGCAAACCGTCGATTGGGTTAGAAAGAAGACTCAAAGATCTTTCCAACAAGCTATAGCACGTACACTGGTTCAAAGTATTCTGTCTTGGACAAGCCTGCAAAGATGACGAATTTCCTGAATCTGGATGGACGAAAACTGCTTGAACGGAAGGTGACGACGGACCGCTTTCTAGATAAGGATCTAGAAAGTGAGGCTCTTGATACCACTTAATGTAGAACTTAGAAGAAAGAGATAAGAATCTCTCAAAGAAGATGAGAAGATAGGGTTAGGAACCTAGACGAACGAGAAGCTTGGAATCCTCCAAGTAAAAAGAAGGAAAAGATGAATAATCTAGCAAGAAAACAAGGATAACTCAAGAAGCAATTTTTCTATTCAATTCAATAATAACCAACCTCTATTACAATAACCTAGAGCTTCTTTTATAGAACAAGAAGTTTGTTTAACAAGTAAAGGACTTCTAAACTAAAACGACTTCTAAAAATATACTAACTCCCAATATAATATGACTTAGACCTAAAATAGCATATTCTAAAACCTACTTGAAACTTAGAAATAAAATAGTAACTCCTACTATGTCCTACATCAGTTTACTTTCGAGGGGACACATGAAGTTTTTTAGTCATTTTTGTGTCTCTCCTTGGTATTCGTGTCCTTGTGCATAATATCCTATGTCATTCATGTGAGCCATGTGTCAAAGCCTTAGAGGATAATAGAGGCTGTCGTGACAATATCTAATGTGGCGCCCATCAAGTGGATAGAGTCCCTAGAAAGAGTTACAACGCAGGATAATCCCCTTCACACAAGTAATGTCCACAAACCATTCCAAATGACTTGGAATTGGCTTTGTTCCCCTGGCCAAATTTGCCGACATGATATTGCGTTGCACGCTCAGGCGTCAGCTTTCCAACTTTGAGGCAACATCACTTCCTCATTTCATCATTTGGCTAATGATTTCAATATTCATTAACTATGCTTTCTTCTGGCATACCTGAATTTTATTCTCCTTTATTTCCTAGTCCTTCCTATTTTCGTCCCATGAAGTTACCTTGCCCTTCCCACTGATGTTTGTTGTCTAATTACTTCCTTTAGTGCAAGATAGCCCTATTCTTTTATGTTTGTTCTCAGTTTTATACTATTGAGTCTCACTTGTTTGTGCTTCTGGGACATCTGGTAGTTACTTGTTCTTTTTTTTTGCTGTTGTTTCTACTGTTTACTATAAACTTATTTGGGTGCTCAGATGTTTGATCACAAATGCACTACTGGTCCCTGCAGCTACTATTCTCAAGAACTCTAAATAGGACAGAGGTACACATCAATACACCAAAAGATGGTAATATGTATAATATAGCCAGCAATGCTAAGATAAAATTTGATGTCCTATGTTAATATATTAATAAGAACATATACAAATTCACAAACGGATCAAGGGATGAGCTATCCCTATAACCAGACTAATAAGAAAAACAAAAGACACCGATCGACGCCAAATCCCTAACATCAAGACGCTACAAGAACCGACTCCCAAGAGAAAACAAACACAGCAAACAGAATGATCGTTAAATCCTGCCATCTCTGACACCAAAGATAAAGTAATCCTTTGATATCTAGAATAAAATGATCCATGTCCCGAGCCAGGCCCTGAAAATGTCCACAATTCCGTTCCAAGAATATACCCCAGAGTATCGCAAAAGGAATGATACTCCACAAACTCTTCTTAACCCAAGTAGAAGACCCTAGATTTCACCATATCACAAGGAGATCACAAACCGACTCAGGAAGCACCCAGGATTGGTTATTTTCTCATAATCTATATCTGCTGACCTAAAAGAATAATCCCAAACAGCAAAGGAAAACTGACAATGAATCAACACATGGCTAACTGACTCCCCATCCTCCATACAAAGAGGGCAAAAGTTAACAATGATTTTCCTATGCCTACGAAGATTATCAATAGTAAGGATTTTCCTAACAGTAGCCCAAGTGAAGTTACAAGTAAAACCTCGATAATTGAATACGCTTGGGACCGAATTTTTTTATTACTTAAGCGAGGTTATTTATTTATCGATAAAATAATATTTATTATCTTAGAGAGAGTTTTTGCAATTTTCGCTTTAGAAATGTGATGAACGAACATTTTTTAAACTATTCTAGCGAGAATGATGCAGTGATGGAATTGCCTACAGATGAAGAAATTATTCAAAGTAATTTCAAACACTAATGAATACACCTAATGATGATGAGAATGATCCTGATCTAGATGATAGTTCTGTTTTATCGAATGTTTCGTCAAAAAAGTCTTTCAAGCAATAATCACCTTAAAATAACTACTTGCTACAACATGAATAAAATGTCTACAAAAAGTTATGCTACAACATGAATAAGATGTCTACAAAAAGTTAAGGATGGGAATGAATTTAGTTTAGGTGTAAAGAAAAAAAAAGTGATAGTTAAAAGTTCAGAAAGATGTGAATTTTGTATATAAAATTTTGTATGGAATTCAGCTTTTATTAATTTATAAATTTGTTTGGCCTTTAAGGATTCAAAAAAAATATATTACTTAATGCATTTAGCGATATTATTACTTTAGTACACATGCCCAAGTCGGGACCGGAAGAAATTATTATCTACGCGAGGTTATTACTTTATCGAACATTCATTTATCGAGGTTTTACTGTATTATGAAACCAAGGATTTTCCTAATTGTCTTGTGATTTGAGTTGACTGACATTAACTTTATTTGTTTGATGAGAAGTTATTATGAAACCAAGGAGATTCACAAACTACTTACGAAACTACGAAAGTAAAGGAGCACCTTTATGATTGGTCTAGGGCTTTTGTGATTCATGGATGTCTGGTTTCAAGATTTCATCTATAGGTGGGATGAACTTGTAAGGGCATAAGGGTTTGTCTTATGTACGGGATAGCATCCAGTGTAATTTCACTCTCTTGTGGACCCTATGGGAGACTGTGGCTAGGTTAGTGTCTTGTTAATGTCACACTCTCCTAAGTATGGATTGTAACTCTCTTCAGTATTAACAAAATAGCTATTACGGATAAAAGAAAGCAGAGAAATTGTTAATTTCATTTTTTTTCCCATGCTCAAGAACTTGGGACTCAGGGTGTATCCCTTTGGAGCCTAAATAGAGGGACTAAATATATGGACCTTTTCTTGGAAGATCCTATATTTAAAAAAAAATAATAAATAAGGATAGAAAATAAGGGCACTGGCCCAATTCCATGCAAAAACAAAGCAAAAGTTAGAATGAGAGGTATCAGCTTACCTGACAAGTATTGAGTCTAAAATTACAACTAAAAATTTAAAAGAATAAGTTCGAGAAACTATAAACTACTTTATAGAGGTACAAGAGACAAACAAATAGACGGAGAAGAGACAAACAAATAGAGAGAGACCCTTCACGCCCACTTGACCCCACTGATGAAAACCAATTGACATCACATCAAGTCTGCACTTCTTCTAAAATTGATTCCTATGTTGTTATTCACTTATTTGCATACTCTTTGAGAGAAAGTTGCAAACACGATATACATAAGTAATAAACATAATCTATGATTTGCTAGTCTTGGCATGTTCCACCTCATGGAAAGCAGCCTAGGAGATTTGCATATTTCTTGGAAGAAAAATATGGAAGCCATATTTTTACAAAGAAAAGAACAGGTATCAAGTTATAGGTTCCATCTGACCTCAGGAGTTGGAGCTTTCTTTCGCTGCCCATTCAACCAGCATATCCACTCAACTGCAATTATCCAAAGAAAAAGTAATTTTATATTAATAAAACTATGCAATAACACAAAAAGGAGAAAAAAATATAAATAACAATAACAGTGATGGTGCTTCAGCTACCTAAATACTCTAGTAATCTAGTTGTATGTCAAAAGAAAACAGGAATTGCATAAACACACATGGTGAGATGTCAAAATTAAAAAATCAACAAGCAAATATTGTTATTCCATACTAACTTGCTCCCACAACTACTGTGTGTGGCTTGCTATCATGAGTAAGAAGAAAGGATATAATATTACCACGACTAGCATACCTGGCACGGAGGTAGGATCTTCCTCTCCTTTGAATATCACCCATCTTTTTTCTTTCACTAGAAGTCAAAAAACAAAGGGAAGAAAAGAATTAGAGGACTGCTAATAGTTATTTAATTATTTCGATACTAAACGAAGTATACCAGATTAATTGTCATTTATGTTTACTAATAACTGGCCCAAATCTCTACTTTTAACAAATCTATACGAGTTTCAAATCGGATCAACAAAACAAATCAACCAACTAATTAACGAGATAATATAAAAATCCTCCGAAACCTAAAGATGATAGTCCAGAAAGAAGATTTGTTGGTGGAGCTAAGATATTATAATTTGGCAAAACCAATATCTATTTTTAAGTTATTTATCATGATATATTGACATACGGCCAAATGTCTGAAACTTTTGCATATGCGCTGGACGTCCTCACTTTGATGCAGGCTCAGACGCTGATGGTCTAGTTAGGTTAAACTTCTTTCTTTCTTTTTCCCATTCCTTTCTTGTTTGGACAAACCCAACCGGCTATCTACGGCTGGTCTCTCTACATAAAACGTGGAATCACCATCACTGCAAAGTCCTTTTATATGTTCAATTCTTTTTACGACAAGTATAAACCTCCAACGTCATTCAGATTCCACATTTCCACCTTATTATAACTATAATAATTTTTTTTTGATCGATAAAACAATAGGTTTTATTAATGATTGTGATAGAGAATATCACACCAAAATCCCTCAACGACAAAAACAAAACACGCTAATTGTTACACATGTCATCCTCCCATCGACCCACAAAAGAATCAAATATCTATCACATTTGGGGATAAAAATAGGTCCAAATCCACACAGTTGTCTTTATCGAACTTATGATTTGGTCAAAGGCAATTTCTTTTTCTTCAAAAATCCTGCGATTCCGCTCCAGCCATACTTCCCATACAATTGCATGAAACAAAACCTTCCATGCCAACTTACCCACCACAGACAACTGAACCATACTCTTCCATCTTTTGAGTAAACCTATCAGCTGCACCCCATTGAAGACAACCTGCAGACTGAAATGCCCAATTCCACACTCTTGATGAGAGTGCAGTCCATGAAGAGATGATGCCCTGTTTCTTCATCAATCTTGCACAAAACACACCTATTAGCTAGGCATGTACCCATTGACTATAATAATACCAATGATTCCAACATAGAAATGCGCTATATATATTCTGGGGCCATAAGTGTTTTCTTCACATCCTGCCAGACCAAGTTCAGGATCGTTAAAGGAAACTTCAGTCCTTTGATTGCTTTGGCATTAGTCCACATGCTCATCCAGAATACACCATCATATTCGTAACATAAATGAACATGCTTGGTATGAATTCCAATGAATCCTGCCCTCAACTCATGTCTTTCCATCTTAGGAATCAGGTGCTGGTCATTTGATTCACTGACCATAGTATGTTAAAGCTAATTCTACGAAGTGTCCCCACGCATGTGATAGGTAATATGAAACAGTGAAAAGAGCATAAGCTATTTCGGATAAAAAGAAACCTGTTTCAAGGTTTCAGTTCAACACTTTTTAGAGCTGTTGGCAAGCACATGTTGTGCTTTCAAGTTAGCTGAGTGGCATTTGTAGAAGCAAGCAGCTAGGAGAGTGGCAAATTCGCAGAAGAATTCTCTTTCTCTTTGTTTGATAATAGAAGATGCTATCCTTGTTCCCCCATGAAGTAAGCATTGCCAAACCACTAATCAGTGTCTGCTTCTTTGTTGCTTGTTTTGCTTTCTTCTTGTCTTAGATTACATTATGTTACTTCAGGTATGTTAGTGGATTTTAGGATTAGTTTGTTGAAGGTGCTAACTGTACATTGGTTTTATTGTTGGGACAAGAAATATTTCCTTTTTGCCCCTGTTTTCTTTCTTTGTTGTCATATGGTGTATAAGTTTCAAGGAAGATGCCAACAGATCCCCCTCAACATTCAGATCCGTCAATGGAAAAACAATTAAAAAGACCACCAATATGGACACGATCCAAGCGAATACACAAGTAGAAAAGTTCACGGGTGGAAGAAGTTTGGCATGTGACATTATGACTTACGAAGTCATGAATGCCTGATGTCAACAAAATTTGGAGTTCTAGAAGATAGCCCGAATATAAGGAGGAGAGAGTCCAAAGATGATGCCCAAGCCAGTTTGTAGAGCCCCAAAATATGTCTCTAAAGAAATTAAATACCTTGTAATGAACATAACTAATGTTAAGAAAATCAAGAGGATTATGGAAGAGGGTACCTAACAAAGACTATGCAGAATCACACTTATCTACTTCGTAAGTTCACATAGCATAGATATGAGTAAATATCATTCCAATATCGTAACATCTTAGTGATTCCATCAAGTTACTTGCCAAATTGCAAATTTAAACAAGATTGTAAGTGATGAAGCCATAGTTGTTTGCCTTCTCAACTTATTTCTTGACGTATATGAACACTTGTATGGTCAGGAAAATACATTTTTCCTTAAAATTGCTGCATTGTTGTTAAATCATGAGTACAAAAAGGTAGAGAAATAAGAGGCTAAGGAGCAAATGTTTAAAGCATTGACAACACAAAGGAGGTATAATGACCGAAGAATGTCTGTTGGTAGGGGAAGATCTCAATCAAAATCCAGAGGCTATAGTTTGGCACATGATGAATGTGCTTTGCCACAAGAAGCAAAAACAGAACAATGGAGGGGTGTTTTCATTTTATAATTTATTTATGCCAACACCAACACTTGCAAAAGAATAGCTAAACATAAATAAAACTACTTAAAATATAGCTAAAGAATCAGAAATCCAAAATTAAAAACCATAGTATGTGCTTTTGTACAGAGAAACCCCCTTTCTGAAAATTCTGACAGATCGGAAAATTCATAGCTGAAATTTAATTAAGCAATTTACGAACAACCAAGAATAATTCAATAGAGATCAAAGAAGCAATACCCATCACCAAAAATTCAAAAAGATTAAAATTGTATCGATAGAAAGAAATATGTAAGAGCACTGATAAAGATTCAAAGGCGAGATTTCGAAAGACCAAACACTTACCTATTCCATCCATGTCTTCCTTTCTGGTAAAATATCTGTTGCCGGCTTTGTCTGCTCCTACAAAAGATCTAGAACTGAAGAAACCAGCAAGCCTTGATAGAAGCTTAGACATTTTTTAGGGAAAAAAATACAATAACTGATTTAGTCGTTATTCATATTTTTCGTACAATTCCGCACTGCAGCGATGACTAACTATATGCCAAGATCTGTGATACAATAACAACAACAAAGAGAATTTGCAGGTCAGTGACTTAAAAAATAAAAGAAGTAAACATTCTTAAAGTGGTACCAAAGGACACCTTGGCCCTTGGGTAGTATATACCCTAAAAGACTGACTGACTATTAATAGTATGAGTATGATAATACACTTAGTGACATGGAATTCCCAAAATTTAGTAAATCAAACTCTATATCTATACTAAGGAACTACAACTGGACAAGTTTAAAGCTTTTACAGTTCAAATCAGACCTCTAAGGCTCTAACTTTATTTGGGGGTTTTATATTCCAAATGTCAATTTAAGGATTTGAGATGGATCCAATGTTTCTAACTACCTTCTATGTTTATTACAATTATTTGGATCATAAAAAAGAAGGTTAGTAATTATAGATCATGCAAATGAACAAGATGATTCTTGATTGTCGCAATGGAGCTACAGAACTCTCTTCGAGCAATAGAAATGCAGTTTTTTTCCTTGTCAGTTATATGAGATGCCATTAACCCATTTCTTGACCAAATAACAAGTGGAGTACAAAAAACCATTAACCCGACCAAAACGGACAATTAGGTTCAGCACAATTAAGTTTTCCTTAAGAAAAATGCAACCCTTTACTGGGAAATCAACTGCCAATGGAAAGCAATGAATTATAATCATTTTTGTTATCAGATATTCCCCCTTAATCTTGTAGTTTGTTTCGTTTGTTTTATGAAAACTATCAATGATTTATTTGTCAATAAGTAAATACATCAAATTATTTAATTTTACTTACGTTGGAGTTTGGGGAATTAATGGTAATGGCTAGAGACCGAGTGAGGAGAAAAGGGGATGCAGATGTAAATTCCAAAACAACTAATAATACATTTCATCAAATACCTCATCAAACCAAACCATACAAAAAAAAAAAAATTCTCATTGACATTTCCTCAAACAGATGAGTTAGTTCTCAAAGTCTATAACTCCCAAAGATTGTTCTGATATTTACTATTATATTTTCATTAAAAGCAACAAAAATGTATTAAATTCGAGTTGTATTGTTAAGGTTGTAATTGTCTTATTACTAACAAATAACAATTATCAACAATTCATCTTCTTTGATCATCAAACAAATAATGGAAAAGAGCTTACTTACTGTTTGTTTGTTTGTTTGTTCCGATGAATGGTGGCGCAAAAGTCTGATTTTCAATTCAAAGAAAGCTTTTTCTTTTTCTTTTGTTTTGTTTAGTTTTGGTTGATGTTGTTGTGATTCTGATAGAGAATCGAAAGTTTCGAATCAGAAGAGGGAGAGATGAGAGGGCAGTGATGCGAAAGTTTGATTTCATAATCGCAAAAAGTCTCTGCTGGAGGTACGTACTTTCTGTAAGTATGGAGAAGGACTTTAATAGTGATCCGAAAATTCAATTGAGAGCGTGATAACCAAGAATTGATTTGAAGAGAGAAAAGATAGAATATTCAGATAAGGAATAAAGTGAGAGAATTAGCACTAGAATCGAAATAACAACCAATGAAATAATCAAATATATAGAGCGTTAAGAACAACAAGAGAATAATTTTCAAAAGGAGAAGTAGGTGGCTTTACTTTCGAGGTGACACATGAAGTTTTTTAGTCTTGTGTGTCTCTCGTTGGTATTCGTGTCCTTGTGCATAATATCCTATGTCATTCATGTGAGCCATGTGTCAAAGCCTTAAAGGATAATAGAGGCTGTCGTGACAATATCTAATGTGGCCCCATCAAGTTGATAGAGTCCCTAGAAAGAGTTACAACGCAGGATAAACCCCTTGACACAAGTAAAGTCCGCAAACCATTCCAAATGACTTGGAAATGGCTTTGTTCCCGTTGCCAAATTTGCTGACATGCTATTGCGTTGCGCACTCAGGCGTCTGCTTTCCAACTTTGAGGCAACATCACTTCCTCATTTCATTATTTGACTAATGATTTTAATATTTCATTAACTATGCTTTCTTCTGGCATACCTGAATTTTATTCTCCTTTATTTCCTAGTCCTTCCTATTTTTGCCCCATGAAGTTACCTTGCCCTTCCCAATGATGTTTGTTGTCTAATTACTTCCTTTGGTGCAAGATAGCCCTATTCTTTTATGTTTGTTCTCGGTCTTATACTATTGAGTTTCACTTGTTTGTGCTTCTGGGACATCTGGTAGTTACCTGTTCTTTTTTGGCTGTTATTTCTACTGTTTACTATAAACTTATTTGGCTGCTCAGATGTTTCATCGCAAATGCGCTACTGGTCCCTGCAGCTACTATTCTCAAGAACTCTACTTAGGACAGAGGTACACATCAATACACCCAAAGATGGTAATACATATATATTATATAGCCAGCAATGGTAAGATAAAATTTGTTGTCCTTAGTTAATATAGATGACACACATAGGAAAGAAGCACTAATCAGGATTCATTTCGTATTACACAACATTTTTTGGCATTGTCTTGTGATTGAGCAACCAATATATTAATAAGAACATATACAAATTCACAAACGGATCAAGGGATGAGCGATCCCTATAACCGGACTAATAATAAAAAAAAAAAGACACCGATCAACACCAAATCCCTAACATCAAGACGCTACAAGAACCGACTCCCAAGAGAAAACAAACGCAGCAAACAGAATGCTCCTTAAATCCTGCCATCTCTGACACCAAAGATAAAGTAATCCTTTGATATCTAGAATAGAATGATTCATGTCCCGAGCCAGGCCCTGAAAATGTCTACAATTCCGTTCCAAAAATATACCCCAGGGTATCGCAAAAAGGAATGATACTCCACAAACTCTTTTAACCCAAGTAGAAGACCCTAGATTTCACCATATCAAAAGGAGATCACAAACCGACTCAGGAAACACCCAATCTATATCTACCGACCTAAAAAAATAACCCCAAACAGCAAAGGAAGACTGACAATGAATCAACACATGGCTAACTGGCTATATATTATATAGCCAGCAATGGTAAGATAAAATTTGTTGTCCTTAGTTAATATAGATGACACACATAGGAAAGAAGCACTAATCAGGATTCATTTCGTATTACACAACATTTTTTGGCATTGTCTTGTGATTGAGCAACCAATATATTAATAAGAACATATACAAATTCACAAACGGATCAAGGGATGAGCGATCCCTATAACCGGACTAATAATAAAAAAAAAAAGACACCGATCAACACCAAATCCCTAACATCAAGACGCTACAAGAACCGACTCCCAAGAGAAAACAAACGCAGCAAACAGAATGCTCCTTAAATCCTGCCATCTCTGACACCAAAGATAAAGTAATCCTTTGATATCTAGAATAGAATGATTCATGTCCCGAGCCAGGCCCTGAAAATGTCTACAATTCCGTTCCAAAAATATACCCCAGGGTATCGCAAAAGGAATGATACTCCACAAACTCTTTTAACCCAAGTAGAAGACCCTAGATTTCGCCATATCAAAAGGAGATCACAAACCGACTCAGGAAACACCCAATCTATATCTACCGATCTAAAAAAATAACCCCAAACAGCAAAGGAAAACTGACAATGAATCAACACATGGCTAATTGGCTATATATTATATAGCCAGCAATGGTAAGATAAAATTTGTTGTCCTTAGTTAATATAGATGACACACATAGGAAAGAAGCACTAATCAGGATTCATTTCGTATTACACAACATTTTTTGGCATTGTCTTGTGATTGAGCAACCAATATATTAATAAGAACATATACAAATTCACAAACGGATCAAGGGATGAGCGATCCCTATAACCGGACTAATAATAAAAAAAAAAAGACACCGATCAACACCAAATCCCTAACATCAAGACGCTACAAGAACCGACTCCCAAGAGAAAACAAACGCAGCAAACAGAATGCTCCTTAAATCCTGCCATCTCTGACACCAAAGATAAAGTAATCCTTTGATATCTAGAATAGAATGATTCACGTCCCGAGCCAGGCCCTGAAAATGTCTACAATTCCGTTCCAAAAATATACCCCAGGGTATCGCAAAAGGAACGATACTCCACAAACTCTTTTAACCCAAGTAGAAGACCCTAGATTTCGCCATATCAAAAGGAGATCACAAACCGACTCAGGAAACACCCAATCTATATCTACTGACCTAAAAAAATAACCCCAAACAGCAAAGGAAAACTGACAATGAATCAACACATGGCTAACTGACTCTCCATCGTCCATACAAAGAGGGCAAAAGTTAACAATAATTTTCCTATGCCTACAAAGATTATCAATAGGAAGGATTTTCCTAAGAATAGCCCAAGTGAAGTTATTGTGAAACCAAGGATTTTCCCAATTGTCTTGTGATTTGAGTTGACTGACATTAACTTTATTTGTTTGATGAGAAGTTATTATGAAACCAAGGAGATTCATAAACTATTTACGGAAGTAAAGGAGCACCTTTATGATTGGTCTAGGGCTTCTGTGATTCATGGATGTCTGGTTTCAAGATTTCATCTATAGGTGGGATGAACTTGTAAGGGCATAAGGGTTTGTCTTATGTACGGGATAGCATCCAGTGTAATTTCACTCTCTTGTGGACCCTATGGGAGACTGTGGCTAGGTTAGTGTCTTGCTAATTTCACACTCTCCTAAGTATGGATTGTAACTTCCTTCAGTATTAAGAAAATAGCTATTACGGAAAAAAGAAAGTTGAGAAGTTGTTAATTTCATTTGTTTCTCATGGTCAAGAACTTGGACTCAGGGTGTATCCCTTTGGAGCCTAAATAGAGGGACTAAGTATATGGACGAAAACGAACAATTAGGTTTTCTTTAAGAAAAATGCAACCCTTAACTGGGAAATCAACTGCCAATGGAAAGCAATGACTAAACTTTTTTTTTCCCATCCATTATTATTAATTCCGCAGGAATGAATTACAATCATTTTTGTTATCCGATATTCCCTCTTAATCTTGTAGCTTGTTTTGTTTGTTTTATGAATACTATCAATGATTTATTTGTCAATAAGCAAATATATAAAATTATTTAATCTTACTTACCTTGGAATTTGGGGAAGAGTTTTTTTTTTTTTAAAAAACGAATTTCTCATTGACATTTCCTCAAACAGATGAGATAGTTCTAAAAATCTATAACTCCCAAAGATTGTTCTGATATTTACTATTATATTTTCATTAAGAGCAACAAAAACGTATTAAATTCGAGTATATGTATTGAAAAGGTTGTAATTATCTTATTACTAACAAATAACAATTATCAACAATTCATCCTCTTTGAAGATGATCATCAAAGAAATAATAGAAAAGAGCTTACTTACTTACAGTTTGCTTGTTTGTTTGTTTGTTTGTTCCGATGAATGGTGGCGCGAAAGTCAGATTTCCAATTCAAAGAAAGCTTTTTCTTTTTCTTTTATTTTGTTTAGTTTTGGTTGATGTTGTTGTGATTCTGGAAAAGAATTGAAAGTTTCGAATGAGAAGAGGGAGAGATGAGACTTTGAGAGCATGGTTCTAAATCTCGTGAGATCTCGAGATCTCACGAGATCTCGTAAGATATCTCGGAAATCGGAGTGTTTGGTACGAGATATTTGTGAGATCTCAAATGGTATGATATTCATACCAACCTTGTTGATATCTTCGAGATCTCGCGAGAAATAGTGAGATCTCACGATAAATTACGAGATCTCGCGAGAAATCATATTTTTAGTGTTGAGATGCTCGAGATATGTTTTATTCTTAAAAATAATAAATTTTTTGAAATTTTTTTGGAGTTAAATTAAAGGATTGCTATCAATTGCAAATATTAGTTTGTTCGAAATGAAATTTTGAATTTGAAATCGTGAAATTCGTAGAATTCAACTTATAGATCTTGTAATTGACTTAATAAGCTAAAAATTAGTTGAATTTAGGTTATTGCCCATAATTTTTTTAAATCAAGAAGAAATCTATTAAAATTAAATTTAAAAAGACTAATTAGATATAAATATGTGTCGAAATATGCTAAAAAAACTTGTTCATCTCAACAAAGACACCCGAGATCTCAAACGAGATCTCGAGTTTTAGACTTGTCGAGATCTCGAGGAATTCGAGATTTTGAACAATGTTTGAGAGGACAGTGACTCAGTGAGTGCACATTTTGATCTGATCATCATACCCCTGCGGCCCACCCCTCGTAACAAATTATTTAGGCCCGTTTGTTGTGTGGGTTGTTTCAGTTTGGGCTTTAAGTAAGGTCTTGGTATAACTTCATTGATCAGATTTAAGGGAAAGAACCAACCACTATATTTTTTGGTTAAGTTCCGTTTTAATAACTATGTGAATGTGCACGTCTATGTGTGCGGAAACGATGGAAAAAATTATAAACGACTTATATTATGTGTCGAATAAAATAAAATAAAAAAAACCTCTTTTTAAAAGTTCATATTATAAAAAGTAAAATAATTTTTTCTTTTATTATCATCAAATTTTTATTATCAACAGATTATTTGATTTTTATAAATCTATATATGGGTCCCACCTTTGGAAATTATTGTAGTACCATTTTATTTCAGTATACAGAAGAAATGTATAAGGGGTAAAATAGATATTTATTAAAATAGTTAAGGTATTGTTTGGGTCCCACCTTTGGAAATTATTGCAGTACCCTTTTATTTCAGTATACAGAAAAAAGTGTATAAGGGGTAAAATAGATATTTACATTAAAATAGTTAAGATGTTGTTTATAAGCAGAAACGTCATGCCTCATGAACGCCTCGAGAATGACGCGTCATATAAAGTAGTTAAGATGTTATAAATTTATAATAATATAGAATCGTAAGACAGTGGAGACCGATTTCAGGAGAGAAAGGGTTGGAGAGAGAGATGAGAAGAAGAAGAGGAAGATGAGAACGAAGAAAAAATTTCGAACACAACATGGAGAAGAAAGAGAATTAGAGATGAGAAATTTTTTTTTTCCTTCTTGTTTGTGAAAGTGGACGGACGGACACTGTTTTTATTTCTGTCTGAAGTATAATGGACCTCCTAAAGTCGATCGATAAATAAATTTGAGGAATTACCTAGATTAGTCATATCTATATATCTATATATCTATAAGAAATGCTAGTGTTACTGGAGAAGTGACACTCAAAGTTTACTACCTCACCAAACCCTTCCACGCATACAGGTTAAATTGGGTTATGGTTTTAGCCGATTTATAAAGAATATGAAGAAATCTTTTAAATGAGAAATAATAGGAAGGAAATTTTTTTTTTAAAAAAAATCAAAAAATCAAAAGAATTCTGATAAGTACAACGACCTTCTACTTTTTCTCTTTGTCTTCTGTTTATTCTATTCTCATAGTTTATTTCTCTCAACTGGACACTAACATCACATTTTATTCAACCATGAACAGTTTATTATGTAATTATTCAGCACAAATAAGCAGGCTATGGTTGTGAACAGTTTTGCAATAGCACTACCATTCCTCTATACTACACTGTTAATACAAGGTAGAAAATAAGGGAAAGACTACACTATTAATACAGTGTGTGAAAAACTCGCTTCAAATTTCCAAATACCAAATTAAATGATATATAAATCTCTCCTAGTGGAAGATCAAATTCATGATACCAAATTACTATATTATATTTATGCTTGAAGCCAATTAACATGGTTTTGAAATTATAATTTAGAATAAAGATTTCACGCAAGAAGAAGTGTATTGGCACAATAAATAGTAGATTTAAGAGGCAAAATATCTTGTGTGAAAATTACTATAGTATTCTCCGGTACTGTCTCATGATCCCGTTACTTACAGATGAGGATTTATGTTTTGTATGTAAGAAGAGTTGACTGGACGCCTTTAGGCATCATTTTGTACACTGTAAGTATTACCTCGGTTTTAAATACAGACACGATCATATACTTGATATATTGTATGATGTAGTATGGCGAGCAAGAATACAGGTTAAGAAAGAGGCTCCAGTTAATTTTCTTACAGACCCGCCAGAAGCCAGTTAAACACTACGCCAAGTTGATGTTTTGATATATAATTGGTTAAAAGGGAAACATGCATGTGTTGACATCACAGGGGCATCTCCAATGGTAGGGTTTGGTAATAGAAATTTCGAAGTGGATCAAAGCAGCCATTCATGCAGTTGCAGTTAAAGTATAGAAACACGAGGAAGCATGTGCTGCGAACCAACATTGTTTTTATTCTTTTTGCTTTTGATACTTTTGGGTTTCTAGCACCACAAGCAGCTAAACTTCTCAGGAGGGTACAAAAAAAGATGAATAACAATGTGATGACGACGAGTTTTAATCATGGAAATGGTTCTAGGAGCTCATTAAGGGTCCACAAATCAAAAATGGCCCAACTAAGACCCGGTCTCTACAAAAGGCCCTATTTAAGCATTTGTCGGCTAAAAAAACAACAAATTAGCGTAAAAATTGTAAAAAAGGCCCCGACCCTATTTTAAGTTAATTTTTTATTCCGACTTTGTATATGGTTTCAAACGAACCAAACTCCCTTACTTGGCAACGTCGTTGCCAACCGTTGAACAGAAATAGAAATTGATAAGAATGTTGAAACATATAAGTTTCACATTTTCAAGGTGTAAAACAAACTCACCATGATATTAGAATTTTAAGGAAAGTGTTTGAGAATTATACTGTTGTTCGTCTTGTTGTTCTTGGTGAATTGGGGAAACAATTTGTCTTCAAGCAAATAAAGTCTAGAGCTAAATGAATCAATTTAGGTTTTGTTTCATGTGGTAGGGTGCAACAATAGGTATGTTATTGATTTTTAAAGTAATTTATTTGGGTTTTAAAAATTATTTCTGTAAATTTGTTTAATTTTAAACAAATTTTGTTAGATTATCATTTATTTTCAAATTGCGATGTGAAAGTGGTGATTAGCAAATGTTGTGAGCATCCAATGCTTTGAGAAGCATCAGCTTGCAACCAAAATTAGTCTTAATTTTCTTGTCTTTCTTTAGATCAGGTCCTTGGCATGTTAAGCCACCCAACTCCATTTTACTTGTCACCATGAACTATTATATACATTGAATAGAAAGCCTTTTGACTAAAAGTACTTGGTTTCTCCCCCAAACCATCAAACTACATAACAACCTCGGTCTCAACCATAGATTATGTACTAATATATGTGTTTATCAAATTAAGCACCTTCTCTGTTTCACAACCCAAACCACCAAAACCAAATAACTTCTTCTGGCGACTGACAATTGTGTTTGCACTCAGGCTCATCTGGTCATTCACCTTGCTAACTATCATCAACAATGAGGGTTCAATCTACTATGACACAACGTTTAGATTACCGTTGGAGGGTGTGAAGGTCTATTACAGTCTAAAATAAGGATCCGTTGTAGAGGCAAGGACATCAAATACAAATGATATGAAAATTATTGGGAAAAAATATTTGAACAAAATGCTATGATAGAATTCTGGACTACTGCGTACAATGATATACCTCTACCCCCACAAAATGCCATAACAGAACTCCAAGATAATTTTTTTTTTTTTTAAATACCTACAAGATAATTGCATTGTGTAGAATTTCAACTGAGATTTTTTCAGTCAGATCCTTCTATTAAGCTGTAAATAACAATAAGAAACACCTTCCCACCATTTTATGCATTGGAATTACACTCAAACTATGTGGCAAAGACTTATTATAGAGAATGTCGTATTATGAAATGTATTTTGGTACTTTATTGATTAACTTTTTTTGTCTATTAATTTATTTGAGAAGAGTGATTATGGGTGTGTTAACTGTAGATAACAAACTATAATAAAAGATCTTTTAAAGCATATGTTTAATTCATCAAGAGACATGAAAGTATGCCAAGACTTGTTGGAATGTTATTCATTGTTGTGTTCGCAAGGTATGCAATGAGCTCTTTGAATTGTGAATGTTGTGCAATGATGTGATTACAAGGTGTGAAAAGAGCTCATGACATTTTTTTCATTCATTAAGACACTTTAATTATGCCACAACTTATTGGAAAGTTATACACAATAGTGTTGGCAAGGTATGCAATAAGCTCTTTACATTGTGAATAATGTGCCAAGATGAGTTTGCAAAGCGTGCAAAAAGCTCATAGCATTTTTTATTCATCAAAGCACTTAAAATTATGCCATGATTTATTGGAAGACTCGGCTCGGATGTGCTGTCAAGGTATCCAAAGAGTTTTTTGCTATAAATGCAATCAACTATTGGCATAGTGAGATCAACGTAAATGTTTCCCTAGATGTTTAGATTTCTTTGCACGATGTGCAAAGACCACCTAACATTGTGATTGGCTGATTACAATTGAGAGTTTTTATATTTTTTTTTATGCAAGTGCTCTTCGTAGAAGAGACTTGGTATCTCTGCACACTTTGCTCAAGTCGGGGACTGCGCGCAACTTAGTACCTCTGAAAATAAAGTTATTGCGCAGCATAAAGAGACCTACTCATAGCGTAATGGAGTAGGTTCCATAGGTTTGCACCCATATCAACAGAGTTATTGTGTGACCATAGCTGCAACAAGTATTCAACTGTCTGTGACTGATTAAGAAGGTCCACCCCATCAATAGATAAGTCTGTCAATTCAATCCACCACAATGCAGAAATTTCAAAATGTTGTTTGCAGTGACACATATCATTCAGCTGACAAGTTCATTCCATTGTTGTTCAGATGTTCCAGTGTTTGTATCTATCCTTGTAAAGCATACCAAAAGAAAAACATTTAACTCTATAAGGAATTCGGATTGTCCATACCAAATTGCTAGAGAAAGGGTTAAAGTTAGCGACAAATTGTGGTTCGGGAGGCATATCATTGTACACAATTGAAATTGAGATTGAAGTAAGAAAAGAAACCCAAAATAAAACTTTTCTTCCTCTCATGTTCTTTTCTCCAAATTGAAACCCCACAAATATGGAACATCATTTTTTTTAAAAAAGCAGAACATTGATGATAACATTGGTTTTAAATTTCAAAACAAAATCAAGTTGTCATAAAATTCACAGAGATGGACAAAATCAAATTTCTTCTTCCATACTTTTTCTGCAAACAAAAATTGTAGTACACATCCACTTCCATTAGATTGTGCTTAAATTTTTTTTATTCTTTTTGTAATGGTTGGATATCATTCCTTGATTCAACGATAAATCGAAGTTTTACTATTTGAAATCTAAAAGGCTGGACTTTGCTAACTTGATTAAAACCTTGTTACTAATTGGAAGGTGGTTGTTATAGCGCCGGAAATTGTGGTGGAGATGGCGGTGGTGAGTTTATTTTTCTGAAGAAAGAGATAAGATCGAGATCGAGAGAGAGAGAGAGAGAGAGAGAGAGAGAGAGAGAGAGAGAGAGAGAGAGAGAGAGAGAGAGAGAGAGAGAGAGGGTATAATAAGTAGAAAAGGCCGGAATTAACGTTGGGGCCATCTTTGCAAATGGTTCCTTAGCTGGGCCAATTGTGATTTTCGGACCCTTATGGGGGTCCGTTTTTTTTTCCCTGATGATGTTTTGTTATTTATTTATTTATTTATTCCATGGTGTCATCATCAAGGATGAGTATCTAAATCTCCTTAGGGGGATGGTTGAAGCACTCTAGATGATGCAAAAACACCATGGTTGTTCTTATTGTTCATTGTGATTCAAAGTTCTTTATGCTTATTTACTTCTAATTCGCGATATGAGGTAAGTATGATTATTTGCATGTTATTGTTATCCATGATGTTAAAATACTATTGTTAGGGTTTAGGGAGACCTAGCTTTAATGGTTTTATTTATATTGATTAAAGATGTGTAGTGAAATAGCTGAGAGGTGATTATTACATATCTGCAGTTGATATCTTTTATTGGAACCTTTTTGTAATTAAGTCAAATAGCTGAGAGGTGATGATTTAGTTATGAATAATATGTTGAGTTAATTAAATTGAATAGCTGAGAGGTGACGGTTTGATTAATAAGACATATTCAATAGCATGCATAAGAGAATCCCGTTTTAATTGAGTGGAATAGCTGAGAGGTGACTACTTTATTATTATAGGTATTAATAATTAGTTGGAATAATCGAGAGGTGACTAATTAATTATTATAGATTGAACATGAAGGAACAACATGTTATGTTTGCATGATTTAGTTTGTGGATACCAATTCTTCCCCCTTTGTCATCATATATCTTCTTTACATCTCTACCATATTCTTAAGTTAGGGTTTACTTATTATTATTGTCTATAGGAAGTTAGAATCAATCTCAAATCTTGTTTATTGACTCCCTTGGTGTTTCTTAACCATTGTTTTTTATTGTGTTTGAGCTAAGATCTCCCCCTCTGAGGTGGGGTACGACCCTTGCTTGTTACTTGTCTACTTTGATATCCAATTTATACAGGCACAAGAAGGAACATCAATAAAAATAAAATCTTTTGATAGAGGTTAGAGATTAACACTTTTTGGCCTCTATCACTAGGCCTGGTGCCGGACTGAGAAGCTTTTTCGTCTCTCTTCCTTTTCTGTCCTCTGGTGGTTACCATGAAGACTTCCTTCCAATGTATGCGTTCCAGGAGGTATACCTCCGGTAATGGCATGTCTGGATCCTTGGGTCCGATACTCAGCTCTTTCTGATATCCGATTGATAGCTGTCGGGGCTCTGTAGTGCTGATAGAAAAGGAAAGATATGCCAGGGCATCTGCATGCCTACATCTGTCGGGGCTCGACCGTGATGAATTCTAACTTCCCTGCCATGAAGTGGACGACATCAAGTTACTTTGCCATCCGGTTGCCATCCGGTCGTCCTTGGCTTGGAAGTACCCGACGAACTGGTTCGCCACTAGCTTGGAGTCTGTCTTGATCATGACCATTCTACGCCCCCAGTTGGAGTGTTGTCTGAAGACCATATATTAGAGCTTCGTATTCGGCTTCGTTGTTTGATGCCGGGAATCCCAGTCTGACGGACTTTTCTATCTTTTGTCCATCCGGGCTGATCAGGAGACAACCAATGCCGGATCATGTACAGTTACTGGACCCGTCAGTGTAGATTGTCCATGCTTCATTGTCTTCTTTAGCCGGAGAATCCTGTGACCGGGGGGTATCATTCGCCCCCAGTGTATCTTCTTATAAATCTGGGTTGACCGGGATATCCTCGATGGAAAAATCTGCCATCAAGGAGGCTATTGTGTGCCCATTCTCCGCGGTTCTGGGTTCATACGGGATGTGGTATGCACAGAGATAGCTGAACCACTCGATCAATCGATTAGATTTTTCTTGTTTCCCAAGAGCTTTTTGAGCGGGTACTCTGTGTAGACTTTGACTACCCTCCCTTGGAAATATGGCTTTAACCTCCTGGCTGAATGTACCAGGGTAAAGGCGATCTTCTCGATTTTTGAATACCTAGTCTCAGCTCCCTGTAACACTTTGTTGATGAAGTATACTGGCTTTTCCTCCGGCTCTTCAACAAATATGACTGCACTGACTGCAATATCGGATATGACCAGGTAGATACCGACTGGTTGCCCGGTTTGAGGTGTTGTAAGGACCGGAGGTTGAGTAAGATATGCCTTGATCTCGTCAAAGGCTTGCTGACAAGTAAGATTCCATTCTGCATTAACTTTGATTGCATTGAAGAATGGCTTGCATTGGTTTGAGTACCGGCAGATGAACCTGTTGAGAGCGGCTAACCTCCCGGTTAGTCTCAGAAATTCCTTCACTGTCTTTGGGGCGGGCATCTTCAGGACTGCCCAGATCTGATCTGGATTGGCTTTTATGTCCTGGTTGGTCATTAGGAAGCCAAGGAACTTGCCAGAAGAAAGACCAAAAGAACATTTGGCTGGATTCAGCTTCATGTTGTATTGTACCAGGATATCGAATGTCTACTGCAGATCTTGCAAATGATTGTCTCTCTCCTTTGACCACCATGTCGTCTATGTAGACTTCCAGGGTCCGGCCTATGAGCTCACTGAAGATGGTGTTGACCAACTTCTGGTACGTTGATCATGTGTTCTTCAGACCAAATGACATCACTCAGTAGCAGTAAAGCCCCTGGTCAGTGATGAATACGGTATGTTCCTGATCTTCTTCGTGAAGTGGAATCTGGTTGTATCCAGAGTAGGCGTCCATGAAGGACAATCTTTGGTAACCATCGGTGGCGTCCACCATGTCTGTGATCCTGGGGAGTGGATATGGTTGCACATGACATGCTTTATTAAGGTTAGTAAAATCGATGCAAAATCGAATCTTACCATTCTTCTTTAGGACAACCATGATGTTGGACACCGGTAGGGTCGACGACTGGTTTGATGAAGTTGTCTGACAGTAGTCGATTGACTTCTTCGTTGACCGCCAGCTTTCTATCTGGCACCATTTGCTTGACCGGCTTGTGCTGAGGATCGATGTCCAGTCTGTGACAGGTGACAAAAGGGTCAATTCCTGGCATATCGCTGACACTCCATGCGAACACGTGGTGATTCTGCCGGAGCAATGTAATCATGAGATCCTTCTCAGCCCTTGGTAGGCCGGAAGCGATGTAAGTTGTCTTGTGAGACTCCAGTCCCACTATAACTTCTTCCAGCTCGTCGACCGCTGGTATATCCCGATTTTCATGTCTGGCTTCCCCTTGACAGACTTGCCGGGAGCTTGTTGCTATTGATGAGACTCCGTCAGGAAGATAGTATTTCCCTTGGTCTCTGAGATGGACTTTCCTTTGACAGCATCGAGATGGCATTTGAATGCCATCCCTTGATCTCCTTTGACCCTGAAAATTTCGTTGGGAGTCGGGAATTTGAGGCTTTGGTGGAAGGTGGATACGATTGCTTTCATCTGATGAATCCAGTCCCTTCCCAAGATGACGTTGTAGCAGGAAGGGGAGTCGACCAGCAGGAAGTCTATCCCGACGGTATTAAATCCCACCGTGATTGGCAGGTGGACCCGCCCGGAGGACTGTATTGGCTCCCCGTTGAACCCATAGATAGGAGTCTCATCAGATTCGATAAGACCCTTAGATAGCTCAATAACTTTGTAAACGCATGAGAACATGTCGCTGGAGGTACTACCAGCGTCGACCATGACTCGCCAGACCCGGTAGACGCCAATCCATGTTGTGATAACCAGGGCGTCATTGTGTGGATAATGCACGCCCCTTTCGTCTTCTTCGGTCAATGTCAAACCTCCGGGGATAATGGACCCAGTGTTCGTCCCTTCGTTGAAGTTGAGTTGTCCAACTTTGTGGACATGTCCTATCCACCGGTGCTTTTCCCGTGCTCAGTTCTTCCTCTCTGTTTTGGAAGAACCGGGTGTCTGTACGTGGCAGACATACACAATACGATCTCCAGTTTTCACCTGTTCGACTACTCCGGTCTGCACCATATCTGGGATGAGGCCGACGTCGACTAAACGCTGCATTTTATACTTCAATGACCTGCAGTTCTTTAGCTCGTGACCGTAGTCATTGTGATGATGGCATTTCTTGGATTTATCCCTCCTGCCCTCCGGTTCTACCGGGAGAGGAGCAAGTTTGTTGAGCAATCCTCTGTTCTTGATCTTTTTGAATACTTCCTCGATCGGGAACCTCAGGGATGTGAATTCCCTTTCTTTGCGTTCGCCCTCGGTAGACTTCTCTGACCGGCGGTCGGGCTGGTGTTTTTCCCTTCCTGTATTTATTTCTGTCAGGGGCCTTTTCCTCTTTGCGATCCCTGCCAGAGCTTTCTTCTTTTGCCTTCTGTGGCTTTTCGGAGGTTTGGCCTCCAACAAGTCTCTTTCTCCTAGCTTTTAGGTCGTCCTCTTCCTGAGCATACCTTTCTACTTTCTCGAGCAAGGCGAAGGCTTCCTTGCTAGCGACCGGTACATCTCTTCATGGTTGTTATGCAAGGCATACTTGAAAGCTTGAAAAACGACGCTATCAGATGCGTCCTGTACTTTTGATAGTAGGGTTCAGAACCTTCAGGCGAAATTCCTGAGTGTCTCGCTACGGTCCATTTGTAGGGAAAACAAGACTTCAGCTCCCTTCTTTGTCTTCACGTTGAATCGATACTTTTCCTCGAACAACTCAGCCAGTTGTACGAATGTGTGGATAGATGGGGGCGGCAGGTTGTGATACCACGTCTGTGCTTCATCTTTGAGTGAAGCAGCAAACATTTTTGCGAGTAACTTGTTATCATTGTCCCAGATGGCCATGGTGCTCTTGTATTTCATGACATGCTGAATCGGACAGCCGTTTGTTTCGTCATACTGCTCGAAGGGCGGCTGCTTGAAGCTGGCCGGGACTATATGGTTCCTGACCTCTTCTGCCAGGGGTGACACAGCCAACCTTGAGATAGTAAGCTTCCTGATTCGTTCGTCCCGATTGGCCTTGTTAGAAACAGCCAGGTCGATCATGTCTTGCAGCTTGAGTTGATTCATCTATTCCACGTTCAGCTCCGGTTGTCTTTGATGGGTGCGAGCCCTTTGAGGACTCCTTCCCCTCCGACCGTTGTGGGTTGGAGGAGTGCTTTGGTGCCTCCTCCGACGCAACTCTTCTGGTGGAGTGACTTCTTCTGGTCCGGGTGTTCTTGCACGTCCGCGGCGATGTTTCTGAACTAGGGAGACATACATCCTATCCCTCTCCGATGCTAGCCTGTCCCAAACAGGGCCGGATCACGGCTATGGGGGGTTAGGCTCCGGTCACTTCCTGACCGTGGCCTTATCTTCTTCTGGGGAGATGGACTTGAAGACGGGGCTGAAGATGACTGGTTATCTCCGGCCCTGGTTCTTTTCTTTCTTCTCAGTTCTGCATTCTCCCTGATTAGTCGCTTGATGATTGCAGTTGGCGATTCGGCCGCTGGGCCTTTCCACTTTTGCTACTCGGTATAACCTCCTCCTGTGGCTGGGGGAATGGTTCTCTGGTCTCTTCTTGCAGCGGCTACTCTAGAAGGTTTAGGATCTTGTGATGCTGGTATCCTGACAGTCCGGTTGACTGTATTCGGATTACCAGGATCATTAGTGATTTGTACCACTAAGTTTTCTGTCTCCGACTGTCCACTTTCGGAATGCTGTGAGCCGTCATGGCTCTCACTCCCGAGAACGGACTCCTGATTAACGAGTTTTGTTGCTTCAAGGACCGGAGACAGAGGAAAAAAGTTCTCAGTCTGACTTTCTGTAACTTGGCTCATTCCATTGTTGGAACGAGTCGGGCGTCTCTTACTTCCAGCATGTTGCAGCGACTCCGGTATGACTGAATTGAGATTCTTTCAAGGCTCTGGAACTGATGGGAGATTCAGCCCCACGGTGGGTGCCAAAGAGTGTGGGTGCAAAAATTTAATCTATAAACTCGAGATATGTATTGATTAATCGAACAGTTACAATGAAAGCCTTGTACATACTAAGATGGGGTGGGAGTATACAATAAGACTGGACCTGATGAGGATCAGGCTGCCTATGTATCCAAGAAGATGAACTTGGAATCAAGTCTCTGCTTCCACTAAGCTCTAATGGAGTTGCTCAGTCAAAGACTCGTAGTTCAAGAGGTTAAGAACTCATGTATTTGTAGTAGACCGGAGGAGGCTGGCTCAACCACCCCTCCGGTTTTGAATCCATGAACTCAGGTAGTTCAACTGTGAACATGCTTCCGCAGAGATAACTTGCATGTCGTTGGGCGGTTATCCCTTCAGTTTGAATCCTTTTTTACTAGGATGACTGCCATGTGGCATCCTCTGATATGCTCTGGTTCAACTTGGGTCTTCCTTTATCTTCTCCAGCGGGCTAAAACAGTGGGTTCTGTTAGCCTGAAATCTTGCTGGACTTATCCAGTTGGTTGGGACTTGGATTTGAACAAGTCTGAAAGCAAAGACTTGGGCTTGACTCCTCGGACCGGAGGCCCAATCTGCATTGCATACACCCTGGTCAGGTCCTCTGAGCTTCTATGATAAGCCTTTGGACGAGCCCCTGCCACTGCTAGACTTTACTGGGCCGGACTTGGCTCACTTGACTGAGGTGGGCCTGGTTGATGTATGGGATCCCACGGTTCAACTTCTTGTACAGTAACCGGGGCTCCACCCACTGATCGTGGACCATCCGGTGGGTCAAGATCCACAGAGCGTATGTGGACTCCTTGAGACCGGGTTGGGCCCTACCCGATAGCCTAGGCCTGGCTAGCTAATGCTTAGGTGCACCCGGTTTAGCTTCGTATATAGCCACCGATGACACCTATCGGTATTTTACCTAGGGTACACACATGTATCATACTGGTGGACCTTCTGGGAGTGGTCCGGTATGCCCATAAGACTCCCGAGAGTTGTATCACCCAGTTGCCTTTTGCTTTATCCAACCGCTTCTTGAGTGTATCCAAGATGACCCGGTTGGATGCTTCTGCTTGCCCATTTCCCTGGGGGTAATAAGGGGCTGAGAAGTTATGCTTAATCCCCAGAGACTTGTGATAGAGGCCAATTTGTGTTAACCTCTATCAAAAGATTATATTTTTATAGATTTTCCTTGTTGTGTCTGTATAAATTGGATATCAAAGTAGACAAGTAACAAGCAAGGGTCGTACCCCACTTCAGAGGGGGAGATCTTAGCTTAAACACAATAGAAAACAATGGTTAAGAAACACCAAGGGAGTCAATAAACAAGATTTGAGATTGATTCTAACTTCCTATAGGCAATAATAATAAGTAAACCCTAACATAAGAATATGGTAGAGATGTAAAGAAGATATATGATGACAAAGGGGGAAGAATTGGTATCTACAAACTAAATCATGCAAACATAACATGTTGTTCCTTCATATTCAATCTATAATAATTAATTAGTCACCTCTCGATTATTCCAACTAATTATTAATACCTATAATAATAAAGTAGTCACCTCTCAGCTATTCCACTCAATTAAAACTGGATTCTCTTATGCATGCTATTGAATATGTCTTATTAATCAAACCGTCACCTCTCAGCTATTCAATTTAATTAACTCAACATATTATTCATAACTAAATCATCACCTCTTAGCTATTTGACTTAATTACAAAAGGGTTCCAATAAAAGATATCAACTGCAGATATGTAATAATCACCTCTCAGCTATTTCACTACACATCTTTAATCAATATAAATAAAACCATTAAAACTAGGTCTCCCTAAACCCTAACAATAGTATTTTAACAACATGGATAAAAATAACATGCAAATAATCATACTTACCTCCTACTGCAGATAGAAGTAAATAAGCATTAAGTACTTTGAATCACAATAAACATTAAGAACAAACATGGTGCTTTCGCATTATCTAGAGAGGTTCAACCATCCCCCTGAAGAGATTTAGCTACTCATCCTTGATGATGACACCATGGAATAAATAAATAATCACAAGACATCATAATGGAAAATTAATGGATTGATATTGATTTGAATTGAGTTAATACAAAGAAGAAGAAGATTTACTTTCTCTCACAAATATTCACTTTCCTCTCTCCATAAAAACTACCTAAACCTTAACTACTACTTCTCTTATATAGAAAATACAAAGAATAATACTTGCATGCAAAGACTTCTAAATTAGGTCAAATTCGTGGCTGCTGCTGTTGGTCTTCTAGAGGCATTAGGTCTTTACCAAAACCTAATTGTTTTGGGCTAAAGTTGTAGCCTGGACCAAGACCTTTAGTTTGATAGATCATGGGCCCAAATCAGACTTCCGGATCTCCTTGTAGAGCCTTTTTAAGTTTGGACTTTAAATAAAGCCCTAAAATAGAAATTCTGACTTGTGGGCTTCAATAGGACCCGGTTTGGGCTGAGATTCGGACCGCCCCACTTTGACATAAAGTCAAGTCAACAGGACTGACCGTGGGGTGCCCTCAGCAGATCTGTGGGTGCAAATATCAATTCTCCTCCCTTAGTGCAAATAACACCGTTTTGGTTGCTTTTCTTGACTTTTGGCGGGCTTTAACACAATATTCGCATTTCGGCTAATGAAACCTACATAATAGACAAGAAAGCACTAATCAATAGATATAACACAATAATATAAGCTAAGTGCTAGACAAACAAGGTGTTATTCGGGGGATAAATATACACTTTTGAGGACTTATCAACTTGCAGAACAACCAAATATTGTCGCAGTGGAATACGGTTCACGGGAAGTTTTAGCATCGTCCCAAAAATGAATACGGTGAAAACAAACAGCAGAGCTAATGCCTTTAATGTCGTGGATAGACTAGGCAATAGCAGAACGATGCTCTTGAATAACTTTTAAAAGCTGACTACTCTCTTGTTTGGTAGTAAGAGATGAAGAAATGATAACAGGATGACTACCGTTCGAATCAAGATGGGCATATTTCAGCTCAGGAGATGGAGTGATGGTCTCAAAATCAATTCAAAAAACCGAATCAAGGGCCTCAGGGTCTTTAGGTTCAAATATAGGCACAAAATCAAGATGAGCATTGGTTTGGGCAATAGATTGGTCGATGTCAAAGTCAACATTATGCATGGCAAGACAATGAATAACCGGATCTTCATGGTAACAACTATGCACCATTTCATTAGGTAAAGAATCAAGAAGGCACACATCTCCAGATAAAGAAAGATCAGGGGGTTGTTGGCCAAGGTTAAAAATATTTACTCAACAGTCATAGAGCCAAAAGTGAGAACCATAGATACATTCCGGCAGTTAATGAGAGCATTAGAGGTGGCAAAAAATGGTCGGCCAAGGATGATGGGAACCGAGTCATCGGCAGTAGGTTCAGTGTCCAACACCACAAAATCAACAGGATAGTAAAAGTCAGACACTTTGACTAAGAGATCCTCAACTATTCCTCTAGGCACTTTCAGTGATTTGTCGGCCAGTTATAAAGACATACTCGTGGGTTTCATGTTGTTCAGACCCAAACTGGTGTATAGGGAGTAAGGCAAGAGATTGACACTCGCTCCTAGGTCTAACAAAGCTTTACCCATGAACTTTCCACCAAGCTTGCAGGGTATGGTCGGTTTTCCAGGGTCCTTGTATTTTACCACACCATTGTGTTGGACAACTGCAGAGAATTCTTCCGCAACAAACGCGTTTTTGGGCACATTTGTTTTCCTCTTGGTGGTGCACAAGTCCTTCAAAACCTTAGCGTAGGAAGGTATCTGTTTGATAGCCGTGAGGAAAGATATGTTTACGTTTATATGTTTGAACACGTCAAGTACCTCTTCTGTTTGTACTTCCTTCAGAGACCTTGTGAGTCTCTGGGGGTAAGGCACGGGTGGATTGTAGGTCTGTGGAGTATCCACAATCTCACGGGTATGTTTCCTTGGCTTAGAGGCGGTAGCCTCATTAGCTGCACCTTTAGGTGGTGCAACAGGTGTCGTGGTAACCGGAGTCACAATGCTAGGACTCGGTTTGTAGTTAATTTGATTGCCAACCTGTTTGCTTGACCTAAGTGTAGAGACCGTTTTGACTTCAACAAGCGGTGTAGTTGTAGACGGAGTTTCCGTCACCAAGGCAACTTCCTTGCCCTTGGGATTCGGGATTGGTTGTCCCAGAAATCTGCCCTTCTCGTCAAGATTTTATTCTATCTGTTGTATAGCTTGGGCGTTCATCTCAATGGACGCTTGCGTTTGTTGCATGAAACGGGCAAGAACATTCTCAATGGAGGACTTCTGAGGGGCAGGTTGATTTGTTGGAACTGGGTCCCTGGAATTACTCATGCGATGAGCATTGTTCTTATAAGTGGGAACCGTCACCATGTTTCTATTGTCATTGTTTTCAACATAGGTCGCATTGCTGCGTTGTCCATAGGACTTCTTATATCCAAGTGGAACCGTGTAAGCATTGTTGTTCGTGTAAGACAGATTTGAACGGTCCATGTATGGGTACGTAGCATTGCCCTTGTTGAAGTTTGTTTTCCCGACGTAGTTGAACGCACAGGCTTCCTCAGTTTCTGGTGAAGTGTAAAGCATAGGGAAAACTTCGACAATATGGGATGAGTCGTGACAAACATCATATTGGAGAGTGGAGGCACTCATGACTGGTGATGTGGATTTTAAGGATACCTCAAGTGCTTCTACCTTTTTGACTAAACCATGGAGCAACGTTTTAAGCTCGGGGTCAGGTTTGACCTCATACATGCCTCTAGGTCTATCGTGTGTGTCCGTGGTAGTGTTTCTCGGGGTTGGTCCTGGTAAATCCCATTGTTGGCTATTGTCAGTTAGTTTTTCAAAGAATGCAATAGCCTTGGCGGTTGATAGATCAAGAAAGCCGCCACCGCACATGCCTTCAACCATGTGTTCTAGTTGTATAATTGAGGCATCTATACATGATCCTGACTTTTTCTGTGTCATCAACTTTGTGGTGTGGACACCGAAAAAATAGGTCTTTATACCTCTCCCATGCATCAAAGAAAACCTCACCCTCTTTTTGCCGGAAATTTCTAATGGCATCAACAATATCATTGGTTTTGGTAATTAGAAAAAATTTGGTCAAAAAGTTTTTGCTTAGTTGAGTCCAGGTGTCAATAGAATTGGAAGGAAGACTATGTAACCAGTGAGATGCACAATCTTCAAGAGAAAAAGGGAACAATAAGCTAACTCCCTCTTCAGACAAATGTATCTCCTTGAAAGTATTAAGTACGGTCAGAAACTTGTTCAGGGTGTTGAGATGGATCTTCCCGTGGAAGTCCATGGAACTTAGGCAACATGCCCACAATCTGAGGGTGAATGCCATAATTATCTGCAGTTGTCTCGGGCTAGACTATGCAAGTAGGTGGCCCAGTGGCCAAAGTGAAAAGTAATCCCGAAGGGTAGCTTCGTGAGCCATAGGTGCAGGATTTACTTCAATAAGTGAGGTTAAGTCATTGAACTCTTCCTCATAAGAAGGTATGGAGGTTGAGTCGTTGAACTCTTCCTCAGAAGGAGTGTGGTCCGTGATTGTGCGACTTGTGTAGACTTGAATATGATTGGACAAGATTTTACCGGATCTAAGACGTATGCATGATGCACATTACATATGCAATGGAAGTCCTAACCATTCAAAGGCATCTAACAAGGGACTCAAAACTGACTCGATTTTGTGTCCACCCAAGTCAATGAGTTCTTCCCAAGTATCTGTTGTGAATTCTCTTTATATTTTGTGAGTCAACTAGCGAATAACCAGTGTGGGGGGTTTTTCGTGCATAAGCGACGTTCCTTAATTAAAAACCACAGTGATTCTACAGACGTAATCTGTAGGGGTTCCAGACCCAATTCCTAGCTTGTGCTCCAATCAAAGAATGGTTCACGCGGTACTAGTTGAAATATCTGCTCAAGGCCTCAAATAAACATCGTGATAGCATGGCTTTAGTTGATTCAATTTTAAGCTTAGGATATTGCAGTTAATTGATATTAAGTTTCACTTTCTGTAGGCCAGGTCCGCCGTCAGTCCCGGTTTAATAAAAAGTAAAAATTGAATTAAAATCAAGCAACATTCAAGGTCATGCTAATGATTATAGAAACTCCTCTTGCAGGGGATTCAAGGAGGGTTAGGAGTATGATTACCTCCCACTTTGTGCTAAAATAATAAAAATGATGAGTTGAAGTCGACTAAGGGGAAACCGCTCCTTGGGTTTCAATTGTCTTTGGGAGTCGTTCCTTAGTAGACTCAAGGCTAGCTCCACAACCTTGCTCTACTATCCGCCGTAAACACACAAATAAATAAATCCTAACAACACCTACTTTAAAAATATTACAACTGCGACCCCTTCGTGGATCGAACAATTAAATATCTTACATGTCCTTAAAAATGCTGGAAAAATTAAACTACTTAGTTTAGCCTCACAATCACTCAAACAGCAAAAAACAATTTGAAAAAATGCTCTAGAATGTTTTTTATGGGTCCCACAAACACGTGTTAAATTTCTCTTTAGAACTCAACTCGGGATCAGTTTGTGCTGTTAAGAACTCGACTCGAGATCGAGTACAGAAAACACCAGTAACTTTTCTGGAAAATTCTTGTTTGCGCGATCCTTTTCAAATTGAGATATTGGCTTCGTTCCTTGAGCTTATTTCGATCCGTCTTCGCTGTGAGATCAGTAAGAGGACTAAGTAACAAGACACTTAAAAAAAAATATTGAAATAAATAGAAATAGAAGGGTGGGAGGGATAGAAGTGGGATGATGTCCCGAAACTACTTTTCTCGCTTGTGTTTGAATGAACTCCGTTCCTTAAAGCGGCAATGACGCCATTTTGATAGAAGCTATTTTGTGTAACCTCTAATCAAAAGATAGATTTTATATTGATTTCTTTCTTGTGCTTGTAAATATTGGTTATCAATATAGACAAGTAACAAACAAGGGTCGTACCCACCTCAAAGGTGAAGTTCATAGCTCCAACACAATAGAAAACAATGGTTAAAGAACACCAAATGAATCAACAAATAAGAGATAGATTGATTCTACTTCTTACAGGCAATAAATAAACAAACTAATAATTAAACTATTTTAAGAAGATGGATAATGATGTAGAGAAGATTTTATGATGAATAGGGGGAAAAGTTTGTATCCACAAACTAAATCATGCAAACATACATGTCATTCTTTAATGTTCAATCTATAACAATTAATTAGTCACCTCTTAGCTATTCCAATTAATCATTAATACCTATAATAATCAAGTAGTCACCTCTCAGCTATTCTACTCAATTAAAACGGGATTCTCTTATACATGCTATTGAATATGCTTCATTAATCAAACCGTCACCTCTCAGCTATTCAATTTAATTAAATCAACATATTAATTCATAATCAAACTGTCACCTCTCAGTTATTCAATTTAATCACAAAAGGGGTCCAATAAAAGAGATTTATTCTAGATATATGATAGTCACCTCTCAGCTATTCCATCATATATCTCTAATCAATCTAATACAACCATTATAACTAGGTTTCCCTATACTCTAAAAATAGTATTTTATGAACATGGATATCAATAGCATATAAGTAATCATACTTACTTCATGTCGCGAAATAGAAGTAAACAAACATTAAGTACTTCGAATCACAATGAACATTAAGAATAAACATGGTGTTTTTGCATTATCTAGAGTACCTCAACTAGTCCCCCTAAAGGGAATTTAACTACTCATCATTGATAATAACACCATGGAATAAGTAAATAAATAACACAACATCATAAAGAAAAAGTGATTGGATTATTATTGAGAATAAAAAGAATAGTCAAGAATACAATTTCAAGACTTGAGTTCAAGAGAGAAGTGATTGGATTATTACTGAATAAACATGAACTTTTCTTACGAAAACAAGCTTCTGGATCTTCATATAGAGCCTTTTTAAGATTATGCTTTAATAAATGCTTCAATAGATTTTCTGACTTGTGGGCTTCATTATAACTCGGATTAGGCTGAGATTTAGGCCACCCATCTTGGACATAAAGTCAATTCCATAGGACCAGTCCACGGGGTGCCCTCAGCAACTCTGTGGGCACAAGTATCAATTCTCCTTCCTTGTGCAAATAACATCCTTTTGGTGGCTTTTCTTGGCTTTTGGCGGGCTTTAACACAATATTCGCATTTCGGCTCATGAAACCTACACAAATGACAAGAAAACACTAATCAATAGATATAACACAATAATATAAGCTAAGTGTTATGCAAACAAGGTGTTATTCAGGGGATAAATATACACTTTTGAGGACTTATCATTCCACGTGGTCTTGCTGCTTTTAGAAGACCTACAACAGCTACTACGAATTTTGACCTTACTTGGAGAGCAAGTATACTTTGTGTGCAAACAAAGTAATTTCTTAATTCATTAGGACTCATGCCTTGTATTCTCTATATAAAGAGAAGTAGTAGTTAGGGTTTAGATAGTTCAAGTTCTTTTCTCTCTTGAACTCAAGTCTTGAAATTGTATTCTTGATTATTCTTCTTATTTTTAATAATAATCAATTCTCTTTTCCATTATGATGTTGTGTTCTTTAATTACTTATTCCTTGGTGTCATTATCAAAGATGAGTAACTAAGTTCTCTTTTGGGGGAATGGTTGAAGCACTCTAGATAATGCAAAAGCACCATGTTTGTTCTTTATGTTCATTGTGATTCAAAGTTCTTAATGCTTATTTATTTCTACTCGCGGTATGATTATTTATGTGTTTATTGTTATCTATATTGTTAAATAACCGAGATGTGATAATTTGTTTATGAATTAATAGGGAGACCTAGCTATAATGGTAGTGTTAGATTAATTAGAGATATGTGATGGAATATCTGAGAGGTGACTTTCATATATCTACAATTAATCTCTTTAATTGGAACCTATTTGTATTCGAGTTGAATAACCGAGATGTGACAATTTGTTTATGAATTAATATGCTAAGTTAATTGAATTGAGTAGCTGAGAGGTGACGATTTAATTAATAAAATATATTCAATAGATGCATATAAAAAATCCCGTTTTAATTGAATGGAATAACTGAGAGGTGACTATTCGATTATTATAGGCATTAGTGATTATTTGGAATAGCTGAGAAGTGACTAGATAATTGTTATAGATAACATAAATGAATGACATGTATGTTTGCATTATTTAGTTTGTGGATACCAACTCTTCCCCCTATTCATCATAAGATCTTCTTTCCATCTTCTTATATTAGTTTAAGTAATAGTAGTATTTATTTAATTACATCTAGGAGTTAGAATCAATCTCATCTTATTCATTGATTCATGTGATGTTCTTTAACTAGTGTTTTCTATTGTGTTTGAGCTAAGAATTCCCCCTTCGAGGTGGGTACGTACGACCCTTGCTTGTTGAAAGGGCGGAAAATAGTCGTTAATTAGATCACGCTTTTTCAAAACCTTGTTTTGACTACCTTAAATGAGTATAGCTTCAAGAAAGGGTTATCGAATCCACGTCTAAGAGAGAACCAAGTTAAATGAAGAAAAGAAAACCATTTTTACTAATCTAGAGAATATTGGGAAAATAATTTTGCAAGGTATTGGTTATTAACTACTAATAGTATAAGAAATAATTATAAGAAGATAAATATGATGAAGATTTCAAGAGATTGAATCCACCAATTCAATTATGTAATACTTAATATATAGATTTATCAAGATTAATCCGTAGATAGATACTCATTACACACTAAGATGATTCGAAATGCATAATGGAAAGGTATGGCTTTAAACACTTATTCTATCTACATTAGAATCTATCAATTCTGGAAAACCAATTATACTTCTTATCATTAAAATGCGAGGAAATACTACAACACAATGTACAACTATTATGTTGGTGGGAAGAAAGAGTACGTTCGTCTTTCAGACCGTCACTCAATGTGTCCCCAAATAGCTATAGCAAAGTGTATATTCCACCTACTAAAATAAATTAAAGAACTAAGAAGAAAATAAATAAACATCGTTATATGTTTCATTTCACAAGTAAATCATTGCAATTACTTACCTCTAACCTTCTCTCGAAGCGCTAGATCCTTGACCTCCAGAATTATTCTAATGGATTAAAGCTTAATAAATCATATATTAACTACTACATAAAATGAAAAAGCTTCATCTCTCCCTTGAAAAATGGAGATTAGCCTAGCATAATACTAAACTAAAATCTATTAAATAAAATGACATAAAATAAAAACTAACTAAACTAAAAACAAGAAGAAGAAGAAAAAGAGGAACTTTTATTAGAATGAGTTTTGCTCTCAACTCTTGATGATGATTACAATGAATAGAGCTCCCTATTTATAGATTCATAGGGAGCCTAAAAGGGGAAAATTGCAAAATATTACATAATATTTGATTTGATTGTTAATCAAATCATTTGTGGAAGAAAATGTCAAGAATAAAATCTTTGAATGATTGTAGTCAAAGATTAATGAAAAACATCTATTGAAAATTAAATCCCTGCCACCATTGTTGCCAACTTTGTATATAACTGCAATATATAGTGGTATACTGGCAATCTTTCTTGGATGGTTGAGTTGTCACAATATTCTCCATATTTTACACATGCTAAAATCTTAAGTATCGACCTTGAAGTGATTCTATGCTCCATCTTCTATTAGTAGTCTCACTTCACTTATCTCATTAATGGGCCTCTCTTGGACTTAAGCTTTGTAGATAATTTATGGGCTCATTTAAATTTAATCCACTAAGATTCATTCAAGGCTTTGACCATTTGGAACAATGACTTTGGGCTTCATACTTGACTTTTCTGTTTTTGCTCTTTTTATATCATTTTGTAGGTTTTTTCTTTGATTTATTATTTTCTAAGTTCTTTCCTACAAAAATACAAAAACAATACATATTACTCTAAAACAAGTCCAAAACTGAGTTCTAACATCATATTAATTGTATTGACCTATTTCTAGATCAATGCATTCACTAGGTCAGGTCGTTAGCAGACTTGACCAATGGGGGGAGTTTTAGATCGAAGTGGCTGCACCTCGTTGAGATTGAGATTGCCTACGTACTCTAGTTCGTGGGGATTCAACTTAGAGATCAAGCCATCGTAGTTCTGTTTATATAGAAGGTGAAGAGGCGAAGATCATGGGATCCTGCAGATTCTCCGACATATTTATGATGATATGATATTCTCCAGCGATTGTGTAACGGTTGTAGTAATTGGACAACGGCTGGAGAGAGTATCTTGGGCGCCGAATTAGGGCACGTGCGTATTAGCAGACCGCTGCTGATTATGTAGTCGAGTCGTTGTGGTCGAGCTACTAGTAAGTTGAGATCGTAGCGACCTGATGGATTAACGACTATGCCACGTGGCTGCTTTTTATTGGTTGGAGTATATAGTCCCCCTACATAAGCCCCCTCTTTTTAGGTCGGTTGTAGAAGTCGAGCTGAAAAGACTAAGAGCTCTGATCGATGTTGATTTGAAGTTTGCTTTTTGAATTTGCGGACGTGGCAGTCATGCAGGCTTGTCTGTAATAATCATGGCGCTCTTACGGGGAAGTGGAGGAGTTTCCTCGAGCAGTTAGCCGTGTAGTTATGGTAACTGACGCACTTCTTGCTTGATTAGGTCTTTGCGTGGCACGTGGATTGATCCGACGGTGGATGTGAATCATTTAGTGAATGAAAAATAACTGCAAGGAACGTGGCTCCCTTGCTCGATCTCGGCCGTTTATCTGTTTCGAACCGATGGCTGGGATTATATGTGCTACAGTATTTAAACTGTGGCTTGCTTGAGAAGGGTTTACCTATCTCGTTTTCTTTGTTGAATTGCTGCCGCTTTCTCTTGCGATCTGAAGATTTTTGAGAGCTCGTGAGGTTAGTTGCTTCTGTTTCTTTGCTTCTTGAATTTTTCTTCTTTTTGCGTCCTTTTGTTTTGTTTTCTGTTGGTTGAGAGAGATGTCTGAGGCAAGTGACTCTCAGAATGAGAACTTGAGTGGTGATGGTGGTGAGGAGTATAAGTCTGAAAGGACTCATTCTGAGACTGCATCTCCTAGTCGGGGTGAAGGAGATGTAGATCCTGAAAGCCCCCAGAGTAGTGGTTCTCATGGGGAGGACACATCTGATGATGAAATGGTGGAAGGAGACGAAGGTTCCTTCTGTAGAGTAGTTAATCCGAAGTATGTCCATAGGCATATTGCATTTAGGAAGCAGTATGGGCTTAGTTCGATTGAGCATTTGGAGATTAGGTTTTTAGGAGATCATTTACTTTCTGCTGAGTATCGACCTAAGAACCCTTTCTCCACTGTGTTTACCACGATGCAATTCCGAGCTGGGCTGAGGTTGCCTTTATCTTGTTTGGTGGTCGACCTGTTGAATGCTATCGGTCGAGCTCCTTGCCAGATGAATGGCAATTTTTGGAGAAACATGAGGATAATTGATGACCTTAACAAGTTGCATAAGTGGAACATCACTGTAAATAATGTATTGGACCACTTTAGTTTTAAACGTTCTTCGAAGGCCGAGTTTGCGGGTTATAATATGCAAGTTAGGCCAGAACGTCTGCCTTTGATCTATCCGGTGAGTAGTGAGCAATGGTGGAAGGATCCCATGCTGATTACTGGGTCGATTACTGAAGAGAGTATCCGGTTGCGTCATGTGACTAGGAATGATACTCGTAAGTTTCTGGTTGTTAGTCTTAGGATTGTAGAGGACTTGCTTATTTCCGAACTTGCTGACTTTGTATTGTATTTGCAGCGATCAGGGACGATCACTCGTTGAGAAAGAACGATCTGAAGTCTGCTCTGAACGTCTTCGGTTTGTGGGCTGATAGTCGGAAGATACAGTTCTTACCCCACCTGAGGGAGCATTTTATTCCCAAAGGTGGTCCGAAAACAGTTGAAGAGGAACTCGAGAGGAGGAAGTTGCTGAAGAAGACCTTTATGTTGTCTGTACATAGAGCTGAGGCGGGACGATCTGGTGGCAGTTCGCGCCCTGGAAAGAAGGAGCGAGCTAGTGGTAGCTCACGACACGATGAAAAAGAGCGAGCTAGTGGTGGTTCCCGCCGGTCGGAGAAGGAACGATCTGGTGTTATCTCGCGACAGGGGGAGATGGGAGCGAGCCCCCAAGTCGTATCCCCTCCGACCTCACTTCCCAAACTACCTGTCGGGTCGGGGAAGAAGAGGTCGTTCTCTGGGAACCTGAAGCTGATGGAACACCCAACTTTGCCTACCTCCCCTCCTCCAAAGTCTGTGAAATCTCCTGAGCCTTCCTTGGTGTCCAGGAAGACTGTTGTTCGGCCTTTGCATAAAGGCAAGGGGGTATTGTCTGAACGACAGTGCAATTGACGATCCCTGCGTTGCCCGAGCTGTAAATGAGGGCATCGTCTTGGATGCTGATGCTCGAGCAGTGAAGTCTCAAACTTTGCTGGTGACTTGCTCGACGATAAACGCAGCTATGTCTTTGGTGAGTGGGGTTGTTAATTCCTCTTTCTTTGTCTGTACTGAGTTGTTGTTGTCTAAACGATGTTTGTATGTGTAGCTCAACGCCAGCTTCTAGGAGGTTCGTCTGGTCGCTGAGGTTGGAGCTCGAGCTGAGATTGACTTGAAGCATCTCAATGAGAAGCTCGAGCAGGCGAAAAATGTTGTTGTTGTTGCCGAGTGCAAGTTCAAGGATAAGGAGGCGGAGAACGTGATGCTGAAGGAGATGTTGGAGCAGGTAAGGGGAGACCTTGCTGCTGCTAGGTCGTCTGCTGCCCACTGGGAGCGCACATGTCATGAGAATAGCGCAGCGTGGAAGGCCTATTGCGACAATCTGGAGAAAGCTTTAATGGGGTCGCCCGAAGGAGAGGAGACACTAGGTGGTGCTGAAGAAGCTTTAGTACCAGCTCAGGACACCTTGACGGGCCCTAATGATGATGTCGCAAGTGGCCAGATGGAGGTGGATGAACCTAGCGACCAGCCTGTGCAGCGGTGAACTAGTCTCGGTTTTCGGAGAGACTTGATGCTTAGTAAGGCGTCCTGGATTCCCACCAGGTCTTCTTGCTTGCATTTTGATGGTTGCCTTCTCATGGGAAAATACATCTCCTTCTTCTTCTCCCTTTTTCTTGGTGCTTGGTGAGGCTAGCTCGAACCTCCGCAGATCGTCTGTCTTTACTTGATGAGCTTGTAGTTAAGTCGTTCTGATCAGCTAGTTTCCAGGGAGTCCTGGTAACTCGTTCAGAAGGCATGTAGACGAGATGAATGGTTGCATGTAGGACGAACTGAAACGGTTCTTCTTGTATGCCTAAGTTTAATGTTGCTTTCTGTCAGCTGTAACTGGTAGATCGTTTTACCTGTAATAGTTAGAATTTCATGTAGTAAAAAGAAATTTCACTTATTTACCTTGCATTCTTATTCTTGTTGTTTTGTCTGCTTGTATGGGTTTTGCAAACAATAAGTAACAAGCATAGTGTTGGACCTGATGGTGGATGAGGTCGTATGCATGTTAGCTGGGGTGTGCGTGGGTCGTGGGAATGATATGACCAATGCACCAAGTTAAGTTGTGATAATTTGTAGGTCGAGGGATTGGATTAGACCTTTAAGAGCCATTCATGTTTGAGCTGAGATGAAGGCAGAAATGAGTTTGTATATTGAAATGTAATAGATAGATGCTTACATTTCATTGATAAAACTTTTTTAAGTGGTAAGCATTCCACGGATTCTTAACGTTCTCCCCTTCTGGTGTTTGAAGACGATAAGATCCGTTGCTTTAAACCTTGTTGATAATGTAAGGGCCTTCCCAATTGGCATTGAGTTTGCCGATAGTATCCTTCCTTTTGTTGTGGAACATTTTTCTTAGAACTAATTCTCTTGGTTGAAAAGTTCTAGGACGTACGCCTTTGTTATAAGCTCACTTGAGTCGTTGCTGATATTGCTCGAGTTTTATAACGGCGTGGTTTCGTCGTTCTTCGAGGAGATCTATTCCGAACGACCAGACCTGATTGTTAAGTTCTGTGTCTACTAGAAGGGATTTGGTCGTGCCAAATGTTAACTCGGTGGGAATAACGGCCTCAACTCCATAGCAAAGACTGAATGGTGACATCCCTGTGGATGTACGAGGAGTTGTTCTGTAAGCCCACGGGATGTTTTCTAGCTGTTGTGGCCATTGATCGTGTTGATCCTCAAGATTTTTCTTTAAGTTGTTCAGGATCTGTCGATTTGCAGCTTCGACTTGGCCGTTGGACTGTGGATATCTAGGTGTTGACCTAGAATGATCAATTTTCCATAGTTCGTAGAAAGCCTTGATGTTTTTGCCGACGAACTGAGTGCCATTATCGGTGACTATTCGTTTTGGTAAACCAAATCGTGTGATAATGTTTTCCCACATGAATCTTTGAACATCGGCTTGAGTGATGTTGGCGAGTGCAACGGCTTCTACCCATTTGGTGAAGTAGTCAATGGCGACTAGAACAAATCTCTTTTCAGATTTCTTTTCTTTGATTAAAGGACCCATGATATCTAGCCCCCACATGTGAAATGGCCATGGTGCTGTGATGTTGATGAGATCGTTGGGATGCTGATGTCGGTTATCAGCAAAACGTTGGCATTCTTTACATTTCAACACAAATTTCTTGGCATCTTCTTTCATTCTTGGCCAGAAATATCCATGGGAGATCGCTTTATGAGCTAATGTTCGACCTCCGGAGTGGTTTCCGCATTCTCCTTCATGGATTTCTTGGAAGATGATTTGCCCATGCTTGGGGATCAAGCACCGTAATAACAGACCAGTTGCAGATTTTCTGAATAGCTTACCCTCATGAAGTTTATACATAGGGACTTTATGTAATAACTGATTAGCTTCCTTTTTGTTGGATGGTAACACACCAGTTTGAAGATAAGTGATGAAAGGTTCCATCCAAGTCCCTTGGATGTCTGCTGGTGTTGTGGCTAGTAGATCGCAGATTTGGTGAACATTTTCTTCTTTGAGTAGATATGCAGGCTGTGTACTGATTGCTTTAGTTAGAGCTCGCGGTTGATCTGACTCGATCTTAGATGCTAAGAACGCCAATGAATCAGCATGTCTGTTGTCATCTCTAGGGATGTGATCGATTGTGAAATAACTGAGTTTGCTGATGAGTTCCTTTGCTTTGCTAGCATATCTGATTAAGTTGACACCATTGATCTGGTAGTTATTGGTGATCTGATTGACTACCAGTTGAGAATCACTGAATACCTTGAGGCGAACTGCTTATAAGTCGATAGACATTTGTATGCCCTGGATTAGAGCTTCGTATTCGGCCTCATTGTTGGAGGTCGAGAAGTTGAGACGAGTTGCTCTCTCGAGCTGTGAACCCTCAGGTGAAATGAGTACAGCACCTATGCCACTTCCGTTTGAGTTATGTGAACCATCAACATATAGTTGCCAAGTGTCGGGAGGACTGTCCTGGACTTTCTTTGTTTCTGGTTCTGGTTCCCAATTGATATCCTCTGCTGGATAGTCTGCTAAGAAATCTGCGACGACCTGGCCTTTGACGGCCTGTCGAGAGACGAACTCAAATGTGTAATCACCCAGTTCGGCTGCCCATCGAGCCATACGACCTGTTTTGTTCTTCTTTTCTAATATATGGCGTAACGGCTGGTCGGTGATTACTTTGACAGTGTGGGCTTGGAAATAAGGTCTGAATTTGTATGCAGCGTAGAGGAGAGCTAATGCTAATTTCTCTAGAGGTGTGTACCTTATTTCGGCCTGCTGCAACACTTTGCTTGTGAAGTAAAATGGGCGTTCGACCTGATTTTCCTCCTTGAAAAGCACTGCGCTGATCGCAAAATCTGACGTTGCTAGGTAGACGCCGAGTATGTCCCCATCATTAGGCCTAGTGAGGACTGGTGGAGTAGATAAATATGCCTTGAGGTCGTTGAAGGCCTTCTCACATTCTTCTGTCCATTGATATGAAGCCCCCTTTTTGAGAATATGAAGCATTGGTCGACATTTATCTGATGCTCTAGAAATGAATCTATTGAGAGCTGACACCATGCCGTTGAGTTTTTGGATCTGCTTCTTTGTTTTTGGGCTGGGGATGTCGATCAGGGCTCTGATCTGGTCGGGATTTGCTTCAATACCTCGTCTTGTAACTAGATAGCCGAGAAATTTTTCCTGATGCAACCCCGAACAGGCATTTCTCTGGGTTGAGACGCATTCTATATTGTCTTAACCTTTGGAATGCCTGGTCGAGATTGGATAAATGATCTTGCTCTTGGTTGCTCTTGACTAGCATATCGTCGATGTAGACCTCCATTGTTCGACCTAGCAGATCGTCGAACATTCTAGTGACTAGTCGTTGGTAGGTCGCTCCTGCATTCCTTAAGCCAAATGGCATGACCTTGTAGCAAAAAATGTCTTTCTCTGTTGTGAAAGAGGTCTTCTCTTGGTCGGGCTCGTACATTGGAATCTGGTTGTAGCCTGAGTATACGTCCATGAATGACAATAGCTCGAAACCACATGTCTGATCGACTAACCTATCGATTCGTGGCAGTGGGAATGAATCTTTAGGACAAGCTTTGTTCAAGCTTGTGAAGTCAATGCAGACTCTTGTTTTCCCGTTTTTCTTTAAGACTGGCACAATGTTAGCTAGCCAATCTGGCGTGTTGACTTCCTTGATGAACCCGACCTGTTTGAGTCTGTTGATCTCTTCATTTACTGCTTGGTGAAACTTAGGAGCGAGCCTCCTTGGTTTTTGCTTAACAGGACGATAATTTGGATTGACGCGTAGTTTATGACATGCAATTGATGGGTCTATTCCAGGCATATCGATATACGACCAAGCAAAAACATCTTTATTAGAAGAAAGAAAGTTTACAAAGTTGTTGTACTTATCTCCCTCTAATTCTGCACCTACATAGACATATCTCGGCTCGTCTTCTGAACCTAAGTTCACACGTACTCCTGGATCAGTGCTTCCGAGATTAAGCTGGGGGAGCTCATTTGCTCCTTTTGTAATTGTTATTTAGTGGTCTCGGTCCTTTCTTTCGATGGGCTCTTTGATTTGTTGTCGCCCTCTCGAGCTGCTGATGTGATCGGGCTCTTCCCCTTAGTGTCAGCATCCTTGGTTCCAGAGGTGGATGGCTTTGCAGGCGCTACAACTTCAAGAATTCCATGACATTCTTGTGCAGCGTTCTGGTTGCCCCGAAGTTCCATTATCCCATGAGGTCCAGGATAGCGGAAAACTTGATGATATGTGGATGGAACACCTCTCATGTCATGGATCCATTTTCGACCTAGAATCGCATTGTACTTACTTGCGATGTTGAGGATGCTGAACTTGGCGGTCACAACGACCTTGTCTTCTTTTCGCCCTACAGTGACGGGCAACAGTATTTCACCCTTAGGATCTTCCCTTGAACTGTTGAAGCCTAGGATGGGGGTGAAATTAGGGATGAGGATTGAATCGGGTAACCTCATGTCTTTGAATGTTCTGTACATGAGTCTGTTGCAGGATGCACTAGGGTCGATGAGTACCCTCTTGATGATGTAATCAGCTATTCTCAATTCAACGACAAGTGCGTCATTGTGAGGGGTAACGATCTTGTTGAGATCGTCCTCAGTGAAGGTAATGTCAGTCTCCTGGCGAGCCGGGATGTTGTAGCGAGCTGCTCGGCCAGTAATGGAGTAGACATGATGAAGATGCTCTACTCGTCTCTTCTTGTCTCTTGACACGGGGGTGGAGTTGGATTCACAAATCATGTAGACTACATGACTCTCTGACTTGCTGTCACTATCAATCTTGTTCGCGACCTTTTTGTTAAGTTGGTCGCGTAGGTCGCCTGTTGGACCTAAACGCTGGGAGAGGCTACGCCCTCTGCTGCAGACTGGACTTGTGGAGGCCGTTCTGGCCTTGCTGTGATGTCGCCTTGGTGAATACGGAGGCGTTGTGGATCCTTTCTTGGCTCGTTTGCTCATGGTATCCTCTTGCCTTCCGAGGATCCAATTGTTGAGCCTTTTTCATCGGCCCAAGTCTGAAGAGCACGTTTCAAAACGCGACAGTCATCAGTTTGATGACACCGCACCTTGTGAACTTTGCCGTACGGTCGACCAGATGTGTCCTCCAACTGTGTGAAGGTAGGAATCTTGCACCAATGGTTGTGCTTGATTCGCTCATAGATATAACCGACTGGTCGTGTGAATCGGTGGTAATCTCGTTGCTCAGTAGGCAACTACTTTGCTTTGAACCTCTTGTTGTCATATCGAGGTCGCTTAGTGGAGCCAGATTCCACGTTGGAGATGATATGATTCTTTTCCCTACCAATTAGGGCTTCTTCGAGCTTGATGTAACGATCTACCTTAAGGTATAGCTCGTCCAGAGATGAAGGTCCCTTCATAGCTAGAGATTTGTGCAGGTCGGATCCCTGGATCAGACCGTAAGAGAATGCGATTGTTGCGAAGGTTTCATGTTCCTTTGCAAAATCTTGGATGAAATGTAGTTCAGATTTGAATCGAGCAAAGAAATTGCTCAATGATTCGCCATCACGCTGCTTGACTTTGAAGATGGAATCAATGGTGACATGACGCTTCTTGTTATGGATATAGAAGATAACGAACTGTCTTTTGAGATCTGCAAACGAGCTGATGGATCCTGGCTTCAAACGGTGAAACCAATCGAGAGTAGGTCCGGTGAGGCTGGACTGGAACAGTAAACATAGTAAGTGATCCTCTTTGATAAGAGGAAGGGATTTACGAAATCCTTTGATATGGTCAGTTGGATCTCCAACTCCTGCATATTGGTCGAATTTGGGGGCGTTGAGTTTGTTAGGCAATTCATGGTCGAGGATCTCCTTGGAGAAGGGAGACTCCTGAAATTGCTGAAGGGACTGGACAGCAAGTTGTTCTGCGGTATGGCCTTTGCGAAGTTGTATGATGGCCTGAGAGGCTTTGAACTCTGCTAGTTGTTGGCTGAGTTCTTCATACTTTCGATTGGAATCATCAACAGCAACGACTCTATGTCCACCATTTGCTACTGGTGCTGGGTTGGTAGTTTGTGCAGCCTTTAACTGTGCGTTTTCTGCCTGAAGACGATTGATTTGGTCTTGCAGATCTTAGATGGTTAATTCATGGGTAGCCATTTGAATGAATGACTTTGAGTTGGGTGGGAGGGTTTGGGTTTTTCGATATAATCGAATTTCTTACAGTCGGCGCCAAATGTATTGACCTATTTCTAGATCAATGCATTCACTAGGTCAGGTCGTTAGCAAACTTGACCAATGGGGGGAGTTTTAGATCGAAGTGGTTGCACCTCGTTGAGACTGAGATTGCCTACGTACTCTAGTTCGTGGGGATTCAACTTAGAGATCAAGCCATCGTAGTTCTGTTTATATAGAAGGTGAAGGGGCGAAGATCATGGGATCCTGCAGATTCTTCGACATATTTATGATGATATGATATTCTCCAGCGATTGTGTAACGGTTGTAGTAATTGGACAACGGCTGGAGAGAGTATCTTGGGCGCCGAATTAGGGCACGTGCGTATTAGCAGACCGCTGCTGATTATGTAGTCGAGTCGTTGTGGTCGAGCTACTAGTAAGTTGAGATCGTAGCGACCTGATGGATTAACGACTATGCCACGTGGCTGCTTTTTATTGGTTGGAGTATATAGTCCCCCTACACTAATTAGGGGTAAAAGCTACGTTTTTGGATACTTATCACTTGTTACTTGTTTTACATCGATAATCAATATTTACAGACTCAAGAAGGAAAATAACATAAACATCCAATCTTTTGTTAGTAGATAGCAAATACCGACTATCAACTATTCGAGTTGTAAGTTATTAATTACACTCATAAGCCAGTAAAAATTACAATAAGACCAATCTATTGAATTTTATGAAATAATTATTTGAAATAAATTTAATTAATATTTTTCATAGGAATTTAAGGTTAAAATTGTTAATTCTCATAAAATTTGTTAATTTGATTATATTTTAAATTATTGGGCTTCTTGTAAGAAATCAAAATTCAACACATAAAATACCATATGTAAATTAGGATAAAACCACGACTAAAAGGTATTTTAGTCAGATTTATGTTACAAAATAATTCTAAAACTCAATTCTCATTAATCATGACATACCCCTGAATTTTATTCAGATTTATAATAGTAGTACTAGTGTGTTAGCTGCGCACCAGTTAATTTTAATTTATCCGTATATGGATAACGAGTTGTAAGTTTTTAATTATACTCGTAAGCTAGTAAAAATTACAAATTCAACTAATTATTAAATTTTATGAAATAATTATATCTGAAATAAAATGGGTAGTTTCTTTTAATATTTTTCTAATGGGAGTTCACCGTCTAAAATTATTAATTTTCATAATCTTTTAATAATTTTTTGTTTTTTCACATTTTTTGTTAGTTTGATTATCTTTTTAATTAGGCCTCTTGCTTATGAATACAAATCCAACCCATAAATAATAGTATGTTAAATTACGATAAAAATATTACTTAAAGAGTATTATGTTAAGTTACCAAAAAACATTGACGAAAAGGGTATTAATGTCAAATTAGTGTTACAAAATTTTAAAGCTCAATTCTCATTAACTATTAACTGGAAAATATCCCTGAATTTTATTCAACTTTATAATAGTAGAATAAATAGATATAGACGACAAATAAGGGCTTTAAAGCATTTTCAAGTTTTATCCCTACAAATTACTATCTTGTAGAATTGTGTTCAAATAAGAAGATGGCATGAAAAGTACGAGGACACAACTACTATAGTGAGGCCTTCACTTTGAGGAGATGTCGTAGGGAAAGTTTGTTCACGTAATAATGGAAAATGGTAGGAGTCCTCCGACCTCAATTGCCAACTAAAAAAATAGAAAGAAAAAGGTAACAATAATTAATTACTACATCTCTAGAATCTTTCGAGATCAAATATATGTTAGCTAGGTTTACAAATATAATTTACAAATGAAGTTAGGGTTCTTCAAGACAACAACCCCTAAAGTGTTCACCTAGGATTCACCCTGAAAAACCGAAACAAATACCGGTATAAATCAAAACAAGGAAAGAATTAATTATCTCAAGTTATGCAAAAATATATAATATATGCATCCAAAATTATCTTTTTCAAAAAAAAAAAAAAAAAAAAATCGAAATCAAACATGGAAAGCTCAAAAATTAAAATAAGTTCTAATTAATAATAAATCAAAAAACTAAAAATTAAAAAAAATATTAATATACAATATGAAGACTTCAACTTAATTGTAACAATAGAAATTGAGAATTTGAACATACTACATAGATATATCAAAATCTTATGAGATCTAGCTTGGTAGGATAGTTCTTGGTTCCTCCCAAGTCCCATCTTACGATGTCTCACAATTTCCAGCAAGTACATACACAAATTTTAGTGCATGTGTGGTTAAAGTGGTTGGAAAGAAAGTCAAAGTCGCTTTAAAACACGTTTCTTTTCCTAATTAAAATAATGGAAATTATGCTTTCATTTGATTTGATGCAACTTCATCCGAAAAAAAAAAATAAATTGATTTGATGCAAATAATACATTTAAGCTAACAAGATTTAGCAACCCAGCTACAAGCTAGTTAGAAATTTGGGAAAACTTAATCTACCTCTCTTTGCGGTTCTCCAAGAATCTTTGCAGTGACCTCTTTCTTTGTAGGGGCAAATCTACTACTGCGCCATCCAATGATCCGTATGAACAACACACAGTCAATCCAACAACACCAAACCAACAAATAAGTCCATGAGATAATCTAGACTAATTACCTCTCTTTAAATTTTCTAGCAACTTTGGTCTAAATGAATCTGATGACTGAGATGCAGTAGAGCTTTCTTTCTGAGCAACCATTATGATTCTCCCGGCCTAAACACATAAAATTATAGCAAAGAGAAGATGTATACTAAAAAAAAAAAAAGTTTATTTCTACATAAATATATATATTGATAATGAAAGGCTTAAAACCAGAAAACATATTGAAATTTGAAAAGCAGACCATATCATGAGGAACATCAAAGACTGAAACTGTTCCGTTGTAGAAAATTGTTAGAGGAGAAGATGGTGTTACAGCAGGAGGATGAGGAGTACTAGTCCCAGAAACTGCAGCAGCTGGTGATCTGTTGTGTGAGAATTATATTATATATAAATATAAGATCGAGAAGCTAATTATAACACACTCACTGGTGAAATATAATCTTGCAAGTATGTAATTAGTAATTAAGACCAACAAATACATAGAAGAGAAACACATCATGAACCTGAGAAAGAGATCAGAATTCACATTGAAGAGTGGCTTTGGCGTCGTGTAGTGACCTGAAGTAGTCGTCCCAGAGCTAATTATATTATTCTGAAGTAGTGGGTTTATATTGCTTTGATTATGATGAAAAAACATTCTTCTCTCAAATAGCTTTTGAAACTGTGATTTTGAAGATGAAGCTAAAGTAGTAGGATTATTATTATTTGATTGTTTTTGATCTTTCTCCATATCAAAGAAATTCAACTCCTCCTCTTTTGCTCCTGATGATGAACTTGACATGATCCTGAACTTGACATGATCCTTACACTTACACTTACACAAACACAAACACAAACACACACTAGTAGACTAGTAGTGAAAAAATTGAGGATAGAAGAGAAGCATGAAGCATGGTTGAGTTGAGGACAAGAGAAGAGGAGCTGATCGAAAGACCACTGCTATTACTACACGCCTGTACCTGTACTCAATAACACGAGAAAGAGAGTCCGAAGAAAAAAACGCACACGTTTTTTGGAATGTTATATTAAATATAATACTCAATAAATAAATGCAGTTGGGTTTTACTAGAATACCCCTGTTTTTTTCCTGTCCACCAAAAGCGGAACTCACTCCTCAGTCCTCACTCCTGCAACAGCAGAGAATGCGTGAAGGACAAGAAACATGTGACTTGTTCAGTTGTGCTGTGCTTGTTTGATGTATTTATTAATTAAAAATTATAGATTTTTGGACATACCCGATTTGAAAGTTAAAATTTGAGATATCTATTTGAAAAAAAAAAAATTAAGATATTTCATTTCAATACAGAAAAGCTTTAGGGTAGTAAGTTAGTTTTATGATGGACGGCTAAGATAACAATTGGGTATCTTATGTTTTGACTTTTTTAAAAGGGTATGTCCAAAAATCTCTAAAAATTAAAATAAAAGTGGAAAGAGAGGAAGTATTTTAATCACGTGTTTAATTTTTATAGAAAAAATAAAAGTCGGCAAAGGGATAATGTGTCGAGTCACAATCAGTCACAAAAGCTTAATGAATACTATCTTACTGTATCTAGTATGGGTCTACCATTTTATGATTTTATCACTCTTGCAATCTCTAATGAATGACTAATGGAATAGCTCTTTTGTTAAATACTCCAATGAACATAATCAAAACGTGGCCTTTTGTTTTAAATAATGCTTTGTCTTTTGCCTGTACTACAAGTAATTGAACAACTCTGGTTTTGTTTTTAATTAGTATTGATTTTTCAACTTGTTCCATTTTCAACGATGACTAAATTGTAGTAGAAGTAGTACGTGTTTAAACAGTAAACAATCAAACTTAAAAGTATGGTTAACTAACTATAGAATAATATTGGTCCACATATATGGCCACTTGAATACAAGGTCCTCTTTCACCAAAAAAAAAAAAAGAATACAAGGTCCTCTAACTCCTAAGTATAGGTCCTATAAGTTAGTAATAATAGGTCCTACTGAATAAAATTAGAGATTTGTTAACGAAAAAAAGAATAGGTCCTAAGTAATAATAGCAATCCCATAGGTCCTATAAGTTAGAGCATTCCTAATGGTAGGTTTTAAATCACTTTTAGCAATTTTTAGTAAAAAACTCTTGCCAATAGTGGGTTTTAACACACTTTTCAAGCAAAACACTTTTATCTCCTTGACAAATTTGCCAAGAAGTTAAAAGTGCCACATAGGACCATTTTATTAATTAAAAATTAGATTTCATCACAATGTACACTATATTTTTTAGGAAAAGTGAAACCTTAAATTTTAACCCTTGTTTTAAAACCAACCATTGGTAACTCTAAAAGTGCTAATCACTTTTAACATAAATTTTATGCTAAAACCTTTTCTCTCTCTCCTATGTGGCAGCCTTAAAACCCTTTTACTATTGGGAATGCTCTTAGGAAGAAAATAAAACTCACTCCTGCGAGACCATGCAAAGTTTCTTTCCTTTTTTAATTTTTATCATTCAGATGTGAGCACCAAAAATAAAAAAACAGTACAGTATGTGTAGTCCTCTTTTTCTGTTGGGACCTGTACTTCTGTGGAACCCGTGGAGATGCCTGAGCTTCGTCAGGAAACCTGCACAGAAAAGAAGACCACCGGTGTTGGCACCGGTGTTGACACTCCGACGATCAAGTCAGTAGAGTGAAGTGGAGGAGTGAAGTGATTGATGGGACAAGAGAGCGTAGCTAATGATTGGAGATTGCCCCTATTTATAGGTGTTTGGTCGGTCTGCGGCACCGTTAGATTATGCTTCTAATCAACGGCTGAAGATGTTGGACACGTGTGTGGCCTTAGAGCCTAGTGTTCTCTGCACTTGTTTGACTGTTGGTCAAACAATGGAGGACAGCTGGACTAGTGCCTCGCACGTGTCCGTCAACTTTGTCTTGTCAGTGGATCTAGTGATCTCAGGCGTATTTTGAGCTTTTTACCTACGTCCTTTTTTCACGGCAGATGGGTAATCGGGATATGGTACTTACATCGCCCCCTTCTCTATGGTGACGGAGTCTCCTGAGAAGACGCACAGAGAATGTCTATTGCTTGCTTTGGAAAATCAAGTGTGACTTGGAAGTTCTTGCTCTTGAATCAGTGAACATTTTGGCGGGAAAAACTGATGTGGCAGTCAACGCGAAACTCTGACCGTTTGCACGTGTCTGTTGCTAGATAAGTGGGTCACGTGTGTGCCACGTGTGCCTCGAAAAGGTGCGTAACTTTATGATTGAAAAGATAACGCCGCCGATTCTCCTCGTCAATCGAAATGTTTGCGTCGTTTGACGAGAGCAATGATGAGGGAGAGAGAGAATGTCTGTTGGATATAAAGGTTATTATCCTCTTTGTCTTTTGTTTTATCTTGTTGTTTCTTCTCCAGTCCGCAATTGACGATCTCTGTTGAGGTTCTTTGAAGTTTGCTCAAAGATTTATGTGATCTGTTTGAAGCTTTCTGTGATTTTGGAGTTTTGCTCGAAGATTTCTGGTGAGTTTCTCTGTTCCTTTCTTCTTTTGTTTTTTCTAGGAAAGTTTTTGGTTTTCTTTTCTCTTTGAACTGGGGTTGTCCCCTTTTCTGGTAAACTTTGAAGATGGGGTTCTGAATATGCTTTGGTTGTAGCCCGACGTTGTGGGGGTGTTTGAAGTAGGTTTTGCAAGAAACTTTTGTTGTTTGATTCTAGGGTGAGTCTAAACCTTAGTTGTTTTGTTTCCTTATTATTGTTCACAGTGCGCACACTGTCGCCCTCGTTACCTTCGTGAAGGAATGGAACCAACTCCGTTGGGTATGCGTAAGTGGGCAGATTACTTCAAGAAGGGAAGAAATAACCCGAGACCTCCGGGTAAGGAGAGAGTGTTGTATATTGGCTCGCCATAGTTGGGTGCACAGGATCATACCTTATAAGAGGTGTGATCCATAGGATCAGTTTCCTATATTGGTTAAGAAAACCATATATGTGCAGGACTTCTATTTGGACTCGGTTTCTTATTTATCTCTAGTTTGAATTAGTAATTCTATATGGATTTGATTTCTATCCATGGGCTATAAATACCCAAGTAACTTGGTATTTGTAAGACAAGAAAACAGGAGAAGACAAGAAAGTAGAAAACAATAGAAACATAGAGATAGATAGAGTAAGTGAGAGAGAACTTTGGGAGCCAAGGGTGTATTGGGTTTAAGGTGAGAGATTAAGATCTTGAGAAAGATACTAGGGAGATTATTGTAATCGGTGTTTCTTTTTTTATAGTGAAATCTTCTCATTGTTCCCCGTGGAGGTAGGCATTGCCGAACCACGTATATCTTGGTATTATTGTTCTTTATTATTTTGTTCTTCTTATACTATTGTTTATTGTTTGGTAATCTTTGACCTCATTGACAAAACGAATCCTGTATTGCAAAGGAGGTGTTCTCACGAATATCTAGGTTGCGGGTTGTTGGCGTTGTTAGGATTTACTTAATCACTGCATATAGTTCAACAAGTGGTATCAAGAGCTTAGGTTGGATTTAAGGTTTTGTCAAAGATGACGGAGACTACAGGTGTTCCTGCAAATAGTGATGATAAGAAACCATCGGTTACTACTCTTGGCGGCGGTGTAAAAGTTGAGATTAAACTGTTTGACGGTAGAGATAACTTTACACTATGGCAAAGGAAGATGAGAAACGTTTTGATCCAACAAGATCTTCATGTGGTTCTTGACGGGAAAGACAAGAAGCCAAAGGACATGTCAGATGACGAGTGGAACAAAGCAGATCTCAAAGCCATGAGTTCCATCGAACTACATATCTCGGACGAGGTGATGTTTAATGTGATGGAGGAAACTAACGCCAAAGGAACATGGGAAAAACTCGAGAAGTTGTATATGGGTAAGTCTTTATCAAATGGTAAAATTGATAAAAAATACAACGTACTTTACCACTTTTTCCCATTAATACAATGTACAAAAAAACTGACCAAACAATGCTTGTACTTTTATTTTGTTTCTACGTTATACAATCTGTTAAAATAAAGCTAACAGACTGCTTATCTGTACAAGATTTTCTGACGTGGCTTTATCTAATTAAGTTAATTTGCTGAGGTGTAAAAAACATAACAATGTTCACCAATGTTGAACACACATGATTTCCCTTATCATCATCTGAAACTTCTTAGCCAAGAAACAGCGAGTTCACTCTCGTTCACCAATGTTGAACACACATGATTTCCCTTATCATCTGAAACTTCTTAGCCAAGAGCAAAACTTTCATTGGTCATTTACATTGCGAACGGAACTAATTGAAGTTGCTGCACAATAAGAACAATATGTATAATCACCGTGCTACAAGTTCCATTGCAGTAGTGTTACTGTTATTGCTCGGTCTTGGTCGCCTTAACAGATCAACGAGAGCATTTGCCTGCGTAACCACCATGAGTAAGAAAAACAAAGAACAGAATAAATAAAGAACTAAACCAGATATATAATTAATCAAACTAACAAACCTTTTGTTTGGCTCGAGTTGTGCCTGATTCAGTCAAAGAAATCAATGGCGGAAGCGCTCCTTCGCGAGCTACCATATTACAAACTGATGAGTTCTCTTCACATATCTGCAATAAAATTGCAGATGCAATTTCCTTCTGCGGATTTGATCCCACTTCCACAATTTCAACTAGTACCGGAATACCATCTTCTTGAACTAAAGCAACTCTTCCTTCTCTAACTGAAACTAAAATGCTTAGAACATAAACTGCTTTATCTACCATACCAGATTCAAAATCTGCCATTAATTCTAATATTGGTTTCATTATTCCAGCTTCAATAGCCCTGATTTTGTTTTCTTTCATAGAACATAGCGAATAAAGCGTTGTTGATGCATCTTTCTTCCCACGAGAATTACCATTTTGTAGTAAATTTACCAGAAGTGGAATTGCTCCTGATTTTCCAATTAACATCTTGTTTTCTTCAATTTGCGAAAGACGAAGTAAAGCACAAGCAAAATTTTCCTTTGCAGTAGTAGTTCCAGTTCTCAAAGCTTTAACAAGTGGTCTAATTGCTCCTAGCTTAGTAATCAAATCTTTATTTTCATCACATAAAGATAAATTCAATATTGCAGTAACACCATATTCTTGAAGTTGAGAATCTGAAGAAGACATAAGAGATATCAAAGGTCTTACAGCACCATCTCGAGCAATCTTTACGCGATTTTCTTGTTTATGTTTTGCAAGAAGACGGAGTTCTAAAGCAGCTTGTCTTTGCACATCAATTGAACTCCACATTTGCAACTACGAAGAGAATTAACACTAGAAGAAGAAGACATGAAGCCTGAATTTTGATATTAGAAAGCTAGGTTTTTTTAAACTTTGATTTGGGGATAAATCGATTTGAGAAGAAGAAGTGGTGTAACTTTTTTCTAACAGAGAATCACGTGAGAATCACGAGCGGTTTTATAGACGGCTGAGATTGAAACATGTGAACATCTGCTAACACGTGGATTACTAGAATTTTTGTTATGTTTTTTACACCTCAGCAAATTAACTTAATTAGATAAAGCCACGTCAGAAAATCTTGTACAGATAAGCAGTCTGTTAGCTTCATTTTAACAGATTGTATAACGTAGAAACAAAATAAAAGTACAAGCATTGTTTGGTCAGTTTTTTTGTACATTGTATTAATGGGAAAAAGTGGTAAAGTACGTTGTATTTTTTATCAATTTTACCTTATCAAATAAACTTTTCTTGAAAGATGAACTCTTGAATCTTCGGATGGAAGAAGGTGGTGATCAGATGGAACATCTAAACGTGTTCAATAAGTGCATCACAAATTTGCTACGGGTGGATGTGAAGTATGATGATGAAGACAAGTCTCTGTACCTGCTCAGATCTTTACCTCCATCTTTCAAGCACTTCAGGACCACATTGATGTTCGGCAAGGATACTTTAAAGTATGATGAAGTTGTTCAAGATATAATCTCTCATGTGAAGATGAATAAGAACACAGGTGAAGACTCTCAAGCAGAAGGACTATATGTCAAGAATTCTAATGAGAGGGGCCGAACAAATAAGAGAAGTAGCAAATCAAAAGGCAGGGGCAGATCTAAATCTAGGGATAAAGAAGGTTGCTTTGAATGTGGTGCGACAGACCACTGGAAACGAGATTGTAAGAAATATAAGGAAAAGAAGAAAAAGGCCGAAAATTCAAATTCAGCCAGCGTTGTTACAGATGATAGCGACGGAGAAATTTTGGCGACTTCTTTAGGTAATGATATTTCTTCGCCTTGGATTTTAGATTGTGGCGCTTCTTATCATATGTGTTCAAACGAAGACTGGTTCGACACGTTTGAGAAAAGAAAAGGCGACGTAGTTTTTATGGGGAATAATTCTAGTTGTAAAGTTTGTGGAATCGGTACAGTAAAGTTGAAGATGCATGATGGAATTGTTAGGACTCTAGGTAACGTGAAATACGTTCCTGCACTAAGGAAGAATCTTATTTCCCTGGGTTATTTGGATAAGAATGGGTACACATACAAATCCAAAGATGGGAATCTCATAGTCTCAAAGGGTTCACTTGTGGTTTTGAGAGGAGTAAGACTTTCTAACAATTTATACAAGCTTTTAGAAAATACAGTAATTGGTGGAGCTGCTGCAGTTTCTACACAAGAAGATCACACTCAGCTTTGGCACTTGAGGCTAGGGCATATGAGTGAAAGAGCCATGGAAGAACTACACAAGTGACAATTGTTGAAGGGTGTAGGAGAGTGTAAACTTGAGTTCTGCAAGTATTGTATTATGGGAAAGCAAACTAAAGTACACTTCAAAGCTGCAGATACAAAGAACAGAAGTACAGAAGTACTTAACTATATTCACTCAGATGTGTGGGGGCCTTCACCTACTCAATCAAAAGGTGGAGCTCGCTACTTTGTCACTTTTATGGATGATTTTTCGAGGAAAGTTTGGGTCTACTTCATGAAGGAGAAATCCGAAGTTTTCACTAAATTCAAAGAGTGGAAGGCAGAGGTAGAGAATCAAACAGGCAGAAAAATCAAGTATCTAAGAACTGACAATGGCGGTGAATATAAGGATAGGAAGTTTCTACAGTACTGCAAAGATGAAGGTATTGCAAGGCATTTTACTGTGAAGAGGAATCCCCAACAGAATGGAGCTGCAGAAAGGATGAATAGAACTCTTATGAATAAAGAGAGGTGCATGAGGTTTCATGCAGGTCTGCCAGAGATGTTTTGGGCAGAGTCACTTAACCATGCTTGTCACTTGGTTAATCGTTCACCATCCAAGATGCTTGATTTCAGATGTGCAGAAGAGGTATGGTCAGGTAAACCGGTAGACTACTCTACTTTGAAGGTATTTGGATGTAGAGCATATGCTCTTATTCCTAGTGATGAGAGAACTAAACTTAAACCCAAATCTCATGAATGCATTTTCATCAGCTTCGAGAAGGGAGTGAAGGGTTATAAGTTATGGGATCCAGTGAACCGAAAGAAAATCCTTAGTAGAGATGTTGTGTTTGATGAGAAGACTATGCCTATGAATCAAGACATGAAGAATGGTGAGAAAAACACTATTGTTAAGAAAGCAACTACAGAGATATCTCCTCTTACCAAGGTATCCAACAGGAAGACTCCTATTCAGGTGGAGGAGTCAGATGCAGAGGTTGAAGAGGATGGGCCAGGACAACAACAGTGTGAAAAGAAGGTTGAATCTAATAAAGATAAGCAACAACCTTACAACATAGCAAAGAACCGGGGCCAAAGACAAGTCAAACCACCTATTAGACTTGGGTTCGAGGAAGAAGTTCATTATGCTTTAAGCATTAGTGAAGGTGATCCTACTTCTTATCGTGAAGCATTTGAAAGTAACGAAAGAGAAGAGTGGATTGAAGCTATGGCTAAAGAGATGGAATCTCTATACAAGAACTCCGTTTGGGAGTTGGTTCCTAAACCTGCAGAAAGAAAAATTGTTGGCTGTAAGTGGGTTTACGGGAAGAAGGAAGGAATGCATGAGAAAGAACCACCAAAGTTCAAAGCACGTTTGGTGGCGAAGGGGTACTCACAGAAGGAAGGAGTTGATTATGATGAAATTTTCTCTCCGGTAGTGAAACATACTTCTATTAGAGTGTTACTATCACTGGTTGCTCAGCAGGATATGAAGCTTGAGCAGTTAGATGTCAAAACTGTTTTTCTCCATGGTGAATTAGAGGAAGTCATCTACATGGCTCAACCTCAGGGTTTTGTTGAAGCTGGTAAGGAAAATCTGGTTTGTAGGTTGAAGAAGTCTCTTTACGGACTCAAGCAATCTTCAAGACAGTGGTACAAACGTTTCGACTCTTATATGCTGAACATTGGGTATAGAAGATGTGATTATGATTGTTGTGTGTACACTCATGTGTTTGATGATGGGATGGTGATCCTATTGCTACTTTATGTAGATGACATGCTTATTGCTTGTCAGGATATGTCTAGAATTAAGGAGCTGAAGACGTTGTTAAGCAAGGAATTCGACATGAAGGATCTTGGTCCTGCACAGAAGATCCTAGGTATGGAGATAAGGAGAGACAAGAAAGCTGGAAAGATATGGCTGTCACAAGTCAAGTACATTCAAAAGGTACTTGAGCGCTTCAATATGATTGATGTAGATCCTGTGTCAACTCCTTTGAACAACAGTTTTCTTTTAAACAAAAGTCAATGTCCTTCCACAGATGCTGAGGTGGAAGAGATGAAGAAGAAGCCGTATGCAAGCTCAGTAGGGTGTCTCATGTACGCAATGGTATGCACAAAACCTGATTTAGCTCAAGCACTAAGTGTAGTATCGAGATACATGGCGAATCCAGGAAAGCCACACTGGAAAGCTGTGACATGGATTCTCAAGTATCTGAAGGGCACCGAGACGTTGGGTATCTTGTTTGAAAGACAACAAGGGAAAGCATGTGTTTCGGGTTATGTGGATGCTGATTATGCAGGAGATTTAGATAAGCGAAGATCCACCACAGGGTACGTCTTCACTTATGGTGGAGGACCGGTTAGTTGGAGATCAATGCTCCAAACGGTTACTGCTTTATCCACTACTGAGGCGGAGTATATGGCAGTAATAGAAGCTTGCAAGGAAGCTATTTGGCTGAAGGGATTAGTAAGCACATTCGGGTTAGATCAAAATTCTATGATGATAAGATGTGACAGTCAGAGTGCTATTTGCCTTGCGAAAAATCAAATGTTTCATGCAAGAACGAAACATATTGATATTCGCTATCATCGGATTCGGGATTGGTTGGACTCAGGTGAAATTACAATTGAGAAGGTTCACACAGATGAGAATGCTTCAGATTGTCTTACTAAGCCGGTTTCAGTTGAGAAGTTCAGACATTGTTTGAACTTGCTCAATCTTTCTACATGCTAAAGATTGGGTGGAACACCTTCTCACTTGAGGTGCGTTGCGGCAAGAGGATTCTTGCCAATGTGACGGTGCTCGAAGAAATTCAAGCTGCAATGATCTTGTTTTTTGGTCGATGGCTCGCCAAGGTGGAGATTGTTGTATATTGGCTCGCCATAGTTGGGTGCACATGATCATACCTTATAAGAGGTGTGATCCATAGGATCAGTTTCCTATATTGGTTAAGAAAACCATATATGTGCAGGAGTTCTATTTGGACTCGGTTTCCTATTTGTCTCTAGTTTGAATTAGTAATTCTATATGGATTTGATTTCTATCCATGGGCTATAAATACCCAAGTAACTTGGTATTTGTAAGACAAGAAAACAAGAGAAGACAAGAAAGTAGAAAACATTAGAAACATAGAGATAGATAGAGTAAGTGAGAGAGAACTTTGGGAGCCAAGGGTGTATTGGGTTTAAGGTGAGAGATTAAGATCTTGAGAAAGATACTAGGGAGATTATTGTAATGGGTGTTTCTTTTCTTATAGTGAAATCTTCTCATTGTTCCCCGTGGAGGTAGGCATTGCCGAACCACGTATATCTTGGTATTATTGTTCTTTATTATTTTGTTCTTCTTATACTATTGTTTATTGTTTGGTAATCTTTGACCTCATTGACAAAACGGATCCTGTATTGCAAAGGAGGTGTTCTCACGAATATCTAGGTTGTGGGTTGTTGGCGTTGTTAGGATTTACTTAATCACTGCATATAGTTCAACAGAGAGGTGACGAGGAAAGTAGCTCGATTTATTGGTTAGAGTTAGATGTTTTTCATCAGGTCTATTGGATTCCTCTTAGAGTTTCGTTGGCTCATTATTCAAGCCCTCTGCGTTACTGTGATTTCGATCCTGCTGCTGGGTCTGAGACTATTATAGTGACGGCGCACCAAATTAGTGCTGGTCTACGGTTTCCACTGTCTGACCTTGACAAGAGAGTTCTTAATTTTTACAAGATGTCTCCTGGCCAAGGTATTGGTAACTTTTGGCGAATTATGCGGTGCTTTAATAGGATTAACGAGCATCCCGGTTATACCGTCACGTTGATGGACATTCTGAAGCATTACTGTGTTCGTCACTCAGAGAAGTCTCTCGACCACTATTACCATTTCTGCAGTCGGCCGCATAAGAGACCAGTGGTTCGGTCCTTACGGACCTTAGACAAAGAATGGCCAAACTTCCCTCTAGTTATTGGAGCAAGTTCGGAGGTTATGGTGATGATTTAGATGTCGAGCTTGATTATCCATGGTTTAATACTGGAGGTTTGTTTGTTTGTTTTTTGCAAGTTGCTTCTCATGTTTGTGGTTGGCCTTTCTTTCTGAATCGTTGCCTTTTGTTTGTTTTGTAGTCATTAACGGAGATACTGGTGCTTGTGAAGATACCACTAACTCTGTTGTGGATCGGATCCTTGGAGAGGGTGAAAAAGGTGATTCCATCAGTAACTACGCTTTGCTAGAGAGCATTACAGGTGCAGATCGTAACGGTAATCATCCCATCGATACCCGTGGGATACGTATCGGGAGTACAGTTGTGCCTGTTTTTGTGCCGAAGGGCAACCCAAGGAAAGTGACTTTCGTGTGAAACGAAAAGGTGATAAGAAGAAAAAAAAGTCTGTTAGGAGAAAAAATTTGATAGCTGTTTCCGAAGAATCCGAAGGTGAGGGGAACGAAGCACTTGATCAGTCGGTGGACTTGATACCCCGTATTCGTAAGAGGAAAGAAAGAATGGATCCAAACTTTGCTTTTGGCCCGATAGCTGCTGACGATCTTGATGATCATATTGTTGAACTCTTGAATGATGATTTTGGTGACCCACTTAGTCTCTTTGGGGAAGAACTTGTGGTTGAACGTGTGGAATCAAGCCCCAAGCGTCAACGTGTTGACAAAGGGAAAAAGGCTGCTGAAGTTTCTGTCGGTGTTCCCGAAGACTCTGTTGCGGATGAGCGTATTGAGGAGAAGTTTACTGGTAATACTGTTCAGGCACCACTTTGGCATCCGGTACCGTGTAAACTTGACGGTCTGCGAATTACCGTTGATGACTCTGGTTTTAGTGATCCTGGGGTTGCTGGTGGTGCCAACCACTCTAGTATCACTCGATATGATAGCAAGCTTCTTGAGAAAGTTGATCCGTTGGTTTTGATGAAGGACTTGGATACTGCTCTGTATACCGTAAGTGCCTTCATTTGTTTTGATTTTGTCTTATCTTTGGGGCAGACTTTTGTTAATTTTTCCTTATATTGCGCAGGCGAAGACCCTTGGCTATGGTGTGAACCGTAGGTATTCTCACACCTTGATCAAGTTGAAATCTCTTCGTGCGGAACGAAACTTAGCCAGGGATGAGCGTGATGCTGCTAGAGCTGAAATTGCCAAGTACCAGGATACGGTGGTTCAGACTCAAGTTGCGGATCTGTCGAGAGCACTTGAATCTAAGAACCGGGAATGTGAAGAATTGAAAAAACAAGTTTCTGACTTGCACACCTCCATTGATGCTGCTAACGATGTTAAACAAGCTGAGCTTGAGAACCTCTTGAAAGAGTTGAAGGAGGAAAAGGAGGAGGCTTAGTATAAGCTGAGCACCGAGAAAGAACAAGAGAAGGAAGATGCTCTTGAAGCCATTCGGCAAGACGTTGTTGGATACGGAGGCACATGAAACTGAGCTGAAGAAAGAACTTGATGAGGTTAAGTCTGGTTGGAAAATTAAGTTTGATTTGCTGAAGTCTGACTTTGATAATGCTGTGAGAAAGGAGATGGAGTGTCGCATCGAGGAGGCTAAGCACAAGCGAAGGGCACAGATGACTCCGAAGCCTATGCGTTTAGTTGTCTCCCCTACTCTCTTTGGATCTCATTTGTCACCGACGTGACCTCCTTCTCCCCAATAGTTGTGAGTGTTTGTGAGGAAATACATTTGTTTTTGCATGTTTTTCTTTCTGGTGACCGTGGGCCTTAAATATTTTCATTTCTAGTTGAAGTCTGGAATTCCCGGTCCGTGGGGACCGGCAGACTTGTTTTGGATTTTAATATTAAGTTATTTTGACTAAATATACCCAATATTTTGAACATGTAAATGTTGTGTTTGATTCATGAAAATTGTAATCTAGTATTGTTAGCGCCGTCGTCACATCTGCTAATTTTTCCTTAGTTTTAAATAAGCATGTAACCCTTAGGTTCTTCCCTGGACGAGGCATCCCACGGCGCAGGTGTTGCCTAGCCCCCGTGGGGGACGAGACCGCATGGGTAAGTGCGAGATTTTAACTGCCGTCTGGCTAGGACTCCTACCCACTAGTCAACGCCCCCGTGTGTGCACTGAGATTCCTTTGTTCAGTAAGTACAGAAGGGCGACCCGTTACCCTTTTAGCATAGGTGTAACGAGGCTTCTCTTCAGTCAGTAAAGAGGTAATAATTGAGGGATGTTTGACCCCGTAATGTATGTAAAAATGATAAAGTATTTAATACTTTGTTCAAAAGCAGATGTATTTTGATCATCTTTTAAATGCGTAGTAACAAGGCTCACGGAAACTTAAACAAAATATTTCTTAAGGTTGATAATGTTCCATGGTTTGTCGATTGGAGTTCCATTCATTTCGCTAAGGTAGTACGCGTCGTTGATACCGACACGTGTTACTTTGTAGGGACCTTCCCAATTTGGTCTGAGCTTTGCTGGAGGGGTGTATTGTCGCTGAAGTACCAAGTCGCCTTATGAGAGCACTCTGGGCTTGACCTTCTTCCCGTATTGCTTGTGTAGCTGTCAGTGATAGTGATCCAACTTGGTCTCGGCTCGGTTCCTCATTTCGTCGGCCAGGACAAGCTCTCTTGCGATTATGTCGTCGTTGATGCCGAGATCGACCACACATGTTCGTGTTGTTGGTTCAATCATTTCTGGTGGTATGACAGCTTCCATCCCGTATGCCAGTGAGAACAGGGTTGCACCCATGGATCGGCGTGGGGATGTTCTGTATGCCCATAGTACCTCCAGTAGCTGTTCAGTCCAATTTGTGCCTTTATCTTCTAGCTTCTTTTTGATCACTTCCAGAATAGCTTTGTTTGACGCTTCGGCTTGCCCGTTTCCTTGGGTGTAATTTGGGGCGGAGAAAAATTGCTTGATGCGATATTTCTCCAAGTACTGCCCGACTTGTCCTCCTCGGAACTGTGGTCCGTTGTCGGTGATAATGGCTTTTGGCAGACCAAAACGACAAATAATGTTCTCCCAGATGAAATCAATATGACTTGCTGCTCTTTGACTTGTTGAAGGGGCACGACCTTTATCCATTTAGTGAAGTAGTCCGTAGCCACTAGTAAGAAGACTTTGCTTCTCCCTGACTTAGGCAATTTGCCAATGATGTCAAGGCCCCACATAGAGAAAGGCCATGGGTTGCTTATGTAGTGTAACTCTTCCGCCGGTGCGTGGACTAGGCGACCTTGTAGTTGACATCCTCTGCATTTTTTAGCATAGCCCGTGCAGTCTGCTAACATGGTGGGCCAGTAATATCAATGTAGGATTAGTCGGCGGGCCATTGCTTTACCTGGTGAATGGTTTCCGCAGGTTCCGTTGTGTATTTCGGCAATCACATGCGGGACATTGTTGGGATGGACACACTTTAGGCATGGTTCACCCAATGTTTTCCGATAAAGCTCATTGTTGATGAGTAGGAACCGTTTGGCCTGTTGGGAAATGCTTCTAGCTTGGGCTCTGTCCTCAGGGAGGGATCTTGTCTGTAGGTAGAGGATAATTGGGTCCATCCAAGACGCCTCCGGGTGTATTGTTACCATCGTTAGGTTCTTTGGGTGGAGGAATGATTCTTGTCGTTTGGACAAAATTATTGTCCTAACGTCCTCGTCGCCCATTGTTGCGACTAAGTATGCCAAGGCATCTGCGTGTCGGTTCTCAGTACGATGCAAATGGATGACTCTTGTCGACTGAAAGCTTTCCAAGGTGTCTTGAAGGAGTGTGAGATAAGCTTACATGCTTCCTGTTAATGCCCTGTATCCTCCGTTGACCTGTTCGGCTACTAACTTGGAATCAGTGAAGATTGTGAGCTCCGCTACATGTAGTGTTTTGGCTAGTTGTAAACCACAAAGTACAGCTTCGTATTCAGCCTCATTATTTGTAATAGGGAATCCCAATCTTTCTGCCAACTCTATACGTGTATTCTCTGGAGTAAATAGGACCACGCCTACGGCGAACCGATCTCCGCTGGCGGATTCGTCTGTGAACAAGCGCCAACCTGTGATGCTTTTCCAATCGTCTTGGGTCCTTTGATCATCGTTCTGTATGAGATCTGTGTCTATGGTGATGTCCGAAGACCAAGTTAGGTCCTCAATGGGGAAATCAGCTAAGAAGTTGGCATAGACTTGGGATTTTTTTGCCTTTCGAGACTCGAACTGTATGTCGTACTTGCAGAGAGTTATCGACCACTTTTCCATACGACCCGCCTTTTCAATTCGGTGCACAGCTTGTTTTAAAGGCAAATTTGTGACCACGGTCATGATGTAGGCTTCGAAGTATGGGCGGAGCCGTTGGGCTGAGAAGAACAAGGCTAGACCGTATTTCTCAATTCGTGTATATCCTATTTCTGGATCTGTCAGCTTTTTGCTTAAGAAGTAGACCGGTGCCTCCTTGTTACTCTCGCGCCTTGTGAGAACGGCACTAACGGCGACCTCGGACACAGCGAGGTATATGTACAAAGTTTCACCTGGTGATGGCTTCGATAGGATGGGCGGTTGGGCAAGGTAGCGTTTCAATGTCTGTAAGGCTTGCTCACACTCGTCATCCCATCTGAAGGAGATGTTTTTTCGTAACAACTGCAAGATTGGTCGACACTTGTCAGTGGACCGAGAAATGAACCTTCCTAGTGCATATACGTCCTTATAGGATCTGAATGTGTTTCTTCGTTGTTGGTGAAGGCATTTCTGCTAGTGCACGGATTTGGTCCTCATTGACCTCAACTGTTTTTCACAATAGTCCGTGAAACATGTACTCCACCAGGTGCTGGTAAGTGGTGCCGGCGTTTTTGAGACCGAACGGCATCTTTGTGTAGCAGAATGTCTTGTTGTTGGCGTAGAACGTTGTTTTCGGTTGGTCTGGCTCATACAGTGGGATCTGATTGTACCATGAGTAGCCATCCATGAAGGATAAGAGGGCGAATCCTGCGGTTCGGTCTACCAATTCGTCGACTTTGGGCATGACGTACATGTCCTTGGGGCATGCTTGATTGAGATTTCTGAAATCTATGCAGACACGAACCTTGCCATTCTTTTTCATAACGGCGACGATGTTGGAGACCCACTCGGGGTACTGAATTTCCTTGATTACTCCCGCTTCGACCATCTTGTATACCTCGGCGAGGACAGCTGTTAGGAAGGTTGGCCTTATTGCCCGTGTCTTCTGGACTACCGGTGTAGCATTGGCGCGCACGTTGAGTTTGTGGCAGAAGATATCGGGATTAATGCCTTTCATGTCTTCGATTGAAAAAATGCAAACACATCTTGGTTCTGTTGTAGGAATTTGATTAACCGTTCACGGATTTCACTGTTCAAACATGTTCCGATGTTGGTGATGCGCGGCTTACCACCGTTCAAACATGTTCAAACATGTTCCGATGTGGGTTCCACAGTTCTTGAATAAGGGATTGTTAATTGTCCGTCGACCTTTTCCTGTAGCTGCTATTGGGTAGAAGAACTCGGTGACTCATCGCCCCCAGTGTCCTTCATCAATGTACGGACTGTTGCGAAGTGTGCTGTATGCGACAGTGCCTGATCGCTACGGATTTCATACTGACCATCATCTGTTAGAAACCGTATTCTCTGGTGAAAAGTGGATGGTACTACCCCCATGGCATGAATCCAGTCTCTTCCTAGCAATGCATTGTACTCCGACCCTGCTTCGATGACTACAAACCTAGACATGACTGTCTTTGTGTGTGCCGTTACTGGTAAGGTTATTTCTCCCAAGGGTGTGCCGTTACTGGTGAAGTCCTCTAGTAAATAGAATCTCAACATTGCTCCCAGGGTCAACACGGACTTTCATGACATTCCAGTTACCAATTGTGATGGTAATGACCAACGCGTCGTCATGTGGGGTTACCACACCCTCGAGATCTTCATCGGAGAAGAAGATTGGTTCAGACTGTTGAACTTTGTTTCCGTTGCGCACTACAGGGGTGGCAATTGGTGAGTCTAATGCTTTTGGGCCGTTGTTGACCTGGTGAACTGTTCGGATATTTTTGCGCGACTCATTCTTTGATGGGCAAGTCCCTTCAAGTATCATGTTGACGGTGCCTAGGACAGGTTGCTGAGCTCTCGGGGCTTCTGGTTTTTGCTCGACTTCGAATTCTTTTAGGAGACCCTGCTTGTGGAATTTGTTCAGAAATTTCATGAAGGCGTAGCATTCTTCGATCGGGTGACTGTACTCACGGTGGTAATCGCAGAATGGCTTGCCATCAATTCTTGTGCATCTCGTCGGGGGAAGCTCAAAGAACCTCCTGTCTCTTATGGCCCGGAAGACTTCGGGGATAGAAATTTTGAAAGGTGGAAGCTTGCGCGGAGGCGACGATCGTCTCGGTGGAGAGTGACGACCTGGAGACCTCTTATCCTCTCGGCGTGGTTTCTTGTCGCCGGGGCGCTTATCTTTGCCTTTTGGTTCTGCATCCCTTGGGTGGGCAGATTTTTCAGCACCAGGATTTCCTCTTGTGTCGGAGGCTAAGTTCACCGCGGGCTTCGGTGTTCGTGGCTGCATTCTGGCCAAGTTATCTTCCACCTTGATGTTCTTGTCAACTTTGTTGTAAAGGCTCGTCAGGGTCTCTAGCTGTTTGGAGATTATGTCGTTGTAGCCCACGGTGTCTGGCTGCAAGCCTTTCCTGAAAGCGACTATTGCTACTTTCTCGTTCACCCCACCTGTGCGCAGGACTTTGGTTCTGAATCTTGTTGTGAACTGTTTCAAAGACTCATGATCAACTTGTCGGAGATCGAAGAGTGTTGAAATATCTGCCACCTCTCGCCTCTGGTGTCGGTACTGAGAAAGAAAAGCTTTTTCTAAGTCGTGGAAATTGTAAATGCTCTGAGCCTTCAAGGATTAGAACCAATCCATAACGCTTACACCGAGACTGCTTGGGAATAGACGGCACCACATACCATCGTATTGTCCGCCTTCCCAGACTGCTAGCTGATTCTTGAAGCGACGGAGGTGGTCGACTGGGTCTTTGTTGCCGTCAAAGACGTCGAATTTTGGTGGTACGAACTTGTTGGGGAAGTCGAACTCGTAGCATTGGGTGTGCAACGGTCGCTTTTCCAACTTCTGGAGGTCGTCAGCTATTGTTGTTTCTCCTTTGCATTTAGCTTGTCTTGAAGCTGTCTTATCATCACGAGCATGGCCGCATCGTCGGGTTGGTCGGTGTTTTGGAGTTGTCTTGAAGCTGCCTTATCGTGGCGGACTCGTCGTGGCGGTTGATCTCTTGTGATAGATTGCTCTGATCCTGCTGGTGCTTGATAAGTTTGGGGGTTATCAGGGGGCTCCGATGGTGGAGGTGGTGGTAGTACTGGGTTGGTACCGTTGGGTGGCGCTGGATTAGCACCGTTGGGTTGTGCAGGATTGGCACCGTTGGGTGGTGCAGGGTTTATGTCATCATGAACTCCGTTGGAGTGCTGATTGTACGTCTTCTGATACTAGGTTGATTGCTGCGGAAGCTACGAGGCGGTCAATTTGTTGGAGTCGAATTGCCTCCCTTTCTCTGGCGTTCTCTAGAGCTTGCTCTAGTGCCAATGTTCTTGTGACATCCAGGAGCCGTGCATTTTCTTGTGCCCGAATGATCTCTTGCTGTTGGAAGTGATCGTTCGCGGTCTGTAGCTGTCTGTTGCGTTCCTCGAGCTGTTGGATCCGTTGTTGCATTGCTTGTAGCTCCTGGGCACGGGTCAGTGTGCCTTGAGTTGTTGTTCTAGCCATTGCTGTTGTTGTGGAGATGCTTGAGGATGGTTCAAGGATTCTTCTAGCGCCAATTATGTAGTGCTCTTTTCCTGTTGGGACCTGTACTTCCGTGGAACCCGTGGAGACGCCTGAGCTTCGCCGGGAAACCTGCACAGAAGAGAAGACCACCAGTGTTGGCACCGGTATTGACACTCCGACGATCAAGTCAGTAGAGTGAAGTGGAGGAGTGAAGTGATTGATGGGACAAGAGAGCGTACCTAATGATTGGAGACTGCCCCAATTTATAGGTGTTTTGTCGGTCTGTGCGGCACCGTTAGATTATGCTTCTAATCAACGGCTGAAGATGTTGTACACGTGTGTGGCCTTAGAGCCTAGTGTTCTCTGCACTTGTTTGACTGTTGGTCAAACAATGGAGGACAGCTGGACTCGTGCCTCTCACGTGTCCGTCAGCTTTGTCTTGTCCGTGGATCCAGTGATCTCAGGCGTATTTTGAGCTTTTTACCTACGTCCTTTTTCCACGACAGATGGGTAATCGGGATATGGTACTTACAGTATGCTCAGAGTCGACCATGTATTTGATATGGGGATTAAAAGTCCGATAGTTGTTATATTTGTGTCTACACATTTAAGAGCATAACCAAATATTCTCCTCCTATATCCAAAGACTCTTCACATTGTAAGCGAATTTGTCACATGCTAAAGTGATATAGCCGAGTAAGCAACTATCTTAGCTTCAACTCCTGTCTTAGAGTGAAACCAATATTAGCGTTTTCAAGACACTAGTTTCAAAGGATACTGTTGGCGAGTCACTTAGTCCGCACCCTCCCATGTTTGATTAGGTGCTGGACTTACCAACAGATACCAATATATTCCAAATTAGTTACTACTAATAAGACGATATGTGCAGAACTATCATTGAGTTTAGGTATTAAACAGTAGTCAGTAAGCAATTTATTTTGAGCTTCACATCACTTTCTTTTACATCAAGGTAAATGTAATGGTATGACCTATAATTTATGTCAGGATATAGAACAGCTTTATCGCAATTAACTTGTATTTCCCAAATAACTGAATATATAAGCAAGATCTTTGCCCACAAGCCTTTAACAAAATAGAACTACTTATTTCAGTCAACAGACAGAGAAAATGTTTGATATCAAGATAAAGGAACCTGCAATCTGAAAGACATCATAAAGCATTTATCATCTTCTTCATCTCAGCAGACCTCCTGGGATCAGGTTCTTCGATTGCTCTCTCGGTCAGTACATGCTTGATTCTACACATTGATTTTCTTACCTGCATAAGAAAAGACCAACCTGATAAATGTGAAGTGATAGAGTGCACTTTAATGGAATGCATGAGGATTATAGGCTTTTAGCTTCATTTTGTTTTCCCCTCTTAACAGAAAAGAGGAAGCAGGAGTACAGAATTTGCACAGACAAGATTTCAGTATGACATTGGCTTTTCGAGAAACAGCCCATCCCAAGCCAAGATCAGCAATGAGACTATGAGAGAGAAGGACCCTTTTTTTGAGAGGGAGAAAAAGACTTCAGTAGAAACATCACATATAAGATACTAACCTTGTAAAATTACAATGCTTATTAACAATATCTTTTTTTTTTCCTGTATAAGAGATATCTTCAAGCAACTACTGCAACTTTCATGGGCACACTTGGCTTGGTTGTGTGTTCACTAGTCAACACGAGAGCCTTCCAATTTTTTGCACTTCAAAGGAGTTATAGACGTTAATCAGGCTAGGCAAATGATTAATCTGGCTGGGCGGTCTAGGGAGTGGCAGATGATTAGTTGGCCTATGGTAGCCAATGTTAAAAGCTACAGTATGGTATTGGCTAATGATATATAGAGAGAGAGATGTGCATTACTTTGATAAACTAATTTTCATTGGGGTAGTGATTGGGATAACGTTTTCATTTGTTGTTCCTTATAGCTTGTCTAACAATAGGTCATCTGGACCTCCCGTCTTTACTATTTTCACTCAACAAACCATCAAAAACTATAACAGTGTTTATGTAAAGAAACTTGATTACTTCAGCGTATGATGCTCTCATCCACTATAAAGAAGGATCTAGAATTATAACAATCTTGGCAGAAATCCTGTTGAGTAAAACGAATCGGACAGAGTCATTACAAGAAATGAGATACCTTAGGAACACGCTCCGGATTAGGAAACCGTAAGTTTTGTGCATGAAGCATTTGCCTTTGGGTCATCAGCATGTTTTTCTCCTTTAGCAGCACATACCAGAGCTTTTGAAGATCATCCCAGGACTTGAGACGCAATTCAGAAGCCTTCCAACTTCGACCTGGAGAGTTTAGAGCATTAAAAATGATTAAAAGCTAAAACATAGCCTAAAAGATAATGGAGGAAACAATAGAAAATTTAATTTTAAAGATCTTCATAGTTTGTTAGAGTAGAGATCTGTCAAATTTCAAATATACAAAATGCTATTTGTTTATCAGTATAGTCTCGATCCTACATCGACAGTGTCTAATAGTCTTATAGACTATACCCGATTTAGCAAATATTTTACAAAAATCTGAACAATTTACAATGTAGCAAAGAGAAGAATATCTTAGACATCTTTCTATTTCCCCCTTGAGCTGCTAAGAGATAACAATAGAGATTGGATCTCTACTCAGTGCAAAATGAATCCTTAAAGAAGTATGGTCAAGAATAGTAGAAGATTTTGAGGAACTCAACAAAGGAAAAATATACATGCAATCAAATCGAGTTGATGGTTTGATACCTAACTGACTAACTCTACGATATGTTTTGTCTTAGTAATCATATATATCTAATGCTAATTATTTGCAAATTTCGTCTCTACCCCCGAATTCCTGGTACCTAAATAGTCTTACAGACACTATCTCATTTTGCAATTTCATTTACAGATGTCCAAACGATTTAGTAGGTAGCAATGAGAAAAATATCATAAAACCCTTTCTCTTTAATTTGTCTTGAGCTGCCAAGAGATAAAATCCGAGTTAGAATCTCTAGTAAGTGCAAAATGAAGCATCAAAACAAACTGCAAAAGTGCTACAGAAGAGACTAAAAAAAACAAGTATAGGAGCTAAAATAAGATGATATTAAAGAACTCAACAATGAATTTTTTAATCGGGAATCAAATCAAGTTGCAAACTCAAAACCTAAAACCTAATTCTAGTTTCTCTTAGTAATGATCATACATAAATCGTAGCCACTCGAGGTGGGGTCCACTTACTTTAGGTGATTTTTATGTGAAGATTCTTTTTCTTGTGATCATGACTCATCAATACATGATATTTAACAAATGGTTATTCTGGTGATAGACAATTAGTGAGGTGTATCATATTACACAGAATATTAAGGAACTTACACCTTTGGTAGACTTAATGAAAGAGCTTAAAGCATTGCCAAGAAAAAAAAAGTGCCCTTATTATTATCTTCGCAAGTTCGCAATAAAAGACTAATATGCAGTGGCCCAAACTTTTTCATCTTTTGGGTTCCTTAAGTGATTCTTAAACGATGTCCGAATTTAGCATAAAAGAAAGTGAGCTAATTTACTAAATTAAATCCTCGTGTTGTTCCATGATTCTTGCATGATCTTTCAAGTGATAAGTTTTTAAGATTGATCATTGTTACTTAAAGTGGAAAAAACGAGGAAATGGACCTGTCAGTGACTTCTATTTGCTAATACATTCCTATATTACTTGAACAGCAACAAATGTTTAGAAAACAAAATTGCTCAGTAATTCAAATGCTTTGTCTGCACAGAGTAACTGAAGGCCATTCTATCTATGCCGAACGTGCCAGTAGAGGTCGATAGAGATAATAAAATAACTATCCTGCCTCAGGAAATTTATCATGCAACACTCAAAATGTGAAAGTTACTAAACAAGTGCACATGTTTACCCAAAACCTCAAAGAGATGATATAATATAGAACCGTGATACGGAGGAAACCGACGTTAGGGAAAGAGAGAGCAAGAGAAAAGAGAGAAAAGAGAGAAAAGAAAAAAGATTTCAAAAAACAAAAAATAGACGGACAGACGAAAAATTAAAAAGGGAAAATGGGGACAGACACGAGTTTGAGTTCCACCTGACTCTAAATGGACCTCCTAACGTCGGTCGATAATTTAATGTATTTTTTATTGTTCTTAGCAATCACAAATTGTTGTATAACCTGTTAAAACTAATATGTACATATATTTGGAAAATAAAAACGAAAATTTGGTGGGGAAATTGGCAAATATGTCATAATATAACCAGAGCAAAGGGAGAGTTTTAAGTCATGGCTTGAGTGATACATAATATTGATCTTGAATGGATGAGTATAATGTGAAAAATCGATGATATGTCAATAAATATTCATCCATTGTTTGTCAGTAAAGAGAAAGTGAAATTGGAAATGAGAGACCTAGATATTTTGCATGATTGGACAAAAGGGTTAAGAGAATATTCTACCGCTAATACTGGAATTTAGACCTTTGTAAACTTTGAAAGGCCATATTTAGTTGAAAAATGTGTTGGTTTTAACAGACTGCAAAAAAGAAGATGAACACTTAAAACTAATGTCAGCTCTAAACAATTGAATAAATGTATGTGTGCACCAAAAGATCCACAAAATGTTAAATGATCTAGCATTTAGCCCAATGTTCAGGTTTGAAAGGCTCCCAAAAGTTGGAAGTATGATGGTCTACACAAGAAACTATAGAAAAAGAACATTTGCCCCTCATGTCAGCTCTAACCGATTAAAAAATATGTGTACACTTGTTTCAGACCAAAATAGAAACTAAAGATATTGTTGCAGCTAGAGACATGTGGGAGAAATGCAGCCCCGTTGAACAAGGTCTCTTGATTTTTGTGTTTTTTTTATTTTTATTCTTTATCGATAAAAGGTTTATCATTAAAAATGAAAGAGATTACGACCCCTCCCCGCAAGATACTAACCACCACATGGACACGAAAGGGAGCTAAAAGAAAAGAAACCATTACAAGAGAAATTCCCTTACACCCTCTAGACCCCTATTCCTTGACAATATCATCCCATCTACAAATAAAATCTTGATATCAGACTCCGTTAAAAGTTGTAGTCGCCCTTGACCAATCTTAAAGTAGCTCCTTGACTTCCATGAAGAGTTTATGATCTTCCTTGGACTCATTATCGAATATCCTTTTATTTCGCTCCTTCCATAAGGTCATACCAATGCCTTCGGTAGGTTATCAACCAACCATGAAGCCTTAGATAGTAAGGGAAATCTCGTCCCCTAGACCATGCATATATCAACCGGAATCACCCAAGGTACATTAAAGGCCACAAAAAGGGGTGCCAAAGTCTCCTAGACAAAGCACAATTAATGAATAAGTGATTAATACGCTCCTCAACTACATTGCAGGTTGGGTACTTGTTTCATTGTTTGTCACACCTCTCCGGATCAAATTGTGTTGCACTTTGATAGTTTGATTAGCATGATACATTCATTTTATTTCACGAGCTGGTGCTTACTTTCAACTTGAACATGGTTAATCAATATTTCAGTAAACTACAGTGACTCCTCAGTCCTCACCATGTTGCGGTATACTAAAGCACAATGTATGGAAGTTAGAGTCTTGGAATCCAATATTTTCTTTTTCTTTTTTTAATCTTTTCAAAAGGACATTGAGGACATCTTACAAGTTACAAGAGAAATCCTCAAGCACTATGTACAATAAACTGTAATCTCGTTTCCTTCAATGAGTTGAGTCTGGTGACCATCCTAGAATTAATTTTGCTTATGCGAAAGAAATGTAAACGCAAAGACAGTATAGTGCGTGTAAACAAGAGTTGTGTTTTCATTAAACTTTAACAAATAATAGCATTTGATTGGTTTCCATTAAGCACAATGAGGTCATTGAATCAATCCATATCCACTACTAAAACGATGTGAACAAATAATTGTTCCTTACCATTTCAGCAATGAGTAACTTGAAATACGAAGAACAGAAAATTCAGAGCTAACAGTTAGCAGAAGTAAGAATGCAGGAGAAATGTACCGTAGACAACAGGGTTGCCCTCTTCTTGAGTTCTATCTGACTCAAAAAACGCCTCCAATGGATTGTGCATCAATTTAGTAGAAGAAGAAGAAGAAGCTGCAGCAGCAGCATTAGAAGTTTCCGATGTAGCAGCCGAAATAGTCTTTTTTGAAAAACTCTCATCATAAACATCTTGATCTCCAAAAATTCCTGCTTAAAATGATACAAGATTATTTCTCATACCACCACTAGTTCATGCATAAATTAAGAATTCCCACCATTTTTAATGAGTGGGACATTTTGCCGAACAATTAATCTGCTTATTATAATTTTTATACAACTCCGCAAAAGTATAATTTTTATAAATTAAAATCAGTACTTCAATAAAAAAATTATTGCTGAAATACATGCATTAATCCCTAACACCAACAAACAAAATGGGTAAGATAAAATGCCTCATGATGTTTAATATAAGTAAGAACATTCTAGAGAATACCTCAGGTGAACACGCCTGCCTGCGACAAGATGATGCAGCTTGGTTGCTATATATAACAGAGAAGAAGATGATGATGATGATGATGATGATGAATTGGTAGAGTGAGTGTACACAACAGTGAGAGAGGGGGAGAGGTTTATTACTAGGTTGCTAAAATTAAAACTGAGGGACACACAAGTGAGAAATGTGACTTGTAAGTTGTGAACCAAATTCTACCAAAAAAAAAAAAAGTTGTGAACCAAATCAAATGCAACTACAAAACAAACTAGGTATGGCAGGCCAACAAACAAACTACTGTATGAGCCCAACGTTTAAGTCTTAAGCCAGGAGAGTTATGCAAATTTGAAGGGACACAAGTCACCACATGGAAGTGGTTCTAGGCCCTCCTTAAGCACCTATAAAACACAATTGGCCCAACTAAGGCCCGGTTTATAAGAAAAGCCCTCATTAAGCATTTGTAAAATAAGAAAAGACCCATTTAACGTTGATATTGTAAAAACGGCCCTTTCACTACCGATAATACCCTTCTAGTTTATGCAAACAAATGTTTGCATTTTATGGTATGTCATTGTTTCGAGTATGCAAACAAGTTTTTGTATTTAATCTTTATGTGTTGTGACTGATGCAAACAAGTCTTTACATTTTCTAGTTTATCTTGTTGTCGTTTCGAGTATGCAAACAATTCTTTGCATTTAATGTTTATGGTTTATGTTGTTGTTTGCAAGTATGCAAACAAGTCTTTGCATTTTATATTTGTATTGTGACTGATATAAATAAGTATGTTTATATGCAAACAAGTCTTTGCATCAGTCGAAGGGTAAACTAGTCCATAAGACACGGAAATCAGCGGTTGGGCCTATTTTACCATTAGTTCCCTAACTGGTCCAATCTTATATTTCCACACCTTAAATGGGTCCGTTTTTTTTTTCGAGCATGGGTCATTGTAGTATTGTACACTAGACTAGAGTGCTACAAAACTCCAAGCAAACAAAAACCAATGCAAATTGTGTTGCGTTAAAATGATTTTAACTCCAACATGGGCATGCCATGATTTCCATAATATATTAAGCCAATGGCGCACAGAACACATATTTTGGACACAAAGGGCGTGTTCGACTCTGTTAGTTGTTTTCGACACAATAATAAGGCTTCCGATGGAGAGGTGGAGACTACGTACTACTCAGAGGCTGCATAGTGGGATCCCCCAAACCATGCAATATTATGCTGGTAACCATCTAAGTTAGCTATTAATGAGAACACCAATGGGCTGGACAGGTATGCTATTATTTGTGAGGAGAATGGATTGATCTTAATTGTTGAGCCAGAGATCAATGTTGATGGTTCTCACAACATTGACCAGTGTACTAATGTGACAGAGCGTGAGGCCGTGAATTAGCTGCCTGCTACAAGGCACTCAGTGACCACCACGTCCTACTTGAGGGAACTTGGCTGAAGCCAGATAAGGTTACGGGTTACCCATGGTTTTGAGGCTAAAAAAGTCACTCCAGATGTAGTAGCTGAGTACACAGTGTGTCAGTGCGTGCAAACCATGCCTCCAGCAGGTGGACAGAGTGAAGAGGAGGCCACAATGAACTGTAACCGCAATGCAGGAAAGAAACCATGGTCGCTCTTATTCTCCTTTGGATGACGTGCTTTGCAGCAGAGCACTCTCAAGGACTGTGCCGGTAAAGAGGAGAACCTGGAAAAGGCCAAGGATGCTTTCCTCTCAAGGTGCAAGGCGAACTTTGAAGCTACCCGTGGTATTTACAACAGTGATGCTGCACAGGGAGTTTGCTACCCTTTGTTCTACTTCTACCTGACTACATAGCATACATTCTGGATGATTTCAAAGGTTTATTATTATTTTTATTTTACAGATTGCTAGGTACCCGAGAGGCCCTGCAACCTGAGTAATAAGCGCAATGGAACACTTTCCCTGCCCCAGCCAATCTCTGTGTACTATTACGATATGGGAAGAGAAAACGATTCATAAGCTGATTAAACATAGATCTTAACAGTCAAGGTTTAGAGGGAAACCACAAAACCATTTTCCGAACTCAGAACAATTTTGGGGCAGTCAGTCTCAGTTATAATTGAGACACAACTCTGTTTCACATGCTGTGTCTGCAATTCCAGTACTCACCATACACTCACTAGAAACATAAAGGCATTATGAACATTATTAACATAAAAGCCAAGTTTGATATTAACAGCAAAGGGTTATCTTTTGCATGTGACTATCTTTTGTTCAAGTGTTCTCTTAAGATACAGATCTAGCCACAAGTCCACAACAGATATAGCTCTTTGGCTAATAGTATTTCCTGCCTTCCTGCTCAGGATCAATCCAACTTCTTTTTGATACACAACATACGGTTGAACTGTTAAAGTGAAGATTTAAGAGATTCCACTTGAACAGCTTCAACAATAGTTGGTCTCAAAGAACACACAACTATTAAATCTGTTTTTATATCGAACGGAAAAACAGTAAGCAACTCAAAAAACCTAGGCTGTTCACTATTTCAATCTGTATACATATTAGTCTTTGTGCCAAACCGTTTATCATTTCATCTCAATCAAGTACGAAAAGTTGTTCATATTCTGGACCACGGAGTGCCAAATTCATTACAGCTTCAGGGCCTGGAACATCTTCCTTGTCAAGAAACAATGTCATCAATTCTTTGAAAAAACGCTAACCAGAGCTACACCCTTCTGATCACTTGCCACAGGAGTCGCCTTAGAGTCTCGAAGGTTCCAAAAAACTATCTCAGGAATACTATATCCACTGTCCTGAAACTTTTTCTGTATTACTTCGTAATCCGTGCTCCAACTGTTGCCTTCTTGCATGGTTGAGTTGTTGCCGTACCCATGAGCATATGGATTGAAGCCATATCCATAGTTGTAGCCGTACTGATGAGGACTTTTTCCATTAGCAGCATCGAATTCTATGTCGCTGAAAACAAAAACTCTTTTAATCATTTTGTCTGCACTTAATTTCCCAGCAACAGCCACTTGTAAAATCTGGTCGAAAACCTTCTGAAAATTTGTGTTAAAGCCTGCATCCATATATTGAATTGATTGAGTCTTTGTCTGCAAATCATCTCCCTCGATACAATTAAGCTTAGGATCTGCACTGAAGGTTATCACCTTTCCTTTCCACGGATCTTCACACAGTTCTGAGAGTAACAGTCCAAGGGCAATAGAGACTTCCATTGGTGTACCACTCATGCTACCAGAAACATCACTGACTGCAATACAATTCTTCAATTTACCCTTTGCAGAGAGATCGTCCACTATTCGCTTCCATTGCAGTTCTGCAACTTGACCAGCATCCTCTTCACCATCATCTAAATGCTTTATGATCTCATGGGGAAACAAAGCACCAGCAGCAATCTTGGCCTCTCCACACTTAACCTTGCCCAAGAATTCATTGAAACGTTCTTGATTATGTTTCAAAAAGTGCTTCTTGTAATTGGTCATTGCAATTGATGGAACTCGACCATATGGAAGCGAGTTCCACTTGTTTGAACTCATGTAAAGCTCTGGTAATTCTAGAATTTGACGAAGAGGTACAAGAACTTCTTTTCTAAGACGATCACGAACTCTAAAAGGATAATGCGCCTCTTCAATCCCCTCATATTCTGGACAAGAACTGTGCGGAAAAACCCTCCTAGCAATTAGCAATACTTTCACAAAGAAGAATACTTTTATCAAAAGAATAATCTTCCCAATCTCACCGCATTTCAAAGATTTCAAATCATCAACCAAATGATCAGCAAAAACCTGAGAAATCTGATCATGCAAGAATCTAAAATCGGGGTCATGTGTATACCTTTCAAAAGCCATTCTAGCTTTAGCAATCTCTTTCTCCTTTCTAATATCTCTAGCTGTTTCTACTTGAATCTTAACTTTCTTCATCTCAATAGCAAGTCTTTCTTCTCTTGGTATCAATGATTTGTTTCCCTTGTTTGAATTGGAAGATTTATTTTCATCTTGATTACAACAATATCTCTTTCCTCTTCTATTAGTAAGCCAAACCATAGGAATGTTTTGCTTTTTTCTCCTTTCAAACTCATCTTTTCCGAGTTTTCGAACATTTGATCCTTGAAGAATTCTATAAAGAATCTCAGGCAAATCTTTAAAATAGCCAAATTTGGAAATCGATTTCACATTACAAGCTAAGGTTTTAAGATGATGTTTATGAAGCCATAAAGCTGCAGTATAAAACCCCTTGTTTATCTGATTTTCCGGTACCTCGAACACCTCTAAGATGACAGATTAGCTTTTTAAAGTAATAAAATCATTATGTTTCTTTCCATGCCAATTCTAAAAGTTGGGTAAGAGTATCCGCAGGTGTATGAGGTACTATATGAAAAACGAAATCAAGACATGGATTACCAGTAGATAAGAAAGTTGGAGATAGGTTTTCAGTGAAACCCCTTGGTGGTACTGGTACTGGTACTGTTTGTTGAATGAGAAGTTTAGTTGTTGTTGTATTGTTGAAATTGGCTACCATTAGATCCATGAATGGATCTCCAGAACCAGAAGAAGAAGAAGATGTTGGTTTTTTATTGTGGGTTTGTTGACCATGGAGTTCTGGTGGACCTAACAGTTGACCTGATGCTGTTGTAGCCATGTCTATGTGACTATGTCTGTGTCTCTGTTGTGTATTTAAAGAGCAAATTTTGCAGGGTTGTGCTAGAGGCAGATCCCATTTTACTTCGGGCACATTCCCAAACAAAAAAATAATGATATTTATGTCCAAAAATTAAATACTCTAATTTTATTTGAAAAAAATTGTTAATTTTTTATCTTTTTTATTCAACAGGTCACTCATTTGAAAAGGGGTGTGCCCATTGACAACCACCACTAAACTTTTAATTTACTGTTAACATCAATTTTACTTTACTTTGTTCATTCAAAAAATGGTGTATCATTTTACAACCACTATTAAACTCTTATTCTCACTACTAAAATATTCTTTCACTCCACTGTTTTTATTAATTATTATTATTAATAAAAATAGTGATGATGATGAAGTCGATAAGAAGCCAACAAAATTACATATGGCAGCCTTTGATGCATGCAATGATCGAGGTTTTAGGATAGGGAAATTTAAATGCTCCAAAATTTGTTATTTTTAAAGACAAAGAAATTAGTTGGGACTACTTGCAAAGTGGTAAATTAAAAAGACCACTAGATTTATACGCACCATAAGAAGATTGGTTTGATCTAATAAAAAAAATATTCTCGAAAGAAATCCTCCATCATCATCAAAGGTAAGCTTTAACTTTATGATTGTAATTGTATTTTAATTTAAAACAAAGAAAAGACGATCCACCATGACGATGGCCACTGTACTCAATGATCAGTACTATGTGCTGACCACTATACTTAATGGTCAGCATATGGGTGTTGACATATTTAAGAGGGGTGTGCCCTCCAAGATAAGACAATAGTATGGTGCTGCCCATTGTACTCAATGAGTCAGACTACGATGTTGACCACTACACTTAATAGTCAGCATATGTATGACCATGATGCTGACCAGTACACTTAATCGTTAGCATATGGGTGATGACATGTTAATTGGGGTGTGCACCCTTAAGGCAACAATACGGTGTTGCTCGTCGTAGTCAATGATCAGCACGATGATGCTGACTACTACACTTAATTGTCAGCATATGTGCTGACAAGTTTAATTGGGGTGTGCCCCCTCCCCCCCTAAGCCAGCAATACGGTGTTGCCCAATGTGGGGGGTATGTCCTCTCTCTTTTTATGTGTTTTTTTTTTGTTATGTAAATATACAGTTTGGGTAATTTATTTGTAATTGCAGGAGAAAGTTCCAAGTGATTTCAATTCAAATAGTTCAACATTTTTATTTCATTTTGTATTTTTATTTTTGAAAGCGTAACACTATAGTGCCGCCCAAATTAAATCTTCCCAACAGTAGATCGCCGACTAATATCCACTATAGTCAGCATGTTTTTGCCAAGTACATTAGATATGAAATAACTCAATTTTAATTTTGAAAGCGTAGCACTATACTGTCGCCCAAATCAAATCTTCCTAACGGTAGATCGCTGACTAATATCTATTATAATCAGCAAGTTATTGCTGACTACTTAGACATGAAATAACTTAATTTTTGTTTTGAAATCATAGCTTTGGCCGTATTACTAGTATATTATTACAAAGGTATTGGTGAATAACAAAGAAGTGTATAAATGATGAGACATAGACGAACAATACAATAATTCAAGTAGAACATGAAATCATAGTTTGCAACAAACTCAGGATGTTACTAGCAATGAACTACAAAAATGATAGCAACAAGAATAAAATTAGTTACAATCATTAGTATTTGATTTTTTTTAATAACATATTAAGTGCGATGATTATTTTATCACAATTAAATTTCTCGACAAAATAAATTTTATAATTAAAATATATAAACTTCCCATTAAAATAATATGAGTATATTTTTATATAAAAATATCAGTTGTAAAGAAAATCATGTTCTCTATTGATCAAAACAGTTTTCTTAAGTATAAATTTTATAAAAATCTAACTATTATTGTTGTTGATTTGTTTAACACAAAATGGTTGGATAAAATGTCAATGAGAAATTGAGTGAATGCGTGATGATCATCAAAATCCGAATATTAATTCTCCGCGATATTGTATATTATAGGTTACAGGACCTATTGTTTAATTGAGATGCATTGTTAAATGTATTAACCATTTTTGTGAAGTTGGTCAGTACATTAATGAAAGATGATGATGTGTATGATATGAACAATAATAAAGTAGAGACGTGAACACCATTGTATACGTGGTTCGACAATTGTGCCTACATCCACGGAGAGAGAGAATGAACTTTATTATAGTAGTGGTGATACAAAATGGGAGCTCGATAATGGAGAGAGCTCAAGAGAGAGATGAGACCTGAGAGGTGAGGTCTCATGAGAGAGTGTTGAGGTCTTGTGTATGATTCACCATGAGACCATGAGAAGATGAGTAGTTTGCCTTTATATTTATAGGCTACAATGTAACTCCATTCTTAGCAATTAATAGGGTAATAATGGGGAAAATATCTTTGTAATAATAAGGCTTAACTTTGTAACTTGTGCCATCAAGAGAGAGCCCATTAGATGTTTACATGTGGCACCATGATGGACGGTAGAGATGGTGCCACATGTATGTTGTATATAGTACCCCTACATAAGCCCCCTCTTTTTAGGTTGAACAGAGTTCGGGCTGAAAAGAAGTAATCGAACCGATCCAGTCCCCAAGATGAATGAAATATGGGGTTCTTTAACGAAGTCGATCCGCCCCAAATTTTGATGAGCTTGATCATTGAGATTTGCAGGACGCGATGAAGGTCCCTTGTGGTAATGGCAACTCGATCATGAATTTGTGTATAGCGAGCTAGTTAGTTCCAGGGAGACCTGGTAGCTCGTTCAGAAGGCATGTAGACGAGATGGACAGCTGCAAGCAGGTCGTACTGAAGTGGGTCTTCTTGCATACATGGGTGGTTGTCTTTTTGTGGTCGAGTTGCATAGACCTGATACTTGTTGATAATGTTAGCATGTGAAATATTATAAAATTTAGTAAGAGACTTACACTGAACTGTATGTCTTCCTTATGAGTTTTGTATGTACTATCTTTGTCGCCTTGTGATTGGACATTCCGATAGATGTGGCACTTTGGAGTGCACATGTAGCTCGTTTGAGAAAGAACATTGGTTGACCAAGTGTTTTGAGAGTTACTTGGAATCTTTTGGTGCCCGATCTAGTGAATGGTCGCAGCGTGGAGACCTGTTTGACAATTCTCGGGCATGTGGCCTTTGTGGGTCTGCATTGCGTTGAGAGTGAATGCGTTCGACCAGGCGTGTGGCTAGAGAATTGTGTTTGAGGTCGTCCCGCATACGAGTGACTCACTAGTCAATGAGGGTGGCCGTATTGTATATCAAACATTTCACTTGTAAAGAGTTCAGTGAAAGCAATGTGGCACATTTGTGCAAAAATAGATCATGGGGAGTGAGGTCGTGTTCATGTGACCTGCACACAGAGAGACCTACAAAAAATATCATTAATAGCTAATTGTGCTAATAATAAGTTAATTTCATTAGATAAAGTGAGAATAGCCCCCTGTATGGCATAAATATTCTTGAGGTCGTTGAAAGACCTGTAATTTGAGGGGGTCGTTGATAGACCTGGTGAGGTCGCGATGAAGGACATGGTATGAAGGACCTGGTATGAAGGACCTGGAATGAAGGACCTGGTGAGGTCGCGACGAGACCTGAGAGGTCGTTGGTAAACCCGGCGAGGTCACGATGAGAGACCTGAACTTGAAAGACCATCTTGCTTCTGTCGAGTCCAGTAATTGTGTAAACAATTTGCTCCAAGCCCCCAACTGTGAGTTGCAATTCTATCTTTTCAAATTCAATGAATTTCTTGAAAATCACCATCTGAGAACCTTAGAACAATGGTGTTCGGTGGGGTTGGTGGGTGGAATTCGCTTGAGAAAATCCCAAGTCCCTGTAGTCGGCGCCAAATGTATTAACCATTTTTGTGAAGTTGGTCAGTACATTAATGAAAGATGATGATGTGTATGATATGAACAATAATAAAGTAGAGACGTGAACACCATTGTATACGTGGTTCAACAATTGTGCCTACATCCATGGAGAGAGAGAATGAACTTTATTATAGTAGTGGTGATACAAAATGGGAGCTCGATAATGGAGAGAGCTCAAGAGAGAGATGAGACCTGAGAGGTGAGGTCTCATGAGAGAGTGTTGAGGTCTTGTGTATGATTCACCATGAGACGATGAGAAGATGAGTAGTTTGCCTTTATATTTATAGGCTACAATGTAACTCCATTCTTAGCAATTAATAGAGTAATAATGGGGAAAATATCGTTGTAATAATAAGGCTTAACTTTGTAACTTGTGCCATCAAGAGAGAGCCCATTAGATGTTGACATGTGGCACCATGATGGACGGTAGAGATGGTGCCACATGTATGTTGTATATAGTACCCCTACATTAAATATAAATTAAACAGTTGTATTATCCTATTTATTTTGTTTTGGGTTATGGTATATCATTCCTTGTTTTACTGTAGGCTAAACTGTTGAGTTACGCAGCAAAGTAGGGTCGAATTCCCAACTTATGCAACAAACTAAATTAGGTTTAAAATCATCAGCAAACTTTTATGTTTTCCCAATTTATGCAACGCCGTCAAATGAAATCTAACAGACGTTAGTTTTTTCGCTGACCGGATAATTTTTAATATTAAATAATATATTTTTTTTTCAAAAAAATAAAAAAATAAAAATAAAAATAAAAATAAAAATAAAAATAAAAATAAAATTGGTTTATCTCAAAAGAAGGTAAGTCTTGGGTTTCTAAACCCTAATTTTCAATTTTATAATTCTCAATCTATTGGATTCATCAAATCGAACTTAAAATCTAAATAAAAAAAAAATATAGTCAACTATAAATTATTACACAGTCAGCAATAAAAAAATTTAAAAATAAAATACAGTCAGCAAAACCTAACATCTGTTAAGGATTGTTAACGGCATTGCATAAATTGCAAAAACTTAAAAGTTTGCTGATTATTTTAAACCTAATTTAGTTGGTTGCATAAGTTGGGAATTCGACCATACTTCGTTGCATAACTCGATAGTTTAGCCTTTACTGTATTATAATCATATTTTGATTATCAATAAAATTATAATTATAAATAAAAAAAAAACACAACTATGTTGGAGAGTTTTTTTTTTTTTGAATCGAAGATATTTTAGGAGGTGAAAGGGTTTGTGTTTTGGAGAATTTATTTTAGGAGGTGTAGAGTTTTTCATACAAATAATTTTTTTTTCTAAAAACAAAAGATAGGCTTGTCCCTAAAGTAAAATACAAAAACATGTTTTGCAACCAATTTAGTGAAAACCCAATCCATGTGCAATATAACAACAGTAAAGCAAACAATAAAGCAATAAACAAATAAAGAACACACGATATTTTTAACGTGGTAAAACCCAATATGGGAAACGTCCACGGTTGTCCTCGCGACAACAAATAAATCCACTAGATGAAAAGAGATGTACAAACCTATCAATTACCTGCAATCACTGCGAGTTGACACTACTGGTTATCTCTAACACCTTGACTTCACCGGAGCAACTTGATGTACGCACAAGACACTCGACTTCTTGATGAACACACAAGAAGACTCGAAGCCGAACTATGAAACAAGCTTACACCAGAGTTCCTTGATGAACACACAAGGATACTCGACTTCTTGATGAACACACAAGAAGACTCGAAGCTAAATCAATATAAACAATAATGAAGAAGAAGATGAATGGGGAAGAAGGAAGAAGAAGATGAATGGGGAAGAAGAAGATGAGTTCAATCACCAAAGCAACCTAAACCCAAAACCTAAACAAACTCCAAGACTAGAGATGAATTGGACGGCCAAAGAACTACCTCTCTCATTGGAGAAGAAAGCTATTTAAACCTAGGGTTGGAATATACAGAAAATGGGCCTGATTGGACGAAATCCATATTGGATGTACGTACGTCGAATCAACGTTCGTACGTCCCCACACGGTGAAAGTTTGCTGCCTGCTTGGACGTACGATCGTCCTAACTGCGTACGTACGTCCTGACCAAAAGAGGTTTGCTGCCTCAGTGGACGTACATACGTCCTAACTAGATACGTACGTCCAGTACCCAATAACTTTTCATAGACACGAACCAAGAGACACGAAGGGTGCGTACATCTTGATTTTCCTAACAATGATTTCATGGCGAGATAACCAAGACTCCTCATGCCACAAAATTAATGTCAAATAACCGATTGCCGGTTTCAATCTCCCCCTTTGACATTGATTTTGTGACAAAAACCTATGACTCTAATAGCACTTATAAAACGTGCTTACAAACCCAAACCATGGCATTTATAAAACATGCTTACAAAAACACTAATAGTAGAATACATACCGAGTCACCAACACATATCCAGCTTGAGTAAGACGCTTTAACCATCAGAGACCAAACGGAAGCAACAAGAAATTCTGAAACAATCAAAGAGCCAACGGATGTTCCTCGAACAACTCCCCCATACTTCATGAGCTCCAAGGTTTAATACCCGAGCTTACCCAAAACTGTACATGCACTTTGTGATCATCATCACTTTCACTCCCTCATACATGTTCACTCCCCCATACATGTAGTATACCTGAAACATGACCCAAAACTGTACAACCTCTAAACATTAACACGTTCACTCCCCCATACGTGTAGCATACCTGAAACATGACCCAAAAATACACTAACAAAGAAGAAGAAGGTGTTAGTATTAGAGTCATAAATCTCCCCCTTTTTGTCACAAATGATGCAAAGGGGTGACATAAATCAAAACGAGAATAAAGCAAAATGAACCAAAGAATAGAAGAAGAGAGGAAAGAGAAAACCATACCATAGATCTGGAATCCATGACACGCAAAACTAAAAGACATGAGAGAGATCTAGGCATATAAATGAAGAAGAAAGAGTACCAACACAGACACAAGAAGGGAGATTAGATAAGAACCAAAACGAGATAAGAAGGAGATAGTGAAAAGACACTGAATACTTATATAGGTAACAGAAGGAAGAAAAGAAAACATAACATGAATCCCTGATAGAAACCAAGAGAATCCTATACATAGAAGAAAGAGTCAGGACCCATCAATCGGAACAAATGATTCACTAAAATGTCACTTTAATCAACCGACCACAGTCACCTGAGATAGACTCCAGAGAAACGACTTCATAGTAGGAAGATATCTAGAGAAAAAGAGCAAACAAACAAAAAGGATGAAATACCATACCCGATGAAATCGGCAACGTACACTAATGACCAAGAACTAAATAGTCAAACCTGTGAGAAATGTGCAAGAAAAGAATATGCAAAAAGAGAAAGAAGAAGAAATAAACAATAGTTAGTAGGAGATATGAAAGAGAATAGGGAAACCATGCATACTAGACACATCCAACAATATCCCATGACAAAACTACAGGAATATGAGTATCTGCAGGATGAAATATGTAAAGTATAAGAAAATCCATTGAGAATCCATGGGGAAATCCAATCTGTACATGCTCCTGAAACAACTCATCTAACCACAAAAAAGAATTAGAGAATCTCATAAACAAAGAGAAGAAAATATTATCCCAAACACAATGGAATAGAGACATAAAAGGAATAAACCTGTAAGCCCACCCCTAGTGAAACCCAAAAATTAGTTCAACATATGCCAAACAAGATAAGCAATCATCAAACTCATAAAAAAAATACTTTAACTGAAGAATGAGCAAGGATTATCGATGTCACCAAGTCATAAAACAACAATCCAACTTCAGAGCAAATTTCCTGCTAGAACACTAAGACTCCGATGACATGCCGTACATTGTCAGAAAGATTAGAGAGTCAATAGAAGAGAATTGCTAACAATAGATGACCAAACTGAGCATATGCATCCCAAAGTAGAACAGTGGTAGCCTAAAACCATTGCAGGAGGATTATTGCAGAAGACTACCAAGAACACATCTAATCAAACCTATTGCAGGAAAAAATAGGATCAACCATGCACAAGAAGCAACAATAAGAGGATAGGCAAGTCTCATAAGTATTTAATCACACACCAGCTAGCCAACAAGGTAATTCAAGAATATTATCCCAACATAGAAAAGTATGATGAGAACCTATGAGAAAACATGAAGCAATATAAATCATGACAAACGAATACACCAATAACATGATTTCATCACCAAAATATGCTTATGCATACCTTGTAGCTTTCTTAAAACAAATTGAGAACTATTACCTTGAGAAATCACATCAAACACATGTGATCCAATGACAAAAATAGAAAGCATGAAGCTTAAAACCAAATAATACTAACAATCTGACCTTAGTATGTTAATGAAACACCGACTGAAAAGAATTACCAAGGATTGGAGCCAAAATAGAGTAAGCCATAAACACTTTCAGCAAGAACATCTACCTGTAAAGTTACTGAGAGAAAAATAAAGTTGACGACACACACAGTGTCCATGAACCTGCATACAGTAGAAAAGAGCAGTCTAAGTGGTGGTAGCAACAACCAATGCCAGAACAACAAGCATACAAGAATCCGAAGGAATGACGCCTCTACTCCTTTGAGCACGAGGAGGACGTGTGCCCGAGGACGAAGCACCCTTGGAACCGGGTGTTTCTTTGGTGGGAGTAGTCCGAGCTCGCTTAGGAGGCATGTCCTGCATACCCAGAACATGAACCAATCGAAGAATGTTAGAAAACACTCTAAGTAACAACCAAAACAGGTGAGAATTTTCATTTAGGCATTTGAGCAAACACTTGGTGTGCAATAGAGAACTAACCTTAACAATAGAAAAACAAACCGAATAACTAACAACACAAATATTGAGAGACATCACATGAAAAAATTTCTAAGTATTGTAAGGATTCCGATTAAAGCACGAATACAATTTGAACAAGCCTCAACCATGAGAAAAGGCAAGAACGAAGAACTAAATCATACACCAAACCACGGTAGTCAAAAGAATGATGCAACTATGCAGGAGAAGCAGGGTAGTCCTATACCAAAATCCGGAAACAAACCAAAACTAAGATCAACGAGTATTTTGAAAGTCACTTGCAATTGGACAAATATAAAAGTGAACCAGATCACAACAAAACCAAGGAAACACTGTCTAGGCTGCAATACGAAAATACCCTGGTTCAAACACAATGAACATTTTTATTGGTTTCATCCATGTAAAATAAATGCCATTCTCGTGTAGGAGTATAGGACACCTCCATCTTTTACCAAAACACGAGGGTAGGGTGTAGCCTACATCTTTTCGGCAAAACACACTCAAGAAGTGCAATACCATGGTAACGTGCAACACAAGAACTAACATCTCCTGAGTGCATCCGTCAGAGCCTGACCCTCACAGCCCCAACGGGTTCCTAGCCAACTGATAATGCACCTAAGACATTCAAATGGCTGGGGATTTTGTGAGTCATTGACCACTTACAAGAGGTATATATAAAAAGAGTGATGACCATGAAGAAAACAGAAGCCAGAGATGATGCCAGATGATCATTTCTTAATCATACAAGGATCAAGGTATAAAAATACTCTAAAAATCCCACAACATGCAAATGCATCATATAGTAAACCACCAAAGGCGAAGGGAGTATGATGCAGTCCTACAACAATCCTTGACAGGAATCCACAGTTGAAGTTACCAAACTATAACTAGCCAAAAATAATGGAATCCAAACAATAAATAGACTAGTATGTCCTCAACACCTAAGACGAAGCCTATAGAAGAGAGATAATAAAAGAACCTAAACCTCCCAAACAAATTGCAACTTATTTAAGACAATTGAATTAAACAAATATCTCAGAAACGATGCATCCAACAACACATACATGGAATAAAAAAAATAGAAGGAATAACCAACAACCTTTTTTTTTTTTATTAACAATGTATTCAGACATGCAGCATGATCTGCAAGCTAGACAACCAAAGCATAAAAAATAGAAGCACCAAACAAATAGCCTATGTGGTTAGAGAAATATGCAATTTAAATAACACAAGGCTAGAAACAAACTACATCATCCCAAATGTGGGACACCACCAGACCTTTGCAAGTCCAGAAAAACCTTCAACTTATTCTTTCTTACCCATACTTGTTTAACACTAGGTGTGCACACCTTGGGAATTGAAAAGATATGAGATCTCCCCTTAACAAGCTTTGCAATAGACTTGTCCTTAACTAATTCCACCTTAGTCTTTGACTTCCTTTTGTTGGAGTATCTGTTTCTCTTAAACCTATGACAATAAACATTAGAATTCCAAGGTCTAGAAAACGCACAAGAAGGAACATAAGAATCAACAAGATTATAATTATAAGGAACATGAGAATAACATTTAACATGTTGATTAAAATCCCAACAAAAGATATCCAAATGACCATCTCTACCACAATAAGAACAATGAAAATTATTAGATTTTCTCAAACAAGTCTTATAAGAAAATGCAGTAGTGGTGGATAAACCATGTATGTCACTATTTGGTTTATGACATTGTCCCTTAACAAAACCCATACCTCCCCTATTAGAACAAGATGGCTTACCAGCAAAAACAACCTTATCATTAGCCTTAGACTTAAACTTTGTGTGAGAAACATGCTGAAAACTATTAGTATTAAGTCTAGTCTCAATAGGCGGGGTAAGCAAAAGAGCAGGCAAACTAGATTTTACAGAAGTAGTCATACTAGATGAACTAGTAGAACTAGCAATAGGAGAGTCAAATCTAGTTTTGTCAAAAACCTGCAATTGGAGTTGAGTAGACGTTAAATCGTTCTTTGTTACCTCATACTCCACCAATAGAGATTTGTATTTCTCATCGACCTCCTGATTGGCCTTCTCTAAAGCTGCAATTCTACATAACAAGTCAAGTTTTTCTTTTTCAAATAATTGAGAAATAAAAATTGCACCATCTGCAGCAGAAAGAATTTGTTTTTCAAGAGTTTCGATTTTATCCTGCAAAGTAAGATTAACCTTATCCAATTTTTTAATTTTGGATTCATAAACTTCCCCTTGAAGCATATAGTCTTCTGCACAATGTCTAAGTCGTTGTTCTAGAGAATCAACCTTATTCTGCAAAACACCATTATCTTCAAAACAAAAATTATCAGAAATAGTAGACAAATTACAATTAGCTTTATTAAACTTTTCCTGCAAATCAATATTAGCTTTTCGTAATCTGTCACATTCTTTTGCAGAAAGTCTGTAAAGAAGAGCCCAATCACTATTGCTAACAACATACAAATTATCATCCTTTTCAAAATCAGATTTTGGTTTTGTAGATTTAGACGATTTAACAATAAAATTATTATAACCAGACTCATGAACCATTATTGCACTCATAGGATCTACGCGTGAGCCATTACGCTCCATAACAAGCGCCCTGCGACTGATACCAATTGAAAACCCAATATATGTGCAATATAACAATAGTAAAGCAAATAATAAAGCAATAAACAAATAAAGAACACACGATATTTTTAACGTGGTAAAACCCAATATGGGAAACGTCCACGGTTGTCCTCGCGACAACAAATAAATCCACTAGATGAAAAGAGATGTACAAACCTATCAACTACCTGCAATCACTGCGAGTTGACACTACTGGTTATCTTTAACACCTTGACTTCACCGGAGCACCTTGATGTACGCACAAGACACTCGACGTCTTGATGAACACACAAGAAGACTCGAAGCCGAACTATGAAACAAGCTTACACCAGAGTTCCTTGATGAACACACAAGGATACTCGACTTCTTGATGAACACACAAGAAGACTCGAAGCTAAATCAATATAAGCAATAATGAAGAAGAAGATGAATGGGGAAGAAGGAAGAAGAAGATGAATGGGGAAGAAGAAGATGAGTTCAATCACCAAAGCAACCTAAACCCAAAACCTAAACAAACTCCAAGACTAGAGATGAATTGGACGGCCAAAGAACTACCTCTCTCATTGGAGAAGAAAGCTATTTAAACCTAGGGTTGGAATATACAGAAAATGGGCCTGATTGGACGAAATCCATATTGGACATACGTACGTCGAATCAACGTTCGTACGTCCCCACACGGTGAAAGTTTGCTGCCTGCTTAGACGTACGATCGTCCTAACTGCGTACGTACGTCTTGACCAAAAGAGGTTTGCTGCCTCAGTGGAAGTAGGTACGTCCTAACTAGGTACGTACGTCCAGTACCCAATAACTTTTCATAGACACGAACCAAGAGACACGAAGGACACGAGACGACCATGCGTACATCTTGATTTTCCTAACAATGATTTCAAGGCGAGATAACCAAGACTCCTCATCTCACAAAATTAATGTCAAATAACCGATTGCCGGTTTCATTTAGCAAGTTATAATGGGTGTGAAACTTGTTTAGCAGGTTGAAATGGGTGTATTTAAACTTTTATAAGCACTGTTAATTTGGATTTTAAGCACTGTTAATTTGGTCTTTAGTTGGTTTTCTGTCTCTCTGCCTGCATGTTATACGTTTCACGGTAGACGGTAGTATATAATAGGAACATTTACAGCGATTTATTCCTAGCTTATTGACTTGGTGGTGGGACATTTATTTATTATATAAGCAAAGTTAGGATCAGAAAGAACTTGAGGCTGCTTAACTCATGCTGAGATTCATCTAATTGAAATTGAAGAGATCCCACCGAGACTGAGAAACTACTTGTGTTGAGGTTATCATCATTGCTTTCAAATGTCAAAAATACTTCTGTTTAAGAACTCTATGGATGAACAACAACCATCTAGTTGTTCTACCACACTCAGAAAAGAAAACAACAGCTTCATTCAGTGAGTTCTGAGTTACAGTAACACCTAGGTTCAAGGAGATACCAGTAAGAGATGCTCGAGGGTCCCCAAAAGAGGTAGGGTCACGGCGAGAGAAGAGAAGAGAAGAGGGGGCGGGGGTCGAGGTTATGAAGGCTGCTAGAAGGGATGGCGTGGTAGATTCGGAGCTGCCTGAGCACTCAAAGTAAATCCCATTTACTTTGATTCGCTCTCCCGTAAAATTCTTGGTTATAGTTAAGTTTTCTAAGCATATTCTTAGTGTTTCTTTATTATATATGATTATGATTTTATTGTGAGTTGACACAGCTTCATTATTCTGTTGTGCCAATTACACTAGTTCAAAACACTAATGGATTTTCAATGAGGCACTTAATTCATTTGATTGATTTTGAAGCTTGAACCGTGCTTTGCAAAATGGACTTGCTTGTTTAGAAGAATACTAGCAATGATGCAAGTGTTATAGTGTGGCACCTATCTACATTCCCATCATTTGTTTCGACATGTTCAACGAATATGTTTTGTTCAATTAACTATGGTGTATTGAGCATAAGATAATATATACATCTCTTGATCTCTGAGTAAGAATCAAAGGGTATATTTCTGAAACCGGCACTAAGTTGTTTGACATCAATTTTGTGACATTGGATGTCCATGGTTATCTCGCCTTGAGTTTATTGTTAGGAAAACCTCGTTGTGCGCACGTCATCCTAGGTTCTTGTCCTTGTGTCTTGTGTATCCATAGTGTGTTTTTGGTTTAGGACGTACGTACCTAGTTAGGACGTACGTACGTCCAGTAGGTCAGCAAACTTTCATCGTGTTGAACGTACGTACCGAGTTAGGGGGTACGTACGTCAGGTTAGGCAGCAGGATTGTTTTTGTTCAGGACGTACGTACCTTGTTAGGACGTTCGTACGTCCAAGCAGGCAGCAAGCGTTTATCGTGTGAAGACGTACGAACGTTATTTCGACTTACGTACGTCCAATATGGATTTCGTCAATTTCGGCCCATTTTCTGTATATTCCAACCCTAAGTATAAATAGGGTTTCTCTTCCAAAGAAGAAGTTAGTTCTTTGGCCGTCCAATTCATCTTTAGTCTTGGAGTTTTCATCTAGTGGATTTATTTGTTGTCGTGAGGACAACCGTGGACGTTTCCCATATTGGGTTTTACCACGTTAAAAATATTGTGTGTTCTTTACTTCTTTATTGTTTTATTCTTGTTTGCTTTACTATTGTTATATTGCACATATATTGGGTTTTCAATTGGTATCAGAGCTATCTCTCATCTGTTTTGGGTAATGTTCATCCTATTGTTCGTGTTATTGAGCATTCTTATCTTCCTCTTACAACTCTTGTTAGTGGTCAATGACTCACTTTATCCCCAGCCATTTGATTGTCTTTATAGCAATATCAGTTGGCTAAGAACCCGTTGGGGTTGTGAGGGTCATGCTCTGACGGATGCGCTCAACGGATGTTAGTTCTTGTGTTGCACGTTATCATGGTGTTGCACTTCTTGAGTTTGTGTTTGTCAAAAAGATGTAGGCTACACCCTACCCTCGTGTAATTGAAAAGATGGAGGAATTAGTCCCTCCCACACGGGAATGCCATTGAAAGATGTAGACTAAACTCCACCACATGCAACAAAATGATAATCCAAGCGCATGTTCGTTGTTTCCTTTTTTTTATGTACGGCATACAAAGTTTATATTTCTTTGCCTTTTGGATATCTTGGTTTTTGTTTGAAAGTTCATATTTATATTCGTTTGTCTTCCACTCATATTGTTTGTTTCAAAGGGGATTGAAGTTTGTTTCTTCTAAGCTCACTTGCTAATCATATGTCTCTTGTTGATGGTTCTATATTCTAGGTCTTCAAAGGGTGTGTTCTAGTGGTGAACTTTCTCTCTTTTTATGCATTACATTGCATCTACACACACCGAAGTTTAGTTTATGATGCACTTCAATTCTCTTAATTGTTCAATCTTTTGTTTATCCCAACATATTGCCTCTTATTTTTGTACGGATTGGGATTGGCTACTGTTTTTGGAAGTTCATGATGTGTTCCTCTTCACTTCTATGGTACATCGGTTCTTTTTCTTTTATCTTCTTATTATGGTTTGTGAGTGAGGTGTGAAAATGACTCTCTTTGTGTGTTTCAAATATCCTTATTTGGTTTGTTTGTTCTAGGTGCATCTTTCTTATATGCCTTGCATTTAGGTGAAGTTTTTGTTTAGGGGGAGAATTCTTTGTATTGACATCGTGTTAACAAGTGTTTATCTTATGGCTTCCGTTGCATATTTTTGTTGTTGTTAACATGATTGTTCTCTTTCTTTTCTTCTTTAATCTTATTTGTTATGGTTTGGTATTTTTCTTTTCTCTTTCTTTTGTTACCTTGCTTCATTTGTGACAAAAAGGGGAAGATTTATGACTCTAATACTAACATTCATCTCTTCCTTTGTTAGTGTATTCTTGGGTCATGTTTCAGGTATGCTACAAGTATGGGGGAGTGAACGTGTTGATGTTTAGAGGTTGTACAGTTATGGGGGAGCTCAAGTAACTAAAGTTGGAGCTCATGAAGTATGGGGGAGTTGTTCTAAATATTTAGTCGCTTCCGTTCGGTCTCTGATGATGGAAGGTTCTTGCTCAAGCTGGATGTCAAGAATTGGTGATTTGGTATGTGTTCTACTTTGAGTGTTTTTGTAGGCATGTTTTATAAATGCCATGGTTTGGGTTTGTAAGCACGTTTTATAAGTGCTATTAGAGTCATAGGTTTTTGTCACAAAATCAATGTCAAAGGGGGAGATTGAAACCGACACTAAGTTGTTTGACATCAATTTTGTGACATTGGATGTCCATGGTTTTCTCGCCTTGAGTTCATTGTTAGGAAAACCTCGTTGTGCGCACGTCATCCTAGGTTCTTGTCCTTGTGTCTTGTGTATCCATAGTATGTTTTTGTTTTAGGACGTACGTACCTAGTTAGGATGTACGTACGTCCAGTAGGTCAGCAAACTTTCATCGTGTTGAACGTACGTACCGAGTTAGGGCGTACGTACGTCAGGTTAGGCAGCAGGATTGTTTTTGTGCAGGACGTACGTACCTTGTTAGGACGTTCGTACGTCCAACCAGGCAGCAAACGTTTATCGTGTGAAGACGTACGAACGTTATTTCGACGTACGTACGTCCAATATGGATTTCGTCAATTTTGGCCCATTTTCTTTGTATTCCAACCTAAGTATAAATAGGGTTTATCTTCCAAAGAAGAAGTTAGTTCTTTGGTCGTCCAATTCATCTCTAGTCTTGGAGTTTGTTTAGGTTTTGTGTTAGGTTGTTTTTGGTGATTGAACTCATCTTCTTCTTCCCCATTAATCTTCTTCTTCCTTCTTCCCAATTCATTTTTCTTCTTCATTATTGTTTATATAGATTTAGCTTCGAGTCTTCTTGTGTGTTCATCAAGAAGTCGAGTATCCTGTGTGTTCATCAAGGAATCTGGTGTAAGATTGTTACATAGATCGGCTTCGAGTCTTCTTGTGTGTTCATCAAGAAGTTGAGTGTCTTGTGCGTACATCAATGTACTCTGGTGAAGTCAAGGTGTTAGAGATAACCAGGAGTGTCAACTCGCAGTGATTGCAGGTAGTTGATAGGTTTGTAAATCTCTTTTCATCTAGTGGATTTATTTGTTGTCGTGAGGACAACCGTTGACGTTTCCCATATTGGGTTTTACCACGTTAAAAATATTGTGTGTTCTTTACTTCTTTATTGTTTTATTCTTGTTTGCTTTACTATTGTTATATTGCACATATATTGGGTTTTCAATTTTCTGCTTCTGCAAGAGCAAATGAGTATGTATTCCTCTTGAGGTATGCTAGTTGATTATATAGAAGTGCATGAGTATAATCTTTAGTGTTGGATTATAATCACCTTATCATTTATTTTTTTTTTTGATTGGCAAGCCTATTTTATTGAGATCAGTAACTCAAAGATGCACTATCTGGGATCGAACCCCAGACCTCTGGTATCATCGCCCAGAGGTCTTACCTATTAGACTCAGTTGGCATCTGGTTGCCAAGTACTAATGTTGAGCATCGGGTTGTCTTTGCAGGGGTGCAGTGGTGCACTCTCATTACAAGTTGACATAAATTTTGAGAGCTTAATAAAAAAAGAATAGTTGGCCTCTGATGAAGCATGTCTTTTATGAGTAGTCTAACACATAATGCTTGATCAATAATTATAATTTTGTTGAAATCATACATTAGCTATTGTCTTATCGTGTCCCTTGATGTAATAAAAAATGGGTTCTTAATTATTTATACATGGTTTGTTTCGAAATTGTCCTTGTTGGAGTATGTTTTTGTATTTAGCTTTTGCAGATTGATTTTTTGGGGCGTTGCAGAGGTTATTGGAGCATTAAACTAACAAGGACTACATGCGTAGGTATTCAACAAAATCACAAGGAGAGTTTATGAATATTGCTAGAGGAATACAACTTCATTGGTTTGGTAGTGGAGGTATACTGAAGTTCTTTAATGTATTTTCGATTTTCTTAAGAATGTTCATTCATTGCTTCCACTTAAGATCCTATCCTTTTTCTTGTTATTGTATGTGAGAAACTACAAATAGTGCTAATCTGACAGTTCGATATTCAACCAAATCAAACAACAAACAAAAAGTAAATAACACGCAGAAATTTTTTAACGTGGTAAAACCCAATATGGGAAACGTCCACGGTTGTCCTCACAACAACAAATAAATCCACTAGATGAAAAGAGATGTACAAACCTATCAACTACCTGCAATCACTGCGAGTTGACACTACCGGTTATCTCTAACACCTTGACTTCACCAGAGCACCTTGATGTACGCACAAGACACTCGACTTCTTGATGAACACACAAGAAGACTCGAAGCCGATCTATGTAACAAGCTTACACCAGAGTTCCTTGATGAACACACAAGGATACTCGACTTCTTGATGAACACACAAGAAGACTCGAAGCCGAAATCACAATGAAACTAGGAAGATCACAAAGATATGAAATGAGAGAAGGGGGAAAGAAGGGAATTGAGTTCAATAGCGACAAACACTTTCAACACCAAAACCTAAACCAAAACTCATGAACTAGAAGAAGAATGGACGGCCAAAGAACTGACTTGTTCTTTGGAATAGAAACCCTATTTATACTTAGGGTTGGAAAACAAGGAAAATGGGCCGAAATAGTGCAAACCGACTTTGGACGTTCGTACGTCGATATGACGTTCGAACGTCGCCACACAAAAATAAGCCTGCTGCCTACCATGACGTACGAACGCTCTAACTCGGTACGTACGTCTCCACACGAAACAAGTCTGCTGCTTACCATGACGTACGTACGCTCTAACTTGGTACGTACATCCTGACCAAAACAAGTCTGCTGCCTACAATGACGTACGTACGTCCTAACTAGGTACGTACGTCCTAACTCCAAATCTTCACTCTGACACATGAACGCGAGAACACAGACTCGGGACGATGTGCGTACAACTTGGTTTTCCTAACAATGAACTCAAGGCGAGATAACCATGGACACTTTGTCACAAAATTGATGTCAAACCACTTCGTGCCGGTTTCAATCTCCCCCTTTGACATTGATTTTGTGACAAAAACCAATGACTCTAATAGCACTTATAAAACGTGCTTACAAACCCAAACCATGGCATTTATAAAACATGCCTACAAAATCACTCAAGGTAGAACACATACCAAGTCACCAATTCTTGTTATCCAGCTTGAGCAAGACGCTTTAACCATCAGAGACCGAACGAAAGCAATTAAGAATTTCTGAAACAATCAAGGAATCAACAGAAGTTCCTTCGAGCAACTCCCCCATACTTCATGAGCTCCAAAGTTTAATACTCGAGGTTACCCAAAACTGTACATACACTTAGTGATCATCATCACTTTCACTCCATCATATATGTTCACTCCCCCATACATGTAGTATACCTGAAACATGACCCAAAACTGTACAACCTCTAAACATCAACACGTTCACTCCCCCATACGTGTAGCATACCTGAAACATAACCCAAAAATACACTAACAAGGAAGAAGAAGGGGTTAGTATTAGAGTCATAAATCTCCCCATTTTTGTCACAAATGAAGCAAGGTAACAAAAGAAAGAGAAAAGATAAATACCAAACCATACAAATAAGATTAAAGAAGAAAGGTAAGAGAACAATCATGTTAACAACAAAAAGGATATGCAACGGAAGTCATAAAATACACACTTGTTAACACGATGTCAATACAAAGAATTCTCCCCCTAAACAAAAGCGTCACCTAAATGCAATGCATATGAGAAAGATGCACCTAGAACAAACAAACCAAATAAGGATATTTGAAACACACAAAGAACCAATCATACAAGGGTAGAAGAGAGTAAAAAGAAAACCATACCATAAATCTGGAATCCATGACACACAAAACTAAAAAACATGAGAGAGATCTAGGCATATAAATGAAGAAGAAAGAGTACCAACACAGACACAAGACACTGAATACTTATATAGGTAACAGAGGGAAGAAAAGAAAACATAACATGAATCCCTGATAGAAACCAAGAGAATCCTATACATAGAAGAAAGAGTCAGGACACCAACAATCGGAACAAATGATTCACTAGAATATCACTTTAAACAACCGACTATAACCACCTGAGATAGATTCCAGAGAAACGACTTCATAGTAGCAAGATATCTAGAGAAAAAGAGCAAACAAACAAAAAGGAAGAAATACCATACCTTATGAAATTGGGAAGGTACAATAAAGACCAAGAACCAAATAGTCAAACCTGGGAGAAATGTGCAAGAAAAGAATATGCAAAAAGAGAAAGAAGAAGAGATAAACAATAGTTAGTAGGAGATATGAAAAAGAATAGGGAAACCATGCATATTAGACACATCCAACAATATCCCATGACAAAACTACAGGAATATGAGTATCTGCAGAAAAAGATACGTAAAGTATAAGAAAATCCATTGAGAATCCATGGGGAAATCCAATCTGTACATGTTCCTGAAACAACTCATCCAACCACAAAAAAGAATTAGAGAATTTTATAAACAGGGATAAGAAAATATTATCCCAAACATAATGGAATAGAGACATAAAAGGAATAAACCTGTAAGCCCACCCCTAGTGAAACCCAAAAATTAGTTCAACATATGCCAAACAAGATAGACAATCATCAAGCTCAAAAAAAAACTTTAACTGAAGAATGAGCAAGGATTATCGATGTCACCAAGTCACAAAGCAACAATCCAACTTCAGAGTAAATTTCCTGCCAGAACACTAAGACTCCGATGACATGCCACACATTGTCAGAAAGATTAGAGAGTCAATAGAAGAGAATTGCTAACAATAGATGATCAAACTGAGCATATGCATCCCAAAGTAGAACAGTGGTAGCCCAAAACCATTGCATGAGGATTATTGCAGAAGACTACCAAGAACACATCTAATCAAACCTATTGCAGGAAAAAATAGGATCAACCAGGCACAAGAAGCAACAATAAGAGGATAGGCAAGTCTCATAAGCATTTAATCAAACACCAGCTAGCCAACAAGGTAATTCAAGAATATTAGCCCAACATAGAAAAGTATGATGAGAACCTATGAGAAAACATGAATCAATATAAATCATGACAACCGAATACACCAATAACATGATTTCATCACCAAAATATGCTTATGCATACCTTGTAGCCTTCTTAAAACAAATTGAGAACTATTACCTTGAGAAATCACATCAAACACATGTGATCCAATGACAAAAATAGAAAGCATGAAGTGTAAAACCAAATAATACTAACAATCTGACCTTAGTATGTCAATGAAACACCGACTGAAAAGAATTACCAAGGAATAGAACCAAAATAGAGTAAGCCATAAACACTTTTAGCAAGAACATCTACAAGAATCCAAAGGAATGACGCCTCTACTCCTTTAAGCACGAGGAGGACGTGTGCCCGATGACGAAGCACCCTTGGAACCGGGTGTTTCTTTAGTAGGAGTAGTTCGAGCACGCTTAGGAAGCATGTCCTGCATAAACACAACATTAACCAAACTAACAAATGTAAGAGAAATGGCGAACCTAGCACAAGAAATGTGAGAATACCCATGTAGACATTTTATCGAACACATGGTGTGCAGAATCATGAAGTGTGCACACGATAACAACCAAGCAATGAGAATCGCACTAAACTTGTTAGACTAGGATAATGAAGAACCAAACACAAACAATAGCAAATAGAGGCTGCACCATATCTAAGAATCAATTTTAACGACAAAACTAACAACCCATATCCAACCATGTGAAGACTAACCTTAAGGACTAACTTTAATAGCAGAAAAAACAAACCTAATAACTAACAACACAAACCATAATAAGAAGATAAAAGGAAAAGAACCGATGTACCATAGAAGTGAAGAGGAATACATCATGAACTTCCAAAAACAGTAGCCAATCCCAATCCGTACAAAAATAAGAGGCAATATATGGTGATAAGCAAAAGATTGAACAAATAAGAGAATTGAAGTGCATCATAAACTAAACCTCGGTGTGTGTAGATGCAATGCAATGCATAAAGAGAGAGAAAGTTCACCACTAGAACACACCCTTTGAAGACCTAGAATATAGAACCATCAACAAGAGACATACGATTAGATTAGTAAGTGAGCATAGAAGAAACAAACTTCAACCCCCTTTGAAACAAACGTTATGAGTAGAAGGCAAACGAATATAAATATATAAATATGATCTTTCAAATGAAAACCAAGACATTAAAAAGGCAAAGGAATATAAACTTTGTATGCCTTACATAAAAAACAATGAATATGCGCTTGGATTTTTATTTTGCCGCATGTGGTGGAGTTTAGTCTACATCACTCTAATGTCATTCCCGCGTGGGAGGGATTTTTGCCTCCATCTTTTCAAATACACGAGGGTAGGGTGTAGCCTACATCTTTTTGACAAACACAAACTCAAGAAGTGCAATACCATGATAACGTGCAACACAAGAACTAACATCTCTTGAGTGCATCCGTCAGAGCATGACCCTCACAACCCCAACAGGTTCTTAGCCAACTGATATTGCTTCAAAGACAATCAAATGGCTGGGGATAAAGTGAGTCATTGACCACTAACAAGAGTTGTAAAAGAAAGATAAGAATGTTCAATAACACTAACAACAAGATGAACATTAACCAAAACAAAGGAGAGATAGCTCAAGATCACATAAATACTCGAGAGATAGAGAAGTTCTATGAGCTCAAAGAATATATAAGTGGTTTCCAAAAAAAACTCCCATTATGCAAGCATGTCGTGCACTGTGCAAACAAGCGAGGAAAAATGCATGATACATACCAAAACATACTTAAGGGTTCAGAAGGAGAAAACACCCAAACATATTGCAACTTATTTAAGACAATTGAATTTAAACCAATATCTCAGAAAAGATGCATCCAACAACACATACATGGAGTAAATAAATAAAACAAAAAAAATAGAAGGAATAACCAACAACCCTTTTTTTTTTTTTTTTTTTTATTAACAATATATTCAGACATGCAACATGATCTGCAAGCTAAACAAACAAAACATAAAAAAATAGAAGCACCAAACAAATAGCCTATGTGATAAGAGAAATATGCAATTCAAATAACACAAGGCTAGAAACAAACTACATCATCCCAAATATGGGACACCACCAGACCTTTGCAAGTCCAGAAAATCCTTCAACTTATCCTTTCTTACCCATACTTGTTTAACACTAGGCGTGCACACCTTGGGAGGTGAAAAGATATGAGATTTTCCCTTAACACGCTTTGCAATACACTTGTCCTTAACTAATTCCACCTTAGTCTTAGATTTCCTTTTGTTGGAATACCTGTTTTTCTTAAACCTGTGATGAGAACCATTATAATTCCAAGGTCTAGAAAATGCACAAGAAGGAACATTAGAATCAACATGATTATAACGATGAGAAACACGAGAATAGGATGAAACATGTTGATCAAAATCCCAACAAAAGCTATCCAAATGACCAACTCTACCACAATAAGAACAATGAAAAACATTAGACTTACTCAAGGAATTTTTATAAGAAGATGTGGTGGTAGAAGATGAAACATGTATGTCACCATTGTATTTGTGACATGGTGCCTTAACAAAACCTATACCTCCATTATGAGAACAATATGGCTTATCAGTAAAAACAGCCTTACCATTAACCTTAGACTTAAAATTCTTACGAGAAACATGCTGAAAATTAGTAGCATTAAGTCTAGTCTCAATAGGTGGGGTAGGCAAAAGGGCAGGCAAACTAGTAGATTTTACAAGAGTAATCACACTAGATGAACTAGTAGAACTATCAATAGGAGAATCAAATCTAGTTTTGTCCAAAACCTGCAATTGGAGTTGAGTAGACGTTAAATCGTTCTTTGTTATCTCATACTCCACCAATAGAGATTTGTATTTCTCATCGACCTCCTGATTGGCCTTCTCTAAAGCTGCAATTCTACATAACAAATCAAGTTTTTCTTTGTCAAATAATTGAGAAATAGAAATTGTATCATCTGCAGCACAAGAAATCTGTTTTTCAAGAATCTCAATTTTATCCTGCAAAGAAAGATTAGCCTTTTCCAAATTTTCAATTTTGGATTCATAAACTTCCCCTTGAAGCATATAGTCCTCTGCACAATGTCTGAGTCGTTGTTCTAGAGAATCAACCTTAGTCTGCAAAACACCATTATCTTCAAAACAAACATTATCAGAAATAGTAGACACATTACAATTAGCTTTATTAAATTTTTCCTGCAAATCAATATTAGCTTTTTGTAATCTTTCACATTCTTTTGCAGAAAGTCTGTAAAGAAGAGCCCAATCACTATTGCTAACAACATACAAATTATCATCCTTTTCAAAATCAGATTTTGGTTTTGTAGATTTAGACGATTTAGCAATAAAATTATTATGACCAGACTCATGAACCATCATTGCACTCATAGGATCGTTAGCGTGAGCCTTGACGCTCCTTAACCAGCCCCCAGCGACTGATACCAATTGAGAAACTACAAATAGTGCTAATCTGACAGTTCGATATTCAACCAAATCAAACAACAAACAGAAAGTAAATAACACGCAGAAATTTTTTAACGTGGTAAAACCCAATATGGGAAACGTCCACGGTTGTCCTCACAACAACAAATAAATCCACTAGATGAAAAGAGATGTATAAACCTATCAACTACCTGCAATCACTGCGAGTTGACACTACCGGTTATCTCTAACACCTTGATTTCACCAGAGCACCTTGATGTACGCACAAGACACTCGACTTCTTGATGAACACACAAGAAGACTCGAAGCCGATCTATGTAACAAGCTTACACCAGAGTTCCTTGATGAACACACAAGGATACTCGACTTCTTGATGAACACACAAGAAGACTCGAAGCCGAAATCACAATGAAACTAGGAAGATCACAAAGATATGAATTGAGAGAAGGGGGAAAGAAGGGAATTGAGTTCAATAGCCACAAACACTTTCAACACCAAAACCTAAACCAAAACTCATGAACTAGAAGAAGAATGGACGACCAAAGAACTTACTTGTTCTTTGGAATAGAAACCCTATTTATACTTAGGGTTGGAAAACAAGGAAAATGGGCCGAAATAGTGCAAACCGACTTTGGACGTTCGTACGTCGATATGACGTTCGAACGTCGCCACACAAAAATAAGCCTGCTGCCTACCATGACGTACGAACGCTCTAACTCGGTACGTACGTCTCCACACGAAACAAGTCTGCTGCCTACCATGACGTACGTACGCTCTAACTTGGTACGTACGTCCTGACCAAAACAAATCTGCTGCCTACAATGACGTACGTACGTCCTAACTAGGTACGTACGTCCTAACTCCAAATCTTCACTCTGACACATGAACGCGAGAACACAGACTCGGGACGATGTGCGTACAACTTGGTTTTCCTAACAATGAACTCAAGGCGAGATAACCATGGACACTTTGTCACAAAATTGATGTCAAACCACTTCGTGCCGGTTTCAATATGGTGTTGGTGTAGGAATTTGGATGATTTCATGTAGTGTGCCTACTGTTTAATAGCTACAGATAGGACTGACGACTTATTGCATACTTGTTTAGGCAAACCCCATTGCTTTTTTAAATGGGAAGTATGTCATAGGATGTATTTCAGATTCTTTAAATATGAGGTATGTCATTGGATGGATGTGATTATTAAAAAAAAAAAAAAAAATGTCATTGGATGTGCGGGGCCTACATAGTAAGGTAGGGTTACCACATAACTACAATGATGCAAGTCATCTTACCAAACTCATTTTGTACTTGTATTTTCTTTTCCCTTTTGGTTTTCTAATAAATTACAATGATCAATTACAGCACAAAAAATAGTTTTGGTGTTAGTTGCCAGTTTTATATAGTTTTATAGTTAGTGATAATAGTTTCTTGCGAACATGATGGATGGGGATTATTTCAATTTGTATATTGCATCACAGGACACCAGGTTTAGCCCTTGCATTTGGAATTGGAATTTCTGTTACTTAGATGAGCTAAGTAGTATGCATCTTGGTTGGTCTCCCTATAGCAATCTATGTCTTCGATTTTGCTGAAGTTATACTCTAGTTGAAATTTTTTATTGGTTAGACGTTTTGCATCTCCATGAGGGTTTCCATATTCCTCTGTAGGTATTTCACTGCCACCTCTGAAACGTACTGGACTTATAGGTGCTGATAACATTCCTTACGGTCAACTGCCATTCCAAATAAGATAGCTTCTTGGTTAATGGTCGTAACTCATAATGGTATTCTAACCTTAACCTCCACAAAAGGCTACCAATGCACTTCCATTTTGGTTCCCAAAGACTACACCAAACCCGGATTTCTCATTTGTCAGGCTTCTGTTCTTGCTGCACAGATAATATTTATAGGTTGCTTGCTCCAGAGTCCAGATACTAAAGTAGCATGTACTGGACTACTGGTGTCATATAGCAATAACAGCCTCCATGAACTCATTTTTGAGTCCCTTCCCTTGCAACTTATACATAAAGCATCCCCATTTTCTATGTGGTGTTAAATCTTAAAATGTGTAATTTATCCCACACCATTGATTGTTGGACCGTACTTTTATTCGAATAGGTGCACCCGGAAAGAGGTTCTTCCAGTCTAAAAAAATGGGGATTTGCTAGTTCTTGCTCGAGATGGGTTTGGAACAGGTGGAGGGTTAATTCTGGGTGCTTTTGGAGCGCATATAAAGGGTGCCTAGGATGTGAGGAAGGTTTTGACGCTTTAGGTTGTTTGGAGACACAATACAAAATTTGTTGGACCCCAAAGTCCTAGTTACAAAGTATTCAATATGCAACTGGGAAAATTTCCCTAAAAACTAGGTTGTCTTGTCTAACAAGGCTCTCTTGTAAGGCTAACCAAGTGATGAATGAGTTCTTTAGTGTTACAAATTTTTCCATAAGTGTTCAGTCTATCAGTTTTAGATGTCCATTTCTCAAGACATGAATGTATTTGGCACTGCTGTGCAGAGTCCTGTTGAGAAGAGTTTTATTCTTCTGAGGGTCAAGTAAGATACTTCCAACATCTGCCCAAATTGCTGCTAGGTTGTCATTATTTGGCCTAAGCAAGCTCCATTCATTATTAGCTATGAGTGCCTTTACCAAGGATACCAAGGAGTTATATCTAACACTGATCCTTGTCTTTCGTATTCATTTATTTTGATGTAATACTATCGGCGGAAGCAAACAATAATAAGAACACCAATTAAATAAATGGTTTGAACACCCAAAAACTAGGGTTCTTCACAAAAACGAATTTAATGTCTCAAGACATAAACAAATCTTCAATCTAACCTCCTCAATAAGGTTTGCAATCCCCTATTTATAATAGCCTAAACCTAATCCTAACTAAACTAGAAAGCTAAGTAAATAGAAACTACTACTAGGGATGTTCTAATCCATATAGGAATCTGCAGGAACTATGAGGCATGTGCCTTGCACATGCTATCTTTATGCATATGCATCAAATCCCCCCAACTTGAAAAAAACTCGTCCTCGAGTTTGTGTACTAACATCCTCCAAAGTTCAAAACGACTCTTGTACATCAACCTCAACCTTACGTTGGTGCAGAAAATCCGTCCATGAATCTTCCCCAGATAGTTGCTCGCAGAAAGAATGATGGACATTAATGTCATAGGTGCATCATTAGGACCCAATTGATTGGAACAATATAGCCGCATGTCAAGAAATAAGAATTGAAGGTGTTTGTCCCTCCATGGAGAAAATCCATTCTCATCTTGGAATAGATAAGGATCAACATAACCACTAAACAAATTACCAATTACTTTTATGGGACAAAATTTGTGGGGATGATAAAAATCATCAATTTGTCGGTCGGAATCAATGGAATTCATCGATTCATGGGAGTGATGAGGGAAATTCCGAGAACGTTCATCCTCTTTACCATTGTCATGGACAACAACCAGGTTTCCTTGCTTGGGCAACAAATAGAACTTCTTATTTATCTCCCTTGCAGATTTTTCAATCAAATCTTCTACTTGATCCACACATGCAACTTCTAACTCAAGAGACACAAAACTAGATGTATCATCACTATCATCACCAAAAACGGAAAAGAAATCAACAAGATCGTAACTTTGTAAACCACCAATTCGAGTACGAGTGACGTATTTTTCTTCTTCAAACATGTTGAGTAAGAAATTAATCTCCGCTTCTTTGTCAAGTCGTTTCTCTTCTTCAACAAATTCTTCCTTAAAAGATGCAAATTGACTTTTTAATTTAGTAAAACAATTTAAAAGTTCCCTTAAATCTTTTTGTATGCTTGGTGACGTCATGGAGACATCGCTCTTAGAATCGATTTCAGATTCAATATAGTGTGGGTATTCTCCATACGGAGTAACCTTAGAATTGCGACTACAAAGACCATCGTGATCATAAATCTTTGGACGGTTTCCATGGGAATATTTAGCACCATAAGCAACATATTGTTACTGAAAACCACATCGAGGAGGGTGCGTGTCCTGCTAGTGGTGGGAATAATATCCATTGTCATAATAACTATGACGTTGCCTGCGTGGGGGAGAAGGGGAACGAGAGGAAGAGGGAGGTTCATACCTTCTAGAAAGAGGAAAGCGGCGGCTAGGATCAAAGTTGGGAGCTTTATATTCAGAATCGGTATAACGCTTCGATTCATGTAAACTCCAGCGATCCGGCGGCGACGAAAATTCTCTTTGACCTCTTCTACGATAACCCATCTTCAAATCACCAACATGAACACGACTCTTGTAATAAAAATCAGGTTTTTATCTTCTAAACCCAGAAAAAACAAGCTCTTGATACCAATAATAAGAACACCAATTAAATAAATGGTTTGAACACCCAAAAACTAGGGTTCTTCACAAAAACGAATTTAATGTCTCAAGACATAAACAAATCTTCAATCTAACCTCCTCAATAAGGTTTGCAATCCCCTATTCATAATAGCCTAAACCTAATCCTAACTAAACTAGAAAGCTAAGTAAATAGAAACTACTACTAGGGATGTTCTAATCCATATAGGAATCTACAGGAACTATGAGGCATGTGCCTTGCACATGCTATCTTTATGCATATGCATCATATTTATCTAAGTCTTGACTTTGTTATTCTTTTCTTCTTAATTACGTTACAATGAAATTTGTACGTACAGTACACTTATTCTTGCGGGCTTTCCAACCTAATCGCTTGCATTATGTCAAATATTTAATGTTTCTTCTGTTGTGTTGAATTTAGGACTTTCTCTCTGAGGAAACATGAACACAAATATTTTCTTGGCAGACCAGATCGATGGGTCAAACAACTTATTACGCCATATCAAAACCAGGTGCGCTTTCAGGTTCACTATTTGATAGTAATTATCGTTTGGATCATAGACCTATTATTGTTTTTGGTTGGTTTTCTGTCTCTCTGCCTGGACGTTTAATCCTACAAGCCTATATATAACAGGGAGATTTGCTGTTATTTACTCCTTATTGACTTATGAGTAGGGCATAATTGCAGGCATGGATCTGCCAGTTATACTTTAATGAGTCATGTTTTCCTCTATATGTTGTGGTTATATGTCCTCTTTCATTAAATTTCAATATTTCATGAGTAACATGGTTGGTGTAAGCCCTCTCCTTTATGAGCTTAGCTGAGTTCCTTACTGCTTCACCGCTACTACCTGCAATGACCACCGGACAATGACCGGTGGATAAAGCTCCAACGATCAAGTCAGTAAGCGGCTAGGTTTAGAAAATAGGTTTTAGCAAGGAATCAACAGTTACCTTTCGCGAACCCTAACGTGATCCTTTTATAGCAATATCCATCGTCTTCCTTTAACCGTAGGATCACCCTATGCATCCTATGGTTCTCTCATCCCCTACGTGTTTCATTGTCCATCACATATTATTGGGTGAGTGTTTGACAGCCAGACTTCACGTGCTCTATCCGTGACACTCTAGAATGTTCTGCATTCTGATTGGGTGCTTCCCGGTTTGCTCTCCTTATCTGGTTCCTATGTCCTCAGTGTTCCACCTGGCACAGCTTGGTACTTACAGTTGGAACTACCATAGTTAGATTAGTGGATGCAAAAATTAAATCCATCACTTCACGTATTCCTATTTTATCAGTAATCTTAATTTCATGAGTAACATGGTTAGCTGTCTTCATGAATAGCTTTGACAAAGGATCTCTGCATTGTGCAACAAGCTCAATCTTGAACTTCACTTGTCATAAATATTTGATGTTGTAAAAATATATTTTGTACACCCTATCTAACATCTTGGGAATTGTCTATAATTGAGTTTATTGATGGATCCATAACCTCAAAATGGTAAGAGCGTTCTTCAACTGAGAGGTTGATGGTTCAAATCCATCTGGGTCCGAAAGAAATTTGGTAGAAGCTAAATAGTAGTATGCTTTATAGAATTGTGACTAAATACCATCTATATTATAAAAGCATTTATATCCAAAGGAGGCAAAAATGATATTTACAAGGTCACACCAAGACTGAGAGTAGGTTATCTTGGTTGCTACTAAAACTAGTGCTGTCAATGAAAGAACAATTCGAACTTCATCTGGTTGTTCTACACTTCTACTACACTAAATATAAAAAAAAAAAAAAAACTTGATCCGAAGAGGTCTGAGCTACAGCAACACCTAAGTACAAGGGAATACTGGATCTAGAGGGGAGGGGTCAAGGATGAGAAGGGTGAGGAGGGATGGCGTGGTGGATATAAAGCTGCCTCAGGCGTACTTATAGCAAAGCCCAATTACTTCTGTCTAGAAGGAGATCATTTGATTTAGCTCTCCAGTAACATTCTTGTCAAGGTCTCCAAGCATAGTTTTAGCTGTAGTTCTTTCTTATGTAAGATTCCAGTTTTATTTTGAGCTTGACACAACTTCATTAGTTATTTTTTCTATTCTTTAGTAAGTCTTAGCTAGAAAGTACAGAAGTACACAAATGCCCTTGCACATCTAGATTTCTCTGCCAGTCTGAAGCTTAGAGTGGCAGAATATCCCTAATACTGAGTCGTAATAGTCAAAATTAGGTGGATTCCTCTGGCAGTCTGAACTTGTTGTGCACTATGTTCTGTTCAGCTCAAATGAACAATTAAACACTGATGTTACCGGTGAGCTCACCGTTGATTTTTCTCGTATCACCATCGCAATCCTTACCTAGGATCATCTTTAGACCAAGTTTACCGAGCTTCCTACGTAGATGAACCTGACTTGTGCAGGTCAACTCTAACCGATTCAGTACTGACTCCACCAAGGAGAGATGTATATGGAAATGGAAGCATCTTAGATGTAAGTCATAAATACTGAGAAAGCTTGTGAAGTTATATAGCCGCATGGACTCGGTAAGTTCATTTGGCTTGATGAAAGCATTAAAAATGGCTCACTTTGTAACATCTCCAAATTTAAATTGGTTAGTTATGCTGGTACTCATGTTGATGCACCTGGACACATGTTTGATCAGTACTATGATACAGGTTTCAATGTCAATAGTCTCAATCTCGAGGTCCTTAATGGTATGATTTTTTTCTTTTGCTGGTGATTATTCTTTATCTGTTTTATGAAATTGTCACAGTAATATGCTTTAAGGCTATTTTAGGTATTTGCCTTAATGAACTTGATAAACATGACTTAATTTGCTGTTAATGAACTGGAATGATTATAGTTGAAAGGTAACACAGTTAACACAGATACGTGCTGAATGTTGATTACAACATTGGTAGCGGATGTTCTGAGCGATAAGAACATAACATGTAAACAACAGGTAAATTCCGTGTCTCAAGTGAGTTTCTTTTATATCAATGTTGCAAATGAAATTATCTCTTGTCAATTATATTGTTATATTTTTTCTTTCTGTTTGAATCAGTCCCATGAAGATGTCATATTACCAAGCTACTTTGCGCTCTTAAAAAAGGCTGACAGAATCCATTGCATTTCATTTTCTGCATAGTTTATGTACATGCCACAAACCTACAGCATTGCACAAATTAGGAAGAAAGAGTTACATCTACTATGCCTCTGATTTTTCGTTGTGATGTGAGAGTTTTTGACATATTCGTAAACATCATATCACCTAACCTTAATACTGCATCACTCTCATAGAATAACTTAGTTGATATCTATTTCTTGCAGCTGAAGTTATGGAATCATTTATTATCCCAGACGAATGCGTCTTACGATTTTAAGAACGTTAAACACTGACAGGTATTTGGTGTTTGCTGGTTTCCTTGTTTTTCAATTGTTTGTTAATGTGTTCTTGCGATGATGGCAATTAGCTATAGAAAAGGGTGAGCAACATCTATGTTCCAGTGATTGCAAATAACTATAGATGTCGGGAAACCATGGTGTTGAGATAATAGTTTCCTTTTAGGCTTCTAGCTATTGCGATTGACTTAATAATTAATGGCATTGCAATTGTCTGCTCCATTGTCCAATTGTTCTGCCAGATCATCAATTCATCAAAACCTCTGGTAGTCTTTACTGATTTACCGAAGGCCATTATAGAATATTTCTTCCTTGATTATTTTGAGAGATGTTATCTTCATGTCTTGGTTCTGGTTTTAAAATTTCTCCTGGATACTATGTCGCACAGTTTCTTTGTTTTCTTCTTCCTTCTGTTTAAGCTCTTTTATCCCCAACAAAATACAGGGCAATAATTCTCCAGATTTGCTGCAGTATCCAGCTCATTAATATGTAAACCCAAAAGTGAGTTTGACACAATCTTAATTTTAGAACCTGCACATTTTCGCTTATGTTAATATATTATTATCCTACTCCATCAGTTTGACACGGGTTTAATTTTGCTTTCCTTCCATCAGATTCACATTCATCTCATAAGAAACATTAGCACTATCGTTTATACAGAAAGCAAAAAACAGATACATCACCAGTTCATTGAGATTCAACCAGAATTTATATTACATCAAACACTATCAATTGAACACTCACAAAATTTGTGTTCTATTCAATTTGTCATTGGATTTTTCCTTATACACACTGAAATCGATCAATTACAACAAGTTGTTTGTACTCTGGACCATCAAGAGCAGACATCATCACAGCTTCAGGGCCTTGTATCTCTTCCTTCTCATCAAGAAACAAAGTAATCAAGTTCTTCGAAAACCCACTAACAAGAGCAACACCCTTCTGATCACTTGGCACTGGAGTGGACTCTGAGTCTCCAATGTTCCAAAACACCATTTCAGGAACTGGATATCCCTTTTCCTGAAACTTACTCTGTATCACTTCATAATCAGTGTTCCAAGTATTATCAGTCTCTGGGTTGTAGCTACAGTTAAACTTTCTCATTCCACTAAAAACAAAGACTTTCTTTATCATCTGATCTTTACTTAAATTCCCGGCAACAGCCACTTGTAAAATCAGGTCAAAAACTTTCTGAAAATCTGTGTTCAACCCTGCATCCATATTACTAATAGAATCAACCTTGGACTGCAAATCATCTCATTCAATAATATGAAGCTCAGGATCTGCACTGAAGGTTATAACCTTTCCTTTCCATGGATCATCACTCAACTCTGAAACCAAAAGTCCGAGGGCAACAGATACTTCCATTGGCTCCACCTTCCATGCTTTGAGACACATCAGAAATTGCAAGACAGTTTTTCAATTTACCCTTTGCAGACAGATCATCCACAAAGATCATCCACCATTCGCTTCCATTGCAACTCAGCAACCTTGAAACCGGCACGAAGTGGTTTGACATCAATTTTGTGACAAAGTGTCTATGGTTATCTCGCCTTGAGTTCATTGTTAGGAAAACCAAGTTGTACGCACATCGTCCCGAGTCTGTGTTCTCGCGTCCATGTGTCAGAGTGAAGATTTGGTGTTAGGACGTACGTACCTAGTTAGGACGTACGTACCTAGTTAGGACGTACGTACGTCATGGTAGGCAGCAGACTTGTTTTGGTCAGGACGTACGTACCAAGTTAGGGCGTACGTACGTCATGGTAGGCAGCAGACTTGTTTCGTGTGGAGACGTACGTACCGAGTTAGAGCGTTCGTACGTCATGGTAGGCAGCAGGCTTATTTTTGTGTGGAGACGTTCGAACGTCATATCGACGTACGAACGTCCAAAGTCGGGTTGCACTATTTCGGCCCATTTTCCTTGGTTTCCAACCCTAAGTATAAATAGGGTTTCTATTCCAAAGGAGAAGTTAGTTCTTTGGCCGTCCATTGTTCCTCTTGTTCTTGAGTTTTGGTTTAGGTTTTGGTATCAAAAGTGTGTTTGGCTATTGAACTCAATTCCCTTTCTTCCCTCTTCTCTCAATTCATAAATTTGTGATCTTCAAGAGTTATTGTGATTTCGGCTTCGAGTCTTCTTGTGTGTTCATCAAGAAGTCGAGTGTCTTGTGCGTACATCAAGGTGCTCTGGTGAAGTCAAGGTGTTAGAGATAACCAGGAGTATCAACTCGCAGTGAGTGCAGGTAGTTGGTAGGTTTGTACATTTCTTTTCATCTAGTGAATTTTTTGTTGTCGCGAGGACAACCGTGGACGTTTCCCTTTTCGGGTTTTACCACGTTAAAAATTTCTGTGTGTTATTTACTTTCTGCGTATTGGTTGATTGTCTGGTTGAATACTCAATTGTTATATTAGCACTATTTGTAGTTTCTCAATTGGTATCAGTCGCTGGGGGCTGGTTAAGGAGCGTAAAGGCTCACGCTAACGATCAATAGTGCTTATGGAACCTCATAAGTTTGCTACTTCAAGTCTTCCACCACAATTCAGTGGAAAAGATTTTGGTCATTGGAAAGTACGGATGCGAGCTTATCTCCAAGCATTAGGAGAAGAAGTCTGGCTTTCTGTTGTTACAGGGTGGAAAGAACCTCTGACTACTACAGGTACTGGTGATACTGCTGTTACATCACCGACGCCACGTGAAAAGTGGACGCTTGAACAGAAGTTGTTGGCAAATTATAACAACAAGGCACTCAATGCTATTTTCATGGCATTAAATGCCAGTGAGTTTCGTCGTGTGCAAGGATGTGAAGAGGCTAAAGATGCATGGAACAGGCTTATCTGTACACATGAAGGTGACGAAACTGTCAAAGAAAGCAAGCTGGAACTGTTAACATCTCAGTCTGAGAATCTACGGATGGATAATTCTGAGAGTTTGATGATTTCTTTATTCGTCTCCAAGACATCATAAACTGCAGTGCGGCTATTGGTCATGCATATACTGACACACAAGTGGTACGTAAGATATTGCGTGCTTTGCCTCCTAGGTTTCGTTCTCGTAAGGATGCCATTACTGAGAGTAATGTGATCAAGAACATGTCCATTGAGACACTTGCGGGGAAACTAAGGACATGTGAGATGGAACAGGCCTTGGAAGAACCTTTGAAGAACAAGTCTGTGGCATTCAAAGCTACATCGTCTAAAGAAACTTCCACAGGACCTTCTGATGATGAAGAACAGGATGTGGATGATAACTATGCTTTTCTGTCCCGTAGCTTTCAGAAGATTCTGAAATATCAACAGAATCGAGACCCTCGGAAGCGATTTCCTGATTCCTCAAATGCTCCTAGGAGTCGTGGTTTTGAGCGATTCTCTGTGGATGGGAGAAGAGCTCGAGTTGATCGTAAAGATGTCCAATGTTACAAGTGTCGTGAATATGGACACTTTGCAAATGAATGTGACAAGAAAGTGGAACGCAAACCTGGTGACAATTCCAAAGCGAACCTCACAGTGACATGGGATGATTCAGATGAAGATGATGATGGCAATTCCTCAAATGTTGTCTCCAATTATGTGGTCTTCAGTGCATCCCTGGATGAGCATCCAGGAGGTATTGTATCCTCTACTGATGATATTAATGTTTCTGATACTGGTGTTCATGCTACTACTAGTGAATTATGTGATATGTATAAGTTTTCCATGCAACAAGTAAAGTTGCTTGAAAAAACTAACACTGTCTTACAGGAACAGGTAGATAGTCTTGGGCAGGATATTTGTAATCTTGCAGGTGACTCCAACATGTTGAAAGAAAAATTTGTGAAGGAAAAGGAGGATTTCCAAGTGCGTATTGCCACTCTGGAAAAACTGAATAAGGAACTGGAAACACGGTATCGATCTCTTGTATTGGAACATGAGAAAGTAAAAGCTGAGTTGTTTGCTGCTAACAAACAATTGGTTGGGTTTGGTAAAGCTAGTGATAATCTAAACTCTCTGCTGGGAATTGGTAAATCCCATTCAGATAAATCTGGCTTAGGTTATGACACATCTGTTCCTATTTCTACTGCTCGCACCTCCTGTACTACTTTTGTCAGACCAACAGGTGTTGCTTCTCCTGCTCCTGTGCAGGTGTCTGGTGTGGTTTCCTCACCCAAGATCACTCGTGTAAAGCATGTCCCGAAAAAGAATGTTAGACACAAAGGCTATAAATGTCTAACCTGTGGTCGTATGGGTCACACTTCTGCTTTTTGTTGGAATAATCTGTATCCTGCTCATCATCCTTCTTTTGCAGGTAATTCTTCTTGGAACAAGTCTTCCAATTTCTCCATGCAGGCTCCATACATGTGGAATGGCTATGCTCCATGGGGTTTACCCAGAACTTCTCCTTATGGTAATCGTCCTCAAGCAACACCCATACCTACTCCACCACCACATTTCTGGGATAGGAGTATGGATGCATCCAGGAAAATGGTATCTCACATGGCTCGTTTGGTTGAACCAATGCCTTTATCATGGTATCTTGACAGCGGTTGTTCGCGTCATATAACAGGTGATAAGACTCTAATTGATAACCTGACTCTTGGTTATGGAGGTAAGGTTAGGTTTGGTAATGGTAAAATGCTTCCGGTTGAAGGTAAAGGTAACTTTTCTGAGGTTGGATCGCTCAATAGTCATGAGCTTCTTTTTGTTAAGGGTCTTAAGTCCAATCTATTGAGTATTAGTCAGTTATGTGATGCTAAGTTTAAGGTTGTGTTTGAGGATAATAGGTGTGATGTTTTTGATTCCAATCATATCTTGGTGTTAACTGGTAGTCGCTCATCTGATAACTGTTTCATTGTCACTACACCTCTTCCGCATTCATATACCTAATGTGTTCATTGGAACTGTCTGTGTTTAGGATGTTTAGGTTCGGTTATTTATTATTGTTGTTGGTATTGAGGACATACTACTTTCTCTATTGTGTGGATTCCATTTTACAACTGTTTCTAGTTTGGCGTTCTCAACTGTTTTTCTGAGTCATGCATAGTTGTAGGGTTACATCATACTCTCTTCGTCTTGGTAGTTTCTTACATGATGCATTTACATTTAGTTGGATTTTCGTTTTGCATACCTGTATATCTCCAGTCTTATATGGTTTCCTATCATGATCATCGTCTTCTTTTATATTTATTTACCTCTTGTAAGTGGTCAATGACTCACAAAATCCCCAGCCATTTGAATGTCTTGATAGCATACTCATTTGGCTAAGAACCCGTTGGGGCTGTGAGGGTCATGCTCTGACGGATGCACTCAGGAGATGTTAGTTCTTGTGTTGCACGTTATCATGGTATTGCACTTCTTGAGTTTGTTTTGCCGAAAAGATGTAGGCTACACCCTACCCTCGTGTTCTGGTAAAAGATGGAGATACTTTATACTCCCACACGGGAATGGCATTTTTTTTTAACAAAAAAAAAAAAAAAAAAAAAGGAATGATAAGTGTCTGTCACACTTGTCTAGTTGGAAGACAAGAAGAAAAACAATTTTTCTGTGTTTCCTTGGTTTTGTTGTGATCGGTTTCACCTTCTCCTTGGTCTACTTGCAAAAGACTTTCAATTTATTCAATGATCATTTTTTTTCGTTTGTTCCGGAGGTTGGTATTGGTCTATCAGTTTCTTCTACATGCTTGCATCATTCTAGTAAGTACCATGCCGTGGTGTATGATGTCGTTCTTCGATTTTGCATTGTCTTGTGGTTGAGGGTTGTTTATACTGTATTCGGCTGTAATTGGAATCCTTATGATAAGTAGAAGTGTTTTCTTGTGATGTCTCTCAATATTTGTTCTTGGTAGTTCTTTGGTTTATTATCTAGCTGTTAGGGTGGTTCTTCATTTTTTTATATATATTTTCTTGAAAAAAAAAAAAACAAAAAAACAAGGGTTCGTACGAACGCTTTCATGACGTTCGTACGTTTAGGTGGGCAGATCTTTTAGCAACGTACGAACGTTCCTCGGACGTCCGAACGTGTTCTCAGTCAGATGTTTGGTTTTTGAGGTCTCGACGTACGAACGTTCTTCGAACGTACAAACGTTTCTGGTACAGTTCGGCCCATTTGCTCTTTAAAACCAATTTTTTTTTTTAAACACAAAGCCATTTGCTGTTATATCAATCGTGTTTCCCTCCTTTTGGGCACACTACAAGTTGTTAGCATTTTGGTTTCCTTGCTCATCTTAGGAGATTTTCTTCTATATATTTTTTTTTTTTTGTTTTGCTTCTGTTTCTCTTTCTTTGGTGGTTGTTCATTGCTCAACTCCGGCAGTTTCTTTTTCTTTTTGGTGTATACTCTGTTTTTCCTCATGTAAGTGCACTCGACTCCTTCTATATTCTTCTTCTTCTCCTTCTACTTACTCTCTTGGTATTGTTGGATTGCATGGTTATTCTCTATTTTCTTTGAAATGCTTGGTTTGTTTTGTTTTGATTGTGTTGGTTCGTTTTCCATTTCATTCCTTTGAAATTGGTGGACGATTTGGCTCTTTCTATTTCTTGTAACTTCTTCTCTATTGTTGGGTCTATTTTGTCGTATGTTTGGGTGCTTGCCATTACTACATTGTTGCCGATAGCATGTGTCTTGTTTCTGCACATCAAGTGTTTGAGTAAATGCCTCAATGACCTGGCTATTGTTTATTTTGTCAATTTTCTTACATTCCTGGTTTGTTTGCTGTTGTGGTTGTGTAGACGATGGCCTCAAAGCGCGCACGCACCACTCCCACCACCACGGCAACTGGGTCTAAGGGCGCATCCGCTTCCCGCGCTTCACGGGGTAGAAGTTCTACTCAGGTCTTGTCGCCCCATCCCCCATCCCTTGGTGCTCATCCTCGAGCCAAGGCCATTGTTCCCGAGCGGTTCTTCGACTTGGGAGATATTGCTGCCTCCCCTATCGGGGCTTCTCAACTCGGCAACATAGCTTCGTTCTTTGAGGCTAGAAATTGGTTAAGGGTGGCTCAACCAATCACAAAATACTCGGTTGAGCATACGATTGCCTTCTATGAGACGAAGACGCCCTCACAGAATCGTTCGAGTTTCTCGGTTTTCATTGACGGTTGGAGATACACTATCTCTCCGAAGGTCATACGTGAGGCGTTGGGGATTGACGATGATCTTCTCTCCGAAGGTGCTATTCCTGTACGGTGGCCCATTCCGGATGCGATTCAGATTGACTTTGTCGATCAGGTTCAGAGGATGTTCATTAATGGTGTCACGGAAAGGTATCATGCCAAGCACTACAGCGCCATCCTCTTGCACATGGTTGCCCACTCCAACATCTACCCCTCCAAGGGCAACAAGATCATCATGACCGACGACATGGTCAAATTAGTGGTTTGTATGTCGGTGCACCATCTTCATCTTTCTGAGGTCATCTACACACGAATGCTTCAGATCGATGCAGCTAAGGGTACTCTTCCTTTCCCTAGCTTTATAATGACTATACTCAAGCACTTGGGTTTTCAGGGACAGTATATGGAGGTGAGCCCTCCAAGGTTCGTTGGCCATGATTGGGTCAACGCCATCAAGAAGGGCTGTCAGTCTAGGAAGTCGGCCTTTGAATCCGTGGGTGCGCGTCTGACGCATCACCTAATTTGGGGAGGCAGGGCTCTTGTTCGCCATGATGATTTTGATCGGGCTTTGACCTCTGGACGCCCCATCTCAACCTCTGCTAGGGGCAATCGGGCATTTGCAGCAATTGATGCTCGGGTTTCCTCTCTCCGACGTCGTCAGGATCATATGGATGCTCGGTTAGATCGTTTTGGGGTCATTCTTTCTCGTCATGATGTCATGATCAGTGATATTCATGCGATGAACGTCGCCCAGATGCGTCATCTTCAGCTGGACTTCACTCCCATTGACTTGCCTCCATTTTCGGAAGAGGTACCTCCAGTTCCAGGTGACAGTGATGGTGATGTCTCTCGTAGAGAGAGTGAGGACGAAGGTGATGGTGAACACAGTGATGGTGACTCGGAGTCCGAGTAGTTCTTATGCTGGTTTACTCTCCATATTTTTGTACTTAACATTGCTCTTTTGTTATATCGTGTTGTTTCTATATCTAGTTGTTGAGCATGTTATTGGATATTGCTATTTTATTATGAGTTCTAGTTCCTTCCTGACTTGCAGAAAATTCCTGCTAATTAGGTAATGGACCTCTCTTATTGGGCCCATGTTAGGTTTACTCTTGTTTTTCCTATATATAGGGGAGTCTTCTCTTCTTTTACTCCTATTGTATCTTCTTACCTCCTTCTAGTTCTCTCTTTGTTCCTCAGATTTATTCAATGGCAGAATATGAACTTTATGGGGTTTTTGTTCCGGCTGTTGGTTATGTGTCGTTTATGGTGATGGAGTACAAAAACAATGCTAAGGTTTGTCGTTTATGTCGCGTTCCCCATGGGTATGACTATATTCATCGACCTTTTCTTAATCCTTGCCTGGTTCATGTAAATCATTGGGAGAGACTTCCGGGACATCTTCATAATCACATCTTGGAGTTGGTTGGATACCCGAGGGTTCCAGGACTTGCTGCTCCTCTTACCGACTGTGGCTTGGACAGCAGAATTGAGGAGTTGTTTTGTACGAGTTAATGGCTGGAGGATTATGATGATCATGTGATAGCTCGATGGAATAGACCTTCAACTCGTGCGGAAGCTTATTTCTCCAAGCTTCCTCTCGGTCATTGGGAACGAGTTTTTTCGAATTCGTTAACTTTAGCTTTGTCTTGTTTATTATGACTATGGCTTTATGTGTTTGGTTATTAGTTGTTCTCTTGAACCTTAAGAGATGGGCTAGTTTTTATCTTTTTATCTGGTTTGTCTTGGTTGTTTGGTGTTGATTTCTTTTCTTGGTATTTTTTTAGTGTTTATCTCCTATTTGTCGTGTCTTTTGCTGTTTGGTTCTTTTGTTCACTTGTTGTGACAAAAAGGGGGAGATTTATGACTCTAATTACTAACAATCGTCTTCTTGTTGTTAGGTTATTTTTGGGTTGTGTTTCAGGTATGCTACACGTATGGGGGAGTGAACATGTTGATGATTTTAGGCGTTATATAGTTATGGGGGAGCTCGAGTGTCAAAAATTTTGGAGCTCATGAAGTATGGGGGAGTTGCTCGAAGGAACTTCTGTTGAAATTTTGGAGCTCATGAAGTATGGGGGAGTTGCTCGAAGGAACTTCTGTTGAATCCTTGATTGCTTCGGAAATTCCTAGTTGCTTCCGTTCGGTCTCTGATGGTTAAAGCATCTTGCTAAAGCTGGATAACAAGAATTAGTGACTTGTTATGTGTTTCTATCTTGAGTGATTTTGTAGGCATGTTTTATAAATGCCATGGTTTGGGCTTGTAAGCACGTTTTATAAGTGCTATTAGAGTCATAGGTTTTTGTCACAAAATCAATGTCAAAGGGGGAGATTGAAACCGGCACGAAGTGGTTTGACATCAATTTTGTGACAAAGTGTCCATGGTTATCTCGCCTTGAGTTCATTGTTAGGAAAACCAAGTTGTATGCACATCGTCCCGAGTCTGTGTTCTCGCGTCCATGTGTCAGAGTGAAGATTTGGTGTTAGGACGTACGTACCTAGTTAGGACGTACGTACGTCATGGTAGGCAGCAGACTTGTTTTGGTCAGGACGTACGTACCAAGTTAGGGCGTACGTACGTCATGGTAGGCAGCAGACTTGTTTCGTGTGGAGACGTACGTACCGAGTTAGAGCGTTCGTACGTCATGGTAGGCAGCAGGCTTATTTTTGTGTGGAGACGTTCGAACGTCATATCGACGTACGAACGTCCAAAGTCGGGTTGCACTATTTCGGCCCATTTTCCTTGGTTTCCAACCCTAAGTATAAATAGGGTTTCTATTCCAAAGGAGAAGTTAGTTCTTTGGCCGTCCATTGTTCCTCTTGTTCTTGAGTTTTGGTTTAGGTTTTGGTATCAAAAGTGTGTTTGGCTATTGAACTCAATTCCCTTTCTTCCCTCTTCTCTCAATTCATAAATTTGTGATCTTCAAGAGTTATTGTGATTTCGGCTTCGAGTCTTCTTGTGTGTTCATCAAGAAGTCGAGTGTCTTGTGCGTACATCAAGGTGCTCTGGTGAAGTCAAGGTGTTAGAGATAACCAGGAGTATCAACTCGCAGTGAGTGCAGGTAGTTGGTAGGTTTGTACATCTCTTTTCATCTAGTGAATTTTTTGTTGTCGCGAGGACAACCGTGGAGGTTTCCTTTTTCGGGTTTTACCACGTTAAAAATTTCTGTGTGTTATTTACTTTCTGCGTATTGGTTGATTGTCTGGTTGAATACTCAATTGTTATATTAGCACTATTTGTAGTTTCTCAATCTGACCTCCATCTCTATCACCGTCTTCTAAGTGATTTATAATCTCATGTGGAAGCAATGCTCCAGCAGCAATCTTTGCTTCTCCACGCCTAACCTGACGCAGATATTGGGTAACCGTTCTTCATCGTGTTTCAAAAAGTGCTTCTTGTAATTTGTCATTGCAACCGAGGGAACTCGACCATATGGAAGTGAGTTCCACTTGTTTGAACTCATGTAAACCTCTGGTAATTCTTGTATTTGACGAAGAGGAACAAGAACTTCTTTCCTAAGAAGATCACAAACTCTAAAAGCGTAATGGGCTTCTTCAATCTCTGCATATTCAGGATAAGAATCACGAGGAAAAACTCTCCTAGCAATGCTTTCACAAAGAAGAATACTTTTATCAAAAGAAGAATCTAAAGATGGACACCACTTAGCAGCCAAACTAATCTTCTCAATCTCACCACAATTGAATGATTTCAAATCAGAAACCAAATAATCAGCAAAAACCTGAGAAATCTGATCATGCAAGAATCTGAAATCGGGGTCACGCATATATTTCTCAAAAGCTTTTTTAGCCTTTGAAATCTCCTTCTCCTTTCTAAGATCTCTTGCTGATTCTTTCTGAATCTGCATTTTCTTCATCTCAGCAGCAAGTCTTTCCTCTCTAGATTGAGTAAAATGCGTAAACTTCTTATTTCTTGGTTGTTTGGTGGAATCCAATCTACTCCTCTTCTCCCCATCGTAATATCTTTTTCCTCTTCCTCGTTGTCGTCTATTAACACCCAACGATCGTCTTCTCGGAACCACAACAGCCCTAGGTTTCTTCCTGCTTTCAAACTCATCTTTTGCGAAGTTTTCGAACATTTGATCCTTGAAGAATTCTATAAAGAATCTCAGGCAAATCTTTAAAATACACAAAATTTGCAATAGACTTTAGGTTGCATGTTAGGGTTTTAGGATGATGTTTATGAAGCCATAAAGCTGCAGTATAAAACCCTTGTTTATCTGATTTTCCAGTACCTCCAACACCTCAAAGATGACAGATTAACTTGACAGTAATCAAATCATTGTGTTTCCAAGCCAATTCTAAACGTTGCGTAAGAGTAACCGCAGGTGTATCAGGTACTATATGGAAAAAGAAATCAAGACATGGATTACCAGTAGATAAGAAAGTTGGAGAAAGGTTTTCAGTAAAACCCCTTGGTGGTTGAATGGGAAGTTTTGTTGTTGTTTTGTTGAAATTTTCTGTCATGAGATCCATGAAAGCATCCCCAGTAGAAGAAGAAGATGGTTTGTTCTTGGGTTGAACATGGTGGAGTTCTGGTGGGCCAAGGAGTTGGCATGAAGAAGAAGAAGATGAAGCCATGTTTATATTAGGGTTTTGTAATTGTTTGAAATCGATTGATAAAGATACTCTGTTCTTTCTCTGTAGATTTGCATTTTTACTTATAGAAGAAAGAAAATAAAATTTCCTTGGGCTTCAAGTATATTACTTGACCGCTAGGAAGATAACTAAGAGCAATCCCAATTGGAGGGCATCTGAGAAGGGCAGTGCCATCAAAAATAACATGTTAGTAAATTATCAGAACTTACCATGTCATTTGAGAGGGGAGGAAAGTGCCATCAAAAATAACATGTTAGTAGTATAAAACGGAATAACATGTTCCGTTCCAACACTTTTTTGGAACTCCATGTTCCGTGTTAACACTTTTCGGAACTTCATGTTCCGGGAACTCCAACAGTAGGTTGATCAGTTACTATCGGTAGGGACGGGAGAAAAAACTTGGTCTTATTCACTTTTATTTTGATTCGGAACTTCAAGTTCGGTCTTAACTAAAAACTAGTTCTTAGGCCCATGCTATGCACGGGCTGGATTTTATTGATTTTGGTATTTTGTTTTGGGCTTTATTTTGGTTGGAAAGCCCATTAACTCTTTGTCATAATTCTAATTGATTGATTGATCATTTCAATAGTTTTCTTCATTCCCAAAATGATCACATCTTCCTTCAATCATCACCATGGTTGTTGTTGGATGAATTCATTATAGGGTTGGAACAACAATTGCCTCAACATCTAGTATCTATAATGGATAATTGGTTGAGTGATAGCCACATTTAGAATGAACATTAGTTGATTTCATTTGATTTCAATTGTATCTTGAGCAATTATAATGGAGGAGGAATTGCAGGTAACTTTTGAAATGGTAAAGACTATTTCTTTGCTCGTTTCTAAGTCCAATTTTTGAGCAATTTTGGGTTCTCCTTAACTAATCTTCTATCTTCCCCTCTTTTCTTCTACCTAATTTTTTATTTTATTTATTCTAATTGAAATGGGATATACAACAGTAATGTTTTATCTTTCCCTTTTTTCTTCTACTTAATTTTAGATATTTTTTTTTATTCTAATTGAAATGGGATATACAACATGTCACACCCCGATTTTTGATAAATGAATATTCACTAAATAAATAACAAATATTCATAAATCAAATGCCATAATGTGATCGGGTCGGCCCCACATGGGACCCAGATAGGCAAAAACATTCAAAGCATTAGACTACAAAGGATCAATAACAAAACTTCAGTCATATTAATTAACTTCAAGACATAAATAGCTCCAAAGAAATAATCCGAACGAAAACTCCAAATATTATGGATTACATAGTCTCCAAGCCGAAATAAATACTGAGTTCAAAGATTAAGAAAATAACTGAATCCAAATAGTGAAAATTGCAACGCCTCTCGAGTGCAACTCCAACTCAAGCCTCACGCTCTCCCCCAATCTGTTTCACCTCTACGCCCAACCGAGACGTAGCCCAAGTTGCAAAAAAAACAACGAGGGTCAGCAAATTGAATTTGCCGGTATGAGTGTCTCTCATAAAAGGAGAGATCACCGAAAAACCAACTACCATAAATAAATAAGAATAATAAATGCTAACATGCTTTCCTAAGCAAAATAATAAATAATCGAACTTACCAGCTCCTTCGTCCACTATGGTGAGTCAACCTGCAAGAGAGTTAGTAGACCCACCATCCTGCACTTGTAATTTGTAACAGTTACAATAAATGATAAGGAAAAACACTTAAAGCCATAACATATCAACCAATGCAAAGGCACGCCAAACCCTAACTTTTCTGTTAGTCTACACCATTAAGTTTGGACCCTAGCCACACACACAAAACCGACATGTCTACAACACTACTATGCCAACTGTGTATAGACTCACGACCTCTTCAGGTTCCACTGAAAGGTGAACCTATACACAAGCGCGCTAAAACCACTCGTCTACACAAGAGAACGAGTAAAATAAACAGCACCGGGCGAAAGGTGCAGTGGGCAAAATAACCGAGTCACTTGGATCGCACCAAGTACCCAAAAGTCCAACTCATATAATCAAATCCTTTAATTATCATGTCCGAAGACAAACAGCCCAATAAATGAAGTCCAAAACCAAAAATGGGAGTTTGTGTGGCAACTAGGGATTTTCTAATTATTCTACTGTTTTAATTTGTTAGTCAACCAAGCGTTCAAACAGATAGTCAAAAATCACGAAGATCAAATAAATGACCCTTTTGGTCCAGAAGATATAACACCTTAATCATGCGGTATTTAAACCCCCACATTTATAGAATTCTCGATATTTCAATTAACTCATGGCAATGCCAAAATATAATCTCAACCTATGTTCAACCAATTAATATCAGTATATACCCATATATATATGTACAACAATATATCACTACTAGAGTCCACATTCAACAGTTTCTTCCAGATCAAAATTTATACATGGCTATTAAGCAATTAAGGAAAACTCGACAAGTCGGCAAAATCCACATGTATACTGCAGTGCCATAAAAGAACTAACCCCTTTGGGTTATTTTGTTTTTAGTACAATTTAATAATAATAATCATAAAAGAGTACACAATTCAAATATAGGCACAACAACATACAATTCATGGTAGCATCTCCATTAGAACATAAGAGCATCTCTAATGGGTCTCCCATATTTGGCCTACACATGGGACGATTTAGCCTCCACGTCGGTGCCACCTCCTTTCCTATCGCTTTTTTTAGCAGGTCTTCTATACCTATATCAGGGGTATTCCTAACGCGTTTCCTATTTTTTTTTCCAAATTTTTATCTTCCACGCTGGTTGGACCAGCGTGGAACTTTTTTTCTGTTCCACGCTGGTTGAACCAGCGTGGAAGACTTGGGCTTTGGTTGCTTTGGGCTTATCTGAAGTGGGCTGATCTGTAAGATGTTCCACGCTGGTTCAACCAGCGTGGAACTTTAATGAAATTTCGACCTTAAACGAGCAGCAAACAGCAACCTTCTTCTCCATCTTTCCGCCGCCGCCATTCTTCTTCCTCTTCCGATTTTGCATCTCGATTTTGCTACTTCTACTTCTTCCTACTCAAAAATTACACAACCATTTAGCCATCTTTTGTTATTTTCTACTTCTTCCCCTCCATTTCATTCATTCATTCTCTCCAATTCATTCATTCTCTCCAATGACTTCTTACGACCGACATCTTGAAATTTTGAACCAACAACGCCAATTGCTTATGGACTCATCTGATGATGAAGATCTTAGCACAAGGCATATCAATCATCTGCTTCCAGCTATTTCGGCTTCTTTGGAAGAAGAAGAAAATGTAGAAAACATACCAAGATGGGGAGGTTCTAAATTTGGTCGAGCAGCTAACAGGCGTGACCATGTTCAATCACACAACATGCTTATCAACGAGTATTTTGCAGCCCAACCTGTTTTTGGTGCAAAGCTTTTTCGACGTCGTTATCGTATGAGGCAGAATGTTTTTTTGAAGCTGTATAACGCAGTTGTTGAAAATAATGACTATTTTCACCAGAAATACGATGCTCTAGGTGTTCCTGGACCTTCTGGCCTAATTAAAGCGACATGTGCACTTCGCCTTCTCTCTTATGGGTGTCCAGCTGATTCTCTTGATGAGTCAATCAAAATAGGTGAGCAAACTGCACTCAATTCTTTGAAGCATTTTTCTCAAACTGTTGTCGACATTTTTGAGAACGAGTATTTGAGGACACCCACTCCAGCTGATGTCGAACGTCTGCTTGCTAAAGGAGCTCAACGAGGGTTTCCAGGTATGTTGGGATCCATTGATTGTATGCATTGGATTTGGAAGAACTGTCCTACAGCAGAACATGGACAACATATGGGACACCATAAGAAAGCTACTGTTATTTTGGAAGCTGTTGCAGATCATGAGCTTTGGATATGGCACGCCTTTTTTGGAACGGCAGGTAGTTGCAACGATCTCAATGTCTTAGAAAACTCTCATGTTTTTGATGATATGGTAAATGGCAGATCGCCTCCTTGCAACTACCAGGTGAATGGGAATGATTATAATATGGGATACTATCTTTCTGATGGTATCTACCCACAGTGGGCTACTCTTATTCAAACAGAGAGATTTCCAGGGACGCGAAAGAAGAAAGTGTTTGCTAAAGCCCAAGAAGCTGTCAGAAAAGATGTTGAGCGTGCATTTGGTGTTTTGCAGGCTAGATTTGCCATGGTTGCAAGACCAGCACGTACCTGGAACAAGGCACAGCTTGGTATATTTATGAAGGCATGTTTGATAATGTATAACATGATTATTGAAGATGAGAGGGATATTGTTCTTCCAAAGTGGAAGCCCCCTCGTGATGAGCCTCCATTACCTGTAATAGTGGAGTTACAATCAAACGATGTGGATGAGGTTAGAGACATGCTTCATCGCATTTGTGCTGTCAGAAGTGGTCCTGCACATGACTTATTGAAGCATGATTTGATCGAGCATATATGGCAACGTCATGGAGGCAATGAAGATTTGGACTGAATTGTTGTAGTTTTTCAGTGTTTGAGTTTGTGTTTGATTTTGAATTTGTGTTTGAGTCCATGTTAGTTTGTGTTTGAGTCCATGTTAGTTTCTTGTGTTGTGTTTGAAAATATGAGCTTAATGTTATTTTAAGAAATTTCATGTTTTATAATTGCTAATAGTACAAAACATATTAAACTAAGGCCCATACTAGTACAAAACATATAAAATCTAAGGCCCATAATAGTACAAAACATATAAAATCTAAGGCCCATAACCTCCACTAGGCCCAAAACCTCCACTAGGCCCATAAGGCCCATTAGGCCCATAACCTCCACTAGGCCCATAGCATCCACTAGGCCCAAAACCAGGTTGGGGCCCAAAACCTCCACTAGGCCCAAAATCATCTGGCGCATAAGGCCTATAGCCAAAAGGTACAAAACCAGTAGGCCTACTTGGAATACCTTGCTGAAAAGAAGTAGGAGCAAATGGAGTACCCGTAAAATCATTCTGTGAGGAAGGCCCATTTGGATCGTCTGGGGATGCAGTCCACGTAGGAGAGAAGTCATTGATCTGTTTGTGACGCCTATCAAAGATTGCTTTCTGCATCTCTTCAAAGTATTGTTTGCGGATAGGGTTAGAAATATTTTCAGTGTCTATCATCATGATATTGGCTTCTCTTTCTACTCTTCTTTCTTCATTTAGTCGTGCCTTTTCTACTCTTTCTACTCTTCTTTCTTCATTTAGTCGTGCCTTTTCTTCTTCCATCTGCTGGTACATCTTCATCTTCAAGTCCCAATTGGCTTGTTTTAGAGCCAACTCTGCGAACGTTGTTTCATTGACCTTTGTCAGTTGAGCTGTGTAATCGACCCTAGAAGAACTACCATCTCCCCCTGAAGTAGATGATTGTCGTGCTAGCTTTCTTTTTTCTTTGGCAGCTTTTCTTCCAGTTGGTCGCGCTGGTGGTTGTACTGGACCATCCCCAATGTTGAGAAAAACATTTGGTGTAACCCCAACATTAGTTCTACCTTCTGGAAATTCATTTGGGGAGTCGTCATCACTGAGATGGATGTTCTGTTGGCTACGAGCATATGAAGCTGGAGTATCATCACTGAGATTGATGTTCTGCATGTTCCGAACATTTGAAGTTGGCGTGTCGTTTGAAGCACCAGTAAACTCCGAGGATGTGTTTGATTTCTGCTTCTTAAATGCATTCTCTCTTTGAATAGTCGTAGGGGTTCTTGCTGAAACATAATCCATCCACTTTGCAGAAGTGTGCAAATATTCATAGCAATGCCCAAATTTAAATGGTTCCCCTTCCACAGTTTGGTAGACTGAACGAGCAGTTGTCCACTAAAAAAATATAATTTAAAAAAGAATGGCTCTCTTCCTGAAGATAAAACAGAAGCCAGATCTAATTTGGAACAGTCCAAAAGATATGCAATGATAGGGGAAGACCTATATAGAAGATCACCGGCTGGGCCGTTATTGAAGTGTGTACACCCATCCCAAAAAGAAGGGATCATGGCGGAATGCCACAACGGAAGTTGCGGGAGTCATTCACCGGGAAGAGCCATGGCGCACAGGATAATGATACATGGGCATTACTGGGCAAGCATGTACAAAGATTGTTGCGACTATGCTAAGAAGTGTCGCGGTTGCCAAATTCATGGGAGACTGATACATACCCCAGCCGAGAACCTCCATTTCATTAGTAACCCGTGGCCCTTTTCGATGTGGGGGATTGATATTGTAGGCAAACTGGAGAAGTCACAGGGAAGAGAATATCTAATAGTGGCCACAGATTATTTTACAAAATGGATTGAGGCAGAACCGTTACGAAGGATCAGGGAGACAGAAGTCAAAGATTTCATTTAGACCAACATCATCTGCAGATTTGGGTTACCAAGGGCTATAGTGGCGGATAACGGTGCGCAATTCCGTGGAGATAAGTTGAAGCAGTTTCTGGCAAGTTATAACATAAAGCAACTCTTCACAACACCATTTGACCCGCAAGGAAATGGGCAAGCTGAAGCATCAAACAAAGCCATACTGGAGGTATTGAAAAAGAAGCTGGAAGATAGGAAAGAAAGGTGGTATGAAAATCTTTGGGAAGTGCTATGGGCCTACCAGACGACACCAAGAAGATCAACAGGGGCGACTCCATTCTCTCTCACCTATGGCATAGAAGCCGTGATCCCACAAGAGATGTTGGTGCATACGGCTAGGAGGGTAGTAGTCGACCTTGGAAAGAACAACGAGATAATAGAGAGAGAGAGAGAGAGAGAGAGAGAGAGAGAGAGAGAGAGAGAGAGAGAGAGAGAGAGAGTTGGTCTTAGCAGAGGAGGTCCGGGAGCGCGCCAAGCTCAGATTGGAGAACTATCACCGGGAAGTAGAGAAGGCTTACAACAAAAAGGTCAAGCCAAGAAGGCTTGTTCCAGGGGATCTCGTGCTAAGGAAGTAGAATCCACCTCCAGACAAGCTAGAGCCAAACTGGGAAGGGCCTTTTGTGGTAGACAAGGTGGGAACTAATCGAGCATACTACTTGACCCACCAAGACGACACCCCACTTGACAAACCATGGAGTATTAGCAATTTAAAGAAATACTATGCCTAGGTGGCAGAGATGTATTAGTTCACCAAACCAATGGATGTTTTTTAGAGGAGAATCAGCAATAGATGTGAATAACAACTTGTTGAAATTCAATGAAATGGTAGATGTTTATTTTGTTTCTTTTTATTTTTTCTGTTGAGAAGACAAATGTCAGGTAAAAAGTTGACTGAGACCAGGACAAAGGTCAGCCAAAGTAGAAATCCAATTTAGATTGGTGAGAGGTAACATGAGTGTAAACTGGGCTTGGCATGCGGCCAACTACATGTTGACAGTCTCTACATGTTATCTCTTCCCCACTAAGAGTGGGATAGACCATACAGTGGGGTGCCTCTAAGTGAGAAGAGCAAAAGTGCTAATGTGTTGACGGATTTGTACTTGCTGGACCGTGACGACGGGACCAGGAGAAGTAAAATTAAGGTCATCACATGAGAAATCTGATTTAGAAGATAGCAGGTGATACAATTAGATTACGTTAAGGAAATATATCAGATAACAGAAATTACAACAAGGAAATCAAGTGATCAAATTACTAACACAAATAATGTTACAAGGCAATAAAAGTTTTACAAGTAAGCCAGAATGTTTATCAGGACCAAATTCTCAACGTTGGGGGTTTGGAAAGGAGGCACTAGGAGATAAAGGCGTTATCCTCATCCTCTTGGTGGCAAGGAGGGAGGATAAATTCTCCTTCACCTGGATCTTCACCTGGGTGGCAATCTGCTCATGAGACTTGGCCACTAGCTCGTCAAATTTGGCTTTGTATTCAGCAATGATGGCGATGACGGCCTCATCCTTCTCCTGCTTGAGAGTCTCCTCCTGTCCCTTCATCTCGAGGCGCCACTGCTCATAGTCGGCCTCATAGCGAGCAGTCATCTCATCTCTCGTAATGATCTCAGCATGGAATTTCTCCTGCCATACCGCTATCTCCTTGGAGTGATCAGACTCAAGAGCAGCAATGCGCTCGCGGTGCTCACCCTCCAACCTTTCCCGGTTCCTTTCGATTTCAGAATCGCGGGAGGCGGCAGCTTTCTTGCGCTGGAGCTTGAGTTGTTCAATCTCAGCCTGAAGAGCCCATTTTTCGTGGATCAGCCGATTCTTCTGAAGGGTGAGGTCATGCTTCTCTTTTAAAATTTTCTCCTGCTGATGCGCCAGGCTAGAGGCATGAGTAGTAGACCAAAATGAGAGACCGTTAACCTGCCAGTCAACCAAAAATTTAATTTAGAACTTACAACATAACACATAGGAACTTAACGGCAGAAGGAGAGAAGACTTACGAGAGCCAATCCACGAAAAAGTGTGTCCCTGCGTTCATCGATGCTCATCTGATCAATTCTAGATTGATCAGAAGGCAGAATAGAGTGATGGAACACGGAGAAAGCGGTAGCCCCGTTGTCAAAGGAAGAATCAGAAGGGCCGCAGGGAAGAGGAACGGTAGGAGGTTGGCTCGGAGGTGGGGGAGGCAGTGCCCCAGTAGATGTGTTGCCGCGGTGAAAGGTACCAACCTTGTCAGGGTCTGGCACCGGCATTGTCTCCTTAGGCAAAAGAGGACGTTTTGTAGCCTCATCAACATGCAGTGTCGGGGTAGCCTCTGGGGTTGCAGAGGAAGAAGGCGGTAGCACTTCCCGGGAAGCAGGTGCTGGGGATGTCTCCATGGTAGAAGTTGGTGGAGCAGCAACAGTGGTAGGGGCGATGTTCACGGTTGGATGGAGTGAATCATCCCGAGCTGGATCACCTAACCCAGAAGCAGAAGTGTTAGAAGTACGTTGGTATACGTATCTAGGTGCTTCGCGGATAGGTGCAACGAGTGTAGCTACATCAAAAATTTCGTGATCCATAGGTAGCGGTGGAGGTACCACACCGACAGAGGGAGGTACATTAGGATCAACGAGTGCCTGAAGGTAAGAAGATGGGGGGTAAAAGGTGAACCTACATGATTGGCATCTTCCATGCCGATGTCTCCAAAGTCAAGACCATCATCATCAAATCCGAGCTCATCAAAGTTCACGAAAACCTTGATGCCGCTGAAATCTGGTTGATCAGGAAGTTCCATGGAACTGTTGGAGGGATCAGAGGAAGGTTGCGAGAAAGGATCGGAAGCTTTAGCCCTTTTACCTTTCGTTGTTCTTGGAATGCTTGGCCCTGTGTGCTTTAAGCGCGCCAGGGGAACTTCTGGAGATTCTGGCAACGTCTCTGGCTCACCCTGGATTGCCTGAAAGTCAGAAGTTTCAGTGGAAGATGGCGGCAAGTCACAACTAGAATTTCTGACAATCTTTTGAAGCCTTATGGCAGATAAGAATGGATAAAGACAGGGAGTTACTCTTTTTTGCTTCTTCTTCGGTGGGGATGCCGGTAGGACGGGTGGCTGACCACGGGCACGCTTTTGTACTAAAATCTTCTGCAGAGGGATGTGATCTACGCCATCATCTTCAGAAGATTCTCTTGACACAGCGGCATCGGCAGGAGCTTTTCCCTTCCCTTTGGTAGCTCGAGGATAGGGGGTTACGGTAGGAGGCTTGCCCTTTTTATCCTTTAAATAATCCTTATGGCAGCAGACAGGCAAAACGTGTTCCCCAATATCGAGGTCTTTCACGAGTGGGGTGTCGTCCTTCTTAGAATTGGTAAGTTCCCGGATGGCGGAATACCCGTCAGACCCAGAACCTATCAAGGGTTCCCAGGGAGTATCTTCACGGGGCTTGATGGCCTTGCCATCTCCGGAGACTTCTGAAATAACAGAAAACACAAAATGAGAAACAAGTTAGAAGCAAGCAAGGAAGAAGGATTTTCATCCTAGAGTTGTCTACATATGAACAAATGAGAAAAAGAAAGAAACGACCTCCTAGATTAAACCGCCAGTATCTTAACGGATTAGTAATCCCAGGGCCTTTTCCCCCGAAGTTGCCGAAGACAATCATAGGAAAGTCAGGCCATTCCTTATCACTTTCCGGTAGCTTCTCAACAATAGAACGCCTACTGGGACGCTTGACAAAATAATAATAGGGTTGGCCACATTTCTCTTCGCAGACTCGAAGGTAATAGCATTGATGTATGTCTACGAGGGAAACGATGGTTTGCTCGCTGTTATCAGCAGCCCGTAAGATGCGCCAGAAATTTCCAATACATTGGCCAGGGGCGACTTGATAAAAGTTGAGCACATCACGGACTAAGTTCGAAAAGGAAAATCGGCAGCCGAAAGCTATTTGGTGAGCCGTCACCATAATGGCGTCTTGTCTGCGAAAATCGTGATGTGCAAAACGCAGGGCGTGCTTGTAGTTGAAAATTTCTACGTCATCTGGGATGTCGTATAACTCACAGAACAGGTCTAAGTCAGGTCTATATGGGTAAGTGTTGGGCTCGTGTGAGTCAAGATAGTAGCCGGAAGGAGAGGGGTGGGCGGTAGTGTGGAGTTGGACACCGTCATCTCCATGGCCTTTTTCCACCGTCTTCTTTGACGAATCTTTCTTCTTTTGATTTTGATGAGAAGCCATTTATATGGAGAAAGGCTCAGCAAAATCGTATGTGAAGAAAGATTAGGGGCGTGTACAGAGGAATTCCTAGAGGAGGAAAGGAGAGAAGAAACGAGGTAGTAGATTCAGATTAAGACCGGTCTAAAAAGAAAAAGAAACACTTGCAGCAACCGTGATTTGGAGTATATAGCAAGAGAAAGAAAATTCAAAACTAAATCTAGTATTTGCGTAGAGAGACGGCTAATATAAACCAAGAAAATAAGAAGGAAAAGTAGAGAGAATAACCTGAGATAGCCGGCGGAAGGAAAAAACAAAGGAGAAAATCGAGCTTTCAGGAGTCCGGACAATGCGAGATTTTGTTAACAAGTTGGAGACAGAAGAGGAGAATGAACAGAAGAGGAGAATGAAGAAGATGAAAGCAAATAGAAGAAAGTGGTTAAGGGTTGGATATTTATATGAGCATAGTTATAGGGGTATTTTGGGAAGAAATAGAGTAATGATAAGACAACGATGTTGGGAAGTGAAAGGGTAGCATTCGAAACCATGATTGCACCTAGGGGGAATCAGAAAGGCACGCGCTGGAAGTTCGAAACACGAGGACATGCGTAATTAATGGGCAGTTGGAAAGTTAATGATAAGACAGGACCAAGGGCACGTGAGGAGCAGGTGAGGAAATAAGTGATGAAAAGAACTCGGGACGGTTTTCCGTCGTCATGAGGAATCTACATCTAGATCAAGAAAAACCTTTGAGCCGCCATCTAGGATATCTAGATGATGGTCAAAGGAGGGGCGATATAAGCACCATACTGTGCCAAGTGGAGCACTGAGAACATAGGAGTCAGATAGGGAGAGTAAACCGTGAGGTACCCAATCAGAACACGGAACATTCTGGAGTATCACGGATAACGCACGTGATACCAAGCTGTCAAGGACTAAGATTAAGATATGTGATGGGGAATAGAACACGTAAAGTAGAGGATGTCCGTAGGATGTAGGGAGAGATCCAACGGACGGAGGAAAGCGATTTATTCTGCTATATAAGGGTAACGTTAGGGCACACACAAGGTAACTGTTCATTCCTATGATAACTTGTTTCCAAACCTAGCCATCTTACTGACTTGATCGTTGGAGCTTTATCCACCGGTCATTGTCCGGTGGTCTTTTCAGGTACTAGGAGCGAAACAGCTAAAGAACATAGCAGACTCAAACCTTTGGATCATAGCAAAGCTCATTAAGAAAAGGGCTTACATATCGTGTTTCAGAACTTGAAAAGACATGTTAGATTTGATAGTGCAAGAACCTGAAATTCTCATCACTGGAGTATCTCTCAACTGTTTTTCTGGCTTTCTCAATCACTTTCTCCTTTTTAAGCTCCCTCTTCCTTTTATTTTGGAACTCCCTTTTCTGCTTCTCAGCAGCAACTCTCGTCTCTCGAGGTATTCCAAGCTTTCTTCCTTGGTGCCTGAAAATTAGATTTACGGAAGGTTTTTTATGAGGCAATAAGAGATTATGGAAAATTATAGATATGAATTTCCCTTGGATGCATGAAAATAGTTTTACATCAGGGTCTTGATCACTACGTACTCCTATAAACCATTTAAAAGTAAATCATTACTTCTAATTTGTCCAAAGAATATGGAAATTCATTTGTGTCGCTAAGCCTGGCATCTTAGATAAAGGTTTACAATGCCAAAGTTGCAGTAGTAAGAACCCAGCCAATTAAGAAAAACTCCATGATGTAATTTTGAATGTACCGTGTACAATAATTGCAGTAACCCCAAGCTTGCACAACATTCCTCCATCCACCTTTACTGCATCCTATGCATCGCTTAGATTCACCAGTTTTCGTATTGTGGTATTGCTTTGTACCTGCACGTACACATCCTCATTAGACTATTGATTTCCATTCAGGCTCCAATTTTATTGTCAGAACCATATTCTTATCACTTTGCAAAACAGATAGAATTTAGCAAAATTTACTAAAAATGTAAGACGTATGTAAATGACGACGTGAATCTCCTAATCCACAAGTTCTTGTCATAAAATAAGGCATATAACTTATATGGCAGTAATTCTGAATTATCTTTCCTTTACTTTCTTCATTTTTATTTTCTTTTTGTATGTATGTGTAAATTTATATTGAAAAAAGTAACCGCATGATAGTAAAAAAAAACGTTGGAGAACTGTACAACATCATACCGGTCTTATCTATGATAACCTCCTCCCAATCTGGTGGCAGAGGTATTGTTGGTGATGGAAACTCTGAAATAGCAGCAGCCACTAAAGGACTCACCCATTGGCTTTTCCGAATACCTTCGTTGTAATAATACACACAACCAGTTGAAGGGTCCTTTGCTAATTCCACCTCCATGATGATAAAGAAGCATTAACATTGAACTAATATCAGCAGAATATTAAGACAACAGGGCAAGAAATATCTAGGTGAAAAGATCAACATGTAGATAAAACCAGGACTGACATTTCGGAACAATGTCAATGTAAGCAGTAACATAATACACAATTACAAACGTAGAGAAAGACAATGCTAGCTAGAGCTATCTCCTGGGTAACTTGGTTTCACTGGTTAATTCAAGATGGTTACATACCACTTTTCCAGAAATAAAATCAAAAATTAAAATATGTGTGAAAAATCAAAAGCGCAAATAGGGCAAACCCTAATAGAATTGCTTAAGATTAGTGTAGACATATTATCGTTTAGGTATTCTACATATTCAGAATTGAATATAGAAAATATATATCAAGAAATCATGCAGAAAGGAAGGATACTTTTTTTTAACTATCTTTAAATTGATGAATTATTGAAGCTAAAGGCATGAAATTATCCTATTCTATATCTAAAAATGGAGAATATTACAGGCTTACAGCACAAAGAAATGGGAATAACTTACCCATGATCCAGAACCACCAGTCTTGCCTTCAAATGTCGGTACTCCCTTACCCTTATAATTCTTTGACTTCCATCTCCAGTGCTCTTTTTGGGCTACTTTCCGAACATCAGAACCTTCGAGAAGTCGATAAAGAATTTCAGGTAAATCTTTGAAGTAGCCAAACTGAGGAATCCATTTTATATTGTGTGCTAGGGTTTTAGGGTGGTTTTCATGAAACCATAATGCTGCAGTGTAAAGCCCTTCTCTGTCAGATTTTCCTGTCAGTGCATTATGCTCCCAAGCCAACTTTAATCTGTCAATCAGTGTTTGTGGGTTTGTGTTAGGTACAACATGGAAGAAGAAATCTAAACATGGATTTCCAGTAGAGTAATAAGTAGGGGAGTTAGCTACCATGAGATCAAAGGATTACCCGAAGAAGACGGAAGAAGATGATTGGTGGTGGTTTTGATCATTTGGATTCCTGTCGACATAGATTTCTGGAGGATCTAATAAGAGTTGTATAGCAGGAGGAGCCATATTGAGTTGTTGTTGGGAGCCATTATTACTTGTGGATGCTGGGAATCGAACTGGCTTACTTATTTATCCTCGTCCCATAAACAGTTGAGGTTGCTTTACTAGTCTCATGTTCATGTTTCTTTTAACAATTCTCCAGTTGTTGTTCTTCTGCCTTTCTCTTCCTCAGTTCCTCTTCAACAAGAAGATTTTTTTGTGTTTTTTTCTTTTTCTTGCACAAGTCTCCGTTCTGATCACAAGCACTTTTTTCGTTTCTGTTTTGGGTATAGGGTGAGGTATATCCGTATATGTGTTGTTTTCTTTTATTAAAAAGAAGCCCATTCATGTGCTACATGTTCATAGGCAATTACCATATATCAAATTTATTTAGTCCTTTAAAGCATATACTGTATGTAATCTCTTATTTTCATTTTGCTTCAAATATGGTATTGGTATGTAAGCAAAAGTTTTTAGAATAATTCGCTTTGTAGTCTGTTCTGTTGCACACAAGGTACAGGAGTGCAAAGTTGCAAACAGGTTTATGTTTTACACTTTTACATACCACGCCCTGTAAGCAGCTCTATATATTGTGCAGCAGCAGCACAATACTCTAGCATGCATGATTTCTTCGATAACATGTACAGTAGTAAGATCGAATCTTTTAATCATGATTAATACTCTTTTCCCATACGAAAATAACTAAAACCTATTACCAAAGATTTAATCGAAACTGCCAACTAGTCAAAACCTTATTAATTCCAGGCAACAGTGATGCTGTGATGACTGATGAGCATTGCAGTGACCATATAAAACTGCAGGAACAGTTGCACTCAAGTAAGGAGTAAGGACACCACTTGGAAGACAAACTGATGTTACTTTGCTCACCACAACTCATGAGTTTCAAATCGGAGGCAAGATGATCCGCAAACACATGTGAGATCTGATTGTACAAGAATCTGAAATCAGGATCATTAGAGTATCGATCTCCACAGCTTTTCTTGCTTCCTCCATCTCTTTCTCTTTTCAAAGGTCTCTAGCCTTATTTTTCTGGAACTGCATTTTCTTCATCTCAGCTCCCGAGGTATTCCAAGCTTCTTTCCTTCCTTCCTGAAGGAAATTGAAATATTTTATCATTTAAAAGATATATGATCGATCAGATTGGGTGGTAAAGATTGCAGTTCTATAAAATTTCTAGGTAAAGATGATCTGCAAAGACATGACATTATAAGCTGTACTAAAAATTCATTGTACCGCGAACAAAAGCCTCCTGCGCTAGCAATAGCGCCCCATTGGTAGCATCCTATGCAACAATATGTTGATACACGCACCTGTTTTTGTATTGTGATAATACTTGTGATCTGCAGAATATAACACAAATATTTAAGGGACACTTCGTTCTTTTGATTTCCTTGCCTTGCCTTTTTTGATAGTAAAATTGTAGTTTCACATGTTCATGGCCAAATTCTCCGCACCTGGGAATTTTGATGTAGCCTCTTCCCAATCTGGTGGCAGAGGAAATGACAATGGAAACTCAGGTAAAGTAGCAGCTGTGGAGGGGCTCACCCATCTGCTAGTCCCAGTAGTGTCATCATAATAACATACACAACCAGTTGAAGGATCCTTAGCGAATTCGACCTAAACAATAAGAACAAAATCCTAGAATCATATCACCAGAAAACTGAACACAACCATGTGAGGAAGTACACACAATCCTCAACACGACAACACATGGCACAAATATTCTAGAAGTTTCATAAGAGCAAATCCAATGAGAAAAAAGATATTCAAGATACAGAATATACGTTGAAATTTCTCCATTGAGTACACTTGTTTGTTTATATGCTTTGAGATGTAGGTGTCATTCTGTGCTTGGGATAAAAAATGAGAATTTCTGTGCTGAAGATTTAGGGTGAATGACAATGAACCTCGTATAAAAGAGTTACACTATTAGCTAGCAATTGACCTGATAAATGGGTTGCACACTCCTGTAGGGATACATACATTCCATCCATTTGATGCAAGGATGCCAAGACCTAACTCCTTGTTGAACTAATAACAGTTCTATATTGTGTCAATGGACATTGCTGGCTCATAATAGGCTTGAAGAAGAATCTTACAAACTAGAGAACATGGTACGTACACAAGTGCCCTTAGCGTAAGGCGTAAGCAACTATGGAAACCGAACCATATCCCCAGACATTCATTCATTATATCTGTTCTGCATTATGAAATGACCCCAACAGTGGACAAGGTAAACTGTTAGAGTGGAAGGTGATTCCCATAATCTCATTATGTTTGCAGCCTCGACAATTATACTGGATTGATTTAAATCTTAAAACCAAAGCATAAACTATGCAGTGAATTTCGATAACTATGTGTGTAATTAACTAGACTTCCAAGAATATTGCCACATTATGTTAGCTTTTACTAATGGAAATACTATTAACATAAAATAAATTGGTGAATATGTGGTAGCATAAGAAATACTCACCCATCTAGTGCAATACGAGTCTCTGATGACCTCTGTTTGGTCCTGTCAGAATCTTCGAGAAGTCGATAAAGAATTTCTGGTAAATCTTTGAAGTAACCAAACTGTGGATTTAATTTCACATTGTGTGCTATAGTTTTAGGGTGGGTTTTATGAAACCATAAACCAGCAGTATAAAATCCTTCTCTGTCTGACTTTCCTGTACCTCGAACACCTCTCAAGCGACATATTAGCTTAAGAGTCGTCAACGCATCATGCTTCCAAGCAAACTCTAACTGGCTGGTTAGAGTATGCCACCGTCAGGTCCAACATGGAAAAAGAAATTAACACATGGATTTCCGCTGGAGAGGAAAGTAGGAGAAAGATTCTCGGTCAAACCTTTGTGTGGTGGTGGTGGTGGAAGTTCTGTTTTGTGGAAATTAGCAAGAATGGAATATAATATATGAAAGGTTCACCAGAAGTTAAAGAGGTACAGTAAAACCTCTCTGTAGTCATACTTTGGGGACCAAAATAAATTATTACTATAAAGAAGTTATAACTTAATAGAGTTTTACTTAAGAAAATTATCGTATAATTTCAATAATGGTATAGTTTCAAAATAATAATATAGCTTCAAGATATAGTGCACATATACTTGGGTTCAAAAACTCGTCGAGTTGACTCGGAACTCAGCCGAGTCGACTCGACTCAACTGAAAACTGGGCAGACTCGCTTACATTACCCAGTAGTCATGACTCGCCGAGTTGAACGAGAAACTCGGCCGAGTTGGTCCGAGTTAGTCCGAGTCAAATCATAAATTATTGTTAAAATTTTAATCTAGTGTGTATTGGATAATACTTGCATATTAGTAATTCCATTTTCATTAAAAAAAGCGCCTAAAAACTAAAATCATCAACAAGTATTTCTTGGCATTAATATAGACTAAATATATGTATGAAACTATCATATATTCAAGTGTTAGCATATTCACGACTCACCGAGTTTTTGATTAAACTCGACCCAATAAAATTTCGAGCGAGCCGAGTTTTCGAGTTTTTGAACTCTGATACTAACTTAGTGATGGGAAGTGTTAGAAAATAAAAAAATATATTAAATGTCTCAAATTTTATATTTTCTTTAATATTTTTCTCAATATGTAATATATTTTTTGTTAATATTTACTTAATTATAACTATGTAGAGGCAATTTTCTTCTAGGTGGGACCTAAAAAATTTATAACTTATGACAATATGAATATTATTCATATTTATAACTAGTCCCAAGTTGGGACCGGAATTTTTTATGACTATGTAGAGGTTATTCCAATATAGAGTATTTCTATAGAGGGGTTTTACTGTAGTATTGTTATTGGTTTTATTATATTTCTGAAGGCCCCAATAGTTGAAAAGAAGTAGGAAAAATTTGTCAAAACCCCCCAAGTTTTGACCAGCTTTGGCATGAACCCCCCAATATTGTTCAACATTGGCATTTACCCCCCTTCCGTTAAGCAACCCCCAAGTTTCCATCCATTCAAAGTTTGACTGCCCATTTATACCCCTAATTCAAATGAATTTGTCTAAACCCCCCAAAAATTGGTTATCAAAACTAACTTCACTAATTTGAATTTTAGGGTATAATGGGTAAGCCAATTTTGGGGGGTTTAGACAAATTATTTAAATTAGGGGTATAATGGGTAAAGAAATTTTGAATGGACGGAAACTTGGGGGGTTGCTTAACGGAAGGGGGTTAACGCCAAGGTTGGACAACATTGGGGGGTTCACGCCAAACCCGATCAAAATATAGGGGATTTTGACCAATTTTCCCAAAGAAGTAACCACGTTTTGGCTTTTGAGGCCAACGCATGTGCAGAAGGCGCGAGCAACTTCGATGAAGGAGTGAGCAACTAAGGTTTAGGTAGGATTTAGGAGAAGAACTGGGTTCTTCAGTAATAGTCTCATGTTTGTTCTTTGTGATCACTTGTAGTTGTTTTATTGGGAAAATTAGACTTATCCCCCCAAGTAATGGACCTCTTTTGATTAAACCCCCACATATTTGAAAAGTTTGACTTTGCACCCCACCGTCTGTTTCTATCTAGTTTTCCATCCAAACTATATTTTTACTTCCCCAAATGCCCCTCATTCTCTTATTAGCTAAAACCCCCAATCTTCTCCATCTTAATTCACTCCATTGTTAGGATTTTGGAGCAAAAGAGTGGAGAGAACTTTTCAACTTTACAAAGTAGATCTACACCATTTTCACACAATTTTCACTTCTTTTAGCAATAATGATTGTGATTATATGTTGCAATTGCTTCGATTTCAAATAAATTTGAGAAGAAGAAGACATTATTCAAAGAAATCATACATTTACCTAAAATTGACCTTCCCCATTGTTCATTGTTGTGATTGCTTCGATTTTAAAGTTAGATTTGAAAAGAAATAGAACAAGAAGAAACAATCTTGATCAAGTTGCAACTCATTTACAAGAGATATGAAGAAGGAGATGTTATTGCTAAATTGAATTTAGTTTCTAACTTATTTTCTAACCATATGTGAGTGTGGGTACTTTGGGGGGTTTTAGCTAATAAGATAATGAAGGGTATTTGAGGAAGTAAAAATAATGTTTGGATGGAAAACTTGACGGAAGCAAACAGTGGGGTGTAAAGTCAAACTTTTCAAATATGTGGGGGTTTAATTAAAAGAGGTCCATTACTTGGGCGATTAAGTCTAAATTTCCCTGTTTTATTTTATCTTCTGGTTCTAAATAAGAAGGTTTTCTTGGGCAACAAACGTCTTCATTAGTTCCAGAAAAATAGGTCTCTAACCTAGCTACCTTGATTACATTCTTCAATCTACATATTGTTAAACTATATGCAGTGATTAATTAAATCCCAACAACGCTAACAACCTGCAACCTAGATATTCGTGAGAACACCTCCTTTGCAATACATGATCCGTTTGTCAATGATGTTAAAGATTACCAAACAATAACCAATAGTAGAAGAAGAATAAAACAGTAAAGAACAATAACACCAAGATATACGTGGTTCGACAATGCCTACCTCCACGGGGAATAATGAGAAGATTTCACTATAAGAAAAGAAACACCGATTACAATAATCTCCCTAGTATCTTTCTCAAGATCTTAATCTCTCACCTTAAACCCAATACACCCTTGGCTCCCAAAGTTCTCTCTCACTTACTCTTTCTATCTCTATGTTTCTATTGTTTTCTACTCTCCTGTTTTGTCTCTCAAATACCAAGTTACTTGGGTATTTATAGCCCATGGATAGAAACCAAATCCATATAGGATTACTTGTTCAAAACCGAGATAAAGAGGAAACTAAGTCCAATGAGAACTCCTACACATATATGGTTTCCTTAACCAATATAGAAACCGATCCTATGGATCACACCTCTTATAAGGTATGATCTTGTGCACCCAACTGCTGCGAGCCAATAAACAACAATCTCCACCTTGGCGAGCTGTCGACTAAAAAACAAGATTATTGCAGTTTGAATTTCTTCAAGCACCCTCACATTGGCAAGAATCCTTTTGCATCAACGCACGTCAAGTGAGGAGGTGCTCCACCAAATCTTTAGCATGTAGAAAGATTGAGCAAGTTCAAACAATGTCTGAACTTTTCAACCGAAACCAACTTAGTAAGACAATCTGAAGCATTCTCATCTGTGTGAACCTTCTCAACTGTAATTTCACCCGAGTCTAACCAATCCCGAATCCAATGATAGCGAATATCAATATGTTTTGGTCTTACATGAAACATTTGATTCTTCGCAAGTCAAATAGCACTCTGACTGTCACATTTTATCATCATAGAACTTTGATCTAACCCGAATAAGCTTACTAATCCCTTCAGCCAAATAGCTTCCTTGCAAGTTTCTGTTACTGCTATATACTCCGCCTCAGTAGTAGATAAAACAGTAACCGTTTGGAGCATTGATCTCCAACTAACCGGTCTTCCACTATAAGTGAAGACTACCTTGTGGAGGATCTTCGCTTATCTAAATCTCCTGCATAATCAGCATTAACATGACGCAAAACACATGCTTTCCCTTGTTGTCTTTCAAACAAGATACCCAACGTCTTAGTGCCCTTCAGATACTTGAGAATCCATGTCACAGCTTTCCAGTGTGGCTTTCTCGGATTCGCCATGTATCTCGATACTACACTTAGCTAAATCAGGTCTTGTGCATACCATTGAGTACATGAGACACCCTACTGCGCTTGCATACGGCTTTTTCTTCATCTCTTCCACTTCAGCATCTGTGGAACGACATTGACTTTTGTTTAAAATAAAACTGTTGTTCAAAGGAGTTGACACAGGATCTGCATCAATCATATAGAAGCACTCAAGTACTTTTTTAATGTACTCGACTTGTGACAACCATAATCCCGCTTTCATGTCTCTCCTTATCTCCATACCTAGGATCTTCTTGCAGAACCAAGATCACTCATGTCGAATTCCTTGCTTAATAACGTCTTCAGCTCCTTAATTCTAGACATATCCTGACAAGCAATAAGCATATCATCTACATAAAGTAGCAATAGGATCACCATCCCATCATCGAACACATGAGTGTACACACAACAATCATAGTCACATCTTCTATACCCAATGTTTAGCATATAAGAGTCGAAGCGTTTGTACCACTGCCTTGAAGATTGTTTAAGCCTGTAAAGAGACTTCTTTAACCTACAAACCAGATTTTCCTTACCAACTTCAACAAAACCCTGAGGTTGAGCCATGTAGATGACATCCTCTAATTCACCATGGAGAAAAGCAGTTTTGACATCTAACTGCTCAAGCTCCATATCCTGCTGAGAAACCAGTGATAGTAACACTCTAATAGAAGTATGTTTCACTACCATAGAGAAAATTTCATCATAATCAACTCCTTCCTTCTGTGAGTACCCATTCGCCACCAAACGTGTTTTGAACTTTTGTGGTTCTTTCTCATGCATTCCTTCCTTCTTCCTGCAAACCCACTTACAGCCAACAATTTTTCTTTCTGCGGGTTTAGGAACCAACTCCCAAACAGAGTTCTTGTATAAAGATTTCATCTCTTCAGCCATAACTTCAATCCACTCTTCTCTTTTATTACTTTCAACTGATTCACGATAAGAAGTAGGATCACCTTCACTAATGCTTAAAGCATAATGAACTTCTTCCTCGAACCCAAGTTTAATAGGTGTTTTGACTTGTCTTTGGCCCCGGTTCTTTGCTATGTTGTAAGGTTGTTGTTTATCTTTATTAGATTTAACCTTCTTTTCACACTGTTGTTGTTCTGGCCCATCCTCTTCAACCCCTGCATCTGACTCCTACACTTGAATAGGAGTCTCCCTGTTGGATACCTTAGTAAGAGGAGATATCTTTGTAGTTGTTTTCTTAACAATAGTGTTTTTCTCACCAATCTTCATGTCTTAATTCATAGGCATAGTTTTCTCATCAAACACAACATTTCTACTAAGGATTTTCTTTCGGTTCACTGGATCCCATAACTTATAACCCTTCACTCCCTTCTCGAAGCCGGTGAAAATGCATTCATGAGATTTGGGTTTAAGTTTGGTTCTCTCATCACTGGGAATAAGAGCATATGCACTACATCCAAATACCTTCAAAGTAGAGTAGTCTACCGGATTACCTGACCATACCTCTTCTGCACATCTGAAATCAAACATCTTGGATGGTGAACGATTAACCAAGTGACAAGTATGGTTACACGACTCTGCCCAAAACATCTCTGGCAGACCTGCATGAAACCTCATGCACCTCTCTTTATTCATAAGAGTTTTATTCATCCTTTCTGCAGCTCCATTCTGTTAGGGATTCTTCTTCACGGTAAAATGCCTTGCAATATCTTCATCTTTGCAGTACTGTAGAAACTTCCTATCCTTATTCTCACCGCCATTGTCAGTTTTTAGATACTTGATTTTTCTGCCTGTTTGATTCTCTACCTCTGCCTTTCACTCCTTGAATTTAGTGAAAACTTTGGTTTCTCCTTCATGAAGTGGACCCAAACTTTCCTCGAAAAATCATCCATGAAAGTGACAAAGTAGCGAGCTCCACCTTTTGATTGAGTAGGTGAAGGCCCCCACACATCTGAGTGAATATAGTTAAGTACTTTTCTACTTCTGTTCTTTGTATCTGTAGCTTTGAAGAGTATTTTAGTTTGTTCTCCCATAATACAATACTTACAAAACTCAAGTTTACACTCTCCTACACCCTTCAACAATTGTCGCTTGTGTAGTTCCTCCATGGCTCTTTCACTCATATGCCCTAGCCTCAAGTGCTAAAGCTAAGTGTGATCTTCTTGTGTAGAAACTACAGCTCCCCCAATTACTGTATTTCCCCAAAGCTTGTACAAATTGTTAGAAAGTCTTACTCCTCTCATAACCACAAGTGAACCTTTTGAGACTATGAGATTTCCATCTTTGGATTTGTATGTGTACCCATTTTTATCCAAATAACCTAAGGAAATAAGATTCTTCCTTAGTGCAGGAACGTATTTCACGTTACCCAGAGTCCTCACAATTTGATTCTGCATCTTCAACTTTACCATACCGATTCCACAAACTTTACAACATGAATTATTCCCCATAAAAACTACGCCACCTTTTCTTTTCTCAAACGTGTCAAACCAGTCTTCATATGAACACATATGAGAAGAAGCGCCACAATCTAAAATCCAAGGCGAAGAAATATCATTACCTGAAGAAGTCGCCAAAATTTCTCTGTCGCTATCATCTGTAACAACGTTGGCTGAATTTGAATTTTCGGCCTTCTTCTTCTTTTCCTTATATTTCTTACAATTTCGTTTCCAGTGGTCTGTCGCACCACATTCAAAGCAACCTTCTTTATCCCTAGATTTAGATCTGCCCCTGCCTTTTGATTTACTACTTCTCTTATTTGTTCGGCCTCTCTCATTAGAATTCTTGACATATAGTTCTTCTGCTTGAGAGTCTTCACATGTGTTCTTATTCATCTTCACATAAGAGATTATGTCTTGAACAACTTCATCATACTTTAAAGTATCCTTGCCGAACATCAATGTGGTCATGAAGTGCTCGAAAGATGGAGGCAAAGATCTAAGCAGGTACAAAGACTTATCTTCATCGTCATACTTCACATCCACCCATAGCAAATTTGTGATACATTTATTGAACACATTTAGATGTTCCATAAGATCACCACCTTCTTCCATCCAAAAATTCAAGAGTTCATCTTTCAAGAAAAGTTTATTGGATAAAGACTTACCCATATACAACTTCTCCAGCTTTTCCCATGTTCATTTGGAACTAGTTTCCTCCATCACATTAAACATCACCTCGTCCGAGATATGTAGTTCGATGGAACTCATGGCTTTGAGATCTGCTTTGATCCACTTGTCGTCGATCTGACATGTCCTTTGGCTTCTTGTTTTTCCCGTCAAGAACCACATGAAGATCTTGTTGGATCAAAACGTTTCTCATCTTCCTTTGCCATAGTGTAAAATTATCTCTACCGTCAAACAGTTTAATCTCAAATTTTACACCGCCGCCAAGAGTAGTAACAGATGGTTTCTTACCGTCGTTATTCGCAAGAACACCTGTAGTCTCCGTCATCTTTGACAAAACCTTAATTCCAACCTAAGCTCTTGATACCACTTGTTGGGCCCATGGTCAACCACTATTCCATCGATATTGTCCCTACCTTGCCACCACTAGACCCAAGGCTATATCCATGGTGTGGGGTATTTCCTATGGGTTTCACTTACCCAAAAGGCCTCGACAATAGTGAATACTAGACCATTACTTATAAACCTCTTAGAGATCTGTCATGGCTAAAATGTGAGAGTATTTGGTCCACACACCTAACACATATTTTTAAACATATCATTACAAGCAATTAACAAACACATTGACTTCAGGCAAAAAAAATAAATAAAAAAATATGAAGTAACTTGTACAATTTGAGTGCTTGTTTGCTGCTAGCAGATATTATAAATAGTTAGCCCATTTAACCAATGAGTGCTTGTTGTGGCTAGAATGAACATTTAGTAGCCATTTTTTTTTCTCTTCTAGAATTTGATCCCAACCAGATTCTTTATGAATAGTCTAGACTGATGCACAGTACCATTTGTGTAATTCTTGGAACATGTTTGCATCAAAAATAAAACATGGAACATGAGAAGTTGATATAGAGTTCAAGTGGCAGTAGACTCATTGGTTCTACTGTAGGCACCGTAAAAGGATCAAACTACTTTTCAAAAAGAACGTGCCTGCATATTAAATGACAGCATCCATTCTACTCCTGATTCTTAACCAATCATATATCAAGTCAATTAAGATGACCTGACCATATATCAAGTATAAAATTACTAGTAACACTGTTCTCAAATTCATATAACATATACAGAGTACCAGAAATGTTTCAAGGCTCAGGATGGCCAAGAAACCTTCTTTTTTTTTCTTCTAAAGAAACTAAACAGAGATATTAACAGCAGCAGATAGCAACATGCAAAGCACGGCACCAATGATTCAAGCAAGCTCAGAAGCAGCACTCCTCCAGCATACAACAGCAACATAGTGCCGCCAAACTGCAAAAGTAAATTTTATATTCACATGTTAGTATTGTTTTAAGAGGAGCTATGTACTATAAATTAAGAATTTAGGAAAGTCTAAAATAGTATTCAGTTAACGAAAGAAGCAAACGACTGGTGCAGATCAAACAAGAAAACTGCTATTGAGTCCCAAGGACAAATATATTTCTTGCAAGCTTCCGACTTCCCAGGATATTCCTTTCCGTCATAATGAGCACGTCCTATGAGTCAATCCCAATGATCTTGAGTAACTAATGATCACAACAATCTAACGTCCATGTCTAATCATACACTATCCTGTCTCAATTTCTATCATAAATTTTTGTCTAATTGACCAAACCAGAAAGGATCAGACTGAAGTCTTAATTAGTGCAAAACATTTACAGACAACGAATGTGGATTTTACTATCCCCTTTCTAAAAGCCACTTAATGTTAAGTCAGTGCCGTGCAAACATGCGAACAGATCATTCATAACTGTCAATATGTGTTTGAAGATGATGCATTATCCAGTGACCAACTTTTCAGATATGGTATGTCCAGTTTTAGACTCTCATTGATCTAAACTACCAAGAGATCTATAATTTAAAACCTTCAACCCTCATTTATCTATTGCCTTAGGGTACACACTTTAACACTTTCAACATAAATCATTAATCGTTACAAATCTTCTTACAACTGTTACTGCTATTGGAGTCGATCTTTGCAGTGAAAACAACAAATGTATTGTGTTTTAACTCATAAAAATTCCATGACTAATATTGATATTAATCAGCAACGAATACTAGAAGCAGAAGGTTCTTAAAACCAAAATCTATTCCGAAATAAAAAGAAGAACAAAGTTCTATTACTGCCACCAAAATCTACTAGTGCCGATGACGAGCTTCCTTTTAAAACTAATACTGATTTCTTAAATAAGTGAAAGAATAGACTTCCAAGTGAGAGCAAATTTTCACCATCTAAACACCAAATTCAACTAGTGAAAAACTTCGAAAAGAAACATAAATTGTATTACATACATGCACTCCTGAACCACATACAATGACAGTTTTTTTCTTATTTCGTTTAAGTACCAGTGAAACAATAATTATCGTACTCATATACTTTGATGAAAAAGTCATAAATTGCTCAAATATACATAAAACTATCACTGGACATATAAGAATTTTCCTCAAAGAGTCAATATAGTTGAAGTCTAAATGAAACTAAGTATAGTATAACCCTTTGAAAATTTTCCAAAACATATGACACAAATAACTACAATAAGTTAGAGACTAAATACAGACAGACACAAAATATGGACAGAGTTGCTACCTACTCATGGTTATCAAGTAAAAAAATATGCCAATATATGTCAACTTATGATACATACACTGAGAAACTTACAGAGAGGTTAAAACGAAATAATAATAATTTACAATGGGATGGCATGTGACAAAGGTCACCATTTAGGCTCATCAAAGGTTTGTTTTTCCTATTGGTAAGTTTTCAAAAGACCAGACTCCTTGATATTGCTATTGTTGTAAGGACTTCCCTCACTTTGGGCCACCCTAGGGCCTAGGCTATCGCGGAAGCTGACCTATACGATAATCCTTGTTCTTTATACAAGTGCATCCCCTAAATCCCCCCACTGAGCCCCAAGTGATGACATAAATTGCATACCTCACGTATGTTCTCTTTGATTAAACCTGTTCTATACTTTTATATTTAAATGTAAATTTTGTGTAGTGATCAAAACAAGACACCCCAACCAACGAATACATTAATTTACAAGTAGTATGATTTGATTTGCGATAACTCCAACCTGCAAGCGAGTTAACATATCCAAGATAGGAAATCGACAATAAGCTTGCCAATCCTTGTGTCTAAAAAAAATTGGGTTGTTCCCCTTGTCAAAGTGAAAACAAAAGGGACAATACTGAACTATCTCACCGAAAGCAGAAAGGGTAGTAATCATCTATTTAAATTCTCAAAGAATATGAAATACAACAGAAGAATCTATTAATCAACACAAATGAGCTCGCAGTCATAACAGAGAGTAAAACAATTATAAACATATAGATAGAAATCACATACCAGCCTTTAAAGAATGAGGAACAACCAGATTGATCATGGTAGTGAGACTCATGATATTGCTGGTAAGATTGAGGAGGAGGCGGTGGCGGTGGCGGTGGTGATGGGTAGCCATCATTAAAGTAGCCTTGATACCCACCAGGTCCAGGAGGATAATATGGTTGAGGACGCCCATGATTATTATTATTACTGTTGTGATGGTGATGGAGATGGTGGGGAGGTGGATAAGGATAACCAGGAGGTGGAAGTGATGGAGGGTATCCTTCTTGTGGTGGTGCTGATGATGGTGGAGGATAATATCCTACAAAAATTCCATTTTCACAAAAATTCAATCAAATTTAACAAAAAAAAAAAAAAAAAAAAAACCCAATTTCAATTAATAAAACACAATACAATCAAGAAAAAGTATGAAAAATAGAAGAAAAGAAAAGGGTAAGTTCTATTTATACCTGGAGGAGGGTAGGGATCATTTGAATAACTCATCTTCTTACTTAGATTGAACTCTGATTTAGGGAAGAAAGAAAATAAAAACTGCAGAGAGAGATGGTGCTGGAAGTCTTTGGGAGACTTTATCTGTCTGTCTGTCTGTGTCCAGTTGTGATTGTGATGTGAGAGAGTTTTTTGTTTAATGATAACCTTAACAGCTAAGAAATTATTTTCATATATTTGATATTTCCCTCACGGTGATTAAATTAGCCATCCCAAAATGCAATGGGTATTATCAATTAGTCCCGTCAAACTATCTCATTAATGATTAGTCCTTTTTTTTACCAAAAGTTAGTTTACAATAATACCTTCTACTATTGGTATTTAAAATTTAAAATTGCTATTAGAATTGAAAACCGCCAAGTTAGTGGTAGTGCAACAAGTGAAATTGTTATCAAGAATTGCTACCAAAAATTGGAACCGCATAATAGTGATATTGCAATTTAGTGAAATTGCTATTACAATTTTTTAGAATTACATAATTAAAAGTTAGCAATTCTTAGAATTGCACATATAAATAATTAGCAAATTTTTAGAATTGCACGTAAAGTTAGCAATTTTTTAGAATTATAAAGAAAGTTTGTATATTTTAATAAAAACTATAACCTATGTATGGGTATAATTAACCCTAGTGGATTTGAATTAATTACCCAACTAATTTATAGACACTCAATCACAAAACCACATGTCAATAATTAAATATAACCTATGTATAGGTGTAGTTAACCCTAGTAGGCTTAAATTAGTTACCCAATCCAAGTAGCAATTTTTTAGAATTGCAAGTGTCAATGATTAGCAAAGTTTTGAAATTGTGTAGTTAAATAATTAGCAATTTTTAGAATTGCAAGTGTTAATGGTTAGCAATTTTTTGGGATTGCATAGTTAAATAGTTAGCAATATTTTAGAATTGCATAGTTAGATAGTTAAATAAAAAAATGGTTAAAAACGATTTAAAATGATAGTATTGTCATTTAAAAATATAAATTTGAAAGTTTTAGTTTAAGATAAATTAAGTCAAGGATTGGTTAATAACTTTTCCAAAGAAAAAAGATCTGAGATTAAGTAATATTAGAAAGTGGGACTAATCGTTAAAGCCAAAGTCAAACAGGACTAATCCATAAGTAGGGTGGGCTAAATGGGATCTAGGACTCATTCTTTGATTTTAATTACCATTCAAGTTTTAAGTTATTAATTTTATTAAATATTATAAATTATATTAATTTTAAAAAATGGGTAGTTTTTTTAATATTTTATAAGAGTTTATTATATTTTTTAATTTAATTATTTTTTTTAATTATTAGACATTTTACTTATAAATAAAAATCCAACCCATAAATAAAAATATGTAAAAATTACGATAAAACCATTTTTAAAGGATATTATGTAAATTTACCAAAAAACCATGACTAAAAAGGTATTTTAGTCGGGTGACAAAATTTTAAATCTCAATTCTTATTAACCGGGACTTACCCCTGAATTTTATTCAGGTTTATAATAGTAGTATAGATACAACCTTCAATAATTCTTTTCAAATATCATGGGTATAATTGTCACATTTGTTTTGACATCTACCCTTATTTTATCAGATTCGCAAAACTAAACCAACAAAGTTTGTTGGGCAGATTTATCATGTACTATGTGAATGGGCACGCGTATGTGTGCAGGGAGTTAGGATGTTATATAAGATGAATAGGTGGGTTCAAGTGAGTCGAACGAAAACTGCTTACAAAAATACCTACGTGGCAATTTCCTATTAAATAAGAGATGGGTTTTATTGTAGCTAAAGGCAGGCTGCTTTACAATTAGTAAAGATGTCTCAATGGCCCACAAAAACATATAGAAATATAGAATGTTTGGTCTTATCTAAACCAGAAGGCTATCTAATATTATAACTCAAGTAAAAATCTTAGGGTCTGTTTGATACTTTGATTCGAGTGGTAAATTGATTTATCGATGAAAATGGAGGACACATAATGATATTTTGAAAACCTAGAGAACCGGAGAAAAAGTGAAGACAAGAAGCATTAAAATCTCTTCTTCTTAAAATGTTGTATAATTACTAATCTAGCCCTCCTAAAAATTTATCGAGAAAGAATCCCACCCGAATCAAACAGACCCTTGGAGTAATTCTTTCTTAAGCTTATATTAGAAAGAAAATGGTGGGTATTTTCAAGAAAAGCAAAAAAAAAAAAAAAAAAAAAAAAATAGAAAACATTTGAACATGAGTTAGTGAAGAATTTACCAAAAAAAAAAAACAATTAATTAGTGATATGTAAATTTTAGGAAAACAAAGTTTTCATAAAATGAGTAAATGACTATAGTGTTATATTTATCATGAAAATTATTGGAAGATAGTGTTTTCAAATATATTTTTAGTGAGAGTTCAGCTCTAATATGTTCCAAAATTTTCACATACAATTTTATTTTAAATATTTATCGTTTATTCTTCATGTAATCAAACATGAAAAATCGAGATTTCTCGAATTCGAATCAAATAGACCTTAAGAGGAAACTGATACAGGTGTATCCCATGATGTGCTTTTCATGCGATAAACGTGACCGCGTAGGTTTCATTTTATTATGAACATGATGTTGACGTGAATTTATACTATTTACATACTAACACGACATTGTTTTGAATTGCAAGATTGATCGCGCAATTTAAGCAAACTAATAACAAATTATGAATTGCTCCAACAAACTTCATAAAAAGTTATTATTTTTTTTATTAATAAAAAATTTGAGAAATTATACAAAGTCACACTACAAACTGCGCGACAATGTAGGTTTTATTTGTTTTTTTATTATTTATCAATAACAAAAAGGGTTTATTTCCATACATTACGAGATATACCATAGGTTAAACTATATCTTACACTCTTACATCCTCAAATATATACGTGTCACCACCACACACTGTATGTTGCACTTTGGATATGATTACAAGCCATATATACAAACCAATACAAAGACAACAAAACATAAACCCAATGTCCTTCTACAGTTCTATGTTGGCCAACGCCTTGCAGACTTTTCATTGCCTCTGTCGACCTACCCTCCGTTGTTGCTTCAAGGTTTGAACTTTGAAAGATTTCATCCTAGACCACAATCAGCTCATTCTTTTGCAGAAATTGTCTGGCATAGTAGAGGTACTAAAGGGAGTATTGCCCACATGTGAAGCAAAATATTTGTTTGTGTCTCATGGACTAATGCATATCTGTATCTACATGTTTTTTTCCTCATGATGTTTGTGTACCCTAGGTAAAAAACCCGACAGGTCACCGATGGTTGTATAAGAAGCTAAACCGGGAGCACCTGAGCAGTAGCCAGCCAAGTCTGGGCTATCGGGTAAGGCCCAACCCGGTTTCAAGAGATCCGCATACGCTCTGTGGACCTTGACTCACCGGATAGTCCACTATCAATGGGTGGAGCCCCGGTTACTGTATAAGAAGTTGAACCGTAGGCTCCCATACATCGACCAGGCCCACCTCAGTCAAGTAGGCCAGGTCCGGCCTAGTAAGGTCCAACAACGACAGGGGCTCATCCAAAGGCTTAGCACAGAAGTCCAGAAGACCTGGCCAGGGAGTATGCAGTGTAGATTGGGTCTCCGGTCAGAGGAGTCAAGCCCAAGTCTTTGCTTTCAGGCTTAGTCAATCCAACTCTCAACCAACTGGATAAGTCCAGCGAGATTTCAGGCCAACAGAACCCATGGTTCTAGCCCGCTGGAGAAGATAAAGGAAACCCAGGTTGAACCAAGACCTATCAGAGGATGCCACATGACAGTCATCCTGGTCAAAGGGGATTCAAACCAAGGAGATAACCGCTCGACAGCATGCAAGCTATCTCCACGAAAAGCATCTTCACAGTTGAACAACCCGAGTTCGTGGAGTCAAAACCGAAGGGGTGGTTGAGACAGCCTCCTCCGGCCTACTACAAATACAGGAGTTCTAAACCTCCTGATCAACTACGAGTCTTTCACTGAGCAACTCCATTAGAGCTTAGTGGAAGCAGAGACTTGATTCCAAATTCATCATCTTGGATACGTAGGCAACCTGATCCCGATCAGGTCCAATCTCACTGTATACCCCCCATCCTATCTCTGTCTATACAAGGCTTTCATTGTAACTGTACGATTAATATATACATATCTCGAGTTTGTGGATCAAATTTTTGCACCCACACTCTTTGACGCCCACCGTGGGGCTGAATCTCCCATCAGTTCCAGAACCTTGCAAGGAATTTCATTCCAGTCATACCGGAGTTACTGCAGCAATGGCTGGAAGTAAGAGACGCCAAACTCGTTCCAACAATGGAATGAGTCAAGTTACTGAAAGTCAGACAGAGAACCTTTCTCCTCTGTCTCCGGTTTTTGAAGCAACAGAACCGGTGAATCAATAATCAGTTCTCGGGAGTGAGGGCCACGATCAGGGCTCGCAACACTCTGAAAGTGGACAGCCAGAGGAAGAGAACTTAGTGGTGCAAATCACTAACAATCCTGGTGATCCTAATGCGGTCAATCGTATCGTCAGGATACCAGCTTCACAGGATCCTGAACCTTCCAGGGCAGCCGCTACAAGAAGAATCCAGATAATCTCTCCCCTGACAACGGGAGGAGGTTTTACCAAGCAGCAGAAGGGAAAGGGACCAGCGGTCGAGTCCCCAACTGCAATCATCAAGCGGCTGACCAGAGAAAATACAGAATTAAGGAGAAAGAATATAACCAGAGCCGGAGATATCCAGTCATCTTCATCCCTGTCTTCGAGTCCATCTCCTCAAAAGAAGATAAGGTCACGGTCAAGTAATGACCGGAGTCTTACCCCTGTATTTGTAGTAGTCCGGAGGAGGCTGGCTCAACCACCCCTCCGGTTTTGACTCCACAAACTCGGGTTGTTCAACTGTGAAGATGTTTTCTGTGGAGATAGCTTGCATGCTGCCGAGCGGTTATCTCCTTGGTTTGAATCCCCTTTGACCACGATGACTGTCATGTGGCATCCTCTGATAGGTCCTGGTTCAACCTGGGTTTCCTTTATCTTCTCCAGCGGGCAAGAACCATGGGTTCTGTTGGCCTGAAATCTCGCTGGACTTATCCAGTTGGTTTAGGCTTAGATTGACCAAGCCTGAAAGCAAAGACTTGGGCTTGACTCCTCTGACCGGAGGCCCAATCTACACTGCATACTCCCTGGCCAGGTCCTCTGGACTTCTGTGCTAAGCCATTGGATGAGCCTCTGTCGCTGTTGGACCTTACTGGGCCGGACCTGGCCTACTTGACTGAAGTGGGCCTGGTTGATGTATGGGAGCCCACGGTTCAACTTTTTATACAGTAACCGAGGCTCCACCCATTGATAGTGGACTATCCGATGAGTCAAGGTCCACAGAGCGTATGGGGATCTCTTGAAACCGGGTTGGGCCTTACCCGATAGCCCAGGCTTGGCTGGCTACTGCTCAGGTGCTCCCGGTTTAGCTTCTTATAAAGCCATCGGTGACACCTGTCACACCCGGCATCAAACAACGAAGCCGAATATGAAGCTCTAATATATGGTCTCCAGACAGTGCACCAACTGGGGGCGCGGAGAGTCATGATCAAGACAGATTCAAAGCTAGTGGCGAACCAATTCGTCGGGTCCTTCTTAGCCATGGACGATCGGATGGCAAAGTATTTTGATGTCGTCCACTCCATGGCAGGGAAGTTCGAATTCATCACGGTTGAGCAATGACCAAGGATAGATGTCAGGCATGCAGACGCCCTGGCATATCTTTCCTCTTCTATCAGCATTACAGAACCCCGACAACTATCAATCGGATAACAGAAAGAGTCGAGTATTGGGCCCAAAGATCCAGACATACCGTTGCCGGAGGTTTATCTCCTGGATCGCATGCCTCACCAAAGGTCTTCATGGTAACCACCAGAGGACAGAAAAGGAAGAGAGATGAAGAAGCTTAACAGCCCGACACCAGGCCTAGTACACAGAGCGAGCCAAGTCCTCCCTCTCAGGGTCAGACACAAGACCCACCAAAATCACAACTTGAAGACTGGAATCTTTGCCTCACCAAAGGTCGGATGGAAGCAATGCCACCTTCGACGGAGCTGGACGAACCGGACCCTTCAGAACCACCGCTCTCACATGTTCACATCGATTTGGAGCTCCCATCAGAGGAATAATCCAAGATATCCCAGACAACCTGAATTCCGAAGTAGACAGAATTGATGCCGAATTGCAGTCCAACAACGGTCAAGAGTGGAGGAGGCCATACATCAACTTCCTCATCCACCATCTACTTTCCGAAGATCCAAAGCTATCATCCATAGTTAGGAGGGATGCGTGGAAGTTCACTGTCATCCTACACCGGGAGTCACACAGGCTATACATGAAAAACCATGGCTCCGGGGTCTTATTCAGGTGCCTCACTCTAGAACAAGGCCTGATCATACTAAAGGAAATCCATGTTGGGATCTGGGGCAACCATTCTGGGAGTAAAAATCTGGCACAAAAGACAATGATCCAAGGGTACCAGTGGCCACACATAATGACAGACGCCAAGAAGTTCACCCAGGCATGCCTCCCTAGTCAAAAGCATGCCCTGGTAAACAAACTTCACCCCATCCTGAGCGCATGGCCTTTCGCCAAGTGGGGGCTAGATATTATGGGACCACTCCCAAAAACTCCACATTCAGTCAGGTTCATGCTTGTTGCAACAGATTATTTCACCAAATGGGTTGAAGCTGTAGCATTGGTACAGGTATGCGCCTCTCATGTCAGAAGATTTCTGTGGAAAGATATAATCTGCAAGTTCGGAATCCCCCAAGAGCTAGTGTCAGATAATGGAAAATAGTTCGACTGCGATAACATCTGGCTGTTCTGCAAGTCCTTGGGGATCAAACACAACTTCTTGGCCCCGTACTACCCTCAGGGAAACGGGCAAGCAGAAGCATCCAACCGGGTTATCTTGGACACACTCAAGAAGCGACTGGATAAAGCAAAAGGCAACTGGGTAATGTAACTCCCGAGGGTCTTATGGGCATACCGGACCACTCGAAGAAGGTCCACTGGTATCACACCCTTTCAACTTACATTTGGAGCAGAAGCGGTAATGCCAACAGAACTGCTAGCTCCGACAACTCGTACTGATGTAGTCCTTACCGGGGAGAATGAAGGGATCCTAGCAAGAGAAAAAAAAACCAATCTTGACGACAAGAGAGAACATGCCCTACAACACCTCCTCCGGTACCAAGAAACTATCAAAAGAGGATACGACAAGAGAGTCGTAAAGAGGAAGTTCAATCCGGACGACTGGGTCATGAGGAAAGTCAAAGTTATGACTGAAGATATAACAACCGACAAGCTAGGAGAAAACTGGGAAGGACCCTACATCATAGACAGACATGCTGCAAAGGGCTCATACTTCCTCAGAACTCTGACCGGCGACCTCTTTTCCAGACCATGGAACGCCTTCCACCTCATGAAATTCTACAAGTAATGTACTCCATTTGATGATTTCAATAAAGATTTTTTCCCGCAAGAATTTGAGTACTTTGTGTTATTTACTGCTGAAAATCCTAGTGCAAGATCACGTCTCCACTAAGGTCCAGGATGCCCGGACCTAGCTTCCGATCCTAGCAAAGTCTTGAATGCAGAGTTATACTCCTTTCAGGCCCAAGGCGCCTGGACCTAGCTTCCGGCCTTGGAAATCAAAGATGACATGGATCAAAACCCCATCCAACCCAGGATGCCCGAACCTAGCTTCCGATCCTGGCTAAGTCTTAAATGTAGAGTTATGCTCCTTTTAGGCCCAAGGCGCCCGGACCTAGCTTCCGGCCTTGGAAATCAAGGATGATTGGGATCAAAACCCCATCCAACCCAGGATGCCTGGACCTAGCTTCCGATCCTGGCTAAGTCCTAAATGCAGAGTTATGCTCCTTTTAGGCCCAAGGCGCCCGGACCTAGGTTCCGGCCTTGGAAAACAAGGATGACAGGGATAAAAAAACCCCATCCAATCCAGGATGCCCGGACCTAGCTTCTGATCCTGTCAAGTTCTAAAAGTGGAGTCATGCTCCTTCTAGGACCAAGACGCCTGGACCTACTTTCCGGTCTTGGAAACCAGTTTTCAGAGCGAGGCTATCCACTTTTAAAAAACCGCGGTTGCTAGACAAGCTAGTCTGCCCCGTGTCAAATCTTGCAATACAGGGTCAAATTCCCTTTGAGCATCAAACCATGGAGTGCCATGAATTCAGCGAGAAAAAAAATTGTTATCATCCCAAGAAAAATCCCTTAAAACGATAAGGGGACGAGGCAGATAGACAGTTGTAATAAATGCTGGAATCAAAGTGAAGATATCTAACAAGATGTTTTGCACAACAAAAATTTTCATTTCTTTTTCAGGATAAAGATACACAAGTGGGAGTCCCCCGGCAACCGGGACAGGAGCCTATTACAGAAACCTAACCAAGCTAAGGTTAAGAAGAAGGACCGGAGCCATCACCGCCCTTCTTCGTCTTCTCCTTCTCCAGCTGGTCGAGGACCTGCTGGTAAGCAGCCTTTGCCAGCCGAAGTTCTTCAGTGCCACGGTCATACGCCACCTCCTTGAGGGAGAGGCGTCGGTCCAGCTCAGCTTCTCCCGGGTCAGCTTCCCGCAAGTGGCCTCCAACTCTGCCAGGGAAGTCTTGGCATCCTCTTCCTTCTGAAAAGCAGCGGTCAGGGTAAAGTCTAGGTTATGGTAATTAGCCGCAATGAACCGCTTGTCCTCCTCCAGAGCCCACCGGTCGCTGTTTGCCTCCGCCAAGTCCTTCTCGAGCTGAGGATTCTCAGCCCGAAGGCGCTCCAGATCCTCCAAGGCAGAAAGCCGAGGTCTGACACTCAGCTCAAAGACCCGGGCCATGGCAGCTTGCATCTGACAGACAAGAAGAGCAGAAGTCAGAGACATGTATACAGACATCTACAAAGCTAAAGTCAAAACTCAGGACAAAAAACCATACCGCAATGAGGTTTTGAGCCGCTACCCTCATCGCCCGGTCGCGAGAGACACGGCTGTAGTACCCTTGGTCTTCCGGGAGTAGGTTCTGGAAGATGTAATCGAAGGCAGTGTGGATGTTCATGATGCCGGAGTCTCCAATTGACATCGACTCCCCACTCAGAAATGCAGGGTGAATGGAGAACGCCGGTAGTGGAAACTCCGGGGTAGCCTCGGGCTGGTACTCACCCGGTTCGGGGCCTAGTTGCACAGTTGGGCCAGTGGGCAGGACAGTGTATGGGACCTGGTCACCTCACCCGTAAACCGGAGCTTCATCATCAGCAGTGCCCAGCACGATAAACTCCACCTCAGTTTAGACACTTCGACAGCCAGAGCATCCTCGACAGGAACGCAGAAGCCACTAACAATCCGGGTAGTACCCGTCACCGATCCCCTCCGTGCCCGAGGGATGGGATCCTCCCTTCTTAAGCGCACAACCTCCCCTTGGTCAATAGGGGAGGCAGAAGCAGCTCTCTTTTGAGCCCCTAGAAGACTCATCTGTAACAGCCTTGCCCCTTTGATCAACCAGGGCAGGGGACTGGACAGAAACAGCTTTAACAGTAGGAGGCTGGGAAGGTCTTACCTCCACTGGGGCCTCAACGCCAACGTCGCCAGCACTGGGAGCATCCGCTGTCCCTCAACATCAGGTTTGGGTACCGGAGGAGTCAGAGGAACCATAAAATACATGTGGTCTCCTCCGGCGACCCAAGCGAGGGTTTGAATTACAAACAGAGCTAACATCAGATACCTGGACATCCCCGACAACTGGGATGACTTCCGGTAGGGCGTCCGATATGAGCTCGTAAGAAGGAGATCTTCCCCCGACTGGAAGAGCCTCGTGGGGCCAGTCGTCCATCTCCCCCCTCAGATCGACAGCTTCACTCTTGACTGGAGGTTCCTCCCGAACACTAGGGACTGCACTATCTACAGAGGCACCACCTTCACCGGAGCTGAAGTCGACTTCCACGACTTGCGGAGGAACCGACAGGGCTGCGAGCCTGGATGGGAAGCGAATGTGTATCACGATCTGGTAAGGGAGTGTCAAGTCCCGCAAGTCTACGGGCAGGCTAAAGAAACGCTCGATGTTGCCCTCAGCCGCAGAAGAATCTACGCTCGCTGGCAGAGACACCTGGAGCTGGCGTTTCCCTGCAAACACAAGCATGGAATTGTTCCTGAGCCGGAGCTCAGCAAGCACGCAAGGTATAAGGACAAAAAAATGAAAGCAAGATCATATGCATGCTTACCTATGAAGTCTCGCGACACCTGGATGTTGTGGTCAGACGACCACCTTGACACCCGGTAGCAGGGATCGAATCAGTTCCCATAGTAATTGGGAAGTCTAGACAGCCTCCGGGCAGTACGCCAAGAGATGGCGTAGAAGCAGCGCTCCTTGGCCTCCGAGCAACCGGCTTCATCAGCAGGAACATCTCGATCGGGCCAAAAGAAATCTTGAAGTGGTGGGCAATCAGCCCAATCCGGCGCACAATGATCCAGAAGGACACGTGCATCTAGCCCGGTGGAATTCCCCACCACGACAGTAGCCGTAGAATTGAAGAAGGCAGCGGGAGCTGCATTCCATAAAAGAGCTGATAGAGACTCACCGCAATCAGGTTGTCGGAGCAACCATCGGAAATGGAGGGATGGGAGCCAAATCTAACCCCCCTCCAGCCAAGCTGCTCCCGAACCTCTGCCGCGCTCATCTGCTCAACCTCAGGATTCCAGGGGAGGTTGGAGGAAGCTTGCCACCTCCTCCCGGGTCTTTCCGTCGAAGGATCAAGGACATTCAGAGGAGCCACCTCCTCCACGCTAGCAGGCGAATTCTATTCAGTGGTTGGAATCTCACTCGTTCTGCCCTCACCAGTGGTAGGACGGGGAGTCGAGTTCTGAGGCTCCGCGTCGCTGTTAGAGCTCAATACCAGAGTTCTCCTCATCTTTAGAGAAAATTTACACAGTTATCACGGGAATTCAGGCAATTCAGAACCTAGGGTTTCGACAGCGAAATGAAGAAGGAATTGAAGAAGAAAGAGAAAAAGGGAGAATGAAAGGGAGTGCCCTTCTCTCCTCTACAGATTCTTTCTTTTATAAGCGGAGCCCAGGGTCGACCAGCTAATGGTCTTCCAAGTTCCTTAATGGATTCTCCATTAATTCAAGATCATTAAATCAACAAGTTTAATGACTCGATCAGTGAAGAGTCACAAGCTTTCAATGGAAGTTAAAGCCGTACATCTTCCCGCCAACAAAAGAAGATTCAGAGAAGACGAAGTGGGACCCACCTAACACAATCATCTGGAGTCCACGTCAACTGGGTCCCATATCATACAATCAGCCAAGATCCATTCTTCCACTAAGCATAAACCTCTCGAATTAAAATAAAACTACAAAAATAGTCAAAACATAAATTAATTAACATAAATAATACGGACTGTTTAATAATTTTTTTTTCATACCCCCGTGCATAGCACGGGATGATCCAAGTTTTAACACGTTAGATGACACGGCTAAGCAAAGGGTGCACCTGCCAAGTCAAATACACTTACGTCTAACAATAGAAGCCGACATGAAAATGAAGGTAACTTCTAGAATATCAGATAATATCATTCTAATTTGCACTAATCTACTTCTAGTCTATAAATACAAACCTTTCCCTTCACAGTTTCCAGCACAAACACTTTCTTACATTTCTTTTATAATATTCTTATCTAAATCCAAATATCTAATCCAATCAAGTCATGAACACCAAACCAGAAGAATCAACCCATTCTCCATTAACACCACCTTCAACTTCAATTCCTCCAACTCAACACCAAGATCAAAACACAGTACCAATTGAAAAAATTTCATCATCATCATCACCATCTTCAACTTCAATTCCTCCAACCCAACACCAAGATCAAAACACAGTACCAATTGAAAACTTTTCATCATCACCATCTTCAACTTCAATTCCTCCAACCCAACACCAAGATCAAAACACAGTACCATCTTCAACAACAACAACAACCCAAGATCCAAAAACAGAAAAATGGGGTACCCACATCATGGGACCTCCTGCTGCACCTTCTTCTCATCCAAATAATCAAAAAGCAGCAGCCTTATGGACTGCTGAAGAACATAATGAACCTCAACACCCATATGTTCAATACTCCCCTGTTGGAAAATCAAGCAACAATCCAATGGAACCTGTTATCCATGTTTTCAATTCTTGGAGTAACAAAGCTGAGTCACTTGCTCGTAACATCTGGCAAAATTGTAAGTTCTTTTTTCTCATTTCTGAGTAAATAACATTATACATACAATAGTATTAAATTTTGTTTCAATTATCTTCTTATTAGTAACGTTTCGGTGGTATCGGGTTGTTATTTTGCAGTGAAAACCGGGTCATCTGTATCGGAAGCTGTATATGGAAAGGTAGGTTTAACAACAAAAGTGTTAACAGGTGGTGGGTTTGAATCTCTATACAAGCAAACCTTTAATGTAATTGACCCAAATGAGAAATTGAAGAAAACATTTGCTTGTTATCTATCTACCTCAACTGGACCTGTTGCTGGAACACTTTACCTCACCAACATCCATGTGGCTTTCTGTAGTGATCGTCCTCTTTCTTTCCCTGCACCATCTGGTCAAGTAGCTTGGAGTTACTACAAGGTATAATTTCTAGTAGTAAATAGTAATTCAGTTTTTTTTTTTTTTTTTTTGGATTTAATTCATTTTTAATTTTGATATTTTTTTTATTTTTTTATTATTGGTATAGGTGATGATACCATTGGCAAAAATCAGTTCAATTAATCCAATTAATATGAAAGATAATCCACCAGAGAGGTACATTCAGATTGCAACAGTCGACAACCATGATTTTTGGTTCATGGGTTTTGTTAATTATGATAAAGCTTCACTTCATCTATCACAAAGCATTTCAGGATCAGGATTTGTTACGGATACCGCACACCCTATTTAAACATTTTGAGTTGAGAGTGGTTGTTGTTGCCATGTACAGTTTTGTTCTGTAATTCTATCTGTCTGTGTGTTTTTCCTATGTATCATCATGCTTTGTTGTTGATTTTTTTTGATATTCATATAAGATATATATTTACTTTCCTTTTCTAAATCTTCTATTCTTTCTTTGAAACCTTTCTAAAGCAATACATGCATAACACAATTGACATTTACAATCCCTTTACATCAAGAAGGAACTTGGTTTACAAGAACGTTTCTTTCCCAAGTAAAATACACCACAATCATTCAAATCCGATACAGAAGATGTTAGATTTGACGATGGATATGGATCAAAAACAGGATGCTCTCAGAAATGAAATTTCAGAATTGAGGGTTAGACAGAACCAAGGTCAAGCACTTCCACCTCCGCCAGTTATTCAACTTGCTCTGATACCAATCTGTAACACCCAAAAATCCGACCTATATCCCAATTTAAAAAACTCTTGTAGTTCAGTTTGCTTGGGATATGGGTCGGATTTTGGGGTGTTGAGGTTGCGGTCTGGAAGATTTTCCTTTAAGAACATTTGAAAACATCAGCAGAAGCACTTCACAAGCATGACCCTTCCAAAATTTAAGAATAAATATGAATTTCCTTACCATTGCCAAGCTGGATTAGATTCAGCAGGACACCGTATCTTTGAACACATAGATTCCACAAGCTCGATTTAATTCCCATCCAATGAAACAGTTCCTGGCACAAAATATTGACAAAACATTCATTTAAATGTTATTCTACAGTTGTGGTCGATCTTTGAACTTTTTCACTAATTGGTGGTTAAGCTACAGTTGTAGGTAGGATTGTGAGGCCTTTGTGAAAGGTCTCAACCCTAACCCCCTAAACCCTTAAATGATCGCAGTGAACATCAATATTGAAAGAATGATCGAATTAGCCACAACAAAGCTACCTTTCATAACCTAGAAATTCATCAGATTTGCCAATCCTTAAGAGTTGGAACTGCCAAATGCTAAGCATTCATTCTATGAATACTGCCATGCCATTAGGCTCAATGGAAGAATTGGATATTGGGATACATGCGAGTATCACAACTACTTTGGGCTCCTTAAAAGTCGATACTGCTAACTGCTAAGCATTCATTCTATGAATACTGCCATGCGATTAGGCTCAATGGAAGAATGGGATATTGGGATACATGCGAGTATCACAACTAGTTTGGGCTCCTTAAAAGTCGATACTGCTAACTGCTAAGCATTCATTCTATGAATACTGCCACGCGATTAGGCTCAATGGAAGAATGGGATATTGGGATACATGCAAATATTTTAACTAGTTTGGACAAAAACTAGGTGCTGTTTACCTAGTATATTCACAAAGAAGTCCATTCTAAAATTCTTGCTGACCCAAATTTCATTCCTATTCATCAGCCCCACAACAGTATTAAGCTATAACAATGAAAATCACATCACAATTAATGAAAAGTCAATCTACTTCAATTCAATGCAGCGTACAATAAAATGTGGAAACAAATTGAATAAAACCAGTGTCCTGAAGTACTTATTTGATATACCTGTATTCCTGGTGGCATGAGAAAGGAGTAGTAGGCAAAGTGCAGAAATGACTGATGGGAGCACCTTGCAGTCAATTCCGACGAGTTCCTGGAGGTACAAAATTGTCGCAGCTAGTATCTCATTATTTCTGCATTGGATTTTTGAGACTTCTCTGTCATCACCTTCTACTTCTCCATTCACTATTTCTGTGTGTTCCAAAAGCATCTGTAGACTTCGTATGTTTGATCTTTCTGGTAAAAAGAACGTTTTTTTTCAGGGATTTTTTGACGAAACACTCACAAGGATTACTGAAGCTGTTGCCCAGCGCAATAGTATCAACATTTCAGACTCTTCACACACTTGTTTTCCACAAATTTCTTTTAAACAGCAGTCAGATTCTTTTGACGATATCCCTTCAGAGTTTGACTTTGAAGCAGTTGAAATTCCCCACATAATAATCTTTTTTAGTTTTTCACCATCCTGTGGGATCAAATTAAGACACATTTCATGAAACGATACTAACTGAAGGCCAAACTTGAGAGTAATTCAAATTTCACAAAAACAAATTTTGTAACAGGGATTTCACATGAAATAAGACTAACACAAAATAAAGCTTGAAACAAGGGAAAGAGTTTATTAATTAATTCCTAGCAGATCTGCTTGTATTCTGAATAGTAAGCGACCACAAAATTTATGGGAGCTCCTGCAGACTATATTTGAATATTATTATAAAAAAAGGAATTAAAAGCCATAGATTAAATAACCGCATTAGTTTTGAGTTTGGGAAATTTTTTAAAAAACCACCACATTTAGGTGCTTCTTCCCAAATAGCCACTCATGAGTGCTAATTAAGATACCATCTTTATGAACCATAGCCTTCATAAAGATATAATCTTTGATAAAGATTGTGTATTTATGAAACCCTAACCTCATAAAAATTGAATCTTTATAAAAGATTGTATCTTTACCAAACTCACATCTTCATAATTGAGAGACAAACTAACATAGATGGTGTTTGATTTCGATTGTGGTTCATTGTTAGTTTACTGGTATACATCCGAGGTCCATGTCACTCTGTTTTAAAACTAAACTATAACTTATTTTATATTAGAGGCAACATGAAAGTATGTTAACCGACATGTTAGTTACGTTTAGTCGATATGTTCTTATAGTTTGCATGACATTGTGGTTTCAGGTAGCATGATCAATGTTGTATTTCGCTATGGTACGTGGTCAGGTGGAGACTAATGCAGATGGATTGTTATCATACAAGAATGGTGACACAAAAATAACAGTTTGGGAGTTGAAGGCACCGTATGAAGAGTTTATGGAGATGGTTGAAGATATGACTCAAACACAAAGACACAAATTTTTAATTCAAGCTGTCGTCAATGACAGTCCACGCAACATCCATGGTCAATCTGACTATGATCAATTGATGTTGGGGATTGTTGCTGCCAAGAATTTATATGTCATGTCTGTTTGGATAGTGGGAGATTTACAATCAATGAATGGGGAATCAAGCTCTAAAACACAGAAAATGGTGAAAAGAAAGGAGAAAATAATTGAGAAAGAAAAAGGTAAAGGAAAAACTGGATTGAAAAAAAAAACTTTTCCCATAACCTACCCCTCCAACAGATTGGGGTAATCAACCTGATTATTCAGATTTTTCCACACCTGTAAAACAAAGTTGTATTTCTTCTCAATATATCCTAGACCCTGCATCAGGACAGAAGAGCCATGTTATCTTATCAAAGGGGTATGGGAATGAACAACAACCTCTTGTATTGGATACCCCACCTGGGACTTATCCCCAAGTTGTTATAACAACTCCCCCTCCTGCTCCTTCTAGAGTTTCATCTAGGAGTGAATCTCCATTGGTGGCTAACGTTGTGCAAATTGGAGCTGATAATGAAGTTGGGTACAGATCTCAGACAATATCCTCTAATATTCAAGATATATCCTCTAATATGCCCAAGTCATCCGTTAATATGGGTGATGTAGCGGCAATTCTTTCTGTGATGTGTAATAATGATGGATTTTGGAAAGAATTCTCAGATGAAATAGAAGAATATAATGCACTGCAACAAACACAACTACAACATCAAGGTCAAGGGGCAGGTGAAGATGAACCACAAGATGAAGGTGAAGGTTGTTCGATAGCCGACGACGATAGTGATGCAACTTATACGGAATCTCTACTGGATGTGCATGATTCACCAATCATTTGGACCACAGAGGATGAATTGGAAGATCAGATGTATGATGATTCTGCGCCAATGTTTGGTTCACAACATTCAGACAGTCAGGATGAAGGCCCTACACCCATGTCAAGGTTTTATGGTGTAGAAGATAGCCCCTTAAGTTTAGCAGGTAACCCTACACGTTTAGCCGATGTTAGATGCAACTTAGAGGACAGATATAGACATGCCATCTAGCGAGAACAATGCTTCACAACATGAGAGCAATTTACCAAGTCATGGCCAAGTTCCAGAACATTTTCCAAGTCATGACAATGTTCAACATGAGGAGGGTAATTTCACAAGTCAAGCAAATGCTCCACATTACCAGGGCAATGTTCCAAATCAAGCAAATGCTCCACATTACCAGGGCAATGTTCCAAATCAAGCAAATGTTCCACAGCAGTAGAGCAATCGGGATGAAGATAGTGTACGACATCAAAGACATTACCCATCTCAGAACAATCGAGATGAAGATGATGAAGTCAAACAAGAACTAAATTATATATACGCAAATATTTGTCGGATCAATAGAGGTTGTGCTCCACACACTGAACCTTTACACAATAAGTACTTGTTCCCTAAGATTGGGCAGATATATTTGTGTCGGGATGATTTTATGAGAGACATGAAATTTTATGCAATTGAGGAGGAGTTTGACCTGAATAATTATAAAACTGAGATGAAAAGGGTGTATTGGAAATGTAAAGTTCCAACTTGCCCATGGTATGTTCGTGCTACACCAAATTTGAATGGTACTTGGAAAATAAGATGCATTGCTGAGAGTCACACATGTGGGAAATTCAGACTTGGATCAAAAAATCGTCAAGCTGATAGTGATTGGGTTGCATCTAAAATTGCGAGAAAATTACGGGATAATGAAGATCTTACATCCAAACAACTGAAAAACCAAATTGAGGTGGAATATCTTACCCAGATTTCATACAAAGTTGCTTGGAGAGCTAGAGAAAAGGCATTGGCCAAGTATTGTTCTGTTTAACATTGCACCTTCCTATCTTATCCTCTAGTTTATTCACAAATGTCGGTTAATATCTTGTGTTATTTCCTCTAAAACGTAGTATGTGCATATAGTGCATTAATGTTATCCTCTAAATATTCAATTTATAATGGCTAATTAGTCATGTTTATCCACTATTTGTAGTTAAGGGGAAGCTTCAGTGAGTCATATCAACAACTTGAAACATACTGTAATGAACTTAATTTGGTTGATCCCGATTCTCAGACTGATATTATTATAGGTACTGGTGATGAATTCCAATGTATGTTTTGGTCATATGGTATAACTGTGAGAGTTTACAGAAGCACATTAAGATCAGTAATCATTATAGATGGAACATTTCTGAAAAGGAGATATCCTAGAGTTGTACTATCAGCAATTGGAATTGAAGGAAACAATCATGTGTTCTCTATTGCTTTTGTCCTTGTGCAAAAAGAAAACAATGAGTATTGGGAATGGTTTCTTGAAAAACTTAGGGACCATGTGGTTGGGACTGACCACGATTTTGTGCTTCTGTCAGATAGGCACAAAAGTATTATTCAAGCTGTACCAAAGATTTTGCCCAAGACTTGTCATATGTATTGTGCTCAACACATGTCCCTTAAATATGAGAATGCAAAAGTAAGGTGGTTGTTTAAAGAGGCTGCAAAGGCACTCAATCAAAATGAGTTCTGGGGTTTGATGCTGCAAATATGGGCCATACCTCCAAAGGCATACCACAACCTAATGGCAATTGGACCACTAAATAAGTGGGCAAATGCGTTTCAGGAGAAACCCAGGTTGGTACTCTATTCATTTTATCTATCCTCTAATTGTTTACTTTACATCGACTAATTTGCTGCATAATATCTACTAACAATTTCTGTGTATCCTCTAATAATGCAGATATGGAATTATTTACACCAATCATGTGGAATCGTGGAATAGATTATACCAGAAAGAATGTTTCATGCTACAAATCTGGTCGAAAGAATTCATGCCAACATCATGAGGCATCACATAGATTATCGTGTTGATGGTGAGAAATTCAAGACACCTGTAACTAAGTGGTGCCACGAACAAATTTTGCATAATGCTTGGAGAGGTAAAACCTTCACTCGTGAGAAGACATCTCCAACTATTTGGACAGTTTATGGTGAGAGCAGGACATGTGTGGTTGACTTGAACGCAAGAGAATGTACATGTAAATGGTGGCAAACTATGGGAGTACCCTGTGAGCATGCAATGTCTGTCATTAGAGAATGTCAAATGGATCCATACACATTTTGTGGTGTGTACTACAAAAGGGAGACATATATGGAGACCTACAAAGAAAATTGGAGACCCACAAGAGGAAATGATGAATGGCCAAAGGATAGAGTAAGCAGAAAGATCCTTCCACCACTACCATGTGTTATGCCTGGACGTCCAAAGAAAAAGAGAAGGAGAGGCAAACTTGAAGGTATCCCAGTACAGGAGAGAAGATGCTCAAGCTGTAGGGGAAGAGGACACAACAAATCAACATGTATCGAAGTTGTACCAGACTTTTACTATTTTTTCCAACCTTTACTTGATGGACCACCTGATTCCTATTAAGTGTTGGGAGTTTTTTTCTAAGTTATGCCTTTTGAAGTTGTACCAGACTTTGACTATTGTTTCTATGTTTGTCTTTTATATGGCACATTTTGTATGTTTGTCTTTTAAATGCCACATCTTATATTTAGTTGGAAGTTTGCTTAGTATATTAATGTCTTTTGCATTACTAACCTAGAGATAACATCTCTGTCCTCTACCTTGAATGAACAATATCTCTAAATAGTAAACCTTTATCCTCTAAAAGATACTAAATATTGGTACTAAAGAGAATGTTATATAATAATACTTTTATTTATTTACAATAAAGGGAAGGGAAAAGCAACCCCAAAGAAAAAGGGTTTGTACATCCAAGAAAAAAAAAAAACACTTCAGCAGAAAAAAAAAAAAAAAAAAAACACTTCAGCAAAAAAAAATCTTAAAAAGAACACTTCATCTCCTTCACTCTTCATTATCATCATCATCATCACCATTGTCCTCTTCTTCATTTTCACCAGAAAAGCTGCTCTCCACCTCATCATCCTCATTTGGGCTATCCTTATCTTTTGCAGTAACACATTCTTGGGAAGAAGGCACATCACTATCATCAGGGTACTCTACAAGAGGATTAGGCTGGACAAAATTTACAATATCTCTGGAATCCTCTCCATCATCATCTTTCTTCTCTTCACTTGCTTCAGAATCCTCTTCATCATCATCATCTTCTTCTTCTTCACTTTCATCTCCATTGAAATTGTCTGATATTTCGAGAAGCTTCAGATGCACTTCATCTTTTCCATATTCAGCAATGAGTATTTGCATTGCAAGCATAGCAGAGATTTCACTCAATGAAGCCATTTTCACTCAAATAAGCTCCTAAGAATGGTTTGGGTTGTAACCTCACCATGGTTTTATACTAGTAAAAATTAATAAAGTGGGAAGATCAAGACGCGAATTCCAAGCATTTGACTTTGCATTTCACCTGCCAACTAATCTTCTTTATGACCATTTAAGAACATTTAACACAAACACACAAAAAAAAGAATAGTTCTACCAAAACACATTGAACTGAAAGTTGTACCAATACATTGAACTAATAAATAATTTTACAAAAGTTCAAAAGTTTTTCAGTCCTCTACACTGTAGGCACCCCCTTACTTGGTGGCTTTAATGCACACTGAACAAGGTCCATAGCAATACGCTTCCTCATAAGAGCAGACCTTCTCTTGAAATCGAGTTCCTTACCCCTGACTATACAATCGATGTAACCAAGTAAAAAAAAACTCCACGGCTGTGACCATCATCTTGTTCTGGGCAATTCACAAATTCCCTTTCCCATCCAAATTCCAAGTCAAAATCTGGAATGCTAGGCTCAGCAGTAAAGACCACGTAAGGCAACATCTTCTCCAACCCTAGTTGTTGTCTTGATGGTCTCTTCAAGCCCAAAGAGTCATATATTCTCACCTTCTTTTCCCTAAAGCTAAAACTCAAGAGTACCCAATGGTTATCATTGACCTGCATTATTAACAAATTTTAATAAGTGTTTAGCAGATATTATCTATGCTGTTAGAGGATGTGTTCAATGTAGATTAGAGGATACAAAGTGAATACACTTACTTGTAAAGGAATAAGGATAACCTTTGCATGGTAAGGGGAAACTTGGTTCTCCATATGACCAGTAGGGCTCATAATGTTTATGGCACCTGTCTTAATTTTGAATGCACCACTCCTTACTCTGTTTGCTGGTGATAGTGCAGCAAAAGTTGGATCCCTCATACGCCTATTGTATGTATATTGGACATCACCATAAACCATGCCCTGAAACAACCAAAAAAATATATTAGTATCCCCAAATAACTCATATTGTAAACTCTAAATAACATAATTGTATCCTTTACTCAAAGGTTCAAGCATAAGAGATTAAAAAAAATAAAAAATACTTACAGCAAAATATATTGTTGGAACAATAGCATACTGATTATTTGCATTGATATGCCTCATCATCATTCCATACTAACGAATGATCAAGCTAACATAGGCTTCAATGATATCTCCATGCACCCAATTAGTGTTCCATAGGCAGTAGAACTATTTCACATGGACTTCCAGTCCATATCCATAAACCCTCATAACTTTATGCTCAAAATTTGACTCCTTTGCCAACCACCAGTAATAGTTCAAAACATCTGTCGCATTATGAGTTGTAGTTCTGTCTAGAAATGACATCCCCATGGTAATCATCAGCTGAGCATCGACTTCTTTCCCCTCTTTCTTCCCCTGATTTTTTTTTCTCAATTTTTTTTGGCTGTTGTTAATGATAGCTTGCTTATCCACTTCTTCATCTTTTTCTTCACCAGTGAAAACTATATCATCTTCATGGTGTTCAACATTACCCATCTCACCAGCTGATACACCATCTATTTCTACTAAATATTCTTCAGGAATATTCTTAGGAGCTGGAATGTCATCATCAAAGCTATAATCTTCTTCTTCTTGCCCATCCTCCTTAGCATCTACCTCTTGAATTTTAGAAGGCAAGGTATCTATTTTAGCTACCAACTCTTCCACTTCTTGCACATCAGTATTCTCAATCTTGAGGATGGCCAACTCCTGCACATCAAACATGGTAGTATCAAGAATATCTGATTGGGCCAACCTTGCCATTGCATCAGCAACAATAACTTCTTGTGTTGTATTTTCTTCACTTTCAGCCTCTCCACCCTTCTTATCTTCTCCTTCAACCTTTTCTTCTCCTTTAACCTTTCCTCCATTATTACCTTCTACTGCAACATTTCCTTCACTTTCATTTTTTCCTTCTCCTTCAACTTTTTCTTCATCATTCTTTCCTTCTCCTTCAACTGCTTCTTCATCATTTTTTTCTATCTCTTCCCCCCGTGTATGTTTTCCTTTCTTTTGAACCTGTATATCCTCATCTTCATCACTATTTAGCCTTGGAATAAATCTTCTTTTTTTAGCTTCTTCTTTGGTATTTTTCTTCTCAGCATTTCTTGCATCTTTGGCTTTAATATTTATCCTCCATGACTTGTCAAGACCTGCAACTTTGCTTTCCCTGAGGATATAAGATAAAAATTAGAGGATATAAAGTTAACAATTAGCTGTTAATAATCAAGGTTTTGAGGATATAACTGCAAATCATACCTAGGAGGTTGTTTTCTGGTAGGAGGTGGGATGGTCTTCTGTTTCTTTGGTGGAGGTGGAGTAATTTGTTACTTCTCTTGTTCTCTAATTTGACTTGTGCTCCTTGTGGCCCTCATCCCACCTAAAGAGAGTTGTAAAGTTTGAGACCTCTCTGGAGTTGTTGCAATTGGTGAACTTAACTTCTTACTGGAAATTGTTTTGCCTTTTCTATCTGCAGTAGGACTTGAAATGGTCTTTGCATTGATTTTAAATGGAGTAGGCTTTCTCTTGGATGGAGTGGGAATGCTTTGACTCCTTGTATTAACACCACTCTTGGAGACTGCTTTGGTGGTGGTGGTGGTTGTGTTGTCCTTCTTCAAATCTGATTTGGGTGCAGTAGTTGTTTTAATCTTGGGTATAGCAGTTGTTTTAGTCTTGGGTGCAGGTCCAGTTGTTTTAGACTTGGCTGCAGCTGCTTGACTCTTCTTGGTTTCATTTTTCTTACTGGGGGTACTTGGTTCCTTCTTCTTTTTGGTGGGGGTAGTGTCCTTCTTCTGTGTCCTTACTTTAAGAGTGTTTCCCATCTGGGTTGAAGAAGAAGATCCCCCTTTCAGTGCCTCGGGTTTCAATATCTTACTTACACCAGAAACAACTCCTTCCTCAATGTCTCTTACCACTCCCTTCAGAATTCCTTCCAGTGAACCCACACCTATATACTTTTCTTGCTTGTCAAGTTCTTGTTGCCACTACAACACCATTATACATGCTAATATTAACACATAATATTTCACCATTTAGAGGATAAGTGTTGCATTTTAGCCGATAAGATAGCCATAACTTGAGGATAGAGATATATTGTTACATGTAATGTAGGAATTTACTAGCTACAAGATAGACTATGCATAAAGTATGGGATATAAAACCTAATTAAAGAGTAGTATACATACTTTTTATGCTTCAACAAGAAGTGCTTGACCAGATTCTTGAGGAGTAAGGAAAGGGGGAGCAACTTCGATTACTTTTCCGCGAGAAGGGTTAAGCTTCTTATCATTGGTTTCTCTACATGTTGTTTTTCCTGGAAGATTCTTCCAACTAAGCATCCTAGGGAATGGTGGTACATCAGCTTCCCTTCTAAGAGCTAGACATGGGATGTGGCTGTATGCCCAGATAATAAATGCAAGCACACACCCAGGTAGATTGTAACTCACTTTTTGGGCTGCTTCATTTGTTGTTGCTGTTTCTAGAGCATTTTCTAACAGATTGAACACAACAGTTCCCCAAGGAACTTCATCAAATTTCTGAAGATTTGATGCAAGGTCGACATACCTAAGATCAATGGTCATATATGTTACAAGACTATTACAGTATACATAAACCATGTTAACATTATATAACATAACATATTCATAAATCATGTACAAATACAAGAGGATACTTGCTTAACATTTTGAGGATAACATGCTGATATTTAGCAGATAGTATCACACAAATTTGAAGCTGAAGTACTGATATTTAGCATATAAAAAATAAAGATCAAAATGTTGCCAGATAATATGACAACAATTAACAACTACAGTTAGAGTATTTAGAACATAACATAACGACATTTGAAGATAAATGTGTGAGTTAGACGTACCTGACATCAATGATATTCGATGCATCTAGTAATATGCATGTTAACAGAAGCAACAAACGATTCAAACGATGCACATCATCACTAGAATTAGGATCATTTCGTGCTACTTCAATTGCATCTTTCATGTTCTTTTCCTTAATGTTTTTCCTCTTACCAAAATACTTCACCCTAAATAGACTTGGAACTTCTGATTCCATGAAAATGAACTCATGTGGTACACGACCAATTTTCAATCCTATTTAAAGTGACATCAAATGGTTTGAACTGCATTTCTTTTCCCCCAATCTTGTACTTCAATTTACCAACCCTAGCTTTCATAATTTGTGTAACAACAGAGGTAATCATGTGTAATTTATCCGTTTGAACATCTAAGAAATACCTAAAGCATGAAGAACTAAAATTTTGCTTCTCCAACAGAGGTAATTTACTCCCAAAATGATCACCTACCTTTTTCATTGAGCATCTTACCGTTACACTGAATTTACGTCCATATGTTTTTTTCATCTTTTCTACTCTACTTGATTCTGGAATTTCATCATCTTGCTCTTCAATTTCGTCTACTTCTTCTTCTATTTGTTGTTGTTCCTCTTCAATTTGTTGTTTTCCCCCTTCAGTTTGTTGTTCTTCCCCTTCAATTACTTCATTCTCAACTGCAATTTCTTTTTCTTCTTCTACATGCTTCTCTGTGATTTCTTCTTGTTCATCTTTCTTTCCAAATTCTGCTTCTTTCTCTTCAGTTTCTTCTACTTGCTCTTCAATTTTTTGTTCAATTGCTTCTTCTATCTTCTCATTAACAGACACCTCTTCAATTTCACAAGTTTTTTCTAGGGTTTCTGTGTTAGTGCGTTTAGGGAGTTTAAGAACCATTTTTTATGAAATTAGGGCTCTAGAACTACAAGAAAGTAAAATTGGGTGTGAGAAATGGTAGCTTTGTGATTTTGCTGTGTTAATGGAGGCGGTTGGAAAAGAAGAAAAAAAGTTAGGTAAGTTAGGGTTCTTCTTTGTAAGTGATTATCTTCTCCAAAATTTCCCGCCTAAATTACCCCCCAAACGGCTATAAACACGTGTCATCTTTTCGTTTTGGGAACAGATCCATGTTTAATCTCAGCCTTAGACGTAGGGGTGGGGAAAAAACCGGAAAAGCGAATTAAAACCGAAACTGAACCGGGTCAAAACTGCGTTGACCAGAAACCGATCAAACCGAACTGGAACTGGAACCGAACCAAGTATATACAGTCCAGTTCTAGTTCCTATTCTAATATTTCGGTTCGAACCGAACCGAACCGAATATATATATATATATATATATATATATATATATATTAATATATATATATTTTTTTTTAATTTTTTGTATTTATATATATATACGTTATATATATGTTTTTTTTATTTTTTTATTATTTTTTTTATAAATGTTAGATTATATTCAAATATTTATTAGATTACAAAAAAAAACCGAAGTTATTAAAGCCCATAATAAAGCCCAAACCGAAAACGAACCGAACCGAATTAAATCGGTTCGGTCCAGTCCAATTTTAATAATATTTTTTGATTTTTTAAACCGAACCAGCTTGCACAGTTCAGTTTCAGTTTAGTGGTAAAATGGAACCGAACCGAACCGAACCGTGCCCACCCCTACTTACACGTCATTTAGTTGGAAACAACTGTTTAGGGTATTTTTTTAAATGCAGATTGAATAAACGGTTGTGATTCAATCTTTCCTTTTTAGCAAAATCAATGGTTGTAATTCTATATAGGTTATTGTCAAGGGGTCACATCAGTTTGTACTTGGTCAAATCAAGGCAAAAAAGTTTGTCATAAGTACAAATGGTAATTTTGGTATCAAAATTTCTGAAAAGCAAAAAGTAGTGGGGTAAGGTGGTTGTTTGGGAAGATTAGCACTCATGAGTGGCTATTTGGGAAGAAACACCTAAAGATGGTGGTTTTTTAAGAAATTTCCCTTTGAGTTTTGACTCTGCGCATTGAACAGATACTTTATTAGAGGTATTCCCATAAAAAAAGTAACTTCAAACTTCAAGGAAAACAAATGCAGTCATTAAAAACAAGGGCCATTTTGCTGGTACACCCTGTTTTTGTCACGGGTTTTGGCAATACACCCTATGTTTGCGAAATATTTGTTCATCCACCTTTTAACAGTTTGACTCCGTATTTGAGCAACGGTCAACCAAAGTTGACCAAATCTAATATGGTAAAATACAATACTACCCTCTATTTTTGAAATGCCTAAGTTACCCTTTTTCAATCTACACCATTCATCCATCATAATTTTTGAGATCTAATTTACACCGTCTATTTTATAGGGGATTATCAATTATCATCTTCTTCTCTTTAAAAAACCTAACTTTTTCTCCAAATCAAAAAACAAGAAATTCAAGTTTGTAATGGCGTCTTCAAGTTCTTCAAAGGTTTTGAAATTGTTGATTTGTAATTTAGAGTTTTTTATTTGGCGATTGATTTTCTAATTTGGAGTTTTTAATTTGTCGATTGATTTTCTAATGGAGTTTTTAATTTGTGAAACTGTAACAGCAAAGCATTCATGTTTGCAATGACAATAACTAGCCAAACTTGATGTTCTGTATTGATGTTAATCATGGCTGAACAAAAAAAAAAAAAAAAACCCAACAACAAATTTTTCAATCTTTCATCACAAACCACACCTTGTTCATTACATACCCATGTTCACCATGTCTTACAGTAGAAAAATTGAGATTTTTGTTGCGCGCACACTTGATTCTCAAGAAATAGAATACTTTAACAATCAACTCTTACTAAAATTTGTTGAAATCCCAAGAATTGAATGTAAAAACCCTAGAAATCTAAAGTTTCATTGGCGGGAAAGAACAGAGTATGGAAGGAAGAAATAGGCTAAAGTGAGAAGAAGATGAACAGAAGGGGGTGTATTCTGGACGGGTATTCTTAACAAAAGGGTAAAATAATCTATTCCAGCTATAAAATAGACGGTGTAAATTAGATCTCAAAAATTATGATGGATGAATCGTGTAGATTGAAAAAGGGTAACTTAGGCATTTCAAAAATAGAGGGTAGTATTGTATTTTACTATATTAGATTTGGTCAACTTTGGTTGACTGTTGGTCAAAGACGGAGTCAAACTGTTAAAAGGTGGATTGACAAATATTTCACAAACATAGGGTGCATTGCCAAAACCCGTGACAAAAACAGGTTGTACCAGCAAAATGACCCTAAAACAATGAAGCATGTTGAACCTAATAAGATGATTGGCTTCTGGTCCCCAAGAGGTTCTTGAAGACATAAGTACATTCTCAAATTTCAAAAAGCTGGCATTGTCAGAAACAAGGGAAACCTACAGCTAACGGTTACAAGTAACAACCATATTTGGGTACTAAGAGTTTGTAGTACTCCAACTCTCCAAGGAGCAGACTCACACTGTCATTGACTCTGTCACAAAGTTTACTTGTTATATATATTTATACATTAGTTTTGAGCTTTCCCAAAGGCCACTTCACTTCAAAAGCATGAGTTGACAGCATAACATCGTATATCAGAAGACACAGGTCTAACATGGGCCAGCAGATGCCTAACAACACCATAAGGCGGGAACATCTCACAACACCCTCTCTAACCGTTATCGCTTGACTGGAGACCTCATCCTGTAAGTTCTTGTGCTAACATATTAACCATTTTACTTTAATAGAACTAGTTGGGACTGAAGGTAAAACATGAGGCCTAACAACAGCCTTATATTTTCCGGGGAGGGGAGGTGGTAAGGTTCCCCTTCTGCAGCCTAACAAAAAATGGGTGTTTTGGCCCGCATAGGTCACAGCACCAGGCGTCTTAATGAAATTACGCCATTAACAACATAGTAACAGCCTGGTGTGGACACACATTCGGATGAGGTGGAGGCTACACCCTATTCCATGCACATTCACAATGGATAAGAGAACAACTTTTAATTTTGTGTGCGCTTAATAAAGCATTGCAACTTTGGGCTCCCAGCTCCCAAACTTTGGGTAGAACTGTGATTCTTTAATACATAATCCCACCGATGTGTTTGCAAATTAGTTCAGACTCTCTCTACCAATTTTTCTAATATATATTCATATAACACTAATAGATCTAATTTTCTTGAAAAACAAGATGGTGTTAAGATGAGCTCCACTCTGAAAAGTCAAACCAATATTTTCACGACCAATGGTAATATTCCAAGTACCAGGCGTGATGAATTGATAACAAGGGTGTAACACTTATCTCATTTACTTATTCTCCAGATCAAAATACTTGATACTAACTAGTTATCTCATTTATTTGACAAGGGTATAACCAGTTAACCGCTTGGACTTGAAACCGGCACGAAGTGGTTTGACATCAATTTTGTGACAAAGTGTCCTTGGTTATTTCGCCTTGAGTTCATTGTTAAGAAAACCGTGTTGTACGCGCGTCGTCCCGTGTCCTTGTCTTCGTGTCGTGTGTCTCAAGTATGATGTTTGTTTCAGGACGTACGTACCTCTTAAGGACGTTCGTACGTATGGTTAGGCAGCAGAGAAGTTTGTGTTCTGGACGTACGTACCTTTACAGGACGTTCGTACGTCCAAGTAGACAGCAGGCTTATTTTTGTTTGGAGACGTACGAACGTCATATCGACGTACGTACGTCCAAAGTGGGTTTTCACTATTTCGGCCCATTTTCCTTGGTTTCCAACCCTAAGTATAAATAAGGTTTCTCTTCCAAAGAACAAGTCAGTTCTTTGGCCGTCCAATTCACCTCTTGTTTCTTGGAGTTTGTTTAGGTTTTTGGTTTAGGTGGTTTTGGTGATTGAACTCTTCTTCTTCTTCCCCATTCATCTTCTTCTTCATTATTGTTTATATTGATTTAGCTTCGAGTCTTCTTGTGTGTTCATCAAGAAGTCGAGTATCCTTGTGTGTTCATCAAGGAACTCTGGTGTAAGCTTGTTTCATAGTTCGACTTCGAGTCTTCTTGTGTGTTCATCAAGAAGTCGAGTGTCTTGTGCGTACATCAAGGTGCTCTGGTGAAGTCAAGGTGTTAGAGATAACCAGGAGTGTCAACTCGCAGTAATTGGAGGTAGTTGATAGGTTAGTGGATTTATTTGTTGTCGAGAGGACAACCGTGGACGTTTCCCATATTGGGTTTTACCACGTTAAAAATTCCTGTGTGTTATTTACTTTCTGCGTATCGTTTGATTTGTTTGAATATTCAATTATTAGATTTGCACTATTTGTAGTTTCTCAATTGGTATCAGTCGCTGGGGGCTGGTTAAGGAGCGTCAAGGCTCACGCTAACGATCCTATGAGTGCAATGATGGTTCATGAGTCTGGTCATAATAATTTTATTGCTAAATCGTCTAAATCTACAAAACCAAAATCTGATTTTGAAAAGAATGATAATTTGTATGTTGTTAGCAATAGTGATTGGGCTCTTCTTTACAGACTTTCTGCAAAAGAATGTGAAAGATTACAAAAAGCTAATATTGATTTGCAGGAAAAATTTTAAAAAGCTAATTGTAATGTGTCTACTATTTCTGATAATGTTTGTTTTGAAGATAATGGTGTCTTGCAGACTAAGGTTGATTCTCTAGAACAACGACTCAGACATTGTGCAGAAGACTATATGCTTCAAGGGGAAGTTTATGAATCCAAAATTAAAAATTTGAAAAAGGCTAATCTTTCTTTGCAGGATAAAATTGAGATTCTTGAAAAACAAATTTCTTGTGCTGCAGATGATGCAATTTCTATTTCTCAATTATTTGACAAAGAAAAACTTGACTTGTTATGTAGAATTGCAGCTTTAGAGAAGGCCAATCAGGAGATCGATGAGAAATACAAATCTCTATTGGTGGAGTATGAGGTAACAAAGAACGATTTAACGTCTACTCAACTCCAATTGCAGGTTTTGAACAAAACTAGATTTGACTCTCCTATTGCTAGTTCTACTCGTTCATCTAGTGTGACTACTTCTGTAAAATCTAGTTTGCTTGCTCTTTTGCCTACCCCGCCTATTGAGACTAGACTTAATACTAATAGTTTTCAGCATGTTTCTTGCACAAAGTTTAAGTCTAAGGCTAATGATAAGGTTGCTTTTGCTGGTAAGCCATCTTGTTCTAATAGGGGAGGTATGGGTTTTGTTAAGGGACAATGTCATAAACCAAATAGTGACATACATGGTTTATCCACCACTACCACATCTTCTTATAAGAATTCTTTGAGTAAGTCTAATGTTTTTCATTGTTCTTATTGTGGTAGGGTTGGTCATTTGGATATTTTTTGTTGGGATTTTAATCAACATGATACATCCTATTCTCGTGTTCCTAATCATTATAATCATGTGGATTCTAATGTTTCTTCTTGTGCATTTTCTAGACCTTGGAATTATAGTGGTGTTCGTCACAGGTTTAAGAAAAACAGGTATTCCAACAAAAGGAAGTCAAAGACTAAGGTGGAATTAGTTAAGGACAAGTCTATTGAAAAATTTGTTAAGGAGAAATCTCATATCTTTTCAACTTCCAACGTGTGCACGCCTAGTGTTAAACAAGTATGGGTAAGAAAGGATATGTTGAAGGTTTTTCTGGACTTTCAAAGGTCTGGTGGTGTCCCATATTTGGGATGATGTAGGTTGTTTCTAGCCTTGTGTTATTTGAATTGCATATTTCTCTAACCACATAGGCTATTTGTTTGGTGTTTCTACCTTTTATGCTTTGTTTGTTTAGCTTACAGATCATGTTGCATGTCTGAATACATTGTTGGACATTCCTTCTATTTTTCTTTATTTATTCCATGTATGTGTTGTTGGTTACATCTTCTCTGAGATATTGGTTTAATTCGATTGTCTTAAATAAGTTGCAATATGTTTGGGTGTTTTCTCTTTCTGAACTCTTAAGTATGTTTTGGTATGTATCATGCATTTTTCCTCGCTTGTTTGCACAGTGCACGGCATGCTTGCATAATGGGAGTTTTTGGAAACCACTTACATATTCTTTGAGCTCATAGAACTTCTCTATCTCTCGAGTATTTATGTTATCTTGAGCTATCTTTCCTTTGTTTTGGTTAGTGTTCATCTTGTTGTTCGTGTTATTGAGCATTCTTATCTTCCTCTTACAACTCTTGTTAGTGGTCAATGACTCACTTTATCCCCAGCCATTTGATTGTCTTTAAAGCAATATCAGTTGGCTAAGAACCCGTTGGGGTTGTGAGGGTCATGCTCTGACGGATGCACTCAAGAGATGTTAGTTCTTGTGTTGCACGTTATCATGGTATTGCACTTCTTGAGTTTGTGTTTGTCAAAAAGATGTAGGCTACACCCTACCCTCGTGTTTTTGAAAAGATGGAGGCAAAAATCCCTCCCACGCGGGAATGACATTAGAGTGATGTAGACTAAACTCCACCACATACGGCAAAATAAAAATCCAAGCGCATGTTCATTATTTTTTATTTAAGGCATACAAAGTTTATATTCCTTTGCCTTTTTAATGTCTTGGTTTTCATTTGAAAGATCATATTTATATTTGTTTGCCTTCTACTCATAACGTTTGTTTCAAAGGGGGTTGAAGTTTGTTTCTTCTATGCTCACTTACTAATTTAATCGTATGTCTCTTGTTGATGGTTCTATATTCTAGGTCTTCAAAGGGTGTGTTCTAGTGGTGAACTTTCTCTCTCTTTATGCATTGCATTGCATCTACACACACCGAGGTTTAGTTTATGATGCACTTCAATTCTCTTATTTGTTCAATCTTTTGCTTATCACCATATATTGCCTCTTATTTTTGTACGGATTGGGATTGGCTACTGTTTTTGGAAGCTCATGATGTATTCCTCTTCACTTCTATGGTACATCGGTTCTTTTCCTTTTATCTTCTTATTATGGTTTGTGTTGTTAGTTATTCGGTTTGTTTTTCTGCTATTAAAGTTAGTCCTTAAGGTTAGTCTTCACATGGTTAGATATGGGTTGTTAGTTTTGTCGTTAAAATTGATTCTTAGATATGGTGCAGCCTCTATTTGCTATTGTTTGTGTTTGGTTCTTCATTATCCTAGTCTAACAAGTTTAGTGCGATTCTCATTGCTTAGTTGTTATCGTGTGCACACTTCATGATTCTGCACACCATGTGTTCGATAAAATGTCTACATGGGTATTCTCACATTTATTGTGCTAGGTTCGCCATTTCTCTTACATTTGTTAGTTTGGTTAATGTTGTGTTTATGCAGGACATGCCTCCTAAGCGCGCTCGGACTACTCCCACCAAAGAAACACCCGGTTCCAAGGGTGCTTCATCATCGGGCACACGTCCTCCTTGTGCTTAAAGGAGTAGAGGCGCCATTCCTTTGGATTCTTGTAGATGTTCTTGCTGAAAGTGTTTATGGCTTACTCTATTTTGGTTCTATTCCTTGGTAATTCTTTTCAGTCGGTGTTTCATTGACATACTAAGGTCAGAGTGTTAGTATTATTTGGTTTTACACTTCATGCTTTCTATTTTTGTCATTGGATCACATGTGTTTGATGTGATTTCTCAAGGTAATAGTTCTCAATTTGTTTTAAGAAGGCTACAAGGTATGCATAAGCATATTTTGGTGATGAAATTATGTTATTGGTGTATTCGGTTGTCATGATTTATATTGATTCATGTTTTCTCATAGGTTCTCATCATACTTTTCTATGTTGGGCTAATATTCTTGAATTACCTTGTTGGCTAGCTGGTGTTTGATTAAATGCTTATGAGTCTTGCCTATCCTCTTATTGTTGCTTCTTGTGCCTGGTTGATCCTATTTTTTTCCTGCAATAGGTTTGATTAGATGTGTTCTTGGTAGTCTTCTGCAATAATCCTCATGCAATAGTTTTGGGCTACCACTGTTCTACTTTGGGATGCATATGCTCAGTTTGGTCATCTATTGTTAGCAATTCTCTTCTATTGACTCTCTAATCTTTCTGACAATGTATGGCATGACATCGGAGTCTTAGTGTTCTGGCAGGAAATTTACTCTGAAGTTGGATTGTTGCTTTGTGACTTGGTGACATCGATAATCCTTGATCATTCCTCAGTTAAAGTTTTTTTGAGCTTGATGATTGTCTATCTTGTTTGGCATATGTTGAACTAATTTTTGGGTTTCATTAGGGGTGGGCTTACAGGAACATGTATAGATTGGATTTCCCCATGGATTCTCAATGGATTTTCTTATACTTTACGTATCTTTTTCTGCAGATACTCATATTCCTGTAGTTTTGTCATGGGATATTGTTGGATGTGTCTAATATGCATGGTTTCCCTATTCTCTTTCATATCTCCTACTAACTATTGTTTATCTCTTCTTCTTTCTCTTTTCGCATATTCTTTTCTTGCATATTTCTCCCAGGTTTGACTATTTGGTTCTTGGTCTTTATTGTACCTTCCCAATTTCATCAGGTATGGTATTTCTTCCTTTTTGTTTGTTTGCTCTTTTTCTCTAGATATCTTGCTACTATGAAGTCGTTTCTCTGGAATCTATCTCAGGTGGTTATGGTCGGTTGTTTAAAGTGATATCTCAGGTGTTATGTTTTCTTTTCTTCCCTCTGTTACCTATATAAGTATTCAGTGTCTTGTGTCTGTGTTGGTACTCTTTCTTCTTCATTTATATGCCTAGATCTCTCTCATGTTTTTTTTTAGTTTTGTGTCTCATGGATTCCAGATTTATGGTATGGTTTTCTCTTTACTCTCTTCTACCCTTGTATGATTGGTTCTTTGTGTGTTTCAAATATCCTTATTTGGTTTGTTTGTTCTAGGTGCATCTTTCTCATATGCATTGCATTTAGGTGACGCTTTTGTTTAGGGGGAGAATTCTTTGTATTGACATCATGTTAACAAGTGTTTATTTTATGACTTCCGTTGCATATTCTTTTTGTTGTTAACATGATTGTTCTCTTACTTTTCTTCTTTAATCTTATTTGTTATGGTTTGGTATTTATCTTTTCTCTTTCTTTTGTTACCTTGCTTCATATGTGACAAAAAGGGGGAGATTTATGACTCTAATACTAACACCTTCTTCTTCCTTGTTAGTGTATTTTTGGGTTATGTTTCAGGTATGCTACACGTATGGGGGAGTGAACGTGTTGATGTTTAGAGGTTGTACAGTTTTGGATCATGTTTCAGGTATACTACATGTATGGGGGAGTGAACATATATGATGGAGTGAAAGTGATGATGATCACTAAGTGTATGTACAGCTTTGGGTAACCTCGAGTATTAAACCTTGGAGTTCATGAAGTATGGGGGAGTTGTTCGAGGAACTTCTGTTGGCTCCTTGATTGCTTCGGAAATTCTTAGTTGCTTCCGTTCGGTCTCTGATGGTTAAAGCGTCTTGCTCAAGCTGGATAACAAGAACTGGTGACTTGGTATGTGTTCTACCTTGAGTGATTTTGTAGGCATGTTTTATAAATGCCATGGTTTGGATTTGTAAGCACGTTTTATAAGTGCTATTAGAGTCATAGGTTTTTGTCACAAAATCAATGTCAAAGTGGGAGATTGAAACCGGCACGAAGTGGTTTGACATCAATTTTGTGACAAAGTGTCCTTGGTTATTTCGCCTTGAGTTCATTGTTAAGAAAACCGTGTTGTACGCGCGTCGTCCCGTGTCCTTGTCTTCGTGTCGTGTGTCTCAAGTATGATGTTTGTTTCAGGACGTACGTACCTCTTAAGGACGTTCGTACGTATGGTTAGGCAGCAGAGAAGTTTGTGTTCTGGACGTACGTACCTTTACAGGACGTTCGTACGTCCAAGTAGACAGCAGGCTTATTTTTGTTTGGAGACGTACGAACGTCATATCGACGTACGTACGTCCAAAGTGGGTTTTCACTATTTCGGCCCATTTTCCTTGGTTTCCAACCCTAAGTATAAATAAGGTTTCTCTTCCAAAGAACAAGTCAGTTCTTTGGCCGTCCAATTCACCTCTTGTTTCTTGGAGTTTGTTTAGGTTTTTGGTTTAGGTGGTTTTGGTGATTGAACTCATCTTCTTCTTCCCCATTCATCTTCTTCTTCATTATTGTTTATATTGATTTAGCTTCGAGTCTTCTTGTGTGTTCATCAAGAAGTCGAGTATCCTTGTGTGTTCATCAAGGAACTCTGGTGTAAGCTTGTTTCATAGTTCGACTTTGAGTCTTCTTTTGTGTTCATCAAGAAGTCGAGTGTCTTGTGCGTACATCAAGGTGCTCTGGTGAAGTCAAGGTGTTAGAGATAACCAGGAGTGTCAACTCGCAGTAATTGGAGGTAGTTGATAGGTTTGTACATCTCTTTTCATCTAGTGGATTTATTTGTTGTCGAGAGGACAACCGTGGACGTTTCCCATATTGGGTTTTACCACGTTAAAAATTCCTATGTGTTATTTACTTTCTGCGTATCGTTTGATTTGTTTGAATATTCAATTATTAGATTTGCACTATTTGTAGTTTCTCAAGACTTTTTAGAAAATTTTATAATCCTCAACAAGCTGCACAATTCTATTTCAAAAATAAGTAACGAAGAAACTGCATAAAAGTAGGAAATAAGGCAAGACAAATTAAACTTCATTTCTTACAGGGAGCAGAGAAAGCTACGCTCAGAACCTGATCTACATTTTCTTCTCAGAAGAAGAAAACATCTGGATCCAGTTTTCTAAATCAGAATAAACTGACTGTCCATTCCCCCTTCCCCGACCAAGCATGCAAAAAAGAAAGGAACACACACAACCACAAACAGAGAGAAGAGAGAAATACCATTTGAGATACGATAGCAAGTGGTGCACTGGTTATAAGCATAATTAATATTATTGATAAACAATAAGGATCATGAATCATATAATTAATCACTACACATACCTTTGTCCATAGCTATTGATGATTTGAGAAGTTGCACAAGATCTAGGTTTCTCTCTCCTTGCCTCTAAAACCTTAATATGTGTTGTAATAGTAAGTGTATAAGGATGGAGATCATACACCTATTTATAGAGGTGGAGAGAGGACCTAAATCTACAAAACCTAAACCCATTAGATCTAGACCTTCCATCATAGTTAAGATCTATGTAGATATGACTTCCACATAACCTATTACTAATTAGCTTATTTCTATATTAAACCAATATTAAATATACCTGGACCACATTATGGGTTGGGCTTTTATAAGTGGAAATTCCAACAGTCTCCCACTTGGTCCATAATAAACTCTCATATACGGTTTAATGTAGAATACATAAGGCGCGCAATAAGAGCTAAATTAGTTTTCGAAATGGTTATCATAATACCATCATCAATCAAACCATTAACATGAGTCATGGCGGTTTCCACATCGCATATATGACATGGTTCCTTCCATGTACTACGATATTAACAATTTAATTAACTAGGTCTATAAGCAGAAGTATCAATAATGGTCCAATAATGTCTTTATTAGACTATTTCTGTCAACAATCATCCATTCACATACATGTACATAAACAATGGAGAACAGAAAAGTGTTCAGAACTTAATTAATAATAATGAGCTCAAAATAATGTCAAAAATAAGCACTAAACAATCCACAAATTATCAGTTACGGGTTACACTCAATACCCATCTTGTCAACATGTTGCAAAAATATGTTTGGTTTCAAACCTTTAGTTAGTGGATCTGCTATGTTAACATTTGTACTAATGTGTTCAATTGACACTCGCTTGTTCCGAACTTCTTCTTTAACTGACAAGTATTTCATATCCATGTGCCTATTAGCTTTAGAATACCTATCATGCTTAGAGAAGAATACAGCTGAGGCATTATCACAATGAATTTTCAGCGGCCTAGATATAGAATCAATAACTCTAAGTCCTGAAATAAAATTTCTCAGCCATAATGCTTGATTTTTAGCTTCAAAGCAAGCTACAAATTCGGCTTCCATAGAGGACCCAACAATGATGCTCTCTTTACCACTCTTCCAAGAAATGGCTCCTCCAGAGAGCATAAACACATAGCCAAAAGTGCTTTTCCTACTGTCCACACATCCATTGTAATCCGAATCTGTGTAACCAATCACCTCGAGATAATCAGTTCTTCTAAATGTGAGCATGTGATCTTTGGTCCCTTGTAGATACCTTAGCACTTTCTTAGCAGCTGCCCAATGAGCAGGTCCTGGATTGCTTTGATATCTACCTAATACTCCGAGAGGAAAATTAATGTCTGGTCTGGTGCAAACTTGTGCATACATCATACTCCCTACCATAGAAGCATAAGGTCTTTCTTTAATTTGTTCTCGTTCCAATTCATTTTTAGGACATTGACTTAATTCGAAACGATCCCCCTTCTGAATTGGAACAACATCTGAATTGCACTTTAACATATTAAATCTATCCAAAACTTTATTGATGTAAGCTTTCTGAGACAATCCCAACAATCCACGCGATCTATCCCGAAATATTTCTATTCCTATCACGTAGGATGCCTCCCCCATATCCTTCATCTCAAAGTGTTTGGAAAGAAATTCTTTTGTGTCATGTAATAAACCAAAGTCACTGCTGGCAAGTAATATATCATCAACATACAGAACCAGGAAAATAAACTTACTCCCACTGACCTTCAGGTATATACACTGATCAACAGTGTTTTCAGTAAACCCAAAGGAAGTAATAATACCATGAAACTTTAGGTACCATTGCCGGGAAGATTGTCTAAGTCCGTATATTGACTTCTTTAACAAACAGACCATGTGTTCTTGTCCTTCTTTTGTGAAGCCCTTTGGCTGAGCCATATAGACTTCTTCATCCAAACTTCCATTCAGAAATGCCGTTTTCACATCCATTTGATGCAGCTCCAAGTCAAAATGAGCTACCAATGCCATAATAATTCTAAGGGAATCCTTCCTGGACACAGATGAGAAGGTTTCATTGTAGTCAACACCCTCTTCCTGAGTAAAGCCTTGGGCTACAAGTCTAGCTTTATGTCGTTCGATATTGCCTTTCGAGTCGCGTTTGGTTTTGTAAAGCCATTTGCTCCCGACTACCTTGTGTCCTTCAGGCAATTCAACTAAATCCCAGACTTCATTAAAGTCCATACACTTTATCTCTTCATTCATGGCATTGATCCATTTATCAGAATTACTACAAGTAATGGCTTGTGAATACGTAACTGGATCCTTAATTTCAGAATCTATCAAATACACCAAATAATCATCCGAAATAGCTGGTTTTCGTGATCTTTGAGATCTTCTTAATGTTACTTCTTGTGGTGTATTTGCAATCGGTTCAATAGCGACAACCTCATTATTTGGTTGATGATCAACTACTTGTTGTTCATTGTTGTTTAACGGTACTACAACATGAGGAACAACCGAAGTAACATTAATATCATTATGAAGTCGGGGTAACGTAATTGGTACCCTAATTTCTTTAATGATTACTTCATTGATTTGATCACTCCCACTTAATTCGCCATTCTCAATGAATCTTGCATTTCCAGTTTCAACTATTCTAGTGGTATGGTTAGGACAGTAAAATCTATACCCTTTGGACTTTTCTGGATAACCGATAAAGTAACCACTAATTGTTTTCGGATCCAATTTCCTTTCTTGAGGATTGTATATTCTAGCTTCGGCTTGACAGCCCCAAATGTGTAAATGTTTTAAACTAGGTTTCCACCCTTTCCACAGTTCAAAAGGTGTCTTTTGAACTGCCTTACTTGGAACCCGATTCAAAATATACACCGCAGTGCGTAGAGCATACATCCATAACGATATGGGTAAGTTAGAATTTACTCATCATACTTCGAACCATATCCATAAGTGTTCGATTGCGCCTTTCAGCTACACCATTCTGCCATGGAGAACCAGGCATTGTGTATTGGGCACAAATTCCTAACCGTTCTAGAAGTTTGGCAAAAGGACTGGGATGTTGTCCCGTTTCATCATACCTTCCATAAAATTCACCACCTCTATCAGATCGTATAATTTTCACTTTTCTATCTAACTGCCTCTCAATTTCAGTTATGTAAATTTCAACAGCATTTACAGATTGAGATTTATCATGCAATAGATAGATGTAACAATAACGAGAAAAATCATCGATAAAGGTAATAAAATACTTTTCTCCACCAAAAGATGGAACATCAAAAGGTCCACATATGTCTGTATGTATTATTTCAAGAAGCTGTGTACTTCTTGTGGCTCCTTTCTTTGTGTGTTTGGTTTGCTTGCCCTTAATGCAATCCACACACACACCAAAATCAGTAAAATCAAGGTTCGGGAGAACCCCTTCTTTTACTAATCTACGTACTCTTTCTTTGGATATATGACCCAATCTTTTATGCCACAAGAAGGATGAATTTTCATTCATTGAACTTCGTTTAGTTCCAACATTAGGATGCAAGGTAAGAAGTGATTCAGAAAAAGTATGTTCGAGATTAACTCGATATAAACCATTGATCAAAATTCCAGAACCAACAAGGGATGAATTTTTAAACAAATTTAAACAACCACTTTCTATTTTAAAAGAATAGCCATCAAGATCTAGTTTGGACATAGAACATAAATTACGAGAAACAGAAGGAACATAGAGAGTTTGTTGTAAGTCTAAAATATGACCAGTATCTAAAACTAAACGAAAAGTTCCGATGGCTTCAACTTGGGCTTTAACTCGATTTCCCATGTAGAGAAATGCCTCATTTGGACTTATGGTCCGGGTTGTAAGGAATCCCTGCATCGAGTTTGAAACATGAACATTAGCACCCGAATCAATCCACCAAGTGTTAGAAGGAACTTCAATCAAGTTTGATTCAAAACATACAAAAGCACAAGGCTTACCCTTCTTTTCGAACCAAGCTTTACGTTTCAAGCAATCTTTCTGAAAGTGCCCAGTCTTTTTACAGAAATGACACTTCAAATCACTTTTTCCTTTCTTTGGTGTAGATTTATCAGATTCATTATGCTTGGGTGGGCCACGCTTCATGCCTTTCCCAGCGTTCTTTTTCGAATAGTTCTTTCCAGCTCCTTGAACCATGAGATTAGCTTGAGCGACATGAGTATTCTGCTGCTTAAGACGTGCCTCTTCTTGAACCAACATGTTGGACAATTCATTCACATTCCACTTATCCTTAATAGTGTTATAGTGAATCTGAAAAGGCCCATACTGAGGAGGCAAAGAATTTAGGACAAATTGGACAAGAAACGAATCATCCACAATCATGCCTAATTTCTTCAATTTTGCAGCCAGATCAGTCATCTCAAGAACATGGTCATGCATAGTCCGAGTACCATCAAAACGCATGGTAGTCAGTTCTGCCATTAATTTTCCAGCTAGTGATTTGTCAGCAGTGCGGAAACGTTCTTTAATGTTATTCAAATACTCCTTAGCTGAGGTGGTCTCACGGAGAGATGACTTAATGTTGTTTGCAACAGTCATTCGCATAAACATTAAGCTTAGTCTGTTTGATCTAGTCCATGAATAATGCATGTTTACCTCAGCCTCACTGCTTTCATCAGTAATAGCAGCGGGTTCATCAGAGAGGAAACACAAATCTAGATCTAGAACTCCCAAGTTAAATTGAACTTGTTCATTCCAGTCCGAAAAGTTAGTTCCATTCAGGATAGGAACAGACGAAGCATGCGAATTAAGACTAATGGGGAGGGAAACTGCAATAAAAGTAAAACATACTCACTACATTAATTAACACATAATTAAACTAATATGACTAAGATTTGATAAAGTACATACTTGGGTGTCATATTATATAATCAAACTAAGCATGGCATCTGTGGATATCCTACACTTATTTAATCATAAATATGAGCAACCCCATAATATTATCCAATCTAACATATGCTTGATCTACCTGTGGGTAAGTCAATAATGCAAGTGAATAATAAAAGCCGATGAGATACTTAGTCTAACATTCAAAATAATTTGATTCACTGTGGTGATACCAACGTAATATGAATGTTTAAGAAAATTAATATTCAATATTCATACACATACATGGATTCACTGTGGTGATATACCAATAAAAATTTATCATGAATATTAAATAAGGAAAATAATTTTCACAACACTTTATTTGGAATCACTGTGGTGAGTACCAAAACGTTTATTGTTATGAATATTGCTATTACATAACTAAATACATGCAAGAGAGTCCATAATGCATATCTATCAATATATATATATATATATATATATATATATATAGTGGTGATACCAACGTAATATGAATGTTTAAGAAAATTAATATTCAATATTCATACACATACATGGATTCACTGTGGTGATATACCAATAAAAATTTATCATGAATATTAAATAAGGAAAATAATTTTCACAACACTTTATTTGGAATCACTGTGGTGAGTACTAAAACGTTTATTGTTATGAATATTGCTATTACATAACTAAATATTCATAACTAAATAGCATAAAGAAAAAGAAAAGAAAAAAGAAAAAGAAAAAACTTACAGAATACTTGAGTAATTCACATGTAATTCCCCCTGAATAAAGTTTCAGGTGGAAACTACGCACACCAAAATTAAAACGAAAATGGAAAGGTTACAAAAGAAAAACTAAAAGATTACAAGGTTGGAGAAGGGGAAGAAGAAGGCTTGAGAAAGAGAGAGGAGAGGGGAAGCTTTAGAGCATTGCTCGAGGTTGGAGACTTCTAATGGAAGGCTTGATCGTTGTGTAAGGCTTAAAAAGGGTCTTCCTAAAATTACCATTTGAGATAAATTATCAGATAAGACAAAAGGAGTATTAATACAAATACCATCATTGCAAACAAAAACATCTGATAATTTATAATTTATTCTCATAAGAGAATCATTCAAGGCATTCCTAGTTTTTTCAAAATACTTAGTAGGAATTAAACCTTCTCTTATACAATTAAGATCGGAACCACTATCAATCAAAGCAATAGTTTCTAAAGTAAACTCTTGATTAATAACTAGGTTTACTTTAATATGCCATTTTTGATTGGTAGGGTGATTTAAGGATAGTAAGTCCCCAGTATTCTCTAATTCTGATAAAGGATTAGAATTTGTTTGAATCTGTGATAAGGAAATTTTTTCCCTTAAGGTTTTAATATCTGATTTAAGATTATTAATTTCACCTTTAAGGTAAGAAATAGTAGATCTACTAATTATAGAACTAAAATTAGTATTATCAAAAGAAGAAAGAGTCTTAGAATTATTTTCCAAATAAATTTGAAAAACTTGTCTTCTATCAATAGGATTAGATATTTTATTAATAATATCTAAAATTAAGATCTGATCATTACTCAGGACATTAATACTAAGCCTGTCATTTAGCATGTCATAATTTAGAGAAGTCTTTTGATAAAGAACTTTTGTTAATTTTGAATCACTATTAGTGATATCCATAAAATCATGCTTAACAAGTTTAATTAATCTAATTATTTTAGAATAAACCTTATCTCGTTCTATCTGATAAATAGAAGATGTAAGATTATTCCTTTTAGAGAATTGATTATTCAAAACAAATTGTTTTTTGAAATCAGAAACAAATTGGGTTTTAAAAATAATTTGTTTATAATTAATAAAGACAGTTTTCTGACGGAAAGGTTTTTTGGAGATTTTCCTTTCTTTTAAGGAGGGAGATAATTGATCCCATTCGGGAGGAGAGTAAAGGTTTTCCCTTTTTCTCTTATTATTCCATTTGCACAATATGTGCAAGGAATGGGTGATATTCTAGACTCATATGTAGCTAAAAGCTATATGAATTATTGGACAAATACTGTTAATAAAAGTTCTAAACCTGATAATCTTCCTACTAAGTCTCCTGTAATAGATGAATCTATTCAGAAATCGACTGTTCCCAAGCAATCGATCTCCCCTAAAGATGAATCTATTATTCTGGAATCAGTTGTTCTCAAACAACCAATCTCAGAAGAGACAAAGTTTATTAAGATTATTTCAGATTTACAACCAATTGACAGTAAAATTATCAATATTGAGAATAAGGTTAATAAAACTAATTCAGATACATGGAATTTATGGGGAAAAATCTATGGTTCTCCTGAAAAAGAATTTGTTTTACAAAACAAGAATTTAAGTCAAGATCAACCAATCAAGACTTTGACTAATAATAATACTATTACTTTATCAAGGGATACGAATACTGTACCCAATAAAGTATCTGATAAAGATAAGAATAATGGAGACAGTAATACCAACGCCAGTTCAGAGGATGAACATAATGTCATTTTTGCGAATACTGACAGTGGTATTAATGTCACCCTAGAAGATAATAATGATATCATTCTCGTTTCTTCTAGAAACGTTGACAGTAATATCAACGTCAGACCAGAGAATGAACATGATGTCATTCTTGAGAAAACTGACAGTGATATTAACGTCAGCCTAGAAGATAAGGATGAGGTCATTCTTATTTCTTCTAGAAAAGTTGATAATTATATCAACGATAAACATGATAATATCATTCTTGTTTCTTCTAGGAAAATGGACAATGCTATTAACGACAGTCTAAAGGATAAGCATGATGTCCCTCATAAGGACACTCATGATGTCACTTATGACGTCACCCACGATGTCACTTTCATTTCCTCTAGTAAAGAAATTATTATTTCAGAATTAACTGAGAATAATGAAATAGGACAATATCCTAATCAATTTGATAATACTATAAGTGTTTTATCACCTAGTATTAAAAATATTATTTCCCAGAGGAAAATCTCTAAAAAACCTTTCCGTCAGAAATCTATCTATAATAGAATCTCTTTCAAAAAACAATTTGTTTTTGATGATCGATTTCTTAAAAGGAAAATTTCCAAAAAACCCTTTCGTCAGAAATTTGAATACAGTAGTTCTAATCAAGATCTTTTTAAAGGGCAATTTGTTTTGGCTTTCAAAAAACAATTTGTTTTTAATCAATATTCTAAAAGGAATAAACCTTTTATACATGATCTAATGGATATCACTAATAGTGAATCAAAATTAGAAAATGATTTTTATCAAGAGACTTTGATGCAGAAACAACTAAACCATTTTTCTTAATAAGATATGGAATTATGTAAGACTGGAATCCAAGGTCTTTCAGATAAACAATTTTTTAGGAATAGCTTTTCTTGTTGGAATTGTGCTGAACATGAAAGAAGAATTTCTAAATTAGTTATTAATTACAAACCCCTTAATAAGGTTCTGCAATGGATTCGTTATCCTATTCCTAATAAAAAGGATTTATTAAAATGGTTAATTGATACTCGCATATTTTCTAAATTTGGTTTAAAATCAGGGATTTTGCCAGTTCAAATTACTGAACAAAATAATATAACTACTATTCCTTTTAGTCATGGAATGTTATGGATGTTTATTTAAAAATATTCCTAAAAAATTTTATTATGATTTTTACTTATACTGAATTCGGTATTGATCTTTTCTAAATTTTATTGATCAGCATTTTAAACATCTAAATACATTTTCCCATCTTATTAAGAAAAATGGTTTAGTTGTTTCTGCATCAAATTCACATGAATATACTATTCACATAAATACTAAAACTAGAAAAGAAAAACGGAGAAAAAGAAAACTTACAAGTTCTTGAGATAATTTACATAATAATTCCCCCTGAATAAAGTTTCAGGAAGAAAACGATCACACCAAACTGAAAGTAAAAGTGGTATTTGTATTAATACTCCTTTTGTCTTATCTGATAATTTATCTCAAATGGTAATTTTAGGAAGACCCTTTTTAAGCCTTACACAACGATCAAGCCTTCCATTAAAGTCTTCAACTTTGATGCAGAAACAACTAAACCATTTTAATAGTAAATTGCTCTAATTGTTTATTAATAGAGGCATAGCTTATTTTCTGAGATAAAAAATTAATTTGTTTTTCTTTTAAAAACAAAGTTTCTTGTAATTGATTAAGATAATTAATCTTAGGTTTAGTGATGAATTCAAACACTATCTTTTTTCCTTTTATAGTCGTGAGAATTCCTTTATTTTCAATTGGCCAAATAAGGCTTAAAAAAGGGTCTTCCTAAGATTACCAATTGAGATAAATTATCAGATAAAACAAAAGAGGTATTAATACAAATACCATTATTGCAAACAAAAACATCAGATAATTTATAATTTATTCTTATAGGAGAACCATTAGCAGTATTTAATTGATACTTAGTTTTCTCAAAAAATTGATCCCATTCATAACTGTAGAACTCAATATTCATAACTAAATAACATGCATGTGAATGTGAACTGTAGAACTCAATGTGAACAAACAAAGTTAATACGAATTGACATCAGACTGGCTTTTGTGCTAGGGAATTGACATACAGCCCATGTCATTGTTTTATGTCTCATTAGATTTGTTTTATCCTTTTTCCTTTAGTAGGTAAACTTTGTTGTCGAAGACATGAATGACACACCTAGTTTTCGTACTTCAAAATTTAAATCTTCTTTCTTTTCTGAGTACTTACACCCTGGTACTTAACTGAAGATTTGGTGAAATGTTAATTACCAACCATTAGTTAAATTCTTGATTTTCCAAACAACTTGAGTGTTCGGCTTAGTAATCTCAATTTAAAACTAACTCTTATAGCCACCAACATAACTTTGTTGCTTTGACTGCAGTACTGTTACGCGTGTTCTTAATACAAATAAGTGGGATACGTGGAACGAACTATTGCTAATAACCGGAGAGAATACCCAAAGGCCCTTTTATCATTACACACTTTAACGTAACAAAATAAATTGTGCAGGAACATGATTGAACCGTAAAAAATAAATAAAAACTGTTTCTTGATGCGGAACTATAATACAGAATTTATTTTACAATAATTATAGAATTAAAAACATGATTCATATTTGGCGACTGATACCACATATAAGCATAATTAATATTATTGATAAACAATAAGGATCATGAATCATATAATTAATCACTACACATACCTTTGTCCATAGCTATTGATGATTTGAGAAGTTGCACAAGATCTAGGTTTCTCTCTCCTTGCCTCTAAAACCTTAATATGTGTTGTAATAGTAAGTGTATAAGGATGGAGATCATACACCTATTTATAGAGGTGGAGAGAGGACCTAAATCTACAAAACCTAAACCCATTAGATCTAGACCTTCCATCATAGTTAAGATCTATGTAGATATGACTTCCACATAACCTATTACTAATTAGCTTATTTCTATATTAAACCAATATTAAATATACATGGACCACATTATGGGTTGGGCTTTTATAAGTGGAAATTCCAACACTGGTGAGTATGGCTCTCAATACAAGCTCAGCACTGGAAAAAACTCGGGTGTTATTAGATCCATCGTCAACGGCTCCATATAGTTGAAAAAGGCCATCATTAGATAATTTAAAATGTGGTTGATTCAAATTTCTTTCTTGAGAAATTCTCAAAGTGGATACAAATATCTGTAAAATTAAGTTAACCAGTGCGAGGTTTTACTTTATTATCTTTGAGCCGCTTGTGAAAAGTTTGAATGTCTGCAATGTAAGCTCTGATAATTGCTCAAGAGCATGTTGTTTAAGCCACTCATTTATTGTTTCCACTGAAAGAACACCATTGACAACCTAAGTAGGAAAACAATAAAAGGAATCGGAGTTGGAAAGAGGAGACTGCATCAACTAGGAATCACTGCAAAGGAAAATTAATTCAAAAAACAAATAATATAGGTAGAGAAACATCATTTCATATTGATTGTAAAAGAAAAATAATTTATTGACTGATAAATTGGTCCATTATTAAAATTTTAAATACACATCCTGATAGAAGAGTGTATGAGATTATTTGCCTCTACCTCTACTCTAATGTTTTATGATGAGTGAGATATTTGCTGTAAAAAGTATGCTACTTGGTGTCAGAATTTTAAATTTTCTGAATGTGGAACCGGAGATGCTGCAGATTTTACTCTACAAATATGAGAAATGCTAACGCTCCAGGCTTACTTCGCACTAAATCTCACCATGTGTACTTGTTGAACTTGGTTAAGGTTTTAGCCGGTTTGCATATATTCCACGATACGAAGAGTTTTTAGGAGGGAGAAATAGTGGAGAAAAAATAGGAAAAAAAAAATCCTAATAATTAGGACAACCTCCTTTTTTTCCAAATAATTGATAACAACCTCCTTATTTAGTCTGGCTCATTGTCTTCTCCTTCATGTGAAAAAACAAAAAAAATCTAACTATTGATAACTGGGATTTGCTTCATTATTCTTCTAATTGCATAAAAAAACCCATAAAAAGGAATATAGTGCAACACTCTTTTATTCTAAGATTTTATTTTTTTATAATAGATACTAATATCACAAATTGAAAAAGAACTACTTAGAGCATTCCCAATGCAGGGTGGATAAATCCACCTCCACGTAGGCGCCACGTAGGTCCACCTAAGCAAAATCCACCTTGTTGATTCAAGGTGAAACTCTACAAGGTGGAGAGTTCCCAAGGGAAGGTGGACTCTTGTAGAGAGAAAGTGGATTTTTAGAAAAACCGGACGGCATGTGACATGCCGTCCCATTTTTTTTTTCAAAAAAAATAGGGAGACGGCATGTGACATGCCGTCCGAGAGTCCAAAACTTTTAAAACACTACGTAAACTTAAAAAAAAAAAAACAGACGGCATGTAACATGCCGTCCGGTTCTACCACCCACAAGTGGATTTGAAGGTGGATTGGATGAATCCACCTTCAAATCCACCTGTGGGTAGCCCACCCCCAAAATCCACCTCCCCTTGGGACATTCTTTTAGGCTACAAGGTGGATTTATCCACCCCACCTCCAAAATCCACCTTGCATTGGGAATGCTCTTACAATGTGATTTGTTTTCATTGAATTTCAAAGAGTACTAGACTAATAAAAAAGGGATTTTTAGACTTAACACCCCTTTTATGGTCACGTTTTGAGTAAACCCCTCTATTTGTCCAAGTTTGGACTTTACCCCTTCTCCGTCTACTTCTGTCAAATTTAACGTCTATTTTTATTTTTTCTTCCTAAAATACCCCTCTCTCATATTTTTAGGGGGTTAAGTCTAAAGCAGCAATTGAGGATATTTTGGGAAGTTACAAATAAATTTGACGTTAAATTTGACAGAAGTAGACGGAGAGGGGGTAAAGTCCAAACTTGAATAAATGGGGGGGTTTACTCAAATCGTGACCATAAAAAGGGGGGTTAAGTCTAAAAATCCCAATAAAAAAATAGACGAGATATGTGACAAATTTTCTGGTTTTTCTATTGTTTTATGTTCTAGTAAAATTGAGATTGAGATTTGAGAGTAGAGGAAGAATCCAGGAAGAGAAGACAAGGAAAGGAGGTTGTCCTAATTATTAGGATTCTTTTTTATTTTTTTTCCTATTTTTTCTCCACTATTTCTCTCTCCTAAAATCTCAATGCAAACCGGGTAAAACCTTAACTAAGTTCAACGGGTACACGTGTCAAAATCTGGCGAGGAGGTAAGCCTGGAGCGTCACCTCTACAGTAACGCTAGCATTTCTCCTACATAGTTCTATGAATTTATGTAATCAATTGTGAATAACGCCCCTCGTTCCTAATGGTAACGTTGTTACAAATTCTTCCAATAATTTTGACATCTCATTAATGGCAAAAAGTAAAACATAATTTTTTTCCAGCGCAGACACATGCTTTACCTCTAAAATAGTTATAGCCTCTGTCAAAAACAGGCTTTTGTCATCCTCGCATAGCCTCTCACCACAAGAAGAGAGAACAGATGATAACCATGAAACTAGGTTGCACTTTTGAACTAGATAACAAGCTAACGCAGGCAGCTTTATAGATTTCTTCACAATCTGCAGCATAAACAAACCAATCTTTTCATTTAGTATTTAATCTGAAAGTTCATACATGGTATAGAAATGTCAATCTGACTACACATAATCATAACTAAAACAAGGGCCTGTAGTCATATTTAAGGGAAAAGTACATCAGCTAAAAACCTTGAGAGATCAGAGAGGTCAAAGTACGAGAGTTTGATCCTCTTTATTGATTTGGTAGTGTTTGTGCACATGATTTGACACATGGACTTGGGTTTTAACACTGTTGAAGAAAAGATCATGGTTGTGGTTAAATGTCTAATCTGGAATACAAGGACATCAGATAACTTGTCTTGATTAGATAGCAATTGTAATTGTGCTATATGTTTTATTTTAGTGGATTGCTATAAAGAAACTCTGTAGCCTTTTAATCCATCGAATAGTTTTTCTTGTTTGTGTTAAAATTAATAATGGAATTCGGAAATGAATCGATAATATAAACATTTTTAATATAATCAGCAATACAAAACTTAGGTTAAGGTAACTTACAGAAATTTTAATAATATATTAATCAATATTCAGTTGCTAAAATTTCAATTATATACAATATCAAAGGATGCCAGTTGTGATTTCAGAACTGAGCATGCCACATGTTGGCTGACAGAGTGACAGATCTTTTCTTGTTGCATGACACCCAATAAGAACTGGATATGCAGTTCTGAAAGGTCAAGACACCGCTTGTTTTCCCACAATCTCACTTTGGGAAGCCTTCCTGGATCTCAGATACAAGAAGTTTTCCATCGCAAATAGCTTCATGACCAAGCCCACACTCATGGGGTGGCTAAGTGGAGACAATATTGACACATGCTATACAGAGTATCATATAGATACGATACAAACAACGTGAGACGACAACCCCTAAAATACTAGGTTACTGGCTCAAGGAGGATATGACAATAAAATGATATCATTTTATGTACTGAAAGTATGAAATATAACATTTTATTGTTATAAATTTCTTCTTTATGCAGAATATTCTTATCCGAGCTATGTATTTTTTAAGTTATGACAAATTACCTACTATCCAATGTGCCTTTTTTTTCTATTATCAATATAGTATGCACTTTTTAGAGCCAAACAGCAACAAACAGTCAATGGTGATACAAAGTGGATGAGCTATTCCAAAAAAAAAAAAAAAAAAACAGAGAAGCTATTCCAGGAGATACAACCAAAAGGAAAACAATGTATACCCAAGAGAACATTCAAACTCATTTAACAAGTAAAACTATCTCCAAGAGAATATGTACCATACAAATAATGTGTTTGTCCTCCCCTAATTAACTTTCCTTCTCTCTTCCCCTACACTAATCCTCTCCACCAATATCTTTTTCACCTATAGTTTTCTCGTCCCCTGCTTCCAATTGCCTCCAAGAATCAGTTGTTAAGGGATCCTTTGATCTCCTTCGTCGCTGATAGGTTCTTATCTCCTCCAACCCTATTGTCTAGTATGCTTCTGGACTCATCAGATACTTCAAATCCTACTAATCTTACCCAGAGTGGCACACGAAATGAAAGAATATTTTTTACAGAACTATGGCTGCCCGACAAAGGGAGCTATGCCTCACCAGTTCTTAACAAAGAAGTAACCTTTTGATTTTAAGGGCTCAAACTCGTTTGTCCTTCTGACAAATGGGCACAAGGGGAGCACAACCTCCTAGGCTTCTACTCATTAAAAACCCATCTGAGGTCAATATCTGCGATACTATTTCATTTTCCACAGTAATATTTCCTTTTAAGATTGATTTTTCATAGTTGGGATGGCATGAAACCCCTAAAGCCCTTCATAGGGGGTTTTCTCAGTCAAAGCCTCCTCCCAAAACCCAATCTGTTATCTCTCCCGATGTTTACATATATCTTCTTTCTAAACTCATCAATTTCCCTCATAAAACCTTTCCAGAATCCACAATGTTATGAAATACTGTAGGGGTACTACATACTCCAGCCAATCAAAAGCAGCCACGTGTCACAGTCATCCATCCATCAGGTCGCCACGATCCCGACCTGCTAGTAGCTCGACCGCAACGACTCGACCACGTAACCAGCAGCGGCCTGCTTATACACACGTGCTCTCATTCAATGCACAGAATATCCTCGTCAGTTACATAATTAATTCACAGGGATGATCCTCGCTCGTTACATAATCAATCCTCATTATGACGATGGAGAATCTGCAAGATCCATGATCCACGTCTTTCTACCTTCTATAAGAACAGAACTACGATGGCTTGATCTCCAAGTTCAATCCCCACGAACTAGAGTACGTAGGCAATCTCAATCTCAACGAGGTGCAGCCACCCCGATCTAAAACTCCCCCTTTGGTCAAGTCTCCCAACGACGTGACCTTGTAAGTGCATTAATCTAGAAATAGGTTAATACATTTGGTGCCGACTGCAAGGAATTCGATATAATCGAAAAACCCAAACCCTCCCACCCAAATCAAAATCACTCATTCAAATGGCTACCCAAGAGTTAACCATACAGGATCTGCATGAACAAATCACTCGTCTGCAGGAAGAGAATGCACGCTTGAAGGCTGCACAAGATACCAACCCAGCACCAATAGCAAATGGTGGACATGGAGTCATTCCTGTTGATGACTCCAACCGGAAGTACGAGCAACTCAGCCAACAGTTAGCAGCGTTCAAAGCCTCTCAGGCTATCTTACACCATTCCAAAGGTCACACCGCAGAGCAACTTGCTGTCCAGGCCCTCCAGCAGTTCCAGGAGTCTCTTTTCTCCAAGGAGATCCTTGAACACGATTTGCCAAACAAGTTAAATGCCCCCAAGTTCGATCAATATGCAGGAGTCGGAGATCCAACCGACCATATCAAGGGATTCCAAAAATCCCTTCCTCTCATCAAGGAGGATCACCTTCTGTGTTTACTATTCCAGTCCAGCCTCACCGGACCTGTTCTTGACTGGTTTCATCATTTAAAGTCAGGATCCATCAGCTCGTTTGCCGAGCTCGAGAAGCAGTTTGTCATCTTCTACATCCACAACAAGAAGCGCCCATCACCATCGATTCCATCTTTAAAGTCAAGCAGCGAGATGGTGAGTCACTAAGCACTTTCTTTGCTCGTTTTAAATCTGAACTGCATTCAATTCAGGATTTTGCAAAGGAGCATGAGACCTTCGCAACCATCGCATTCTCTCACGGTCTGGTCCAGGGGTCCGACCTGCACAAGTCTCTAGCCATGAAGAGACCTTCATCTCTCGACGAGCTCTACCTAAAGGTAGATCGTTATATCAAACTAGAAGAAGCCCTCATTGGAAGGGAAAAGAATCATGTAGTCAGCAATGTAGAGTCTGACTCCACCAAGCGACCTCGATCTGATAGCAAGAGGTTTAAATCTAAGTCGTTGCCTACTCAGCAACGAGAATATCACCGGTTCACAAGACCAGCCGGTTACATCTACGAGCGAATCAAGCACAACCATTGGTGCAAGATTCCTACCTCCACACAGTTGGAGGATACATCTGGACGACCGTACTGCAAAATCCACAAGGTACGGTGTCATCAAACAGATGACTGTCGCGTTCTGAAACGTGCTCTTCAAGCATGGGCCGATGAGAAAAGGCTCAACAATTGGATCCTCGGCAGACAAGAGGATTCCACGAGCAAGCGGGCGAGGAAGGGATCCAGAGCCCCTCCCCGTTCACCAAAGAGAAATCACAGCAAGGCCAGTACTGCCTCCGCAAGTCCAGTCCGCAGCAGAAGGCGTAACCTCTCCCAACGTCTAGGTCCAACAGGCGACCTACGCGACCAGCTCAACAAGAAGGTCGCAAACAAGATTGACAGTGACAGCGAGTCAGAGAGTCATGTAGTTTACATGATTTATGAATCCGACTCCACTCCCGTGTCATGGGACAAAAAGAGAAGGGTAGAGCATCTTCATCAGATCTACTCAATCACTGGCCGAGCAGCTCGCTTCAACATCCCGGCTCGCCAAGAATCTGACATTACATTCACAGAAGACGATCTCAACAAGGTCGTTACTCCTCACAACGATGCCCTTGTTGTCGAGCTGAGAATAGCAGACTACATCATCAAGAGGGTACTCATCGATCCTGGCGCATCATGCAACATTCTCATGTACAGAACATTCAAGGACATGAGGTTGCTCGATTTAGTTCTCATCCCCGATTTCACCCCCATCTTAGGCTTCAACAGTTCAAGAGAAGATCCTAAGGGTGAAATTCTGTTGCCCGTCACTGTGGGCCGAAAGGAAGACAAGGTCGTTGTGACCGCCAAGTTCAGCATCCTTAACATCGCAAGCAAGTATAATGCGATTCTGGGTCGAAAGTGGATCCATGCCATGAGAGGTGTTCCGTCAACATATCATCAAGTTTTCCGCTATCCTGGACCTCATGGGATAATGGAACTTCGAGGCAACCAGAACGCTGCACAGGAATGCCATGAAATTATTGAAGCTGTGCCGCCTGCAAAGCCATCCACCTCTGGAACCAAGGACACTGACATCAAAGGGAAGAGCCCGATCTCATCAGAGGCTCGAGAGGGCGACAACAAGTCCAAGAGCCCTTCAAAAGAGAAGGCCGACGCTACCAAATAGCAACTACAGAAGGAGCCAACGAGCTCAACCAAACTTAATCTCGGAAGCACTGATCCAGGAGTATGTGTGAACCTTGGGTCAGAAGATGACCCGAGATATGTCTATGTAGGTGCAGAGTTAGAAGAAGATAAGTTCCATAACTTTGTAAATTTTCTTTCAACTAATAAAGATGTTTTTGCTTGGTCGTATATCGATATGCCTGGAATAGATCCATCAATTGCATGTCATAAACTGCGCGTCAATCCGAATATCGACCTGTTAAGCAAAAACCAAGAAGGCTCGCTCCCAAGTTTCACGAAACAGTCAATGAAGAAATCAATAGACTCAAACAAGTCGGATTCATCAGAGAAGTCGATACTCCAGACTGGCTAGCCAACATCGTGCCAGTCCTAAAGAAAAATTGGAAAACAAGAGTCTGCATCGACTTCACAAGCTTGAACAAAGCTTGTCCTAAAGATTCATTCCCACTGCCACGAATCGATAGGTTAGTCGATCAGACATGCGGTTTCGAGCTATTGTCGTTCATGGACGCGTACTCAGGGTACAACCAGATCCCAATGTACGAGCCCGACCAGGAGAAGACCTCTTTTACAACAGAGCAAGGCATTTTCTGCTATAAGGTTATGCCGTTTGGCTTAAGGAATGCAGGAGCGACCTATCAGAGACTGGTCACTAGAATGTTCGACGACCTGCTAGGTCGAACGATGGAAGTCTACATTAACGATATGCTGGTCAAGAGCAGCCAAGAGCAGGATCATTTGTACAATCTCGACCAGGCGTTCCAAAGATTAAGACAATACAGGATGCGTCTTAATCCAGAGAAGTGCCTGTTCGGGTCGCATCAGGAAAGTTTCTCGGTTACCTAGTCACAAAACGAGGCATCGAAGCAAATCCAGACCAGATCAGAGCACTGATTGACATGCCCAACCCGAAAACAAAGAAGCAGATCCAAAAACTCAACGGCATGGTATCAGCTCTCAATAGATTCATTTCTAAAGCATCAGATAAATGTCGACCAATGCTTCATATCCTTAAGAAGGGGGCTACATATGAATGGACAGAAGAATGCGAGAAGGCCTTCACCGACCTCAAGGCATATTTATCCACTCCGCCAGTTCTCACTAAGCCTAACGATGGAGATATATTCGGTATCTACCTCGCAACTTCAGATTTTGCGATCAGTGCAGTACTTTTCAAAGAGGAAAATCGGGTCGAAAGACCAATTTACTTCACGAGCAAAGTCTTACAACAGGCCGAAATAAGGTACACACCTCTAGAAAAATTAGCATTAGCTCTCCTTTATGCTGCATGCAAATTCAGACCTTATTTCCAAGCCCATACTGTCAAAGTAATCACCGACCAGCCGTTACGCCATATATTAGAGAAGAAGAACAATACAGGTCATATGGCTCGATGGGCAGCCGAGCTAGGTGATTATACATTTGAGTTCGTCTCACGACAGGCCGTCAAAGGTCAGGTCGTTGCTGATTTCTTAGCAGACTATCCAGCAGAGGATATCAATTGGGAACCAAAACCAAAAACAAAGAAAGTCCAGGACAGTCCCCCCGACACTTGGCAACTATATGTTGACGGTTCCCACAACTCCAACGGAAGTGGCATAGGTGCTGTGCTCATTTCTCCTAAGGGTTCACAGCTCGAGAGAGCGACTCGTCTCGACTTCTCGACCTCCAACAACGAGGCCGAGTACGAAGCTCTAATACAAGGCATACAAATGGCTATCGACCTACAGGCAGTCCGCCTCAAGGTGTACAATGATTCTCAATTGGTAGTCAATCAGATTACCAATAATTACCAGATCAATGGTGTCAACTTAATCAGATATGCCAGCAAAGCAAGGGAACTCATCAGCAAGCTCAGTTATTTCACAATCGATCACATCCCTAGAGATGACAACAGACATGCTGATTCACTGGCATTCTTAGCATCTAAGATCGAGTCAGATCGACCGCGGGCTCTCACTATAGCAATCAGTACACAGCCCGCATATCTATTGAAAGAAGAAAATGTTCATCAAATCTCTGATCTACTAGCCACAACACCAGCAGACATCCAAGGGACTTGGATGGAACCTTTCATCACTTACCTTCAAACTGGTGCGTTACCATCCAACAAAAAGGAAGCCAGTCAGCTATTACATAAAGTCACTATGTATAAACTTCATGAGGGTAAGCTATTCAGAAAATCTGCAACCGGTCTGTTGTTACGATGCTTGATTCCCAAACATGGGCAAATCATCTTCCAAGAAATCCATGAAGGAGAATGCGGAAACCACTCCGGAGGTCGAACATTAGCTCATAAAGCGATCTCCCAGGGATATTTCTGGCCAAGAATGAAAGAAGATGCAAAGAAATTTATGTTGAAGTGTAAGGAATGCCAGTGTTTTGCTGATAACCAATATCAGCATCCAAACGATCTAATCAACATCACTGCGCCATGGCCATTTCACATGTGGGGGCTAGATATCATGGGCCCTTTTATCAAAGAAAAGAAATCTGAAAAGAAGTTTGTTCTAGTCGCCATTGACTACTTCACAAAATGGGTAGAAGCCGTTGCACTCGCCAACATCACTCAAGCTGATGTTCAAAGATTCATGTGGAAAAACATAATCACACGATTTGGTCTACCAAAACGAATAGTCACGGATAATGGCACTCAGTTCGTTGGCAAAAACATCAAAGCTTTCTACGAGCTATGGAAAATCGAACATTCCAGGTCAACACCTAGATATCCACAAGCCAACGGCCAAGTCGAAGCTGCAAATCGACAGATTCTGAACAACTTAAAGAAAAAGCTCGAAGATCAACACGATCAGTGGCCACAACAGTTGGAAAACATCCTATGGGCTTACAGAACAACCCCTCGTACATCCACAGGGATGTCACCATTCAGTCTTTGCTATGGAGTTGAGGCCGTTATTCCCACCGAGTTAACATTTGGAACGACCAAATCCCTTCTGGTCGACACAGAGCTTAACAATCAGGTCTGGTCGTTCGGAATTGATCTCCTCGAGGAGCGAAGAAACCACGCCGTTATAAAGCTCGAGCAATATCAACAACGACTAAAGCGAGCTTATAACAAAGGTGTACGACCTAGATCTTTTCAACCAGGAGAACTAGTTCTAAGGAAAATGTTCCACAACAAAATGAAGGATATTATTGGCAAGCTCAATGCCAATTGGGAAGGCCCTTACATTATTACCAAGGTCCAAAGCAACGGTTCTTATCGTCTTCAAACACCAGAAGGGGAGATCGTTAAGAACCCATGGAATGCTTATCACTTGAAGAAGTTTTATCAATGAAATGTAAGCATCCATCTATTACATTTCAATATACAAACTCATTTTTGCCTTCATCTCAGCTCAAACATGAATGGCTCTTAAAGGTCTAATCCCTCGACCTATAAATTATCAAAACTCTAGTCCCTTTGGTAATTTTAATTTTGTTAAGTTCAAACATCTGCAACTTAACTTGGTGCATTGGTCATATCATTCCCACGACCAATGTACATCCAAACAACCATGCATATGACCTCATCCACTAGCAGGTCCAGCACTTAGATTATTACTTATTGTTTGCAAAACTTATACAAGCAGGCAACGTAACAAGAATGACAATGTAAGGTAAATCATTGAAATTTATTTTTACTTGATGAGATTCTAACCATTACAGGTAAAAGCAAAATTAAACTAAGGCATACAAGAAGAACTGTTTCAGTTCGTCCTGCTTGCAGTCTTTCATCTCGTCTACCTGCCTTCTGAACGAGCTACCAGGACTCCCCGGAAACTAGCTGATCAGAACGGCTTAATTACAAGCTCATCAAATAAACTATCAATTACTGCTGTTCATTACAACTCCAAACAAAACAAATGATTGTTTACTCGAGCTCACAAACTCAGAAGACTGCTTTGAGGAAGGACAAAGAAGACTTACGGCAAGAACAAGGAGTGCAAGAAGCATACTTTACACAAGGTTACCCAATACAAGAAGGTCGGTACCGAGACTAGTTCACTGCTGCATAGACTGGTCACAGGAACCATCAATCTCCGTACGACCACTGGCGATCTGGTCATTAGGGCCCGTCAAGGCGTCCTGAGCTGGCACCAAAGCTCCATCGGCACCACCTCGCGTCTCCTCTCCTTCGGGCGACCCCATCACAGCTTTCATCAAGTTGTCGCAGTAGGCCTTCCACGCTGCGCCATTCTCTTGGCATGCGTGCTCCCAGTATTCAGCAGAAGCCTTAGCACCAGCGAAATCTTCCTTTAACTGCTCCACCATCTCCTTCAACGCCGCGACCTGCGCATCCCTGTCCTTCACCTTTCACTCAGCAACAACAGCAACATTCTTCGCCTGCTCCAGCTTCTCGTTGAGGTCCTTCAACTCAATCTCAGCTCGAGCACCAACCTCAGCGACCAGACGCACCTCCTGGAAGCTTGCGTTGAGCTGCAAGTACAAACAAAGTTTAGTCAGCAATGACTAAACACAAAAAAAGAGAGAAAAAACTTATGATCACACTCACCAAAGACAGCGCCGCGTTTATCTTCGAGCAGGACACCAACAAAGTCTGCGACTTCACTGCTCGAGCATCAGCATCCAACACGATGCCCTCATTCACAGCCCGGGCAACGCAGGGGTCGTCAATAGCACTGTCGTTATCATACACGACATGCTTCTCACCGCGGCCATCCAAATAATCGAACGGCCCAGAGCGAAACTCAGACGATACACCCTTGCCCTTCTGCAAAGGCCCAGCAACAGTCTTCCTGGACTTAAGAGGAGGCTCAGGGGATTTCACGAACTTTGGAGGGGCAGAGGACGGCATAGTTGGAGGCTCCATCAACTTCAGATTCCCTGAAAATGATCTCTTCTTCCCGGACAAGGCAGGTAATTTGGGAAGTGAGGGCGGAGGGGATACGACTGGGGGGGCTCGCCACTACCTCCCTCCGGCGCGAACTAACACCAGATCGTTCCTTCTCCGACCTCCGAGCAGCGCTTCCAGATCACTCTCTCTCCTCAGGCCTGGAGCTACCACTAGCTCGCTCCTTCTCCCCAGCACGCGAACTACCACCAGAACGCCCAGCCTCAGCTTTCTGTACAGAAGTCATATAGGCTTTCTTCAACGATTTCCTCCTCTCGAGCTCTTCTTCAACGGTTTTCGGACCACCTTTGGGAATAAAATGCTCCCTCAGGTGGGGTAAGAGCTGTATCTTACGGTTGTCAGCCAAGAAACCAAAACAGTTCAAAGCGGACTGCAGATCGTTCTTCCTCAAAAGATGATCGTCCCTGATCGCTGCAAAAAGATACAAAATCATCAAGTCCGAAAACAGGAAAATCATCTAACATGTTCAGACTGATAACCAGAAACTCACGAGCATCATTCTTAGTCACATGACGCAACTGGATACTCCCCTCAATGATCGACCCAGTAATCAGCATGGGATCTTTCCACCATGGCTCACTACTTATCGGATAGATCAAAGGCAAACGTTCTGGCCTAGTTTGCATGTTATAGCCCGCGAAATCGGCCTTTGAAGAACGTTTAAAGCTGAAGTGGCCCAACACATCATTTACAGTGATGTTCCACTTATGTAGCTTGTTGAGGTCATCAATTACCCTCATGTTTCTCCAGAAATTGCCATTCATCTGGCAAGGAGCTCGACCAATAGCATTCAACAGGTCGACCACCAAACAAGACAATGGCAGCCTCAGCCCAGCTCGGAATTGGGCCAAGGTAAAAACAGTCGAGAAAGAATTTTTAGGTCGATAATCAGAAGAAAGTAAACGTTCTCCTAAAAATCTAATCTCCAAATGCTCAATCGAGCCAAGCCCATATTGCTTCCTAAATGCAATGTGCCTATTTACATACTTCAGGTTCACTACTCTACACATTGAACCGTCGTCTCCTTCCACCATTTTTTCGTCAGACGTGTCCGCCCCATGAGAGCCGCTACTCTGGGGGCTATCAGGGTCCACACCATGAATGGGAGACGAGGCTTCAGAATGAGTCCTTTCAGACTCATACTCCTCACCGCCACCACCACTCAAGTTATTATTTTGAGAGTCACTCGCGTCAGACATCTCTCTCAAGCAACAGAAAAGAAAACAGAAGATGAAAGAAAAGAAGGACAAGAAAACTAATCTCACGAGCTCTCACAGTTCTTCAGATCGCAAGAGAAAAGCGGCAGCAATTCAAATGAAGGCGAGATAGGTAAACCCTTCTCAAGAAAGCTACAGTTTAAATACTGAAGCACATGTAATCCCAGCCATCGGTTCGAAACAGGTAAACGGCTGAGATCAAGCAGAGAATCCACATCTATTACAGTTATTTCCCACTTAATAAATGATTCACATCCACCGTCGGATCAACCCACGTGCCACGCAAAGACTTAATCAAGCAAGAAGTGCGTCAGTTGCCATAACTGCACAGCTAACTACTCGAGGAAAATCGTCCACTTCCCCGTAAGAGCGCCATGATTAGTACAGACAAGCATGCATGACTGCCACGTCCACAAATTCAAAAGCAAACTACAAATCAGCATCGATCAGAGTTCTTAGTCTTTTCAGCCTGACTTCTACAGCCGACCTAAAAAGAGGGGGCTTATGTAGGGGTACTACATACTCCAGCCAATCAAAAGCAGCCACGTGTCACAGTCATCCATCCATCAGATCGCCACGATCCCGACCTGCTAGTAGCTCGACCGCAACGACTCGACCACGTAACCAGCAGCGGCCTGCTTATACACACGTGCTCTCATTCAATGCACAGAATATCCTCGTCAGTTACATAATTAATTCACAGGGATGATCCTCGCTCGTTACATAATCAATCCTCATTATGACGACTGAGAATCTGCAAGATCCATGATCCACGCCTTTCTACCTTCTATAAGAACAGAACTACGATGGCTTGATCTCCAAGTTCAATCCCCACGAACTAGAGTACGTAAGTGCATTAATTTAGAAATAGGTTAATACAAATACTGACAACACTCTCTCAAACCATAGGAGGCAAACCATGTCTAGAGACAATAATGCATCTCAAACAGGCCCACTCAATTAGTTGAGGTTTTTCAACCCCAAAGCTGCTATGAAGTTTAGGTGAACATACGGTTGTTATGATCTTGTACGTATACAGGCAAGGACAAAAACAAATGGGTAGATTAGATAACAAACTTTTAGGTCTTAATAAGGACCAACTCTCACCCACCCCTTCTTAGTCTTAGATAAGTACCAACCTTTCCACGCAAGTCAATGCTCTTATTTCTCCATCACTGGGTCCCAAACGGAATGGAAGGGGTACCCAGTATCCAGCTTTTAAAAATGAACATATAGGATACACTATTTGCATTTACACGATAAGAATTGATCTTTTAAAATATAGGATACTTCCTTGACATCTGTTTATACCTACATTATATAATCTCTATTAGATAATTTTGTGCTCTTTGCCTCCTGTATTCGCTCGACTTTTTTGAGCTAAAACTAACAATCATTAACACATCACGTTTTCATCTTTCACCAATTCAACAAATTACAAGCATCATTATTATTATGTCTAAATTACCTGAAGTATCAGAAGTTTTGACTGATAATCTGAAAGAGAAGAAGCATAAAAGGTCAGAAACATCTCAACAATGCAATTTCTGACAAATATAGGAGCATCATCTTCCAAATTCAACCCTGCATATGATAGCCGCAGTATCCACAACCTGTCGGTCTTGAAATTCTTGGAGATGCTCCCAAACATTGGATGGAACAATGGTATGCACTGCCAAAGAAAGGATGCATATATGAGTGGAGTTGATACAACTGACACGGCAGCAAGGAATAGCAATCTTATGGTTCAATTTAAGGTTGAAATATATATAGCAATTAAGATACTAGACCGTCTACACGATTAAAAAAAAAATTATTATTGAAAAAAGAAATTTTAGAGTTCACACCTTCAAATTAACCTTGTGTATCAATAAGTTACTTATGGTATGGTAATGATCATGTGACGGATCCAGCAATATAAAGGATGCTTCAGCAACAAAAATAGCAGTGAAAGATGGAACTCTCTGCCATGGTTCTGTAATACCATTTTGCAATAACAATAAAAGAAATCGAAGCTGTGACACGTCCTTCCTGTTTTGACAACTCTGTGACAAATTAAAAAGAAATAAGGTTGAGATGAAAATAAAAATATAACCATGTATTCTATGATTCCACAAACAAGAGAAATAAGGCTGTGTTTGATAGCAAGATTGGGAATTGGTAAACAACTTAAGTTGTTTTCTCACTAAGAAAGGATCCAAGGCTAATTAGGATGAATAGTAATGTGGTCCAGTGGAAAAACAACTTAAGTAGTGAGAAAATTAGACCTTAGAATTCCCACTATAGTGGGAATATAACCCCCTTTTCCCACCATTTGAAAAAGTGTTTTCCCACTATAGTGGGAAAAATTACCCAAAGTGGGAAAGCCCACTCAACTTTCTAATTTCAATCTAAATTATAACCAGCAAAGGGTGCATAATTTGACTAGAACTAATATTTAGTGTTACTAGGATTAAATTAGTGTGACTAGGATTAATGTATAAATTGACTAGGATTAATATTTAGTGTGACTAGGATTAATAAGCTATGTATGAGTGTATGAATGGGATTAATTATAATCTCTTTAGTTTTTACTAAACCTTAATCAATGACAAGTCGTGCTATTTTTCCAATGGGCTGTCTAGGCTGCCATCCTTAAAATGATAGTTATCTTGATAGCCCATCCCATCCATTGATTTCAATCTAATCTAAGGGTCCAGATTAGTTTCTTTCTTACAACTTACTTCACTAAAGGGCACTATAGTAATTGTATTTTCTTTCTCTATCTCTTGTCACAACTAGACCAATAACAGAGAGTGGATTCTCTATCAAACTTCGCCCTCTTTTGCTCTCTTTTTTTCCCTGGTTTTTTCGTTTTGTTGATAAAGATTTTTTTGATAGAATTTTGATTTGGTCGTAATTTGAAAGTGGGTTTGTTTATGAATTTATTAAGAGAAATTACTTCTAAAAATCTCCTCAAATCAATTAAACCTGGTACCAATTTAGGTTAAAATTGATTTAAAACTTTTATACTCCAATTAAGTTGGTATGGTTGCAAGGGATGTTGTGACGGTGTTTGTGATGAAATTTCCATTAATTTTGATACCAAGGACATTAAAAGACATCAAGTGTATAGTTCATTTGTCTGGCCATGAAAATCAAAGTAAACAAAAACACAAATGCATAATGGGTTTGCTTCTCTTATTCTTCCTTTGGGGAAAAATAACCAAAATGTGAGCAAGAAAAAAATTGAAACATACAAAGAAGAATCTTTTTGCTAGAAAGAGCGAGGAGACACATGAAGATTAATAACCCACTAATTAAGAAGGGGAATAATAACAAGCTTTGAGCGATGGCATTAAGTTTGAGTTTGGTGTTAAAGTTTTTCACCATTGCCCTGGTTTGTAACAGAGAAATTAGAAGAATGAGGGCAATTTACAATAATGCCCATTAGAAAAATAAGTAATAATAAGAATATAGTTTGCACCCTAGGATTAGATTGAAGTCTATGGATAGGATGGGCTGTCAAGATGGCTGTCATTTTTAAGGATGGCAGCCTAGACAACCCGTTTCTCCAAAATCTCTATCTGTTTCTTCTCCTCCATCTCAAACTATCCAAACCCAAATCAATCTCCTTCTTCCTTGACTTCAATCAATCACCACCTTCAACAATCTTCTTCTTCTTCCTTAACCGATCCAAACCCAAATCAATCTCCTTCTTCCTTGACTTCAATCAATCACCAAATCAATCTTCTTCTTCTTTAACCGATCCACTCAGCTTCATCATTAAACCAATATCTCTGCTTCTCCTTCTCTCTAATTCAATCTATCCACTCTTCAACACTCTCTCTCTTTTCTACTTTGATTAAGTTCTCTCCCTTCTCCAAAAAAAAATCAATTTTTTTTAGTGATTTTAGAAGAAGAAGTAACAGCTTTTTCACCTACAATCAGCAGCAGTAGCAAGCTTTTTCACCTTCAATCAGTAGCAATAGCAAGCATTTTGATCGGATTAAGGTGAACTCTATTAGTTGTTTAAAATGTTTGCGCTTAATTCCCATTAATCAAATATATAGGGGTCCTGCTGAACTAGATTCATTGTCCATTTGTATTTGATTTCACTGGTTTTACTCTATTCTTTGGACATCTTTTAAAATCCCCAAACTAATTTAGAGCACTAAAATTCGTCCTCATCCTCTATATGGTTGCAGTCATAACCAGGTATGAATGATCTGTGGGTAAAACAATACAGGATTAGTCATACCGGTAATTTTAAGGATCTGGGTATGACTGTTTTGGTTAGTCAAGTGAATCGAATGCCGTAAACATTATATATAAAATCTGAATTTCACCGTGCTTTGCTTCAATAGAGAGAAATAACTTCAAGCTTTGCTTCAACAAACTGTGTATTTTATATATAGGACTTCCAAGTGCAATGGATTTTTGATAACTTCAACCTTTGCTTCGAATTGTTTCTGCATCCTATGTCCTGAGGCTTGCTGTATATTTACGTACCGGGTGTAATTGTGTCCTGCAGAACCGCCCTTTTCTTAGTTAAGGCCGAGCAAGTTGTAGAGAGTGCACCTCTTTGATTAGCATACTTATAGTTACAGGTGCCTTGCACAACCGCACTTTCTTAGTTAGAGCCGAGCAAGTTTTAGAGAGTTGAGGATGGACCTCTTATACTCCCAACTGCATCATTAGCAACCTGACTCGCTTCCTCATACATCGTCTGCATAATTAGGTTGTCCATGCTCATATACAATGGATGTACAATGGTTATTATACCGTAATATATATACGACAATTTATATAGATCTAACTCCACCCGATATTCTATCGTCTTTCATTTAATATTAAAAGTTGATGTCTAAGTTTCAAAACATACTCCACCCGACAATCCTTCCAAGAACTTCACCTTACTGTAATAATAATATCAGTACATATAATGGGGACTTTTTCGTATACCTCAAACAAAAGTATATACTCCTCTATATATATTTAATTAAAGAAAGGATCCTGTCAAATGAGCCACTAATAGTATCAGTATATGGGGACTTTTTTCATATATACATTGAATATATGTAGTCTGCACTCTGCATTACGGATGTACAGCTGCAAATTTCCTTGCAACCCATCATTGACACAACTTCTTTATACTGACCTGACCAATGACCTACAAAACTCCAAGTTTCTTGCGCAGGATGGGACCACGACTCCAGAGTCACCACAAGTTATGCCTCTGGTTAAGCCCTGTCCAAACAAGGGATCAGTTACAAGACCCATCTTTGCTAAGCCAAAGTAGGAGAAGGCTGCTCCAGCTGGCTGATCAACTCTTGCCTTTTTTTTTTTTTTTTTTTTTTACAGAATCTGAGCATCAAAAAAATAAATTAAATAGTGTTAGAATGCTAGAACTTTCTCCATATTCTTTGCTACTCAAAGTCTGGTTGTTCATCCATATATCAGGTCAACTACTATAGTCCCTAGCTACTAGATGATGCCAATATGCAGATATGCATGTTTTATATTGGCTCGCAATAGTTGGGTGCACAGGATCATACCTTATAAAAGGTGTGATCCATAGGATCAGTTTCCTATATTGGTTAAGGAAACCATATATGTGCAGGAGTTCTATTTGGACTCGGTTTCCTATTTATCTCTATTTTGAATAAGTAATTCTATATGGATTTGATTTCTATCCATGGGCTATAAATACCCAACTAACTTGGTATTTGTAAGACAAGACAACAAGACAAGACAAGAGAATAGAAAACAATAGAAACATAGAGATAGATAGAGTAAGTGAGAGAGAACTTTGGGAGCCAAGGGTGTATTGGGTTTAAGGTGAGAGATTAAGATCTTGAAAAAGATACTGGGGAGATTATTGTAATCGGTGTTTCTTTTCTTATAGTGAAATCTTCTCATTGTTCCCCGTGGAGGTAGGCATTGCCGAACCACGTATATTTTGGTAGTATTATTCTTTATTGTTTTATTCTTCTTATACTATTGTTTATTGTTTTGTAATCTTGGACCTCATTGACAAAACGGATCCTGTATTGCAAAGGAGGTATTCTCATGAATATCTAGGTTGCGGGTTGTTGACGTTGTTGGGATTTAATTAATCACTGCATATAGTTCAACAATGCATTGCCTACTAAACTAAAACTAAATTACATATTAATATCCGAAGAATCAATGAGCGACTTCAATTCTTTGTCCATATTAGGCACTTTGTTTACAGGAAAACATGACATTAGCTAGGTGAGAGATATACATGTGGTGCCTGAATCCATATGGTTTAGCCTCCCCTTCAATGGGTGGTTTAGCCTCCCCTTCAATGCCCAGTTTGCCGTATAAGCAATAACCAAACGAGCAATTGCACAGGCTATGTTCTCAACAAGCTGAGCAAGTGCGTCTCCATATCCTTTAGTATAATTTGGTTGTCCATGCACATAAGATACAATGGATGTACAATGGTTATTATACCGTAATATATATACGACAATTTATATATAGATCAAACTCTACCCGATATTCTATCGTCTTTCATTTAATATTAAAAGTTGAAGTTTGCCGTAAAAGCAATAACCAAACCAGCAACTGCACAGGCTGTGTTCCCAACAAGCTGAACAAGTGTGTCTCCATATCCTTTAGTGTAGCTGCATCTGCAGAAAGTCTTGCACCAATTGAACCACTGGAGTGTTCAGGATCATAATGGTAGATGTTATGGTGTTAGTTTTGAATTATATGATTCGTCCTCATCTTCTATATGGTTGTGGCATAACCAGTTCCTAAACGCTTGTAGCATAACCAGTTCCTAAAAGCCAGAAAGAGTAGTTTTTGAGACATCGCATAGAAACACATCCTCATCCTCCAGCGTAGAAACACATCGCGTTAACACAAAAGGAGACACCATAACCAATTCCACTGACCAGTCCATGACTTATCCTTTAGTGTATAGTATCTTTAGGCTAAATATAAATAAAGTCATCTTCAATGGACTTATCCTTTAGTGTATAGTATCTTTAGGCTAAATATAAATAAAGTCATCTTCAAAGAGCAGTGGTGTAAATCCATTAGGCATGGACACAATCTTATGACAAGTAAATATAAAGGGGATCAGATGATCTTCTAGAGATCATTCTAATTAACTTAGATGTGACTATATTATTAATTGAAAAATGAGTTTTGTTGATGAAGTTGGATTGATAGTTATTTGAACTTTGATTTAAAAATTATTAGATGGAGTAGAGTTTGCAGAATTTCCTTTCCTTTTCATTCACCATTGCATCTGCACTCAGCCTTAGATACAAAATGTACTCGGGTGGCTAATTTAGATACACTCAGGTGGCTAATTTAGATACAAAATGACATATTGTATTACTGTATGGCTATGAAAAAAATTGCTATGATATCTAATAATTGGACAAGAATATGCCATCCTCATAATTTTTCATCATTATTTGGACAAGAATATGCCATCCTCATAATTTTTATTTGTGACTGCAGACTGTTTAGCTCTATTGGATATAAGTTTTACCAAGGTGTAAGGAAGTGATATTTCAGTTGTCAGATTGGTTTAAGCTAATAATCAGGTATTTTCTACCATTGATGTCCAAATTATATTTCAGCTTTCTGAGAGAATCCCACATTTGAGGCTCAGAATGGAGTAGCATTGCCACCGTACATTAGTGTATAGTACAAGGATGAACAAACCAGGATTCAAAGTCATATACCCATTCTTGAAGAACACCCACAACACACTGTTGAAAACATAAATTGTTAGTTTAGTGGAATTTTGTCTGTCGACATGGAGACTGAAAAGAGTGTGAACTGATTGATGTACTACATTCAGAATCGCTCTGATTAGTAGTTTGGGTTAATGATTGTTAGTTTGAGCTTCTATGAGACCTTTATGTCGTGCTCAGCGATAACACTAGGCTTACTTAAGAGCCTTTCCCTTAATGAGACCTTAATGAGTGTTTCTCCTAATGGGTGTTGGTTAAAATTTGTACTAAAATTGTTAGTACATGCTTTGAGCTATCAGGTCTACCGCCCATGCCATTGTTTCATGTGTGAATTCTCCTTCTCCATTCCTAAACCATCTTCATCCTGATCAATATCAATATGGATGTCTGCCCCACCTAAGTTACTACCCTGCACATCTTTTTCTTGATTTATTTATGCAACACATTAAAGTTGCAACTCCTCTCTCCTTTTCAATATACTGTTGTACATTCTTATTCACTCAATGTTGTACTCCTCTCTCACATTATCACTACTACTGCATAAAAAGTCCATTTATTTATCATGTTTTGTTTGATTTGTTTTAGATCATTTTGTATGCTGAGTTTTCAGTCCATTTATAATCCATGACAAATATCCATATTGAAACCAAGCTTGAAAGATTTGTATTTGTCTTCAAAATTGTATTACTAAGGTTTAACGTTCGATGATCAATCTGGAGTTTGTAGAGACTGCCATACATAGTTGCATGGTATTCAAGGATTGAATTGTACAAACTATTGAGAAGATTAAGAGCAGATTATGGACGTGTCAGACCAAGAGATGGCTGAATGTAGTCATGTATCGATGAGTATTAGGCGCATGACTGATACATATGTGGCCTACAAAGGTGACAATGTTAGTACACCGGCAATCATAGATTGGATCAGACTTGAGCTTGGTAGAATACGTGGAGAGCTGAGCAAGTTTTTTGGATTAGATTGTGGAACATTGATCTTTTAGATTTAGATCTGACTTATACATTCTACTGCTTAATTTTGCTGAAAATTGTCAGTTGGCGTAAAAAAAATGGGACATTAATGATTTGCTTCTGAATGGGACTGTGACTCTGGTGCGCAAATTTGTATTGTTGTTAGCTTATAAAGCTGACGATACACCATATGTACATAGCATTTTTATGTTCATCATGTTACTTTTACCATATTATTTTCTGTATAAAGAACAGTTTCTATCCATGATCAATGGACATATGGTTGCTTTTCAATAATATAGGAACAGTACCATATTGTTGTTTTTCAAATCCAGATGTCTGTGGTTATATATTTTAATTCATGAATGAGTGGACATGTTTCTGGAATTTTTTGTTTATGAATTTGTTATTCCTTATATGTTATACATGGAACATACTCAATTGGATATCTATCAAACAAAAAACTTTTCCTCGTAGATTCTCCAAAATAAAGCCACAATTGAGCTTTCTTCGTCAGTATCAATATCACCCATTCTATTACTAGCAAGATAAAAAAAAAAATGTTATTTGATTTTAGACATATTGATGTACTTCCTGTAAAAAACAAAGATTAAGAAACCAAGAAAAAAATCACTCTTTCCTTTGGATTATAAAAAGAGTTATAGATTTGTGAATTTCTTAAACCAATTCTGAATACCTGATATACTAACAATTAATTATGAGCTAGAATCACTCTACAGTCAAGAGGAAAATGGTTCAGTTGTCGATCTTAGGAAAATGCACGTTTAGTAGATTAGCAGAACGACGGGCTGTAAACAAAAATACACTAATGTAGAACAGTTGACAATGGGAGATTTTTGCAAATTTTGTTAAAGTATATAGCCATAGTGCATTTTACTGGCTGACTGTAATGGGAGAAGCTAGATTAGCAATAGAGTATCACTAATTCAATTTTCTGAAGGCCATTAAAATTTGACTTATATACTCTTTGGTCATTCTATGAACTCAAGATAATAAGTACAATATAAAACGCTTTTGAGGTGTCTTCTTTCTGAAAAATGACTTTGATTTATGTATCCTGACCAATCAAAAAGCTTATGTTTCACTCAACCAAACTACACTTGAGATATCTATGTTGCATGTCTGGTATCACGAATTCACAAATTCATGTCAGTTCAAGGGTTTTCTTAATTTTACTATCTAACATTCATGGCTTCTTATACGCTAAATTTATCTGACCTATTCTGTAATTAGCTATCAATCAATATAGTGTATTCAGTTAGTTTTATCATTTTCATATCACACTTTATCATTATTTGGACCAGAATATGTCATGCTCATAATTTTTATTTGTGACTACAGACTGTTTATCTCTATTGGATATAAGTTTTACCGAGGTATAAGGAAGTAATATTTCAGTTACCAGATTGGTTTAAGCTTATAATTAGAAACTTTCTACCACTTGATGTCCAAATTATGACAGGTCATAGGAATCATTAATGCAAAGCTTAATCAGTTGCTTAGTTAAGGACTAATTCCTATTCACTAAACCTTTCTCCTCTCTTTTGTCTAATTTCTCTCTTCACTAAACCTTAATCAATAACAAAAAATTAGGTTATCTTTTCACTAAACCTTAATCAATAATAATTAGGTTATCTCATTTTTCAGTTTTCGTGACATGCTATATCTCCAAAACCTATATCTGCTTATTCACCTCCTTCTCACAAACCACCTTGAAAAACTCGCTCTCTAATATTCAATTTGCTGAATACGGTACAACTCTCCCCTATACTGGTAATCTCTTATGACCGACTTAAATTACTGTTATTCTTGAAAAGTTCAAGATCAATAGTGCCCAGATTGTTGCTTCAAACTACAAGTTCAAACATATATAAACTTGAAAGGATAATGTCAAAAGGTTTCCTTTCCACTCTCATCCGGTGTGATATGTGAAAATGTGTTAAAAGTGCAGGTTTTTGTTTGGGTGTACTCTCTTGAGCCGCATTCTGACAGAAGACTATTACCAAACATACCTTTTTCCATCCAGTTCAAAACTATCCAATACTTGGAATATGCCGTGTATCAAATGAAATCTATAGTTTCTGAAAATATACAATCCAACTAAAATGCCTGCAATATGTTTTGGTTTCATCAATAAGTTATCTCCAATTGAAACTATACTCAGTTAGAGTGATTTCAAGATATAAAACATCCTCACCAACCGAAACATGACTTTGACTGGTATGCTTGACTATATCTGAAAAAGTAGTTGTTGGTATGGGAATCACTGTAACTGATACGGTTATCAGGAAAATTAGTTGTTGGTATGAAAATGCAAACAACATGACTGATTGTGAGTTCTTTCAATCACATGAGTCCAATGAAATACAAGACACATGGTCCATAAACAGTTTCAAAGATTTGACTGAACATAATCGGTTCCCGTGAAGAGCTAGATTATTGGTTGGAACTTCAAGTTCAAAATTAACTTGGGGTCAATACTTTTTTATTTATGGAGATGTCCATAATTTGACTGAACATAATCGGTTTGAATAGACAAGTAAATTTTAGTGTATGTTTCTTACAAACCTACTTAAATTGTAGTATGGTTACATTGGATAACTATAAATAATACTATTGGGTTACCAATTATTCATGGTTTGATGGTTTTTTAACTTAAAAAATTAAAATATAATTCAATCACTAAAACTCATATATTTTCTTCTTCAACCACAACCTCTACAAAACTTTTCAAATTACTTATATATAATTGTGTATAAACTTCACAGGTGAAATTGTCGCAACTGTATCCATATCAAACAAAAAGCTTTTGCTCATTTATTTTCCAGAATAAACCCCAAATCCCTAATTGATGAAGTTTTTTTTTTTTTTTTTTTTTTTTTTTAAAGAAAACCCCGAAATAAGGGGGTGGGGTTTGGCAATTGATGAAGATTTGGTTGAGTTATATGGTTGGGTAAATATTTTATTGGAGTTAAGATCGTATGGTTTAATTTTTCTTTTATGTCACTTTTATTACTTGGTAGCTTATAATTGTACCCCAATAAATTAGGATCACAATGACTTAGATTTATTAACAATGAAGTATCAAACAATGTAGAATTGCAACATTTTGAAATTATTCATACAACAAGTCACATATTACCAACACACTTTGATTCTTTTGATGTTCTATTATCATATAAAAATATAGTACTAACAACCATGTTTACATCTAACTACCTTTATAATTAACTAATAAATCATTGGCACCACTAGATAACACTAAATAAAAAAAAAATAAAACCATTATCTAAATTAAATTCTATAAAAATTATTAAATATGATCATCAACTTTTAATCTAACAAACAAAATCTATTCATCTAAATTAAAATTTACTATGCAGTATACAATTAATTGACAATCGTGGCAGTGCCACGGGTATTACTAGTAAATTAATAATACTCATCTATCAAACACTCTTATTTGTCCAAATTTCCACTGGGTCTTATGAATTTGGCTCTCTTTTCTCACTATAGTGTGCATTCTATTCTCAAAAAAAAAAAAACAATCAAACACAGCTTAAGAAAACTCTAAGACTGGTGCAAGCTTCTCTTTAATCAATGATCCCTGGGTCACTTAGAATACACTGGTATAAGCTTCTTGTCAAATGTTTCTACATTGTTTCTCCCCATCCACCGAAGCAATAATTGGGAAAAGGGATTTTACAAAGATTACAGTGTGTGGACCTTAATAAGCTCCAGCTATTCAATTTTTGTGAAAAAAAATCCACTTCACGTCTCCAAAAACTATATATCACATATATATATTCTACTATTATAAACCTGAAAAATTCAGGGGTAATTCCCACTCGCTGAGAATTGAGGATATATATATAGTCCGTCTCTCATGCGGACTGTCCGTATACGGACTAAGGATAAAACAGTAAAATCTGAGTGATTCAATAAAATCAGCGCTAATATGGTAAAATCTATCGGGTCCAATTCAACCCAGTGTGGACCCATTTAGGAAGTTAAGTTTTGTCCGTGTTTTTCATTTTCTCACCTCCTTCACTCCTTGTGGTGATGAATACTGATGATCTCACTCTCTCAGTTTTTGGTGTTCTATTTATCTTAATCATCTCATCTTTTTATGGGTTATTCATTCCTTCTAAAAACTCTTTATTTGCATGAAAATTGTATAAAACAAAAACTAAATTGGTGATCTTGGCCAACCAAGAATCTCTTCTTGAAGAAGTGTTTCTGATTGATTAATTGATATTGGGGTTCTATGTATTAGAAGAGATTGAAGAAAAATAATGGATATTTAATCATTCGAAGACCATCACAATAAAAATTAAATTATCTAAAAATTAAGATGATTGGGTTGATTTCAATCAAAGCTCTTCAATATTGCATCTGTTCTCAATACAACCTTGGTTATAAATCAGTGAAAGCTCGACTAAGCCACTACTGATTCATTTGGTTTGCCAATTGATTATTGAATATCTACTTTTGTTCAATTGAAGTAAACTAATGATCAATTGGAACTATTTAATCATTCGTACTGGTCTAAAAAGGATCTGAATGTTATACCCACATAATTTGATGAGAAGAAATTGAGTTTTTAAACTAATCTAATTTTTGTTGTTCTTCATCAGAAGTGTTTTCATGCTTCTTCTTAAACTATTTAAGATAAAGTAGTACAAAAACAAAATTCCCCTGTAATTGAAAAGAATGATTGAGCTACCATCGAAGAAAGGGAAAAAGAAGAGAAAGCTGAGAGAAATAAGGTAATATGGTTTCTAATATCATGGATTTAGTTGTTGGGTTCTTAATTGGTAAAGAAGATATAGAGAAATGTTCAGAATAGTAGATCTGTGGGGAGAAGAAGAAAGAGAATCACTGGAGAAAAGATTGATATTTGGGTCTTAATTGGTTTTCATTTAACCCGTTAGAGAACCATTTTTAAGTGTTTTTCATTTATTTTTTCTAACTTAACGTCACTCTACTAAAACAACCTCAGTCCGCATGCGGACAGACCGTACCTGAGCCTCCCTATATCTAAGTTATAAGACACAAAGGGTACATAAGTTGGGGAGACAGTTTTGACGAAAAGACAATTTTGAGAGATATTTTGGACTGTCTGATTTTAGATGGACGACATAGATTAGATTTCTGACTTAAGTGGATGGTCCAGGTGTTTTAATGGGCTTGGACTCAATTCCGATAGAAAAAGGGCCAGTTTTGATCTTGCATTATAACAATCAAAGCCCTAATCCAAAATTCTTTCTCTCTTTCTGCTATTCTTCTAATCTTTTCTCACCGGCCAAACCATAATCTCTTCCGCTATCTCTCTCTGTTTTTTTCTCGGTGAATATATCTTTTCACATATGTTCAATCAATGTTATGGTTTCAGAAATTTCAATATTGATTTAATATTTATTCTTTACCAAGTTCAATCAATCTTCAATCTACTCTATCATGGTTTTAAGGCTTAATCTGATAATTTTATTTTTTCTGGGTTGACATGTAGTTATCGTTAGACCTCCAATCGTGTTCATCATCCTGAGCATCGTCTTCATCTGGTTTAGCTGTTGCTACTGCCAAAATTACTTAAGGGGAATTTTGCTACAACTTTGTTAAACGTATTGATTTTTAGAAAACATGCCTACTCAATTTTAGGTTCACCAGAAAAATTCCAACTTTTTTTTAAAAAAAAACATGACTAACATTGAAATAGCAATGCATCATTGTATTTGGTATTGGTTATTGACTATTAAGCATACCAACAATATTGTTAATATCTAAACAGTATTGTCTTGCGACTTACAAATTACAATTACTTTGTTCAATTTACCCATGTTGTAAATTTAAGAAGTAGACATTGGTGAAGGGGACCTGTGGGAATGGAATTATCTGTAAATTTGTTGTTAAGCATCAATAAGTTCTGTTGCTTACATTAGCCCAATTCGCTAGGATTATTCATGTTTAAGTGACTTCTTTGCGTAATGTAATAGGTGATACATTGTATCTGTCTTAGCATTGTTAAATGGGAAGCACGAACCGTTCATGCACAATTATAGAATATGCAGGTACGCTTCAAAACCCTTTTTCCTATGTATGTCACATTGTTTATTATGCATATGAATCTTAAGAAAGAACGCTCAGCAAATGATAATCTATTTTGTTAATTTTTGTCAATTTAGAACAAACTTAGAATATTGATTAAAGAGAGTTTAACAAACTGTAACTAAGGCAGGTCCAATCAGCAGTAAGAACTCCACATCTGGTCCTATGGTGTTATCCACACTCGCCAACCAGAGCTCAATACTTAAACCTGACGGAAGAAAAAGCATGAGCTGAAACTTGACTGGATATTTTAATGGGCTTTTGAGGCATTTTGATGAGAAAGAGCCATAGACATGCTTGGTTAATGCCCACAAGCTACTGTAGATAAGAAGCAAAAATATCCATTCAACAAAAGAGCTCCATAGTGATTGCAAATTTGGAATAATCAAGGTGAGTAATGTGTCCCTATCTATTCTACTTGATTATAGACAGTAATTTGCATAGCATACTCTATTTCCTACGTAAAGCCTGAATAGTAGTTTACATGTTGATAAAATATCTTAGTACAAATCTCGAAGATATTTTAACGATTTTTTATTGATAAATTGAAGTTTAGTAAAATTGTATAGGACCAAAAGGTTATGTGTTTTGAGAATAAATTTGACATTTAGCATTGTATGCATAATAAGTTGGAGTAGCTCAGGTGGTTAGAGCGTGTGGCTTTTAAAGCACAAGGCCGAAGGTTCAAGCCCTTCCTCCAACATCTTCATCTTCTTAGAATAGTTTTACATTTAGCATTATGTGCGTAGTACTGTCATAGTTACTATGCACTAAGACTTTACTTGATCAGGTTTTTCTGCCAATCAGATAATAGGGTCTTAAAGGTATTATGAACCTTATGTTTAGTTTGTGGATAAACCATCGATCTAAAATACAATTATTTGTGAACAACAGTAAATTTGGAGTTAGCTAATTGCCTATTGTCTACTGCAATTGTTTATTTGACTACTACAACAAATGATCTCCTATGAGATTGCATTTTGCTTATTGCAGATTTATCAAGTGATGTACTGGGTAACTGGTGGTGTAGTGTCAAGTGATGTACTGGGTAACTGGTGTTGAACTTAAAATATAACTGTTAAATTCCTGGCTTAAGGACCTTGTGAACATTAACTAATAGGAATAAAAAATTCCTAGAACTTGGCTGATTCCTTGGACAATGATAGTTCTTAAACATTTATTAAAATTCAGTACCCTATTCCTCTTCCTGGAGTGGTTATTTTAAGCAAATGATTATTCAACATCAGCTGTTTTTATATTTTCTGTGGTTTTTATTTGTAAGCTACCTGATTTATAACATCTATATTTATATTTTTCATTCATTGTTCAATATTTTGCTCATTTGTTCATACTTTCTGTCATTTATTATTTTTCAGGAAACCTACACTTGATGCAACCTAACATCATTGATAGGTAAACTTTGATGAGCTGGTTTTGACTGCCAAGAAAACTCATGTACATAATGAAACCCCAAACAAGTGCAATATAATAGAATAACAAACAGTAAATAAAACAAGAAGAATGATAAAGAACACCAGAGATTCTAACGTGGTAAAACCCAAACTGGGAAACATCCACGGTTACCTTGATCGGTAACAAATCAATCCACTATGTTGTAAGAGATTACAAGCCTATCAAGTACTACTGCATACACCTGCTATTTGACAATACCGGCTATCTCTAACACCCTTGGATTTCACCGGAGAACCTTGATGAACACACAAAGATCTCAAAGTCTAGAAAGATAGATTGCTCCTTTAGTATCCCTTGATAGTCACACAGTCACACAAGGAGATCACGAAGCCAATATGCACTCACAAAGAAATATGGATTATAGTGGGGAGAAGGAAGAATCAAGAAGAAGAAGATAGAAGATGATGTTTTTCCATTAACAAACAAACACTCTCAATGGAGAAAGAGACAGCTAGACAGTTAGGTTTTCTAATGAGAGAAAACCTATTTATATGGACTCTAGAAATAAACACTCCAAAGGACGAAACAACTTGCTGGAAGAATTTCGTTCGAACCTAAATGTTTCGTCCGAACCAAATACCGGTTTCTGCATGAATAAAAGATCTGGAAGAATTTCGTCTGAACCAAAGTGTTACGTCCGAACCAAATCTTGACAGATTGAAAACTAAGAAACTAGAGACACAAGATGATAGAGAAAGGAATAAGGAATGAGACACATACCTAGGTTCATCCTAACAATGAAGTCCGAGCGAGATAGCCGATCACACAAAAACGAAATGATGTGAAACCATGAAACCAAATGCCGGTTTCACATAACCGTGTCGAATTGGTGTTACTTTCTAAGTTCAAAATCAGCAATTAATATAGAGAATATGATTAAAAATTAGATTTTTTAAGTAGCTTTGGTTTACTTTTTCAATATACTTATCTTTAGAAGCCAAATTTGATCATTCTAACATTTTGATATGATGTGCAGGCTAGATTTCCAAGACTTCACATAGCTATATGCTACAAGCAGATCGATAATATTATGAAAGATTTGATCACAACCATGACCGTTTCCCTCCTGCAGATTCCATCAAACGTGGTTTTGTTTAATTTATGTTGACTGATGGAAGATTCATGTATGCCTTCCTCCTCCACCTCATCCCCAAATTCGTAGTCAGCATGTCTGCCAATAAGGATATTTTTGCTCTACCATCTCTTGAGATTGACCTTTCCAGCATTGAGATAGAACAACTTTTTGCAAAAACCAAATTTACAAAATAAAAACATCTGAGACAAAGTGAGTTCTGGACATTCTACCACTTCCCTCATGAGACAAACAGGAGTAGAAGGTAAGATAACTAATTATTGTCTAACCTTATCTGTAGACTGTAAACTGTAGAGGCTTCAAGAACAATTTTGTTTGTGTCTGAATCCACATGTAACATATCAAACTCGGTGTACTTTAAAATTCAAAAAATATTGAGTTTTTGACATTTGTTGCAATTTTCTATATTATATTTGTGGGTGTCTATTTTCCAATCTAAATGCATGTTAATTTCCCCCAGGATGGCCTGCTAAGATGATCTGTGAGTAATATTTACAAATCTCAAGGCAGATGTGCTAGGAGCTTAAGAGTATGCTTTAGCGGGACTTGGAGTGGTCAACAACCATGAAACAAAATTTCAAGCAGTGTTCGGAGCAATAGAACTTGGAGGAAACAAAATATAGGAAAAGTTATGGATAAAGATGAGCTCACAGTTGGTGGCTCAATACTTTCAGCAAAACAAGGTAACATGGATTGTCAAATACCAATGCAGAAATATACCAACGATTAAAGATATCACAGAATTGCAGGAAAACTTATTTTACCGCTAATCAAACTGTTGAACAAGCTGCAGGTTTGAATAAAGGGGAGGAACAAAAGTTTGATGAACGTCCTTCTTTCGTTAAGAGCATAGAAGTGCCTCACCATCTATAGATTTGATTAGGGTGATCATATGAGGGCTTTTTATTTTGTCTCTAATTGACACTTTATAACATCTGAAGCTTAAGTATATAGTCACATAGTTAAAATGTTGCTTACAAAGGCTATTTAATAGGAAACACGCTGATCTGGATTCCAAGCCAATCAAGTTTTGATTTCTTATAAGCTATTTGTTACCACATTTGCTATGTAGCAGCAGAATCCATGGTATTTCAATTTAAACTCATTATAAATTCCTTTGTTTCACAGAAGAACTCCTTAACAATTTTAATAACCATAGCGAGTAGTGTATCCCTATCAATTACTTATAATATTCTAGAAATCTATATTGCATACTCTATTTTTGTAGCGCCATCAAACATTATTTTGCTTATTGAGATTATTTTTTACCTAATACAGATTCTGAAGATTTTAAAAAGACTTTTATTGATAATTGTAGTTTAATGGAATTATATAGGAACCACAAGGCAATGTGTCTCCAGAATAGATTTAACATTTAGCATAGTATGCATATTAAGCTGGAGTAGCTCAGTTGGTTAGAGCATGTGGCTTTCAAAGCACAAGGTCGAAGGTTCAAGCCCTTCTTCCAGCATCGTCATTTTCTTAGTATAGTTTTGAAATCTAGCATTATGTCCATAATAGTATCACATTTACTATGCGTTAAGACTTAGTTGATCAGGTTTTGAAAAGAAAAAAAATTTTGGTGTTTTATATCCTTATTATCAGACAATAGGGTCTTCAAGGTACAATATTAGGAACCTTATATTAGTTTCTGGATAGAAGCTTCAATGTGAACTATTGTTTGTGTAGAAACAATTTGCCCAAGGAAAAATTTGCTACTATAGATAACAAATAATGTTGAAATTGAAGGGCTCTCTAAATTCCAAGAGAACACATATTGATATTGGAGCTGACATACGACAAATATTACCACCACTGTTACTCAACCTCCAGATTATAATTTTGCTTAAACAGAGCTAAATTTGCAGGTTTCAGTTGGGCTCAACTGGTAAAACCTTTGGATGATAATACCAAAGGTCTGGGGTTCGAATCTCTCCAACATTACTGAGTTCCAAAGGAACAGGTACAATTTTCTGATTATCTATCTCCAGTTTCTTGTTTTTATCGTTTATGTTTTATTAATACAAAAAGCTCTTATCTTTTGTCTTTCATTATCTCGATAAAATAATTCGATTGATAAATTAAATGTTTAATGATCTTATCTTTCAACGACCAAAATATTTCTGATATAATATTTCGACTATTCGGTTGGTAAATATTTTCTTAATTTAGAATTAAATGAAATCTATTAGCTTACTATGACTATTGTTGATGTGAGGATATTGGTTAGATTCTAGGATTCATAATTATGCAAGTTGATTTAAGAATTATGCCAATCGTGTTTGAAGAATCACTTCTATCATTGCAACATGGTTGTAGAAGGCGACATGTCAAGACACAACAATGAGCTGAGTGTGAGGGTGACTTGTCGCATGCTTTTAACCAATCTCTTTAAATTGCAACTTCGTTATTTCTTTGCTTGACTGGACAGATGTCCCTGCATCTGTACAATTTTAACATAGTTTATGACTCATAATTTTTCTTTTTCACGATTAACCTTAATCTAAGCAAAGTTTCGTTCTTTTACTTTCAGGTTTTCTGCATGCACACTAAGAGTATAGCAACGGTATGTTGTGTCTCTCTCTTATTGAATAGTCATAGTGCCCAACTCATATTGATCTAAGAAGCCTGACATATATCATATTATGATTGCACCTCAACTATAGGAAATTTAATTGAACTCTTAGAGCCACAATTTTGATGATGTTGAATAGTTGTTGCCTAGAGTATAATATACCTATACCCAAGTAGTCATCTTAACTATAGAAGCACTTTAGAGATTACTATATCTTCGTTCTTTGAAAATCTTAGTGTGCCTTAAACAACATATGTTCCCCCAATCCCATTGGTGTTCAATTTTGAACACTTGTCAACCACCTCCCTAACTTCATTTTGGTTCCATAACCTCGACATCCACTTATCATGGCCAGTGAGAGCCTGGAGTATCATTTTTGTAGCCATAATAAATCTAGAAACAATCCCACTATATTCATTGTTGCAGCTAAATCTCGTACTTTGTGTTGCCTGTGTGAGATCTGGAGGTAATTTTGGTATACTTAGAATATCAATCCTGTATGGCTATGAAATGATACATCACATTCAGATATACTGACAGCATCAGAGAAACAAGTTGCTTACCATGCTTAGAATCTGATTTAGATTTCTAACTATCCATTGAAATCCACTTTGTTTTTCTTGACCTTTTTAACTGTAAAAGCTATCCATTTCATGGGATTGGTAGTTACATAATTAAGACCCAACGAATTAAGGGTATAATGGGCAAACAAACTATGAATAGACGGAAACTTGGAGGGTGCTTAACAGAAGGGGGTTTACGCCAAGCTTGGACAACATTAGGGGGTTCTCGCCAAATCCGATCACAATGTGGGGAGTTTTGACCAAATTTCCCATTTCTCATTGATCACATGTAACTAAGTCAAACTGAGCAATTGTACGTGTAGGTGCTTCAATCTATTATTCAAATAGGCGTTCTTGTGCCTACAGGGGACATTACAGTAGTGAGAAGAACCGCACAGTTTATTCTTAGCAGATCCATAGCATTAAGAGGAAATAAATATACCGTGAAATTGCATTATTTTCGTTTTTTTAATTTATCTCCTTTGTGTTGAATATTTATTTAGCAAACAAAGCTCAATATGTTACAACTTTGAAGAAGGCCTTGTAGCGCGAAAAAGAAAGAAAGAAAGAAAGGGAGATGGCCAATAAAGATCTTGGATTTAAAAAAACCATTGAGCAAGGAGAAGAAGATGAAAAAAAAGAAGACACGGTTAGCATCAATTGGTATAAACTAAAAACCAAGTACGGAAGTAGAATTTGACCACATGAATCAGTATAGTCCTTGTGGTATGGGGATACTATTCTCTATTGAGAATTGATTGGGCTTGAAAAAGAATTTGCTATTTAAGAAATGAGATTGGTATTTGTCATTTACTTGCTCTTTATAAGATGGGAGAAAGACCATTAAAGTTTTCAAGTATGCCTTTAAACTGTCATTCATAAATTTAAACTTGGCCTCAAATGCTTATTATTATAGTTATTGGGCTGTTTTGGTCAATATTTCTAGTTGCGTGCTTCAGAACACTACTTTATTAAATGCAACATCTAGGCTCTCATAGTTTCCAATAAAAGATTCACACTTGCTTGTACTTTCTTTATTAATGAATCATAGTGGTGCTATAAATGGTTGATATGTAATTTTTTTTTTATTTTCATGTTTATAGTGCCATGGGATGCTTAATACATAGCCTTTTGTTTTGTGTTCACAGGAGAGGATCTCTTATCAATTGCTACTAATCAACCTATCTGTTTTTTAGTATTTCCTGGTATGGTTCTTAACCAACCTACTAATATAATGTACAGAAGTTATTTTCTGAATATAAATTTTTCATTTTCTGTTGTTCCCTCAGTTTTTATATCTGGTTGTTATAAATTATTGGACATGCTGATCAGGTGTGTATAAAACATTTTTATGAGATCGTACCGACTGCCAGAAAAACTCATGTACATAACAGTGTCGAAATGGTGATGCTTTTTAAGTTCAAAAATTGAATCAACAGTTAATATAGAGAGTATTATATATAAATTATATTTTCAAGTTCAATTTTTTTTTAAGTAGTTTCGGTTTTTCTTTTTCAGTATACTTATTTTCAGACGCCAAATTCGACCATTGGAACATTTTGATATGATGTGCAAGCAAGATTCCAAGACTTCGCATAGCTATGCTACAAGCTGCTTGAAAATATTATAAAACATTGGATTTTAATGAGCCTTATAGCTTCACCAATAATGGTTACAACACTTGCAACTTTGCTTCTGGCCGTTGTTCAATACCATTGTGGAATTGCACTACCGAGAATTCTGACAATTTAGATTTAAAATTCCATTCTAAGGTTTCATGCATTTTATTGTTATTTACAATTCTATCCTCTTTGCAGTATAACTATTCTTTCTGTAGAAACAGTGTATTAACCTATTTCTAGATTAATGCACTGCTGGGTCAGGTCGCTAGGGAGACTTGACCAAATGGGGATATTGGAGATCGGGGTGGCTGCATCTCGTTGAGATCGAGATTGCCTACGTACTCTAGCTCGGGGGAATTGAACTTAGAGATCAAGCCATCGTAGTTCTGTTTATATAGAAGATAGAAGGGCGTGGATCGTGGATCTTGCAGATTCTCCGCCATCATAATGAGGATTAAATGAGTAACGCGCGCGGATCATCCCTGTGAATTAATTGTGTAACTGATGAGAATATTCTGTGCATTGAATGAGAGCACGTGTGTATGGCAGGTCGCTGGTCGTTGTATGATCGGGTCGCTGTGAACGAGCTACTAGGACGTCATTGCTGTGGCGACCTGGTGACTGGATGACTGTGCCACGTGGCTGCTTTTAATTGGCTGGAGTATGTAGTACCCCTACATAAGCCCCCTCTTTTTAGGTCGGCTTGTGAAGGCGGGCTGAAAAGACTTAATGCACTATTCGATGTTGATATGATGTTCACTTTTTGAAATTGGTGACGTGGCAGTCATGCAGCGCTGTTTGTGGTAATCATGGCGCTATTACGGGGAAGTGCAGGAGTTTCCTTGGACAGTTCGCAGTGTAGTTATGGCAACTGACGCACGTATTGGTTGATTGAATATCTGCTTTGCACGTGGAATGATCCAACGGTGGATACGAACCGTCTTGTGAGTGGAGAATGACTGTATTGCATGTTGATCCTTTGGTCGATCTCAGCCGTTCGTTTGGTTTGAATCGATGGCTGGAAATGCTTGAGCTATAGTATATAAACTGTAGTTAACTTGCGAAGGGTTTGCCTATCTTGCCTTTATTTGAATTGTTGCCGCTTTTGCATTGCGATCTGAAGAACTTTGAGAGCTCGTGAGGTTTGTTTTCCTCTCCTTTCTTTGATTGTTTATTTTTCTTTCGTTTTCATCTTCTGTTGCTTTCTGTATTGTTTGAGAATAATGTCTGAGGGTAGTGATTCGCAAAACGATCACTTGAGTGATGGTGGAGTTGATGAGTATGAGTCTGAGAGTACTCATTCTGACCCTCCGTCTCCTGTTCCCGATGAGAATGTAGATAGCCCCCAGAGTAGTGGTTCTCATGGTCCAGATTCTTCTGATGATGAGTTGGTTGAGGATGACAATGGTAGAATGTGTAGAGTAGTGAATATGAATTATGTACATAGGCATTTTGCTGTTAGGAGGCATTATGGGTTTAGGTCAATTAGGCATTTAGAGATTAGGTTTCTTGGAGATCGGTTGCTGTCTCCTGACTATCGACCTAATAATCCTTCATCTACTGTATTGACTTTGAACCAATTCCGTGCTGGGCTGAGGTTGCCGTTGTCTGAATTGGTGGTCGATCTGTTGAATGCCATTAGGCGGGCCCCCTGTCAGATGAATGGTAATTTCTGGCGGAACATGAGGGTCATTGACGACCTGAACAAGTTGCATAGGTGGAACATTACAGTGGAAGATGTATTGAACCACTTTTGCTTCAAACGTTCCTCGAAGGTTGAACTCTCTGGCTATAACATGCAGGTTAGGCCAGACCGTTTGCCTTTGATTTATCCAGTGAGTAGCGAGCCATGGTGGAAAGATCCCATGCTGTTCACTGGGCCGATTGTTGAAGGGAATATCCAGTTGCGTCATACGATCAGGAATGATGATCGTAAGTTAGTTGTCTGTAGTTTGATGATAGTTCGTCTTCCTGTTTTTGAACTTGATGTCTTTGTATTTTTTGCTGCAGCGATTCGGGACGATCATCTTAGAAAAAACGATCTGCAATCTGCTCTGAACTGCTTTGGTAAGTTGACCGACGAGCGGAAGATATTGTTTCTGCCTCACCTGAAGGAGCATTTTATTCCTAAAGGTGGTCCAAAAACTGTTTGGGAGGAGCTCAAGAGGAGGAAAGCTTTGAAGAAAGCATTCATGTCTGCTGTTCACAAAGCTGGAGCTGGGCGATCTGGTAGTATTTCGCGAGCTGATGACAGTGAACGGGCTAGTGGTGGCTCGCGAGCTGGTGGTAGCTAGAGGTCGGTTGAGGAGAAGGGGCGAGCTGTGTGTAGCTCGGGGGCTGTGGAGAGAGAGCGGTCTGCTGGTGCTGCTCGTAGGCCGGAGAAAGAACGGCCTGTGGAGAATGAGAGAGGTGGTGGTGGTGGTGGCTCGCGTCGGGTGGAGGCAGCGGCGAGCCCCCTAGTTGTGTCTCCTCCGCCTTCATTTCCCAAGCTGCCTGCATTTTCTGGGCAGAAGAAGAGGTCTCACTCGGGTGCTCTGAAGCTGTTGGAGAGACCTGTTGTGCCGACGCCTGCTCTTACCCCGGCTGTTAAGGGTCCAGAGGTGTCTGCTGTGTCGATGAAGACTGCTGCTCGGCCTTCACAGAAAGGCAAGGGTGTGACGTCTGAGTTTCGCCCTGGCCCCTTCGAGTACTTGGATGGGCGTGGTGAGAGGCATGTCGTGTATGACAACGACAGTGCCATTGCTGACCCCTGCGTCGCCCGAGCTGTGAATGAGGGCATCGTTCTGGAGGCTGATGCTCGAGCTGTGAAGTCTCAATCCCTTTTGGTCAACTGCTCAAAGCTGAATTCGGCGCTGTCTTTGGTAGGTGTTGCCAAAAGTATTATTTTTTGCTTAGTCGTTGTTGTCTAAGTTGTTTTCGCTTTGTAGGTTAACGCGACCTTCCAGGAGATTCGTTTGGTCGCTGAAGTTGGCGCCCAGGCTGAGGTTGAGCTGAAGGCGATGAATGACAAGCTTGAGCAAGTAAGAATGTTGCTCTTGTTGCGGAGTGCAAGGTGAGGGATAGGGATGCTCAGATTGCGGCGCTGAAGGAGACAGTGGAGCAGCTGAAGGAAAATGTGGCTGCTGCTAACGCTTCTGCTGAGCACTGGCAGAACGTAAGCCAGGAGAATGGTGCGGCGTGGCAGGCCTACTGTGAGCAGCTGCAGAAAGCTTTGATGGGGTCGCCCGAGGGAGAGGAGACGCGAGGTGGTGTTGGAGATACTTCGGCGCCAGCTCAGGACACCTCGATGGGCCCTAGTGACCAGGTCGCTGGAACCCCTATTGAAGTTGATACTTCAGGCGACCAGTCTGTGCAGCAATGAGCTCGCCTTGGTTTCCCCTTCTTATATTGGGTAACCTTGTTTTCCTTTTCTTGTATTGGGTAACCTTGGTTTCCCTTTCTTGTATTGGGTAACCTTGTGCAAGGTTTGCTTCCTGCACTCGTTGTTGTTGCAGCATGTCTTCCATAGCTTATTCTTGAGAGCCCCCCTTGTAATCTTTGAGAGCTTGAGTGGAGAACTCCTTGTCTTTTGTATTTGGTGTCAGTAATCAGCTTTTACTTTGATGAGTTTTGTATGGATTCCTTTTGGCCAGTTAGTTTCCAGGAAGTCCTGGTAGCTCGTTCAGAAGGCAGGTAGACGAGATGAATGGCTGCAAGCAGGACGTACTGAAACAGTTCCTCTTGTATGCTTTGATTCTATTTTGGTTGTGCCTGTAATTGTTAAAATCTCATAAAGTAAAAAGTTAATTCAAGAATTACCTTGCATTGTTGCTCATGTCGTTTTGTCTGCTTGAATGGATTTGCAAACAATATGTGATATTTGCTCGACCTGATTGTGGGTTGAGGTCGCATTCAACATAATTGTGCTTGGGTCGTGGGAAGAGAATGACCAATGCACCAAGTTAAGTTGCTAGTGATTTAACTTAACAAACTTTTAAATTATCAAAGGGACTAGAGTTTTGATAATTTGTAGGTCGAGGGATTAGACCTTTAGTAGCCATTCATGTTTGAGCAGAGATGAAGGCAAAATTGAATTTATAGATTGAAAATGCAATGAATGGATGCTTACATTTCATTGGTAAAATTTCTTTAAGTGAAAAGCATTCCACGGGTTCTTAACGATCTCCCCTTCTGGTGTCTGAAGACGATAAGAACCGTTGCTCTGGACTTTTGTTACAATGTAAGGACCTTCCCAATTGGCGTTGAGCTTGCCGATAGTGTCCTTTCTTTTGTTACTGAACATTCTTCTTAAGACTAGTTCCCCTGGATGGAAAGTTCTTGGTCGCACGCCTTTGTTATAAGCTCGCTTGAGCCTCTGTTGGTATTGCTCGAGCTTTATAGTGGCGTGGTTACGTCGTTCTTCGAGGAGGTCGACTCCGAACGACCAGATCTGATTGTTGAGCTCCGTGTCGACCAGAAGAGACTTGATCGTTCCAAATGTTAACTCAGTGGGAATAACGGCCTCAACTCCATAGCAAAGACTGAATGGTGACATCCCTGTGGATGTGCGAGGAGTTGTCCCATAAACCCACAGGATGTTCTCCAACTGTTGTGGCCATTGATCATGCTGGTCTTCGAGTTTCTTCTTCAAATTGTTTAGAATCTGCCGATTTGCAGCTTCGACCTGGCCGTTGGCTTGCGGGTATCTAGGAGTTGACCTTGAATGCTCGATTTTCCACAGGTCGTAGAATTTTCTTATATTTTTGCCAACGAACTGAGTGCCATTGTCTGTGACTACCCGTTTAGGTAGTCCGAACCTTGTGATGATATTTTCCCACATAAACCTTTGGACATCTGCCTGTGTTACGTTGGTTAATGCAACAGCTTCTACCCATTTAGTGAAATAGTCGACGGCTACCAGAACGAACCTCTTCTCCGACTTCTTTTCCTTGATGAGGGGGCCCATGATATCAAGCCCCCACATGTGGAATGGCCATGGTGCAGTGATGTTGATGAGATCATTTGGATGCTGATGTTGCTTATCAGCAAATCGCTGGCATTCTTTACACTTCAATACAAATTTCTTTGCGTCTTCCTTCATTCTTGGCCAGAAGTATCCCTGGGAAATCGCTTTATGGGCTAAGGTACGCCCACCAGAGTGGTTTCCACATTCACCTTCATGGATTTCTTGAAATATCATCTGGCCTTGCTTTGGGATCAAGCATCGTAATAACAATCCGGTTGCTGATTTCCTGAAGAGTTTGCCCTCATGGATTTTGTACATTGTGACTTTATGCAGCAATCGACTGGCTTCCTTCTTGTCGGATGGTAGGACGCCAGTTTGCAGATAAACCATGAAAGGCTCCATCCAAGTCCCCTGGATGTCTGCTGGAGTTGTTTCAAGTAGATCGGAGATTTGATGAATATCTTCTTCCTTGAAGAGATGTGCGGGCTGTGAGTTGATTGCTATAGTTAGGGCCCGCGGTCTGTCTGACTCGATCTTAGATGCTAGAAATGCCAGTGAATCAGCATGCCTGTTGTCATCTCTGGGTATGTGTTCAATTGTGAAATAGCTGAGCTTGCTGATGAGCTCCCTTGCTTTGCTAGCATACCTGATGAGGTTGACCCCATTGATTTGGTAATTGCTGGTAATCTGATTGACTACCAGCTGTGAATCGCTGTACACCTTGAGACGAACTGCTTGTAAGTCGATGGCCATTTTTAGACCCTGTATGAGTGCTTCGTATTCGGCCTCGTTGTTTGAGGTCGAGAAGTCCAGACGAGTTGCTCTTTCGAGCTGTGATCCTTCAGGAGAGATTAGCACACTACCTATTCCACTTCCATTGGAGTTGTGGGAACCATCTACATACAGCTGCCAAGCATCTGGGGGGTTGTCTTGGACTTGCCTTGTTTCAGGTTCTGGTTCCCAATTGACATCCTCTGCTGGATAGTCTACCAAAAATTCTGCGACGACCTGGCCCTTGACGGCCTGTCGTGAAACGAACTCGAAAGTGTAATCACCCAGCTCGGCTGCCCATCGAGCCATACGACCTGTTTTGTTTTTCTTTTCTAGTATGTGGCGTAATGGCTGATCGGTGATTACTTTTACAGTGTGTGCTTGGAAATAAGGCTTGAATTTGCATGCAGCGTAATGTAATGCTAATGCTAACTTCTCCAGAGGCGTGTACCTTATTTCAGCCTGCTGTAAGACTTTGCTTGTGAAGTAGATAGGTCGTTCCACTTGATTGTCTTCTTTGAAAAGTACTGCGCTTATCGCAAAATCTGATGTTGCGAGGTAAACGCCAAGTACATCACCATCTATTGGTCTTGTAAGGACTGGTGGAGTAGACAGATATGCTTTGAGATCGTCGAAGGCTTTCTCGCACTCTTCCGTCCACTCATATGTAGCCCCCTTCTTCAAAATATGAAGCATTGGTCTACATTTATCTGATGCTCTGGAGATGAATCTGTTCAGAGCTGAAACCATGCCGTTGAGTTTTTGGATTTGTTTCTTTGTTTTTGGACTTGGCATGTCGATCAGGGCTCTGATCTGGTCGGGATTTGCTTCAATGCCTCGTCTGGTGACCAGGTAGCCTAGGAATTTTCCTGATGCGACCCCGAACAGACATTTTTCTGGATTAAGACGCATTCTGTATTGTCTTAATCTTTGGAATGCCTGGTCGAGGTTGTACAAATGATCTTGTTCTTTCTCGCTCTTCACTAGCATATCATCAATGTAGACCTCCATTGTTCGACCTAGGAGGTCGTCGAACATTCTGGTGACCAGTCTTTGGTAGGTCGCCCCTGCATTCCTTAGGCCGAATGGCATGACTTTGTAACAGAAAATACCTTGCTCAGTTGTAAAAGAGGTCTTTTCTTGATCAGGCTCGTACATCGGTATCTGGTTATACCCTGAGTATGCGTCCATGAATGATAGTAACTCAAAACCGCATGTCTGATCGACTAGCCTATCGATTCGTGGCAGTGGGAATGAATCTTTAGGACAAGCTTTATTCAAGCTTGTGAAGTCGATACAGACCCTTGTTTTTCCATTCTTCTTTAGGACTGGGACTATGTTGGCTAGCCAGTCTGGAGTATCGACTTCTCTGATGAAGCCGACCTGCTTGAGTCTATTGATCTCTTCATTGACGGCTTCGTGGAATTTGGGAGCAAGTCTCCTTGGTTTCTGCTTGACAGGTCGATAATTGGGATTTACCCGTAGCCTATGGCATGCAACTGATGGATCTATTCCGGGCATATCGATATACGACCAAGCGAAAACATCTTTATTCATTGAGAGAAAATTTACAAAATGAGCGAACTTATCTTCTTCCATTTCTGAACCTACATAGACATACCTTGGGTCCTCATCTGACCCAATGTTAACGCGTACGCCTGGATCGGTGCTTCCGAGACTAAGCTTGGGGGAGCTCGTTTGCTCCTTCTGTAATTGCTATTTAGCAGGTTCAGCTTTTTCCTTGGATGGGCTCTTTGACTTGTTGCCCTCCTGAGCCTCTGTTGGGACTAGGCTCTTTCCTTTGAGATCACCATCCTTGACTCCAGAGGTGGATGGCTTTGACGTTGGGACAGCTTCAATCACACCGTGGCATTCCTGTGCGGTGTTCTGATTGCCGCGGAGTTCCATTATCCCATAAGGGCCGGGATAGCGGAATACCTGATGGTAAGTTGACGGCACTCCTCTCATAGCATGGATCCACTTTCGACCCAGAATCGCATTATATTTGCTTGCGATATTTAGGACGCTGAACTTGCTGGTTACAACGACCTTGTCTTCCCTTCTGCCTACAGTGACGGGCAGAAGGATCTCCCCCTTAGGGTCTTCCCTTGAACTATTGAAGCCAAGGATCGGTGTGAAGTCTGGGATGAGCACTGAGTCGGGCAGCCTCATGTCCTTGAAGGTTCGGTACATGAGGATGTTGCATGATGCCCCAGGGTCAATGAATACCCTCTTGATTGTGTAGTCCGCTATTCTGAGTTCAACGACTAGGGCGTCGTTGTGTGGAGTAACGACCTTATTGAGATCGTCTTCGGTGAAGGTGATGTCAGTCTCTTGCCGGGCAGGGATGTTGAAACGAGCTGCTCGGCCGGTGATAGAGTAGACATGGTGGAGATGTTCCACTCGTCTCTTTTTGTCCCGAGAGACAGGGGTTTGTTGAGATTCGTCAATCATGTAGACCACATGACTGTCCGACTCGCTGTCGCTGTCAACCTTGTTGGCGACCTTCTTGTTGATGTGATCGCGTAGGTCGCCTGTTGGACCTAAGCGCTGAGAGAGGCTACGCCCTCTGCTGCGTACTGGGCTTGGGGAGGCCGTTCTGGCCTTGCTTTGACCCCGCTTTGGTGAATGAGGAGGGGTTCTGGATTCCTTCCTCATCCGCTTGCCTGTGGACTCCTCATTCCTTCCGAGGATCCAATTATTGAGCCTTTTCTCATCGGCCCAGGTTTGAAGTGCGCGCTTCAAGACGCGACAATCATCAGTCTGATGACACCGTACTTTGTGGACTTTGCAGTACGGGCGACCAGATGTATCCTCCAACTGTGTGAAGGCAGGAATCTTGCACCAATGGTTGTGCTTGATCCTTTCGTAGATATAACCGGCTGGTCGCGTAAACCGGTGATATTCTCGCTGCTCGGTAGGCAGTGACTTAGCTTTGAACCTCTTTCCATCTGATCGAGGTCGTTTGCTTGAGCCAGCCTCAATGTTGCTGACTACATGGTTCTTCTCCCTCCCAGTGAGGGCTTCTTCCAGCTTTATATAACGATCTACCTTTAGGTAGAGCTCGTCGAGTGATGAAGGTCTCTTCATTGCCAGAGACTTGTGAAGGTCGGACCCTTGGATCAGTCCGTGAGAGAAAGCAATAGTTGCAAAGGTTTCGTGCTCCTTTGCGAAGTCCTGAATAGAATGTAATTCAGATTTAAATCGTGCAAAGAAAACACTAAGTGACTCACCATCCTTCTGCTTGACTTTGAAGATGGAGTCAATGGTAACAGGACGCTTCTTATTGTGGATGTAGAAGATGACGAATTGTTTCTCAAGCTCTGCAAACGAGCTGATGGATCCTGGCTTCAATCGATGAAACCAGTCGAGAGCTGGTCCGGTGAGACTGGACTGGAACAGCAAACACAAAAGATGATCCTCCTTGATCAGAGGAAGGGACTTCCGGAATCCTTTGACATGGTCGGTTGGATCTCCGACTCCTGCATACTGGTCGAACTTGGGTGCATTCAGCTTGTTCGGCAGATCGTGTTCCAGGATCTCGTTGGAGAAAGGAGACTCCTGGAATTGTTGAAGGGACTGCACAGCAAGTTGCTCTGCAGTGTGGCTCTTGGACCGGTGAAGGAGAGCCTGAGATGCTTTGAACTCCGCCAGCTGCTGGCTGAGCTCGAACTTTTGGTTGGAATCATCAACAGGAATGACTCCAAGTCCGCTATTTTCCCCTTGCTGGGGGTTGGTTTGTGCGGCCTTTAGACGTTCATTTTCTTCCTGCAGACGTGTAATCTGTGCCTGCAGATCTTGGATAGTAACTTCCTGATTAGTCATTTGGAATGGGTGATTTTGATTTTGTGGGTGGGAGGGTTTGGGTTTTCGATTATATCGAATTCCTTGCAGTCGGCGCCAAATGTATTAACCTATTTCTAGATTAATGCACTGCTGGGTCAGGTCGCTAGGGAGACTTGACCAAATGGGGATATTGGAGATCGGGGTGGCTGCACCTCGTTGAGATCGAGATTGCCTACGTACTCTAGCTCGGGGGAATTGAACTTAGAGATCAAGCCATCGTAGTTCTGTTTATATAGAAGATAGAAGGGCGTGGATCGTGGATCTTGCAGATTCTCCGCCATCATAATGAGGATTAAATGAGAACGCGCGCGGATCATCCCTGTGAATTAATTGTGTAACTGATGAGAATATTCTGTGCATTGAATGAGAGCACGTGTGTATGGCAGGTCGCTGGTCGTTGTATGATCGGGTCGCTGTGAACGAGCTACTAGGACGTCATTGCTGTGGCGACCTGGTGACTGGATGACTGTGCCACGTGGCTGCTTTTAATTGGCTGGAGTATGTAGTACCCCTACAAACAGTTCAGCGAAAAAGTTTACAAATTTGTTGACACTAGCGTTGCGAAGCAACGGGTACAACTAGTATATATATATATATATTTTTTGATGTTTTCACCTACTGAGTTTCCTATATTACACTGTAAACAATAGAATGAAAAGAATAACATCGATTCAAATCATGAATGATTCTCCAACCTACTAATTATTTTCAAAGTGTTTGGACTATCTCTTTATTATGAGTCAAAATAAATTATATTGATGTTTTAAGATCAGCGAATACATTCAATAGATCACAGTCCCATCGCTGTTAGAAAAGAAAATAAACATATCAAAAAGCAGTTTATTAAACAATAACAACTTGTACCATCAACTAATTATAGTCAAATATTTTTTTTACCTCCAAGGCATTCTTGAATCTTCCAAGGGCCTCATAAACCAACTTCCGTACAGTAGCGGAGCCAGGGGGTTTGAGGGTGTGCAATTGCGCCCCCTGAAATTTTGAGAAAAAAATATTTTTTCTACATTTAATTTTATAACATGTACGCAGTCTTCAGATTTTAGGACTCTTTTTTTCCATAAATAAAATCCGCTACTCAAATCCCTTTAGAGTTATATATAGACTAAACTTCTTAATATAATAATACCATCTAAGTATAAAGATTTTATTCCATTTTATTAGACTTTTCACTCTTTTATTTTGTTTATCTTCTTCTACCTTTTCACCTTTTGCCATCAAGGTATAAAGAATTGGTTTTAAATTTTTGAATAATATTTTAAATTATTATAAAATGAATTAATATTTCAAATTTGTATGAACTTTATGTAAATTGGTTAAGGTTTTTGTTTATTTATTTAGCTAAACCAAATATTAATGGGAATGTTTATCAATTTGATATCTTACATGAGTAGTTTTTTCACAAACACCATAAGTATTTTTCGGAGTTTTCTATGAAATTAATAAGATGTTGTAGATAAATTTTTTTTTGTTGAAATTAGTTTTTTCCTCGTTTGTTTAAAAAAATTTAGAGGTAAACGATTTGAGTGCTCCCCCTGACAAAAATTCTTGGCTACGCCACTGCTTCCGTATCCCTTCATCAAGTGAAGATATGCTCATCAATGCAATTGCAAGAAGGCTAGCCCTGCGAATTCCATGGTTTCAATGTAAGCCATTGATAGGCTATGAATTGCAAACCGCAAGATAAAAGCAGGATCATATCGTTGTATGCTTTCAATGCTTTCAGATGGTGTCTGCAATGAAAACCATAAACTTGATTACTCTAACAAGGACAAATTTACACCTGCCGGGGTTTAATAATAAAGAAAAATGAGCATGACCAGTGGCCAGCAATATTACCTCCAGCATATCCATAAGATCATCCGCGTTGATAGTCTTCAACGATATAGGTCTGCGGGAGGTACGTCTATCATAGGAAAAATTTAAAATTGTTGCAGCATATCTTTTAGTGTCAAGGGGAAGATTCTCTCGAAATTACTGTCTGCGTCGTTCTTCAACTGGTTCAAAATCAGTGGTGCTATCAAACAAAAGATTATTCTCAAGTGTTTTTTTTCTCTAAGCTTTAAAGCAGAACTTCCACAAGAGTAATCCATTTCAGCAATGTTGACACATTCAGATTTCAGATGCCTCAGTGGAGACGATTTCGTCCATAAGATCAAATATCTCCAAATCAATCTCACTCAGAGTAGCACCATAACAGGACAATAGCAAAGAAAGCAGTTCTTTTGGAATTCACTCTAGCATCTTCTCCAGGAATAATACTACCCTGACTAGATTTAAGGGTCTGTTTGATTCGAGGCCGGGAAATAGATTTACCGGGAAATCTCAATTTCCCATGTTTGATTACATGGAAAATAAACGGTAAATTTTGAAAATGAAATGATTTGTAAAAATGTTGGGACATATTGTCGCTGAATTTTTATGAACTCTCACTAAAATCATATTCACAACATTTTCCAATGATTTTCATGATAAATTTTATTTTCCGAATATTTGTATATGGTAAATCTATTTCCCGGTAAATTGATTTCCCGCCCGAATCAAACAGACCTAAGATGATTAAGTACTCTGAGTAGTTTAATTACTTCCGACTTCTGCCTGTATGAACGGGATGTTGCAAAATCAATCTCATTATCCGCACTATGATCAGCACTAATGTGAAAATGAGATTTCAGCACGCTGGACATAGGCTTCAATAACATCCCAGTTTTCAGAAGACCAGAAGAAGTTGAATCACTCCAAAGAATGGATGAGACAAATTTAGAATGTGCTTGTAACAACTCATAAAATACTCCACAAGATAATTTGCCTTCACTTACAGTAATAAGGACACAGCGGAGCACTTTCAGCGTAGTAGGACCTTCAAATCTATGAAGGAAAGATGATCTAGAAAATTGTTCTATAATGGTAACAGCAATCACCTGGATAAGATTATCTCGAATCTTCACTGACAATTCAAAAATATTTCTCAAAATGAAAACTTCTAAGTATCTGAACACCTGTGAGCTGTCTATATTCTTCAATCTTACAGAGTCCTCAGTTACCAGGGGGAAACTTTTCACAATTTTATGCAGAGCACTGACCAAGATATTAATGAACCTCAGAATTAGGGTTACCTCTTTATCTACCTTCGATGTAACCTCCTCAGGATGCCCATTTGCTTCTGTTAGACAAGAAAAAATGAAATTGTCGTTTGGGAACAACATCATCCTACAAAAGGAAATCTTTGCAATGACTCCATTTACAAAGTTTAATGACTGCTGAAACGAACAAGATTTGATCACATTGACATTGAAACCAAGAAAATCATCAGGTAACCCAGTACATGGACAAATAGAATCGAAGAGCTTCATCATTTTCCTTTTCTTCAAGGAATTTACATTTAGAGTGAAGTGATGAAAACCCAATCTGTGCAATATAACAATAGTAAAGCAAACAATAAAGCGATAAAAAAGTAAAGAACACGCGATATTTTTAACGTGGTAAAACCCAATATGGAAAAGGTCCACGGTTGTCGCGACAACAAATAAATCCACTTGATGAAAAGAGATGTACAAACCTATCACTACCTGCAATCACTGCGAGTTGATACTACTGGTTATCTCTAACACCTTGACTTCACCAGAATACTTTGATGTACGCACAAGACACTCGACTTCTTGATGAACACACAAGAAGACTCGAAGTCGATCTATGAAGCAAGCTTACACCAGAGTTCCTTGATGAACACACAAGGATACTCGACTTCTTGATGAACACACAAGAAGACTCGAAGCTAATCGAAATATTCAATAAGGAAGAAGAAGATGAATGGGGAAGAAGATGATGAGTTCAATCACCTAAACAAACTCCAAGACCAGAGATGAATTGGACGGCCAAAGAACTACTTCTTTCTATGGTTGAAAAACCTATTTATACTTAGGGTTTGGGAAAGAGAGAAAATGGGCCAAAAATAAGAAATCCATACGACGACGTACGTACGCCCTAACTAGGTACGTACGTCCCTGAACGAATAAGTGATATGTTGAACAGGAGGTATGTACGTCCTAACTAGGTACGTACGTCCTAACCAAAAATAAAAGATCTGCCCAACCCTACGTACGTACGTCCTAACTAGGTAGGTACGTACTGTACCAAACAACATACTGACAGACTTGAGATGAGAGAAAGAATACTTGGGACGACGCCCATACATCAAGGCATTCTTAATAATGAGATCATGGCGAGATAACCTCGGACACACCAAGTCACAAAATAATGTCAAACAACCGAATGCTGGTTTCAATCTCCCCCTTTGACATTTATTTTGTGACAAAAACCTATGACTCTAGAAGCACTTATAATACGTGCTTACAAACCCAAACCAACGGCATTTATAATACATGCCTACAAGAACACTCACACTCGATACTTACCAAGTCACGATCACTTGATATTCAGCTCGAGCAAGAAGGTTTGATCATCAGAGACGAAACGGAAGCAAGAAAAATTCTGAACCAATCAGAGAATCAACGAAAGCTTTTAGGAACTACTCCCCCAAACTTCACGAATTTCAAACATGAATACTTGTGCTCCCCCACAAGTGTAGCATACCTGAAACATGACGCAAGATAAACTAACAAAGAAGAAGAAGATGTTAGTATTAGAGTCATAATCTCCCACTTTTTGTCACAAAAGAAGCAATGTGACAAAGAAAAGAAGTAGAAGAATAAAACATGTTAACAAGAAATAGATATTGAACAGAAGATATAGAACAAGCTCTTGTCAACACAACACAAACACCATCAATATGAGAAAAAATCCTTAACTAAAACAACTTCACAAACCTTAATAAGAAGATAAAGAGAAAAGAACATATGTACCATAAAAATGAAGATGAATGGATCACGAAATTCCCAAAATAGTAGCCAATCCCAATTCGTACAAAAATAAGAGGCAATATATGGGGATAAATAAAAGATTGAACAAATAAGAGAATTGAAGTGCATCATAAACTAAACCTCGGTGTGTGTAGATGCAATGCAATGCATAAAGAGAGAGAAAGTTCACCACTAGAACACACCCTTTGAAGACCTAGAATATAGAACCATCAACAAGAGACATAAGATTAGTAAGTGAGCATAGAAGAAACAAACTTCAACCCCCTTTGAAACAAACGTTATGAGTAGAAGGCAGACGAATATAAATATGATCTTTCAAATGAAAACCAAGACATCCAAAAGGCAAAGGAATATAAACTTTGTATGCCTTACATAAAAACAATGAACATGCGCTTGAATGTTTATTTTGCCGCATGTGGTGGAGTTTAGTCTACATCACTCCAATGTCATCCCGCGTGGGAGGGATTTTTGCCTCCATCTTTTCAAATACACGAGGGTAGGGTGTAGCCTATATCCTTTTGACAAACACATACTCAAGAAGTGCAATACCATGATAACGTGCAACACAAGAACTAACATCTCTTGAGTGCATCCGTCAGAGCATGACCCTCACAACCCCAACGGGTTCTTAGCCAACTGATATTGCTATAAAGACAATCAAATGGTTGGGGATAAAGTGAGTCATTGACCACTAACAAGAGTTGTAAGAGGAAGATAAGAATGCTCAATAACACGAACAACAAGATAACAAGATGAACATTAACCAAAACAGAGGAGAGATAACTCAAGAAAACATAAATACTCGAGAGATAGAGAAGTTCTATGAGCTCAAAGAATATGTAAGTGGTTTCCAAAAACTCCCATCATGCAAGCATGTCATGCACTGTGCAAACAAGCGAGGAAAAATGCATGATACATACCAAAACATACTTAAGAGTTCAGAAAGAGAAAACACCCAAACATATTGCAACTTATTTAAGACAATTGAATTAAACCAATATCTCAGAAAAGATGCATCCAACAACACATACATGGAATAAAAAAAAAAAAAAAAAAATAGAAGGAATAACCAACAACCTTTTTTTTTTCTTTTTTTTTTTTATTAACAATGCATTCAGACATGCAGCATGATCTGCAAACTAAACAAACAAAACATAAAAAATAGAAGCACCAAACAAATAGCCTTTGTGGTTAGAGAAATATGCAATTCAAATAACACAAGGCTAGAAACAAACTACATCATCCCAAATATGAGACACCACCAGACTTTTGCAAGTCCAAAAAAATCTTCAACTTATCTTTTTTTACCCATACTTGAGAGATATTCTGCAAGTTGGACCCATGTATGGAGGATTGATGAATATTATCCCTGATAGTAAACTTTCCAACCCTTAACCGCTCATTCTCTAGACTACATTTGGCAACATCGATGCTTCTATCCCATATGTGAGGTGGTTTGGTAACCTTTTGCACAAACTTTTTCTGTTGTTGAAGCGTTGTGGTATTTAGGACCACTTCTGGGCCTAAAAGGAGTCCAAGAGGAAGGATGAGCTTGCACAGGAAAATAACCATATGAGCTCCAACAATTATTACCAAAAGAAGAAGAATAAGGAACCATGGAATTTTTATCCCAACAGAAAGCTGAAATATGACCTAACCGACCACAAGTAAAACACTTAAAATGACTATGTTTAGGATTTGTCTTGTACTTGGTCATCACATTCGGCTTAGATACAAAAGCCTTGGTAGGTGGGGGCGGAGTAGGCATACGAGGATTTGGTAACAAATGAGGCAAGGATGGCCTCACAAAAGAAGTAGTAGTAAGGACACAACTGGAGGAAGCTCCAACATAGTCATATCCTAAACCAGTCTTATCTGACAAAAACTTTCCACTTTTAATAAGGGTGTCTAGATCAACTGAAGCTTTCTCAATCCCTTGCAATCGCTTAGTAGAAGCAAATAAATCTTTTTTCACAGCTTCATGCTCAAACAACAAAGTACGATACTTATATTCTATCTCACGATTGGATATTTCCAAAGAAATAATTCTAGATGGGAAATCTAGCTTTTCTTGGGAAAATTCCTCAGATAAGGCATTCATATCACCTGCAAGTACAAATTTCTCTTCTACAAAAGACTCAACCATATCATTCAAAATCTGATTAGTCTTACGCAAGAATTGACATTGTTTAACAGGTGACATATGTAATTCCCTTAACTCACCGGGACTTACCAAAACAGAATCATCGAATTCATGATCGACAATATCGGTTACCTGACAATCCACATTCTCATTCAAAGAAGCCCCATAGGCAACACAATGTGTAACATGGTCTTTCGTTACATCATCATCATCCTCGTTTTCATCTTCCTCCCAAGTGGTAGATAACTTGATTTTTTGTTGTTCTATCCCTTCAGCATCAAGTTTCGTGGGAAGCTTACACTTGTCAAAATCATGGTTAGTCAAACCATTATATTTCATAGTCTTAAAAATATGTTTAAGATAACGATAAATAATACTCAAATGTTGCTTAGTGTCAAGAGACTCATCATGATTAATTTTTTCATCTTGCACATCCTCAAAAGATCTAGCTTTAAAAGCAAAGGATTTATTTTGAGGTTGCTCAAGTTGAACCTCAAGTTCATAAGTTCTCAATTTTCCTGCTAAGGTCTCTATGGACATGGTATTTAAATCATTGCTCTCTTGAATGGCATCTATCCTAGAACAAAATCTAGATGACAAAGACCGAAGAACTTTACGCACTATTTGAGTATCGGTATACACTAAACCTAAAGATGCACTATTGCTGATAACATCCTGGAAACGAATAAAGAATTCATCAAAAGATTCATTATTGTCCATTTTCATAGTTCCAAATTGACTAATAAGAAGTTCAAGCTTACTCTCTTTGACAACAGTGTCACCCTCATGAGTTCTTACCAGCCTATCCCAAGCCTCTCTGGATGTTATACAACCATGAACTCTCCGAAATTCACTAGCATCCAAAGCTATAAATATAGCATTAAGCCCTATTTGGTTGTTAGTAGAAGCAATTTTGTCTTCCAGAATCCATGTGTTTCGTGGCTTTGCAATTGTAACAGCCTCATCTGTACTACCTGTAATAACTGTCGGTGGTGACCAACCATCTTCCACAGCGATCCACACATCCTCACTGATAGCCTGCAAATATGCAGCCATACGAACTTTCCAATAGGGAAAATTAGTTCCATTAAATTTTGGAGAACAAATTAGTGTTCCAAATTTATCAGAATCCATTAAAATTGCACTAACGATCTACGTGTGAGCCTTTACGATCCTTAACAAGCGCCCTGCGACTAATACCAATTGAAAACCCAGTATGTGCAATATAACAATAGTAAAGCAAACAATAAAGCGATAAACAAGTAAAGAACACACGATATTCTTAACGTGGTAAAACCCAATATGGGAAACGTCCACGGTTGTCCTCGCGACATCAAATAAATCCAATAGATGAAAAGAAATCTACAAACCTATCAACTACCTGCAATTACTGCGAGTTGACACTACTGGTTATCTCTAACACCTTGACTTCACCAGAATACCTTAATGTACGCACAAGACACTCGACTTCTTGATGAACACACAAGAAGACTCGAAGCTGATCTCAATATTCAATAAGGAAGAAGAAGATGAATGGGGAAGAAGAGGATGAGTTCAATCACCTAAACAAACTCCAAGACCAGAGATGAATTGGACGGCCAAAGAACTACTTTGCTCTATGGTTGAAAAACCTTTTTATACTTAGGGTTTGGGAAAGAGAGAAAATTGGCCAAAAACAAGAAATCCATACGACGACCTACGTACGCCCTAACTAGGTACGTACGTCCCTGAACGAATAAGTGATCTGTTGAACAGAAGGTACGTACGTCCTAACTAGGTACGTACGTCCTAACTAGGTACGTACGTCCTAACCAAAAATAAAAGATCTGCCCAACCGTACGTACGTACGTCCTAACTAGGTACGTACGTACTGTACCAAACAACATACTGACAAACTTGAGATGAGAGAAAGAATACTTTGGGCGACGCTTACACATCAAGGTATTCCTAATAATGAGATCAAGGCGAGATAACCTCTGACACACCAAGTCACAAAATAATGTCAAACAACCGAATGTCGATTTCAAGTGATACTGCAACACATGAATTGTTTTTCCCAGTATACTACAATGGAAAAGCTTAACAAGTTCTTCGGTGGATGATAGTGACGATTTGTCGTAATTCTTCCTGAAATATATTTTTAGAAGTGTAACTATTCCAATTTTTGAAATCATCCAAGAGGATTTTTGAATAGATTGATGGAATACTTTGAAAATGTCTGAGATATCTCAGGCCAAATTTCACATTCATTTGCCAGTAAGCTACTGCAATAGGCAAAAGCATCATAAACTCATCATCCGTACAGACATCATTAAAGTTCTGATTCTCTTTCAAACGCAGATCTTTATTCCTGATGCATATAAACATCTGTCCAAAGAGGGTCAAGTGCAGAGGGCTTACTTCAATAAGCAAAGACGATAGTATTGCTTTTGTTGCAGTTGTCCCTTGGATACAGTGAGAAACCAAATTAATAGGACTGCTCATAATTACCCTCGATATTTCCATACTCAACGGGAATAGAGCTGTTTGGGATGGTGAACACTTCTGCTTATATGGCCGGATTTGGGGCTAGGCGAGCTAGGCGGTTGCCTAGGGCCTCCAAATCTCGGGGGGCCTCTTGCTCACCAAGCTCATACATATGTTATATTGCTTTGGATTTTTTTTTCGTAGTTTAACTATAATAAAGCCTACTGCCCAAGCCCAATACAATTAATAAACCAAAGGAAATCATACTGCCACTCCAGTAGTTTACAAAGAGCTATCCCATTTTTTTTAGTTCACCCCACCAAAAATAATTTACCTTTAGGGCACCAATTCTACTATGAGCCACCCGTCAAAAAGAAAATCTCTTCTCTCCATCTCTTCACTCTCTATCTTTGTCTCTCTCTCTCTCACTGTGTTTTTCCATTAACAAAGAACGACAAACAGTCAGATCAAATAAGTGCTTAATTTTATTTGTAATCCGTATTTTTTGATTAAATTCTTTTTTATTTTTGAATTTATCATAAATATGTTTCCCCAATATCTTCTGTTTAAATTCTTTTACAATTTTGAACTACAGTTTTTAGTCAAAGACAGTGTTAGTGATAGATTTAATGTATTGAATTTTTGGGTACAGTTATTAAAGTGATTGCAAAAGATTTTTTTTTTTTTTTTAAAGCAATACAAGTTAATCAGAGGGGGACTAATGCAAGTTCAACTTTATTTGAATCCCACTGCACGCTAGCCATCAGTCATTTTGTTCCACCCATCACATAGGAACATGTCTTTCTTGTCAAATTATTTCTTCTTCTTTCTATTTGATTTTGATATATGCTATGTGTTCCTTTGTTTTTGAAATCTAGATCGGGAAGATGAAGAAATTGAATGGTTAATGTAGGCGGGTGGCTCTTAGTATAGGGTGTACATAAGTTTTTTAAGGGTTCTTGTCGTAAGTGGGATAGCTCTTTGTAAACTGCCGGGGTGGCAATATGATTTCCCAATGGGAGGAGACTCTCTCTCTCAATTGAAGCCCAGTTCAATTCATTAGACCTCTTGACATATTGTAATAGCTTTCTTTCTCACTTCCATGACTCTATCTTTCCTAGAACAAAAACCTAAATTCACTTTCTTTGTTTCCCCTTCTCTCAATTAATCAAACAAAAATCTCAATCTAATATAACTTCAAATATATTCTTCAAATTCATCTATATGTGTATATTATTTTTTTTTTTTGTTTTTTTTTTTTTGATAGGCAAGCGGGGTTGTTGACAGGGTCCCCTACCCCGTTTCATTTAGAAATAAAAGGATTCCAGTTCGGTTACATTCTAACATATAATTGGCCTATTCTATCTTCATATATTATTTTCTTTACATCTTCCGAAAATGAACTAGGGACAATTTCAGTAAACGCACAAGTAGGTGTAGTAGAAGCAAAGAAATCAGCCAGTCTGTTCGCCTCCCTATAAATATGCATAATAGAAAATAACTCCATGTCTTGAATCATTCTTTTAAAATAGTTTGGTAAGCCTGTTTTTAATGAGATCAGTAACTCGGTGATGCTGGCGGGATTCAAACCCCAGACCTCTGGTATCATCGCCCAGAGGTTTTACCAGTTGAGCCCAACTGACACCTGCTATATGTGTATATTATTATTTTATTTTTATTTTATTTTAAATAAATTTAAGGGCCTTAGGTATCTTGACCTTAAGAAAAAAAAAAAAACTAGGGCCCCCAAAATCTCAGGTACGGCACTGATTATATGATATTCACAACTTTCAATAAACATACATCTGCACACTCTAACGACTTTGAATGAGTGGCCAAGAAAAGGACCCTATGATATATTCTCTCAATAAGGGTAAGATCAAAGCTCTTCACATCCACTTCCCAAAAATGAGATAATCTTCCAGTTCCCCTGTTCAGTTTGTGTACATAACTGGACAGCGTATTAAAAGCACCATCAGCAATATAGCAACCAACAGAAAAAGCAGCAAGCTTAACAGATTCCAAGCATATTGAGTCACTACGTTCAACCCCAATATATAATCCACAAGTTCCAGCAACATAAACGGAGGTATAATGTGAACCAAACCATAAAAAACCTGAAAATTCGGGAGAAGGTTTATCAATCTTTTGTGATCAACGGGCTTTTGAAACTTGTTTTTTGAACATCAAAATGACCCACTGAACCAGGCTCTTGAAAGCCTTTACAATTCCTCCATCAAAGGTCTCCTCAGCTTCAAATACATAATTCTGATTATTGCCTACGCCAAACCAGTGGTCAGCAACTGTTGTCAATAATTGCATGATGTCATTATTAACTGGATGAACAGTACTCCCATTTGATGAATCGACGGAATCAAGGAGCCTTTCAGCCAAGCCTCCCTTCGTTACATCTTTATTGCAGCACAGAGGATTTGAAAGTAACATAATCACTATAGGATGATGGAAGATAGTTTCCCCTATTTCCTGAATATATGTAGCCAGTAGCCAGTAGCCACTGTACCAGATTCAACGGTTTTCGAATTAGAACCATCACATTGCACAAGAAAAAGTGTGCTTTATGAGAATAGAAGAATTCTGGATAGCTGTTCGAGTTCATTTGATGGCTCAACTCTATATGAAGAATGTATCTGATGGGCCTAGAACAGTAAAAGACGCAGAGATGCAACTGAGTCAGCAATAAAGCCTTCAGACAGTTTAGCTTTAAGAAGACCTAATAGTTTGGTGGAGCACAACAAATCAGAATTGCCAACCCCCATGATTGCAGGATATAGTACATGGAGAAAGGAACTGAATGAAACAGACACTGAATCTATTGATTTCATATTTCTGCTAAAGATGGATTCTTTAGTATGATTTGTGATTTCAAGAAGCGCATCATCCTTTCTGTAGTTGGCGCTGCCTGCAATCTCAACCAATTCCAAACCAGAATGTAAGATATCTGGCCATAAATTGGGCAATATTGACCAGAAGGTTCCCCTCATGGAAAAAAATAGATGATAGAAATGAAAGGTCTGCTTCCATAAGGTGGGCAGAAACGGAAATAACTGTAGGTAAGTTTTCTAGTATCTCATCCAGTGATGCGCAAAGTACTGAGGAGCAAAATGCCTTGGCTACTCCAACTAAAGAACTATCATTCAAATTTCTTATAACTTTTTAAGTTTTACCAAGTATTTCAGAAAAAGAATCACAACTCGCACTTGATCCAACTTTTTCAAAGGAACATAAGCTACTGCCATCTTTCGAATAAGGGATACTTCGTAAAAGAAGTAGTGAATTCGGTAAAGATTCACAAAGAGAATCGGCTGACTCGTCCTTTTGAAGAGAGATACTTATTGAAAAGTGTAATAAATAAATTCTTTAAAGGCCTCCACTCACAAGAAGTCACTGAATCCTCACAAACCAAAGAATCGCCAAGTCTTTCAGTCAAGATCATACTAATCAAAGAAGACAATAATCTTCCATCAACCTGTCCAAATGTAGTTCATAAATGATGTCATGTACCAAGAGATAGCATGAAATGACAATAAAGGAGATATATACCTGAGTTTGCAAGATAAAACATAATGTATTGCAAACATACATTGAAATCATTGATTTCTCATGTAGTTTAAATTTCCAGAGTCAGAGTCCAGTAGCCTTAAGCATTTCTTTAAAGTACAGATGACAAGAGGGCTGAAATTCAGAGAAACATCTGCAGAGAAAATGATTACAAATTTTATTATATATCAATTCAATACGTTCGTAGAAAGACATAATTGAGTTTGCCGTGATGATGAAGATCACTAAAAGAGAACAATTAATCCAATTGACCAAAATATTTATATTAAACTCAATGGCCTTGGAATCAAATGAATATGTGAGCCATCAGTTACCTGTGAAGAATTTTAAATTGGAGATCAGACACATTAAATAATCCGAATATTTGTATAGATTATTTCCCGTTGTAGAAACAGCATCACATAAGAATGATGCGACAACTTTTGACCAGTCCTGAAACACTACAACTGGTTGATTTCCCATAGAAGACTTATAACTTTTGTAACCAGGTAAAAACAAAAGCCACGCATCCATTTCCAGGCGGTTTCTGTCAAAGAGACCACTACTTAACATTGCTGCCTGTGCCCATATATACGCCTTATCGTGTATGCCTTTTGACTGGTGATTGTGTCAACAGATCCAACAATGGATGCAATTGTTTGAACATCAGGCTAGGAGCTCTAATAGAGGAAATTGTGCTCTGCGGAGACCATCCGACGTATTATATTAACAGAGACAATAGAGATAGCTGCTGACTGATTGACAATGTAAGAGGATTATGTTGGAGAAACAGGTCTGACAGACCTTGTCACACTGTCTCCTTCATTGAATGTATAAGTGTAGTTTACACTTAGTCCCACGTGAGTTGTGGGAAGTGGGTAAAGATGTTAAAATACAAAATTATTACACTAAGAGTGGCTCGGGCTCGGGCTATGTGGTGGTTGATAAGTTAACTTATCTTTTTGGTCCACCTCTTATTTAGTTAAGTTGTGATTGGGTTCACTGAATCATGTTATATCTTTACTCTAACAGATGTGTCTGTTCAAAATGAAACAGTACGTCCAATGGGACTGAAACGTTTCATTAAGTCGCACACAATTCATTCAGACTAAGTCTGCTTCTCTCTCTCTCTAAAAGGAATTCGAAGTGTTCTTCTTGTTTGTTCGTCAAAACTCTACTATTACAGTGCAGTCTGACAGAGTGCAGAAAAGTTGTAGCTTGGGAGACTATCGTCCAGTACCTGTGTGCACCAGTAGCAGGGGCGTAATATTGTCTTAAGGATATTGCCTCGGCAAGCCTCTGTTCATCTCCTTTAAATCCTCAAGTTGTGTAGTAAGTGTTACTGTTTACTGAATTCATTTAATACATATATTATTTGTTTTTCTGTTCGAGTTAGTGTATTCTCTATTTCTGTAATGTGCATGTTATATTCCTGAGTTCATACAATATAATACCAACAGACTTAAGACAATATTAAAAGTTGGTTTTTGTGTGAAAATAATAGAAAAAAATGACGAGCAGTTCTTATTTGAAGACTATTGAAGTGTATGATCTGACTAAGATCAAGATCATTACTCCTCAAGACAAGCCAGAGAAATTCAAGGGTGTGGATTTCAAAACATGGTAGAGCAAGATGTTGTTCTATCTGACCACCCTCGGTTTGGCAAAGTTCTTATCTGAAGATACTCCTAAGCCCACACCTGGTCAGACCGTTGAAACAGACAAGGAAGTATTCCAGGCTATTGAAGCATGGAAGCACTCTGATTTCCTTTGTCGCAATTATGTTCTGAACTTGCTTGATGAAGTGTTGTACAAGGTTTGTAAACCTATTGTTACTGCCAAATTATTGTGGGAGGCTCTGGAAAAGAAATATAAGACTGAAGATGTCGGTCTCAAGAAATTTGTAGTCGATAAATTTATGGACTACAAAATGATTGATTCCAAGTTTGTTTCTGACCAAATCCAAGAACTATCATCTTACATGAAGTCCATGCTGAGGGCCATGTAATTGGTGAGACTTTTCAAGTGGCAGCACTCATTGGGAAACTGCCTCCTTCTTGGAAAGATTTCAAGCATTATCTAAAACATAAGCGCAAGAAAATGAGTCTGGATGATCTGACAGTGCAACTAAAGATTGAAAAGGACAACAGGGGTACTGAAACCCGAAGTACTTTTGAGGCTAAGGCACATGTGGTGGAGACCTCAAAGCAAAGTAAGACTTCCTCTAAGAAGAGGAAGAAGAATCAGTCCAACAATGCACCCAAGGACAAAGGTCAGAAAAAGTTCAAGGGAAGTTGTTTTGTTTGTGGTAAGAAAGGTCATTTGGCCAAAGATTGCAGGCACCGCAAAGACGAAAAGGCTTCTGAGGCGAACATGACTGGCATATCCAGGGAGATTGACAACATGCACCTGTCTGCGGTGGTTTCTGAAGTGAACTTGGATCTAATACCAAGGAATGGTGGATAGACACTGGGGCTACCCGCCACATATGTGTTGACAAGAGCCTCTTATCTACCTATCAGAAGTTGGAGCATGAAGAAAAATTTTTATGGGCAATTCTGCAGTCTCAATGGTTGAAAGCTATGGGAAAGTGGTTCTGAAATTCACTTCTGGACACAAAGTCACTCTTAATGACACTCTCCATGTACCTGACATTAGGAAGAACCTAGTGTCTGGTTCTGTCCTTAGCAAGAAAGGTTTCAAAATGGTCTTTGAGTCAGATAAGTTTGTGTTGACCAAAGGTGGGGTGTATGTGGGCAAGTGGTATCTAAGTGATGGCCTATTTAAGACAAATGTAGCCGTTGTTGAAACCAACAAGACAATTATGTACTCTGATTCTATGAATAAAATTAATTCTTCTTACTTGCTTGAGTCACCACATTTATGGCATGATAGATTGGGTCATGTTAATTACAGAAAAATGAAGAAACTAGCAAGTTTAGGATTAATTCCTAAATTTGACATAGAGAAAACACATAAGTGTGAGACTTGTGTGAAAGCAAAGTTTGCTAAACAACCTTTTCATTCGGTTGAGAGAAGTACTGAGCCATTAGGCTTAATACATACTGATTTATGTGATTTTAAATCTATTCCAACTCGAGGTGGAAAAAAGTAGTTTATCACATTTATTGATGACTGTACTCACTATTGTTATGTATATTTACTTAACAGTAAAGACGAGGCTTTAAATGTTTTCATACAGTACAAAACTGAAGTTGATCGAGAATCAGTTAGAAAAGAAAATCAAGACCATAAGATCTGATAGAGTGGGTGAATACGAATCTCCATTCGTACAGGTCTGTGCTGAAAATAGAATAATCCATCAAACCACAGCACCCTACTCACCTCAACAAAATGGTGTTGCTGAAAGGAAGAACAAAACTTTAAAAGATATGATTAATATCATGCTTATAACTTCTGGTCTACCTAAGAACTTGGGGGGGGGGGGGGGGGGGGGGGCTTTACATATATCTAATCACATATTAAATAGAGTACCACACAAGAAAAATGAAACCATTCCATCTGAGCTATGGAAAGGACGACAACCCAACTATAAATACCTTAAAGTGTGGGGGTGTCTTGCCAAAGTTATGGTTCCACCATCGAAGAGAACCAAACTTGGTCCTAAAACAGTTGATAGTTACTTTTTGTGCTTTGCCCAAAATAGTAGTGCATACAGATTTTTGGTATTTAAATCTGAAAATAGTGACATAAGTGTCAACACTATTATTGAATCTCGTGATGCTATATTCTTTGAGAATATATTTCCTCATAGGAAATATTACGCAGATAAAACTCTAAAACGGACACATGAGGTGTCTAATGAAACAAACGAACCAGATGACAATTCAGATGAGCCTGAATTAAAAGAGCCCAAACGTAGTAAAAGGGCAAGAACTTCGAAGTCATATGGTCCAGATTTTTTAACTTATATGTTAGAAACTGAACCTAGGACGTATAAAGAAGCAATGTCTTCTCCTGATACTCCACTTTGGAAGGAAGCAATTGCAAACGAGATTGAATCCATTCAAAGCAACAATACTTGGGAATTGGTTGATCTTCCACCAGGAAGTAAAACCATAGGGTATAAGTGGATATTCAACCGAAAATTGAAACCAGATGGTTCAGTTGATAAGAATAAAGCTAAACTAGTAGCAAAAGGGTATCGTCAAAAGGAGGGCTTAGACTATTTTGACACATATTCACCAGTTACGAGGATAACATCAATTAGAATGTTAATCGTGATTGCAGCCATATTTAATATGGAAGTACATCAAATGGATGTCAAAACTGCATTCTTATATGGTGACTTAAAAGAGGAGATTTATTTGGAACAACCAGAAGGTTTTCAAATCAAGGGAAAAAAAAACAAAGTGTGTAAACTGGTTAAATCCCTTTATGGTTTTAAACAGGCTCCAAAACAATGGCATATAACCATTAATGGAGTCATGATCAAGAATGGGTTCCAAAGCAATGAATGTGACAAGTGTGTCTATTTCAAGAAAGTAGGCGAGGCTTACGTCATTGTTTATTTATATGTCGATGACATGCTCATTTTTGGGACTAATAGTGAAGTTATCAAGTCTACGAAAAAAATGCTCAAAAACAACTTTGAAGTGAAAGATCTAGGTGTGGCAGATGTTATCTTGGGAATTAAGATAATTCGAACACCTAATATGGAATTGGGCTATCTCAAACTCATTACATTGAGAAAATGATAGAAAGGTTCAAACATCATGGAATTAAAAAGACAAATACACCTTTTGTTCCAAATATGGTGTTACATAAAAATCATGGTCCTATCATTGATCAACTCGAGTACTCTTAAATCATTGGTAGCTTAATGTACGTTAAGAACTGTACAAGACCTGATATTGCCTATGCAGTTGGTAAACTAAGCCGGTTTACAAGTAATCCAGGCCAAAAACACTGGGCTGCTCTTCGGCGAGTATTAGGGTATTTAAAAGATACACCTAACTATACCTTACACTATGGAAGATATCTGAGTGTTGCTGAAGGTTATACTGATGCAAACTGGATTTCTGATACAGAAGAATCCAAGGCAACAAGTGGGTATGTGTTTACTCTGGGTGGTGGTGGAGTATCATGGAGATCTACCAATCAAACTTGCATAGCAAGATCCACAATGGAATCTGAATTCATAGCTTTAGATAAAGCCGGTGAAGAAGCTGAGTGGCTTAGGGGTTTCTTAGAAGATATCCCATTATGGCCGAAACCTGTGTCGACCATATGTATCCATTGTGACAACCAAGCAGCTCTAAGCAGAGCTCAAAGCTTTATGTATAACGGTAAATCACGACATATATGTCGTAGACATAATACCGTGAGGCAGTTACTCTCACATGGAGTCATTTCCATTGATTATGTGAAATCAAAAGATAACCTAGCGGATTCATTTACTAAAGGTTTATCTAGAGAGAAAATTGACTGCGCATCGAGGGGAATGGGGCTAACGCCTCAATAACCACGAGTTACCTTATACGGAAACCTAACCTAGCGACTGGAGATCCCACGGACTAGGTTCAACAGGACAACCAGTTCTGAGTAACTCACCAGGAGCACTTGGGATAATCTTCTCTATCCCATTCCCATGATGCAACAAGTACAACCTACAGTGTCGTACAGGTTAAGTTATGTTTTTAATGACGCCTATATCTTGTGAAATACAAGTGGGGTATAGTAGGATACCTTTAATAGGAGCGGTCACCTATGTTAGTGAGAGTTGGGTCGGCTCTATGAGATTTCTTAAAGGCAGAATATCTCTAGTAGCACTCGCAGAACCTAAGATTGTTCAGGGCCAAAATGAACACAACCGAGAATTAAACAAGAATCGGGATAACATTGTGCATGGCTTATTGTTTTGGTTTACACCAACAGTTGACAGTTCAAGATGAAATATTTCACTGATTAGGTAAGTAAATTCGATAGGTCTATGCTACGGAAGGTTCAAAGTGAAATATCTACCTATCCCGAGGCAATGTTATACCAACATACTCTTCGAAGAAGCTTTGAGAATTTGTAGACGAAATTCATTCAATGTGGGGGATTGTTGGATAAACAGGTCTGACAGACCTTGTCAGACTGTCTCTTTAATTGAATGTATAAGTGTAGTTTACACTTAGTCCCACATGAGTTGTGGGAAGTGCGTAAAGATGTTAAAATACAAAATTATTACACTAAGGGTGTAGCCCTTTGGGTTACCAAGTTTTTGCACGATAGCGCAAGACTATACACTTAGTGGTCCACCACACACGCGCGCGCGCGCCACCGTCCATCCGTCCGACCGGCTCGGTTCGGTTCAGGCTTGGGCTTGGGCTTGGGCTATGTGGTGGTTGATAAGTTAACTTATCTTTTTGGTCCACCGCTTATTTAGTTAAGTTGTGATTGGGTTCACTGGATCATGTTATATCTTTACTTTAACAGATGTGTCTGTTCAAAATGAAACAGTATGTCCAATGGGACTGAAACGTTTCATTAAGTCTGTCAAGAGTTGTGCCTGTTGAGAAAAAACGTTTTCCAACAGGTGTGTGTCTATTGTGAACAGGCACGACTTAGCCTATAAATTGAGTGTTGTTTTGGCCAATAAGCACACAATTCATTCAGACTAAGTCTGCTTCTCTCTCTCTCTCTCTAAAAGGAATTCGAAGTGTTCTTCTTGTTTGTTCGCCAAAACTCTGCTATTACAGTGCAATCTAGCAGAGTGCAGAATAGTTGTATCTTGGGAGACTATGGTCCAGTACCTGTGTGCACCAGTAGCAGGGACGTAATATTGTCTTAAGGATATTGCCTCTGTAAGCCTCTGTTCATCTCCTTTAAATCCTCAAGTTGTGTAGTAAGTGCTACTCTTTACTGAATTCATTTAATACATATATTATTTGTTTTTCTGTTCGAGTTAGTGTATTCTCTATTTCTATAATGTGCATGTTATATTCCTGAGTTCATACAATATAATACCAACGGATTACTAGGCAGAACAATAAGAAAAGGGAATGACTGCTCCAACACCATAGGCATCGTCCTCTGCAAAAGCAAAAATACAGTTAAGACTTAATGTAAAACTTCTGGCACAACATTAGCAATTAACTGATGCTTCTCAATTGAGGCATACATAACCTAGCACGAGTTTCACCAGATTTCAATGTAAATAACCAACAAAAATAAGAGCCTCACAGCAGCAAAACAGTTAAAATCACATCATGCAAAAGTGCACATTCTGACTTGGAAATGAGCTGCCATGCATAAAATGAAACCGGCACGAAGTGGTTTGACATCAATTTTGTGACAAAGTGTCCTTGGTTATCTCGCCTTGAATTCATTGTTAGGAAAATCAAGATGTACGCATGGTCGTCTCGTGTCCTTCGTGTTTCTTAGTTCTGTCCAGGATAAGTTATTGGGTTCTGGACGTACGTACCTAGTTAGGACGTACGTACGTCCACTGAAGCAGCGAACTTCTTTTGGTCAGGACGTACGTACGCAGTTAGGATGTTCGTACGTCCAAGTAGGCAGCAGACGAGTTTCGTATGAAGACGTACGTACCGAGTTAGAGCGTTCGTACGTCATGGTAGGCAGCAGGCTTATTTTTGTGTGGTGACGTTCGAACGTCATATCGACGTACGAACGTCCAAAGTCGGTTTGCACTGTTTCGGCCCATTTTCCTTGGTTTCCAACCCTAAGTATAAATAGGGTTTCTCTTCCTTAGAACAAGTTAGTTCTTTGGCCGTCCACCCTTCTTCTAGTTCATGTGTTTTGGTTAGGTTTTTGATATTGAAATTGTTTGTGGCTATTGAACTCAATTCTCTTTCTTCCCCCTTTTCTCAATTCATAACTTTGTGATCTTCAAGAGTTATTGTGATTTCGGCTTCGAGTCTTCTTGTGTGTTCATCAAGAAGTCGAGTGTCTTGTGCGTACATCAAGGTGCTCTGGTGAAGTCAAGGTGTTAGAGATAACCAGGAGTATCAACTCGCAGTGAGTGCAGGTAGTTGGTAGGTTTGTACATCTCTTTTCATCTAGTGGATTATTTGTTGTCGCGAGGACAACCGTGGACGTTTCCCATATTGGGTTTTACCACGTTAAAAATTGCTGCGTGTTATTTACTTTCTGCGTATTGTTTAATTTTTTGTTTGGATATTCAATTGTTACATTAGCACTATTTGTAGTTTCTCAATTGGTATCAGTCGCTGGGGGCTGGTTAAGGAGCGTAAAGGCTCACGCTAACGATCAATAGTGCTTATGGAACCTCATAAGTTTGCTACTTCAAGTCTTCCTCCACAATTCAGTGGAAAAGACTTTGGTCATTGGAAAGTACGGAGACTTTGGTCATTGGAAAGTACGGATGCGAGCTTATCTCCAAGCATTAGGAGAAGAAGTCTGGCTTTCTGTTGTTACAGGTTGGAAAGAACCTCTGACTACTATAGGTACTGATGATACTGCTGTCACATCACTGACGCCACGTGAAAAATGGACGCCTGAACAGAAGTTGTTGGCAAATTATAACAACAAGGCACTCAATGCTATTTTCATGGCATTAAATGCCAGTGAGTTTCGTCGAGTGCAAGGCTGTGAAGAGGCTAAAGATGCATGGAACAGGCTTATCTGTACACATGAAGGTGACGAAACTGTCAAAGAAAGCAAACTGGAATTGTTAACATCTCAGTTTGAGAACCTACGGATGGATAATTCTGAGACTTTTGATGATTTCTTTATTCGTCTCCAAGACATCATCAACTGCAGTGCGGCTATTGGTCATGCATATACTGACACACAAGTGGTACGTAAGATATTGCGTGCTTTGCCTCCTCGGTTTCGTTCACGTAAGGATGCCATCACTGAGAGCAATGTGATTAAGAACATGTCCATCGAGACACTTGCTGGGAAACTAAGGACATGTGAGATGGAACAGGCTTTGGAAGAACCTCTGAAGAACAAATCTGTAGCATTCAAAGCTACATCGTCTAAAGAACCTTCCACAGGACCTTCTGATGATGAAGAACAGGATGTGGATGATAACTATGCGTTTCTGTCACGTAGCTTTCAGAAGATTCTGAAATATCAACAGAATCGAGATCCTCGAAAGCGATTTCCTGATTCCTCAAATGCTCCTAGAAGTCGTGGTTTTGAGCGGTTCTCTGTGGATGGGAGAAGAGCTCGAGTTGATCGTAAAGATGTCCAATGTTACAAGTGTCGTGATTATGGACACTTTGCAAATGAATGTGACAAGAAGGTGGATCGCAAACCTGGTGATAATTCCAAAGCGAACCTCACAGTAACATGGGATGATTCAGATGAAGATGATGATGGGAATCTCTCAAATGTTGTCTCCAATTATGTGGTCTTCAGTGCATCCCTGGATGAACATCCAGGAGGTATTGTATCCTCTTCTGCTGATATTATTGTTTCTGATTCTGGTGTTCATGCTACTACTACTGAACTATGTGATATGTATAAGTTTTCCATGCAACAAGTAAAGTTGCTTGAAAAAACTAACACTGTCTTGCAGGATCAGGTAGATAGTCTTGGACAGGATATATGCAATCTTACGGGTGATTCCAACATGTTAAAGGAAGAATTTGTGAAGGAAAAGGAGGATTTCCAAGTGCGTATTGTCACTCTGGAAAAGCTGAATAATGATCTGGAGACACGGTATCGATCCCTTGTACTGGAGCATGAGAAAGTAAAGGCTGAGTTGTTTGCTGCTAACAAACAATTGGTTGGGTTTGGTAAAGCAAGTGCTAATCTAAACTCTCTGTTGGGAATCGGTAAATCCCATTCAGATAAATCTGGTTTAGGTTATGACACATCTGTTCCCCTTGCTACTGCTAGCACTTCCCGCACTACCTTTGTGCGACCAACAAGTGTCGCTATTCCTGCTCCTGTGCAGGTGTCTAGTGTGGTATCACCACCCAAGGTTACTCATGTAAAGCATGTTCGGAAAAAGAACTCTAGACACAAAGGCTTTAAATGTCTAACATGTGGTCGCATGGGTCACACTTCTGCCTTTTGTTGGAATAATTTGTATCCTGCTCATCATCCTTCTTTTGCAGGTAACTCATATTGGAACAAGTCTTCCACCTTCTCCATGCAGGCTCCATACATGTGGAATGGCTATGCTCCGTGGGGTTTACCCAGAACTTCTCCTTATGGAAACCGTCCTCAAGCAACACCCATGCCTACTCCACCACCACATTTCTGGGATAGGAGTATGGATGCATCCAGGAAAATGGTGTCTCACATGGCTCATTTGGTTGAACCATTGCCTTCATCATGGTATCTTGACAGCGGTTGTTCGCGTCATATGACAGGTGATAAGACTCTGATTGATAACCTGACTCTTGGTTATGGAGGTAAGGTTAGGTTTGGTAATGGTAAAATGCTTCTGGTTGAAGGTAAAGGTAACTTTTCTGAGGTTGAATCGCTCAATAGTCATGAGCTTTTTTTTGTTAAGGGTCTTAAGTCCAATCTATTGAGTATTAGTCAGTTATGTGATGCTAAATTTAAGGTTGTGTTTGAGGATAATAGGTGTGATGTTTTTGATTCCAATCATATATTGGTGTTAACTGGTAGTCGCTCATCTGACAACTGCTTCATTGTCACTACACCTCTTCCGCATTCATATACCTAATGTGTTCATTGGACATGTCTGTGTTTAGGATGATTAGGTTCGGTTATTTATTATTGTTAGTATTGAGGACATACTACTTCTCTATTGTGTGGATTCCATTTTACAGATGTTTCTAGTTTGGCGTCCTCAACTGCTTGTGTATCATGCATAGTTGTAGGGTTACATCATACTCTCTTTGTCTTGGTAGTTTCTTACATGATGCATTTACATGTAGTTGGATTGTCGTTTTGCATACCTGTATATCTCCAGTCTATGACTTACTTTCATGATCATCGTCTTCCTTCATATGTTTTTACCTCTTGTAAGTGGTCAATGACTCACAAAATCCCCAGCCATTTGAATGTCTTGAGAGCATACTCATTTGGCTAAGAACCCGTTGGGGCTGTGAGGGTCATGCTCTGACGGATGCACTCAGGAGATGTTAGTTCTTGTGTTGCACGTTACCATGGTATTGCACTTCTTGAGTGTGTTTTGCCGAAAAGATGTAGGCTACACCCTACCCTCGTGTTCTGGCAAAAGATGGAGATATTACATACTCCCACACGGGAATGGCATTTGTTTCAAATAGTTTTATAAACAAAAAAAAAAAAAAAAAAAAAATGCAAAGTGGCTTTCGCATTTGTCCGGTCTAGTAGCAAGTGACTTTCTTTATTCTCAATGATCATGTTTTTAGTTTGTTTCCGGAGATTGGTATTGGTCTATAAGTATCGTCTACATGCTTGCATCATTCTAGTAAGTACCATGCCTTGGTGTATGATGTCGTTCTTCGATTTTGCATTCTCTTGTGGTTGAGGGTTGTTTAAACTGTATTCGGTTGTAATTGGAATACGTATGGTAAGTAGAAGTGTTTTCTTGTGATGTCTCTCAATATTTGTTTTTGGGGTTATGTGGTTTATTATCTAGCTGTTAGGTTGGTTCTCCCTTTTTCAAAAAAAAAAAAAAAAAAAAAAAAAAAGGGTAACTACGTACGCTTTAATGACGTTCGTACGTTTGGGGGGACAGATCTTTTTGAAACGTACGAACGTTCCTAAGACGTACGAATGTGCTCTTAGTCAGATCTTTGGTTTTTGGGGCTCGACGTACGAACGTTCCTAGAACGTACGAACGTCTCTGTTACAGTTCGGCCCATTTGCTGTTTAAAAACCAAATTTTTTAACACAAAGCCAACTGTTATATAAATCGTGTTTCCCTCCTTGGCACACTACAAGCAGTTAGTTTTTGGTTAGTTTTCCCTCATTGTCTTAGGAGATTCTCTTCTCTCTCGTCTTGTTTGAAATTTGTTCCTCTTCTCTTCTCATTGTTTTGTCCGGTGTGTTGGTCGGGAGATTTGTTCGTCATCCTCAATTACCATCTCTTGTAAGTTTTATTGATCTCTCTTTCTTCTCCATTGTCATGTTTTGTTGATTGCTTGGTTATACTTTATAGTATTGTCAGTTAAGGTTGTATGTTTACATGATGAATCAATGGAAATTGGTGTTTCGATACTCAATCTTGCATTTTTTTGTTGTGGACAACCCTGGGAAGTGTTTTGTTTATGGTATCTGCTATTGGTTATGTTTTGCCGTGTGTTTGGTTGCTTGCCTTTGCTACATTGTTGTCAATACCATGTATTAAGATTATGCACATCAAGTGTTTGATGAAATGCCTCTATGAGCTTGAATTTGGTTATTTTGTCAATTTTCTTACATTATTGGTTTGTTTACTGTTGTGATTGTGTAGACAATGACTTCGAAGCGCGCACGCACGACTCCCACCGCCACAGCACCCGGGTCTAAGGGTGCATCATCTTCTCGCGCTCCACGGGGTAGAAGTTCTACTCCGGGTTTGTCGTCTCATCCCCCATCCCTTGGCGCTCATCCTCGAGCCAAGGCCATTGTTCCCGAGCATTTCTTCGACTTGGGAGACATTGCTGCCACCCCTCTAGGGGCTTCTCAACTCGGCAACATAGCCTTGTTCTTTGAGACTAGGAATTGGTTACGGGTGGCTCAACCAATCACAAAATACTCGGTTGAGCATACGATAGCCTTCTATGAGACGAAGAGTCCTTCGCAGAATCGCTCGAGTTTTTCGGTCCTCATTGACGGTCGGAGATACACTATTTCTCCGAAGGTGATCCGTGAGGCGTTGGGTATTGATGATGATTTTCTCCCTGAAGGTGCTGTTCATGTCAGATGGCCTATTCCGGAGGAGATTCAGATTGACCTTGTCGATCAAGTACAGCGGATGTTCATCGATGGTATCACGGAAAGATATCACGCAAAGTTCTACAGCGCCATCCTTGTCCACATGGTTGCTCACTCCAACATCTACCCCACCAAGGACAACAAGATAATCATGACCGACGACATGGTCAAATTGGTGGTTTGTATGTCGGTGCACCATATTAGTCTTTCTGAGGTCATCTACAATCGGATGCTTCAAATTGATGCAGCTAAGGGTACTCTTCCTTTCCCTAGCTTTATAATGACAATTCTCAGGCACTTGGGTTTTCAGGGACAGTACACGGAGGTGAGCCCTCCAAGGTTCGTTGGCCATGACTGGGTCAACGCCATTAAGAAAGGCTGTCAGTCTAGGAAGGTTGCCTTTGAGTCTGTGGGTGCGCATTTGACGCATCACCTTATTTGGGGAGGTCGGGCTCTTGATCGCCAAGATGATTTTGATCGGGCCTTGACGTCTGGACGCCCCATCCCAGCCTCTGCTAGGGGCAATCGGGCTGTTGCAGCAATTGATGCTCGGGTCTCCTCTCTCCGACGTCATCAGGACCATATGGATGCTCGGTTAGATCGTTTTGGGGTCATTCTCTCTCGTCATGATGTCATGATCAGTGATATTCATGCGATGAACGTTGCTCAGGTGCGTCATCTACAGCTGGACTTCACTCCCACAGACTTGCCTCCGTTTCCGGAAGAGGTGCCTCCAGTTCCTGGTGAGAGTGATGGTGATGAATCCGAGAGTGAGGACGAGGGTGATGGTGCCTCGGAGTCCGAGTAGTTGGTTTTATGGCTTCCTCTTCATATTTTTGTACTTAACTTTTATTTTGCTATATTGGTTTGTTTCTATTTTTTTGGTATTGTACATGTTCTTGGATATTGCTATTTTCATATTAGTTCAAGTTGGTTTCCTTGTTTTGCAGTAAATTTTTCTGAGGTAATGGACCTCTCTTCTTGGGCCCATGATATGTTTACCCCTATTTTTCTTATAAATAGGGAGTTTTTTTCTCTTTCACTCCTATTGTGTCTTCTTACTTCTTGCTAGTTCTCTCTTTGTTCTTCAGAATCCTCTATGGCAGAATATGAACTTCATGGAATTTTTGTTCCGACTGTTGGTTATGTGTCGTTCATGGTGATGGAGTACAAGAACAATGCCAAGGTTTGTCGTTTATGTCGCGTTCCCCATGGATATGACTATATTCATCGACCTTTTCTTAATCCTTGTTTGGTTCGTGTCAATCATTGGGAGAGATTACCGGGACATCTTCAAAATCATATCTTGGAGTTGGTTGGTTATCCGAAGGTTCCGGGACTTGCTGCTCCACTTACCGACTGTGGCTTGGACAGCAGAATTGAGGAGTTGTTTTGTACGAGTGAATGGCTGGAGGATTATGATGATCATGTGATTGCTCGGTGGAATAGACCTTCGGCTCGTGCGGAAGCTTTCTTCTCCAAGCTTCCTCTAGGTCATTGGGAAAGGGTTTTTCGAATTCGTTAATTCAAGCCTTCTGTTTTTGTCGTTTTGCCTTTTAGGATTATGGATTTCTCTGTTTGGTTATTAGTTGACTTTCTGAACTTTTAACAGTTGGATTAGTTTTATATTTTTATATGTTTTGTATTCTTCGTTCGGTATTGGTTTCTTTTTCTTGGTTATTTGTTTATTGTTGGTTGGTTATTTTGTTCACTTGTTGTGACAAAAAGGGGGAGATTTATGACTCTAAGTACTAACAATCGTCTTCTTGTTGTTAGGTTATTTTTGGGTCATGTTTCAGGTATGCTACACGTATGGGGGAGTGAACGTGTTGATGATTTTAGACGTTATATTGTTATGGGGAGTTCGAGTGCCAAAAATATTTTGGAGCTCATGAAGTATGGGGGAGTTGCTCGAAGGAACTTCTGTTGAATCCTTGATTGCTTCGGAAGTTCCTAGTTGCTTCCGTTCGATCTCTGATGGTTAAAGCATCTTCCTAAAGCTGGATAACAAGAATTGGTGACTTGTTATGTGTTTCTATTTTGAGTGTTTTTGTAGGCATGTTTTATAAATGCCATGGTTTGGGATTGTAAGCACGTTTTATAAGTGCTATTAGAGTCATAGGTTTTTGTCACAAAATCAATGTCAAAGGGGGAGATTGAAACCGGCACGAAGTGGTTTGACATCAATTTTGTGACAAAGTGTCCTTGGTTATCTCGCCTTGAATTCATTGTTAGGAAAATCAAGATGTACGCATGGTCGTCTCATGTCCTTCGTGTTTCTTAGTTCTGTCCAGGATAAGTTATTGGGTTCTGGACGTACGTACCTAGTTAGGACGTACGTACGTCCACTGAAGCAGCGAACTTCTTTTGGTCAGGACGTACGTACGCAGTTAGGACGTTCGTACGTCCAAGTAGGCAGCAGACGAGTTTCGTATGAAGACGTACGTACCGAGTTAGAGCGTTCGTACGTCATGGTAGGCAGCAGGCTTATTTTTGTGTGGCGACGTTCGAACGTCATATCGACGTACGAACGTCCAAAGTCGGTTTGCACTGTTTCGGCCCATTTTCCTTGGTTTCCAACCCTAAGTATAAATAGGGTTTCTCTTCCTTAGAACAAGTTAGTTCTTTGGCCGTCCACCCTTCTTCTAGTTCATGTGTTTTGGTTAGGTTTTTGATATTGAAATTGTTTGTGGCTATTGAACTCAATTCTCTTTCTTCCCCCTTTTCTCAATTCATAACTTTGTGATCTTCAAGAGTTATTGTGATTTCGGCTTCGAGTCTTCTTGTGTGTTCATCAAGAAGTCGAGTGTCTTGTGCGTACATCAAGGTGCTCTGGTGAAGTCAAGGTGTTAGAGATAACCAGGAGTATCAACTCGCAGTGAGTGCAGGTAGTTGGTAGGTTTGTACATCTCTTTTCATCTAGTGGATTATTTGTTGTCGCGAGGACAACCGTGGACGTTTCCCATATTGGGTTTTACCACGTTAAAAATTGCTGCGTGTTATTTACTTTCTGCGTATTGTTTAATTGTTTGTTTGGATATTCAATTGTTACATTAGCACTATTTGTAGTTTCTCATAAAAACCATACTTACAAGATATAAAGTGAGAGTATCAAGCAACTTGGAATGGAAGTATTTCTCTGCATCTCCGAAATCATTCCCTATAACCAATGGAGTTGTCTAATCCCCAAATTCCAGCTATAACTTTTACACAATCCTCTTCTTTCTCCAACTCCTCCGAGATGAATGTGCTTGTAGCATTTCCTCCCTTCTTATATACATCAATATCGGCCTCGGGGACTATCGCACTTCTAATAATATCACAATCCCCGTCCACCAAATTAGATTTCAACTTCTTCACACCATCACTACTATGAATTTCATTCAAATCTTTTGTGTTCCTTGGCCTTTTCAAACTCAACCTACGACATTTATTGTCATTCTGATTTACAGATTTAAGCATGTTAATTAAAGTTTGACAATCGGGCAGCAATGCTCTAGCTTCATCCTGAACTTTTTGCTTGAGAGCCATCCACATTTCCACTAAAGTGTTGGAACTGTAGAAAAGTGACATGTGGAGATTACAAGTAATGGATTCCTATTAGGAATCGGTTTTCTTATTTGGCAACAAGTGTGGTGGAATTCTATTAGGATTCAATAAGGCTTTCTAATCTATTAGAAATCTAAGTTGTTGTTGATTTAGGAATTGGGTTACCAATTGGATTAACCAAAGAGGTTATAAATATTGGTGTTGTGTAACAATAAGAAAATGAGCACATAAGAAAGTATGAGTGAGGGAGATTTGTGAGGAAACCTAAACTAAGGTTTCATTAGTTATTGTGTAGTTCACTTCTCAATTATCAATAAAGCTATCTCTCTTTGTCCCGTGGATGTAGGCATATTGCCAAACCACGTATATTATTGTGTTTCTGTATTTCTGCTTTAGTTTATATCTTTTGTGTTTGTTTCTTCATTAATCATATCAAGATCCTGTGTATTTATCATAACAATTGGTATCAAGAGCCGAAGGTTATTCCTTTGGGTTGAAGACGGGATTTCGAAACGGTTTTGTTGGGTATTAGGAATCTGTCCAGATTCGACACCCTGTAGTAAAACGGCCATAACTTTGTGCTCGGATATTGAAACGTCGATCCGTGTATTGGGTTGGAAAGTAGACTCTTCAGGCTTTCTAACAGTATATAGTACATTTTGTGGTTCGAAGTATTCTTTTCTCAGTTGTTCGTTGAAGTTTGACGGTTCCGATTTTCTTAGTTTGTTAAAAATCCAATCTTGGGTTTTTTTAGTGGTATTGATTATTGAAGAGAAGATGGCTGATTCGAATTCTTCGAATTCCAGCAGTAAGTACACAAATGTGCATGGATTTGATATTATCAAATTCAATGGGAAGAATAACTTCACATCCTGGCAAACGGATGTGAATGATATTCTTGTTAGTATGAAGCAGATCAAAGCCCTAAAGGGAAAACCTGAAACGGCAAAGTTGCCAACAGGTTGGACGAATGATGATTGGGAAGAGTTTGATCAACAGGCCTACAGTACGATTAGGTTATGTTTGACGAGGGATATCACACACAATTTTGCCAGTGAAACCTCGGCAAAGGAGTTATGGGAGAAGTTAGAGAAGCTCTATCTTAGTAAGGACTTGACGTCAGAACTCTATCTAAGGAGGCGTTTGTATTCGACAAGATTTACACCTGGTAAGTCTGTGATTGATCATATTAATGATTTTAATAAGATCTGTTCTGATTTAGCAAACATTGATGTGATACTACCTGATGGTGAGAAAGCTATAATTTTATTATGTTCATTACCATCTTCGTGTGAAACAACAGTTGATTATTTTATTACAAACAAAAATACCACAAAGCAGTTGGTCTATGATGATGTTGTTTCGATGTTACAATCCAAAGCCATTAGAAAAAAGGAAGCTAATGATGTAGTTCAGGCTGAGGGTATGTATGTTAGAGGTAGATCATCACATAGAGGTTCATCGAGTTCTAAAAGTCGCTCTAAATCTCGGAAAAAGAGATTTGAAGGATGTTGAGTGTTATTATTGTCATAACATGGGTCATTATAGTAAAGATTGTCCTAAGGTTAAGGCTAAAGAAGAGAATAAGAAGAAATCTAATCCGAACACTGAAGTTGCTAACATTGCTCAAAGTAGTGATGAGGTAGCAAAGTTTATTGGAGACAATGAGGATGAGGTGTTAACAGTTATATCAAATAGCTATTTAGCTGAAGGATGGTGTCTTGATTCAGCTGTTTCGTATCATATGTGTCCCGATAGGGAGTCTTTCACAACTTACCGAGAAGTAAATGGTGGTAAAGTCTTTATGCGCAATTTGAATGCCTGCAAGACAGTTGGTGTTGGTACAGTACGGATCAAGGCACATGATGGAGCTGTAAGAACCTTGACAGAAGTCAGGCATGTTCCTGATTTGAGAAAGGGTTTGATTTCGTTAGGTGTACTTGAAGATAGTGGTTTCATGTTTACCGGTGAGAATGGTCTCTTGAAAGTTTACTATGATGACAGGTTATATTTGATGGGCGAAAGACATGGAAACTTATACTTTCTTATTGGAGATATAGTTTCAGGTGGAGCTATGGCTATGGTTTCTCAAGCGGTTGATGAGAAACAATTAACTTCTACTCAGTTATGGCATATGCGGCTAGGGCATATGAGTGAAAAGGGTTTGTCTATATTGAGTAAAAAAGGTTTGCTTGGTGGCCAGAAAACTTGCAAGCTCGATTTTTGTGAGCATTGTGTATTTGGCAAGCAGTGCAGAGTTCGTTTTGGTACCGCTGTTCACCGCACTACGGGTACTTTAGATTATATACATTCAGATGTATGGGGTCCCTCTAGAACAGTTTCTAAGGGAGGAGCAAGGTGGTTTGTGACCTTTATCGATGATTTCTCGCGGAGATTTTGGTTGTACACCATGAAGCACAAAAACGAAGTCACCGATTTGTTTAAGAAGTGGAAAGTTATGGTTGAAAAACAGACTGGCCGTGTTGTGAAAAGGATACATTCTGACAATGGTGGAGAATACATTGAAGACCCATTGAAAGTTTATTGTGCAGAACAAGGTATCGTTAGACACTTCATAGTGAAAGGTACACCACAACAGAATGGGGTAGCTGAGCGTATGAATCGCACACTACTAGAGAAAGCACGGTGCATGTTATCCAATGCAGGTTTGGGTAAGGTATGGTGGGCTGAAGCAGTAAATACGGCGTGTTATCTCGTGAATCGATCACCATCTACAGCCATTGATTGTAAGACACCTATAGAAGTTTGGTCTGGTACACCTCCTGATTATTCAGATTTGAAGGTGTTTGGTTGTCCTGCTTATTTTCATATCAGAGAAGATAAGTTAGGAGTTAGGGCCAAGAAAGCTATTTTCTTAGGATATCCACAAGGTATTAAGGGTTATCGTTTATGGTGCCCAGAGTTGAATAAATTCCAGATCAGTAGTGATGTGACCTTTAATGAGAAATCAATGCTTGATTCAGAAAAGTTAACAGGTTGGGACTCTCAACATGAGGGTGATGATACTGACAGTGATGGTGACGATACCATGCAGGTGGAACATAATGTTCCATATTCATCTACAATAGATAAAGAGGTGACTGTTGTACATGTACCTACAAGTTCAGAGGTTACACATGTAACTAGAGACACATATCCAGACATAGAGAGTGTAGATGATGAGATTGAAGAGGAGGTTCCTTTTGAAGATACTTTACAGCAGCAACAATTGGAGCAGCATCATGAGTGGTCATCTTTAGCATCTCAACGTGAACCACGTTTGAGAAAAGCACCAGTTTGACTTGGTTTTGAGGATAGTGCATCTTTTGCATTGTCGGTATTTTGTGATGATGAGCCTTCTACCTTTAAGGGGGGCAATGAGGAGTTCTCATTCTCATGAATGGAAGTCAGCGATGGATGAAGAGATGAAATCTTTTCACAAGAACAATACTTGGGAACTTGTAAAGTTGCCTAAGGGTCAGAAGTCGATTGGTTGCAAGTGGGTTTTCACAGTGAAAGATGGTATTCTAGACTCCAAGGGTACAACTAGTGGTGTATGTTACAAGGCAAGATTAGTGGCTAAGGGATATGCACAAATGGAAGGTGTGGATTATAATGAAGTTTTCTCTCCGGTTGTTAAACACACTTCCATCCGAGTCTTGTTAGCTTTGGTGACGCAGTTTGATTTAGAGCTCAAGCAACTAGATGTCAAAATTGCTTTCTTGCATGGAGATTTAGAGGAGGGAATATATATGTTACAACCCGACGGTTATAAAGTTGTTGGTAAAGAAGACTATGTGTGCAAACTGACAAAGTCCTTGTATGGATTGAAGCAAACACCACGACAGTTTTATAACAAGTTTGACACATTTATGTTGAAGCAAGGGTACTCTAGAAGTGAATATGATCCATGTGTCTATTTCAGAAAGCTTCAAGATGGGTCCTTTATTTTTCTCTTACTCTATGTGGATGACATGCTTATAGCTGCAAAGAGCAAGTCGCATATTGTTTCTTTGAAGAAACAATTGAGTAAAGAGTTTGAGATGAAAGATTTAGGAGCTGCGAAGAAAATTCTTGGTATGGAGATTAGTAGAGACAGACGGCATGGAAGACTTTGTCTCACTCAAAAGAAATATCTTGGAAAGGTTTTGAGTCGCTTTTGAATGGAAAATTCTACGTCAGTTAGTACTCCATTAGCAGATCACTTTAAGCTTTCCGGTTTGATGTCTCCTACTACTGATGCAGAGAAGGAGAGTATGTCACAGATTCCTTATGCTAGTGCAGTCAGAAGTCTTATGTATGCTATGATTTGTACAGGACCTGATATTGCTCATGCAGTAAGTGTTGTTAGCACGTATATGACAAATCCTGGTAAAATTCACTGGGAAGCGGTAAAGTGGATTTTGAAGTATATTCGAGGCTCCTTGGATATTGGTTTGGTTTATGAGAGAGATAGTGCATCACATGTTGGTGGTTTTCTCGGTAAAATCCGAGATAGGGAAACACATGTCTTAGGTCATGTGGATGCAAATTATGCTGGTGATCCTGATAGGAGGCGTTCTACTACAGGTTACTGTTTTACCTTAGGTGGAGGACCTATTAGTTGGAGGTGAATGTTACAACCTATTGTATCTTTGTCAACTACAGAGGCAGAGTACATACCAGTGACAGAGGCCGTGAAGGAAGTTTTATGGCTTCGTGGTTTAGTTGGTGACTTGGGTATTCTTCAAAAGAATATTGTTGTCAATTATGACAGTCAGAGTGCAATTCACCTTCCCAAAAACCAGGTTCATCATGCTCGCACCAAGCATATTGATGTCAGGTATCATTTCATTCGAGATATTATCGATGAGAAGAAAGTGATTCTTCAGAAGATTGGCACCGGTGATAATCCAGCTGACATGTTGACTAAGGTGGTTTCGGGGGTCAAGTTTAGGCATTGCCTTAACTTGATCAATCTCTCCAGATGTTGAGGCCCTTCGGTGTAGTGGCCCTTATGGGAGTGTGGGGGCAAAGATGAGATGATGCTTGTGTCGTACAAGAGAAGTACGTATGGTTCATTATGGTCAGCTCAGTTTTTACAATCTTCGCCGAGGTGAAGAATTGTAGAAAAGTGACATGTGGAGGTTACAAGTAATGGATTCCTATTAGGAATCGGTTTTTCCTTATTTAGCAACAAGTGTGGTGGAATTCTATTAGGATTCAATAAGGCTTTCTAATCTATTAGAAATCTAAATTGTTGTTGATTTAGGAATTGGGTTACCAATTGGATTAACCAAAGAGGTTATAAATATTGGTGTTGTGTAACCATAAGAAAAGGAGCACATAAGAAAGTATGAGTGAGGGAGATTTTTGAGGAAACCTAAACTAAGGTTTCATTAGTTATTGTGTAGTTCACTTCTCAACTATCAATAAAGCTATCTCTCCTTGTCCCGTGGATGTAGGCATATTGCCGAACCACGTATATTATTGTGTTTCCGTATTTATGCTTTAGTTTACATCTTTTGTGTTTGTTTCTTCATTAATCATATCAAGATCCTGTGTATTTATCATAACAGGAACGTGACTTACAATTAATAGCAGTAACTAAGCTGTACAATGACTTGAGTGCCTCAAGAAGAAGCCTCATGGAACCATGCCTTAAACCAACATTCATGTGTAGTAACCCCCTGTTAATTGCAATCCTACTAAAAGCACGAGGGATTATGCATTTCAACAAACACTGGACATCTAAACTATCCAAAGAAGGCCTATTGTTAGACGTGATTTTCACCCGTGTTGATGAAACCAAGTCTGCCGCAAAGGAAATGGCAGAAAACCTGCAAAGCACAAAGAAAAACAGGAGTCTTAGAAAAATCTAAAGAAGTGGGGATCAGAGATGGAAAATGGTTTTTGTTTACGCAACCAACCAGGTTGAAGATGAGCGAGGTTCCAGAAGATAAGGAAACTCGTCCATGTATGCTGAACCAAATTAAGGTCTTTCTTGAACAATATTCAAAAGTAAGTCCCTGTGATAACCAATTTCCGCTGCCCTCAACTAGGCCTGTCAATGGATCGGTTCGGTTTGTTTTTCCACTGATCCAAAACCGATCCAAAATATTGTTGATCCAAACCGATCCGATCCAAAATAGAATGGATCATACTCTTTGAATAGTGAACCGATCCATTTGATATTATTGGATATCCGATCCGAACCAAAAATCTCACTTTGTATTTTTCTTCTCCATTTAATTATAAAATTATTTTTTCTTTTTTAATATAAAAAATCTCTACTCTAATTTTGTAAAAAATTTGAAAAATTAAATTAAATCAATTAACACCCCAAACTTATTTCAAACAATCTTTTTTTTTTTTTGATAGAATTACTAATTTTATTATTTTCTATAGAAAGAATACACCGTTCTGATCAGCCTGTAGACTAGCTACAACATCTACAAATACATAAGAATACACAGTTTGTTGTCGACAATTTTTTACAGATACATGTGCAATCCATATTAACATACAAAATTATCTAGCTAGCAAATGATATGGTATCAAGCATCAACATAAGTTTTCAATACAAAAACAAAGAGAATAAATAGTGTGTTACAAGTTGGTGACAAGTTGATCAAATTGAAAAGCAGTTGGATAAATTTTGTCAAGTAGAATAAATAGTGTGTTACAGACTTACAGCCAAAGACTTCAACCTATATTTTCTTTCAAAACAACTCGATCAATTTTGTTCCAACTATAGACTTCAATTTTTCTATATTTGCCCTTCTCTATTCCAAAGCCAATGGTTTCATAAGTAATCCAAAATTTTCAATAAGCCAGCACTGTCGCAATAACACCCAAAAAGAAGTTGCAGCTTATGCAATACAAGAAAACGATACAAATAACATGGAAGGCAAGCCAGAACTACAAATAACATGGAAGGCTAGCCAGGACTGAAAAATGGCTCTTGTTCGTGTTCTTATACTCGGTCTTCCAAACCCATTCAGTTTTTTTTTCTACTTTGACCACAACTGCACAGTACATTCCCATCCCTCGGCACATTCATTTCAATTATTGCTTTGTTGGCCCAAGGATATTCTTCAAGAATGCACTTCTCCTAATACTTGTTCCTTAATGACAGTAGAGCTTGATCACTGAGTCGGCACCAGCTGTTAACAACCACGATTGTTTGGACACACCCATGCATTTGAGAGCCAGTGGAGTGGTAAGGATCCTGAGAAAGCAGCTCATTAGTGCCAAGGAACAAAATATTTATGTTTTTACTGAATACTAGGATCAGCTTAGCAAATTCAAGTCTATCACCAGTTCATATAAATTGGCCCCTACTCAATTAAACTAGACATGTACCAGGACATTAACCAATCAAGCAGAGAATGCTACTGAACACAAATCATCATCAACATCATCGAGCTCATCATTTGCCATTGAGTCAATATTATCTTGAATTGAGCATGTAGATGCATCTACAACAATACCAATAAAACACAATAAAATTACATATTAAACAAATCATAACTAGCCCTAAATAATAAGACATTACTAGTGATTTCTTACCTCCCGACAAAGATGGCAACCAATTCTGAGTACACATAAGCACTTCCACCATTTTAGGATCTAACGAAGCATGGTAGTGACTTAGTACTCTACCTCCAATGCTAAATGTCGATTCTGAAGGTACAGAAGTAACAGGAATACACAAAATATCCCGAGTCATCCTCAAAAGTGTTGGATATTTTGGTGTATTTACTTTCCACCAATCCAATAAAGATAAACCTTTAAGCGGATAAAGGGGCTCATCCAAATAACTATCCAACTCAGATTTGCATTGTGTTGTACCGATTCCTTCAACCTGGTACCAACTTTCAAATTTCATAGATATGTTCGAATTGAGAGAATTTTATGAGAAGAGTTGTTAACTAGAACTTGATGATGAAGGCTGAGATGTGAAAAGAGGATTTGTTGTAGGTGGGGAATACTCACTATATATTTCAATCATTGCTTCTCGAACTTTCCTAGTTTGAAAAGCACTCTCATAGTCACCATATATGATAGAGTAGTAATTCTCAACAAACTTCAACTTAAAACCTGGGTTAAGAACAAAGGCCACCGCTAGAATCAAACAACAACTGCTCCAATATTTTTTGAACTTCTCATACATGGAATCTGCCATTTTTTTCACTTCTTCAGTAGCACTATTTTTCCACTTCAACAATGCTATATGAATTTCACATACATTCGAGAAGTATAAGTCTGCAGTTGGATAATCCATACCTATAACAAAGTTAAGAATAAAGTTTCTAAGAGATGATGAAATCCAGACTAAACCAAAAGCAACATTAGAAATGAGTGTGTTACCAGACTAAACTGAAGGCAACATTAGAAAGCAAAAAAAAAAAAAATGAATTCAATCATTTACACCGTGGGAATATAAATTGCATACGTGAAAGGCTCATTGTCGAGGCATAAAAGTTTTCCAAACATGTGCAAATCTTTTGAGCAAGGACCCATTCCCCTGCAGAGGGGTTTGGTTTGAAATCCTCATCTTTCAAATGTAAATGCTTGAAAGCCTTTTCATAAATCAATGCAGTTGAAATCATTTGATAAGTCGAGTTCCATCTTGTTGGGCAATTAAAACAAATCTCTTTTAGTGTGAAGACACCCACTTGCTGAACAACTTCTTCCCACTTCATCTTCCTTTGAGGTGTCAACCTAACATACTTACAAGTCTCCCGAATACGATTCAACGTATTCCCCATGGCTGACAATCCATCTTTGACAATGAGGTTTAGAATATGTGTTGTACAACGAATGTGGAAAAACTTTCCATTAAAAACTAACAACTTATCTTGATTGAGATTGGCCTTTAACAAACTAACCATCACATCATTCGATGAAGCATTATCAACAGTAATAGTAGATACCTTTTGTAACCATATTTGTGAGGTCGGTCAATACATTAATGAAAGATGATGTGTAGATAAATGTGTAATAACATGAATAATAATAAAGTAAAGACATGAACACCATTGTTTACGTGGTTCGGCAATTGTGCCTACATCCACGGAGAGGGAGAAAGAAGTTTATTATAGTAGTGGTGGTGATACAAAATGGGAGCTCGATTATGAGGAGAGCTCGAGAGAGATGAGACCTGAGAGGTGAGGTCTCATCATGAGAGATTGGGGAGGTCCTTGATCATGAGACCTCACCATGAGATAGTGTTAAGAGCATTCCACTATCAGAAGATAAGATATGATATGATGCCAGGAATAAGTGATTTGCCTTCATATTTATAGGCTTACAATGTAACTCCATTCCTAGCATTTAATGAGGTAATGATGAGAGAATATCTTTGTAGTAATTGACTTTAACTTTGTAACTTGTGTCATCAAGAGAGAGCCCATTAGATGTTGACCATGATGGACGGTAGAGATGGTGCCACATGTATGTTGTATATAGTACGCCTACACCTTTTTATCGACATTTCAATCAAACAAACATTTCATTATAATTCTTTCTAACTCACTTCCAGTCTGAGAACAATCCATTAATCAAAATTTTAATATCTTATTCCTTAAAACCCAATCATCATCAATATAATGAACAGTTAAACACATATACGAATCTCTTGTGCACTGTGTTGTCCACAAATCAGTTGTCAAACTAACCCGACTTGAAAGTTTTCCCAAAATACTATAAAGTGCATTTTTCTCTTCCTTGTATAATTTCACAATATCACCTGGAACTGTATTTCGATGCTTTAAATCAAATTGTGGTTGAAGATTGTTCACAAACTTTCTAAAATACTCATGCTCAACCATCAAAAACGGGTAATTATGTTTAACAATCATCTCAGAAAGATCTTTTCTACTCCGTTCTTGACAAAATTTGATCATCTTAGTCGAAGGAGTTCCCTCATCTTTTCTACTCCGTTCTTGACCTAATTTATTTTGTTTTTTTTATAAAACATCTATTCAAATGATTTCGCAAGCTAGAAGTTCCATTGACCCTAAAGGTTTCTTTCCAATGTTTACAAATAGCACTTTGTTTATCTTTACTTCTCTCGAACTCTAACTATACATTAGACCTCAATGTATTTTGTGATCCATTAAGTTTTTTTCTCTTCGATGAATTACTAACCCCGTCAATAGAATCCATCAACGAAGGGACCGACATCTTACAATGAATCACTGTAATTACAAACCTAAAAGAGAAAAACTCAACCTTTCCTTTTCAAACCAAATTAATCTCCAACAGTTTCAGCAGCCATTAAAGAGTTGTTTAAATGAAAACCCAATATAGAAAAACTCAAACAAAAGAACCCAACAATTAAAAATCAACTGTAATCACAAACCCAAGTCTCTATGTCAACTTTCTAGTTCCCAAATTCAACAATCAGATAAAATCACAAACTTACCTAGAAAATGAAAGGGAGATTGATTGAGAAGATGTGATCTGATCGAAATTCTTCAATCAAATAAAATCACAAAAAATTGATGATGATGATCTGATCGAAATTCTTCAACCAAATTCTTCAATCAAATAAAATTGATGATGATGATCTGATCGAAATTCTTCAAGTTTGGGGAAATTGATTATAATTTTAAGAACAAAATAGAGATCGGATTGAGAAGATGAAGAGAGAAGGTAAAGTTAGGGGAAAGAGAGAGAGATCGAGTGAAATTTGTTGTTTTGTTTTGATATTGGATCAGATTGGTTTTCTCTCTATTATTATCCAAACCGATCCAAAAACATAATGGATATCCAAAAACCATTTCATGTGATCCAATAATTCAAATGGATATCCAAAACAGAAAAATAATGGATTGGATCGGTTTTGGATCGGTTTAGATCAAGGATCAATTTGGATAGTTGACAGGCCTACCCTCAACTTCTTCAAGAGCTCCAAGATCCCCTGTGGGTTGCCCGTTAATGCATTTGCATGAAACCTTGAGATCCAGCATCAATCCATTGGAAGGATCAGTGCAAACCATAACTAAAACCTCATGTGCAATCTGCCCCACCAACTGGATCACCAGAAATGTTTATTAACTGGTCGAGAGTAACATTTCCAAAAAGAACACTTCAGAGGCTAGGTGGCACCAAGGAGTCGGGTGTGAGAACTTTATCACGCAGTGTAGAAAGAACATATATGATAGTATCATCCTCATCACTCCCAAGTCCACGAAGGACACCAAAATACATGTCCTTCTGTTGTAAGACCCACCTTAACAATCTTGGATTCCCAATTTCCAAAAATGACATTGCAAACTCAATGAATGCATGTCTAGTGAAAAACTTGGGCCCTGTTTACTTATGGAAAATTTTTCCAGTTTTCTGGAAAACTATCTCTAAAGAAAACGAAAATCGGAAAACGTGTTTATTTGCGTTGTTTTCTCTAATTTGGAAAACAGTTTTCTAGTTTTCTAAAATTTTCTGTTTTCTGATTTAAGTTTAAAATCGGAAAACACCTATTTAGAGTTTTCTTTGGAAAACGTCGGGTTGCAGCAACACATAGAAAAAAAAAAAAAAATGGAAAGAAAACATCGATCTCTTCTTCTTCTCGCGATCTCTTCTTCTTCTCTCTTGTAACAGATCTATAGTAACAGATCTATATTGAGTTGTTCGAGATCTGGAATCACCTTCTTCTACAATCTTCAAGGTGAGATTTCGATCGGTAATCAATCTCTTTTTTTGTTTTCTTCTTATTTAATCTTCAATCAATCTCTCTTCAAATTGAAATATGATAAAATGTTACTATAGATTGTTTTGGTTAAATGCAAAATTGCATCTTGATGTGGGTTGGAAGAATTGATTTGAATATATCTCTAGATACTGTTTTAATTTTTTTTTTTTTTTTTTTGTTTTTTGACCATTGAGCTGAAGATGATAGATGGGTTTGATTTAAATAGTAGGTAGGTGGTTTTGATTGCTTTTTTTTTTTTGGTGATAATCTACGTGAATTAATTTTGGGTGAGAAACTTTGAGAGAACAATTTTGATGTTGATATGTAGAATTATCGTTGTTAGTAGAGATGGATTTAGGAAGAAGAGATGGGTATTTAACAATTTTTAATTAGCTCTAATGATCTCAAGTAAATATATTTCTGAAAACACGACTCGGCATCTCAAACCTGTCTAATTAAACCTGTCTAAAAAGTTTGGCCCGATCGCCTGACCTCCTTAGATAGATTGAATTGAGTCTGACCCATTAGTCTTACGACTTTCGAAGTTTATAGTGAGAGCAGCTCTGCATCGCCAACCCAGACTGGACAGCCTTGAGGGCATCGAAGTCCATCAGAACATCTTCACATACGTTCTTAGGAAGCAGTGGGACAGATGAACCACCTGGTATTACTGCAAGCAAATTGTCCCATCCACCTCTAACTCCACCGCAGTGTCTCTCTATCAACTCCTTTAATGGTATATTCATCTCCTCTTCAACTGTACAAGGCTTGTTCACATGGCCTGACACACAAAATATTTTAGTCCCAGCATTGTTCTTCCTTCCGAAACTGGCAAACCACTCAGGTCCACGCCTTAAGATTGTTGGAGAAACAGCTACAGTTTCAACGTTTGTAACAGTTGTTGGACATCCATATAGCCCTGCATTAGCTGGGAAAGGAGGCTTCAACCTTGGTTTCCCTTGTTTCCCTTCCAGACTCTCCAATAATGCCGTCTCTTCGCCGCATATGTAAGCACCAGCACCAAAATGGATATGAACATCAAAGTCATAACCAGATCCGCATGCATTTTTCCCCAAAAGTCCAGCTTGATAAGCTTCATTCCTGGCCTTCACAAGGTTCAGACGCTCATTTACATATTCTCCCAGCAGTGGCCCGCATGGCCACCCCAGCAATCAAGCACCCTTCTAGTAGTTTGTGTGGGTCATGCCTCATGATTTCTCTGTGTTACACCTCTCACTATAATGGCGAAGCAGAGCTGCTCTCGGCAGAGAGAGAATTTTTTTCCTCAGAAAGTTTAACCAATTTATATTCCTGTTTTCGATTTTCATTCCTATTTCTTCTAATGGATTGGGTTGATGTTAGTGGTATGTGACTCTTTGCTCGATATTCCACATAACGTCAGTTACTGGTCTTTTTCCTGCCATCCATCCATATATAACCTTGACCAAGGTGCACACATGATTAAATTGTTGAGATGATTAGTCCCACATCTTGTAAATACAAGCTTTATGAATGTTGATGTTAGTATATAGTATAGCGAATTTGCTTCAAATATAAGCTATATATATACTTCAACAATTGAGAGGTGTGGAACAACTTTGGAACAGCCTACCTTCTTTTTGTTTCAGTTTCAGGCAATGGTGAAGTAGCTTATATTGTTTCGATTACAATAGACAAATTGATGAATCAATCCTGAAATTTAGACCAAACAGATAAAGTTTAAAGTATATTTCCAACGCCGGTTTACAGTTGCATTGTCAGTTTCCATTAGATTGCAACCATCCAACTTATGGCTAGCTAATTCAGCAATACATTGGCAGGTATTGTTGGGGTTGGTCTTACAGGTCAACTACTTGAAGCTTCAAACGCCACTCATTCTTATCTGACAAGTGCTGAAAGTTGGAGGTCAGTTTTCTTCATACCAGGGTACCTTTGCATGTTTAGCTCTGTTTTGTTTTTATTATTTTCAACTGGGGAAAAAAAATTGATTAAGAAGCATCATACTTATTAGCATTTGCGGAGTGTGTTTGGACAATTCTTTCATTGTTCATCCATACTATTACCTGATTACTATTCATGGGAAATTTTCTGTATCAAATGCCTGAGACGATTGTTGGGTTATAATAAATATTAGTACGAGCATACGCCAGGTTAGTAATGTACCTGATGATTAATACACCAAAGCTTTGGAGAAGTTCAAAGACCCAGATTGGAGGAAGATGTTTATCAAGATGTCTAGTCCTAGGAGAAAGATGTGGGTAGAACGTTTGTAGTAATTATGAGTGTGGTGTGCTATAGAGAAATTTCTAGTGACTATGAATGTAGTGAGGTGATAAGATTATAGTTGGGATTATTATTATTATTGTGTTTTGTTTTATAATTGTTGATGATATTTGGATGAATCGAATGATTTGTTATTGAATTGAATGATTGATATATTGATGAATGAGTTCAGGTCACTGGTTTATAGGTTTTTTAATGGATGAATATGTTGCAGATTTTTCATATTGTGATAAGCATTGTAGTTGGATTTTGATTTTACTTAGTTCTAATTCTTCTTCTGTTGTATCTGAATGTGGAATTTCATTCTTTAAATGACGACACTATTAGACAGGAATGTGATATCTCGCTGTGTAATATGTTTAATATGTTACTAAAGTTGTGGATGCTTGGGTTTGAATTAAATTCCTTGTTAAATACTAGCCCCTATCTGAGTCATTTCTAGTTTTGGAGGTTGGACTTTTTATTACATTTGCTAAATAATTACAATGCCCTCTTGGTATGTTTCAGGTTGCTAAGTAGGAACTGCTTGCTTTTCTGAGACCTTTGGTTAGCAGCTAGCATTGAAGGAAAGGTCACATTGCAAAAGAAGCACCACTAATACTAGGTATACTTATCTATGCTTCTTATACTAATAATAAGAAGTAGATTTGTTTTTGTATCTGATTGTATATATATTAATGTTTCAGCCATGTTAAGCATGCTTGTATTCAAATGAAACTTGTGTATTGATTTATGTCTCTGACATATTGACAAGTGCTAATCAACAAACCTTTAGTAGAATACATAATTTAATCTTGTCTTGGAAATTCATTGAGTTCTTGAGTTTTGTAATGGTGGCATGATCATCTGGTTTTCTTCAAGAAAAAACTTATCTGACAACTGAGTGGTAGATGAACTTATCTTCATTCATTAATGCAGTAAAATGACACACGCTATAGCGAGCAGTTCCTTCCAAGGTTTATCAAGTTCAAGCTCAAGTGATGATGATTTCGATGAGGACATGATAGATTTATTAATGATTAGAAATGTATTAGAATATGAGAGCCTCTTTGTGGATAAGACTCCTTGTAGGACATCAATTCTTAGGGGCAAGGAATATATTCTGGAAGTATTAGAAGGAAATCCTACAAGATGTTTTGAAAGTTTTCGCATGAAGCCACACGTATTTAGAAATTTATGTGATAGGTTGAAAATGATGAAAGTACTACAAGATCAAAAAGATGTCAGTGTAGAAGAAGGTCTGGCTATGGGGTTAGCAATATTGGGCCATGGTCACAAGCAAAGAATTGTGGCTGAGCGATTTCAACATTCAACTGCTACGGTGCACAAATGGTTTAAATGGACAATCAGAGCATTAGCAGCTTTAGGTACTAATTTGATTAGGCCAGTGAATAGAGGACAAGTGCAACCTGAAATTCAAAATAATCGAAAATGGTATCCATATTTCAAGGTATGCTAGTAAATATGATTTTATAATTATGCATTTGTAAGTAAATTATTATTATTTTCTTTAATAAAAATAAAAATAATTTATATCAATAACTTGTATATCTTGTTGTAGAACTGTATCGGGGCTCTGGATGGTACTCACGTAGCGGCTTGGTCTCCGGCATCCAAGCATACAACCTTTCAGGGTAAAAAATCAGCTCTTATCACACAAAATGTCATGGCTGCTTGTTCTCAAGATATGATGTTCACTTTTGTGTACACTGGATGGGAAGGGACCGCCCACGATTCTCGTGTGTTTCTTGATGCATTGACTAGACAAGAAAATAATTTTCCACTTCCTCCTGAAGGTAAGAGATTTATTCTTTTTTTTTGCTAAGTGTTGCTTATAATCGTATCTTAGTTGTATATAGATCTTCCTGTCTAAGATGAAATTTCGGAATATACGCTTGCTCTTATTTTGTCGTAAGTTAGAGCATAATTAATAAATTATTAAATTAATTAGTTACTTCGAAGTTATGGATGTCTTTGGTATATACTGAGTTTACAATTTGGAATTGTAGGTTCTTACTATGTTGTAGATGCTGGCTATCCAAACATACCTGGATTTTTAGCCCCCTACCGTGGCGAGCGGTATCACTTCCATGATGACCAAATGCAACAACAAATCACAAGAAAGCGTGAGTGTTATTCAACCACCGACATTCGACCTTGCGCAATGTGATAAAAAGGGCTTTTGGTGCATTGAAAGCAAGATTTCCCATTTTAAAATCAATACCTAATTACCCTCTTAGACGACAAAAGTTAATTCCAATAGCATGTTGTACTCTACATAATTTTATTAGAATGGAGGATAGAGCTGATACATTGTTTACCATGTATGAAAGGGAAGGATTAGTTATTGAGGATGAGTTAGGTTTTGATGTGGTACAAGAAGGTATTGAAGTGGATATGTCCCAACAAAACCAGATGGCTGCAGTGAGAGATGATATTGCAAATGAGATATGGGATGACTACAATCGTCGTTGATTTTTTTATGTACTACAGGATGTTGAATTTGTAACACGATGAATTGTAGTTTGTTACAACCTTTTTATGTACTACATGATGTTGAATTTGTAATACGATGAATTGTAGTTTGTTACAGGATGTTGAATTTGTAATACGGTGAACTGTAGTTTGTTACAACCTATTTCGTGGACATGTATATTATTAAATATGTTCTTTTTATTATGTTTATATTGTTGTTTTGGTTTGAAAAAATGATTTGTACAATTTATTTAATGGAATCTCGCTCAAGCTTGTTATATGTCTTTTACGTTCAAGCTTGTGTAATTCTTTGAGTTTATCAATAAAAGTTATTATTTTGAGAAAAAAAAAGTTGTTAAAAAAAATAGAAAACAGAAAACAGTTTTCTAATTTTTAAAATCAAGTGAACACGTTTTCTAATTTTCCAAAATTTTCATTAGAAAAAGAAAACTAGAGATAGAAAAGAAAAATGGAAATGGAAAACTGAAAAAAGTTTTCCCCAAGTAAACAGGCCCTAGGGTTTTTTAATTTGGGGATTTTCAAAAATTAGGGTTTTTAAATTTGGGGGTTTTGTGAATTAGGTTAATTTAATGTTATTGGTCTAAATTAAAAATTGATTAATGGTGTAAAATAGACAAAGGAAGAAGAAGATGTTTAAACAAGGGTTAACCGTTATTGTTTTTGCTCACATGCAAAGCACGCATGGACTTAACCGTTATTGCTTTTTCTGTTTTTATTATTTACTTACGTGTCATTAAATGGCAAGCCACGTCATACATATTCTTCCACGTCACACAGTTCAACGGAGAAAACTACCGGAGACTTTTTCAATGTTAGTCAAGAAAGTTGACTCGAAGTTCATTGTCAAATTTGTAGTTGGTTGTCAGTTTTGCAACCAATTTTAAAGTTCGTTGTCAAAGTGAGTAATTTGGTCAAAAAATCCCAAATTGAAAGAGGCCATGGGAATCAAAAGAACCACTTAAATAGAAACGATTGAAAAGATAAAAGAAGCTCAAAGAAAATGTAGGGAAACGGTACGATTACAAAAAAATACTAGCAATGAAGAAATAATGTAACTTTAATTAGTTTTAATTAAATCTTTACTTTGTTAAGCTTATTGTTTTCCCCTGTATTAAATTTATTACTGATTTTTGTTTTTTCTTTTAAAAAAAAATTCAGACCAACTTTACAGTCAAATGATATTGAATTACTATCGAACCATCAAAAAGTGCAACGTAGACGAAGAGAAAAAGAACGATTAGAAAACAATGCGAATAATAATGGTTTAACAACAACAATAAAAGCTCAACTGACGTAAGATAATTTCATATTTATATTCATTTGAAGGTTTTTTTCATATTAGTATTACACTAACATTTCACAATATGTACAGTCAAAGAAAGCTTTTTCAGAAAAATAATAAACCAATTAATCAATTAGATTGTTGTTATACCATGGATGGTATAAAGAATACTTTATCAATTCAAGATAGAATGAAAGAACCTATTCTCAAACCTGAAGTTGTTACCCTTTTATGTGGTTCTTCTTCAATGGGAGATTCCAGGTGTGAAAATCAAACTATACCTCTATTGCATTCAAAGTAAGTTTTACATATTAGCATCCATGTTGAAGTTACGTTATGTTCCTGGTTTACGTCTATTGTATCTATATCATAAGTCTGACTTATTTTTACATCATAATTTAGATCTCATGTCATCTAGTCATAAAGAAACCAATGTGATATTAGAAACTCACTATATAGGTCTGAAGTAGGGGTGTCAATGGGTCGGATTCGGTCGAGTTTGACCAGTTTCGGTTTGGGTTTGACTTTTTGTGGATTTAGTCGGTTTCGGTTTTTGATGGTTTTAGTGTTATATATTAAAAATCCAAAACCCAATGGTTAATAACCTCGGGTATTTATCGGTTTCGGTTTCGAGTTTTTTTTAACAAATATTTAACTTGAATCATTAAGCTACATAAATCAACAATAATAAGTAAAAACCCTCTTTTTTTTGGATAAATTCTAATTTTTATTGATTTTGGTATACTTTATGATCATTGATTCCATAAAAAAAAAAAAAAAAAAATAGTACACTCCATGGTCAGCATGTACAAGAACTCATGCAGTACCTACTAAACCATTCAAATAAAAACATTACAAACAATTGTATAACACAATCCCATGACCAGCAACATCAAGCACAAACATTCCATAACATGTATTATAAATAATAATTTTTTCCAATATTACAAAATCTTAAGAAAAATAAATTAGATAGTCAAACTAATGGTTTCTCCATTACAATATAAGTTTTCTACTGATAATAACAAAAGTAGTGGAAGTATCGAAGCTAATCATCTAAGGACCATAACAATTATTTCTATAGACATACTTTGTTTGTCAGTGTTGTAATATACTGTCTCCCAAAAGTTGTGTGCGGTTCTTGGCGTCAATATGAAATATGTGCTCCCAGTCTTTACAAAAAAAAGTGTAACTCTCTTGTATAATCAAACACACATAAAAAAAAAACCCACTTAGTACTTAGATAACATGAACATATTAAACTACTGGATGTTTAAAACAATTTAAAATTAAGAGCACATGTTTACCATTATGCTTCATCAAGATCCCATACTTCTAAAATTAAGAGCACTTTTATTTGTAGGTTTAGGTTGCACCATATCACCACAATCTTCATCCTCTTCAAAATCAGCAATGGCTTTATCAACTATTTCCAATCCACCTTTGTCCTTAAGTACTCCACCATCTAAAGTGCACAATGTAAACAAATTATTTCATTATACTACAAGTCTACAACAATAAATATAGTAAAAAAGCTTATGATTACCTTCAATTCTCTTCCTTATCCAATGTTGAGTACATATCATGGCCTCAATTGTATCTGTGTGCATAGTAGATCGATATCAATTAACTACTCTACCACCTATGCTAAATGCCGACTCCGAAGCAACAGAAGATGCAGGAATTGCAAGTATATCTCAAGCTATTTTACCCAAGGTAGGATACTTGGGCGCATTATACTGCCACCAGTTCAAGACATTGAAATTTGGTCATCTAAACCGTTTCCTTTTTGCACCGGAAGGGCAGGTTCATCCAAATACAACTCCAAATCACTTTTCACATGGAAGGTTTCTGAACTTTCTTCAAGATATGTTTCAAAACCCCTCAACTTTGAAGCAAAAGTATTTACAGAAGTAATTTCACTATCATCGCATGTAGATGGCTTACCACTAGGTGTGCTACTACTACTAGTGTTCCATTGGAAAGATTGACTAGGTATAAATGTCTGAATTGTGTATTCATTGTATAAACTTGTTAAAACACCACGAACATGTGCTATCTTCTCATCACAATATTCAGTACTATATATATTTGGATAGTAATAAGAAATTGACTTCATCTTAATACTTGGATCCAATATAGATGCCATGGAAACAGTAAATGCATCCTCACAAATCTGCTCTAGGAGTTGTAAATAGATATTGCAAGATAGTTTGAAATACCTATCTACTGCTGTATACCTACTTCCCGACAAGATGTGGGTAGCCTCATAAAATACTTTTAAACAATCATCAACAAGTTCTCCATTATTCCAATCAACTTCAGATGGACCACATTTGAATTTTGATCATTCTCTGCATAACGAGCCAACACATCCTTCAATTCTATACCTACCTTCAATATTTTATATTTTGAATTCCATCTGGTGCAATCATCTTGAACAAACTTCTTACTCGGAACTCCTAGTTGTTCACAAGCGCCCTCAAACTTTTCTTGTCTTTTTGGTGAATTTCTTATGAATTTCTCTATCCCTTTTGAATCCATCTTGAACGATTAAATTTAAGATATGTGCACAACAACGTACTTGGAGAAGTTGACCATTTAAGGTAAGTGTTCCCTTCGGTTGAACCTTGTTAAATATTTGATGAACTACACCATCATTAGATAATGCATTATCTAGTGTGATAGTTGCAATTTTCCTATCAAGATTCCCTTCATACAACTTTTCCAACACTACATTTCCAATGTTTTTCCCAGTATGTCAACCTTTCATAGTGCAAAAACATAAAATCATTTTCTGTTGCTTCCAATTGGCATTTACATAGTGAGCTGTTAGAGACATATAGCTATTGTTTTGAGAAATCTAAAAATCAGAGGTGAAACTGATTCGGCTTCGAAGCTATCCCAACTTTTCATAAAGTGTTTTTTTTTCTCTTCAACATCATACATCTTCATACAATCTGACCGAGCAGTGTTTTGTTTATAGAATTTGAAGGTTGGTTGCATTGTCTTCAACACCGTTCTAAACCCGATATGTTCCACCATTGAAAATGGGTACTCGTGCAGTAAAATCATTTCAGTAATTGCTTCTCGAGTTACCAATGGATCAAAGTTGGAAGTTTTGGTAATTTAACGATGGTCCCCTTCCCGTTTTTTCTGATTTAGTTGTAAGATTGTTTGGCCTTTTTGTTGTGCTTCTCGTTTCTTTTTGAAAATCGGACAGGTCTTGCTTAGGTGATTAAGTAAGCTGCTCATCCCACCTGAGCTAAGTGCACTTAAAATATTTTTTGCAATGATTAGATCTGGTTGCAACAGTTTTTCCATTCTCCACAATCTCCTCAAAATCATTCCACGCGGGTGAAGTTCTTTTTCTCTTATGAGTAGTAGTTGTAGGAACAAATACATTTGGTTGTTCTGGAGAATTGAAAGTAACATCTTTTTGTCCAATTGGTTCAGTCATTATATAATCAAGAATAAAAATAAAAAACACATTAGAAAATAATTAATTTGAACCAACATCATAACAAAGAATCTCTGAATAATGAATACAACATTCATCATATATATCAATAAAAAAATATCAAAATAATAACCTTTATTTAATTATAAAATATAATAATTTCAAACATTCAAGGAATTTATTTTAATAACTTTATTTTAAGTATTATTGATCTGTAACAAAGTAACAAACTAACAATTATATATGATTGAGGAATGAGTATTATGAAAATAATGTCAAATTATATGTATATAGCATTATATTCAAGCTCGTCAACCTCGCCAATTAATATTTATATCGACCTAACTCGACGTGAGCCTATTTTTACTCGAGCTCACATTCAAACTCCATACGTTTTAATCTCCTTCAGTTACAATATCTCTAAGATCCCTGGATATCTGTCCATTAATTGACCCCACCGTTGTACAATTAAGGAGCTATCCGTTGTCCCAATCACCTATAAATATGAACTACGTAGGCTTGATTCTGGGACTTGGTCAACCTCAGATGCGTAGGCAATTATCTCTCCAGATAGCTCAGCCACTTCTACACCACAAACCAAGATCAGTGTCGGAATGCGGAGGTTTGGCAAATATGCTTCTCGCGAAATATTGCTCGAATATTCCAAAAATATCGACAGATAGGGGAGGTTTTCAGCTAATATCATGTTTTTCTTCTTCTTTCAATGTATAAACTTATAATTCAAGAAAAAACATATATTTTAAATTAAACACTCAAAAAGTCATACAAACACAAAAAGAAAATGGATGAGATCATGTATCTCAGGTGATCAATTTGCACGACTCCACTTGATTGTGTGCAAAAACACTAACTAGATGAACCTTGTTCTTTTCTTTCATCATCTCCATAAGAAAATAAAAAATAAATAGTGTTTCATTTCATAACTTCTCAATAGAGTAAATAAAAGTTCAATACCTAGTACACACAAGAAAGTTAAGACAAAACTATTACACAAGATAGTTTTACTTCATACAGGTACAATGATATCAAATATTGAACAAAAAAAGTGAGGAAACAACTTTGTTACTTTTGTGGTTCTTTATTTTCTTGCCAAGTCATTGAAAATGATGGAATGATATCAATACCTAAAATTGAATGACAATAAGCCACGACCTACAGATATGATTTCAAATTGGGTTGAGAATTTGAGATGATGTTAATTAGAACTTTGGTTGAGATGATGATGATGAGAGGTGATTGATTTGGGTTGAGATGAGGATGATGAGATGATTTCGAAAGTTGTGATGATGATGATGAGAGATGGTAGAGATAATGATTTTACATTTATAGATGAGTATTGAAATTTGAAATTGCAAGTAAATAGAATCATTGAAACTTGAAGAAAAATGGTGGTATTTGGCTGTTTGCAGACTTGGGGAAGATAACCCAAATATTTCGAATTTTTCAAAAAATTCATATTTTTCGAATTTTTCGTGAATATTCGTATATATCGGGTCGGGATAGGGAGGTTTTTGATTCGTTTTATATCCGTATGCCGTACCGCTCCGAATAAAAAAAAAACGGAAAATTTCGTAAATATTCGCACGAAATTTTTGATTTTTTCACCTATGCCACAAACTCCTTCTTCTCCATTTTTCGATCATCTTCTTCATCCTACTTTTACTTAACATTTACATTGGCGCCAACTGATTCGTGAACGAACATTAACCAGACAACGATCATGGCAACCATCACTTCCGAACAGTTTGAGCAACTCCAAAAGCAAATGGCAGACCAACAAGAACAAATCAACAGATTGGTGGCTGAAAATGTTCAACTGAAAAACACCACCACCATTACCAACTTAGCACCACTCAATGGAGTTGCTACAAATGGACTCACCACTGAAGAAGTCAACACCACCACCATCAACAACCATGTTTTACCCACTTCCAGCAATACCACCGCCCCCACCATGGCTGATCTTCAAGCTGCTCATGACCGCATACTCCAACTCCCTGAAAAGCTTGACAAAAATTATCAAGACTCTCTCAAAGCTAACACAGCCCAGAAAGTTGCATCCACAACCCTAGAGCGTTATAAGACATAACCCCTTCATGAAGACCTCATCCAACAGGAACCACCCCAGAACTTCATGCCACCAAAATTTACCACCTACGACGGAAGTGGAGATCCAATGGACCACGTCCTCCAATTCAAAACCAGTATGGCCTTGTGGCCAAAATACAAAGACATATTCTGCAAATTGTTTCAGGCCTCACTCCATGGGAGTGCCATCGATAGGTACCATCGACTTCCAGAGAAGTCCATAACATCGTATGATCAACTCGAATCTCTCTTTGTCACTCAGTACATCCACAACAAGCGAAAAAGAATCGAGGTCACTGCTTTGTTTCGACTCAAACAGGACGAGTCAGAAACCACAAAAACGTTCATGGCAAGATTCAAGAAAGAATGCTTGCGAGCTGAAAACCCAGATGAGAACTCATGCCTCATGGCCTTCATTTCAGCTGTCAACCCCAACACGGCACTAGGAAAGAACATCATCCTAGATGCCCCTGCAACACTGGAAGATCTCTATGTACGAGCTGATAAGTACATCAAGCTCGAGGAAGCTCTCACAAAGTCAAAGGAACGAGTAGCTGTGGTTAAAACTACACAGCCTACTTATTCTAAACAAAAAACGGCCAAGTCTGAATATAAAGGTAAACCAAAATTGACTTCAAAATACAAATTCCTAAACCCCTTCAAATGTTCCTACAACCAACTTTATGACTTAATCAAATATGAGCCCTACTTCCAACCTCGAGTCCACGACCTTGAACCCATTGAAGGGAACCCCTACTGTAAACTCCACAAATGTCGGCATCGTCTTACTGAAGATTGTCGTATCCTGAGAGCTCAAAGAAGAGGGTCACCTCGATGATTTCCTCCCAGACAAAGAACCAAACCTTCGTAACAAGCATAATGAGAAGAAAAAAAAAACTTCAGAAGAGAAGAGTAACAAACCCAAGGGAACTATCAACATGATCATGGATGCTCGACCTCCAGAATGGTCAGCTCGGTCCAAGAAGCAAAAGATCCATTATATCCAACACACCTTCCAGCTAACTCACAAAGCAAAGGTTGTTAAGCAGGTCGCGCGCGGGCAACAATGCCCTCATATTTTCAGATTTCGACCTCAAGAAAATGTGTCTTCCACACAATGATGCACTCGTCGTCCACATCAACATTGGTGGATGGCTAATCAAGAAAGTACTCATAGATCCAGGCAGTTCATGCGACGTACTTTTCAACAAGGTATTCAACCAAATGCAGATGCCTGACTCAGTTTTTCAAAAGCCACAATTCACCCTCTTTGCATTCAATTCCACTGAAACAGAAGTAAAGGGTGAAATTTGTCTCCCAGTAGCAACTGGGGAGAATGAAGACGAAGTTACTGTTCACCGCACATTCTTCGTGCTGGATGTTCCTACCCAATACAATGCAATTTTGGGAAGGAAATGGATCCACAGGATGAAAGTTGTTCCATCGACTTATCATCAAGTCATCAAGTTTCCTGGCCCCCGAGGCAATGGAACTACGAGGTGACCAAATTGAGGCACACGGATCCCATGCAATACCTGAGGTCATCCCACTTCCCAATAAGGTGGAGACCACCAAGACAGTTGCGAGCTCACTTCAGCCAACTGTCAATGCGATCTCTGCAACTAGCAAGACAGTCGCGAGCACATCTAAGCCCACTGTCGATGAGATCCCACAAGCTGACAAAGGCAAGGCTATCATTCATCCATCCGACCCACCAAACATTGAAAAAGGTGAAAAGGTCACCATAGGGTCTGACGACGATCCCAAATATGTCTATGTAGGGGCTAACTTGGACCCCATTGTAAAAGAGCAACTTATTGCTACTATTAAGAGGAATAAGAATGTTTTTGCTTTTGCTTATATTGATATGCCAGTGATAAATCCCAATATTGCATGCCATAGGTTAAATGTTGATTCCAACAAAAAACTTGTTAAACAAAAAGCTCGCAAACTTGCAGCTCATCTCGCCAATGCAGTCAATGCTGAGATACAAAAATTAAAAGATGCTAAATTTATTCGTGTAGTCGAATACCCTGAATGGCTCCCAAACATTGTCGAAGTCATAAAACCAAATGGTAAAATCAGGGTATGCATCGACTTCACAGATCTCAACAAAGCTTGTCCAAAAGATAGCTTTCCACTACCTCGAATAGACAAGCTCGTTGACTCAACTACAGGTCATGAGCTCATCTCTATGATGGATGGTTATTCAGGTTACAATCAGATCAAACTCGCAGAAGAGGATCAGGAAAAAACCACGTACATTACTAAACAAGGTACTTTTTGCTATTCAATCATGCCGTTCGGACTAAGAAATGCAGGAGCTACATATCAGCGACTTGTAACAAAAATGTTCGAAGATATGATTGGCAACACAATGGAGGTATACGTCGACGACGTGATTGTAAAAAACAAACAAAAATCATCTCACGTATCCGACCTCGAAAAAACATTCCATCGACTTCATGAATACAATATGAAGCTCAACCCAGAAAAATGTTTATTCGGTGTCGCCTCTGGAAAATTCTTGGGATACCTCATCACACAACGAGGGGTAGAGGCAAACCCAGAAAAAATCAAGGCTATACTAGAAATGCCAAGCCCAAACACCAAGAAACAAGTTCAAAAGCTCAATGGCATGTTAGCAGCTTTGAACAGATTCAAAGCTCGGGCATCAGACAAACAACGACCTCTACTTCAAATACTGAAGAAAGGATCAACATACAATTGGACTCCAGAATGCCAACAAGCATTCGACGAGCTCAAATTATACCTGGCAACTCCCCCAGTCATCACAGTGCCACATGAAGGCGACGTACTGGGGCTTTACCTAGGAACTTCAGAACACGCAATCAGCGGAGTACTATTCCGAGATGAAAGTGGTATCGAAAGACCAATATACTTCATCAACAAGACATTGTTGAACTTTGAAGCTCGATATTCAAGTCTCGAAAAAGTAGGTTTAGCCTTACTCTTCGCATCAAGAAAGCTAATACCTTACTTCCAGCCGCACAAGATTAGGGTCATCACAGATGCACCACTTCGACAAGTGCTCGAGAATAAGAACAAATCAAGCAGAATGGCAAAATGGGCTTAGGAGCTTGGAGATCATGAGCTCATTTTCACCCCACGTAGCAGTCGAAAAGGTCAAATAGTGGCGGACCTCCTGGTCGACTACGCTATTGACGACAACACATGGATACCAGATAATGAGATAATCGAACAACAACTCATTAAATCCCTGATTTGGAAACTTTACGTCGACGGCTCAAAGAAACTCAATGGCTCAGGTGTAGGCGCAACACTCATCTCGCCAGAAGAGGTCATCTTAGAGAAGTTTATTCGGTTAAACTTCACCTCGTCCAACAATGACGCAGAATATGAAGCACTAATCACCGACATACAAATGGCCAGAGCTTTACAAGTAAAAGAATTACAGATTCTAATTAACTCACAATTAGTGGTTAGCCAACTCCTTCGTGACTACGAAATAAGGAAAAAACTCTAAAATTATACTTAGAGCATACCAAGAAATTGCTAACTCATTTCAGTAAATAAGAAATCCATCATATCTCAAGAGATGATAATCGTCATGCTGACAGCCTAGCATATCTAGCCTCACAGATTGACACAGAATCACCTCGATTAATACAAATCGACATACAGTCAGCTCTAGCATACGAGACTCAGATCCACCAGGTAAATGAGATCTCTGACTTGATAGACATTCCCCAAACTGAGATCGAAGACTCATGGATGGGCCCAATCATCAATTACTTAAAAGGGTATATACCCTGATAATGATTTGGAGTTATGTAAGCTCGAAAAAAAAGCTAAAAGCTATGTTTTGATTGAAAATATACTATACAGAAAGTCAACTCGAGGGCCATATCTACTGTCCCTTCCACCAAATCAAACACATATAATTCTAGCTGAAATCCATCATCGTGAATGTGCAAATCACACAGGGGCTCGATCCCTAGCTCAAAAGGCATGAAATCAAGGATACTTTTGGCCTTACATGCAGTCAGACTCGGTAAAATTCGTTCAACATTGTGACAAGTGCCAAAGGTTCTCACCATTCATCCACCAGCCAGCTCGAGAACACTAGACAATCTCAAGTCCTTGGCCATTCGCAATTTGGGGAATTGACATTGTAGAACCAATCCTAAAGGATAAAACCAACAAGAGATTTTTGTTAGTTGCAACTGACTACTTCACTAAATGGGTCAAAACAATACCTCTAAGACGCATACGACAACAAGATGTAAAAAAATTCATATGGAAGTTCATCATCACTCAATTCAGACTACCACATACTCTAGTTACTGACAACGGCCAACAGTTCTGTGGCAACACAATAGAGGAATTCTATCTGGATTGGAGAATCAATCATGCACTCTCCACACCTAGCTATGCCCAAAGAAATGGCCAAGCTGAAGCCACCAATAAGACCATAATGAATAACTTGAAGAAAAAGCTAGAAGCACACAAAGAAAAATGGATAGAGGAGCTCGATCGAGTCCTATTGGTGTACAGAACGACACCTCGCACATCCACAGGAATGTCACCATTCACATTATGTTATGGCACAAAAGCTATCATACCCACCGAGCTCAACTTCCTAACAACTAGGTCGGAACTCGTCGAATCAGCAGAAAACGAAGATCTATGGGCACATGAAATAGATATGCTTGAAGAAAAGAGAGATCAAGCTGCAATTACAATAGCTCGTTATCAACAGATACTCAAACGAAGCTACAACCAAAATGTCAGAACAAGAAAATTTAAAACGGGCGACCTCGTCCTCAGACAGGTTTTCTCCAACACAAAGAAATCAGGAGATGAGAAACTAAACCCTAATTGGGAAGGTCCATACATTGTCAAGAATGACCTCGGAAATGGTGCATACACACTCATCGACGTAGAAGGTGAACAAGTACCTAGACCTTGGAACTCAAAATTCCTAAAACTTTACCTCCCTTAACTGATTTTCTAAGTAACCTTTTTCCTTTTCTCTACCAAGTCAGAAAATTGGGCCAAAAAGCATAAATCAGATATTTTGCGAGCTAAGTCATTCATACATCCAAGTATCAAAGGATAATTTCAAACTAATTATTTCCCTTTATGGTTATAAACCATCATACATACATTCAAAAGCCACAATCAAAATATAGCTTGGCATATGCCTTAGGCAAATTGCAAAAACAAACATTCATTAGTTTTCAAATCAAGCTTCAAACCATTCATTTACATATGTCCGAAAATATGTCAAATACAACCCCAAGTACAAAGCAAAATAAAAAACGCAGGGCCAACCAAAGTTGGAATTCTCCACTATAGTTTTACAACCAAAAAACAAAAACCTCACATCTCTCAACAAACTAAATCAAGCTAAACCTATTGCTGGGAAGGTTGCTCATCCATCACCACCTTCGCCAGGATTTTCAGACGGGGTATCGACGTTAGCGCCTTCAACGAGCTCAGCATCACCCTTAGCTAGCAATAGCCCCAACCGAGCTAGTGTTGCCTTTTTCTCTACTCACATCTCGATCATATCTCTCCAAGGCTGAAATCTTGATGGCCTCCTGATCAGAGCTGGCATTGAACCTCTCAATCAAGGATGCGAGGTGAGCCTCACGCCGAAGGCACCTCTCCTCCCACGCATAAGCAATCTTGCGCCATTGATATATAACCTGAACGAATTTCTGGGCATCAGACTCCCATCACGAGGTTACAGAAGCAACCTGACCCTCGAGCTTTAGAAAGCCCTGATGGGCCTCATCTATGTCCTTATTCAGTTGGGCATTTGATGTGTAGGTTTTTTACGCCTACTATCAAAAGATTAGATTTTTACTTGAAGTTCCTTCTTGTGCCTGTATAAATTGAAGATCAAAGTAGACAAGTAACAAGCAAGGGTCGTACCCACCTCAGAGGGGGAGATCTTAACTCAAACACAATTAAGAATAATAATTAAGAAACACCAAAAGAATCAACAATAATATTGGATGATTGATTCTACTTCCTACAGGCAATAATAAATAATAAATCCTAACTTAAGAATATGGAAGATATGGAAAAGAAGATATATGATGACATAAGGGGAGTAGTTGGTATCCACAATCTAAATCATGCAATCATATCATGTTGTTTTTCATGTTCAATCTATAATAACCAATAAGTCACCTCTCGGTTTTTTCAACTAATTATTATTACCTATAATAATCAAGTAGTCACCTCTCAGCTATTCCACCTAATTAAAACGGGATTCTATTATGCATGCTATTAAATATGTTTCATTAATTAAACCCTCACCTCTCAGCTATTGAATCTAATTAACTCAACATATTATTCATAACTAAATCATCATCACCTCTCAGCTATTTGATTTAATCATAAAAGGGTTCCAATTAAAGATAAATATCATAAACATGTAATAATCACCTCTCAGCTATTTCACTACATATCTACAATAAATATAAATACTACCATTGAAGCTAGGTCTCCCTAAACCCTGACAATAATATTTTAACACCATGGTTAACAATAGCATACAAATAATCATACTTACCTCATATCGCGAATTAGAAGTAAATAAGCATTAAGAACTTTGAATCACAATGAACAAGAAGAAGAAACATGATACTTTTACATCACCTAGAAAGCTTCCACCCCCCCCCCCCCCCCCCCCCCCCCCCATGAAGATTTAGCTACTCATACCCAAGGAACAAATAAATAAATCATAAAACATCATAATGGAATTTAATGGATTGATATTGAATATTGAATTGAATACAATGAAGAAGAAGATCAACTTTTCTTCAATGAAAGTTGATCTTAAAGTGGAGGCTAAAAGATAATAAACCCTAGTTACAACTTCTCTTATGTAGACATTACAAAATAGAATACTTGCATGCAAAGAATTCCAAACTTGGTGAAATTCGTGGCAATCAGTAAACTCTAATTTTCTTGGGCTTGAATTGTAGCTTGGGCCAAGACCTTCAGTTTGATAGTTCATGGGCCCAAATCGGACTTCTGGATCTTTTTGTGGAGCCTTTTTAAGATTAAGACCCAAAATAGAAAGTCAGGTCAACGAAAATCAACAGAGTTGACCAAAGTCAGCAAAGTCCAACAGTTGACCGAAGTTAACAGAAGTCAGCAGAAGTCATAGGTTGACCGAAGTCAACAGAAGTCAAAGTTGACCGAAAAGTCAAGTCAACAGAGTTGACCAGAGTTGACCGTGGGGTGCCCTTAGCAGATTTTATGGGTGTAAATATCCATTCTTCTTCCCTTGTGCCAATAACACATTTTTGCTTGCTTTTCTCGACTTTTCGCGGGCTTTTACATAATATTCGCATTTCGGCTCATGAAACCTACACAAAAGACAAGAAAGCACTAATCAATAGATATAATACAATAATATAAGCTAAGTGCTAGACAAACAAGGTGCTATTCGGGGGATAAATATACACTTTTGAGGTCCGATCAAATACTCCCAAACAACACTTTGCTTGTCCTCAAGCAAAGATGAGAAGAAAGAATAAGGAACTCAAAAGAGAATTATAACTAAGGTGATTGCATTAACCATATGCATCAAGGTTTTTAACCACAAGGGTTTCCCAGGTGGAGGAGTTATAGTCTCCTGAGGGTTTTCCAGAGAAGAAACCCACAAACTTACTACAATGACTAATCCAAGTATAGAATTTTCTACCATGTACCTCAGAAATGGTTATATCAAGGATAAGGATAAGTATTGCAAAACCGTTCATATGAGATAACATACTACCAATGCATGAATAAGATATGAAATATAACCCAAGCATAACGGTCTCAAATGCATCGAATACATGCATGTACCCATACTACCACGGGTCTTAAGTCACCTTTGGAAAGGTCGCTTTGATTTCTGCCTCACAGTCATACACTCAGAAATAAAATCATTCAGAGATGGTGTTTATCATTTTACCTCTATGTGAGGAAAGAAGATGGACAATCATCTCACATATATCAATAAGAATGGACTGGTGTAATGGAATGAACTTAGTCTCAAAGAATGGAAAAATTAGCCTTGCTTGAGATGTTGGGTTTTTCACATCAACACCTTTTCACTTACTCGCCACATCCTACCATATCAGCTTAGATTTACAAAAGACAGTAATGGGTTGTAACTTGGCTTAGGACGGGGCTAGAAATGGCACAGGCTTTTGTGAAACATTTTTGGAACATTCGGGCCTTCAATACTTGTGATTTGTAATAATAGCATATGGAGAAATTTGTGGAATTTTTCTTTTGAGAAGAAGTATTTCTCATCTTCTTTTGGGAAAATTTCAATGAAGCTCTACCCTATTTGGGAATCTTCCTTTCTTTTTGGATTTTGAATGGTTTGGAAGATTCTGGCTTTTTTTGGAATTTCTTCAAACCTTTTGATTTTCAATATTTGGTTCATCTCACTAGTTTGGAGATTCTTTGTATTTCTCCTTTCTTTTTGTAACCACATAAACGATCATCCTCATGTTCCAAAAACAATGGGTAAAAGGACCTAAAACATTCTAAGGGTATTTACTCCTACAATGGAGTTGGGTAAGGATAATGGGCTCAAGAAAAAGGCTAAATAACAAGGAAAAACTCAGAATGGTTAACCTAGGGGATAAAATATTATCAGGGTAGGCTAAGGTAAACTGGGTTTATCTAAAGGTCTTTGTATCATCTCTAAATACTTATATGGTGATCACATCTTGAATAAGCTACAAGACCCAAGTTTATATTACACCCACTTGATGTCATCTCAAGGCTAACTATAAAAACGAATATGAGACTAAAAATAGACAAAACTGAGAGGTTGAGTCTTTTGACTCCAGATGTACGTAATAACTCTCCAAGAAAATGACGGGGCTCAAAAGCTCACTGGGTTAAGTCTCTACACTTATTCCTCAAGTTTCTCAAGGTGTAGTTGTATTTGCGCATGTAATCTATAATAAATGCAGATGAATGTCATGTTTATGCTCATGCAAATGTAGTATAAGATTCAACTACTTCGTGAAGCAATAAATGTCCTTAAACTTGAAAAAGAAAGAATTCAACCATTATGTTCATCATTGATGGTGTACTTATCCTATTTTGAAAAAGTCTTTGTAAGAAAGATTTTTTGTTGATTTTTCTCAAATTGTTTTGAATTTTTAAACAAGTATGGATAAAGAAGTTTGAAAATCTTTTGCAAAAAGGATTGAAATACTTCCCCACCCCCAAACAAAGAGATTGTCTTGTCCTCAAGGCTCATATTAACCATAGGAAAGAGAGAGAGAAAGATATTACCATGAATGTGCTAAAAATTCAAACCGTTTAATAGATTCCTGTCAAACAAAATTATCTCTATATAGAGATTACAAGGAATTCCATACTATGACACAACTGAAATAAAATATACTGAAATAAAGGACTGACTCAACAGAAAAGAAAATCCTATATTACACTCTTGTTTTCAAGTAATTTCTCTTGGCAAACCATCCAAGTCATCACGCCATAGAGTTAATGCCTCTTTGATCACATTCCAAGATCCCTCACCATTATCCATAAAATCATCATTTCTATGCAACTTTGGAGAGGAAGTAATCATGATGTGAATAAACATGTCGCAATTGGAGTGGAATACCCAATGCCTGAGTGATAGAAAAAGAATTGATAAATATGGGGAACAAATGCATAGTAACTTTGAAACCATCAAAGGGAATAGCATCACCAAAGGGCAATGTACGGTAAAAGTCTCTTACCATAGAAGGGGAATACACAGCAGTAGAATCCTAAAGAAAACCTTCCCAACCTTTGTCAAAAATCCCATCCCTAAAGGAAGCTCCATAAGGACTATCCATAATTCCCGAAAAATCCATCTCGGGGACGATATCCATGCCATCGGGAATCCATAACTCATTGTGAATATTAGCCATTGCAAAAGAAAGAAGAAAACACCAAAAACCAATGCGAAAACCGAGAAAAAATCACTTAAAACGAGCTCAGAAAACTGCTGCCAAGTTCAATCTCGACTCGAGATTGAAATGGCCTATAAGGAACTCGACTCGAGTTCGGGCCCAGATCAGAAAATAAAAAGTTTTTAAAGAATTCTGATTTTTAAGTGACGGTCCTCTACACATGGTGTGGTATATATAGGCTGGATTTTAAGAGTTTGAGCCCTAGTAGGACTCCAAAAGTTGCCTAATACCATAGGGTTTCCAAAAAAATCAAACCCTAACCTCCTTTCTATTTAAAATATTTGGACTAAGGTCCCTAGGACAAAAAAATTTCAAAATTTACTCCAAAAGTCCAAAATTTTGCAATGAAGCCCAAGAATGGCTAAAAATTTCAGAAAAAGACAAGTTTGCAAAATAATCAAAATTTCAACCATTTTCATTAATATTTGAAAATAAAGTACAATGATTGAAAATTTTAATACAAGAGTGCAAGAAACAAAACAAAGTACATAAGCAAATTACAATGGCTAATAACAGAACTAAAAATCAACCCCGTCATCGACGAGATTGCCCCTGGCGTTCGTTGAAGCGACCCTGCAAGTCCTCGACTGCAGTCAGAATCTCACCCATACCCCTCCAGAGAAACTGGAACCGCTCCTCATTGGTATGGAGTAAAAAGAACGCCCGCTGGTCGCCGGGTCTGTACTGGACGAGCACCTCTGCCTGTGGGTCCCACAACAGCTGTCGACAGGCTGACAGCCCAGGGTTGGAGACCTCGAGCCGGACGACCGACTCCAGAGAGAGTGCAGGAAGAAGTGGCGCCTCCCAGTAGCGCAGAATAGCGATCACCAGGCTAGGAAGTGGAGCAGAAGTGGCTCGGGCACCGGTGATAGTAGCGAAGAGGCGGCGGACCATGCAGTAGCCGTAAACGTCCTTCTGAAGCAGGCGTAGGATATGGATCCCCTCCGAGAACAACTCGCTCGTCCTTGTCGTCCCAAGGACATTGGTGGTCAACCAGTGTGCCACCAAGCCTTGGTTGACTCGGAGCCAACCGATGGAGATATGGCTGCTATATCGGTGCAACACCAAGTCATCAATGAGGACGGCCTCGATGACGTCTGGTGTCACCAGTGGAGCCTCCTGCTGCAGGGGAGCCTCATCAAGCTCGAGCGCCGTTACTATGGAGACAGTCTCAGGCGTCAGCAAGAAACAATGGGTCGGATCCCAGTTGACATACACGCCGTCATCGGCCAACTCCATGGACTCGTAAAACGACGAACCATTTGAGGATCAAATGGCTCGTAATCAGCGCCAAGGAGTACATCCCAGCCTCGGGCATGAATCCTCTCAACAAAGGTGCTCCCAAAGCGATTATCATCGAAAAGACGCGAATAATCGCGTTCCCGGATAATCACTCTCTCTCTCTTCTTCTAGGAGGCATGATAGGAGGGGATTTTGGTATAGAAATGAAGAGGATGAAGAAAGGAACAAAACCTCGCAAAAATTATTGAATTTAGCCTAGAAACGAGAGAGATATGAGGAGAGAGAAACTGAATTTGTAACGAAACTCGAGTCGAGTTCCGATTACTCTATAAGGAACTCGAGTCGAGATCTAGGGAAGAAGAAGACTCTAGTTTGACCCACGTTGACTCGGTTTGACTTGGGTTTTGAAAGTGACTTGTGACTTTTCTAATGACACCCGGGGGTATATATAGAGAAGTGACTTCCCCTACTACTGAAATTAGTGTAAATGACGGTTTTACCCCTGGAAAGCGAAAAGGCACGAAATAATTCAAATTTAACTTGAAAATTCCGCGATAATGTATAATTATATTCTTGCGAATGTAAGTACCATTAAGAGTGTCAAATAAAATCCCAAAAATCATGCAGTAATTATTAAAAATTCTAAAAATTGAAATAATTTCAAATTTGTAATTGTAATAATTATTTAACCAATCAACAACAATCAAAGAGTGATGGGCCATGCCCACCCCCAAACAGATCTATTCTAGGATCCTAAAGAAATAGTTATTAGCCAATAACCACTAAACCGGGTAACTGATAAAAGGCACTAACGCACGATTGGGTTTAGTAGATACACAGGGCTGCCTCCCAGGAGCGCTAAGTTTAACGTCTTCAGCCAGACAGGTGGACAACCAGGATTCACTCCCTAGATAAACGCTACTCTAAACAAAGATACAGGAGAGACAAAACGCTACAATGGAATGCGTGAAGTCCTGATGTCTAATATACAACATGAGTCTTTTAAAGTTAGATACTCTAGACTTAGGAAAGATGGGAAATGACTTCCCCACCCCCAAACAGAGCGGGAAACAGGTCTGTTTGGTGATGACGCTTAAGAGAAAAAGCGTGCACTGGATCAATTATACTCAGCTAGTAAGAGTTTGTGGACTATGGGCCCGACACTTTCAACCACACCTCCCAAGAAAAAGACAAGAGTAGAGTAGGGGAGGGTCCGGATACCAGCAGGTCAAAGGTCAGTCTAAATAGGTAGGGTCTTCTAAGAGAGTTTCCTCTACTTCAGGGGGCCTTAATTCATGGAAATGCTTAAGACGTTGACAATTGACTTGAAATTCAGTGTTGTCTGCAAGATTTAGACAAGTGATAGCACCAAAACGTGTAACTGCAGACACAACAAAGGCACCCGACCAACGAGACTGTAGTTTACCAGGAAATAAATGCAACCTAGAGTTATATAGTAAAACTTTGTCCCAAATTTGAAAATCTCTACGTAAGATCTGACGATCATGTAGTTTTTTTCATTTTAGCTTTGTAGGACTTGGAAAGATCATAACCTTCATTCCGAAGTTCCTCAAGCTCAGAAAACTGGAGTTTTCTCCTCTTACTTGCCTGGTCGAGATTAAAATTGAGCTTTTTCATTGCCTAGAAGGCTCTATGCTCAAGCTCTACAGGTAGGTGACAGGGTTTTCTAAAAACAAGACGAAAAGGAGACATGACTATGGGAGTTTTGAAAGGAGTACGATAGGCCCATAATGCATCACTAACTCTACGAGACCAATCAACCTTATCAGGGTCAATTGTTTTTTGCAAAATATTTTTAATCTCTCTATTCGACACCTCAGCTTGGCCATTAGTTTGCGAATGGTACGCAAGGGCCACTTTGTGAGTAACTCCATACTTTTGGACAAGTTTTCGAAAAGCTCTATTGCAGAAATAGCTCCCCCCATCACTAATGATCGCACGGGGAGTGGCAAATCGGGCAAATATATACTCTTTTAGAAAATTTACTACAGTTCGTTATGCCTTGTGGGAATGGCCTCAATCCATTTAGAAACATAGTCTACCGCGACCAGAATGTACAAAAAACCATGACAACCAAGGAAGGGACCCATGAAATCAATGCCCCATACATCAAACACCTCGACAGGAAGTATTGGCTATAAGGGCATCATGTGCCGCATAGTGATTTTCCCTAGTTGTTGACAATGAGTACAGACAGTACAATGCATGTGAGAGTCCTTAAAGAGAGTTGGCCAATAAAAACCACACTGCAATACTTTAGCAGCTGTCTTTTTGGCACTGAAATGTCCTCCACAAGCATGCTCATGGCAGAACTTAAGGACCTCTTGTTGCTCCCAATCGGGAATACAACGACGAATGATCTGGTCAGGACAGTACTTAAAAAGGTAAGGGTCATCCTAGAAATAATACTTGCCATTAGCAAGGAATTTGGATCTATCCTGTTTGTTCCAATCAGTTGGGAACTTGTTGCTAGCCAAGTAATTAACTATATCTGCGAACCATGGAGCATTCGATATTGCAAAAAGAAGCTCATCAGGAAAGTTCTCAGAAATGACACTAGAATCCTCAGGACGGTCTAATCTAGACAAATGGTCGGCCACTACATTTTCGGTCCCCTTTTTATCTCTAATCTCAAGGTCAAACTCTTGAAGCAATAATATCCAACGAATAAGGCGCTGCTTAGTCTCTTTCTTGGATAGAAGGAATCTAATAGCGGCATGATCCGTAAAGATGACAGTACGGGTGCCTAAAAGGTAGGAGCGAAACTTATCAAGAGCATAAACTATAGCTAGCAGTTCTTTCTCAATTGTCGTATAATTACGTTGAGCGTTATTGAGAGTCTTACTAGCATAATATATAACATGGGGCTTACCATCTAGACGTTGACCTAAAACAGCCCCAACAGCATAGTCTGATGCATCGCACATCAGCTCAAAGGGTTTACTCCAATCAGGAGGCCTAATAATGGGCGCAGTCGTGAGGGCGGTCTTAAGTTTTTCAAAAGCGCTCTTGCATTCTTTTGTGAAATCAAAAGGTGCATCCTTAAGCAATAAATTGGTTAAGGGTCGAGCTATCTTAGAAAAATCTTGGATAAAGCGTCGATAGAATCCTGCATGGCCCAAAAAGGCTCGAATACCTCTAATAGACTTAGGAATAGGCAAGGATGAAACAAGATCTACTTTAGCTTTATCAACCTGGATACCCTCAGGAGAGACTACATGACCAAGAACTATCCCCTTCCTAACCATAAAATGGCACTTTTCCCAGTTAAGTACCAAATTCTTCTCTATGCAACGTTTAAACACTAGGGAAAGATGACTAAGACACTCTTCAAAAGATGAACCATATATGGAGAAGTCATCCATAAACACCTCCATAAATCGTTCTACCATATCACTAAAGATGTGTAACATACACCTCTGGAAGGTAGCAGGTGCATTACACAGACCAAAAGGCATACGGGTATAAGCGAAAGTGCCAAAGGGACAAGTAAATATCGTCTTTTTCTGATCTTCAGGGGCGATAGGAATTTGGTTGTAACCGGAGTAACCATCCAGGAAACAATAGAAAGAATAACCAGCTAGACGTTCCAACATCTGGTCTATGAAAGGAAAAGGAAAGTGGTCTTTCCGGGTGACTGTATTAAGTTTTCTATAGTCGATACAAACACGCCACTTAGTTGGAACTCTAGTGGCGACTTGTTCGTTCTTATCATTGGTAACTACAGTCATGCCAGCCTTTTTAGGGACCACATGAATAAGACTAACCCAAGGACTATCCGAGATAGGATAAATCACACATGCATCCAGAAGTTTAAGAATCTCAGCTCGAATAACTTCTTTCATCGCAGGGTTGAGACGTCTCTGAGGTTCACGAGAAGTTTTGGGATCGTCCTCAAGATGAATACGATGAGAACAGACAGAAGGGCTAATGCCTTTGATATCGTGGATGGACCAGGCAATAGCAGAACGATGCTCCGAGATAACTTCTAAAAGCTGACTCTCCTATTCGGTAGTAAGGGATGAAGAAATGATAACAGGATGACTACCGTCTGAATCAAGATGAGCATATTTCAGCTCAGGAGGAAGAGGATTCAGGGTAACAAGAGGTGGAATAATGGTCTCTACTTGGGTCTCAGAATCTAAGCTACAAACCACATCTCTTTAGGTTCAAAGATAGGCACAGTATCAAGAAGAGCATTGGTTTGGGCAATAGACTGGTCAATGTCAAAGTCTACATTATGCATAGCAAGGCAATGAACAACCGGATCTTCAGGGTAATAATTGTGTGCCATCTCATAAGTTAGAGAGTCTAGAAGGCACACATCCTCAGATAAGGAGAGATCAGGGGGTTGTTGGCCAAGGTTAAATATATTAACTTCAACAGTCATAGAGCCAAAAGTGAGAACCATGGAACCGTTCCGGCAGTTTATGAGAACATTAGAGGTGGCCAAGAATGGGCGGCCAAGGATGATGGGTACCGAATCATCGACAGTAGGTTCAGTATCCAACACCACAAAGTCAACAGGATAGTAAAAGTCTGACACTTTAACTAATAGGTCCTCAACTATACCTCTAGGTAATTTCAAAGATCTGTCGGCCAGTTGTAAAGACATTTTCGTGGGTTTCATGTATGTTAGACCTAGGCTAAGGTACAAGGAATAAGGCAAGAGATTAACACTCGCTCCTAAGTCTAACAAAGCTCTACCCATGAACTTATCACCAAGCTTGCAGGGTATGGTCGGTTTTCCAGGGTTCTTATAATTTACCACACCATTATGTTGGACAAGTGCAGAGAATTTTTCTGCGACAAAAGCGTTTTTAGGCATATATGTTTTTCTCTTGGCAGTGCACAAGTCTTTCAAGACCTTAGCATAGGAAGGTATCTGTTTAATAGCGTGAGGAAGGGTATATTAATATTTATCTGTTTAAACACATCAAGTACTTCCTCTGCTTGGACTTCCTTTAGAGACCTTGTGAGTCTGTAGGGGTAAGGTACAGGCGGGTTGTAAGTCCGTGGAGGATCCACGATCTCACGGGCAGTCTTCTTCGACTTAGAGGTGGTTGCCTCATTAGCCGAAGGTTTAGGTGGGGCAACAGGTGCAGAGGTAACCGGGGTCACAATGTTGGGACTCGGTGTATTATTAATTTGATTATCGACCTGTTTTCCTGACCTAAGGGTGGAAACCAATTTTACTTCAGCAAGCGGTACAGATGTAGACGGAGTTGCAGCTTTCGTCACCAAGGCAACTTCTTTGCCTTTGGGGTTCGGGATGGACTGTCCCGGAAATCTACCTCTTTCATCAAGTTTTTGTTCAATTCTCTGGATGGCTTGGGCATTTGACTCAATAGACGCCTGGGTCTATTGAATGAAACGTGCGAGCACATCCTCAAGAGAGGTTTTAGGAGGGGTAGATTGATTAGTTGGCATGCGGTCCCTGGAACCACTCATTGGATGAGTATTGTTCGAGTAAGGGGGGACCGGTGCCCTGTTCCTATTGTCAGAGTTACCAACATACGTGGCATTGCTACGTTGCCCATAAGAGTTATTAAAACCAGGTGCACCCGCATGATGATTATTAGAATAAGAGAGGTTGGAGCGGTCCATGTATGGGTACGTGGCATTGCCCTTAGTAAAGTTGGTTCTCCCTGCGTAATTAAACGCACAGGCATCCTCAGTTTCTGGTGAATTAACAAGGAGAGGGCAAAATTCAGCAGTGTGGGTTTCGTCATGACAAGCATCGCATGAAAGAGTGGAGACACTTATAACAGTTGATGGGGTATGTAAGGATACACCAAGTGTTGCTACCTATTTAGTTAAACCATGAAGTAAATTTTTAAGCTCAAAGTCGGGTTTGACATCATATAGACCTCTAGGTTTATCAAGTGGATCTAGGGTAGTGTTTCTCGGGGTATGTCCAGGTACATCCCATTGTTGGCTATTATTAGCAATCTTTTCAAGGAAAGCTAAAGCCTTGGTGGTGGAGTAATCAAGGAAATCTCCACCACTCATGCTATCAACTGTGCCTCTAGTTTGAGTATTAAGGCTTCTATACAGAATCCTAACTTTTTCAGTGTCATCGACTTTGTGGTGTGGACATTGAAGAAATAGGTCGTGAAACCTCTCCCATGCATCAAAGAATACCTCACCCTCTTTTTGTCGGAAACTTCTTATGGCATCAACTATGTCATTAGTTCTAGTAATAGGACAGAATTTGGTCAAATTTTTTTACTTAGTTGAGCCCAAGTGGAAATAGAATTGGGAGGAAGGCTATGTAACCAATGATATGCTCTATCCTCAAGAGAAAAGAGGAACAATCTCAAGCTAACTTCCTCCTCAGATAAATGTTTCTCCCTAAAAGTGTGGATAACAGTCAAAAACTTATTGAGGTACTTATATGGATCTTCCCTTGGAAGTCCATGGAACTTAGGCAACATGCCCACAATCTGTGGGCGAATGCCATACCTATCTGCATGTGTCTCTGGTAAGACAATGCATGTAGGTGGCCCAGTGGCCAAAAGTGAAAAGTAATCCCGAAGGGTAGCTTCTTGAGCCATAGGTGCAGGATGTACTTCAGAAAGTGAAGTTGAGTCATTGAACTCTTCTTCAGAAGGTAAGGAGGTTGAGTTATGAAACTCTTCCTCAGGAGGAGTAGAGAGGTCCGTGATTGTGCTCTTTGTGTAGATTATAGGTTTGGACAAGATTTTACCTGATCTAAGATGCATACAACATGCGCATTACATATGGCACAGAAGTCCTAACCATTCAAAAGCATCTAACAAGGGGCTCAAAAACTGACTCTATTTTGTGTTCACCCAAGTCAATGAGTTCTTTCCAAGTTTCGTGAATGATTCTTCCTATATCTCGAGAGTCAAGCAGCTAATAACCAATGTGGGAGGTTGTCCGTGCCTAAACACGTTCCTTAATTAAATAACCACAATTGATTCTACAGATAAATCCGTAGGGGTTCCAGACCCAATTCATGACTTGTGCTCCAATCAAAGAAAAATCAAGCAGTACTGGTTGAAATATCCGTCAAGGTCACAATGTGAACATCGTGATAGCATGGCTTTAGTTGATTCAATTTTAAGGCTTAGGATATTGCAATCAATTGATATTAGGTTTCACTTATACGCCAGGTCCGCCTTGCAGTCCCGGTTTAACAAGTAAAATCAGAAATTGAAATCAAGCAACAATCAAGGTCATGCTAATCAATACAGAAACTCCTCTTGCAAGGGATTCGAGGAGGGTTGAGAGAATGCTTACCTCCTACTTTGTGCTAAAAAGTAAAAATTGCCAAACAAGCGCACAAATGTGGGGAGAAGACGAGTTGAAGGCGACTAAGGGGAAACCGCTCCTTGGGTTTCAATCGTCCTTAGGAGTTGTTCCTTAGTAGACTCAAGGCTAGCTCCACAACCTTGCTCTACTATCCGCTTCGAACACACAATAATATAAATCCTAACAACACCTACTTTAAAATATTACAACCGCGACCCCTTCATGGATCGAATAATTAATTAACTTACAAGTCCTTAAAAATACTGAAAAACATAGACTACTTAGTTCACCTCACGATCTCTCAACAGTAAAAAAATTAGCTAATTTGAAGTTCTGGAACGTCCTGGAAAAATCACGCAAAACAAGCAAATTCCCTGCCTGGAACTGTCGATTCAGTAATTTCAGCAAAAGTTCCCGTCTTTAAACGAAAAATTAAATATCTTTCGCTACTCCAAAAATGCTAAAAACTTTAGGGCAAGTAGATCACCCCAAAATCTCTCAACAGTAGAAAATTCAGCTCGAAAGGAGTCATGGATTGCGCTGGAAAAATCACGCAAAACCGAGCAAATTTCCTGCCTGAAACTCGACTCGAGATTGTTACCGACCAAATTGAACTCAACTCGAGTTCAGGCCCACTTCGGAACAGTAACCTTCAGGAAAAATTCCTGAATGCGCATTTTTCTTCAAACTTTGATATCTCCTCCGTTTTTCGAGATTTTTCCAATCCGTTTTCGCTGCAAGATCAATAAAAGGACTAAGTAACTAGACACTTAAAAACACTAATTAAAATAAAATAAAAATTGAAGGGTGGGAGGGATAGAAGTGGGATGATGTCCCAAAACAACTATTCTCGCTTGTGTTTGAATGAACTCCGTTCCTTAGAGCGGCAACGGCGCCATTTTGATGTGTAGGTTTTTTACGCCTACTATCAAAAGATTAGATTTTTACTTGAAGTTCCTTCTTGTGCCTGTATAAATTGAAGATCAAAGTAGACAAGTAACAAGCAAGGGTCGTACCCACCTCAGAGGGGGAGATCTTAACTCAAACACAATATAATTAAGAATAATAATTAAGAAACACCAAAGGAATCAACAATAATATTGGATGATTGATTCTACTTCCTACAGGCAATAATAAATAATAAATCCTAACTTAAAAATATGGAAGATATGGAAAAGAAGATATATGATGACATAGGGGGAGTAGTTGGTATCCACAATCTAAATCATGCAATCATATCATGTTGTTCTTCATGTTCAATCTATAATAACCAATAAGTCACCTCTCGTTTTTTTCAACTAATTATTAATATCTATAATAATCAAGTAGTCACCTCTCAGCTATTCCCCCTAATTAAAACGGGATTCTATTATGCATGCTATTGAATATGTTTCATTAATTAAACCCTCACCTCTCAGCTATTGAATCTAATTAACTCAACATATTATTCATAACTAAATTATCATCACCTCTCAGCTATTTGATTTAATCATAAAAGGGTTCCAATAAAAGATAAATATCATAAACATGTAATAATCACCTCTCAGCTATTTCACTACATATCTACAATAAATATAAATACTACCATTGAAGCTAGGTCTCCATAAACCCTAACAATAATATTTTAACACCATGGATAACAATAGCATACAAATAATCATACTTACCTCATATCGCGAATTAGAAGTAAATAAACATTAAGAACTTTGAATCACAATGAACAAGAAGAAGAAACATGATACTTTTACATCACCTAGAGAGCTTCCACCATCCCCCCATGAAGATTTAGCTACTCATACCCAAGAAACAAATAAATAAATCATAAAACATCATAATGGAATTTAATGGATTGATATTGAATATTGAATTGAATACAATGAAGAAGAAGATCAACTCTTCTTCAATGAAAGTTGATCTTAAAGTGGAGGCTAAAAGATAATAAACCCTAGTTACAACTTCTCTTATATAGACATTACAAAATAGAATACTTGCATGCAAAGACTTCCAAACTTGGTGAAATTCGTGGCTGCTGCTGTTGGTCTCCTAGATGGATTAGGCAATCAGCAAAACCTAATTCTATTGGGCTTGAATTGTAGCTTGTGCCAAGACCTTCAGTTTGATAGCTCATGGGCCCAAATCGGACTTCTGGATCTTCTTGTGGAGCCTTTTTAAGATTAAGACCCAAAATAGAAAGTCAGGTCAAAGAAAGTCAGCAAAGTCCAACAGTTGACCAAAGTCAACAGAAGTCAGCAGAAGTCACCGGTTGACCAAAGTCAACAAAAGTCCATTGTTGACCATCAAGTCAACAGAGTTGACCAGAGTTGACCGCGGGGTGCCCTTAGCATATTCCGTAGGTGCAAATATCCATTCTTCTTCCCTTGTGCCAATAACACCTTTTTTTCTTGTTTTTCTCGACTTTTCGCAGGCTTTTACATAATATTTGCATTTTGGCTCATGAAACCTACACAAAAGAAAAGAAAGCACTAATCAATAGATATAATACAATAATATAACCTAAGTGCTAGACAAACAAGGTGCTATTCGGGGGATAAATATACACTTTTGAGGTCCGATCAACATTCTCCTTTCTCGAGGTATCAAGCTTACCCTTCAAATCCCTTACTTGAGCTCGCAGAGTGGTATTTTCAGCATTGGCCTTCTATAGATTCTCAACTTTCTTCTAAGCATTCTCGAGCTTCGTAACCCACTTTTTGTGGATCACGTTCATCTGAATCAAAAGAGCAGACTACATTAGAAAATCTTATCATCAAAGTAAAAGAAACATACAAGCATAAAAACATTCAGTGAGATCATACCTTGTAAGCGCAAGAGGCAAGCTCCATAGAATCTTCCTCAAGGGATTGGGGCTGAACTTTCTTGGCGTCCTCGAAAAGAAAACAGTTCTCCATCAGAGACAAGCACATTTCCTTGTCATCCCACCCTGAGTCATCAGCCTTCACATACGTGTCACGACAAGGAAAAATAGGCCCAACTATTAACTTCACCAGCAACAAAGTCTTCAGTGAGATCAACGGCCTTTTGTTTGCCACCTTTACCAGCTGGAGCTCGAGAAGTTTCGACCTCCTTCTCCTTGCTGGGCTTATCGACCTTTAAAGCAATGGTCACAGCAGCGGGCTTCGCAGCACTCTTTCTCTTCCTTTGAAGACCCTCGGGCTCAATTGAGTGAGACCAGAATACATCACTCAAGCTTGGTCCAGTAGGGATCTTGCTCGGAAGAGGGGTGATATCTTCAGTCAAGGGAAAGTTCAAATTTTTCTTGGGTGCCATTGGTAAAGCAGCTAGCACTGCAACAGGCAAGTCACCAGGTCGACCAACGGCTAATTAAGCAACAGAAGTGGCAACTGCGAGCTCCTTTTTCTCTCTACCTCCCTTCGGAGCGGCGACACTCGACGTCTTAGCTTCCTATACAGTATCCTTCACAAACTTCACCTTTAGCTCGCGAAAAAATTGAGCTAAGTGTGGCAAAAGAAATCTTTTCTCGGCCCAAGTCTTCTCATCAAATTCGATAATATTACTGGGGTGCAGTCGACCATCAATTGGCTCGTTATACTCCTTCGTTTGACCTGCACAATACGTATACATTTAAAAAGAAGCTCGATCATCAAACATAACAGTCAAAATCTAAAGATAAGTGTACCTATACTTGGGATAGCATATCGATTCAGACATGCACTAGCTTGTACAAATTGACCCCGAATTTTGTACACATGGGAATTTTTCCAACCATCATTCGAGGTAGGAGGGATGAAAAGATTGGCTCTACCATAACTCCTTTTCATATTTAGTGAACAAACGTAATCCCTACTTCGACCGGTCACATAGCTAAAGTAAGCAACGATGTCAGCCTTGCAGATACCATAGTCATGTAACCTATTCAGCTCCTCAAAAATTAACATCGACGTCCAGAAGTTGCTAGGCATTATGATCGGTGCCACGTTGTAGTGATTCAGAATATCACATACGAACTTACTAAATGGAAGACGCATCCCAGCTTTTAGTTGACCAAGGCATATCAGGGACGACGTCGTGTCTCCACATAAAGAAAAAAGGCTATCACTAACTCTATACATTTCGAGGTTAGGAATCCTGATATTATACTCCTCTCGAATCTCAAGAAAAGATCTTCTAGCTTCATCTATGGTAAGGGATCTACTACTGGTAATCTCCTCCTCGTCCCTCCGACGTCGAGAATTGCTAACACTTAGCTCGACCCTCTCCTCGAGTTCAACGTCTTCCTCATTTTCGTTAATACTTTCAGATTCGGTATCACTCATCTTAACAAAAATTCTTCTAAACAATTCAAATCAAACACCAAAAGATCCTCAACAGAATCTAAAAACTAAACGCAAGAAAGAAGCAGCAAAGGAAAAACTACTATAAACACAGAAAAAGCTTCAAAGCTTCAACATTGGAGGAATGCTTTGAACAGCAAGCAAAGGAGAAAAATTACAAATCAAAAATAACAAAATATACCAGTTATCACAAGAAAAACGAAAAGAATTCAAGCAAAAACAACAACAAAAATACGAAAAGCAGCAAGAACAACAATGAGAAAGGAGAAGAACGAAGAGTTGCAGAAAAATACCTTCGCAAAATGGCTGAAATTCCTTTAAAAGTAATGATGCAGCAACCCTTGGTTTTCCAACGTTGTAGTTAGGTTTTATAAAACCCATTCGCGACATCTAAGCCGTCCAAGCAAAATGAGATCAAGGGCCAGATCTGGCCAAGAGAATCGAACCGCTTAACCCGTTGATTTTCCCGCTTTTTTCTGTTAGCTTATTTCAAAAGCAAAACTCAAACCAAGCATCCACGTGGCCACCACAACACAGTTACCATAACTGCAATAATTATGTTTCCTCGAAAACCTCCGCACATTCAATGCAGCACACAAAGGAATCTTTGCTTGTCTTATCAATCAAATAAATCTCGTACTTCAATTCAACTATTCTGAGAAAGCACCTTTTCTTTTCATTCAAATCGAACTCACCTCCTCCTATTTCATTTCAACTCGTTCAGTTCAATTCGAATGAAAAAGGGCTATGTATATACCATTATATTCAAGCTCGTCAACCTCGCCAATCAATACTTATATCGACCTAACTCGACGTGAGCCTATTTTTACTCGAGCTCATCATTTTCAAATGTCATCAGACCTAAATTCTTTTCAACATCGACCTAACTCGACGTGAGCCTATTTTTACTCGAGCTCACTCGACGTGAACATTTCTCACTCGACCTCCATCGACCTCATTCAAACTTCATACGTTTTAATCTCCTTCAGTTACAATATCTCTAAGATCCCTGAATATATGCTCATTAATTGACCCCACCGTTGTACAATTAATGAGCTATTAGTTGTCCCAATCACCTATAAATATGAACTACGTGGGTTTGATTCTGGGAATTGGTCAACCTCAGATACGTAGGCAACTATCTCTCCAAATAGCTTAGCCACTTATACACCACAAACTCTTCCTTCTCCATTTTTCGATCATCTTCTCTGTCCTACTTTTACTTAACATTTAAATTATAAAAGAAATTCAATGTGGTTTTGGAATTTTGATTCAAATTTCATATTTTCATAGTATGGGTGGTTGAAATTGAAAAACCCATAAAACAAAATATTCACAACATCATGAATTTATGAGTTTGTTGCTTAATTAAACAACTATATGAACTGAAAACATAGTATATCTATAGAACAAATCATAGTTTTCTCTAACACAAGGACCGTTCGATTTATGTCTAAGACAATTAACTCCATAGATTTATGTCAAGACCAATCTCCTTAATTTGATACAGTTGCCTAATTTGCCTTTATAACTTAAAAAGTTTATAATTTTCAGTAACCCACTCTTGCCTAATGTAATTCACATATTATTTACAATTCAAAATATTTAATTTTTCATTTATCTCCTCATAATTATGGCTGCAAAATTAACACTTAAATGCTCAAGAAATGATCTCATTGTTCACTTCTCCATTGTCCCATTCTATATAACAGGTACTTGCTTCTCCCTTCACCCATTCTGTAAGTAATAGTTTATCCTTTTTACTGCTTCTTTGCTACTTTCAATTGTTTTCTTCTTCTCTTCTTATTCTTTGGTTTTTCCCTTATCATTCATATAATATAATAGGTGTTCGAAGCTCGACATTCAGTTTATTTTGAAGTATTTTACAGGTATAATTCCACCCAAATGTCTTTTGCAGTGAACACTTCAGTTTGAGGATTATACTGCTTACATAGTTTCAATGTACAAATTTTTTTATTTTTTTTCTAATTAGGCTCTACTTGATCTCAGTTGCACAACCTACTACTGATTTATATTTTCTCTTGAAACTTTTTCTATGTTAATTATGTGAACAAAAGATGTGTAATATTTTCAGGTGAACTTCCAACTGTTGTTTGTTTGATACCATACAATTATGAAAAAAAAACATGAACTCATGCATGCTTATTAGTGGTGTCATTACAAATACTGCAACAAAATTGGCTTCTTGGTGGTGTCATTACTGGATAGTGCAACAAAATGGGATGGTTGCAATTTATCATCATCACATATCGTAAATTTGTCAACTATGCTTTATGGTGTCTTCCTATGGAGGCTTAATTATCATTTTCAACTCAAGTGTTGTGCTCTATCTCTCCTCTGAATGCATCCCTTCTTTGTCTTCTCTAGCATTATTCCTCTAATTATTGCTTTGTTACAGACTTGCAGAAAGTTATAATTTATCTTACGTAATTCTGTTATCAGTCTGTTTACTTTGATTTCATTTTAATAAGTCAATGTTTGATGTAATCTATTACATTTAACAAACGCCCTTCTTCTTTGGAAACTCTCAATCTCACTATACTTCTTGGATCAAATTTTGTTAATTCGTTTTAGGTCGGACTCCCTCACCATATCTTCTCTTTATTTTGCATTGGAACAGGGGTACTGACGTGTGCGTTAATTTGAAGGTGGAATTTGTTGGCATGCACTACCCTATAAACCAGTTGAATTTTGTGACATGTTGAGTTTATTCTACTACAGAAGAGTAGACCCATCTCTGAGACCAAAAATCCCACCTATATATTTCAATTTTTATTTTCAATCAAAGTGTAATTTGAGTGTTAATTGTATTGGGGGTACGAGTGTAAATTATGATTATGACCTAATAAATTAGTATTCTATGACATGTGCTTTTATCAATTGTTACCTAAACATTTTTGCGGAATTCAATTATTCAAGAACTTTTGCTAATTAATTTGACTATCAAAAAATATTTCTTATCCAAAAAAAATTGACTATGATACTTCAATATAAGAATCAGACAAAAAATTTATATGGGCATGTAATTAGACACGAAGTATAAATGGTTAGGGGTGTAAAGGTAATATTGAATAGCATAAACATTAAGGGGTGGATGTATGGAACAACTAAACCAGTCATGTATGCTGCTTCTCTATGGTTTTGTTCTGTGAATTTTCTCCATTGAAGTACATTGATCATGTTGTTATCGTAGAGACTTAATAAAATTTATATTTCATCAAAAAAAAAAAAAAAAATACATAGAAGATAATTTTATATAACCTTGGAGATAAGGTCGAGTAACATGACTACTTAAAATTAACCAGATGAATTATGCATAATTCAAGATTTTATTATCGAACTATAAGGTTTTGTAATTCATACATTTAATTTAAAAATGGAAACAAGATATTTTTTCATGTTTAAAATTAATGAGTAAACACATCACCACTCAATAAATTTGAATAAATTTTATTCGGTTATTTGTTAAATTAATTTATATATGTTTTCATCTATACAAAATTTTACTGCATTTTATTTTACACTAATTCCAAGTAAATAGCTTAAACATGTAAAAAAAAAAAAAGTAAATAGCTTAAGTAAACCTCTTTTAAAACAGAGGCTACTACCAACTTATCAAAGAACTAACTAAAATTAATTAAAAAAATATATCGTCACGGGTTATCACTAGTTAAGAACATACCATCCACTTCCAACAAGAATCCAATGTTAGTGGTGGAGCCTTGAAGTTTCAATGCTTAGTGACTCAATTGTCTCTCACTTTCTCTTGAAACTAGAGTCAACCAAGAAAGCATTCAGATATAGAAAGAGTTGTTTTGTTTGATAGCTAGTAAAGAGAGTTAATAAAAAACCAAACTTTAAGTGGGCAAAAACCATTTGGATAACCGGTGGGTCTCCACAAAACCCGACAGAAATTACCCATCGGTTTTGATTTTTAATGGTTTGGGTTTTTAGAGACCCGACTTCAAATTTTAATAAAGTTTAGAACCTATAACCCGGATATTTGGTTTCAGTTTCGGCTCGGTTTCGGGTAACTGGGCATCCATTGACACCCTTAGTCGGAATGCATTAGAGTGACCAAACACAACACTAAACCATACAATCAACTCAAATTCAAACCATGTTTGAAATTATATTATCATCACAAGGGAATTATAGTTAATATGCCCCGAAATGGCAAAATCAGAGAGTTTATGTTATTCAATCACATGTTTAGATTAGTTCCAAAACAACATACATTAATATCTATTTAAATACTTTATTTTTACCCATTAATTATATTTTTATTTTTATTTTTTTTTATAAATATAGTTCATGTGAAATTTGCACAAATTCATCTATTAATCTTTCTTCTACCAATGATTCACATTATGATGATATATTTATCGATGAGATGGAGATACCTTCAGATAAGTAGAAGATATTCCTATGGAATGTCATTATCTTGGTAAAATGGATGTCATATGCCCAGATTGTGAGGCTTATCACTGGTTTGATGAGAAGCTGATTAATTCTAAGGTTGATGACCCTTTGTTTGGTATGTCTTATCAACAAGGAAAAAATAAGTTACCATTACTTAAACCATTGCCTCATACTTTGAAAGCATTGTTCGAAAGTTCGGATAAATTGGCTAGATCTTTTAAGAAAAATATCAGGTCATACAATGCTTCAAATGTTTTTTCAAGTCTATGAGTTACAATGGATGATCGTATTCTCAATGGTAGAGGGCCAAACTCATTTACCATACATGGAGAATTATGCCACATGGTTGGTTCTCTTCTACCTGAACCTGGAAAAATTTCATCTTATGCTTAACTTTTACATCATAGGATCTTACTGAAGCTTTGGAGCATCAAAAGAATCGCATCTCACATTTGCTTCCAGAAGTTCTAAAAATCATTCAAGAGACAGTATTAGAATCAAATGAAATATGCAAACTGTACAAGCATGCCTTTGAGATATTAAAAGATGTGAATAGTTAAGGAGACCATGATGTACCGGTAGGTTAACATTCAAAGTTGGGACAAATTATAGGCAATATAATCTACCAACCTCAAATGATATTGTTGTTATTCTACCTGGTGATGGTTCTAAGGAAGCATAAAAGCAAGATATTGTACTACATCTAAAGATCATCGTTTGGAAAGAATTAGTGAGTGTCACCCAATGGCATTACCTTCACACTATGTATATATTCTATTTTCAAGAGGTGAGCTTGGTTGGTCAACTGAATTAAGACATTGGGATGTTAAGAACCAAGCATATAAGCCAGATGCTCTAATGAATAGACTCTAGAATATTTTTGTTATCGAATGTTTGAGAGAAGTTCAAAGTATTCAAATGTATTGCGAGGTGGTCCTTTATCCAACAGTTTGTAGTAGATGCATGGGCTGTATACGAGCAGAATAAACTATACTATCTTCGGACAAACCAACATGAACTTCGAGCTGAAGTTTATAGTGGCCTAACAGACATCGTTCACAATGGTGAAGACCCAACTCATCTTGGTAAAAGATTCATTCTACCATCATCTCATCTGGGTAGTCTGAGGCATATGTATGGGATATATCAAGATTCTATGGCGATTACAAGGTTCAACAAGCATCCTGATATCTTCTTGACAGCTACAGCAAATCCTAAATAGCTTGAAATAATCAATGCACTGAAACCATTCCAAAATGCTCTAGATTGTCCTGATTTAGTTGCACATGTTTTTGAACTCATGCGGAAGGCCATTATGCATGAAATAACTAACAGACACTTATTTAGGAAGATAGTTGGATATGTTTATACAATTGAATTCCAAAAGAGAGGACTTCCACACATGCATGCTTTGATTTTCCTTGCACAAGAAGATAAAATTTATACTATAGAACAGGTTTATAGAATTGTCAGTGCAGAATTTCCAGATCTATAAAACATCTTGCCCTAGCTATTTGAAACAGTAAAAAAATACATGATCCACGGTCCATGTGGTACACGAAATCCTCATTCTTCATGTATGGTTTCTGCAAATCAAGGTTTTGTAGAGCACATACAAATGATACATCAATGGATTAAGATGGTTATCCAATTTATAGAAGGCATAAAACAGGTATTACGTATACAGTTAGACGTTATGAAGTGGATAACAAAGATGTAGTTCCTTACAACCCTTATCTGTCAGAAATGTTTGACTGTCACATCAATGTAAAAGTGTGTGTTTCAGTACGTGCAGTCAAATACATTCACAAATATATTTACAAAAGTCATGATAGGACGACAATGTTTGTTAGTGCAGCAAATGACGAAATTCAGCAATATCTTGATTCTCGATATGTGGGTCCTATAGAAGCAGTCTGGAGACTGTATGCAAATAGAATTCATGAGGAAAATTTAAATGTCACAAGATTGGCACTACATCTCAAAGGAGAGCATTTGTTTGTATTCAATCCTAGAGTGGGTAAAAAGAAGATTAAGGAAAAAATTGATAATCAAAAATCAACTTTGACTGTATTCTTTAATTACTATCTTGATAATCCAGATACCACAACCTATACTTATCAAGAATTCCCACAACATTTTACATGGGATAAGCATAATAAGGTATGGTCACCAAGAAAATAAGGTACGGCTATAGAGAGGATGTATTTTGTCAGTCCAAATTCTAGCGAACGATTCTACCTTAGGTTATTACTAATTGTAGTGAAAGGACCACATTCTTTTGAATCTCTATATATTGTTGGTTATACAAAATACAATACATATAGAGAAGCATGTCTTGCCTGTGGATTACTAGAAGATGGTAATGAATGAGAAAAATGTATTGATGAAACGTGCACAATAAAAACTGGTGTTCAGGTATGTATCAATTAAAATATTTCTCATTTCATTTATTTTTACACAACTTTTATAAATATACTAGTTATAAGGCCCGTGTGATGTATGGATGTTATTAAATAATGTAAATTAGGTGTAGTCTCTTGGAAAGGTTTTGTTAATGTATGTTATTGGTTTAATTGTCATTTTTACAGTTTTAATATACTACTAATTTTATTTTTTTTCGTAAATACGGTTGATTATAATTTTTGAAATAGTTTCTCATCGAATACTTGTTTTTTGAATGTTTGACTGAGATTTTGAGCTATATATAATGTCTAGCAATTATTGAATTTTCCATTATGTTTTTACTTCATTGTGACAATAAACCATGGTATGATTAATTTTATGAATGTTCAAGCCATGAATTAGACTGATCATATGATTTTATTCATTTTTTGTTTGGAGTCTAGGCTTATGTTTTGAATATAAAAAAGGGTTTAGCAAGAACATAGTATATACTAATGCACCCATAAAAACTACTGAAAGATCAAGTTGAAGCATAGGATAAATAGTTGGATTGCAAAATATATGTGTTTATTGAAGCTTATTATAGTAGGTAACGTACATTTTTTTTTCTTGTTATTATTATTGGTAAGAGAGGTTGAAGGGAACCCTACCCCATTTAAATTTACGTGGGGAAACTTTTAATCAAACAATCAGCTGTTGACGTGTTTCGAACCCATAACATCTCCACTTTGTGAGAGACATGCTACTTTTGAGCCACATGCTTATCGACAAATCTATACTAAGTATAGTTTTGCTATAATAAATATTTTATCTACACAAATCTATACTTGGTATAAAGAGGCATGTAATAAGCTACAATGAAACCCCACGTGCTGGCTAATAAAAAAAATTGTTGGACTTCGGTTTTTACTTTTAGTAAAAAAAATGGCGGGACCTATATATAAATTATATCTTTTGGTTCTCCCAGTCCCTACTTTCACTACCAAAATCAGGAAAAAACCTTAAAATTTATATTTAGGTGTATCCCTACTGTTTCGTAATCCCCCAAAAAAGGACTTGCAGCGCAGTTTGTAGCGCGTTTGTCCTCTACTTTTGTGTAATTCTTTGAGCTTATCAATAAAATAGTTTTTCTTAATATATATATATATATATATATATATATATATATATATTGTTTTGGAGAAAAAAATCACTTTATTGTCAAGTTATTGGGTTGAGCTTTGGTTATGTCTAGACTATACATCATTTCAGAAAACACTATTTAATTTATAACCTGGGGTAAACTTAGACCGAAGGCCAGCTTTTCAAATACCCATTTTTGAGTATAATTGATAAATAAGATTAAACTAATCCCAAAAATTACGTTATAATTACGCAACATAATTATGTTATATATGGTTATAAAGCCTATATAATTTTATTTCTAACTTGTACTCAAAGAAAAATGGAAGACGCACAATATTGTAATTTGTGTGTGTGTGTCCAACCACTATTTGGAGAAGGAAGAGTGGATAGATTGAATTTGATGTATGAGGAACGTGGGTAAATATTGAGGAAGATAAATATAACCATATTATCATTAAATTCATTGGTTAGCCATTAATATATTTGTGGAAAAAGACAGATATGGCCATAGTGCTATTAAATGTAGCCATCTAGCTATTTAAGCCATATTAAATATAAATTTACAATAACAATCCTTTAAATTTCAATCTTTGTTGAATTCTATTCAATTGAAGCATCAAATTTGATCTAATTTGGAAAGAGAAATTTTTCTTAAGGACAAGCCTAACTTTAATAGAGAGTATAGATTCATACCTATGTTGAAGAAATTTTAAAAATTTGTACATTAGTCAAATTATTAAAAATCAAGAGGAAAACTTTTTCTTCAACAACGTGGGTTGAATAAAATAAAGCCTTATTAGCCATGATCATCAACTCTGTTCGAACTGAACTATAAAAGTTCAAGTTGATGTCATCAGTCGACTGGTAGAATGATAGACCTAGAAGAAAAAAGTGTATGAATATAATTCACTTGCACAAATCCTATAGGCAGAAAATAATGTTATTTAGGCATTTTGACAAAGATGACATAAACGGATTCATATATTTCTACTGAAATATATTCATAAAGGGATTCATCTTTTTATTTAATTGGATCAGCAAAGTTCCATTTATAACTGATCTCCAATTAACACAACCCATTAGCTTAAAACCATATGACAAAGTCCTATAATATTATACTACTATTATACCCTTGAAAGGGATATACCTATTATTTCATTTAAACCAAGTCAGTTACAATAGTTACTTCTGTATGGATGTTGAGTATGAAGTACAAACTCATGTATGTCTGACATCAGTCCTCAAACAGTCAACTGAAAGAAATTCACTTTTTACTTCTTATTTCATCTTTTCGTACAATGTTCCTTTGTATATGCCTGCAAATCACTTTTTCTATATTTATGTACATAACTTTTTATGTTTTAGTTGTCTGTGCTATGAGCATTATGCGAGCGATTTTGTCAAAACCCCAGAGGTTTGTGTTTTTATTTGCAAATACCCCACTAAAGATTTTAATTTTGCCTTCACCACAGGAAGTTAACGATTCTGTCAAGAGGCCGTTAGTAGAATCTGACGTGTTTTATTTAATAATAAATATATCTGATATGGTTTTAACTTAAATAAATTGACACGTGTTTTAATCTAGTTGAAAAGATATGTTCAGATCCAACGGCTGTGATATGTATCCAGAAGTTTTTCAATCAGATCAATCGTATTCTTCTTCTTCTCATTATTTGATATGTTCAAAATATCAATTAATGTATCCAACCGTTGATTGTTTATCTGATCTATCAAAGATTTCAAAACCTTAATATTTTTCTTTGTATCCTTTACTTGATATAGAAAATCAAAGATTTAATTGAGAATTTATTTCTAGATAAATAAGATGAGGGATTGAAAGCCCTAATTTATCATATTCTCATCTGCTCCAATTGAATCAGTTGAAGAGATTCTTGTTCATGGAACAATTTTACATTTAATTGATAAATAATATAGTGTTAATTATCTTCTATTGATTCATCCATTATTCGTATATGACAAGGGATAATGTTGTTCTTCTTACTCGTGTTGCTGATGAGCTTCAATGGCCATTAGCTAAAGATGAAGCTTCAATTAAACTTTGATGATTCACATTATTTCTTTTCTCTTCCATATCCATCAGAAAAAACTGATTCTAGTGATACTATTTGAAATCTATTTGCTACAAATCACTTCCAAATGGTAGGATTTAATGTAAAGAAATTGACAAGAACAATTAAATTTAATGGAAATTGATATTCCAGCTGAGTTGATTGAGGTTTAAGTTTTTGTGATCAAAATCATAAGAAGGTAAGTCATTCTTGTGTGAAGAGATATCTAGCACTCAAAATGGGTGTTCTTAACATCTCTTCCTCCTTGTGAAAAACTAGCTTAAAGATGCAATCTTTCCAACATGGGTGTTCTTTATTCTTTTTCGTCTCTTCGATCTCACTTTAATCTCTGTTAATTTTTCTCATAACTCACTGACTGATTCTATTAGCAATTTTTTCTCTTTGATATACATGTTTCAAGTTAGCAATTTGGGGAAGAAGATGACTTCTTGAATAGAATCGTTGATATACATATCGCATTGAACAAATTACAACCGTTGAATTAAAACACATCCATTAAACCGGATTAAGACACGTGTTCAACTTGTTTAAGTTAAAACCACGTCAGCCACACTTAGACACGTCAGATTCTGCTAACAGTTCATTGACACAATCGTTAACTTCCTAGTGCAAAGACAGAATAAAAATCTTTAGAGGGGTATTCGCAAATAAGCGCACAAACACATGGGGTTTTGACAAAATCGCCCGCATTATGCACTATAACATTCTAGAAAACATTTATGCTATTTTTTTTTCAAATATATGACTATGGGTATTGTCTTAATTTGTTGTCGCTGTTGCACTTAAAATCTTCATTGTTGAATGATGTTTGCCCCCAATTCCGGCTTCTAATAGTTCAAAACGCCACCTCAACTTCAGTTCCTTGGCTGATAATGCAGTGTTTGTTGAATAGACACTTTATATCATAGTTATAAATATCGCAGAGATCCGTGAGATTTCGGCGGAATATGCCAATTTTTCAGGAATTGGATCGGTAAATGAACCGCTTAATTCGGACCATATAACTCCCCATTCCAACCCGGAACATCGATATATTCGAGGATATCCGACAGCTCCTAGATTTAACGGATATCCTCTTCTTTTTCATTCCGAACAGTAAATCAAAACAGTGATTCAAAGGAAAACAATGGATTTTGATCACAAATTTTACTTTTTCAATCTATAAAGTTGAGAAATTTTCGTTGAGAATTCACCAATTCCTCTCTCTCTCTCTCTCTCTCTCTCTCTCTCTCTCTCTCTCTCTCTCTCTCTCTCTACAGACGGAATCTGCTAGTACTTTTAAATTTTTGATGATATTTTGTAAGTTAATTATTTGCTTATTTTGTTATTATTATTGGAAATTTAAAATTTCTGGAATCTGTTATTAATTTATTATTATTCATGCCGGAGTTTCACTACTGCCGAAATATGTTATTATTGAAAGTCTGAAATTAGTAGAATATTAATGAAATTTGTTATTACTGAAATTATTTTGTTAGAAATATAATGAAAGTACTAGAATCTTAATTGTTAGTATCAAATTATAAATGTTTGTTAGTATCAAATAATAAAATATTTGTTAGTATCAAAATTATCATTTTTTGTAAGTTCATAATAGATTAGAAATTAATATTAAATTATAAAATATTTCAAAGTATCAATATTTTTAGTTTGTAATAGATTAGAAATTAATAATAGATTAAAAATCAATCAATGTGTGTGTAAGGAACTAAGGATATAAATGATAAGAAATTAATAACATATTTATAAATTCGTAATAAATTAATAATGTGATTAGTCAAAAATAAGCTTCGTAAAACTAATTTCATAATGAGTTAAATGAAACATAATCATCGATGGTGGAGGTCTGGAGGATAGTCCATCGACCTATCAGGAGTAATACGGGTATAATCCTTTCCCCTGAAGCATATTTAGGTGACAGCTACCTTCCCGACCACGTTTCTTCTAATTCATCCTGGAATACCCCTTATTCGACTGTCGGAAACTACAGATCGAGTGTTTCTATTGAATCTCCATATGGTGGATGGTATCACGATGCAGGTTACCCAAATCCTTCGCATCCATACTCCCAAAGTGAAGATCCTCCACGAGATAGCTCATGGTTTCTAGATCCGAATCAATGGTTGTCCTCAATGACAAGCAGGTCAGATATGCCATCACTTGATACATCTCAGCCAATAAGGATGGACCTGCGATATCCCATCTCTGAATCATTCTTTTCATTTTATACTGATCAAGATGCATACGAAATGCATGTTCTAAATTACCAGATGCATTACTCTCAAAAAATGACCTGGGACCGGTTTTGCAATGAGTTATTCCCAACAATGATGCGAACCCATCCTCAGATGGTTCAAGGTGGAGGTTACTCATTCTTATGAAAGAAAGTGTCTTGTCTTGATGATCTTTGTGTGAAGTTTGTATTTGAACTTTTGTTGTAGTGTTGTACACTTGTACTTCTTAACAATATTATGAATAAAATTTGTTTTCATAAGTTCAATGTTGTCTTACATTTATATTTGTATACATTTGTTATATTGTTATGACAATGGCTAAGATGGACATTGGGTGAGAGTACGGGTTTGTTGAGCCAGGGGATGAGACTGAAATAGTTTGTGATTTTTGTGAGAAGAAAATGCAAAGTGGATGGGTGACACGGTTTAAGGAACACCTAGCTGGAGTTGGGAACAATGTTACAAGTTGCACAAAGGTACTTCCTAATATCAGATTACGTATTCAAGGTAATTACAGGAACTTATTGCACGACGAGTTATTTGGGCTTAGAAGATGAGGAAGACTGTGTGTACCCTATGTAAAAAACCCGACAGGTGTCACCGATGGTTGTATAAGAAGCTAAACCGGGAGCACCTGAGCATTAGCAAGCCAAGACTGGGCTATCGGGTAGGGTCCAACCCGGTCTCAAGGAGTCCACATACGCTCTGTGGATCTTGACCCACCGGATGGTCCATGATTGATGGGTGGAGCCCTGGTTACTGTATAAGAAGTTGAACCATGGGCTCCCATACATCGACCAGGCCCACCTCAGTCAAGTAGGTCAGGTCCGAACCAGTAAAGTCCAGCAGCGACAGAGGCTCATCCAAAGGCTTAACATAGAAGCCCAGAGGACCTGGCCAGGGTGTATGCAATGAAGATTGGGCCTCCGGTCAGAGGAGTCAAGCCCAAGTGTTTGCTTCCGACTTGGTCAAATCCAAGTCCCAACCAACTGGATAAGTCCAGCAAGATTCCAGGTTAACAGAACCCATTGTTCTAGCCGCTGGAGAAGATAAAGGAAAACCCAGGTTGAACCAGAGCCTATCAGAGGATGCCACATGGCAGTCATCCAGGTCAAAGGGGATTCAAACCAAAAGAGATAACCGCTCGGCAGCATGCAAGCTATCTCTACGGAAAGCATCTTCACAATTGATCTACCAAAGTTCATGGAGTCAAAACCGGAAGGGTGGTTTAGCCAGCCTCCTCCGGCCTACTACAAATACAGGAGTTTTGAACCTCCTGAACTACGAGTATTCCACTGAGCAACTCCATTAGAGTTTAAGGGAAGCAGAGACTTGATTCCAAGTTCATCTTCTTGGATACGTAGGCAGCCTGATCATCATCGATCAGGACCAGTCTCATTGTATACCCCCCATCTTATCTCTGTCTATACAAGGCTTTCATTGTAACTGTTCGATTAATCAATACACATCTCGAGTTTGTAGATCAAATTTTTGCACCCACACTCTTTGGCGCCCACTGTGGGGCTGAATCTCCCATCAGTTCCAGAGCCTTGCGAAGAATCTCAATCCAGTCATACCAAAGTTGCTGCAGCAATGACTCGTTCCAACAATGGAATGAGCCAAGTTACAGAAAGTCAGACCGAGAACCTTTCTCCTCTGTCTCCGGTCCCTGAAGCAACAGAGCCCGTGAATCAAGAATCAGTTCTCGGGAGTGAGGGCCATGGTCAGGGCTCGCAACACTCAGAAAGTGGACAGCTGGAAGCAGAAAACTTAGTGGTACAGATCACTAATGATTGTGGTAATCTGAATGCAGTCAACCGGACCGTCAGAATACCTGCATCATAAGATCCTGAACCATCCAAAATAGCCGCTGCAAGAAGAGACCAGAGAACCTCCCCCCTGGCCACAGGAGGAGGTTGCACCGAGCAGCAGAAGGGGAAATGACCAGCGGTCGAGTCCCCAACTGCGATCATCAAGCGGCTGACCAAGGAAAATGCAGAACTGAGAAGAAAGAAAAGAATCAGGGCCGGAGAAAGCCCTGGTCCGTCTCCTCAGAAGAGGATAAGGCCACGGTCAGAAAGCGACCGAAGCCTTACCACCCATAGCCATGGTCCCCGCCCTGTCTGGGACAAGTAAGCACCGAGGAGAGATAGGATGTCTATCTCCCCAGCTCAAAGACATTGCCACGGACGAGCAAGAACACCTGATCCACGTCATGGCCGCAGGGTTACTCGTAATAGGTTCGTCGAAGAGGTCACTCCAACAGAAGGACAACACCGGAGGAGGCACCAGAGCACTCCCCCGGTACGCCACAGTCAGAAGGGAAGGAGTCCCCAAAGGGCCCGCGCCCATCAGAGACAACCGGATCTGAATGTGGAACAGATGAATCAACTCAAGCTATAGGAGATGATCGACCTGGCTGTTTCCAACAAAGCCAACTGATCAGTCCTCAAAAGTGTATATTTATCCCCCGAATAACACCTTGTTTGTATAGCACTTAGCTTATATTATTGTATTATATCTATTGATTATTGCTTTCCTGTCTTTTATGTAGGTTTCATAAGCGGAAATACGAATATTATGTAAAAGCCCGCGAAAAGTCAAGAAAAACAAGCAAAAATGTGTTACTTGCACAAGAGAAGAAGAATTAATATTTGCACCCACAAATCTACTGAGGGCACCCCTCGGTCAGTTCAGTTGACTTGACTTTATGTCAAAGTGGGGCGGTCCAAATCTCAGACCAAACCGGGTCCTATTGAAGCCCACAAGTCAAAATTTCTATTATTTAAAGTCCAAACTTAAAAAGGCTCTACAAGGAGATCCTGAAGTCTGATTTGGGGCCATGAGCTATCAAACTGAAGGTGTTGGTCCAAGCTACAACTTAAGCCCAAGAGAATTAGGTTTTGCTAAAAATATAATGCCTCTATAAGACCAACAGCAGCAGCCACGAATTTGATCTAATTTGGAAAGTCTTTGCATGCAAGTATTCTACTTTGTAATTTCTATATAAGAGAAGTAATAGTTAAGGTTTAGGTATCTTTTAGAATCATATCTTTTAGATCTAGAGATTTTTATTAATTGAAGATTGAAGAGAATAGTTCTTCTTCTTCTTCTTCTTTTGTATCAAACTTATCAATATCAATATCAATTCCTTTATTTTTTCCATTATGATGTCTTGTGATTTATTTATTTATTCCATGGTGCCATCATCAATGATGAGTAGCTAAATCTCCTTAGGGGGCTAGTTGAAGCACTCTAGATGATGCAAAAGTATCATGTTTGTTCTTATTGTTCATTATGATTCAAAGTTTTTAATGCTTATTTACTTCTAATTCGCGATATGAGGTAAGTATGATTATTTGCATGTTATTGTTATCCATGATGTTAAAATGCTATTATTAAGGTTTAGGGAGACTTAGCTTTAATGGTTTTATGTATATTGATTAAATATGTGTAGTGAAATAGCTGAGAGGTGATTATTACATATCTGAAGTTGATATCTTTTATTGGAATCCTTTTGTAATTAAGTCAAATAATTGAGAGGTGATGATTTAGTTATGAATAATATGTTGAGTTAATTAAATTGAATAGCTGAGAGATGACGGTTTGATTAATAAGACATATTCAATAGCATGCAGAAGAGAATCCCGTTTTAATTGAGTTGAATAGCTGAGAGGTGACTATTTTATTATTATAGGTATTAATGATTAGTTGGAATAACCGAGAGGTGACTAATTAATTATTATAGATTGAACATGAAGGAACAACATGTTATGTTTGCATGATTTAGTTTGTGAATACCAATTCTTCCCCCTTTGTCATCATATATCTTCTTTACATCTCTTCTATATTTTTAAGTTAAGGTTTATTTAATAATTGCTTGTAGGAAGTTAGAATCAATCTCAAAACTTATTTGTTGATTCCCTTGGTGTTTCTTAACCATTGTTTTCTATTGTGTTTGAGCTAAGATCTCCCCCTCTAAGGTAGGTACGACCCTTGCTTGTTACTTGTCTACTTTGATATCCAATTTATACAGGCACAAGAAGGAAAATCAAATATAAATCTATCTTTTGATTGTGAGGTACACAAATATCCTCTATCACTAACCGGGATGAACGAATCAAGAAGCTTACTCTCTCGAAGTTGGTCGTGTCACCTTTGGCAGAAGGAGTCAGAAGTCATATAGTCTCGGCTAGCTTCAAGCAGCCGCCCTTCGAACAGTATGACGAGACGACCGTCTGTCCAGTTCAGCATTTTATGAACTACAAGAGTACCATGGCCATCTGGGACCATGATGACAAGTTACTTGGAAAAATATTTGCTGCTTCACTCAAAGGCGAGACACAAATGTGGTATCACAATCTGCCACCCGCATCCATCCACACATTCGTACAACTGGCTGAGTTGTTCGAAGAAAAGTATTGGTTCAATGTGAAGACTAAGAAGGGAGCTGAAGTCTTATTCTCCCTGCAGATGGACCGGAGCGAAACACTTAGGAATTTCGCCCGAAGGTTCCGAACCTTATTGTCAGAAGTGCAGGACGCATCTGATAGCGTCGTCATTCAAGCTTTCAACTATGCTTTGAACAACAACCATGAAGAATTGTACCGGTCACTGGCAAGGAAGCCTCCATCCACTGTTTCGGCCATGCTCGAGAAAGTAAAAAGGTACGCTCAGGAAGAGGACGACCTGAAAGCCAGGAGAAAGAGACTTGCCAGAGGCCAGAACTCCGAGAAGCCGCGGAAGGCGAAGGAAGAAGGCTCCGGCAGGGATCACAAAGAGGAAAAATCCCCCGACAGAAACAAAGACAGGAAGGGGAAAACACCAGACCGCCGGTCAGAGAAGTCTACCAGGGGCGAACGGAAAGAAAGGGAACTCAAACCCCTGAGGTTCCCGATCGAGGAAGTATTCAAAAAGATCAAGAATAGGGGGCTACCCAACAAACCTACGCCTCTCCCGGCAGACCCGGAGGACAGGAGAGATAAGTCTAAGAAATGTGATCACCACAATGATTACGGTCATGAGCTGAAGAACTGCAGGTCATTGAAGTATAAAATGCAGTGTCTGGTCGATGCCGGCCTCATCCCTGATATGGTGCAGACCGAAGCAGTCGAACAGGTAAAAATCGGAGATCGAATTGTATATGTTTGCCACGTACAAGCACCTGGTTCTTCCAAGACAGAAAGGAAGAATTGCGCCCGAGAAAAGCTCCGGTGGATAGGACATTTCCATGAAGTTGGACAGCTCAACTTCAACGAAGGGACGAACACTGAGTCCATTGTCCCCGGAGGTTTGACATTCACCGAAGAAGACAAAAAGGGCGTGAATTATCCACACAATGACGCCCTGGTCATCACAGCATGGATTGGCGTCTACCGGGTCTGGCGAGTCATTGTCGACGCCGGTAGCACCTCCAGCATCGTGTTCTCATGTGCTTACAAAGCAATGGAGCTATCTAAGGGTCTCATCAAATCTGATGAGACTCCTATCTATGGGTTCAATGGGGAGCTAGCACAGTCCTCCAGGTGGGTCCACCTGCCAATCACGGTAGGATTCAACACCGTCGGGATAGACTTCCTGTTGGTCGACTTCCCCTCCTGCTACAACGTCATCTTGGGAAGGGACCAGATTCATCAGATGAAAGCAATTGTATCCACCTTCCACCAAAGCCTCAAATTCCCGACTCCCAATGGGATTTGTAGGATCAAGGGATGGCGTTCAAATGCCATCTCGATGCTCTCAAAGGAAAGTCCATCTCCGAGACCAAAGGGAACACTATCTTACTAACAGACTCCCATCAATAGCAGCCAGCTCTCGGCAAGTCTGTCAAGGGGAAGCCAGACACAAGAACCGGGATATCACCAGCTGTCGACCAGCTGGAAGAAGTTATAATAGGATTGGAGTCCCACAAGACAACTTACATCTCTTCCGGCCTACCAAGGGTTGAGAAGGATCTCATGATCACTCTGCTCCGACATAATCATCACGTCTTTGCATGGAATGTCAACGAAATGCCAGGAATTGACCCTTTCCGTCGCCTGTGATAAAGTGGACATTGATCCTCAGTACAAGCCAGTCAAGCAGAAACCAAGGCGAATGGCGCAAGATCGAAAGCTGGCGGTCAACGAATAAGTCGATCGGCTACTTTCAGTCAACTTCATCAAACCAGTCATCTACCCTACCTGAGTATCCAACATTGTGGTTGTTCCAAAGAAGAACGGTAAGATCCGAGTTGGCATCGATTTTACTAATCTTAATAAAGCATGTCCTGTGCACCCATATCCACTCCCCAGGATCACAAACATGGTGGATGCCACCGCTGGGTATCAGAGATTATCCTTCATGGACGCCTACTCTGGATACAACCGAATTCCACTTCACGAAGAAGATCAGGAACATACCGCATTCATCATCGACCGGGGGTTTTACTACTACCGGGTGATGCCATTTGGTCTGAAGAATGCCGGAGCAACATACCAGAAGCTGGTCAACACCATCTTCAACGAGCTCATAGGCCGGACCATGGAAGTCTACATAGACGACATGGTGGTCAAAACCAAGGAAAAAGACAATCATTTGTGAGATCCACAGCAGACATTCGATATCCTGACACGGTACAACATGAAGCTTAATCCAGCCAAATGTTCCTTCGGTCCTTCCTCCGGTAAGTTTCTTGGCTTCCTTATGACCAACCAGGGCATAGAAGCCAATCCAGATCAGATTCGGGCAGTCTTGGAGATGCCCACCCCGAAGACAGTGAAAGAATTCCAGAGATTAACCGGGAGGTTAGCCGCTCTCAACAAGTTCATCTCCCGGTACTTAGACCGATGCAAGCCATTCTTCAACGCAATCAAAGCTAACGCAAAATGGAATCCCACTTGTTAACAAGCCTTTGACGAAATCAAGGCGTATCTTACTCAACCTCCGGTCCTTACAGCACCACAAACCGGGCAACCAGTCGGTGTCTATCTGGCCGTGTCTGATACAGCAGTAAGTGCGGTCATATTTGTGGAAGAACCGGAGGAGAAACCAATATATTTCATCAGCAAAGTCCTGCAGGGAGCTGAGACAAGGTATTCGAAAAACGAATAGATCGCCTTAACCCTGGTACATGCAGCCAGGAGGTTAAAGCCATATTTTCAAGGAAGGGCAGTCAAAGTCTATATAGAGTTCCCGCTTAGGAAATGATGCAGCGGAAGCTAAAATAAACTTAATCTAAGAATTAAAATTGCAAGGAATTGAAATAACGGAAAGGAATTGCAATAAATAAAAGCTGAAATTTAAATAACTTGAATGTAAATTGCGGAAAATAAAGAACTTGAAATAAAAACTAAATTGAAAGACAATAAACTAAATAATAAACTTTTCAATCATCAATCTTCGCTAAGAAATTCGTTTTTGGAGCTCTTTATATAGATAACTCCCTTGACACAACTAGGAAACCTACTATAACTTGAATTACTTGTTCCCTAAGGTATGTATTACCTTTTGGCAACTTCCTAAGCCTATCAGGACTCAAAATAAAACTTCTAGACACTTCTAAAAACACTCTAAATAATAAAAACGAAAATAACAATTTAAAAATACTATTTAGGCTTCTAAATAAATTATAAACCCAAATAGAAAACCAATTGGTGTATGTGTTATGTCCTACATCAGTCCCCCATTCTTCAAAAGAATTCGTCCTCGAATTTAGGTTGTATTGATGACGTCCGCTCCATAAGAAAAAATACTTTGAATAGCATGAACTCTTATGAACTTTTCCCGATGTGATTGTTTGACCTTGTGATCCTTAGACTTTTAGAACAAAAAGAACTTGTTTGGAAAGAATTCGATCAATCCCACTAAAATCATAATGATGAACATCAATATTAATAAAAATAGAATCTCTGGCAATCAAGTCAACTGTATGATGTTCTTTCTCAATAAGAATTTGTTTTTCATCATGTAGATCGGTCACAAAGGTTGAAGAATCTTCGGGAAAAATCAATCTCTCCTCATTAAAATCGTTTTTTTCTTCTTTAATAATATCATGATGTTTAGGTGCAAGATGGCCGACTTCATTAGGTTGGGCAAGAATAGTAGGTGTGGGATGATTGTTGGTAGATTTGAGGGGTGGTGGGGTGATTGACGATGTAGTGATTGGTTTTTCATGGATATCTTCGATAGTGTCCGCATTGACTTCTTCAATCTTATATCTTGATTCTTCATGGATACCAAGGGTTGTCTTGATCTCTGCTAATTGTTGAGCAAATTTTACATCTTGATCTGCAAGTAACATGTCTAACATGTCCTTGAAGAAAGCTTTAGTCTCATCACTACAAAATTGAAGGTGGTGGTGGGGAGGTGATGGATCGATTTAAGATAAGGATCTAAAAATAACTTGTTCTGATACCAATTGATGCAGCGGAAGCTAAAATAAACTTAATCTAAGAATTAAAATTGCAAGGAATTGAAATAACGGAAAAGAATTACAATAAGTAAAAGCTGAAATTTAAATAACTTGAATGTAAAATAAAGAACTTGAAATAAAAACTAAATTGAAAGACAATAAACTAAATAATAAACTCTTCCATCATCAATCTTCGCTAAGAAATTCGTTTTTGGAGCTCTTTATATAGATAACTCCTTTGACACAACTAGGAAACCTACTAGAACTTGAATTACTTATTCCCTAAAGTATGTCTTACCTTTTGGCAACTTCCTAAGCCTATTAGGACTCAAAATAAAATAAAACTTCTAGACACTTCTAAAGACACTCTAAATAATAAAAACGAAAATAACAATTTAAAAATACTATTTAGGCTTCTAAATAAATTATAAACCCAAATAGAAAATCAATTGGTGTATGTGTTATGTCCTACATCAGAGCTCTTGGAAAGCAGGAAGAATCTAATCGACTGATCGAATGGTCCAGCTACCTCAGTGCATACCACATCCGGTATGAACCCAGAACCGCGGAGAAAGGGCACGCAATAGCCTCCTTAATGGCAGACTTTCTCATCGAGGATATCCCGGTCGAACCCAGAATTAAAAGAAGATACGCTGGGGGCGAACGATGCCCGTCGGTCGCAGGAGTCTCCGGCCATATGAGACAATGAAACATGGACGATCTACACTGACGAGTCCAGTAACTGTACAGGATCCGACATAGGTTGTCTCCTGATCAGCCCAGATGGACAGAAGACAGAGAAATCCGTCAAACTGGGGTTCCCAGCTTCAAACAACGAAGCAGAATACGAAGCTCTAATATATGCATGGTCTCCAGAGAGTGCTCCAACTGTGGGCGCGGAGAGTCATGATCAAGACAGATTTAAAGATAGTAGCGAACCAATTTGTCGGGTCCTTCCAAGCCAAAGACGACCGGATGGCAAAGTATCTTGATGTCGTCCACTCCATGGCAAGGAAGTTCGAATTCATCACGGTCGAGCAACGACCAAGGATAGACGTCAGGCATGCAGACGCCCTGGCATATATTTCCTCCTCTATCAGCACTACAGAGCCCCGGTAGCTATCAATCAGATACCAGAAAGAGCCGAGTATCGGGCCCAAAGATCCAGACATGCCGCTGCCGGAGGTCTACCTCCTGGAGTTCAGACATTGGAAGGAAGTTCTCATGGTGACCACTAGAAGACAGAAAAGGAAGAGAGATGAAGAAACTTCACAGCCCGGTACCAGGCAGAGCACACAAAGCGAACCAAGTCCTCCATCTTAGGGTCAGACACAGAACCCATCAGAATCACAACTTGAAGACTGGAATCCTTGCCTCACCAGAGGTTGGGTAGAAGCGATGCCACCTTCGATGGAGTCGGACGAACCGGACCCATCAGAGCCACCGCTCTCACACATTCACATTGATTTAGAGCTCCCACCGGAGGAACCAATCGATGAGATTCCAGGTAATCTAAATTCTGAAGTAGACAGAATCAACGCCGAATTGCAGTCCAACAACGGCCAAGACTGGAGGAGGTCATACATCAACTTCCTCATCCACCATCTGCTTCCCGAAGATCCCAAGCTATCAGCTAAAGTTAGGAAGGACGCATGGAAGTTTACTGTCTTCCTACACCGGGGGTCACACAGGCTATACATGAAGAGCCATGGCTCCGGGGTCTTGTTCAGGTGCCTTACTCTAGAACAAGGCCTGGTGATACAAAAAGAAATCCACGTTAGGATTTGCGGCAACCATTCCGGGAACAAAAATCTAGCACAGAAGACGATGATCCAAGGATATTGGTGGCCGCACATGATGACAGACGCCAAGAAGTTCACACAGGCATGCCTCCCTTGTCAAAAGCATGCCCTGGTTGGCCATGCTTCGGTAAGCAAACTGCATCCCGTCCTGAGCGCATGGCCTTTCGCCAAGTAGGGAGTAGATATCGTGGGACCAGTATCAAAAGCTCCACACTCAGTCAGGTTCCTACTTGTAGCTACAGATTATTTCACCAAATGGGTTGAAGTCGTGGCATTGGCACAGATATGTGCCTCTGACGTCAGGAGATTTATGTGGAAAGATATAATCTGCAAGTTTGGAATTCCCCAAGAGCTAGTGTCAGACAATGGAAAACAGTTTGACTGCAATAACATCTGGCTGTTCTGCAAGTCCTTGGGAATCAAACACAACTTCTCAGCCCCATACTACCCCCAGGGGAATGGGGAAGCAGAAGCATCCAACCGGGTCATCTTGGACACACTCAAGAAGCGACTGGATAAAGCAAAAGACAACTGGGTGATGCAACTCCCGGGGGTCTTATGGGCATACCGGACCACCCCAAGAAAGTCCATCGGTATGACACCCTTTCAACTTACCCTCGGAGCAGAAGCGGTGATGCCGACAGAACTGCTAGCTCCGACAACCCGCATTGATGCAGTCCTTACTGGGGAGAATGAAGGGATTCTGGCAAGAGAAAAAGGCGTTCTTGACGACAAAAGAGAACAAGCCCTACAACACCTCCTCTGGTACCAGGAAACTATCAAGAGAAGATACGACAAGCGAGTTGTAGAGAGGAAGTTCAATCCGGGTGACTGGGTCATGAGGAAAGTCAAAGTCATGATCGAGGATACAACCGTCGGGAAGCTTGGAGAAAACTGGGAAGGACCTTACATCATAGACAGACATGCTGCGAAAGGCTCATACTTCCTCAGAACTCTGTTCGGCGACCTATTTTCTAGGCCATGGAATGCATTCCACCACAAGAAATTCTACAAGTAATGTACTCCATTTGATGATTTCAATAAAGATTTTTTCCCGCAAGAATTTGAGTACTTGTATTATTTACTGCTGAAAATCCTAGTGCAAGATCAAGTCTCCACTAAGGTCCAGGATGCCCGGACCTAGCTTCCGATCCTGGTTAAGTCCTAAATGCAGAGTTATGCTCCTTTTAGGCCCAAGACGCCCAGACCTAGCTTCCGGTCTTGGACACCAAGGATGACAGGGATCAAAACCCCATCCAACCCAGGATACCAGGACCTAGCTTCCGATCTTGGTTAAGTCCTAAATGCAGAGTTATGCTCCTTTTAGGCCCAAGACGCCCAGACCTAGCTTCCGGTCTTGGAAACCAAGGATGACAGGGATCAAAACCCCATCCAACCCAGGATGCCCGGACCTAGTTTCCGATCCTGGTTAAGTCCTAAACGCAGAGTTATGCTCCTTTTAGGCCCAAGACGCCCGGACCTAGCTTCCGGTCTTGGAAACCAAGGATGACAGGGATCAAAACCCCATCCAACCCAGGATGCTCGGACTTAGCTTCTGATCCTGACTAAGTCATAAATGCAGAGTTACGCTCCTTTTAGGCCCAAGACGCCTAGACCTAGCTTCCGGTTCTAGAAACCAGTTTTAAGAGCGAGGCTATCCACTCTTACAAAACCGGGGTTGTTAGGCAACCTAGCCTGCCCCCGGGTCAACGCTTGCAATACAGGGCCAAATCCCCTTCAAGCATCAAACAATGGATCACCATGAAGTCAGCGAGATAAAAAATTATTATCGTCCTAAGGAAAACTCCTCAAAATGATAAGAGGGCGAGGTAGATAGACAGTTCTAATAAATGCTGGAGCTAAGGTAAAGATATCTAACAAAATATTTTTGCAGTACAAAAATTTTTATTTCTTTTTCAGAAAAAAAGATATACAAGAAGGCGTCCCCCGGCAATCGGGACAGGAACGTTTCTACAAAAGTCTAACGGAGCTAAGGCTAAAAAGAATGACCGAGGCCATCACCACCCTTCTTCGCCTTCTCCTTCTCCAGCTGCTCGAGGACCTGCTGGTAGCCAGCCTTGGCCTGCCGGAGCTCTTCACCTCATTTTGGACGTCCTCGAGGGCCAGAGCATCCTCAACAGGGACGCGGGAACCGCTGCCAATCCGGGTAGTTCCCGTCACCGGTCCCCTCAGAGCCCGAGGGATGGCATCCTCCTTTCTCAGGCGCACAGCCTCCCCTTGGTCAGCAGGGGAGGTAGAAGCAGCTCTCTTCGAGCCCCTAGCAGACTCAGCTACAACAGCCTTGCCCTTCGGATCAACTGGGGTAGGGGACTGTAAAGAAACAACTTCAACAGCAAGAGGCTGGGAAAGTCTTACCTCCACCGGAGCCACAACTCCAGCGCCTCCCGCATTGGGGGCGTCCACTACATCCGGTGGACCCCTAGAGACAACAGTTGGCTCGCCTCCCTCAGCAGCAGCGGTGACCTCAGTCTCCTCGGACACACCTCCCACCATCTTCGGCTAGGCCAGGTTGTCCACCTCATCATGTACCTGCACCGGGGTAGGAAAGAATCCCTCAGTAGCCGATTCACCAGACCCACGGGGAAGCAGAAGTCCGCTATCCCTCGACATCAGGCCTGGATCACCAGAGGAGTCAGATGAACCATAAAAAATGTGTGGTCTCCTCCAGCTCCCCTAGGGAGGGTTTGATTGACAAACGGAGCTAGCATCACTGACATGGACATCCCCGACAACTGGGATGACTTCCGGCAAGGCATCTGGCATGAGTTCATCAGAAGGAGATCCTCCCTCGACTGGAAGAGCCTCATCGGGCCAGTCGTCCATCTCCCCCCGCAGATCAACAGTCTCACTCTCAACCGGAGGCTCTTCTTCAACACTAGGGATTGTGCTCTCTACAGTGGCAGCACCCTCACCAGAGCTGGACTCTACCTCCACGACTTATGGAGGAGCCGGTAGGGCTGCAAGCCTGGCCGAGAAGCGGATGTACGTCACAATCTGATCGGGAAGTGTCAGATCCCGCAGGTCCGCGGGCAGGCTGAAGAAGCGCTCAATGTTGCCTTCAACCGCAGAAGAGTTCGTCCACGCGGGCAGAGACACTTGAAGCTGACGTTTCCATGCAAACACAGGCATGGAACTGTTCCTGAGCCAGAGCTCAGCAAGCACGCAAAACATAAGGGCAAAAATGAAAGCGAGATCAGGCGCATGCTTACCTATGAAGTCCCGCGGCACCAGGATGCTGCGGTCAGACCACCACCTTGACACCCGGTAGCAGGGCTTGAACCAGTTCCCATAGTGATTGGGAAGTCCAGACAGCCTCCGGGCAGTACGCCAAGAGATGGCGTGGAAGCAACGCTCTTTGGCCTCTCGGGCAACCGGCTTCATGAGCAGGAACATCTCGACCAGGCCAAAGGGAACCTGGAAGTGGAGGGCAATCAGCCCGATCTGGCGCAGGATTATCCAGAAGGACAGGTGCATCCAACCAGGCGAGATCCCCCACCACAACAACAATCGCAGAATCGAAGAATGTAGCAGGAGTTGCATGCCATACAGAAGTTGTTAGAGACTCACCGCGATTAAGTTGCCGGAGCAACCATCAGAAATGGAGGGGTGGGAGCCAAACCTTACCCCCTCCAACCGAGTTGCTCCTGAACCTCCGCCGCACTCATCCACTCAAGTTCAGGATTCCAGGGGAGGTTGGAGGAAGCGTGCCACCTCTTCCTGGGCCTTTCCGTCGAAGGCTCAGCAATATCCAGAGGAGCCACCTCCGCCACACCAGCAGGCGAAGAAGGTTCATTTGTCGGAATGTCGCTCGCTTCGCCCTCATCAGTGATAGGACGGGGAGCCTAGGGCTCAGTACTGAGCCTAGGTCGAGTTCTGAGGTTCCTCGTCGCTACTAGAGCTCAGTACTAGAGTTCTCCTCATCTTCAGAAAGGAATTCGCACAGATATCACCGGAATTTGAAGTATTCAAAACCTAGGGTTCCGGCAGAAAGCGAAATGGAACTGAAGAGAAAGAGAAAGAAAGTGAAGGGGAATGCCCTTCTCTCCTTCGAGTCTTCCTTTTATAAAGTGGAGCCCATGGTCCACCAAATAATGGTCTTCCAAGTATCTTTAATGGACTCTCCATTAAGATCATTAAACTAACTGGTTTAACGACTCGATCAGCGAAGAGTCACAAGCATTCACTGGAAGATGAAGTTGTACATCTTCCCGCCTACAAAGGAAGATTTACAGAAGACGGTGTGGGGCCCACTTAACACAGTCAGCTGGGGCCCACATCATGCGATCATCCAAGATCCAGTCAGCATATACAGGTAAGGTCCACATGGTCCAGGTCAGCGACATGTGGACCTCTGGCCCATGTCACCACGGTCAAAGATCAGTTGACCGACACATGTTTCTTTAGCTTACCACAACGGGAAGTTAACCGGACCTATCTACCGGAGCTCAAGACAGTGATAAAGAAGAAATTGTTTTATTACAAAATGCATTATACGGGGTGTGATAAGTCCTCAAAAATGTATATTTATCCCCCGAATAACACTTTGTTTGCATTGCACTTAGCTTATATTATTGTGTTATGTAACGCCTCGGGATTTCGTCCTCGCTCATCCCGGTGCGTCGAGCACCATACCGCTCGCTAATGTCAATATTGTCCCCCTTTAGTCACTGCGGATATCCAGCAGTAGAGGGTTTTGGATCAGGGCCCACCCATGTGGTTTACCCCAAAAGGCCTTGACATTAGTTAGAGTATGGTTAAGCTCTATATACTACCAATACAACCACTTCCTTGGCAATGTGGGACTAACACCAACTCATGGGTGTTACATGTTATATCTATTGATTAGTGTGTTCTTGTCATTTGTGTAGGTTTCATGAGCCGAAATGCGAATATTGTGTTAAAACCCGCCAAAAGTCAAGAAAAGTAACCAAAAAGGTTTTATTTGCACAAGGGAAAGAGAATTGATATTTTACCCACAGATCTGCTGAGGGTACCCCATGGTTGGTACTGTTGACTTGACTTTATGTCAAAGTGGGGCGGTCCAAATCTCAGCCCAAACCGGGTCCTATTGAAGCCCACAAGTCAGAATTTCTATTTAGGGTTTTATTTAAAGTCCAAACTTAAAAAGGCTCTACAAGGAGATCCAGAAGTCTGATTTGGGCCCATGAGCTATCAAACTGAAGGTCTTGGTCCAAGCTACAACTTAAGCCCAAAATAATTAGGTTTTACTAAAAACCTAATGCCTCTAGAAGACCAACAGAAGCAGCCACGAATTTGACCTAATTTGGAAGTCTTTGTATGCAAGGATTATGCTTTGTATTTCCTATATAAGAGAAGTAGTATCTAGGGTTTAGGGAGTCAATGCTTGAGAGGCAAAAGTTCATCTTCTTCTTCTTTTGTATTGAACTCAATTCTATTTATCAATATCAATCAAATCAAATCAAATCACTTTTCTTTATAATGTTTTTGTATTAAATTATTTATTCCATGGTGTCATCATCAAGGATGAGTAGCTAAATTCCCTTAGGGGATGGTTGAAGCACTCTAGATAATGCAAAAGCACCATGTTTGTTCTTAATGTTCATTGTGATTCAAAGTACTTAATGCTTATTTACTTCTATCTGCAGTATGAGGTAAGTATGATTATTTGCATGATATTGTTATCTATGTTGTTAAAATATTATTGTTAGGGTTTAGGGAGACCTAGATTTAATGGTTGTAAATATTCGTCGCTTAGTGTAGATCTTGGAGTGGGCACTCGGAACATCTAATCTCATGGATATTTTGTACCGATTCATACTTTGATCTGATTGTCTCCGAAAAGTTAATACATGATTGTGATAGATTTAGACAGATGAGATTCGTTTAGAAAATAAGTATAACATCAATTTGTCATTGTGAATTTCATGGTTGGGTCATTTATAACTCAAATTGATGTTATCATCATTCATAACATTGGCAGAGCACATTAAGCAATAGATTTGATAAAAAGTAGTAGATTGAAAACATTAGTCTTCTCATCAATAGAAGGTAGCACCTTCACAAATGCAACACTTACTTTTCTCTAATTGATAACCAACGGAGGCATTGATCACTTCCCACAAATCTTTCTTCTTCTTTTTTAATTAGTTAAATTAAACTTGATGACATTGAGATAGGGAACATGCATTGCACATTCCTATCGATACTTATAATATATAACTACAATGTAATTTCTTAATTTTATTGGTACTGTAGATTGTTTTACTCATGAATGTTCCCTCTCTTATTTGTAAAAATTTTCAGGAAGGTCTTGTAAGATTGCTGCATTCAGTTGAATCACCCATGCTTATATGATGGGAAGTTGAAAGCTCATTTGGATCAATACCAAGTCAACACGAATGAGGTGGTCTTGATACAATGATAGGAAGTAAATGGAGTTAAAGGAGAAATTGAAGCTTGCTTTCCACACCCTCATGAAACCAATTCCAAAACATTTTTGAAATGTGATTACAGATTTGCAAGGTGATTGCGATAAAAAGTTTGACCAGAAAGCATCAGTTGGTACCAGTTTGACCATTAATTACCCGTTGAGAATGATAGAGAAAGATGAGAACATAGTACCAGCATTTATAAGATTTCACCAGATCCCTTTTAGTAGTTGCCTAGGGTCGGTCAAATATTTTGATACCTGCAAAGGTTTTTCTTGCTCATTACTGCACCTGTCATAAATGATTGCTATAAGACCGCTCTGCAAATTCTTTACAGCAGGTACTAATTTTAATCATCTTGGTTATGTAAAGTTCTGACTGACCTGCATTTCAAGTGTTTTTTCATTTTTTTCATTCTCAAGTTTTGAGTAATGTTTGCTTTATATATATTCAAAATCAAGTCTTATGAGATGATTTATTCAAAATCAAGTCTTCATTTCTATAGGTAAGTACTTCTTCTCATCCTCAACCTCTCTCCATTTTCCTCATTTTTCCATCTTAAAAATAAAGAAAATGAAGAGACAAGCGGGGAATTTCTGGAAACTGTAGAGGCATTTTCAGTTGCTGAATTGCAGGAGAAAGTAGTCCACGAATAAATTGTGTTTCTTCTGATGTGTGGGTTGCCAAAGAGAATAACAAAGGTGCGTATTGGAGGATTAGCTTCCAAATGGATGTGAACTGAATATGAGAATGGGATATGTGTTTGACTTTATATCAATTCACTGGGGGACGTGTCCATTGCAACACTATATACACCATATTAACAAGGTGTCTGTTGCATGTAATCCAAAACTAATGTATCTTATTCAGTACATGTTTAGACAATGTTGTACTGCCAAATGGTTATAGGGGACTATGTAGTTGTACGCGCTTCGCGCATAATTTTTAGTTAAATAAAAAAAAATAGTATTTATCTTTTATATTTAGATGGATATAAAAAAAAAATTCAAATAAACGTTTTATGGGTTTTCGAAGAGGTATTATGGTAATTTAAATTAATAATAAAAATATTTAAATAGAGGTATTTTAGGTATTATAGTTTTTTTTTTTTGTAGGCTTTTTTTTTGTCATGGGCCAGATATATTTTTGGGCTGTATAAATTATTTAAATATTATTGGGCTATGTGGGCTAAAGGCTTGGATTAATGGGTATGGGTAAAACCGGTCCATATAATAGGACACGTGTCGCAAAGTTTGTGTCTGGTTACGGGAGGACAGGCTGACGTTATTTTCCTGTTCACATGCCTGCTCTCTTTATAAGGTAGTAAAGATATGATTGCAACAGTAGCACAGAATTAAACTGATGCTGATATGGAATGTGTACTCTATTTGTTTCAACCATACGTGGTATGATTAAAATCTACACTCCAATGCACCGGACAGAGTTTCTAGAAACTGATTAGGAATGTAACTGTATTAATTAAGAGTATTTTGGGTTAGAAAAATTATCAAAAAATAAATGAAAACAAAAAAAATGACGGAGCTTGTAGGGCTAACCAACATAGTTTCATCCCCTTTGCATTTGACACATTTGGATTGCTAGGCTCAGAAGCAGTTGAGCTCCTCAGGAGAGTGCAGAAGATAATGGATAGCAACGTGATGACTGCAGGTTCGAACGAATATGTATTTAGGAGAATCGGGTTTGCTATCCAGAAAGGACTTGCCGCGCAGTTTGTAGCGCGTTTGTCCTCTACTTTTGTGTAATTCGGGTTTGCCATCCGCAGAATCGCCAAGAGCGTCGTTCTGGTGCTCGGAAATATCTCCAGCAGAATCAAATTTTGCAGGCTCTCTCTATTTGGAACGAGCCTGGGGGTATATTTCGTCTGATTGAGAGGTCACACACACAGAGCCTCCGTTGGAACGACCATCTCGACAGTCCCAAAGCAAGAATGTACGACGGTGTTTGCAAAAGGTTGCAGACGGGCACTTTGCAGCAGCCGTGAAGGTGTTGGCATCATCAGGGGTTGCTCCGAACACTCCAGAGACGCAGCGGGCTTTAGAGGATAAACACCCGAAGCATCCACCACCATCTGTCCCTGACATTCCTTTACTTGAGTCACCTTTGTCAGGTGAGAGGGATGGGATATTATCATGCATCAGGTCCTTCCCCAAAGGGACGTCTTGTGGGCGAGATGGTCTCCGGGCCCAACACCTATTGGATGCTATGAGTAGGGTTGCATCCGCTGTAGCCACAGATCTTATGGAGGCCTTGACACCGGTTGTGAACTTATGGCTACAAGATTGATGCCCACGGGTCTTGGCGGAGTTCATAGCTAGTGCACCGCTCACCCCACTTCTTAAGCCAGGTAACGACATTCGCCCAATAGCTGTGGGTATGGTTTGGCGTCGCCTGGTGTCTAAGATTGCCATGAGAGGAGTTTCTAAGGATATTGTCCCATACCTAAAGGATTTTCAGTTTGGGGTTGGTGTGTCTGGTGGAGCAGAGGCAATTTTGCATGCTGTTAATCGGTTGGTTTATGCCAACAGGATGACACATCGCTTTCTATGCTGCTTGTGGACTTTCAGAATGCCTTCAACATTGTTGATCGGTCTGCTATGCTACGGGAGGTACGCAATCATTGTCCATCTATTGCTCTATGGGTCGAATACCTCTATTGTCAACCTGCTCGATTGTATCTAGGGTCTACTCATATTTGGTCAGCAGCTGGGATACAGCAGGGGGACCCTTTGGGGCCTCTTCTCTTTGCTTTGGTCTTGCATCCATTGATACACCGCATTCAGTCAGAATGCCACTTGGAGTTGCAGGCATGGTACTTAGATGATGGTACTCTGATTGGTAGTACAGAACATGTGGCTAGAACTATTCGTATCATTCAGGAAAGAGGACCATCTCTTGGGCTCGTGCTTAATGTGTCTAAGACAAAGTTGTTCTGGCCTTCTGTTGATCCTGACTACTCCTATCCAGATATCTTTCCGGTTGGTATATCATGTCCTCAGCGAGGGGTTAAGTTGCTTGGAGGGGCTGTAAGTATTGATGCATCATTTATAGTGGGTAATGTTCGTCAACGAGTGGATAAGACACTTCAACTTATGGACTTATTACCACAGCTAAATGATCCGCAGTGTGAGTTGGCACTTTTACGTTCTTGTATGGGATTATCTAAACTCACCTTTGCTCTCCATACTTGCCCCCCTGATTATGTTCAGGAAACAGCCGAATGGTTTGACCACAAGCTTCGTGCAGCCCTTCAAAATATTGTGGTTTCTGATGGACCTGGTTTTGGCGATCTACAGTGGCGTATGGCAACCCTCCCATTACGTATATGGGTGGACTTGGTATCTATTGTGCTACTGATGTTATGAAGTTTGCTTTCGTAGCTTCACGTACGCAAACCAAGGATCTCCAGGACCACATTCTTCGAGGTTGTGACACTCCACCTATGGGTAATGTTTTCGATACTGCCATTGCTAGTTTACATCTCTCTATACCTGATTTTGATCTCAGTAATCTTGCTCCAACTGCTACCGTCCCCTTCAGACCCCAACATGTCTTGGCGGAAGCATACTACAACAAGATTAGTTCTGGTCTTGAGAGGGAATTTGAGTTGTCAGCTAGACAAAAATCCGTGATTGGATGTGTGCAGTCTGAAGATGCCAAAGACTTTCTCCTTGCTATCCCGATGGAAGGGCTTGGACAACGCATGACGCCTGTAGAATATCGTGCCATTCTTCGTTATCGATTGATGATCCCTCTATATTCAGATGGTGAGCTTTGTCCAGTGTGCAAGAAGAGTAGACTTGATGCTTTCGGGGACCATGCGGCCCATTGTAAGCATTACCCCGGCTTCAAGTACAGGTATGACCACGTTAGAGATATCTTGTGTGATGTGTTCTGGCGGGCTGGCGTACATGTTAAGAAGGAGGCTCCTGTTAACTTTCTTACTGATCCTAAGGAAGGAAGATCGACATTACGTCCTACTGATATTCTGGTCTACAACTGGTCTGAAGGTAAACATGCGTGTGTTGATGTTACAGGGGCGTCTCCGATGGTTGGGCTGAGTGCTGGGATTTTTGAGGTGGGGCTAGCAGCAAGCAATGCAGCAGTGGCAAAAGTGGAGAAACATGACGGAGCTTGTAGGGCTAACCAACATAGTTTCATCCCCTTTGCATTTGACACATTTGGATTGCTAGGCTCAGAACCAGTTGAGCTCCTCAGGAGAGTGCAGAAGATAATGGATAGCAACGTGATGACTGCAGGTTCGAACGAATATGTATTTAGGAGAATCGGGTTTGCTATCCAGAAAGGACTTGTCGCGCAGTTTGTAGCGCGTTTGTCCTCTACTTTTGTGTAATTCGTTGAGCTTATCCATAAAATTTGATTTATTTAAAAAAAAAAAAAAAATTTATTTCTTGGAAAGTGAGTTAAAAAAACAATTTATCATATCCAAATCATATTATCAATATTTAAAATTAAAATAAATTATAAGTATATAAAAATTATAACACTAGCGTGGCGAAGCCACGGATACAACTAGTGTAGTTATAACTCAAACTTCCTCGACTTGATAATCATCCAAATAGATAACCCTGTCGTTCCTTTTATGACTGAGATATAAGGTTTTGTGTATCCCCAACATCACCTAACAAAATATGGCCTTTGAGTGCTTTGAGTCCATGTTGTAAGTGATTATGCATGTCTTGCCACTGCCCAATTTGTAGCTATAGATATATATATACGTGTATATATATTTGATTATTGTAATTTGTAGTTATATGACGAAACTAAAACTTTCTCGACTAATCGGCTGGTAATGCTTGCCAGAATTATCCATATATTAATAGGCATTCCTTATCCCACTGCCTACTGCTTTTGTAGCATACCTGTCAGGTCATGTTATGCTATGCCAATGAGATATCATCTCTCTCTCCCACACACACACATGGAAAGCATTACCTATTTATAGTTCCCTTACATATGGTAATCATTAGAATGAGCTTTGGTAGATTATTTAAGTATGAGCATTTTATTTCCATATCCTAATTGTTCATTTTTATTGTACAGGTTAGTGAGAAATTTGCAATATGAATAAATGGTAGCTGGACAGTTTTCTCTAGATAACTCTTACAAATGTCTGCATGGAGTATAAGGTCTATAAGTGACATTACAAGAACAGGTTAGTCGTAGTAATTCTTTTTACATGCATTTAAACTAAAAGTTTTATGTTTCCTACGTGTATAAAAGGGAGTTATAGAAATCATCTAATCTCTAAGTTAGTTGTTAAATATAATTCTCTCGATCTTCCTAAGGGAGTACTCACGTGAAGTTTACATTAATTAGAATCTCACATGTGTCTTTGTTTTATTATACCCTAGCAAAGCAATATGACTAAGAGTTTAGTTTGGGGAGATTTGAATTTGACCTATTTGATTGTTTACAAAATGAAGTCATTGTTTGCAATGCAAGTTTAAATCACACGTCTGACCAGCTAACCACTGAGACTAAGTTCAGATTATTAAAATGTTGGGAGTCCAGTCCATCAAGGTTTTTGGTTTTAATGTGGGGAAGTAGGGACGGACCTACATAGGAGCCAGAGGGTGCAGATGCACCCCCTGAACTTCTCAAAAATTTTAAAAAATTATATTTAACCATGATTCCCTGAATTACTAAGTGAGTTGACTTGCACAAATAAAAATTAAACAGATAAACCCATGTACTATTATCATCATAAAAATATTCTTATTATTTATTAAATATAGTACTAATAAACCTATACCTCCCATTATCAATTTCCTGTATGTAATCTTTATCCTCCAAAAAATCATGATCTAATCTACTCATTTTTAAAAAATCCTTGATGAAAATGTTATTGGTTAAAAAAAGAAATTATATCTAATTGTGTAAAATATATAAATTTTCTTTTAATAAAACCAAATATATATTACTATAAAAAATAAAAAAAATTGCAAGTTGATGACTTGCACCCCCTGGATGAAAATCCTGGGTCCGTCCCTGTGGGGAAGGGTGTGTGTTAGTGTGTATATCATCTTATTGTAGTGTTGTGGGATAGTAATTTGTTTGTAATATTTCTTTAATACCAAATGTTTGAATATCAGATTCTCAGGACAGCTTAAAATTTTGAATTCAATACGTATGTACGTACAAGTAGGGATAGTTGTAACTTTGGGTATAGTACGTAAGGGTGGCAATCAGACCTGGTGACCCGAAACCCGACCTGAACCTGATCTGGGTCAGGTTTGGGTTTGGATATTTGAGGATTTTGGGCTGATCAGGTCGACCCGATTGACCTGATATACAATCAGGTCAGGTTCAGGTTTTCCTTGCAGACCCATCAGGTCGACCCGAACCTGACAATATTTTTTTTTTTTTTTTTTAATAGAAAAATTATTTTATTGATAATTTTTTGGTTTTTACCTTTCTATCTTTCTATCATACTCTGCGGCTCTTTCTCTCTCTTGTATTTCAATTAATCAATGAATTAAGTAGTGGATCGAATTTCACTCCCCTGTTCTTCTTCTTCGTCTATTGTCTACTTCGTAAACCAACCAACCCACTTCAGATTTGCTTTTATTTGTTGAATCTCTCTACTCGCATGAATTTGTTTAAGTAACACCCATTTGATTTTCTGCTAAAAGTTCATTGTGTGTTAAGTTATACTTTGATTAATTAGTGTTTCATGGCTTGATTTTGAAAAAAAATCCACTTCAAATTCTTTTTTATTTTGATTTTAGTTTCACTACAAAAATATTGCAAAGAAAATATTGGTTGATTGTCATGAAGAATCCAATGGAAGGAAGCATCAGTAATTGTGGTTTTCTTGTTTAGTTCCATTGAAAATAGTATGTAATATCTTGCTCCTATTGTCTACGGATCGATTTTAACAACTTATGTTATTAATTATAGGTAGCATACGATATGAATTCATGATGTGATATTTTGATTTTTTTTATGATTCATTCTATTTTGTTGATAAGTTTTAGTTGTATACTTATTTATATTAAGTCATCGTGTATTCATGTATTTTTATTAATAAAATTTGTTTTGAAAAAAAAAATAAAAAAAATGTTTTCAGGTTTTCAGGTTCGGGCCCGAACCTGACCTGATAACCTGACAGGTCAGGTTCAGGTTTCACTTTTGGAGGAAAAAACCTTCATCAGCTCAGGTTCAGGTTTGAGAGTTAAGACCTGATAACCCGACTGACCCGACCTGAACCTGACCTGGCCCGACCTAATTGCCACCCCTAGTTAAAATTGATCCGTAGACAATAGGAGCAAGATATTATTATTAGTACGTTTCTTCATCTTCACAGATATATTCGTAAAGGTTTGTCATTTGGATCAATCTTCATGCCTTCCATACTGTGGACTGTGGTACCCAACAAAGTAAAGTAGTAAACCCACTGTAGAATTGGTTTACTTATGAAATTTTTTGCACTCGCACTCTCTATCAGTGATCTTTATATATTGTTCATTAAAATCTAAATTATAATCTACAAAGGATACATAAAATAGATAAGTTGGGTTATAAGTAGCGGTTCGGATTATCTCGAGTTCGGAGTTGTAGATTAGATCTGCGGCTGTGATTGAATTAGATTGGGTCCAAACTTAAGTTGTGTTGGATGGTTGGGATTCTCTCGAGTTCAACAATGAAAGTTTAAATTTATGGTTATGGTTTTGATTAGTTAATCTTTGGATTGGGCCAGCCCAAATCTAATTACATTTTCAGCCCATATGATTATTAGGTCTCTTTATTCTTTCTTCTCTGACCAAACCTCTATCAATCGTTCTTTATCAAGCACCCTCATATCGATTCTCTCTCTCAACATAGTAAACATCAGAATTTACTCTAATCGGAATTTTCTCTCTCCAATCATAGATTCCTCACCATTGGTCTTAATCTCATCCTGTATGTTCTTCTCTAATCAGGTGGTCTTAAATCTTAATCAACTAACCAACCTTAGGTCTGAAAAATCATCATCTTCATCAGGTAAACTCATCTTCAACCTCGGTGTTTGTTTTCTTTAAATCAAACTTTTTTTTTTTTGAGTGATTCTTAGCCACATTGATCAATGCAATGGTTGTGTTTAATTCAAGAACAAATAGATTTTTTCAAGTCAAGTAAAGAGGTTTCACATTTGCATTTGATAAATTTTATTTTATTTCATTTTTTTATCTAAATGTGTGAGAAATTGATAGTGCCCATATTGAAAATTTACACCATTGATTTGATGCAAAGAATTTCTTCTCCGGCCTGGACTAGCAGAGAAAGATTGACTTTCACCTTCATGAGAAATCTTTCGGTGATTTAACATCATTTTTATAACACTAGCAGGTAGTCGATTTGCCATTGTATACTAACTAATTAACTATAGTTGTCTTGCCCCTTGAAGAGAAAGGGTTGTGAAAGAAAGAAACAAAAAAATAAACAAACAGAGATGAGGCTTAACAAAGAAACAACTTTGAAGAGTTGTTCTCTTCTTCTTCTTTTTCATTCTTTGGGGTCTATGGACTGCTGTACATTTTTCATACCTAGAGCAACATCTTGCGCATACAATCACATCTAAGTGTTTGAGTTAGACAATGCCGCAAAAGCATCGGCTGCATGGTTTGACTCTTTAATCTATATTATAACTAGCAAATGGTGCTTAGTTTGACTAGGATTAAATCCTTTATTCTTGATCGATTTTCTAAGGTCGTGCCCAAATATTTTGTTAATACAAATATTTTGTTAAAACATCGTATTCCTCGATATCATCTTCTTCATCACCGTCTTCAACGGTCTTCATCATCATAAGGTATGTCCTCTCTCATAAACCTCTTCTCTCCTTCCATCAAACCAATTTCCTATCTCATAACAATTGCAGAAATCTGATTTTAAATTGATGAAAAAGGAGAATTTCGAGTGTTTTTGTGTTTGATAGTTAGGTTAATTTCGAGTTAGTTAGATAATAGATTATGTATTAACAATCTAAATTATAATCTACAAAGGATACATAAAATAGATAAGTTGGGTTATAAGTAGCGGTTCGGATTCTCTTGAGTTCGGAGTTGTAGATTAGATCTGCGTCTGTGATTGAATTAGATTGGGTCCAAACTTAAGTTGTGTTGGATGGTTGGGATTCTCTCGAGTTCAACAATGAAAGTTTAAATTTATGGTTATGGTTTTGATTAGTTTATCTTTGGATTGGGCCAGCCCAAATCTAATTACATTTTCAGCCCATATGATTATTAGGTCTTTTTCTTCTTTCTTCTCTGACCAAACCTCTATCAATCGTTCTTTATCTCGCACCCTCATATCGATTCTCTCTCTCAACATAGTAAACATCAGAATTTACTCTAATCGAAATATCCTCTTTCCAATCATAGATTCCTCACCATTGGTCTTAATCTCATCCTGTATGTTCTTCTCTAATCAGGTGGTCTTAAATCTTAATCAACTAACCAAGCTTAGGTCTGAAAAATCATCATCTTCATCAGGTAAACTCATCTTCAACCTCGGTGTTTGTTTTCTTTAAATCAAACTTTTTTTTTTTGAGTGATTCTTAGCCACATTGATCAATGCAATGGTTGTGTTTAATTCAAGAACAAATAGATTTTTTCAAGTCAAGTAAAGAGGTTTCACATTTGCATTTGATAAATTTTATTTTATTTCATTTTTTTATCTAAATGTGTGAGAAATTGATAGTGCCCATATTGAAAATTTACACCATTGATTTGATGCAAAGAATTTCTTCTCCGGCCTGGACTAGCAGAGAAAGATTGACTTTCACCTTCATGAGAAATATTTCGGTGATTTAACATCATTTTTATAACACTAGCAGGTAGTCGATTTGCCATTGTATACTAACTAATTAACTATAGTTGTCTTGCCCCTTGAAGAGAAAGGGTTGTGAAAGAAAGAAACAAAAAAATAAACAAACAGAGATGAGGCTTAACAAAGAAACAACTTTGAAGAGTTGTTCTCTCACTACCAAAAAACAGGATATTTGCCACTGCATCCGGTTTTTTTTGCCATGGCCCATAGCAGTGGCAAATTTGGGTCTGCTATAGACCGTGGGTAAACTTAATTGGGCCGTGGGAACCAAAATAACAGTCCAACACCAATCCGATTTTTCCAGTGTTTTTATTTTTGTAGCCGTGGGTAATATAATTTAGGGTTTAGGGTTTAGGGTAATATAATTCCTTCTTTCTTGTCGATCTGATTCTCTTCTTCATCTTCATCGGCGATCTCTCGATCTCAATCTCAAGAGATCGAGAAGAAAAACATTGATCTCTCGATCTCTCAATCTCCAATCTCCAATCTCTTCTTATCATTCTCTTCTTCACCATCGATCTCTCAATCTCCAATCTCTTCTTCCTCATCAATCTTCCACATCGATCACAAGAGAAAACGTTATCTTCAAAGTTTAAATCTCAAGAGAGAGGCGAAGTTCTCTTCATAAGAAATTGAAGTTTTTAGTTTTGCTTCGCACTTTCTCTCCTTAAGGTATTTCGAATTGAACGATTGTTTATGATTTTCAATTGATTTCCAGCTTCATTCTTCTCTCAATTGTTTATGACAGTAGCAACAAGCCTTTAGCCACTGCTTACAGCAGTGGCAAATAACTTGTTTTTTGGTAGTGTCTTCTTCTTCTTTTTCATTCTTTGGGGTCTATGGACTGCTATACATTTTTCATACCTAGAGGAACATCTTGCGCATACAATCACATCTAAGTGTTTGAGTTAGACAATGCCGCAAAAGCATCGACTGCATGGTTTGACTCTTTAATCTATATTATAACTAGCAAATGGTGCTTAGTTTGACTAGGATTAAATCCTTTATTCTTGATCGATTTTCTAAGGTCGTGCCCAAATATTTTGTTAATACAAATATTTTGTTAAAACATCGTATTCCTCGATATCATCTTCTTCATCACCGTCTTCAACGGTCTTCATCATCATAAGGTATGTCCTCTCTCATAAACCTCTTCTCTCCTTCCATCAAACCAATTTCCTATCTCATAACAATTGCAGAAATCTGATTTTAAATTGATGAAAAAGGAGAATTTCGAGTGTTTTTGTGTTTGATAATTAGGTTAATTTCGAGTTAGTTAGATAATAGATTATGTATTAACAATTAAATCACTTCAAAATGTTTTTCTGAATCTCTCCATGTATACATGGACAGACTGGTGAGTGGTGATCAGTCATCGTAATATGATTAATCAATAACGTGACATGTCCCATTAAAAGATCAATAAACAGATGAGGCAAGCTCAATTTTTTTGAACTAGCTCTGATCTTAATATGAACAGGTTAGCACTTCTAAGTTAATCACTAATTTGAAATATGAACAAATACAGTAGCTTAATTTGAAGATAATTATCCAATCAAAATAGTTGGAAACAACCTATTTGTGTTTTAAATTTAATTTTGGTTGATTGGTTTTGTTTTTGTTTTAGATTAATTTTGTAGTAAAAGGTTAACTGAACAATTTAAATTTGAAATTGTTTAGTTTTTTTTTTGCTGGACTGAAATTGGTTAGTTCATCCACATGTTCGGAGCAACATAATTGAATTCTTTCTTTCACTCTTTCTCTAACAGTTGAACATGATAATTTCTCTATGGCAATTTCTTTTGATTACTGTTGCTACTGCCAAATTTACTTAAGGGGAACTTGCTACAATGCTATAGCTTCACAGAAGGTACTGATTGTAAGTCATTCACATCTTTGATCTATTAATTTATCATCATCTTCAATCATCAATCTTCTCAAGTTTTCCTGCACATCTCTCTCCTCTCATCATCATCATCATCATCATCATCAACAACAATCTCACAATCTGCGATCTGTGTGCCTCTCTCCTCTCTTAGCAACAATGAAACTGAACAGTTGGAAGAGTTTTATGCCAACTCTTTCTAATTTGTAATGTATATGGGACATTGCACATTTTAGTGGAAAAATGCGAACTTACATCACTGCACATTAACCATCTTTCTACCATGCTTTAAATGTGTGAATCCCTGTCCTACTGATCTCAATGCAGCCAAGCTTTCACATCCCACTCCAGTCTGTTAATTTTGAAGGATATATCTGAAAATGATGTTACGAGATTACTCAGATGTATCAATTTAAATATGAGTCGTAGCCCATGTATAAATTTCATCTAGATGTCATAATTGCTATTTGGCATGGAGTAAAGGGATTGCACAACCGTAAATAATCATGATTATGTAGGTTGTGCTTCATTTATAAGGTGAACAGATCTGACCAGTTCTAAAACTCATAAATTAAGTCATTGCATGTATTGAAAACCAAATCAAATTTCATGCATAAGTCAAGTTGTCATTCATGGTGAATATTCTAACTTATATATCTAAGTAGAATATTAAGATGTATATTGCAGCCGATTTTTTGTTTACAGAATATTCCATCCATATATCTTTTATACAACTTAAAGTTCAATAGACTATTAAACCAATAGAATTTGTTTTTATTTCTCATTGATATTGGATAGGATCTGTACAATTCATTTGATTTGTTTGATTTGGTTTTAGTTGGCAATCTTAATTAACTCTCATTAATCAGGTTTTAAATGGTTTTTCAGGAATCAATATCGGCGCTCATCAACAAATAATTGTGCTCTAAATCTCAAGAATTCTATCTTTTCTTTGTCCCCTCTTCTCAGGTACTTTCTACTTATTTTCTTCCTCATCTATCTTATCTTTGCAAAATTAGTGAAAGCATGTTCATATTTTATATTAATCAAAATTAACCAATTTAATCCTGAAACAAACCTAAGAACTTATATAATCTGTTGAATTAAAAGAATGTCTAACAATTCTAGGCGAGCTTGATTTCGATTTATAAATGAGAACACCTTGACTTGCTGTGTTTTCATACACTGATAGAGTAATGCACATTTTAGATTAAGGTTGCGTACCTGATGTCCAGATTTTTACCATATTACTCGGCTTCCATATTACTCGGTGTTCTTTATAATGTTGTTGTTGTTGTTCTTCACTATATATCATAGGCATCTATATTTTTAAATAGGCATCTATATATACCATTTCAACTGGAATATGGTTTAGTACTCTTCTGTTTGCTTTAATTAAAAAAAATATCAACATGCAAAATGCACTACTTATAATGCCGGAGAGTCTGACTGTCATTCCCTTGCAGTACATCCAAAGAAACCGGCCACCTTTAGGCAATCTTTCAGCTATTATTAGTTAATGTTTTCTTTTCGTTCCTAGGTACGATCCTTCAAAACATGAGTAAGTAGCTTAGGTAATCATCTGAAAGTAGGGATCAAAGTATCTTTTTTTTTATTATTGAGATTTCAAAACATTAGCTTATACCTTCATGAAGAGATTGTGTCTTCTTCACATCTGCCATTGTGGTTGTTGCGTGTACCACAATGGGATCATGTAAGAGAAATATGGCTATTTTCTGGTGTTCTAAAAAAAAAAAAAAAAATGAAACCAACATTGACCTTCATAAGGGATTTAAGATTGGAGATGTCAGATTTTATGTAGTAACTGTTGCGACACTGTCATTTGTGATCTTTGCCATAAAGGTGAGTATACAAGGCTGTTGAGGTTATGAACAAAATGAAGTAGCTTCACAGTTGCGGTTAAATTTGTGAATTATAAGGGTTGTTTCATTATAATCCAAGGTTGAGTGTTGATGATATGTGGAATGATCTACTATGAATATTTAATGACAATGTTATAAGTTCTCATGAAGAATAGAGGCTTTAAGACTGCACGTGCTTCCTTAACCATCAATGTGTATCTTTAGTCAACGGACTTGGTAGACTTTCTTAGTTAATGTGTTTTCCGTTTCAAATTAGCTACATCCCCACATCAACATGTTCCCCAGATTTCCCACCATCATATATATTTATTCTTTGATTTTCCGCAGGTCTTTTGGGCACTTTCAATATACTTAGAGGCAGTTCCAATTCATCCCCAGTTAGTATTGCTACAAAAAAAAACAGAAATGTGGACAGTCTGATAGGGCAATATGTCATCCTCTTGGGGTATTATTTGTCACTCAATTCTTTAATTTTTATTATAGGTTTAGTACCCCTTACAAATTAAAAACACTATCAGTGAAAAGCCGCATATCTACATTTCTATATTTACTTGCTTAGTTTATTTTTTCTGCCTTTTCTCTAAATGATGATTTTCCACAACTTGAATCACTGTTTAGAGGATTCGTTTATGGAGTCCACATTTTTGTAGTTTGCACATCGATATTGATTATTAGTATTATATTAGGTATAAACGTGAAGACATCAAAATAATGGCCCCGGAAAATCATAAGAAAGCGAAAATGGAAGCTGTGGTGAGGACACTTGAGGTAGTTTGTTGACTTCCTATATGATGATTTGGTTTAAACAGGTAGCTTATCTGCACTATTTCTTTACATTCACGTAGGTGTCATTTATATCCTCACATTTATCAACTGAAATTAATACTTCTGAAAGCATATTTTGAAAGAAGCTCAATAGAATTCACTGTCAGCAAGCTGCAAAATTGCAGAAACTGAGGTTCTCTTTGTAGCACAACTCTCCAGGTAAACTTCACAATGTAAATGGTACTTTACAATTTAGTTTACAATCTTTCCACAATTCCATTCTTCAATTATGTGGCAGTTGGCACTAATAAAATTATGCCCAAAGAATACTGAATAGATAACATGTTGCTTTCATTGTTGTATGAAGGTTTGCTTTCTTTGCTTTCAGTTCAGTTTATCATCTCATTCACCAATGAACTCTCTTCTGACTGGAGTAATAGCTTTGTTTGCTATGGAAGGTTTATATTAAATAATCAATAGTATTTCGACATTGTCCATTCCCATTATCAAAGTCATATAATGAATAAGTTTGGCATTTGTATTTTTATAAATACAAGATTTATAAATAAGTTTGTTGGAATTTGTATTTTTTTTTTATTGAAATGATTTCTGATTAAGTTGACTTGCTGTTCACAATTTAGTCTATCTTCCCCTTCATTTCAAGTTCGAAGAGTTTACAAAGACATAGATATCAGTTTCTTTTATAACTGCTTCATTGGTCTACATTGTAGAAAAGAAGAAAGGTGCAATTAATGGATTAAAAATGTATCCATCTCCATTTCTTTATGATTCAGTAAGGCAACCCACATGTTACATCTGCCTAATTGTGCTTGTACGTGAAGTCATGCGACAGTTATGAACAAAAAGTATTTTCTGTAGAACCATAAAACAAAGAGTAAATGATTAAAGCTTACCTTCAAGAGAACCAAACCTCTTCTTTCATTTCATGTAAAGCCCTTGACAAAGGTTTCCATCCTGACACCTGAATACTATCACATTAAGTGACCATGACTCTAGGAGGTGTGTATTTTTAAGTAGATTTCTCGAGTTTTATCTTTGAAAAGTTATCATTAGCTATCTTTTGTTCCTTCAATGCAGGCTGATTAATTACAAGCTCAGTTAAATCTTAAGGCATTAGAAGTCAACAGTTTTGTTCTGGAGTTATGTGTGCAACCTTCATCTGTTCATGGAATACTTTTTTTCATGTTCGTTGATCTTCAAAGGCCCTCAATGAGTAGACTCTGACAGATACAATTAGTTGTATAAGATATATTATATTTTGGTTGTTCTCTTGGTTTAAGCTTATTATGATCGTATATCTTAATAGAAATCCTCAATGTTAATATGTCCTATTTATATTCATGATTGAGAATGGGTTTGAGATATATCAATTTTAAGGATGATTAGGTGGCATTCAAAAGACAAGAAGAATGAGCTAAGTAGTCTTTGTTTCTATGTGTGTAACAATATGACCAATTGTCGATGGCTGAATGCCAGACCAGATAGTATGGGCACACTTCGTATATCATATGTAGAATTCATATATGTACACTTATTTTATCGGTGAACACCTGAGTTGCCGATTGTGGTTGGGCTGTACATGTGTCATTCCCATTAGGCCGAGCATATATATATATATATAATGCTTTACTAATAGATAAGTTGAGCATATATATTTCTGGTGTTCTAACATCCCGCAAAGCCAGTAAACTACTTAAGCTATCAGCAACCTGCATTCCCACCTTCACTAAAACTGCACAGGTATAATAAGCAGTTCCACTTCCCTTCAGTCACAGACCTGAGCAGAATCAATCACAGCCCACCGCCCAGTGTTCCAACCTAGCTCAATGTACATCAACTAAGTTTTGCCAGTCCATACAATGTGTGGTATTACTAGAAGATATTCATGCACATATAGAGTCAGAGTTGATAATCTAAAGCATCCTTTCAAACAAGCTTGAGACGAATACTTTTGTATGAATTACAACTTTTCCCCTTGCTCCCTTTCTTGCTCATAGTCGGATCTGAAAAAACAAAATATTGTAATTAGCTGTTAGCATCAAAGTGTCAAGTAATAAGTCATGGAATGGCGTGAAAATCATAATCATCACAAACTTTTGTATGAGTTCTGTAGGTTTTTTTTCAGCTCTGTCCCCGGCCTCCCTTAAGACCTCCAGCCATGCCCACATTGAGAATTTAATACTTTTTACCAGGTCATTTACATTAGTCTCCACCCCCATTAAAAATTTCTGATTCCTAGCTCGCGAAGTACACCATAGGACAACTTTGTGGGAGTATTGACCAAACCAGCAGCCTCAATGTTGAGCCATTCAGCTTTGGCCAGTTACCAAGTACACCTTTCAAGTCGATCTGGTTGAAAACATTATCTATATGATGAACATGCCCAAGTAACTTCATCCAAATTGCATTAATAGCGTCGTTTTAAAAGTATCCATAACTGCTATAATGAAACAAGAAGTTATGATAATTCTGATATCTAAATTATCAATTTTTTTATTTTATTTTTTTTATAGGTTCAAAATGTCAAAAAGAGAATCGACGTATCAGTGATGTATTTTTAATGTTGGTACCTTTTTTATATGTTGTAATTTTAATAACATCAAACTGATGGTTTTTTTGTCTATATCAAAATACGTTAAGCACTCGCTTAGGGATGCACATAGAACATAGGAAATAACTAATTTTTGAAGGTATTCATAGCAGATGGTATGCAACTGACCTTTACGGCATACTTACAAGTTATTATGGACAAATAATGTATCCAAATGGTTTTTTGGAAACAATCAAAAATGAGAAAATAATGGAAATAGTGAGATCAACAGTAGAAGATATACCACCAGAAGAAGAAAAGAATACATATATGGACAAAATTGACCTGATGAAAAAGAAGATGATATACAAGAAATTTAAAATGGATACATGGAGCTTAGAGATATTTACTCTACAAAATATTGTTTATTAGATTAATTATTATATTTTTAAGAATAATGTGGATCAATCCATTGACGCTTTGTAATTTTGGTCAACAATTTTATTAATGCATGATATGACATGTTTTTCAAAAGCTTTCATGTTTATGAAGCAGTGTAGAAAAACTTTGGTTCTTATAAATCAATTCGTTTATTTAGGATTAGCAACAAAAGTTATTTTTGAAAATCTATGTCACCTACAAGAATATAATATACTTACTGCAACATTGCAAGCTCAATTGGTTTATATTGACTTTTATTTATCAACCTTTTTAGATCTACCTAAGACATGCATTAGTATGTTAACGTCATGTACATGTTAGATTAGTTCTTTCAATGATTATAAAGAGGACACAATATTCAAAAATATGTAAAAACCTTTCTTGGTTCAAATTTTTTGTATTTTGTATTGTGGATGAGTCTGTATAAACTTATGTAAATTGATAGTGTTTTCCTGGATTGAAAGATACATCTTTATAACCTATGTAATTCATATATGTTACACCTACTGAATATCTGTTTTAAGAGAATAAAACTACTAATCTAACTCCTCAAATTAATTGTGAGAGAATAATATTTTTAATATTACTATCTTCAAATTATTAATGATAGTCGTGGCAGCGCCACGGGTTTTACTAGTGAACTTTTATAATGTATCAAGAAATGCTTATCTATCTTCTTCTCTTATAAACGTCAACCATTTCTCCAGACGCACCGAATTGGACCTTTAGAAAATTAGTATTTAAGTTACTATTATACCCTTCAATAATATTTATTATATTAAATATTAAATTATTATAATACCCTGTATAAGAGAAGATAGATAATTCTCACTTTTTCTCAATCGCTCTCATCAAACAAAACATACCCAACTGACGCGCCTGTTTCATCCTTCTCTTTTTTTTATCGATCTCATCCGACGAAACAAATCAAAGATCGCGACTTCTGGATACTCAGAAATGGTACTTATATTCTCTCTTTACTTTATGTGATTTTTTCGATTTTCTTCTCTTCTACAAATGTTTGGGCATACTAATTTAAAGTTAGTATTGGTTCTTCCATAGTTCCATCTATTCTTCTCTGAATGAATGTCAAAATTGTTGGACGGCTTTTGTGAAATCTGTGTGGGATTGAGAAGCCACAATAGTGTTTTTTTTCTATTATTCCTTGAATTTAAAATATGCCTTCTAATCTCTAAATTCAAAAGAAAGCGAAAATTGAAACATTGGTTTAGCAAAACTCCAATCTTTAGCAATCAATCGAAACCAGGGTTTGGAAACGCACTTAAATCTCATCAGAGGTTTAACAGGTACATATGATAAGATCTCCATCACTACCTCGTCTGGTAGGCTATTTGCTCAACATCTTCCTTCTGTTTGGTTTGGGACAAAAATAAAATAAAGTAGTTTAGGCGATAATGCAGTTTAGCAGTTTAGGGTTACGTGAGGAAAAGATATAGGCGGGATTTAGTATTTGGATAGGATTCCTGCACTCTAATTGGCCCACGTGACATGTGACAACTGTGAAATATATAATTCAGTTCAAAAAATATTCTAGTTATTAATAACCCCTACTACTATTTAGCAATTATGTTAAAAAAATTAAAATTTAAAAAATTATTGCATGAGCACAGTATTACTAATTGCATGAGCAGCAGATACATGTACTAGAGTATTATGATTTATCTTGTGACTAACAGAATGCACGAGCAGATAAGCCATATTATCAATGTGACAACTCTCATGCATATAGAGCTTCCTTCCTAAGTACCAAGGAGTCCAATGAGTGCTTTATAATAACTGGAGTGTTGTAACCATACACAAAACACAACAGTCACTAATCACTAACAGACACACTGATATGGAAAGCAAGAAAAATTGCACTAGCATCTTTCAGATGCCTCTTCATTACCCAAGGTATACCAAGAAGGATTATCAAGACATGCCTGAGTGGAAACTTGACAGGCTCCTAGGGGAATATGGGCTACCTGTGACAGGACATTTGGCTTACAAGAGAAAGTTTGCAATGGGAACATTCCTCTGGCCGGATGTCGTTGAAGCCACACAGTATCGTGCAAAAATTCCTTCTTTTGGAAGCTCTTAGAAAGATAGTCCTCCCCAAAAAAATATAAAATTAAATGGTTATGTGGTGTTGCCAATCTGCCAGACACTCTTTCCTCTGTCCATATGCTGCTTAAGTGTTTGACTACTTAACTGTCCGAGTTTCTGTCAATAAATTCCCGTTTAGTTGTGTTTATGTTAATGGTTTAATTGTGATGCAAAACACGTTTCTAGTTTCTAGCGCTAATTGTAAATCCTTATATGTATTGCTCAGGGCCGTCTACCACTCCACCCTCCAATTTGTTTGAGTTCCCTCCAAAATTAATTATAATTCCCTCTTCCAGAAGTCTATACTTGCAGACACATGCATTCTCACAAAAGTGAATGTATGCTAACCTCGGAAGGACCTAAAATAATAAACCAGATCCCCGGCAAACATGAGTTGAAGCACATGGAAGACTAAAAACAAATTTAAGTGTTACATGCCGAGTAGCAAAATCCATTTAAAGACTAGTATAAAACTATAAATGTATAATACTGCTTGCACTTCTTGGATTCTGAAGCCATCACTTATCAGACCTCAAAATGGTGGAAATAATAATTCTTCAAGACTATTTGCATTTTTATCATATCACATATATACTGTAGGCAAGACAATAACTCTTAGCTTTCATCAAATATACTGTACAAGAGTTCATAGGACTCTGGGGCCATCAGGGTCAGTTATACAGATCAGTCAAGTGGTGTCATAAACTGCTACCCTAGAAAACACGGAAAAAACCGATTTACTCAACAACAACAACAACAATATTCACACGACGGGGACTACATGCAGCTGCATGGTAGCTACACTGCTGCAACCATAGGCCACTTTGACTGTGTCCCACTTCATAAAGTCATTTTTTTTTCCTAGCATGATTCTATAATGCTCACCAAAATAAGAACAAATGTGAAGACCCTTGGATCATCTGCTATACGAAAAGACTATGTAGGAGTAATCACATGCCCCTTCAACAAGATATGGATCCGCTTCTGGATCAAGTTCAATTCAAGGAAAGTGTCACAAGCAGAGCAGTCAAAGTGCAGTCTTAGATGCTTTTCACTGAGTTAAGGGAGCCATGCAAGGAAGGAAGATGTGGTGCTATGAAAGATTGAAAGGTATGATTCAATAAAAAGCCAAATGCATATTAGGTGACCCATTAGCTGTAATACACTGAAACAAATAAGTTTCCATCATTGTTCTCACTTTCTCTTTCCTATTAAGTTATATTTCCAATTTCTCTGTTTTCAATTATACAATAACTAGTGTTCATGATTAACAAGAGATGACTTAAGATTTGTCCATCAATGTGCGACAAGATTATTCCAGGAAAAGTTGAGACCCTCGACACCTCAAAAAGCAGACAAGGGAACATGCAATGAAAGAGACATTTCACCTTGCAAATAAAAAGTATCTCTGATGAACACAAGAGAAAGATCTCCACCTTCATCTTCATTCTGACATGTTATTCATGTTGAAATGAGCATTTGGCCCTCTCTTTTGTTCCAGTTTTTGCCCCAAGGTAACTAACAACTAAACTCGCCTACGCAAGCGTCTCAAATTTTGATCAATCAAGTGGTCTATATTAAGACCAATGTTGCTGCTGCTAGTCCTTTTCTTACTCGATTGCTGGCTCGAATCTTCGTCCCCTACTGCAATTGTCTCCAAAAGTTCTGAAAGTAGTGAGGGGCAACTCTCTTCCAAGTACCTGTACCCTTCAGACTTCATCATCTCTGCATTTGAGGAAAAACATTTTTTAGAACATAGCACCATTTAGAACATAATAGAACAATCAACTATACTCACTGGCTAGTAATTTTAAAAGAGATATACATGGCATTAAGGCCTACAAAGCACCTCATGAAGAAAACTCGTCTTAATTAGACAGTACAGTATCATTACATAGGTTGATCACAATCAAACTCAAGAAGCAAACATGAGGTTGCTTCCAACATTTATTATGTAAGCCAAGGGCAGTATCTGAATATTAAATCAACCCCATCAAAACGCACAAAACAAAGAAACTGAATTGATGAAACTGAAAAATAAAAACACACCTCCTAAGTTTCCTGGAACAGCTGCAAATTTTAGACAGACAGTCTTCAGTTGTGAACAGTGGTGCTGCTCTGCTAGGGCCAATGTCGTTGCCACTGTTTCTGTAGTGACCTCTTCACATAATTTTGCTTCGCATAACAATTTTAATCGATCCATACCAAACCGATCTGCTGCAGCTAAGAGATGTTGCACCAGTATGGCAGATGAGCATTCAGGGTCTGAGCTAACAAGATCAAGTAAATCGGGAAGTTCATCAGAGTACATAAACAGGAGCATTCCCTGTCACAAAACAATGTAAGATCTTTGTCAATATAAGAGACAATAAAGATAAAAGATTGAATGCCATGTAAAGCTGATGTATAAGTACAAGCACAGCACTTAAGTGTTAAGGAAACTTTTGTTCCAGTATCCATGTGGGTTAGGGAGATCAAAGTATAATAATCGCAACAATGTCAGTGATCATAATTATTCATTATAGTAATATGATACTACTGCTGCTACTATTACTACAAATAATTTTGGTAGTGGTAGTAGAGGTAATAGATAATATGAAAAACATACACCTTTGATCCTTTTCACTTAGAGAGCATGTACAAGAAACCTGCTTAACTTCAATGTTCCTAATACGTTTTAAGATTAGGATTTAAGGCTTTGCAGAGACTTCATGCAACATAACATATTACAATCTCAAACAAGGACCTTAACTTTGATTAATGATAACATCAAATACTGTTTTCAACCAACTGCTATCTCCTTTTCCATTTTAACGCCTTAGGCAAAGGCAAAATTGCACTTTCTTACTATTTTCTTACTATATTCTTAAAAAAGTTAATGTGATTTGTTATGAAAAAGGGTACTTAACTGCCCATCTGTCTCTCACCCTCTCTATTTCTATTTGTAGTATCTTCTTCCCACAAGCATACAACCATCCCAATCTCTACCCCTTAGCAACAATCACTTCGCCATTCTCTTCTATTTTCGTGGTACAAACTGTGCTTAAATAATAACATCTATCTGTTATTTTCATGGTACAAACAGTGTTCTACATTTCTTGAAGATTGTAACCCCAAGTAACCACTGACTAATTAATCTATTGTTGTTTATCAAATAACGTTCGCTCCTAGCTTCGATTGTTACATCAATAATTTGCATAAAGTGAAAGAGATTCCTGTGACTGAATAATAATAACGACTATTATTTAACCTTGATTGCAATTTGCCTAAACACCAAGATACCTACTTGTCACCAAACAATACAAACTAGAAGTTTATCCTTCAACAGAAGCGACAACATTGCAGGGAAAAACAAAATGCAGATAGACTGCACTGCAATCAACACTTCAAAATCAATGAGAAAGTGTGTTCCATTTTACTTAATTAGAAAATTATGATGCAACCAACATGCATACTTCACATGGTACAGCTATTTGACAAAACAACGTGAGTTTCCAGGAGAGTTACCTTGAAAACAGCAGGTTCAACATCCTCCACTACTACTTTATCCATGTTTGGATTTCCAATCAACCCAAAAAACTGGGCCTTGAATACAGGAGAACGAGCGGCTAAAATTAACTTGTGAGCTCTGAATGTCTCCTCACCAACCTCGAACATAATATCAGAACCAATGCCAGATTCAAGCATCTCCTTAAAATTGAGACCCATGTCTGATGGTGGCATAGGAACAGTATATAATTTGGGTGCTTCCGTACGCGTCCGGACAACTCCAACAGTGCAATGCATGGAAAGGCAATCGTCCTTGAGAAAATCTGAGGCTTCTAACATTGTTCGTTTGAAGAATCGCTTATAACCCCTGTGAAGAAAGCAAATTTTCTGATATTTATGAGGAAAATGTTGTTCAATTTATATATCAAATTCAAATAGGGTAAATTGTATGATTTGTTCAGGGAGGAATGGGTTTTAAAGATCTAAATTTAAGGACTTTATTTGCAATTGTATCATAATAGTCGAATGGTAATACTGCTCTACATTGTGATCTCATTTGTTAAAATGAAATGAATACATATATAACCAATGGAAAGAACTATACCAGACACTAATAGGGCAGTTAAAATTAGAAGTGATAGATAATCTCTCATAATGGCAGTATACAGTTACATGAAAACTAAAGCTAAGCATCCACTCCAATCACAATAGTGTCACACAGACGAGACAAACATGCAAATCTAAATACTTAAATCTTTGTACTTCTATTGATATTTGTTTACACATCTGCACATCTAAATACATAAGTTGTTGTACTTTAAACTAATATTTGTTTAAACACAAGTATAATTTTGCCAGTGAAACAGAACTAGCAGTCAGAATCTTTATATTATGTGTAATATACTATAGAGAAAAAGTTTGAGTTTGCTCCTAAAGGTTTTGCTTTATTCAAAATCTTTCTCCTTTTGATTGGTTCGTCACACTATCAGTTTTCAATTTATCATCCATATTTCTAAAGTCTTATAAATAGACCTTGAAATTGTTCCTCAAGGAAACTAGTAATGTGTGCAATGTGTCACAGTATCATTTTCAATAAAGAAACTTCTCAACTCCAAAAGAAATGGTTGTTATACAAACATTTGTTAGCTCTAAACGTAACTAAAATAAGCAAAACAAAAATTGGTAACATTGGTTTCTGTCATTTTCAATGAAAATTTCTAATTTGACAAAAGACTACATCTATGAGTAGAAATCTACCAAGAAAATATTGATTTTACATTTTGTTATGTAACACCTAACACAAAACACAGTATCATTGAAAAGCCACAAACCAATTAATAAATAAATAAAAACCGGTAAGACATACCACATGCTTCCTCTATACTTGAGAGAGAGTATAAGGACCACTCTCTAACGCACGATCAAAATGGCTATGAACTTTATGCTTCCCTTTCCCACTCTGATCCAACAATGTCAATTCAAACAATGCCCTAACATCCGTCCCCTCGCTTGCCAATGCAATAAACACCGACACATAACCTGAATTATCACTTTGTATGTATTTCCATCAGGATAAAAGTAAACTGACCAATCATACCCTCCAACAGTAAAAATATCACTTTGTATGTATTTCCCTGCTCCCATACCTTTAGCAAGAGAATACCCTTTTATCGTATACTCATGTGAACCATTTACTGTCTCGTTAATGGATTTCGAACATGAATCAGCGATCGATTGTCTTTTCTTGTTTTCTGTAGATTTTGTATCACTTTTACCCATAATTTCATCTATTTTACTCAAATCTTTCTTCTTCTAATGATCTTTTCTTGAACAAAATTCAAATTCAATCTTTCTTTCTTTCTTCTTTCAAAACCCTAAATGGAAATCTTCACAACAAAATTGAAATTGATCTTTCTTTTGAACCAATTCGATTCAATTGAAATCAAATCTAAAATCTATTCGTAAAACCCTAACCCTAATTTCAAGAAAGAAAGAAAAAAATAAATTTAAGTTGCAACAAGTGCAGAGAGAAGAGAAGAGAAGTAGAAGCTCGTTTGGCAATTCAATCTTTAGCAAAACTCCAATTTTCTTGAATTTCCCAATTGGTCGACAGTAGGTATTTCTCTGCTTTAGTGTGTTCATTCTTATATATTTGTCAATTCTTCTACGATTGGTATAGAGCTTAATATAATTACGATCGTAAATTCTTATTTTTGTTAATTTTTGTAATTAAAATTTCTGATTACCATCATGTTTGGATTGGATTTTCATGTTTCAATTGATTTTTTTTCTCTTTTGTAGTTTGTCAAATTTATACTCATATTAGGCACTTAGGCGGTAGCAAAAGAATTTTTATTTTGAAGATGAAACATATACCATTAAGTTTGAAGTTAGATAACGGCATAGGTAGTGCATATTTCAATGGAAATAGCAACTTCACAAGTGCCCACAGTATGATTATTTGTATGGGGTTTATAAACAAAACTGTGACATTCAAATTTGATTCCATGTTAATCCATATACACTCTTTACTGCCACTTTGGTTCCATCCGTCAAGGTTCCTTCATATACACTTCGGAACCCACCTTCTACATGTTTGTTGCTGAAATTTTTCGTTGCAACCGTTAGGTATTTATAAGAAAATCGAGTGTGCATTCAAGGTACTTGGTCCAAATAATTTATGCATTCGCCAGAAACGTCCCATTTCTTCTTCCATATAACATGTGATGTTACTGTTATAGAGAGACCTGAAATGGTTAATATATATACCCATTTATGTGTTTGAAGTAGTAAGGGCTAAAAGAAGTGGTCTGTGTAGGTGTTTAAGTATTTAGATATTTTGGCGGGGAGGAGGAGATCCTGTTTGTAAGATGGAGTAATTACCGAAATTATTTTCCTTCATCAGAGCAGGTTTATTTTCCTTCCGTCTGCAGGATGTTCCAAAGTTTATCGAGTATTTGATGGTTCACTGTAAGCCTTTGAGAAATCCTACAGTCCTCTCAACTGAATCGGTAAGATTGTTAAGAGTCTTGTTTTCTTTATGAACAGCCAACAGGTCTGTAAAAGTCTGTTTGAACGAGGTTTTCGTATTTTCTTAGGCTTTTGTGGTAAAGCCTAATCTGATAGCATAAAACCCAATTGACCCTACTCACACTAGTAGAGAAAGAAGTAGAAAGATGCCGCAAGTGAAGATCATAGCGAAGAATTTCATGGACATGGTGGCTTCATTACCTGAATTCAAACTCGATCAACTTTACGAGAACACTTTCATTTGTGAAGCTGTTCTAAGGTTTGAATTTTTCCAATTTTTGCAATAATTATTTGCTTTTTTTTCTTTAGTGAATTTTATGTAATATTGTTGATTTGGGGTTTTTTTTATTGTTAAGGTCATTGCCAGCATTGGGAAAGAAATATGTGTTGCAGTTATTATTTATTGAAAAGCCTGTACCAGCCAAAGCAATTGAAGAGTGGTTGCTATCTAATGGAGTTTCTAAACATCGAGTTGCAATTGATAGATTGGTACAACTTAGAGTTTTTCGTGAAATTATTGACAGGTAATTGCTTGGGTTGAATTGTGTTTTAATATCTCGAATGCGCGTTTTATAGTACAAGGGTATTATGGGAGCAAAGCTAAAAAATATATGCTTAGGTACATGGATTTAATAATGGTTTCTGATAGTTGTATTTGGAAGATACTGAAGATTAGAAAAATTGGGTTGTGGGTTTTAGGCACGACAAGTTTAGGGAGGGCAAAAAGCAGTGACATTTATGGATTAGATACTGGATGAATGATGCTATTATTTATGCTGAAATTTTTTGTTGTTTTTACAATATTCTGAAGCTTATATCCAAAGGATGTCGTTGTGATTTGATATATTGTTATGTTGTACACTTGTGTTATTGATAAATATTGGTTTGGTTTCTACAATTGTGTTCTTGATAAATATGGTTTGGTTTCTTCTTACTGTTTTTCAGGAAAAAGGATATTAGCTACAGTCTAAATACCAAGTTCCAGAGCAATATTCAGAAGTACATAGTAAAGGGGTAAGTCCCTCTCTCTCTTCCTCTTTCTCTCTAAGCTGTTATGCATATATAATCATCAATATTACAATGATGATTGTTCTGTTGTCATGTTTATAAATCTGTACTTTCAAGACTCTGCACTGTTTTCATTTTATGAATACTTTTATTAGAGGAATGGGATAGAAGTCCCTTTTATACCTTTGGGTGCACTTGACACAAATCCAAAGTATTGAGAGCATCACATTTGACATATATCTATCATTTGATCAAGCTGTTGCTTGTCATAACTAAGTTTTATGTACTCCTTTTTTATGTTATTTTATGAAAACACACCTTTTTGGCGAGAATACTTGTTTTCTATGATAAATGTTGCAAGTCACGAGTGGGCAGTCACCTGATATTTGCTAGTGCTACCATTGAAATCTTCTAGTGGTATGAATTTTTAGATATTGGCCCTTTTCTCCTGGATAAGCCACATGTTCAGATTTTTTATCATGACTATCCCAGAATAACTTGATAAACAAATGCATGGATGTTTCCCTTCTTAATCCTAGCACAAATTTTAGTTTGATTACCTCTTTATATATACAGTAGGATATATATCAAAACTCAAAACAGTTTTCTGATGTACAAAATTAGGAATAACAAAACTGGGAAATCTAAGCATATGATAATAGATGTTAATCATTAGCAACTAAAATTGGTACTAATACAAACAGTGGTCTAAGAGGAAGTAATTTGAGTCGAATATATAGTAGTTGTGTACAAGACATCCTAAGCTAATATATATTTGATACATGTTTTTCTAACTCATGGGATTGTAGATATTGATGAGGTAGAAAAATCTCAAAAACCAAAGGGGGGACACTGCCCTGTTTAAGAGATTTAGATACTTTTCAGTGAATGCCAAGAAATGTTACAAAAACCTGGAAGGTTACGTTAGTGACACATGAATTATCTCTCAAGATGTTGGATATAAAGCCTCTGAATAATCCCCTGTTGGCAGAATGATGGACTTAATCACTAGCGTATTTGCATCACTTCGGTTTCGTGGTTTCTTCTATGGGCTGTCATTGACATATGTGATTCTAATTTTGTCGCACTGTAATCAATCAATATTTAACATTACAATATTCCTTAAATTTGGTCAAGCTTGAGTATTGTGTTTTCTTTTTATGATCTTGCATATTCGTTTTCAAATTTTTCTTATACGCCATAAATTGATATGTGTGTTAAGCATCACAAGTCCCCTGTTGAGCAGGATGATAGGACCCAATCATTAGTGTCCATGCATCTCTTTGGTCTCAATGTTGGTTTGTTCTAAGGGTAGTCTTTGACACTTGTTATTTGAATTAGTTGTACTGTAATTGATTGATGTCTTACTATACAAAATTCCTTAGGTTTGCTAAACTTGATTTGTGTGATTGGATAATCTTGCATATGTCGTTTGTAAATTGTTTTATATCCCAAAGATTGGTATAGATACAAACTGCCAAGCATCATTAGTCTAGAGAAACCTATTTCTTAGCTAGGAGAAATTTGAAATAGACGATCTATTTTGTGTATCTAGAAATAAATTGTAAGATGTGTCCCTCTGAGAAAATCCAACCCTGAGCATGGCTATGGTGGTGGTCCGTAGGTCGTTGTGGTGCTTGTAATTCTAACATTGGTCGCAGCATTTGGATGGTGGATAGGTGATAGTGGTTAGGGCCAGACATTACGGTTGTGGATGAAGAGGGTGGTGGGAACTCTTTGTGACAATGGTAATTTCCCTGGAAGTTATTATAGCTGCGCTATCTTGATGTGAATATGTTGATGGTTGTCAGTTGTCACTATTTATGACTTCTTGGTGGTGGAATGGTGGATGGGTCAAAGATTGTATTTGAGAGCTTTAGGTTAATAAGAAATATTCTTTTCAAAATAATCATTTATGATGTAATTCTGTATATTTATGCCTTAATTGAATTGCTTTTGATCTCTCCACATCGTTTACATGATATTGCATTTGAATATATTCATGTTTATTTTTCCGATATCAGTAGAGATTTATTAAATGCCGCGTTAATTTCAATTCAAGTCCATATATGGTCCAAACTATATAGTTTATAACCTTTACAATTGGAACTGCAGTGGAGTCTTACCAGGGGAGCCAATGCCTTCAAGCATCACCGTGAGGCTCCCCACTTTAGAGGAGCTTGATGCCTATGCCCTTGAGCAATGGGAGGTAGTGCAGTCCAGTGGTATTTGTGATACTCTATTATAGTGAAAGTGTTTATTGGCTATGCATGCACGTTCTCTTTATAATTTTAAATCGCGTATTTAGAAAGGAGAATAGTCTTGGCATCCGGTTCATTTGTAGTATATTTCAGGCTATTCTTTCTGATGAGTTGAAATTCGCTGAATCAGTGCTTCCTGCTTCAACTTATTAGCTCCTCCCAAGCTGAAAGGCCAACAAACTTCAGCTCTTCAATGATGACAATTTTCCAGCGAGGTCTTTTGAGTCAAAGGTCCTTATATTCTCCTTTCAACTGGGTTTTTTTTGGCATAGTATTTTCTCATAATCTGAGAGACATAGGACTTGATATCTGCAATGATGTGACTTGTTAGTGTCTTTTCTACAGAGACAAAGAGGCTCCAAGGTTAATTGTACATGGTTTTCAGTTCCTTGTATGTATTACCTGACCCCTAAGTTGATAATGATGTTTTTTGTTCCTCAATATATTTGATCAGCCTCCTACTTATGTAAAACCTAACTTGCAGCTGATGGACACAAATGCACAACTCTGGTACATAATCAGAGAATACATTTTAAACTCGGAGGTATGACATTTCAAATATTCGGACTTGATTCTTACCTTCAGGTCAACAGTCAAACATGAACTATCATGAGGTTTTTATATGTTGAGAGTGCCATTGAAAAGAATGCTTTTAACGTGAATAGGTTAAATTTTGAATCTTGAACTAGTCCTTTATATACAATTCATTGGTTTCTATATTTAAACTCGGGCAGAGTTTATGGTCATTTATCTGGTCTATGATTTTTTTTCTGACTTTTTATCTTGGCAATGGTGCAGGTTCGAGGTGTGGATACAGCAGATCTGATTTCATTTCTCTTGGAACTTAGTTTCCATGTTAGTGGCGAGGTACTAAATTTGTTTGCATTAACTTATTCATATCCCATTACTAGGATTAATCATTAATTTCCGTTTCAAGATTTAACATTCTCTTTAACGTCCATAAGTGTTTGTTTATTACATGCATTCCATAGATGTAATATTTTCTAACAGGAGGAGACATTGATTGTATTAGTGTATGGTTGTATAGTTGAAGTCAAAGAAAACACAAATATAGTTGGTAGGTAGAGTCACCCACTGTAAGTCAAGATAACTTGAATGTGTGTCCCATAGATTATGGATCTTGTCTGTATGTTAGTATGTTATATATACCCATGTAGTCTATATCAGAGACAATTTCTTCTTTTCTACACGTCTTCTGTCTCATCTACTCTTCTACTTCATCATTTCTGATTTCTCCTTCTCTTTTGTTAATAGTTTCTTTATCATATATCTAGCTAATCACCATTAACAGTTTAAACAAGGGTTTCTTTTTTTTTTTTCTGGAGTTTCGTTCGAACCTTGTATCATTAAGTTTAACATGATCTGTAAAACTATTCATCTAGGGGAAAAACAAAACTCCAATTTTCTAGAGGGATTGTGTGGCTACAAAAGCCTTCATCCTGAATTTGACCCATTTCTTGTCCATAGATGAAAATTGTTTTTGGGCTGCAACTGTGCAATTAAAGCCGCGAGGCACAGGTACAGTGAATTACTCCTAGCCCTGTGCCTACAGCAAAGTGTTGAAGGTTGTTTTTGCCCTGCTTCCCTTACTACCCTTTTGTGAAACTCTGCCCCTTGCTCCCATATTATTATGATTTGTTAATTAAAAGTTACAGAATTTGGAATGTATAAGGTGAAAAATTAGAACAACATTATATTCTATGCCAAGTTTCACGATCTATTGTAGAAAGTTTGAGTGTTAGGTGTTGAGAGTTGGTGTCTTGGAGACTTGACATATATCCTAAAAAAATCAGTGTTGTTAAAAGCCCTCAATTTCCAAGTCTCATATGGGGTTCTCAATGCGCCAATTGAAATAATTGCAGGTTATTGTTAAAAGTGCCTCTCCGCTGATATCATTGACTGAAATGCAGGAAGGATATATGGAATAAGCAATGGCTGGCTTTTCATAATCTTTTTGTTTTTTTGGTGATAATAATTTGGATGATTGCTCTCAGGTGTCATTGACGCTTACTAAACCTGGAAATGGCCATTTGAAATGATATTTGTTGTATCACTGTATTAGAATGCTGATGTTGAGTTATCTTGTGTTCCTATACTTAGGCGTACAATATAAATACCTTGAACGAGTTTCAAAGGAATGTTATTAAGGATCTTGCAGACCTCGGACTGCTAAAACTTCAGCAGGTTTGTATGAGTCCTCATATTTATTGGTATTGATTACTATTTCATCTGAGAATGGTCCCTATACTAAAGCCAATACTTATTTTTCTTCCCCACTCTCAGGGTAGAAAAGAGAGTTGGTTCATCCCTACTAAATTGGTTACAAATCTGTCTGTGACTTTGTCTGATTCATCGTCACGCAAACAGGTATTTTACTCTTCAGATAACACTGTAGTGGACTTCTAACCTTTTTATGAATCGTCTTCCATTTAAGAGATTTAAAAACATTCAGTCTTCTCTATGGTAACGTTGTTTGGGATGATTTTTCTTAGGTAGGTGTGTATACCTGTTGTTGACCTCAAATTATGTTATTATGCATGTGCTATCAATTTGATTTGGAGAAAATTGACTATTGATGTACTTATTTCTTCCTTTCATTTAGTCTCAGTTTTGATAGTTATGCTTGCAAACTACAAAAGATGTATCTATTCAGATGTTAATAAACAATATTTTGATGACGTAGCTCTGTTTGTGTTTCTCCATAGGGATTTGTAGTCGTGGAAACAAACTTTAGGACGTATGCCTACTCAACCTCTAAACTACATTGCGAGATTTTGCGCCTCTTTTCAAGGTAATATATACATTATATATGTCAGACATTATATGTTGTAGCTATAATCTATTAATGAATGTGTTTTTGTTTCCTTAATTTCAATATGGGAATTTATCATTCAGCTTAGAAAGGGAACATCCTTTTCTGACATCAAGGATGATGTCACACTGTAAATTGATCAAGGACGATGTCACACCCCGATTTTTGAGAAATGAATATTCACTAAATAAATAGCAAATATTCACTAATCAAAATCTGGTGTGTGAATGGGCCGGTTCCAGATAGGCTAAATAGATTAAAGCATTAAGTTACAAGGAGCCTTAAATAAACTTTAATCACATTTATTATCTTCAAACTATCGTGGAGTTAGGTGTTTGATGCTTGACGATATAGGTGTAGTCTTTTTAAGGTGTGTATGAACCCCCGGTTCATACACAAAAAAGGAATCGTAGTAGAAAGTGTTAATGATCTTTGAAACATAAAAGGGTGACACATTGAGGATGTGCATTGATTACCAGGAGTTTAATAAAGTCACCATTAATGCTAGAGCTGCATCTTGCTTAGGGTCGAGGAATTTTGGGATCAGTTGATTTTGAGGATGTCAATGAGGTTAGTACATTTATTTATGGAAGAGATAATTATGGGGCTTAGTGGATGGATAGTGGAGTCAATGCTTTAATAATGTGACTTGGAACGTTGACAAGAAGATGCAAAGATTTTTTTATAGTTGTTTTCTTAGTGTGCATGACAATCACGAGGACGTGATCTTTTAAGGTGTGTATAATGTAACCACTAGATTTTTCTACCTACTTAAAAAGTATATTTTAATGGATTAATAAAATGGATTATATAATTTGGGACGTGTGGGTATAAATTTAATTGAAACCAGATATCATAAGAATATTTTAAAGCTTGGCTGGTATTAATTGTATTTAAACATTTTAATGATAATTGGTTTTTGTGAAGGATAGTATGGTAAATTAATAATGAGTGGTACATGGTGTAAATTGATAAAGTGTAATGGTAATTGTTGGCAGGGCTAAAGACTCGTGAAAGTCTTTATGCCACGTTAAAGAAGCAGATCTAACAAAGTATCCCCAAATAAAGTAAGAAAACCAACAATGAATGAGAGTGTGACTTATCGACTCCCTCGACTCATAACACAAAGGACAAAAATTTACAATTATCATACCCCTCCTACGCAAATTATCTATGGTAAGAATACTCCCAAGACTAGCACACCAAGAAAAGAAGGCAACCCTAGGAGGAATTTTGGCCCCCCAACAATATTTCCAAGGGAATCTAGGATGAGGCAAAGGTGGTGGGTAATGGGTAGACACAAGAAGTAAAGTAGGAGGTCGAAGACGACCTGATAACAATTGAACTTCTCATTCTCATATCTCCTACTCTTCTCTGATTATCTCCATCTTTCTCAATTGATCTTCTTGCTATAACTCTCAACCTCACACTCGATTGGCCATTTGAGTATATCAATTCCACCGTGGATGATGATGGATATCCATCGATCGATTGATACCACCATCAATTTGGACAGTTAATTGAAAATCTAAACCCATAATCAAAGGATGATCCAAGAACAAGGGAAGAACAAACTACAAAGAACAACAATGAAGCAAATCAACCTCTTCTCTTTTCTTTTCATCTCTCAGTAAATAAATATAAACCTGAATTTTTTGTTCATTAATAAGATCTGAGTTTCTATACCCATACTAGATTATGGGTTTGGTTGAATGAAATTTGTGAAATACTAATTGTTCGTTTTTAGTGAATTATTAGTAAGACTTTTTTGTAAATTACTAGAAAACACCAAAGATTTCTATTAACTTGTTTTTTATATCTATCGACATTAAAAAATTTAAGAGAATTCTCTATAAAACTGATGTAAACTGCCTAAGTAATTTTTCGAAAGAAAAAAATCTCTTAAAGAACCCATAAAGACAGAGAAAGAACAGAGAGAGAGAGAAACGAAACCAAAACCGCCAAGATTACCCATATTTACGTGATACTCTTTCTTTCATTCCCAATATTCCGAAACAATCCCTGAGTCCGCATACAGACGGACCGTACCTGAGCCTCTCTGTATATATATATATATATAATTAATTGCCGTGTCCGTGTCCTACATTTTGAGATATACAAGTGTCGCCGAGTCTGTGTCCGAGTTCGTGTTAATGTCCGAGTCCGTGCAACTTAGGTTGGAGTTGTATTTTGGAAATGATGTAATTATGCTTTTGAAGTTTATTTATGATCTATGTAACTTAATGGCTTGAAAGATTGTGCATGTCTGGGTTACTTGTGGGACCGACCCACTCACACTCTGGATTTTGGTTTATGAATATTTGTTATTTATTTAGCGAATATTTATTTATAAAAATCGGAGTACGATAGATTTGTATCAAAGTTGTGTGGCAACTAGGGAATTTTCTTATTAGCCTTTTATTCATAAATATTGATAAATAAATATTCGCCAAATAAATAACCAATATTCATAAGCCAAAAGTCTGAGTGTGAGCGGGTCGGTTCCACAAGGAACCCAAACATGCACAATCTTTCAAAGCATTAAGTTACATGGATCATAATTCATAAATAAACTTCAAAAGCATAATTACCTCATTTCCAAAATGCAACTCCAACACAAGTTTATATTTGTCTTAGATCATACTGACATCACGAGTCTTTAACCCTTCTAATAATTACCATTACATTACAATTTATAAAATTTACACCATATACCTCATTCCTATCCACCTTTTTCATTATTAATTTAATATATTATCCTTCACTTAAACCAATTATCATTCTAATGTTAAACACCATGAATACCCATCCAGCTCTAAAATATTCTTACGATATCCGTTTTCAATTAAATTTATATCCACGCGTCCTAAATTATATAATCCGTTTTATTAATCCATAAAAATATAATTTTTAAGTAGGTAGGAAAATCCAGGTTGTGAGAAGTCTTGTTAATCTTCTGTAGTGAGAATGACATCATCATTATTTAGTTATTTACACTTTTTAAAGTACAAGTAAAGACCAATAAAACTTTGGTTATGTTGCATATTCCTTAGCAAGGTACTACCAGTAATAATTTGTTACGTCATAGTTGTGCCCTCATTGGGTCCAGCCCATGAAATTTTTACTTATGGTTTCTCCACCTCTTCATGTAACTTGGAGGGGAGGCGATCTATATCAGCATGGTTTCCCTACATTTTTTTTTTATAAAAAGTTTATGTCCCAATTTTTTCTTTTTCCAAATGATTTCACTAAGAAAGCTTACTTTTGGGGTTCTTAGAACGTATCAACATTATCAACATGAGACTGAGGCTTCTGTTGCCATGATCTAACATCCATACATCACATGACATCATGCTACTTATAACTAAGCAAGATATAAGTGCTACTTTACTGTACAAATAATATGTGAATGCCATAACTGAGTTCTTTTGAGATGATGGATGGAAATATGAGAAGAAGAGAACATTATGAACCCCATTCCTAGAGTATTTGTGCTGATAATATTTTATGAAACCCAAAACTAACCTATCTAATTATGGTTGAATCATGTAGAAGAAGAGAAACATTAGGAGAGAAATTTCATATTTAAGCATGTAGAGAATGGGAGGAGACATACTTTATATTGATATAGATTGCCTCCTCTCCGAGTTACATGAGAAGGTGGAGCAACCATAAGAATGTACTTCATCGGCTGGACCCAATGTGGGCTCTCACACCTACTGCTAAGCACCTATTATTACAATTATTTGTATTTGCTGGACAGACGTATGGATTTTAATAATGAAAGTTCCTAACTATGATCCCAATTCTTTTGAATACCATGTTTGATTCGGATAGTCGAAAATATTTGGGTCAAGCACATATATGCATTTTAAGTGCCGTTTGTTATCCATAGAGATGCTGATGAAATCTAAAATTCTCGAGAATCATGCTAGTTGGATTTGGTGGTTTATTGCCATCATGATTCCTATTTCCAATTCTTTATGTTTAATAGTAATTTAATAAGTGATTCTGCAGTTCTTTGCTGAGATCCGTATGGGATTTTATTAGTTTAAGCGTCAGTTATATATCTTTCTTCCCCGTTCCAAATGCAGGGTGGAGTATCAACTTCCAAACCTTATAGTTGGAGCAATAACAAAAGAAAGTTTGTATAATGCTTTTGAGAATGGAATTACAGCTGACCAAGTAAGCATCAATTATATGCATTTCTTTCATTTATAATCACAGAAGAATTTGGAATAGTACTGGCCTAGCTTTTCCAAAATCTAAACTTGTCTATTGTTTTTTTCTGTGCTCTTTCTCACATAACTAGTAATTAGTGTGTAACAAATATATAATTATACAAATTATCTACTTCTTTATAAGTTTTAAAATAATCTATATAATTCCCATATAGAGTTGTAGGTAATTTGGGTCTGTAAGAGATTTTTGTGCTTCGTTGTTATGACCTTTTGCTGCTTTGCATGTAATTTGAGTGATGTTCCAACGTAATGCCTGGCTAAGTTGCGAGATTTATGAGAAATAAAAGTATTGTTATTTTTATTCTTTCCCTTGTGTTAAAAGCTGACAATAATACCTACCAAACGATAGGAGGATGCAAGGCTGTTGTCTCAATAGATGAAGAACTGGTACGTAGTCAAGGAAACTTCAGAATAACTCCACTGATATAACCTAAGATTCCAGTTTGAAATTCGAATCTAGTGTATTAATGAAATAGTGGTTTTGTCGGTCAATAAAAACAAGAAAAATTACTCTAGTGTAGGTCCCTAAAAGGCTAAAACATTAAAAGGTCACTGAGAAGTCATACTGCCGATGGACCACTCATATGCGCTGTTTCTTTTTTAGAGTTTGTGTACATGTGCAGGTGCCAGCTGAGCTCAGTTGGTAATAGTAATACCTCTGGGCGATGATACCAGAGGTCTGGGTCTGGGGTTTGATCCCAGGCAGTGCCTCTTTGAGTTGCTGATCTCACTAAAACAAGCTTGCTAATCTAAAATAAAAATAAAAAAGGAGTGTGTACATGCAAAACCCACACACATGCATGGTACAGAGCCTTGTGAAATTTCTGATTTTGGGCTTCTTTTGTATTTATCTTTAGTCAGAAAGGAATTTATATTTTTTAGCATTTGCCAACGATTTAGAAAACAGGCATCTTAATTTTATGTTTGCACATTTTTTAAGAGACTATCCGTTTTGAGAAAATTTGGGGATCTCAAATGAATTGATGGGATAGCAACCGTGAAAGGTGATTTGATCTGGATATTTGCACATGGGGTTGAAGAGTGAAAAATCAACTACGGATCTGATTGCGGGATGTTTTTTGAAGCCAAGATGCAGAAGAAAATTCTTTAAAAGTAATCCATCTTTGGCATTCACTTTGAATAAGAAATTTGCAGATCCTAGATGAAACAAGCCCAGTTGAATATGTTTCAGACCAGACCATATCTTCTGAAAGGAAGCCTGTTGAGCTTTCTTTGAAGAGTCTCAACTTCTTGTTTTCTATATAATTCACCGCAAACCAGGGTTTAATACAACAAACCAAATTTCAAACCACTACTTAAAAAACAAAATTGAGAAAACAGAGTCTCTGTGTCTGGATTCGAGTGGAGAGGAGGCTAGAGGAAGCATAGTGGAGAGTTACAGCAATTATAGTGTTAAAAGTCAGTGGAAAAAAACACCACTTTGTCTTTCGAATTTCACACCAGGATGTATGGATTTTGAGATTACTGCATTGAGACAACTATGTTATATGTCATATAGAAGTTGAAATGGATCTGTTATCTTAGTTTTGTGTTATTGAGGTATCTTTCTTTTTTTTTTTTTTTTTTTCAATTATCAAGGTATCAGTTTTGAATTCAATTAAGGCATTGAACTTATTTAAGCTGTGTCATGTTGTCGTGATTAACTTGTTACATCATGCATTTGCAGATAATCTCTTTCCTTCAGCAGAACGCACATCCTCGTGTTGCAGAGAAAACACCATCTGTACCAGAGAATGTTACAGACCAGGTAGTTAAACATTCCAAAGTGATTTAAAGTCCTTATATGTGAGGTTGTTTGTGTCTATCTCCGAAGCCTCAGCGTACTGAGTGGATTCTTGCTGTTCCCATATCAAATAGGAGCAAAGAATATAATCATGTCCAACGAAAAAGATGGGGAGTTCATTTAGAAATTCGTAGTCATTATATGGGCTGCCTTTGTTATGAGCTTAATTTGTATACCAGGTGGAAATATATATATATATCTAGATTTTTTTTTTTTAGATATATATATATCTAGATGGTGGAGATATAGTACAAGTGTGTAACATATTTCCCCTCATCTAGCTAATGGTGTAAAGATTTGCAATAATTTGATAAGTGAGATCTATTTTGATTTGGACAGATACGGCTGTGGGAGGCAGATCTTAATAGGGTCGAGATTGTCTCATCAAATTTCTATGAAGAATTCCCTTCTAGGGTAACCATTTCACCTTTTGGTACAGTCTAACTTCAATATCATACTTTGATTGGATTTGTGAATCCGGAGTTTCTTTCTTGCAGGATGTTTTTGAATCTGCTTGTGACTATGCAAGAGAGAATGGTGGCCATTTATGGGAAGATTCAAAGCGAATGCGCCTTATAGTCAAGGCAGAAATACACATGCAGATGCGAGAGTATCTCCGACGTCAAAAGTAGTAGTGAATATCTCAGTTGAAATAGGGTAAAAAGAAGTGTTGTATACAAGCATTCAGAAGCAAGACTGCTAAGAATATCCATCGTTTGAGGAAGATTGTTGAGAGTCAACTATGCGAGACCTCCAGTAGTGTTTGGGTTGGTCTTGGAGACGCATACTGATATATCTTAAAAAGTATGATGGCCTTTTCGAGACACGCATCTGAAGGAAGCTCAACCATGGCATAAATCCCTAGTATGTGGATTGGTTTTCTATTTGGGTTTGTGTTACATAGAAAAAGAGTTGGGTTCAACATATAAAACAAAAGGTGTAAAATCTTTGCTTTTCTGTAGATTTTGTTTTCCGAATAGGACTCTAACTATGTAGATTATGACATTCCCTTTTAAGAGTCCTGAACAACCTTATGCATTGAAATGACATATATAACATGATGGACATATCAGTTATTTGTGCAAGAACAGTCTTGATCTTTTTCTGGTCTATTTTGTCCAATACTAATGGTTTGCGATTTGTTCCTCCTTTAAATATAGTTTATGCCAATTTCTGCTTAAATATAGTTTATGCCAATTTCTGCCTTCTAGTCAATGCAGTCAGGTTGATATGCTCCAAGTTTAGCAGGGTTAGCACCAAGTTTTCATATCTAGTAATATGAGGGTCCGCAACTGCACACCCTGCTAGAGATGTCCATATCTATAACCCTGCTAGAGGGTGTGCAGTTGCAGACCCTCAAGTTTTTAAGAAAAAAAAAAATTATATATATACGTATCTCTCCATATCTATAATGTATAATCCTTTTCCAACTCAACTTCCAGTTACCAAAACTAAAAAATTGCACAAACAGTTATATATCTTCGCTAGGCTAAAAGTGGAGCAAACAAAAAGAAAAATAAAAAACGGATTAAAGATTTCACACTTTTAATCATCCGCCTTGTCTTGTCAACCATGGTATTGTCAAATTTTCAAAATCCTAGGCTTATTTTTCTATTTTTATATTTGCAGATGGATTAGTTATAATTAGACTATGGTTCTTGGCTTTTTGACAAAGTAAACAGATTTGTGCACTTTTTACCAGTATCAATTATTCAGTATCTAAAATTGATTTGTTACTTATGTAGTTGATTATGGATTTGACGACAATTCAAAGAATTTTTTTTAAGTTGTATTTGTTTTATTCATTTTTTCCCCTGGACGCAATTCCTCGCTACCCACTGCTTGTCACCTTCGGCCACCATCCGCATGACCTGAAAAGCAACCATGAGTATATAACTTCAAAATAACATCAGGACAAACGGCATACTAGCTTTCAATAAAGAATCAGATAATATGAACATGAAGCTAGCAATTCTATGCACTCAGCAACTTGGTGCCTCAACAATTACATACATAATGAAAAGTGTCCTGGCTTTAGCCTACTATCTCAACTTCACTTTTCCTTAACAATTTACATACATGATGGATTCATCATCATTCATGGTTCTCGGATCATAGGCAAATCAGTTAAGTGATAGAGAAATATATAAGCTTAATTTTCCTTCAAACTCCTCACATATAAATGTCTCTAAATCAAAAAATGATTTATTCTAACAAAATACAAGGACTTATAGAAAGAATAAAAAGAAATAACATTGACCATTATATATGACGGAGATAACGTTAAGCCAGGGAACAGATACAATCAGATCTTAAACATACCTCATCCTCAGGCACCAGTGATAGTTATGTCCAGCTTCAACATTGTACCTTTGTCGGCAGCTGTTATTGAAAGAATACCATTGACATTGATATGAAACTTAACATCAATCTGGGGCACACCTCGTGGGGCTGGTGTTATGCCATCCAAACGGAAAATTCCTAGAGATTTGTTGTCCTTTGCAAATTCTCTCACCCTGAAGCACATTTATATTAACAATGGACTGCCCATCAAAAGCTGTGGTGAATACTTTTAGAGTTCGATGTGGGCAACGTGGTGTTCCTCGGGATTATTTTCGTCATTAAACAATCCAAAGACTCAAGACCCAATGATAAGGGTGTTGTATCTAAAACCACAATATCAAGAGAGACTCTTTTTCTAGCACAGCTGCCTGCGATATGATAAGTATATATGAGAAACAAATAAACTGCAACAATGAGTTCCTTGATAATATATAATAAAAAAAATATAAAGGAAAAGGAGAATTGAATCGACAAGCAAGAATCAAATGACCAACCTGAACTGCAGCTCCAAGAGCAACAGCTTCGTCGGGATTGACAGTAGCATTAGGGATTTTTCCGATAATATTCTTTACCAATTCCTGAACTGCTGGAATTCGTGTTGATCCACCAACTAGGACCACCTCATTTATGTCATTAAAAGAGAGCTTTGCATCCTGCAAGGCATTGTTTTAAGCCTACAATAATACAACCCCAATGCAAAATATAAAGCTAAACCGTAGTGAGGAGAAGAACAAATAGAAAATGCAGTAACAATAACATCGACATGGGTGAAACCCGGTTCATCAGAAGAATCAATGACAATAGAAACGACACCACCATACATAAAAACCAGAGCACTATGGGAGGGTCAATGAAGAACCAAAAGTCACATACCTATCCAGCAGGTCGGTACACAACTGATCAAACTTCATTCGTGTAATTTTGTTATTGAATATGTATATAGGGAGGTAAACCAAGCTGCAGACTATCTGGCTGGTTTATCTACTGGAGTGTATGAGGCCACTATGTATTCCTTTGGCCCTTGTGATGTAATGTTGTCAGACATTGTAGAGGGACAGAACAGGAGTGGTGTATTTGCGTATTAAACATCAATGAAACTGGTAGGGGGCAGCCTAACCCCAGCTTACTAGTACCAAGTCAATTCCAACTACCTTCACTGAATCAACTGCTACAAAATGCTTTTCCACGTTATTATCTATCCTGGAAAATGCTGAACATGGTGTTCCATAAGTATTTCCACTTCTAAGGAAAATGCTTTGAGATTTACTACAATATAATACTTGTTCTTCATTGAAGTGGTATTGAGAAACATGGAAGAACCACCATGAACGTGAATCCGAGGAGAAAAAGTTGCCATTGCTTTTGCTCTTGTGATCTGATTGCAAAATCTCTATTGATTTACGTGGGTTTAGGGAACTAAAAAACATTTTCTGCTTCTGCTCTACGTATATAGAATATATGTCACTTGTTCATTGAACCATGCATAGAGTAAAGCCATTCCTATCAAATTAGGGTTTGTAAAGCGATTTTTGCAACATTAAAGTATTTTTGTTATGGCAGGCTCATCTAACTTACCTGCTACCATTTTTCATCCACACAAGCAGTAACTTGATAGATTATGTGAGAACCCAATATATGTGCAATATAACAATAGTAAAGCAAACAATAAAGCAATAAACAAATAAAGAACACACGATATTTTTAACGTGGTAAAACCCAATATGGGAAACGTCCACGGTTGTCCTCGCGACAACAAATAAATCCACTAAATGAAAAGAGATGTACAAACCTATCAACTACCTGCAATCACTGCGAGTTGACACTACTGGTTATCTCTAACACCTTGACTTCACCAGAGCACCTTGATGTACGCACAAGACACTCGACTTCTTGATGAACACACAAGAAGACTCGAAGCCGAACTATGAAACAAGCTTACACCAGAGTTCCTTGATGAACACACAAGGATACTCGACTTCTTGATGAACACACAAGAAGACTCGAAGCTAAATCAATATTCAACAATGAAGAAGAAGATGAATAGGGAAGAAGGAAGAAGAAGATGAAAGGGGAAGAAGAAGATGAGTTCAATCACCAAAGCCACCTAAACCAAAACCTAAACAAACTCCAAGACTAGAGATGAATTGGACGGCCAAAGAACTTGTTTGTTCTTTGGAAGAGAAACCCTATTTATACTTAGGGTTGGAACACACAGAAAATGGGCCGAAATTGACGAAATCCATATTGGACGTACGTACGTCGAAATAACGTTCGTACGTCTTCACACGATAAACACTTGCTGAAACCGGCACGAAGTGGTTTGACATCAATTTTGTGACAAAGTGTCCTTGGTTATTTCGCCTTGAGTTCATTGTTAAGAAAACCTAGTTGTACGCACGTCGTCCCGCGTCCTTGTCTTCGCGTCGTGTGTCATTAGTGTGCTTTTTGGTTCAGGACGTACGTACGTATCATTTGTTAGCAAGTTAGTTTGAATTCTGGACGTACGTACCTTTACAGGACGTTCGTACGTCGCAGCAGGCAGCAGGTGTATTTTCGTATGGAGACGTACGAACGTCATATCGACGTACGTACGTCCAATGAGGGTTTTCACTAATTCGGCCCATTTTCTTTGGTTTTCAACCCCAAGTATAAATAGGGTTTCTCTTCCAAAGAACAAGTCAGTTCTTTGGCCGTCCAATTGAAGTCTTATTCTTGGAGTTTGTTTAGGTTTTGTTTAAGGTTGTTTTCGGTGATTGAACTCATCTTCTTCTTCCCTATTCATCTTCTTCTTCCTTCTTCCCCATTCATCTTCTCCTTCATTATTGAATAGTGATTTAGCTTCGAGTCTTCTTGTGTGTTCATCAAGAAGTCGAGTTTCCTTGTGTGTTCATCAAGGAACTCTGGTGTAAGCTTGTTTCATAGTTCGGCTTCGAGTCTTCTTGTGTGTTCATCAAGAAGTCGAGTGTCTTGTGCGTACATCAAGGTGCTCTGGTGAAGTCAAGGTGTTAGAGATAACCAGGAGTATCAACTCGCAGTGAGTGCAGGTAGTTGATAGGTTTGTACATCTCTTTTCATCTAGTGGATTTATTTGTTGTCGTGAGGACAACCGTGGACGTTTCCCTGTTTGGGTTTTACCACGTTAAAAATTTCTGTGTGTTATTTACTTTCTGCATATTGTTTGATTTGTTTGAATATTCAACTGTTATATTAGCACTATTTGTAGTTTATCAATTGGTATCAGCACTTCCGGACGAGGTGCCTTCAGTTCCAGATGAGAGTGATGGTGCTGACTCAGAGAGTGAGGACGAGGGTGATGGTGAACACAGTGATGGTTCCTCGGAGTTCGAGTAATTGGTTTTCTGGTTTACTCTCCACATTTTTGTACTTAACTTTGCTCTTTTGCTATATCGGTTTGTTTCTTTTTTTTTTGGATATTGAGCATGTTATTGGATATTGCTATTTTCATATTACTTCAAGTTTTTTTTTGTGTTTTGCAGTAAAGTTCTGCTATTTAGGTAATGGACCTCTCTTATTGGGCCCATGTTAGGTTTACTCTTGTTTTTCCTATATATAGGGGAGTCTTCTCCTCTTTTACTCCTATTGTGTCTTCTTACCTCTTGCTAGTTCTCTCTTTGTTCTTCAGAATTTTCTATGGCAGAATATGAACTTCATGGAATTTTTGTTCCGACTGTTGGTTATGTGTCGTTTATGGTGATGGAGTACAACAACAATGCTAAGGTTTGTCGTTTATGTCGCGTTCCCCATGGGTATGACTATATTCATCGACCTTTTCTTAATCCTTGTTTGGTTCATGTCAATCATTGGGAGAGATTACCGGGACATCTTCAAAATCACATCTTGGAGTTGGTTGGTTATCCGAAGGTTCCAGGACTTGCTGCTCCACTTACCGACTGTGGCTTGGACAGCAGAATTGAGGAGTTGTTTTGTAAGTGTGAATGGCTGGAGGATTATGATGATCATGTGATTGCTCGGTGGAATAGGCCTTCGGCTCGTGCGGAAGCTTACTTCTCCAAGCTTCCTCTCGGTCATTGGGAACGAGTTTTTCGAATTCGTTAACTTAAGCCTTATGTTTTTGTCGTTTTGTCTTTTATGTTTATGGATTCCTATGTTTGGTTATTAGTTGATTTCCTGAACTTTTAACAGTTGGGTTAGTTTTATATTTTTATCTGTTTTGTCTTCTTTGTTTGGTTTGATTTCTTTTTCTTGGTTATTTGTTTATTGTTGATTATTTTATCGTTTCTTTTGTTGGTTGGTTATTTTGTTCACTTGTTGTGACAAAAAGGGGGAGATTTATGACTCTAATTACTAACAATCGTCTTCTTGTTGTTAGGTTATTTTTGGGTCATGTTTCAGGTATGCTACACGTATGGGGGAGTGAACGTGTTGATGACGTTATATAGTTATGGGGGAGTTCGAGTGTCAAAAATATTTTGGAGCTCATGAAGTATGGGGGAGTTGCTCGAAGGAACTTCTGTTGAATCCTTGATTGCTTCGAAATTCCTAGTTGCTTCCGTTCGGTCTCTGATGGTTAAAGCATCTTGCTAAAGCTGGATAACAAGAATTATTGACTTGTTATGTGTTTCTATCTTGAGTGATTTTGTAGGCATGTTTTATAAATGCCATGGTTTGGGCTTGTAAGCACGTTTTATAAGTGCTATTAGAGTCATAGGTTTTTGTCACAAAATCAATGTCAAAGGGGGAGATTGAAACCGGCACGAAGTGGTTTGACATCAATTTTGTGACAAAGTGTCCTTGGTTATTTCGCCTTGAGTTCATTGTTAAGAAAACCTAGTTGTACGCACGTCGTCCCGCGTCCTTGTCTTCGCGTCGTGTGTCATTAGTGTGCTTTTTGGTTCAGGACGTACGTACTGCTTAAGGACGTACGTACGTATCATATGTCAGCAAGTTAGTTTGAATTATGGACGTACGTACCTTTACAGGACGTTCGTACGTCGCAGCAGGCAGCAGGTGTATTTTCGTATGGAGACGTACGAACGTCATATCGACGTACGTACGTCCAATGAGGGTTTTCACTAATTCGGCCCATTTTCTTTGGTTTTCAACCCTAAGTATAAATAGGGTTTCTCTTCCAAAGAACAAGTCAGTTCTTTGGCCGTCCAATTGAAGTCTTATTCTTGGAGTTTGTTTAGGTTTTGTTTAAGGTTGTTTTCGGTGATTGAACTCATCTTCTTCTTCCCTATTCATCTTCTTCTTCCTTCTTCCCCATTCATCTTCTCCTTCATTATTGAATAGTGATTTAGCTTCGAGTCTTCTTGTGTGTTCATCAAGAAGTCGAGTTTCCTTGTGTGTTCATCAAGGAACTCTGGTGTAAGCTTGTTTCATAGTTCGGCTTCGAGTCTTCTTGTGTGTTCATCAAGAAGTCGAGTGTCTTGTGCGTACATCAAAGTGCTCTGGTGAAGTCAAGGTGTTAGAGATAACCAGGAGTATCAACTCGCAGTGAGTGCAGGTAGTTGATAGGTTTGTACATCTCTTTTCATCTAGTGGATTTATTTGTTGTCGTGAGGACAACCGTGGACGTTTCCCTGTTTGGGTTTTACCACGTTAAAAATTTCTGTGTGTTATTTACTTTCTGCATATTGTTTGATTTGTTTGAATATTCAACTGTTATATTAGCACTATTTGTAGTTTATCACTTGCTGCCTGCTTGGACGTACGAACGTCCTAACAAGGTACGTACGTCCTGAACAAAAACAATCCTGCTGCCTACTTGGACGTACGAACGTCCTAAGAAGGTACGTACGTCCAGACCAAACAAACTTTCTGCTGACATACCATACGTACGTACGTCCTGAAGAGGTACGTACGTCCTGAACCAAACACCATACTTGAGACACACGACGCGAAGACAAGGACACGGGACGACGCGCGTACAATAAGGTTTTCTTAACAATGAACTCAAGGCGAAATAACCAAGGACGACCAATGTCACAAAATTGATGTCAAACCACTTCGTGCCGGTTTCAATCTCCCCCTTTGACATTGATTTTGTGACAAAAACCCATGACTCTAATAGCACTTATAAAACGTGCTTACAAACCCAAACCATGGCATTTATAAAACATGCCTACAAAATCACTCAAGGTAGAACACATACCGAATCACCAATTCTTGATATCCAGCTTGAGTAAGACACTTTAACCATCAGAGACCGAACGGAAGCAACAACAATCAAAGAGCCAACGGAAGTTCCTCGAACAACTCCCCCATACTTCATGAGCTCCAAGGTTTAATACTCGAGCTTACCCAAAACTGTATATGCACTTTGTGATCATCATCACTTTCACTCACCCATACATGTTCACTCCCCCGTACATGTAGTATACCTGAAACATGACCCAAAACTATACAACCTCCAAACATCAACACGTTCACTCCCCCATACGTGTAGCATACCTGAAACATGACCCAAAAATACACTAACAAAAAAGAAGAAGGTGTTAGTATTAGAGTCATAAATCTCCCCCTTTTTGTCACAAATGAAGCAAGGGAACAAAAGAAAGAGAAAAGAAAAATACCAAACCATAACAAATAAGATTAAAGAAGAAAAGAAAGAGAACAATCATGTTAACAACAAAAAGGACATGCAACGGAAGCCATAAAATAAACACTTGTTAACACGATGTCAATACAAAGAATTCTCCCCCTAAACAAAAGCTTCACCTAAATGCAATGCATATGAGAAAGATGCACCTAGAACAAACAAACCAAATAAGGAAATTTTGAAACACACAAAGAACCAAGCATACAAGGGTAGAAAAGAGTATATGCAAGCTCAATTAAAACACGATACTTAGTAAAGATAAAAGGAAAAGAACCGATGTACCATAGAAGTGAAGAGGAACACATCATGAACTTCCAAAAACAGTAGCCAATCCCAATCCGTACAAAAATAAGAGGCAATATGTTGGGATAAACAAAAGATTGAACAATTAAGAGAGTTGAAGTGCATCATAAACTAAACCTCGGTGTGTGTAAATGCAATGCAATGCATAAAGAGAGAGAAAGTTCACCACTAGAACACACCCTTTCAAGACCTAGAATATAGAACCATCAACAAGAGACATACGATTAGCAAGTGAGCTTAGAAGAAACAAACTTTAATCCCCTTTGAAACAAACAATATGAGTAGAAGACAAACGAATATAAATATGAACTTTCAAACAAAAATCAAGATATCCAAAAGGCAAAGGAATGTAAACTTTGTATGCCTTACATAAAAAACAATGAACATGCGCTTGGATTATCATTTTGCCGCATGTGGTGGAGTTTAGTCTACATCTTTCAATGTCATTCCCGTGTGGGAGGGGCTTTTGCCTCCATCTTTTCAATTACACGAGGGTAGGGTGTAGCCTACATCTTTTTGACAAACACAAACTCAAGAAGTGCAGCACCATGATAACGTGCAACACAAGAACTAACATCTCTTGAGTGCATCCGTCAGAGCATGACCCTCACAACCCCAACGGGTTCTTAGCCAACTGATATTGCTATAAAGACAATCAAATGGCTGAGGATAAAGTGAGTCATTGACCACTAACAAGAGTTGTAAGAGGAAGATAAGAATGCTCAATAACACGAACAATAAGATGAACATTACCCAAAACAGTGGAAAGATAGCTCAAGATAACATAAATACTCGAGAGATAGAGAAGTTCTATGAGCTCAAAGAATATGTAAGTGGTTTCCAAAAACTCCCATCATGCAAGCATGCCGTGCACTGTGCAAACAAGCGAGGAAAAATGCATGATACATACCAAAACATACTTAAAAGTTCAGAAAGAGAAAAACACCCAAACATATTGCAACTTATTTAAGACAATTGAATTAAACCAATATCTCAGAAAAGATGCATCCAACAACACATACATGGAATAATGAAAGAACAATTAACGCATGGATAAACAGAAGAACAAAAAACACCAAACAAATAGCCTATATGGTTAGAAAAAAATATGCAATTAAAATAACACAAGGCTAGAAAACAAACAAAAATAAATAAAAATACGAAGATGATATTCAATCTGACTTTAAGAAGTCAAAAAAGAACGTTCAAGTCATCCTTTCGTACCCATACTTGAGAGATATTCTGCAAGTTGGACCCGGATATGGAGGATTTTTGAATATTATCCCTGATAGTAGACTTTCCAATCCTTAACCTCTCATTCTCTAGACTACATTTGGCAACATCGATGCTTCTATCCCATATGTGGGGTGGTTTGATGACCTTTTGCACAACCCTCTTTCTATTGTTGAAGTGTTGTGGTTTTTTAGGGCCACTTCTTCGCATAAAAGGAGGCCAAGAGGAATGATGAGCCTGTACAGGAAAAGAACAATGTGAGTTCCAATAATTATTACCATAAGAAGAAGAATATGGAACCATGGAATTTTTATCCCAACAGAAAGCTGAAGTATGACCTAACCGACCACAAGTAAAACACTTAAAATGTCTATGTTTAGGACTTGTCTTGTTCTTGGTCATCACATTTGGCTTAGATTCAAAAGCCTTGATAGGTGGAGGCGGAGTAGGAATATGAGGATTTGGTAACAAAGGAGGCAATGATGGCCTTACAAAAGAAGTAGGAGGAGGGACACAACTGGAGGAAGCTCCAACATAGTCATATCCTAAACCAGTCTTATCTGAAGAAAACTTTCCACTTTTAATAAGGGTGTCTAGATCAACTGAAGCTTTCTCAAACCCTTGCAATCGCTTAATAGAAGCAAATAAATCCTTTTTCACAGCTTCATGCTCAAGCAACAAAGAACGATACTTATCTTCTATCTCACGATTGGATATTTCCAAAGAAATAATTCTAGATTGGAAATCTAGCTTTTCTTGGGAAAATTCCTCAGATAAGGCATCCATATCACCTGCAAGTACAGATTTCTCTTTTACAAAAGACTCAACCATATCATTTAAAATCTGATTAGTCTTACGCAAGGATTGACATTGTTTAACAGATGACATATGTAATTCCCTTAACTCACCAGGACTTACCAAAATAGAATCATCGAATTCATGATCGACAATATCGGTTACCTGACAATCCACATTCTCATTCAAAGATGCTCCATAGGCAACACAATGTGTAGCATGGTCTTTCGCTACATCATCATCAACATCATCATCGCTTTCATCTTCCTCCCAAGTGGTAGATAACTTGATTTTTTGTTGTTCTATCCCTTGTGCACCAAATTTCTTGGGAAGCTTACACTCGTCAAAACCATGGTTAGTCAAACCATTATATTTCATAGTCTTAAAAATATGTTTAAGATAACGATAAATGATACTTAGATGTTGCTTAGTGTCAAGAGACTTATCATGATTAATTTTTTCATCTTGTACATCCTCAAAAGTTCCAGCTTTAAAAGCAAAGGATTTATTTTGAGGTTGTTCAAGTTGAACCTCAAGTTCATAAGTTCTCAATTTTCCTGCTATGGTCTCTATGGACATGGTCTTTAAGTCATTGCTTTCTTGAATGGCATCTTTCCTAGAACGGAATCTAGATGGCAAAGACCGAAGAACTTTACGTACTATTTGAGTATTTGAGTATCGGTGTACACTAAACCTAAAGATGCACTAGTGTTGATAATATCCTGCAAACGAATAAAGAATTCTCAAAAGATTCATTATTATCCATTTTCATAGTTTCAAATCGAGTAATAAGAAGTTCAAGCTTACTCTCTTTGACAGCAATGTCACCCTCATGAGTTCTTACCAACCTATCCCAAGCCTCTTTGGATGTTATACAACCATGAACTCTCCGAAATTCACTAGCATCCAAAGCCATAAATATAGCATTAAGCCCTCTTTGGTTGTTAGTAGAAGCAACTTTGTCTTCCACACTCCATGTGTTTCGTGGCTTTACACTTGTAACAACCTCATCTGTACTACCTTTAGTAACTCTCGGTGGTGACCAACCATCTTCCACAACGATCCACACATCCTCACTCATAGCCTACAAATACGCAGCCATACGAACTTTCCAATAGGGAAAATTAGTTCCATCAAATTTAGGAGGACAAATTAGTGTTCCAAATTTATCAGAAGCCATTAAAATTGCACTAAGGATCTACGCGTGAGCCTTTACGCTCCTTAACAAGCGCCCTGCTCCTGATACCAATTGAGAACCCAATATATGTGCAATATAACAATAGTAAAGCAAACAATAAAGCAATAAACAAATAAAGAACACACGATATTTTTAACGTGGTAAAACCCAATATGGGAAACGTCCACGGTTGTCCTCGCGACAACAAATAAATCCACTAAATGAAAAGAGATGTACAAACCTATCAACTACCTGCAATCACTGCGAGTTGACACTACTGGTTATCTCTAACACCTTGACTTCACCAGAGCACCTTGATGTACGCACAAGACACTCGACTTCTTGATGAACACACAAGAAGACTCGAAGCCGAACTATGAAACAAGCTTACACCAGAGTTCCTTGATGAACACACAAGGATACTCGACTTCTTGATGAACACACAAGAAGACTCGAACCTAAATCAATATTCAACAATGAAGAAGAAGATGAATAGGGAAGAAGGAAGAAGAAGATGAAAGGGGAAGAAGAAGATGAGTTCAATCACCAAAGCCACCTAAACCAAAACCTAAACAAACTCCAAGACTAGAGATGAATTGGACGGCCAAAGAACTTGTTTGTTCTTTGGAAGAGAAACCCTATTTATACTTAGGGTTGCAACACACAGAAAATGGGCCGAAATTGACGAAATCCATATTGGACGTACGTACGTCGAAATAACGTTCGTACGTCTTCACACGATAAACACTTGCTGCCTGCTTGGACGTACGAACGTCCTAACAAGGTAAGTACGTCCTGAACAAAAACAATCCTGCTGCCTACTTGGACGTACGAACGTCCTAAGAAGGTACGTACGTCCAGACCAAACAAACTTTCTGCTGACATACCATACGTACGTACGTCCTGAAGAGGTACGTACGTCCTGAACCAAACACCATACTTGAGACACACGACGCGAAGACAAGGACACGGGACGACGCGTGTACAACAAAGTTTTCTTAACAATGAACTCAAGGCGAAATAACCAAGGACGACCAATGTCACAAAATTGATCTCAAACCACTTCGTGCCGGTTTCATTATGGGCACGCTTGTCAGCGGCATTCAACAATTTCATGTCACAAGGTCCGTCAACAGCGCATAGCTAGCATGAAGTAGATATCTACAAGTAGTTTCTTTGAGTAAGATAAAGGGAAAACGACAACATTTGGATCATTTAGACAAGTCAAATAACGGCACCAGTGTACCTAATCCTTGGAAATCAAATACTTATTTACTGCACGTCAGTAAAGTCTGCGTCAATGACATTCGCACCATCAGGACCTTTCTCAGCTGACCCTGAAGGCCCAGCATCACTTCCAGGTGCAGGACCAGGATTTGCACCTGGTGCACCAGGCTGGTTGTAAAGGGACTGGTCAAGCTGCATTACTTCCTGGTTAAGGGCTGCATTCGCATCCTTGATGGTTTGTGTCGATCCCCCAGAGATGGCTTCCTTGAGTTCTCCTAGCTTAGACTCAATCTTCTCCTTTACAGGAGCAGGGACCTTATCTCCCAACTCCTTGAGCTGCCTCTCCGTCTGGTAGACGATAGAATCTGCTTGGTTCTTTGTGTCAATGGCATCTCTCTTCTCCTTGTCCTCCTTCGCAAACTTCTCAGATTCATTAACCATTCTCTCCACCTGTAAATCAGATTTCCAGCAATTATATATTAAAAGACCTGCATAACTTCAGAAAGTAATAGAAGCAACAACAAAGACGTGTTTTATATAGGATAGACAAATTAAACCATCACCTAACAAAGAAATCACCCACCCACAGGTCAATATGTACAAATCATCCAATGAAACTCGTACACCCAGGGGACCCTTGTTTCAATCATGTTACAGGATACCCAAGTACTTATGTTTCGATTTGTTGCCTATACACACTCCATTCCCACTAGTTTAAAAGTTGATAGCATTTTGAGTGAAGAGGTCAACTGCATGTAGCGCAGGCATTAAGAGTACATTTTCGTCTAAAACTATAGAAGTATTGTATGACGTTTTTTACATAACGTTGTATCAATTGAGATAATAGGCAAACCTGGCGCATAGATACTATTAGTTATTCAACATACCTCATCCTTAGGCAAGGTACTAGCACCAGTGATAGTTATGTCCTGCTTCTTCCCTGTGCCTTTGTCGACAGCTGTTATTGAAAGAATACCATCGACATTGATATCAAACTTAACTTCGATCTGGGGAACACCTCGCGGAGCTGGTGGTATGCCATCCAAACGGAAACTTCCTGGAGACTTACTATCCTTTACAAACTCTCTCTCGCCCTGAAGGACATTTATTTCAACACTGGTCTGCCCATCTGCAGCTGTGGAGAATACTTCTGATTTCGATGCGGGCAACGTGGTGTTCCTTGGGATTATTTTCGTCATTAAACCACCCAAAGTCTCAAGACCCAATGATAAGGGTGTTGTATCTAAAACAACAATATCCAATAGAGGATCTTTTCCCAACACAGCAGCCTGTAATTAGAGAAGATTATTAAATGCAGTTATTATACCGTCAATTCAGCCAATTTGAAACAATTAAACTTCAGCAGCACTAAGTTCCTGCTTAATATTAAGAACAAACTAAAGATACAGTGAATTGAAACTACAAGCAAGGATCAAGTGACCAACCTGAACTGCAACTCCAAGAGCAACAGCTTCGTCAGGATTGACAGTAACGTTAGGGGTTTTTCCGATAAGTTTCTTTACAAGTTCCTGAACTGCTGGAATTTGTGTTGATCCACCAACTAGGACCACCTCATCTATGTCATTAGAAGAGAGCTTTGCATCCTGCAAGGCATTCTTAACTGGTGTTTTAAGCCTACAATAATAAAACCCCAATGTGAGACAGAAAGTACGACCATGGAGATGAGAAGAACAAACAGAACATACAGTAGCACTAACACCAAGAAAATGAAAACTGGGTTCATCAGAGGAAACAAGACAATAGAAATGGCACAACCATACGTAAGAACTGGTTCATTAGAGGAGGGTTAAGTGACACACCTATCAAGCAGGTCAGAACACAACTGTTCAAACTTCGTTCGCGTAAGAAGGGTATCAATGTGCTTGGGACCAGTTGCAGTTGCAGTGATGAAAGGTAAACTGGACAAGTTAACAGAAAATTCATAATTAGACATGATGTGAGTTATCAACACGAGACTTTTACAGCATAGAGTGGGCAAGGTGAGGCCTGAGGGAGACATTCACCAAAGCCAACAAGTTAATAGAACTATATCCATATTCCAGATAATAAAAACAAACCATCCAATAAAAGCTAAAAAGACCAAGGATAATCCTTCTATTCCTTGATCCTATTAAAGAGCTCAAGTGATGGCCTTGTCAGCTTGTGAATTGTCTGACATTACTTATCATCAACATACCTGATATTTGTTTGTGTCAAGGATGACAGTTCCATCTTTGCCTTCTCAGCAGCTTCGGTGAGACGCTGAAAGGCTTGTTTGTCTTTCAAAAGATCTACTCCTTCCTCTGCTTTAAAACTCAAAGCAAGCAAGTCAACAATTTTCTGTTCAGGTTGAAGATGTAAATTTATATTCAGTAAATAAAATAAAAAAACACTCTTGAAAACTGTTTCTTGGAAACTGGTTACTGAAAACTATAATAACCTTGTCAAAGTCGTCACCACCCAAACTTGTATCTCCAGATGTAGAAATCACCTCAAATACTCCATCACCAACCTCAAGAACTGTTACAAGCAGTCAAGTCTTAAGAAAAGAAAGTAGAATAAACTACAGATTTGAAATGTACCACACTCTTATTCAACACAAACTTAAGCTTCAAATAAAGCATACGACATCAAACAAGATTAGCACAATTCAACACAATTGCTTTTTCATGGATACATCAGAAAAGCCAGTTGTCCATACACTACTAGAAAAACAGATAAAGATAACGCTGGATTAATGCTATTGATTGTATTCTATAGCATAAAAAAAACGCTATCTATAGCCATGCTATCCTTTTTTTTAATAGCGTTTTCGAACAAACGCTATCATATAATTGCATTTAGTTATATGCTATTCTTTTTAAGATAACGTTTTGTGTATAACGCTATAGTCTTTAATTACATATATTTATATGCTATTCTTTCTATGATAGCGTTTTTTGTAAAATGCTATAGTATTTGATAACATATATTTATATGTTATTCTTTTTAAGATAACGTTTCTTGTAAGATGCTGTAGTAATTAATAGCATATATAGATAGCATATTATATGAACGTTATTAATCGATAGCATTTTGTAGATGCTATTGTTCAATAACTATAGCATTCGTACAGGGCTATCTTTTATTGTGCAAATATTATTATTATTATTATTATTATTATTATTATTATTTATTTATTTATTTATTTATTTATTTAATTATTTATTTTTTTGAATTGACCAATTGAGAAATTCAATTTGTTTGGCTTTTGAAATGGTATTTCAATCATTCCATGTTCAATATGACACATCAATATTCCTTTCAAAACTTATAACGCAACAAGATAAAAGAAAATTAAAATGTCATTAGTATATAATAATCATCCAAAGAAACCATTACAAAGTTCTGATCATCACACCTTCAGATCAACACCCAGAACAAAGGACATTTCCTTTGTTTACAAAATATGACTTTTAAACCGTATATACCCGATCATATTAAGTGGAGATCGACATATAGCACTCTTGGCCTATACACACGAAAAACAAACAAACTGTTGTCCACCATATAGAACCTGTCAAGCCATGTCGTCCCATATCTCCGATAGCTTTCAATTCAACTACCACCTACAATATAAATTTAACCAAAAGTCCATAAGCACTATCTCATATATTTAAGAAAAAAAAGTACAAAACAATGCAACCGAGGAAAGAACAAATAACATCTCTACGACATTACTATTTATATTTTTTATTAAATATAGTGAGATAGTTATACCTCCATTAGTCATCCCCTCCTCGGTAATGAGAATGTAGTTTGTAGGCCACGCAATTGCACTGCCCACAACATCAGCTAAAGTCTCTACCCCATCATCAGTAGTTTGCCTCCATAATTGTATTGGCATTTCAACCTTATCTATCCAAACTCTAGAAGCACCCTCTCCAAGCGATTTAAAATGTACTTTGACATTAGGATCACTTGTTTCCCAACGACCATAAGCAACTATTTCATTAGGCTCCAACCAGTTCATCAACTGGCATTTTAAATTCTTCGCATTACTTCCATATACCTACAAAGAAAACAAATTATAGAGATAAAGCAAGCATGATCGATAAGAAAACAAATGACCATAGAACATTCTGTATGGTATGTTACTTACCTGTGGAATTGAAGCAACTGGGTTGCCAATATTTGGAGTAGAACTTATTGGTGAAATTGGAGAAGAAGCATCAAAATTAGTTGGACTTGGATTAATTGAGGTTGGACTAAAAGCAGCAAGCAATTGTGTGAACTGTCCACTCCCAATGGATTGACCCTATAAAAACATTTAAACATTATACAATATATATACCTCAAAAGATCAATATTGATTCCTATAACGTTAGCAAATATACAAAGGCTAAAACTAACTTGCCTGTAGCTTAGCAACCAAAGTATTAATTAGGTCATGTTGGCTATGAACCATCTTTGTTAAATTGTCCACCGTTTCCTTCATAGATGCATTCTGCTCTTGACATTGAGTGATCATCGCCATGTGTTGTGGTACTAGTCCTAGTTTAGATGGAGCCACTCCAGATCCTACACCTCTTGAGCGACCATAACGATCAGGTCCAAGTACTTGTGAAAGAGGGTCATTTTGTATATTCTGGGGAGAAGAGTTTGCATGGGCTGACTCTTGGATCTCCCTAATTTTTTTCTGAAATTAAACGACGTCATTTAAAATTGCTATTTTCTAATAATATAATTGTAACGTATTTGTAGTTGTAAAAAAAAAAAATACCATTTTCTTAGCAACTTTAGCATTGGACGGTTCACCATTTCTCTTGGTGTGTCCTTGAACCCAAACATCAGTCCTAGTTATAGAAGAAGGATTTGGACTCTTCTTTTTCTACATAATAAATATCAAAAGAAAAAAAATATTCAAAATCACATTCATATTTTTTTCCAAAACAACAAACACAAAACTTACCATATCATCCTCCAAACGTGCGTAACCTCTTCGAGCACATGTATGAGGGAGATTTTGATTTGCCCTCATCTCCTGAAATTTCATACTTTTTTTCTACAATATAGTAAAAAGAGCTATCAATAGCTATCATGCATGCACAAAAAAAACAACATCCATGTAAAATATGATGTAACATATAAAATACGTTTATAAATAACAAAAAAAAAAAAAACAATTTGTTTTCAGACTTGTACACCTTCAAACAAGTTGTACTATTAGCATATACATGAAAAAATCCAAGTCCAGGTCAGTAATCATGTAGGGAAAATTGTACCTTGTATACTTTGTTTGACATTTTTTTTATAAATATCTTCAAGTCGTCTTTGTTGATCTTACATTTTTTCCTCAAAGCCTTAATTTCCTTCTTGTTCTCACAAGCTCTAATCTTTCTTCTTAATCTTGATTTGCGCGCCCTCCATAGTTTTCCAATCTGTTGAAAAGCATAAGGTCTGCCAAGCTCTTCATCAATTATGAATTTTTGCTACACAAGCCAATTAATCTTAATTAATAACAACGTTAAAACAATAATCAAATAACCAACAAATTTCCAATGCAACTACACATTAAAATACCTGGATTGTAGACCAATAAAACATCTTATTTGGGACTGTCCTCCAATCATCAAAATTCAGTGGCACCATATCTCTTGCTATATTTCCCATTTCAGTGGATAATACAACTGAATTTTCTCCTATAGGTTGTCCCTTCTCATTAAATACAATTTTCTTTTTAGAACTACTATCGAACATAGGGTTAGGAGTTGTAAGGCATCTAGGTCTCCTAGACATAGTAGAGTCTTTAGTCGAAGGGACACTATCCTCTCCATTGTTGAAACCCCCATCAGTAGGACTTGGCCCAATAGAATTTCTGTTCTCAACAGGTTGATTAAGCATGTCTTCCATTTCATCACCATTGTCCTGTTTAAGTACATTATTGTAATATAAAATACCAAGTAGAAATTATAAAGTATATTAAAAAGTAGCAAAACAAAAGTATGATTACCATCCTTTGTTTGGATTTGTTAGATTTATTTGTGGAAGGATTTTCTTCGTCACTCTCTTGAGATGGCTTTTGGACACTATCCTCTCCGTCACTACTTAATTGATGAACAAACAGCAAAATTTCTTAGAACAAGCACAATAAAAAGGGCAATGCAAAGCTAAATCCAATCCCAGACACATGCCTTTTATTGCTATATTTTGTCATCCAGTTTCTGAAATAACATTAAAAGAAATTCCAGATCCTAAAAGAATCCAGTAATAATGTTTCTGGTCAGCAAAATTACTTGAATGGTAAAAGAAATTCCAGATCCTAAAAGAATCCCTATAGCTACTGGTACCAAAACAGTGAAACACTAGCTCCTTCAATTCACAGCATGGGATGGCAGATATTCATTCTCTGGGAGTCTGCTCACTCAAGATAGATCATTAGTTCAAAGGGGGACAAAACATTGAGTTGGTCAGGTTCTGCCTCAACCCATATCGTTTCAAAAAAAAAAAAAAAAAAAAGTATACCAAGTTCTCAACCATACCCAACTTCACAAACAGATTCTGCCTCAACCATACCCAACTTCACAAACAGATTTAGAAAACCTAAAGTTCTCTATTGATTGAGCTCGAGCTAGTGACAGAGTTTATTGTTCAATTAAAAATTAAATCTTTCTAAAAATCCTATATTTCTAAAAATCCTTTTTTTTACTTGAATAACACAAACTGAAGAAGAAGGCAAATGATTGGGAAATATAACAATACCTCGATCAAACAACTATGGCTTTGTTGTAGTTTGGAGAGCAGCAACTGATAAGATTTGGAGAAGGAGGAAGAACAACAACTGATAAGATTTGGAGAAGGAGGAAGAGCAGCAACTGATAATTGTTTGGGGAAGGAGGAAGAGCAGCAACTGATCGATAAGATTTTTTGGGTAAGGAGGAGGAGAGTTAGGGCTTAGCCGCTTAGATGAAAATCAAATAAGGAGGAAGAGCAACTGATCGATAAGATTAATTGTTTGGGGCTTAACCTAATGTGAAATGAAACGACTACTACTCACGTTTAACTTCTAGAAGATATTTTACCAAAATATGGGCGGGATTGATGACAAACAAGGCGGGTTAAGCTGTGGACCGCCCAGAACAATATAAGTTTGGATTTTATTTTTATATTTTACACCAGGCTTTTTAATTAGATATTTTTTTTACTTCAAATGAAAATTTGAGATTAAAACTTTTTTTTTATAAGTTTGGATTTTATTTTTCTTACTTTTAATTTTTCTTTTATTAAGACCAAAAGAAAAAACTATTCTTAGTTTAAATTAAAAATAATAATTAAAACCTAATTTGATTCATTTATGGGTGCAATCTACGAGCCAAGCCCGAGTCGAACTTGAGTGACTCGACTAAATTTACATATAAAAGTGATATCCGAGTTGAATGCGCTGAGTTTAGCTAGTATATATGTTAAAGCCCAGCTTGTTTTTTTAGTATGTTGAAGCTCGACTTGTATAGAAACGAGTTGATACAGTACCAAAACAAACCCAAATTTATTATCTGGTTTTCTTCATGTTGATGTTCGGCTCGTTTAAAAAACTAGTTCAGCCGAGCTAAAAAACGAGCCAAGCCCGAGTCGAACTTGAGTTACTCGGCTAAATTTACATATAAAAGTGATATCCGAGTTGAATGCGCTGAGTTTTAGCTAGTTAAAGCCCAACTTGTTTCTTATCTTACGTACTTATTAACGAAAAACTTTATTATTTGGCTAAAACCTACGAGTTAGAGCTCGACTCGTACTAGCTTGAAGCATATTTGGGGTTATTAACTTTAATCACGTATCAATTTTACTAAAAAATAAAATTTTCACACCTAGCTAAACATAGGTTAAATTTTTTAATTATTATTATTTAGTTTTTTTTCTAAAATATTTGAGATTATTTTTTTACTTGCCAATACGGCAAAACCTTGATTAATGAATGTTCGGTATATGAATAACCTCACCAATTCTATAATACTACATTTAGATTTTTTTTTTCTCCAATTTATAATTTGAGCGCATCTTGTGTTTTTTTTTGCTCCTATTTTTTTTATTTAGATCTCTCTCCAATCCCTGGATTGATAAATATTATTTTATCAAAAAATTAATAAATTATCTAGTGCAACAAGTATCAACCCAAATTATAACAAGAACCTTTTATTTTATCAAAGTAAAATTGTTCCATTCATTGCTTCAAGCTGGTAATAATACAAAGAGATGGTACGTTGTACATAGAAAGTAGAACTTGAACAAGTAAAATTGTCCCACTTATATTGAAATCTAAAATTAACATTCGAAGGAATAAATAAATTAAAAAAAAAAAAAAAAAAAAATATCCATTGCATCAGCCTTGACATTGTAGGACCTACAGCAAACATCCTCTAAGGTGAACATAGCCCTGCCCATCTCCTATAGCAAGCGAACTAGCTAGATCGCTGCAGACCAGACATTACAACAGGCCACTAATCAACATATAACACCAACACATCACCGGACTAAGCAAAAGCAGCAGCTTGACAGTCCCCTGCATAACATTTGATATCAATAGCAATTACATAGGTCCACACAAATAAGAAGAACCTATAACTTCAGAAAAATTCAGATCTGCATGAAAATGATATAATTATTACAAGAATTAATAAAAAGAATTAAGAAATAATGTTCGACAAGTACCTGCATATCCAATGTCCAATTATCCAAGACTCTTTGCTACGCATACATGCCCTCACAATCTTTTCGAACATTACCATCATCTTTAAATTTCATGTCAAGTTTTGTAACATCCAGGGGTACTGTGAATGAATCATTATACTGATCATACATATCCAACCCATAAAAACCTCTTGGTGGTGCTTTTAGTACAACATACCAATTTGAACTATCACTTTCTCTCCAATAAAACACTTGTTTTGCCTGTGATGCTAAAATAAAAGGATCATTTTCAAACTGTTGTAGTCCTTGGTGGAGGTTTACTAAAGTGAAACCATCCTCAACCTTTACACCATTGCTTACGTTCGCCCAATCACAATCAAACAAGGGAACATGAAAACCACCGTAGTCAAGTAAAATTATATCTTTAATAACCCCATAAAAAGTGACTTTACTTGCAATTGGGTTCATGGTTGTCGCTTCCAGTGAAACACCACTATTTTGGGTAGAATTTTCCACATCCTTTCTATGATACCGTTGACCATTAATAATATAACCCGAATATGACGATGCATGACTTCTTGGCCCAAAAGCAAGGCATTTTAATGTTTCAGAGATATTAGTATTATCATCAGCAAAAATCTGCCCAATATTATAAAAATATCAAAAACTATGATCATACAAATATCAACTGCAGACTAGCAACAACAGACCAGGATTGAACTGTGTCTCTTGGTGATCATACAAATTACTATTCTATTAAAAAATAAAAAAAATTATCGAATGATACCTTGTCTCTTAGCCATGAGGAAAAGTTTTCTGAATGCATCTTCCAAAGTAAACCATCATTTGTAGCAAGATTCTCATCCTGAAGCTTTAACTCATTCAAATGTATCCTAATGCATAAAAAAAAGTAATGAGGCTTACTATTCAAAGGACTTATTGTTCATCCTAAGTTTCCTACTAAGTTTATGTTTGTAAGAGAAGTGTTACCATACTTACTGTTCATAAGGTTTTACTTCATCTGTATTGAACAACACATAACGATGAGCAATCTCTAATCTTTCGTCACTTAATGCAATCGACACTCTACCAGAAATCGGTCGCCCACCCACAATTGCATCATTCCCAAAACTTTCATTCCTTTTGTGGTTATTATTGAGATCAACCATTTGTTTCATGAAGCTACTACAAAACCTCATACACTCGTCTGCAAGATAGCATTTTGCTATGGACCCTTCAGGTTTTGCTTTATTTCTAACAAATCCTTTCAAGAACTTCATATACCTACACACGTACAACATCAAATTAGACATAGAATTGTGCAATAAGAAAATTTAAAGAATACACAAGAGAACTACCTTTCAAACACATACATCCAACGAGGATGGACTGGTCCACATAGTCGTGCTTCACGTCCTAAGTGAATTGTCAAATGAATCATGATATCAAAAAAGGACGGGGGGAAAAACCTTTCAAGCAAACACATAGTCTCCACCACATCCTTTTCAAGTTCTTCTAACTTTTTGCAGTTGATGACCTTTTGACATATCTCATTATAGAAGGCACATAGTTTGAATATTGTATTCCTAGGCCCTTTGGGAAGAAGTCCTCTTAACGCTACTGATAATAGTTGTTGCATTAGAACGTGGTAGTCATGAGATTTAAGGCCTGATATTTTGAACTCTTCCGCCGATACAAGTTTTCCAATATTTGAGCTATAACCATCGGGAAGTTTTAATTCCATAAGCCTTTTGTAAAATACCTTTTTTTCCTTCTTTGATAATGTATGTAAGGCTGGTGGAAGATATGTCCTCTTCCCTTTGCTCGTCGGATGCAAATCATTTCTAATCCCCATTTCTTGAAGAGCATTGCGGGATTTAAGCCCATCTTTAGATTTTCCCTTTACATTCAACAACGTCCCAATAAGACTCTCACAAACGTTCTTCTCTATATGCATTACATCCAGATTATGACGCACAAGAAGATGCTACAAGCCAACACAATTTATTTTGGTTAGATATGAGATTATAATTACTAGTACTTTAAAACAATTTAAAAGAAAAGAAAGAAATTATATATTTACCTCCCAATATGGCAATTCAAAAAATATTGACTTCTTCTTCCACATTTTCTTAGGTTCCTCCCTTTTTCTCTTGTTCTCCTCCTTCTTTTTGGCTTTATCGGCTTCATCTTTTTTACCTTTTCCAAAATCATTCTTAATATTACATATTTCCTGAAAAATATCTGATCCAGACATTATTGGAGGCATGTCCCTGTTCTCATGAAAACCATTAAACCATTTTTTTTTCGATCGAAATTGATGATTGCATGGAAGAAAGCGCCTGTGATCCATATATATAGTCTTCATAATAGCTTTCAAATATGTCGAACAAGTGTTAACACCACACACTGGACATGCTGTTTTACCTTTTGTCGTACATCCACATAGATTCCCATATGCAGGAAAATCATTAATGGTCCACATCAAAATTACCTTCAAATTGAAAGTAGATTTTGTGAACGCATCATATACCTCGACACCTTTCTCCCACAACTCCTTCAAATCATCGATAAGTGGTCGCAAGTATACATCAATGTCATTCCCAGGTTGTTTGGGTCCTGGAATCAACAAAGAAAGCATCAAATGTTCTTTTCTCATGCATAACCATGGAGGGAGGTTGTATGTAGCCAACATCACTGGCCAACAACTGTGCGTGGAGCTGAGATTACGAAATGGATTAATTCCATCAGTAGCAAGACCAAGTCTAAGGTTCCGCGACTCAGCTGCGAATTGAGGCCATTTCTTATCTATTGCATCCCACGCCGGGGAGTCCACTGGGTGGCGCATATTGCCATCTATACTCTTGTTATTATGGTGCCACCTTAACTGCTCAGCCAATAGTGAAGATTGAAACATTCTTTTAAACCTGGGAATGATTGGGAAATATCTTAACACTTTTGCTGGATGGCCTTTCTTGATTTGCTTAGTACGACGATCTCTTTTCCATCGAGAGGTTTTACATCTGGGACAAATTTCATGCTTCTCAAGCTCTTTATAAAATAAACAACAATCATTGGGACACGCATCTATCTTCTTCTCTTCGAGCTGAAATTCTTTAAGCAAAGCATCAACTGAGTATGAAGAGTTAGGTAGTGTGTTCTCCTCTGGCAACATATCACTAAATAATTCCAATAATTCGTCGAAACCTTGGTTAGAAAGACTATGCGTGACCTTTAACTTGTATAGCATGATTGTTGCTGACAACTTTGTGTATTTTGTGCAACCTTGGAATAAGGGAAGTTCAGCTTTTTCCACATACTCGGTAAACTCAGTTTGCATTTCCTCTTCAAGTGTTCCATGGTTTGCATCATCATGTAAATAGGCAGCTTCATATAATTCCCGAGTCTCGGAAGTATATACACCAGATTTTTCTGATTCCAATGTCTCTCCATGCCAAAACCAAATCGTATATGTCACATCCATCCCATTTATGACAAGGTGTTCTTCAAGCAATTCACCATTTCCCCAACGAAAATTCCGACATATTTTGCATGGGCATCTCAACTTTGATTTTCCTGTTTTCATTTTTGCAAGCTTCACAAAATTCTTCACTCCTTCTCGATACTCATTAGTCGTCCTACAGTACAAATAAAAAAGTAAGATCATTAACGTACGGTAAGCAAAAATCAGGTATGAAAGCATACTAATTAAATTCTTATTTCAATACCTTTTAAGATGAACCCATCCTTTGTCCATCACGATGATTACAAATGCCAACTTCAAACCTGATTAAACAAACTCAAAAATGTGATTGACGCACTATTTAAGTTTAAAGTTATAAAGAATTCAAAAATGTGATCTATGTCTCAGAAGAATATTTGTAGTTGAGGATCAAAACATGTATGAATTTCAATTTCTCAATGCAAACTAAGTTGGATCTTATTTAACTACCTTCAGCTTACAAAGCCCTTTTCTAGAAAGTCCTGGAAGAGATTCTAGAATCAGAACACTGTAAAGAAACCTATCAACCCTACTTTAATTTATAGATACAATACCAATCAAGCAGCGCATTCAACTAAAAATACAAACGCGTATGATGACAAGACTAGAAAAATTCCATAAAAATAGTCTAAATAATACCTAAAGAAATGCAAGCCACAAACAATTTGAAGCATACACAAACCATGTGAACAAGTAAATTGAATTAAGCTAACTAACAAGTAAATAAATCAAGTTCTCGCCGAGCATAAGAGTAATTGGCAATAACAAAATCCCAACCAACATCATACACAAAGCTAAACTAACTCAACTACAGAACACCTCAACTGCATCAATTGGACAGCCCGCAAATGAGCTATAACTCATTTGCCTTGAATATTCTAGAGTGCTGTTCCATGTGAAGTATTTGAGAAATAACAATTATCTGATCTTATCTTTGTCAATTCTCATAAAATCTACCTTGTTCACCATGTTTCCAATGTTTCCTTCAAAACTGTAATTGATTTCTTTGTTTGCAATGATAATGTTATACAGCTAGAAGGCTCTTTCTAAACTAGTTTAACTGACTGACAGAAAGAGATACAGTACATTGAATTTTCAGCCTGCATTAAGCAGCGTCAGGTAGGAGAAAATCCAGTTAAGGATAGAAACAAAATTAAGTCCTATTACTAGTAATGGTATCATCCCAGTTGTTGAATGAATGCAGTACCACTAATTCTCCACTTCCTTTTTATCGTCGTCCTAAAGGGTCGAATTTATACATATTAATCCGTTACAACACCAAATACAACATTTATCGTGATTGGTTCTGCATTGATCCAAAAGGTATCAAATTCAACAGCAGCTGCCAGCAACAATTTGATGATCAGTTTGGTAACCAAACAAAATTTCTCAGCAAACCATTGTTCAGTATGCCACCTGATATGCTTCACCATGTTACTTGTGTTGCCGTTGGCTCTAAGATTTACTCTTTGGGTGGCTATGACCGTACTACTTATATCTCTCACCCTAGAATTTATAACAAAGCCTATGTTTACGACACAGCAGCACATGACAACAAAAAAAAAAAAAAATAGAATCTATGATGATATAAACATAATCTTAACATCAACCATACTATAAAACTAACATGATTAACACCCTCATATACAAATTTAAGTTTTGAAAATTATAAAAATCAAATAACTAACTTTCGCAACAATGGAATTCCTTCAATAAATTTCACAACTATCAAACCATTAGAAAACATAAAAAAATTACCTATATTTAATCAGAAACAGGGCAACGAAACACGAATTGCAAGAGATAAAGTTGATGACTTCGCCGAAGAATCCAATTGGAGAGGTGAAAAGGAGTTAATAGAGAGAAAACCGCTGGTTTAACAATGAAAATTAGAGAGATCGATTTTGCTGATCTGTAGAGAAGATGATGCAAAGCTGTAGAGAAGATGCAAAGCTTGTTGGACTGGGCTTTACAAATTTTTCTTAAATAGGCATAGGTAAGTCTGTAATGGGTCGGGTCATATGTCTTTTTTCTTATGTTTTTTGACGATATCAATAAATTTAAGATAGCTTAAATTAAATGCTATCATTTTATAGCTTCTTTATATAAACGCTATCGTGCACTAGAACACATGTAAAACAACGATAGCATTTAATAAATATGCTATTAAGAAAATAGTTAATAGCGTTGATTTGCAAATGTTATTAATTGAAAGCTATCTTTATCTGTTTTTCTAGTAGTGATAGTTACGAAGAAGCCAAGGCATATACACAAACCTGCAAAAAATTTGTAAGATTTAGCAGTACTTGGTTTGAAGGAGCCCTCAGATTTTTAGAAGGCTCGAGGAACTTAATATACCACCCAAATACCAAAGGAAGGAAGGACTTTACAGTTGACACCATACAATTCAGGAAGAAAAAGTGTAACGAAAAAGCAAACCTGCACTCAAGTTGTGAGCTGAAGCACAGAGTACAAAGGATAAAGACTATGATTGGGCAGCTAGAGGGTTTCAACATCAAGCATAGATACAGAGAATGCAATAAACTAGCAGATAGCTTAGCTTCTGTAATTCCTACGAATGCTTACATTGATGTAATTCCTAGTTCCTTTTCTGAGATAGCTTAGCTTCTGTAATTCCTACGAATGCTTACATTGATGTAATTCCTAGTTCCTTTTCTGAGGACATCAGGAAGATACTGTATGATGATGCTATAAGCACAGTATATGTGAGAATGTAACCAACTTGTTTGTAACGGGGTAAAGGACCTCGGTAGCAACCCTGCTTGCCTACCCAAAAAAAAAAAGTTGTGACTTGCTAACACTAAGTAGGAGCATTCAACAAATGGTACATTCTAGTTTTGAGGAAGATAAGAGACAAGATTAATGTTCATATTACATTCCAGTTGAGTTGTTACTTGCAAACACTACTTAGGAGCATTCAACACATAGGACATACGTAGCTAGAACTGAGGAACCTAACATTGCAATATAGGAGACGATTAGGAAAATTTCAGTTGGGAAAATTTCAAGCTACCTGAAATATCAAAAGTACCGCCTCCAAGGTCAAATACTAGGATGGTCTCATTGTTCTTTTTATCTAACCCATAAGCCAATGATGCAGCAGTTGGTTCACTGATGATACGAAGGACATTTAATCCTGCAATGTGACCTGCATCCTTTGTTGCTGTCCTCTGTGAATCATTGAAGTATGCAGGCACCGTAACCACAGCTTTTTCAACTTTTTCATTTAAGAAGTTTGATGCATCATCCACGAGCTTTCTCAAGACCTAAATAGAAATAATAACAAAAAAAAAAAAAATCTTACTTTCTTGCGGTACAAAGGAGAAAAAAAATCATGTCTGAACTCTGAAACACTAAGGTAGTAAGTGAAACCCAAACTAGACTGCTAATTCATATTAGAGAAAATGCATACTCGTCACCAAAAAAGTAAGCTGTTTACAAGAAGCAATTTCACGACAATTTTCATAAGAGAGATAATCATAACTTGTACAACAGTAAAAAAAAAAAAATTTGCTCTAGGAAGGTTATATGAATAGGAGGTCCTTCCCTCTAATGGTTAATGCACACTGAAACCGGCACGAAGTGGTTTGACATCAATTTTGTGACAAAGTGTCGTTGGTTATTTCGCCTTGAGTTCATTGTTAAGAAAACCTGGTTGTACGCGCGTCGTCCCGTGTCCTTGTCTTCGCGTCGTGTGTCACAAGTATGGTGTTTGGTTCAGGACGTACGTACCTCTTAAGGACGTACGTACGTATGGTATGTCAGCAAGATAGTTTGTGGTCTGGACGTACGTACCTTGTTAGGACGTTCGTACGTCCAAGTAGTCAGCAGCTCGTTTCGTGTGGAAGACGTACGAACGTCATATCGACGTACGTACGTCCAAAGTGAGTTTTCACTATTTCGGCCCATTTTCCTTGGTTTTCAACACTAAGTATAAATAGGGTTTCTCTTCCAAAGAACAAGTCAGTTCTTTGGCCGTCCATTATTCTTCTAGTTCTTGAGTTTTGGTTTAGGTTTTGGTGTTGAAAGTGTTTGTGGCTATTGAACTCAATTCCCTTCCTTCCCCCTTCTCTCAATTCATAACTTTGTGAACTTTCAAGTTTCATTGTGAATTCGGCTTCGAGTCTTCTTGTGTGTTCATCAAGAAGTCGAGTGTCTTGTGCGTACATCAAGGTGCTCTGGTGAAGTCAAGGTGTTAGAGATAACCAGGAGTATCAACTCGCAGTGAGTGCAGGTAGTTGGTAGGTTTGTACATCTCTTTTCATCTAGTGGATTATTTGTTGTCGCGAGGACAACCGTGGACGTTTCCCTTTTCGGGTTTTACCACGTTAAAAATTTCTGTGTGTTATTTACTTTCTGCGTATTGTTTGATTGTTTGTTTGAATATTCAATTGTTATATTAGCACTATTTGTAGTTTCTCACACACTAACACAAAATTGATTTCTAAGATAATGGCAAGTAGAGTAATGACTAACTAACTAAGGAAAAGATGCAAGCAAAGGGGGACTTGATCTCCAGGAGATAACTATTAAGAAGAGAGCTTAGCAAAATTAAAATGAAAAACACTTTAAGGTAAGGTGAGTTACGGAAACCTCAAATACTCCCTGAATATATAGATAATGCGTCTCACCCTGTACACCCCTCAGGGTGGAGATCATCATGTTTTTCGTCCACAACCATATATTTCAAGAAATTGAGTTTTAGAGACCATCAACTGTGCACCTCAAAGAACTGGTGATTTCTATGTTTTGATCACTAACATCAACTTAGGTGGGGGGTTGCACAAAATCTTTTTATCAATCATTACTCCACAACTGATTTAAATGACTAATGCAACAAATGAATGATACTCATTATTAAAATAATAAGGTAAGTGGGATGGTTTATGAGGATTCCAAGAAATTACTTACAAAGAAAAGAGCTTAGTTCGAAATTGAAATGTAAGGTAAGGGGAGGTCCTGAAATGACAGTAAGTTCACATACAGAGATCATGAGGCAACATTAAGTTGCTACTTGCTACCATAACCGGACCCAAGAGCATGTGTGTGCACTTAAATTTTGCCATACATAATATACCATGAATAACCTAAATGGTAGAAACATAATAGGAACATAAAGAAATAAGACAAATGAGTGGAGTATTTAATAATTGCTTTAACTTTATTTTTCTTACAGCGTGTTTTTTATGCAAAAAAATTGTCAATTCTTAGAAAGAAAAATTCAATAAATTTTGGTAAGACCATTTAATTATAACATTCATTGTTATAACATTCTGTAAAGACCGAACTTGGGTATGTGAAGCTTAAGGGTGCAGCATTAGAAAATACTTGTTTCTGTTGCATTCTTGGGTCGATCTATAACAAAAACTGAAAATCTAATTTTGTTTCTGTTGCATTCTTCCTTGAAACGACTCACAAACTGCTTCATACCCCCATCACATTCACTACAAAATAAAAATGCAATTTGTAAGTTATAAATCCAAAAGAAAAAAAAAATGAAAAGAACTTAGAAAATTACTATTACCTTCTTTGATCAATCCAACACATGGATATCAATGGGTACTGTTTGAATGATTGAATAAGAGGTTGATGCATCAACTAAAATCAAATGAATAGTAAATTATACATCATTCTATAAACAATTACCAACATAATCTACTGCCAACTTGTATCATAAGAAAAAAAAAATGTAACAAGTAGTTAACTGGTTATACCTTTGGAGGACTTCAACCAGTTTTGTGCACAAATAAGAGCATGCAAAGTATCCGGAGTCAAGGAAGAGCGATACTCATTAAGAACCCTGCCACTAGTGCTAAAGCCTGATTCAGATGCCACTGTCGAAATTGGAATCGTAAGAACATCTCGTGCTAACTTTGACAAACAAGGATACTTGGAGTATTAATCTTCCACCAATTCAGTATGTTGAAAGCACAATCAGCAGGAAAAATTGGTTCTACCAAGTATTGTTCCAACTCATATTTTGTTGTCACACTTTCATAACCTTCCTTCATACACCAAGTCTCAAACTTCTTAATCTTGTCCATATTAGAAGACTCCCCTGATAACAAGTTCAATGAAGATGGAGAATGACTAGTACCTGAATTTAAATTGGACTTGGAGTCATATTCACTGTAGAGGTCTTCCAATAAAATTTGAACCTTATTGATGTATATCTCAGCTTCATGAAGCCCATAATGAGATTAAAGTAGTATTGAACAAATCTCATTTTAAAACGAGGGTCTAGAACAACTGCAACCGCTAAAATTAAGCTACAAACAGACCAATACTTCTTGAATTTCTCATACATCTTCTCTGCCACCATTACAACCCATTGATTTTCATGCTTACACCATTGAAACAAGTTCAAGTGGATTTCACAAACCTCAGCAAAGTATATATTTGCTGTTGGATATTCAGTGCCTACATCAAAAAATTAAAATTATTTGTATCATATAAAAGCTAAAAGATGAATGGAAATGAAAATATATATATTTAAACTATGACAAACATTTAAAATTTACCTGAAAGAGTGTTTGTAGAATCATAAAAAATCTTCAAACAATTGCAAATCACCTTTGCAATTTCCCAATCTTATTTAGAAGGGTTTGTCATAAAGCTTTCCTCCCTTTGCTCTAATCGGCAAAATGCATCCTTATAAATCAAGGCACCTTCAAGCATTTTAAAAGTAGAATTCCAACGTCTTGGCACATCTAGACAAATCTGTTGTGTACTTGAAACCTTAACTTGCTCTATCGCAGATTTCCACTTGAGTTTTCTTTGGGGCGTCGCCTTGACAAACTTACAACTCTCTCTAATATTAGACAAAACATTCCCAATCACAGATAAACCATCTTTTACAATAAGATTAAGGATATGTGTAGTGCAACGAACATGAAGAAATTGCTTTCCAAGGACTAGCAATCATCACCATTAAGTATATCCTTAATCTTATTCACCATTACATCATTAGAAGATGCATTATCTACAGATATTGTACCTACCTTTTTGTCTAGGTTCCAATCAAGCAAGCAAGCCATGACAACCTTGGATATCTCATCTCCAGAGTGAATGCCCTCCATCAAAGCAAAACTTATAATTTTTTTATGTAAAACCCAATCACTATCTTTGAAATGAGCAGTTAAACAAAGATATGCATCTCGTGTTTCACATGTCCACAAATCAGTTGTAAAGCTTACCCTACCAGAAAACTCATCAAAGAATTTGTAAAGCTTTTCCCTTTCTTCTTTATAAACTGACAAAATATGACTTTTAATGGTGTTTTTAGTCACAAGATTGAATAATGGTTGGAGATTGTTAATAAACATGCGAAAATATTCATAATCAACCATTGTGAATGGATATTCATGCTTACTAATCATTCATGCTAGATCAAGACGACTTCGCATCTGATCAAACTTAAATGCTTTTATAGCATGAATTCCATCACTTATGTTTTTGTTTGCGACAATCAATTGTTGACGGACATCTTTATTTTTCATCTTTGGGCATGTGTTCAAGTATTTTTTTCAAATGGCTAGTACCATTATCACTTGAAGCCCCCATCTTCTTTTTGCAATGCTAACAAACAACAATATCCTTACCTTCTTGAGAATTTTCCTTAACGAAGTGTAACCAGACTTCCAACCTTAGCTTCCTTTTCGCACCATTTGTAGCCTCAACAGTAGGATTAGGAGGAACAGGAGTTCCAGTAATCATAATATCATTCTGCCAAATCAAGCAAACAAAAAACATTAATAACTTATTAACTTAAAAATCAAAGAAAAATTGAAACTAAATTTATTGTATACCTCTTGAGTTGTCAAGTTTGCCATCTATAATACTTCTTGTGAGAACAATTAAAACCTTGTTGACTATGAAGAACAATAAACCAATTACATAAGATATATATACACAAAATTTATGAAAAAATTAAGCAATTGTTTGTTTGTTTGTTTTTTTTGGAAGATGCATCAAAAGAGTTTTGATTAGGAGTATAATATAATTTATTCTACATGAAAGGTAAGAAAAATTAGGAATCAGAGAAGTAAAATTTCTTTTTTTTAGAAATTGCAAATTTGGGTATGAGAATTGAGAAGATTTTTGTGCATATTGAAGATATGAAATGGTTTTTTTATTCTTTTGTGAAGATAATTGGTGGCACACAGCTAATTTTTTCTAGAATTATGATATATGTACAAGGTAAGAGCATTCCCAATGGTAGGTTTTAGCACACTTTTAGTAAACTTTTAGTGAAAACACTTGTCAATGGTAGCTTTTAACACACTTTTCAAGCAAAACACTTTTAACTCCTTGGCAAATTTGCCAAGGAGTTAAAAGAGTTTTAGAGGTGCCACATAAGATTGTTTAATTATTAAAATTAAATTGCATTAAATGATTGTCACATTTGTGTTATTTTTATCTTTCATTCAAAAACAACCATTGGCAACTCTAAAAGTAAAAAAACACTTTTAGCATAGTTTAACGCTAAAACCTTTACCCTCTCTCCTACGTGGCACCTCTAAAATCATTTTACCATTGGGAATGCTCTAAGAATCTAATTGGGATGTAATTAGGGTATAATTGAGAGATTTCAGATCTAATTAGATTTTTGGAAAGATACCAGAACCTTCAAAAGATTTGGTAGAATTTCAAATGTATTTATTATATCAATATATGTATACATATCGGGTCCTTACCGGTTCGGAAATTACATAATCCAGAACCAGACCATTAAAGAACCGATTCCTATCTTAGATACCCAAACCCGATCCGAAAATAAAATACATGTACTAGACCCGCTTTTATCGGTTCGGATCGGATCAGATTTTGGGTCCAATCCGGTCCATTGCCAGCCCTAAGTAGAATCATCAAATTCATTCTTATTCACTTAAACACAATTAACATCATTACCACCACCACTAGTGATTTTATTCTCGTCATCATTAGATAACTCAACTTTTTCTTTTTCTTTTTCATCATCATCAGACTCTTGGTCTTCCTTCTCCTTTTCTTCCAATTCATTTTTCTGGTTGGCAACAACGACGTGTTGTTGTTGTTGTTGTTGTTGTTGTTGTTGTTGTTGTTGTTCTTGTTGTTGTTGTTGTTCTTCTTCTTCATCATCATCAGAATTCTCTTATTCACTGCTGCTAGAATCATCATCTTCTATGTTTTGGGTCACTTTATTTCCGAGTTAATTTGCAAATTTTTGTTCAACAAGTTTTTTTCCAGCTTCAGTAGTCGATCACATTCTCATATTGATGAACAAGAAGAAAATGAAGGGGATGTCATGTCGATTTTATTCTTATTTCTCCAAAGTTTCCCAAACCGATTCTTGCTATTAGACTCACTTGTCTTTCCCTTCTTACTAGGCTGTTGATCTTTCGCGTCGACAACATTATCATTGTTATTAAACGATCTCTTCTTCGAGTTAGAATGAGCAGGAGTGGCAAAAACATCATTATTGTTACAACGATCTATTCTTCGCCCTCTTTAGATACCTCTTTTTTTTCTTCATCATTGTCATCATCAGACTCTTCTTCTTCCTCCTATTTTTCCTCTTCATTTTTGTTGTTGGCGGCAACGACGTGTTTTTCTCCTTCTTCATCAATATCATCAGAATCCTCCTCTTCCCTTTCACTGCTACTAGAGTCATCATCTTCATTCTTATTCACTTAAACACTATTAACATCATTACCACCACCACTAGTGATTTTGTTCTCGTCATCATTAGATACCTCAACTTCTTCTTCTTCTTCATCATCATCAGACTCTTGGTCTTCCTCATCCTCTTCTTCTAATTCATTTTTCTGGCTGGCAGCAACGACGTATTTTTCTTGTTGTTGTTGTTGCTGTTGTTCTTCTTCTTCTTCTTCTTGTTCTTGTTCTTCTTTTTCTTCTTCTTCTTCTTCTTCATCATCATCAGCATCATCAGAATCCTCCTCTTCACCTTCACTACTGCTAGAATCATCATCTTTTATGTTTTGGGTCAATTCATTTCCGAGTTGATTTGCAAGTTTTTGTTCAACAAGTCCTTTTTCAGCTTCAGTAGTCACATTCTCATCTTCATAAGATGAACAAGAAGAATATGAAGGGGATGTTATGTCAATTTCATCCTCATTACTCCAAAGTTTTCCAAACTGATTCTTGTTATTAATTAGACCCGATTGTCTTTCGCTTCTTACTAGGCTGTTGATCTTTCACATCGATAACATCATCATGGTTATTAAACGATCTTTTCTTCGAGTTAGAACGAACAGGAATAACAAAAACTTCAACATTATTGTTAGAATGATATCTTCTTCGCCCTCTTTAGATACCTCATCTTCTTCTTCTTCATCACCGTCATCATCAGACTCTTTTCTTCTTCCTATTTTTCCTCTTCATTTTTGTGGTTGGCGGCAACGACTTGTTTTTCTCCTTCTTCATCATCATCACCAGATCCTCCTCTTCGCCTTCACTGCTGCTAGAATCATTATCTTTATTTTTATTCACCTCAACACTATTAACATCATTACCACCACCACTAATGATTTTATTCTCGTCATCTTTAGATTCCTCAATTTCATCATCATCATCATCATCATCATCATCATCATCAGACTATTGCACTTCCTCCTCATCTTCTTCCACATCATTTTTTTGGTTGGCAGGAACGACGTGTTGTTGTTGTTGTTGTTGTTGATCATCATCATCGTCAGAATCCTCTTCTTCACCTTCACTGCTTCTAGAATCATCATCTTTTATCTTTTGGGTCACTTTATTTCCTAGTTGATTTGCAAGTTTTTGATCAACAAGTCTTTTTTCAGCGTTAGTAGTCATATTTTAATCTTCATAAGATGAACAAAAAGAAGATGGTGGGGATGTCATGTTAGATTATTTTTGTTATTTGACAGAAATAGAGAAAAAAAATCAGAAGATTATTTTATTTATTTAATTATTTATTTATGGGAGAGAGAAAGAGAGACGATTGAGAAGACAAGAAGCGATAAATTGAACTTTGAAAAAAGACATACTAACTTACTTTTAATTAGAACTTTGCTTTTCATTAATAGTCATTGTAGTCTTGAGGAACTTGCTACTTGAGCTATGGTAATGAAACAATAATACCAGTGTTATCAAACCCGGCCCGACGGGTTGACCCGGGAAACCGGTGACCCAATGCCTTACACGGGTTGGGTTACTCAATGGATCGTTTTTGCATATAACCCAGTTGTGAACCATTAAAACCGGCCGGGTTTTACCGGTTTTATCAAACCTAGTGACCCAGAAAACCGGCCGGGTTTTACCGATTTTATCAAACCTAGTGACCCAGAAAACCGGTTCAACTTTAAAATTAATGTTTTTTAATTAAAAAAGATTTAGTTGGACTCGAACCCACAACCTAAAGCACACAAACTAGTGTGTATACCATTGTACTCATAATATTTTATGATAAATTATGTTTATATTTAATACACATATTAGAAAATTTTAAACATTAGGATTTAACGATATATTTAACCCTACTAATATTGGACTGGTCCGACCAGTGACTCAATGGTCGAACCACTAACCCAGTGACCCAGTGCCTTCACCGGGTTGGTGTCTGGGTTGGTTCTGATAACATTGAACAATACTACCATAAAACATATAGAAGATCTTTTATAGACATGTTATGAATGAACAACAACTTCATATTCTTATGTGTAGATGTTGTTTGCAAACCTACTCTGCAACTATGGAATGAAACTACCATACGTCATCTGGCACGTGATAATTATCTTGCCCTGAGACAAATGGAAGGTGGTGGTCAATCTCTTGATGCCAACGCTTAATAAATGCACAAAGAAACACAAAATAAACTTTATAATTTTATATTTACATTCTTCCTTCCTTAACGTCTACCCATCTTCCCTATATATCAAATCTAATGTATATGGCAGTTTTTGCTTCTCTAAATAGTGGTTGGATAAAAGAAAAATAACCTTCATTACAATATATTTGTGTAGATAGAATAATCTTTATAACAAAGGTACCCACCATAATAAACACCGTATATTTTGCATTCAAACATTTTATCTGGTTTTTTATATAAAACAAACATTTTATCCTCTGGTCATGTTTGATCTGTAGTTTTGCATGCAAGTTTCTATATACTATTTTTTTAAATAAGATCAAATTTTATTACTATATATGCTCTTGCTAAACCCTTTTTATATTTAAAACTTGAGCCTAAACTCCAAATAAAAAATAAATTAAAATTAATTTGATTCGTGGTTGAAGTTTGAACATTCATAAAACTAATCATACCATGGTTTATTATCATAATTTGCTATACATATTATTTATTAATTCTCTTCTCTTGAACTATATATAGCTCAAATTCTCATTCAGAAATTCACAAAACAAGCATTTGATAATAAACCATATTGAAAATTGTACTCAACCATATTTACAAAAATTAAATTTTGTTGGTGGAATAAAAACTTATATACTTAAAAATGATAATCAAACCAATGACTTATAAGGGGTATAAACCCAAGCACAAGCACCAGCCATACGACCATCAACATCACGCAATTGACCTGCCCATAAGAGAAAAAAATAGATAGTTTCATGAAACCCCATAGTTTGTAAAAAAAAATCATAATTAAAGAATGTCAAATGAAACCCCATCAACAATTTGTTAATTTCAGTGTATTTGATTTGTTGAGTTTATGGTTTGTTAAAGATCCTTGTGCTAAAAAGAAATTCAAATATAGAAAGATAGAAGAAGGAAAAAGAAAGAAAAAAGAACAACGTTTTGGGCCCAAGGACAAAATATAAGGTTTTATTAGGCCCAAGGACACTAGCAACGTTTCATTAGGCCCAAGAACAAGCCTGTATAATGACGCATATACCCATGTTGGTGTTTTAACAACTATAAAAAAAAAATCTAACAACGCGGGACGAGTTTTTTTTATTTTTTTTTATTTTCAAATAAAACCCTAATTTCTTTCTTTCTTTCTTCTCTCTCTCTCTCTCTCTCTCTCTCTCTCTCCCTATCTCATCTCTACTGCAAAAACAATGATTACGACTTGATTTCATAGGATTTTCTTCATTAAAAGTCTGATTCTGTTTAGAATTGAACAAAAACCTAGGCTTTTGAAAGCCAAAACACCTAGATCTATAATAGCAAGAAAAAAACAAGTTTCAAGAAGTACAAATCATCATGAAACAAAGAGAAAACGGAAGGATGATAATACAACACAAGAATAAGAAACTTTTGATTTTGAAGAAGAAATTTCTGATTTTGAGGTAAGTTAGGTTTATAGCCTCTATCAAGGAAAAAATAATGTCTATCCAATCTCAAAACTACTCTCAGAGGAATAAAAAAATTGAAAAAGACCTCCTAAAAGAGCTCGAAGAACTCCAAACCAGAGAAGAAATGATCTGGAAACAAAAATCGGGAGATCAAATCATCAAAGAAGGTGATAGAAACACTAAGTACTTCCACATCTCTACTCTTATTAGAAGAAACACCACTAGAATTGACGGTATCATTGGCCCAAACAACTCTTGGGTCCATGAACCAAGAGAGATTGGTAACACCTTTGTTAATTTCTACCATAACCTCCTTTGCCCTACCATTGAACCTCTGAATGATGCTCACAAATCTATCATCTTGTCTCTCTTCCCCCCTATCCTCAATGAAGATCACAATGAAGATATTCTTAGAAATATTTCTTTAGAGGATGTTAAATGGTATCTTGATGATATTGGTTCTCTTAAAGCTCCTGGACCTGATGGTTTCCCAAGTCTCTTCTACAAGCATTCTTGGGATCTAATAAAGGTTGATCTTCATCAAATGATTATGGATTTCTTTGAGAATAACACCTCTCTGGCTCCTATCAATCAGACTAATATCACCCTCATACCCAAATGTGACAAACCAACCCTTCCTACTGAATTTAGGCCCATCAGTCTTTGTAATGTTACTTATAAGATTATCTCTAAAATCTTAGCTGATAGGCTTAGAACTCACCTACCCACCATCATATCTCCTCTTCAATGTGCTTCTGTCCCTCAAAGGCAAATTTCTGATAACATCATCATAACTCATGAGATCATCCACACTCTTAAAAGGAAACAAGGCTTGGGAGGGTTTCTGGCCATCAAAATAGACATGTCCAAAGCCTTTGATAGGATCAAATGGGAAACTATCCTTCTCATTCTTTCTTCTCTAGGCTTCCACCCCAAATTCTGTGACTATGTCCAAAACTGTTTTTCCTCTCTCCACTCTTCTGTGCTCATAAATGGCACATCGTATGGTCATTTGAAACCTACCTGTTGTCTAAGGTAGGGAGATCCCATCTCTCCTTCCCTTTTCATAACAAGTATGGAGATTCTCACCAGAATGCTCAACCAAGAATGCCTGAATGGAAACATCCATGGTATTAAAGTTGCTAGAGGTAGTCCTCCTATCTCCCATCTCCTTTTTGCTGATGACCTCTTTATCTTTTGTAGAGCCAATATTGAGGAAGCTTCCACCATCAAAGCCACCCTTGATAAATTCTGTGATATCTCTGGTCAAAAAATTAATTTTGAGAAATCTGGGATCCTCTTCAGCTCTAACACCAGAAACTCTGTTCAAAACTCCATAAAAAATATCCTTCACATAAATCAGATGTCTATTGATGATCTCTATCTTGGTACTCCTCTCTTCTTAGGACAAAAAAAATCCTTATTGTTCCACAATCTCATCAACAAGATTGAGAATCAACTCAATGGTTGGAACTCCAAAGTCTTATCTCAGGCTGGTAGAACTATTCTTATTCAGAGTGTTACTTCTGCCATTCCTAGCTACCAAATGTCTTGTTTCAAATTGCCCAAGAATATAACCAATAAGATTGATAGCTTACAAAGAGATTTTTGGTGGGGGAAAAAAGAAAACAACAAAAAAATCCTGTATCTAAAAAGTTGGGACTACATTTGTAGACCCCAAAAGATGGGAGGTTTAGGCATTAAAAAACTTGAACATCAAAATGATGCCTTATCCTCTCGTATTGCCTGGAGACTCTTAATGCACCCTACTAACCTTGCTACCACTGTGTTGAAGTCTAAATACTTCCGGTACAATCACATACTCCAAGACAATAGGAAAAGAGGTTCTTCTTGGATTTGGCACACCCTATCAAATTCTATTAACAAAATCATTCCTAGAAGTTGTTGGGAAATAGGAAATGGTGAAAATGTCAGTATTTGGGACCACAATTGGGTGCCCTCCATTCAAGGTTTTAAACCTTTACCTAGTGGTACTCATAATCCTCACCTTAAATGGGTGAACCAACTCATAATGCCTCACACTAATACTTGGAATGTTCCTTTGCTTCAAAGTGTCTTCACCGCTGGTTCTATAAATCACATTCAAAACACAAAAATAGGAAACACTCAAAGAATAGCTTGCCTTCATTGGATGGAGACAAAAAACGGGGAGCACACTGTCAAATCTATGTACAACTCTCTCATTCATAATAATACCCCTATTGATACTAACCTCAAAAAAACCAATCTCAAAATTTGGAAAAGCAAGACCTCCCCTAGAGCCTCTTTGTTTGCCTGGAAATGTTTGAATGCTCTTGTCCCCACCCGTGCTCGTATTGGAAGACACATAGATATCCCTTCTCTCACCTGCCCTCTGTGTAACTTTGAAATAGAGACGTTACATCATTTCCTCCTCGATTACCCTTATGCTCAAGGTGTGTGGTCTCTATGTAGTATAAACTGCAGACTTATTCATTTCAGGAACCTCCCCACTGCCGATTGGATTTCTTTATGGTTCATTACACCAAAGACTTGGCCTGTTGAAAAGGTTTATTGGGCCACTTTTTGCGTTACTGCAACCTGGTACATTATTGGAAACAAAGATGTACCAAAGTGTTTGAAGACGAACTCTGCAATCCAAAAAAATTGGCAGAACTCATTGATCTACAAGTTACTAGACTCATGGCAGGAAAATACAATCTGCAGACGGAAACCATTGATCTGCCTAGTAGTATTTGGATTCCTCCACCGCAGAATTTCTGCAAATTGAATGTAGATATCAGGTTTACAGACCCACTGTCACCTATTGGTATTGGATTCATACTGAGAAATTCTATGGGTACTTTTTTAGGTGCAGGAACTAACACTGGACATGCCGGCAACAGTGAAGAGGGAGAATGCACCGGAATTTTGGCTGCAACAAGATGGGCCAAAGACAAAAACATCAGGAAACTAATCCTAGAAACTGATCATAAGGGCGCTGCTGAAGCCCTTAATGGAAAAGACACCAACTTATCTTGGGTTTCTTACTCTGTTATTAAGGAAACCTTATCCTTATTTCCCTATTTTAATGTAATAAAAGTAACTTTTACAAGTAGGAAAGGAAACTGTGCAGCTCATGTCCTTGTTGCTAAAGCAGATATGAGCTTACAGGTCTCCCACTCCTATGATGCTCCTCCTGGTTGGCTTACTACCCAACTCCAAGCTGATAAGCTTATGTAACTTGAACTCTTCTGTTTGATTTATATAATTAAGTAATGACTATTAAAAAAAAAAAAAAAAAAAAAAGGTAAGTTAGGTTTTAGAATTTATAATTTTAATGTAAATTTTTTTTCTTGAATAACTTCTACATCACATGTTCTTGCTTAATTACTTCACAATTTTTAATTTTTTATGTAAATTATCTATGGTGTTAAATTCTATTTCAGTTTTAGTTGATTAGTAAATTTAATCAACATGTTCTTGCTTAATTTTACTTCACCATTACTGGGATTTTTTATGTAAATTGTAAATTATCTTTGATGTTAAATTGTACTTGATTAAAACATTAAATCAACTATCAAACTGGTGTAAGCAATTTATATCATACTATCTGTTGATTGGTATATTAATCATAAGAATATTTACTTGATTAATATATTAATCAACTAAAAAAATTATTGATTGTTGTGAATAATCAAGTATGTTGTTTATTTTATCATTTCTATTTAAATGATTAATACATTAATCAACTAAAACTTTAGTTGATTATTATACTGATGAACTCATGTAATATTTGATTAATGTATTAATCAACTAATTATATGATTTTATCTTTTCTGTTTAGTTGATTAATGTTTTAATCAACTATAACTTTAGTTGATTACTATACTAATTAACGCACGTAATAGTTGATTAATGTATTAATCAACGAATTAATTAGTTTTATCTTTTCTGTTCAGGTGATTAATGTATTAATCAACTATAATTATTCAATATTTTACCAAAATTTTCACATTTGAAACAAGCCGATTATGTCACTCTATTGAACAAGAAGCTAATCAAGCGTGGGGATGTTCGTTTTGAAAAAAGGGACCTATATATCGAGGAAACACGGGATGTTTGGTATCAAGGCTCTTCGTAAGCTCCCTAAACTTGAATTGTTAAGTTTTATTATCATGAATACAATTTGATTATTCTGTAAATTATATTTTTCAGCGTGGATTGTCCATTGTTTGTATGCAAATTCATGGATCATGTTGTTTCTGGACAAGAAATTTCAATTAAAGACTATTCAGAAGGAATGATGCAAATCATGAGGGCGAACATAGCATATGAGTTGTTGAGTGAAGTTAGGTTTAACAAGGAAGCGTGGGACCAACAACAACTGCTTGTAAAGGCTGATGCAGAAGGAAAATGAAGCAACTCAAGAAAAAGAAGAATAGTTTTATGCATTATTGGTTTTTGGTGTTGAAAAACAAAAAATTTCTAAAAATACATTTGTCTTGGTGCTTGTCAAATATTGTTTGTGGTGTTGATAAACACATTTTGTTTTTATTGATAACAATTAAGTGTTGATGCTTTACATAATCGTTGTAAACAGTAATTTTGTTGATATATCAATGGTATTGTTATTTGCTTATATTATGGTGTTTAAATGATAATTGATCTAAAAATTTCATATGTTGATTAATTTATTAATCAAATATGCATTAGTTGATTAATAAATTAATCAACTGTAATTATTATCTTTTACATTTTGTTCAGCTGATTACTACATTGATCAACAAAACTTGAGTTGATTAGTACATTAATCATCAAAATCTTAAACCTTAAAAATCTAACCCTATAACTCTAAAACCCTATATCATAAACTCTAAATGTAAAACCCTAAACCCTAAAACCATAAAATATAAAACCCTAGTGAGAATGTTGTCATTCTAAAACCTTAAACCAATGAAAATGGTGAACCCTAGTGAGAATGTTGTCATTCTAAAATCCTAATTGAATGGTAATGGTGAACCCTAGTGGGAATGTGGTCTTAAAGACACCCTAAACCCTATTCTGAAACCCTAAACCAATGGGAATGGTGAACCCTAGTAGAATGCGGTCTTAAAGACTTAATGTTATCATTCTAAACCCCTAAACCAATGGTAATGGTGAACCCTAGTGGAATGCGATCTTAAAGACTTAATGTTGTCATGCTAAAACCTAAACCAATGGGAATAGTGAACCCTAGTGGGAATGGTCTTAAAGACACCCTAAACCCTATTCTAAAATTCTAACCCAATGGGAATGGTGAACCCTAGTGGGAATATTGTCTTAAAGACACCCTAAACCCTATTCTAAAACCCTAAACCAATGGGAATGGGGAACCCTAGTGGGAATGTTGTCTTATAGACACCCTAAACCCTATTCTAAAATCCTAAACCAATGGGAATGATCAACCCTAGTGGGAATGTTGTCTTAAGTACACCTTAATGTTGCCATTCTAAAAATCTCAAACCATTGAAAATGGTGAACCCAAGTGGGAATGTTGTCGTTCTGAAACCTTAAACCCTAAATGTAAAACCCTAAATATAAACCTTATATTAAAAAACACTAAAATATTTAAAACCCTAGAAAAAAGACAAGAATTAATACATTAATCAATATTTCCTTAGTTGATTAGTATATTAATCAACTTATCAGTACACTTCCTGAATACATGAAAGTTGATTAATACATTAATCAACCTTTCCATTGTTGATTAAGATATTAATCAACTTGTCAGTAAAGCTTTCCTGAATAAAAGAAAGTTGATTAACACATTAATCAATCATTATTGGATGCCCATCCTTCTCATAAACTGAAGTGAATTATATTGTCACAACTAAATTATATCGTCACCACAAGTGAAAGAAATAAAAAAAAAACTAAAATTGAAAATGAATTATATTATCACCACAAGTTTTAATCGAAAAAACAAAAAAACAAAAGATCAAATACGACTTGAATTTAATTGTTGTTCAAATATGGGCAAGTCCTCCTATTGTGATGACCAAGATTAAAAGCATTGCCACAAGTATGCTTTTCCCCCATTTTCTTCAACCACATACGAACACCTTCTTTACTATACGACTTCGAATAAATCATCCACTTAGTAACATCATATGAAACAACACCATCAATAGGAACATCATTGGAAACAACACCTTCACATGATTCCACATCTGTATAAAACAACATCATGTAATCAGCACATTAATACATTCACATTAATATAGTTAATTAACACATTCACCAACAAAAATAATGATAACAAGGAGTTGATTAATACTGTTAATCAACCTGAATGCTTAAAACACATAGTTGAGCAACCAAAAATACTCAAAACACATAAAAACTGTTGAATTACGAGTAGTTCAACATAAAAAAACATTGAGCATTGAAATTCAAGGACAAATTGTGATTCTAAAACAAAAACACAACCAAAATCAAAACACAATCTAAATTAATAAAATAAACTAAAACACACATGTGAAATCAATCATCCCCATCTCCATTTGAAGTCTCGAATTGCCAAATCAAAACAATTGATGATGTGAATAAACAAAGTTCTTTCAAAATCAATTGAAGAATCGATTTGTCAAATCGAATTAAGAAATCAAAAATCTCTGCTTTTGATTTGATTTGCTCCAAAAACAAATCAATTGATAAAGGGAACACACAAATTTCTTTTAAAACCTAATGATGAAGATCATGTAAAATCGATTTGACAAAATCAAAACTCTCTTGTCTTTGATCGATAATTCGATGGAGATTGTTAAAGATTCTTCATCTTGTTGATTATTGAGAAGCAAAGATCCTTAAAAAACAAAGTTCTTCAAATTTCGTTCTTCAATCCTTCAAAAAAACCAGATCTGAGATTGAAATCAAAATTTTGAAAACTGAAAACTAAACTAAACATATCAGCAACAAGGGAGGGCAGTTATGGTATTATGAAAAAAATGATGGAACGATTAATACGCGGCTTGTCCTGCATCTGAAAAGCTAAACGTATAAATGGACTGCATGATACCCAAACACAAACCCGTGTCCTTGGCCCAAGCAAATGTTAGCTTGGGCCTAAAACCCAAACAAACATTTGTGGTTGGACTTGGAACGATTTTCTAGAAAAAAGAAAGAAAAAAAAAATATGAAAGAAGAAAACCAAGGTAGAGGAAGAAGATGATGAAGTCCCATTAGGGCAATTTTGGTATTATAAAAAATTAAACAAATAACTGTGGGTGTTGTGAAACGTTTTGAAAACAAGTGGGAAGTATGACTTTGATTTGTGAAACTGGGGGAAATCGCTAATAACCCCTTTCAAAAAATGTAATTTTTAATTTTAAAATTTTATTAAAGAGAAATGACGATAATTTTTTGTTAGTCTTGGTTTTTGTGCGTGAATAGAAATATTTAGTTATGATTTTATTTTTATTTTTTTATATGTATACGATCGTCATAAATGTATAATGTTAAAATTTCAGTATAGCGTATGGTAGAAACTAATGTGGCGAAGCCATGTGTACAACTATCTCTATATTATAAGTTGCATTGAGTCGGTTAAGAAACAAATCTAAGGGTTATAAAAGTGGTAATGGGCTCAGTTCAGGTTCCAAATTCGAGTCAAGTCCAAATCCAAAACCGATAAATTTTCCCTTAAAAATCATTCTCTTACAAAAAAATCCAAATCCTTCTCTTACAAAAAATTCATAGATTTGAAGACCATGATTTCAAACAAATATTAAAACCCAGAAACCCAAATTTGTTGCTACAAACTAGGTTGCCAAGGTAATTTGTGTCCATCTTTGGTTTCCTAAATTGTTCTTTTGATTAGACTTATTTTATAGATTTGATCGTTTGTATCTACCAATTTTTTGGATGTTGTTTATGCTTCCAATTCAATTTAAATACAGATGGATGTTGTTTCTCTACAATTGTTTATGCTTCCAAATCTTTTAAGATTCGGAATTGTGTGGTTTTTAAGAATTGTGTGTAGAATGTAGAGTTATTATTTGATTATTACTAGGGTAGCTTGGATGACTTAGATGTGTAGAGGTTGGTACATGATCGATAGTAGATGTTTGGTACCTACTAATCAAAAGATGAATTTATAGAGAGATTTTTCTTCCCGTGCCTGTAAATATTGATTATCAATGTAGAACAAGTAACAAGCAAAGGTCGTACCCACCTCGAAGGGGGAATTCTTAGCTCAAACACAATAGAAAATGATAATTAAATAACACTACATGAATCAATAAATAGGATGAGATTGATTCTACTTCCTACATGCAATTAAATAATTAAACTAATAATAGAATATGAAAGAGAGGTTGTGGGTTCGAAACACGTTAACAGCAGATTGTTGATATAACTTTCGACACGTAATTTAAAAGGGGTAGGGGTCCCCTCAACCTCGCTTGCCAACCAAAAAAAAAAAAAAAAAAAGAATATGAAAGAGATGGAAAAAAAATCTTATGATGAATAGGGGGAAGAGTTGGTATCTCCAAACTAAACAATGCAAACATACATGTCATTCAATCATGTTCAATCTATAGCAATTATTTAGTCACCTCTTAGCTATTCCAAATAATCACTCATGCCTAATCGAATAGTCACCTCTCAGCTATTCCATTCAATTAAAACGGGATTCTTTATATGCATCTATTGAATATACTTCATTAATCAAACTGTCACCTCAACTATTCAATTCAATTAACTTAGCATAATAATTCATAAACAAATTGTCACCTCTCGGTTATTCAACTTGGTTACAAATAAGTTCTAATTAAAGAGATTAATTATAGATATATGAAGTCACCTCTCAGCTATTCCATCACATATCTCTAATTAATCTAACACTACCATTTTAGCTAGGTCTCCCTATACTCTAACAATAACATTTAATCAACATGGATAACAATAAATAATCATGCTTACTTCATGTCGCAAAATAGAAATAAACAAACATTAAGAACTTTGAATCACAATGAACATAAAAGTATAAACATGGTGTTTTGCATTATCTAGAGTGCTTCAACCATTCCCCCTAAAGGGAACTTAGCTACTCATCATTGATAATGACACCATGGAATAAGTAAATAAAGAACACAACATCATAATAGAAAAGAAAATTATTTATTATTATGAATTGAGAATAAGAAGAATTGAGTTCAATACAAGAGAATGAAATATCTAAACCCTAGATACTACTTCTCTTTATATAAAGAATACAAAGCATGAGTCCCAATTATTTTGCTTGCACACAAAGTATACGTGCTCTCCAAGTTAGGTCAAAATTCGTGATGGTTGCTGTAGGTCTTCTAGAAACAGGAAGACCACATGGAACCCTAATTATTTTGCGCCCAAGTTGAAGCTTGGATCAATACCTTCAGATAGATAGCTTACGGGCCCAAATCGAAGTTCTGAATCATCATATAAAGCCTTTTTAAGATTGGGCTTCAAGTAACGGGCTTCAATGGATCTTTTGACATGTGGGCTTCATTACAACTTGGATTGAGCTGGGATTTGGACTACCTATCTTGAACATAAAGTCAAGTCCACATGACCAATCCAAGGGGTGCCCTCAGCAATTGTGCAGGTACAAATAGTAATTTCTTTCCTTTGTGCAAATAACATACTTTTAATGGCTTTTCTTGGCTTTTGGCGGGCGTTAACATAATGTTCAACTTTTGGCTCATGAAAAAACCCTACACAAATGACAAGAAAACACTAATTAATAGATATAACATAATATAAGCTAAGTGCTATGCAAACAAGGTGTTATTCGAGGGATAAATATACACTTTTGAGGACTTATCAGTACTTTATAAGTTATTTGAAATGGATAGTTCTGCTGATGGCAGACTAGATCATAGGTGAATTGGTCATGGAAGATGGGATTCTCATTGTCCATGGCCATTTAAAGATGCCAAGGATTGCTATTATGATTGGTATTCATTATAGAACAAGAGATTTGTGGGTTGCAGAAAACACAAAAAGGTGCAAATAAGATTTTCCAAGAGGTTTTTATATAAATAAATAAGATGAAGGGTTTTCCGTTCTCATTACCTTGAATAGGTCCGTGACATAAGATTACAAGGGCTATTAGTCCTAAAGTAAAGGATATGCCTAAGCCTAACTACAATCAATAGGTCCTATACTGACTGGAGAGGGCATAACACTCAGACAATATTCGACAACATGAGTAGTTCATACTTCATACTACACAGATCTGATGGGAACGGTTATGATCTTCTTTTTATTTTATTATCAAGGGAAGTTCTTGGTTGTAAAACATAAGCTTTGAAAGTCTTTGTACAAGGTTTCTTCTCTTCAAGAGTATAACACTTCATAAATTATCCTGACATTGCAGTGGTTTCCAAATTTTTGTAAAACACATGATCTGTTACTCATTGTCACGTACGATTATGATCTGAAGTTTCTAATGCGCAAATACTTAGTTTCTCTTTATTCACAGCTTTAGAATGCCTTATGAATAAATTCTCGATGGTTATAGTGGCGGATTCAGGATTTCAAAATAGGGTGGGCTTAGATGAACTAAGAAAAAAAAAAAAAACAATACCACAAACCGGAAGAAATGAAAATTTAGATTAAAATCGATAAAGTAAATAAGGTTCCTATTATTCAATAAAGACAAGAAAAACCTATAAGTTGAGACACTAATGGAGTTGTGCCCTTCGAGGAACACTATCAAACTCATCAACAACTATCAAACATTTAATACAAACACCTAAACTAATCTTAATTTATTAATTATAAAAACAATTAAAAAATACAATAAAAAGAAGAAAAAAATTGTATAAAATAAAATTACCTTCGAAAATAGATGGGAGGAATAAAAAAGTGACAAGTTAGCAATCCAAAGTCCAAACGACCAACAGTCACGTAGTATTAACTATTAAGAGCTTTGTTGTATTTTTTTTTTTTTTTTGGAAGAATAAATTAGAAAAAGAGAGAGCAGAGAATCCGTTGCCTTTTTTATTTTTTTCTATATCTATCTTAATATTTCCTAATATCTAGGAAAGGAATTAGGGATTGTGGGATTGTGTATTGACTTTTGTGGTAATTAAGTTACTGGGATTAGGAAAGAATACATATATTAACCATATTACTAAATATACCCCGCCCCTGCTACATAAATCATCCCGGGCTTCAGCCATGTCGAGCCTACTCTATGATCCGCCCCTGGATGGTTATTCTTTTCAATTGTGAATGATTTATTCCATAACAGCGGACCTAATCACAACAATTGAATCATGTCAAGATTGGTCATTTTGGTATACTGAAATGTAGATAACACATATATATACTCACACACATGTACACCTTTAGTTTGAAACATACCTTAATTAGACCAATGAATTGTTTAGTATAGAAAACTTTAGGCACTACAATGATAAATAATCCAGTCCTCTATCCCATAACAGAATGATCAGTTTAGGAACCAGAACTGAGACAAAATGGTTAGTCATGAGAAGAAGTGAGGTTTAGATGTAAAATAGTGTATATAGAAGACGTTAGACTATTAGTCCGAGTCTTTGAGCTATGATGAAATACGACTACCATGCAAGGACTATTGGACATTTGCCTGAGTCATGGACTTAAATCAATTAATATTAGCTCAAATTTCGGTTTGGTTCACCTTAGGAAGAAAAGGAAGTTAGAATGTAATTTTATAGCATTGGAGTTAGTATAATGTAGATGATGTTTTCAATTAAAGTTGTGGTGTCATGACAAATATTGAGTGTGCATTGGTGGTGGTCATGACAGCTTAATGACCATAGTTCATTTTCTACGAAGAGTATTTAACATTCCAGCTTATCTGCTTAAAATGGTATTTAAAATAGAAACATGCCATCGATATGTTGACCTATTAATGGATAAACAATTGTAGGGGTACTATATACAACATACATGTGGCACCATCTCTACCGTTCATTATGGTGCCACGTGTCAACATCTAATGGGCTCTCTCTTGATGACACAAGTTATAAAGTTAAAGCCAATTACTACAAAGATATTCTCCCATTATTACCCTAGTAAATGCTAAGAATGGAGTTACATTGTAGCCTATAAATATGAAGGCAAGCTACTCATTCTAGGGAGGTTCTGATCTTCTCACAGGTTCTCATCTTCTCACATGTTCTGATCTGATGATAGTCTAATGCTCTCAACACGATCTCATGGTGAGGTCTCATGATCAACGACCTCCCCAATCTCTCATGATGAGACCTCACCTCTCAGTTCTCATCTCTCTCTCGAGCTCTCCTCATAATCGAGCTCCCATTTTGTATCACCACCACTGCTATAATAAACATCTTTCTTCCTCTCCGTGGATGTAGGCACAATTGCCGAACCACGTAAACAATGGTGTTCATGTCTCTACTTTATTATTATTGTTCATATCATTTACACATCATCATTCATTAATGTATTGACCAACCTCACAAATATGGTTAATACATTAGGCGCCGACTACAGGGACTTGGGATTTTCTCAAGCGAATTCCACCCACCAACCCCACCATTACACCATTGTTGTAAGGCTCTCAAAGTGGTGATTTCAAGTTCAAGAAATTCTATTTGGTAGAATTGCAATCATAATTTCCAATTGGGGGTTTACTTTCGGTTACCATTACTGTATGTGAAACTCGACGAAAGCAAGATAAGTATCAATTCACTATGATCTTACTGTTCATTCTATTTTGTCTCACACAAATTGATTATTATATGCATCTATGTAACATATATTCTCATAACTCGATCATGATTATATATATCAGTTACATTCTTAATGGCCACATGTTCAGGTCTTGCAGAGACCTCCTCACATATTCAGGTCTCTAAGCAGACGAGCTCAGGTCTCATCGCGACCTGACCTCTTATTCAGGTCTCTAAGCCAACGACCTCTCAGGTCTCGACGCGACCTCACTTCATTCAGGTCTCTAAGCCAACGACCTCTCAGGTCTCGTCGCGACCTCACCAGGTCCTTAATCGCGACCTCCCCAGGTCCCTAATCACGATCTCATTAGGTCTTTAGTTGCGACCTCTCCAACACTCAGGTCTCGTCGCGACCTCACTTCATGTTCAGGTCTCTAATTGGGACCTCACCAGGTCTATCAACGACCTCCTCAAATTACAGGTCTTTCAACGACCTCAAGAATATTTATGCCATACAGGGGGCTATTCTCACTTTATTTAATTCCTTTAACGTATTATTGGCACAATTACATATTAATGATATTTTTTGTAGCTCTCTCTATGTGCAGGTCACATGAACACGACCTCACTCCCCATGAGCTATTTTTGCACAAATGTGCCACATTGCTTTCACTGAACTCTTTACAAGTGAAATGCTTGATATAAAATATGGCCACCCTCATTGACTAGTGAGTCACTGGTATGCGGGACGACCTCAACCACAATTCTCTAGCCACACGCCTGGTCGAACGCATTCACTCTCAACGCAATGCAGACCCACAAAGGCCACATGCCCGATAATTGTCAAACAGGTCTCCACGCTGCGACCATTCACTAGATCGGGCACCAAAAGGTTCCAAGTAACTCTCAAAACACTTGGTCAACCAATGCTCTTTCTCAAATGAGCTACATTTGCACTCTAAAGTGCCACATCTATCGAAGTGTCCAATCACAAGACGACAAAGATAGTACATACAAGTCATAAGGAAGACGTACAATTCCATGTAAGTCTTTTATTGAATTTTATAATGTTTCACATGCTAACATTATCAGGTCTATGCAATTCGATCACACAAACGCGACCACCTTCAAGCATGACCGAGACCAACCACCCAAGCATACAAGAGGACCCACTTCAGTACGACCTGCTTGCAGTTGTCCATCTCGTCTACATGCCTTCTGAACGAGCTACCAGGTCTCCCTGGAACTAACTAGCTCGCTGTACACAAAGTCATGATCGAGTTACCATTACCACAAGGGACCTTCATCGCGTCCTGCAAATCTCAATGATCAAGCTCATCAAAATTTGGGGCGGATCGACTTCGTTAAAGAACCCCATATTTCATTCATCTTGGGGGCTAGATCGGTTCGATTACTTCTTTTCAGCCCGAACCCCGTTCAACCTAAACAAGGGGGCTTATGTAGGGGTACTATATACAACATACATGTGGCACCATCTCTACCGTTCATCATGGTGCCATGTGTCAACATCTAATGGACTCTCTCTTGATGACACAAGTTACAAAGTTAAAGCCAATTACTACAAAGATATTCTCCCATTATTACCCTAGTAAATGCTAAGAATGGAGTTACATTGTAGCCTATAAATATGAAGGCAAGCTACTCATTCTAGGGAGGTTCTGATCTTCTCACAGGTTCTCATCTTCTCACATGTTCTGATCTGATGATAGTCTAATGCTCTCAACACGATCTCATGGTGAGGTCTCATGATCAACGACCTCCCCAATCTCTCATGATGAGACCTCACCTCTCAGGTCTCATCTCTCTCGAGCTCTCCTCATAATCGAGCTCCCATTTTGTATCACCACCACTGCTATAATAAACATCTTTTTCCCTTTCCGTGGATGTAGGCACAATTGCCGAACCACGTAAACAATGGTGTTCATGTCTCTACTTTATTATTATTGTTCATATCATTTACACATCATCATTTATTAATGTATTGACCAACCTCACAAATATGGTTAATACAACAATGCCAAGAACAGATTACTTAAGGATGAGGATATGAGGTTGTATCTCTTAGAACAACATGTAGTCCAAACTCCTCATGAGACCACTTAAACTAATTTTAAAAGTGACATGGTGCCAATCTAAGAATTGACACTAATTTCAATGGGATTATAGATGACAATCCCGTTGGCCTATATATAGACCTGCTTTCTTATGTAATTGTTTTTTTTTTTGTTTTTTTCCATATATATTATTCAAAATATCAATATTTTTATTCTACGTTGCATTAATTTGTAATAGCATGTGAGAAGTGGTACCATTGTCTCTTAAATAGATGATAATTTTTCTTATTCATTTTTTAGGCTTACATTTATCAGTTTTATCTTCAACAATACATGCAATGGAGTCTTCAACAAAATCTTTCCCTCAACGTGTTGTACTCAAGCGTATAAATTCTGAAATAATTAGAGATTTAACTTGAAATAAACGTAAAAAATCCCAAATTGAAAGGAGGACATGGGAATCAAAAGAACCACTTAAATAGAAACGATTGAAAAGATAAAAGAAGATCAAAGAAAATGTAGGGAAAGGGTACGATTACACAAAAATACTAGCAATGAAGAAATAATGTGACTTTAATTAGTTTTAATTAAATCTTTACTTTGTTAAGCTTATTGTTTTCCCCTGTATTAAATTTATTACTGATTTTTGTTTTTTCTTTTAAAAAAAAATTCAGACCAACTTTACAGTCAAATGATATTGAATTACTATCGAACCATCAAAAAGTGCAACGTAGACGAAGAGAAAAGAACGATTAGAAAACAATGCGAATAATAATGGTTTAACAACAACAATAAAAGCTCAACTGACGTAAGATAATTTCATATTTATATTCATTTGAAGGTTTTTTTCATATTAGTATTACACTAACATTTCACAATATGTACAGTCAAAGAAAGCGTTTTCAGAAAAATAATAAACCAATTAATCAATTAGATTGTTGTTATACCATGGATGATATAAAGAATACTTTATCAATTCAAGATAGAATGAAAGAACCTATTCTCAAACCTGAAGTTGTTACCCTTTTATGTGGTTCTTCTTCAATGGGAGATTCCAGGTGTGAAAATCAAACTATACCTCTATTGCATTCAAAGTAAGTTTTACATATTAGCATCCATGTTGAAGTTACGTTATGTTCCTGGTTTACGTCTATTGTATCTATATCATAAGTCTGACTTATTTTTACATCATAATTTAGATCTCATGTCATCTAGTCATAAAGAAACCAATGTGATATTAGAAACTCACTATATAGGTCTGAAGTAGGGGTGTCAATGGGTCGGATTCGGTCGAGTTTGACCAGTTTCGGTTTGGGTTTGACTTTTTGTGGATTTAGTCGGTTTCGGTTTTTGATGGTTTTAGTGTTATATATTAAAAATCCAAAACCCAATGGTTAAAAACCTCGGGTATTTATCGGTTTCGGTTTCGAGTTTTTTTTAACAAATATTTAACTTGAATCATTAAGCTACATAAATCAACAATAATAAGTAAAAACCCTTTTTTTTTGGATAAATTCTAATTTTTATTGATTTTGGTATACTTTATGATCATTGATTCCATAAAAATAAAAAAAAATAAAAATAGTACACTCCATGGTCAGCATGTACAAGAACTCATGCAGTACCTACTAAACCATTCAAATAAAAACATTACAAACAATTGTATAACACAATCCCATGACCAGCAACATCAAGCACAAACATTCCATAACATGTATTATAAATAATAATTTGTTCCAATATTACAATATCTTAAGAAAAATAAATTAGATAGTCAAACTAATGGTTTCTCCATTACAATATAAGTTTTCTACTGATAATAACAAAAATAGTGGAAGTGTCGAAGCTAATCATCTAAGGACCATAACAATTATTTCTATAGACATACTTTGTTTGTCAGTGTTGTAATATACTGTCTCCCAAAAGTTGTGTGCGGTTCTTGGCGTCAATATGAAATATGTGCTCCCAGTCTTTACAAAAAAAAAAGTGTAACTCTCTTGTATAATCAAACACACATAAAAAAAAAACCCACTTAGTACTTAGATAACATGAACATATTAAACTACTGGATGTTTAAAACAATTTAAAATTAAGAGCACATGTTTACCATTATGCTTCATCAAGATCCCATACTTCTAAAATAGGAGCACTTTTATTTGTAGGTTTAGGTTGCACCATATCACCACAATCTTCATCCTCTTCAAAATCAACAATGGCTTTATCAACTATTTCCAATCCACCTTTGTCCTTAAGTACTCCACCATCTAAAGTGCACAATGTAAACAAATTATTTCATTATACTACAAGTCTACAACAATAAATATAGTAAAAAAGCTTATGATTACCTTCAATTCTCTTCCTTATCCAATCTTGAGTACATATCATGGCCTCAATTGTATCTGTGTGCATAGTAGATCGATATCAATTAACTACTCTACCACCTATGCTAAATGCCGACTCCGAAGCAACAGAAGATGCAGGAATTGCAAGTATATCTCAAGATATTTTACCCAAGGTAGGATACTTGGGCGCATTATACTGCCACCAGCTCAAGACATTGAAATTTGGTCATCTAAACCGTTTTCTTTTTGCACCGGAAGGGCAGGTTCATCCAAATACAACTCCAAATCACTTTTCACATGGATGGTTTCTGAACTTTCTTCAAGATATGTTTCAAAACCCCTCAACTTTGAAGCAAAAGTATTTACAGAAGTAATTTCACTATCATCGCATGTAGATGGCTTACCACTAGGTGTGCTACTACTACTAGTGTTCCATTGGAAAGATTGACTAGGTATAAATGTCTGAATTGTGTATTCATTGTATAAACTTGTTAAAACACCACGAACATGTGCTATCTTCTCATCACAATATTCAGTACTATATATCTTTGGATAGTAATAAGAAATTGACTTCATCTTAATACGTGGATCCAATATAGATGCCATGGAAACAGTAAATGCATCCTCACAAGTCTGCTCTAGGAGTTGTAAATAGATATTGCAAGATAGTTCGAAATACCTATCTACTGCTGTATACCTACTTCCCGACAAGATGTGGGTAGCCTCATAAAATACTTTTAAACAATCATCAACAAGTTCTCCATTATTCCAATCAACTTCAGATGGACCACATTTGAATTTTGATCATTCTCTGCATAACGAGCCAACACATCCTTCAATTCTATACCTACCTTCAATATTTTATATTTTGAATTCCATCTGGTGCAATCATCTTGAACAAACTTCTTACTCGGAACTCCTAGTTGTTCACAAGCGCCCTCAAACTTTTCTTGTCTTTTTGGTGAATTTCTTATGAATTTCTCTATCCCTTTTGAATCCATCTTGAACGATTAAATTTAAGATATGTGCACAACAACGTACTTGGAGAAGTTGACCATTTAAGGTAAGTGTTCCCTTCAGTTGAACCTTGTTAAATATTTGACGAACTACACCATCATTAGATAATGCATTATCTAGTGTGATAGTTGCAATTTTCCTATCAAGATTCCCTTCATACAACTTTTCCAACACCACATTTCCAATGTTTTTCCCAGTATGTCGACCTTTCACAGTGCAAAAACATAAAATCATTTTCTGTTGCTTCCAATTGGCATTTACATAGTGAGCTGTTAGAGACATATAGCTATTGTTTTGATTAGAACTCTAAAAATCAGAGGTGAAACTGATTCGGCTTCGAAGCTATTCCAACTTTTCATAAAGTGTTTTTTTTCTCTTCAACATCATACATCTTCATTCAATCTGACCGAGTAGTGTTTTTTTATAGAATTTGAAGGTTGGTTGCATTGTCTTCAACACCGTTCTAAACCCGATATGTTCCACCATTGAAAATGGGTACTCGTGCAGTAAAATCATTTCAGTAATTGCTTCTCGAGTTACCAATGGATCAAAGTTGGATGTTTTGGTAATTTAACGATGGTCCCCTTCCCTTTTTTTCTGATTTAGTTGTAAGATTGTTTGGCCTTTTTGTTGTGCTTCTCGTTTCTTTTTGAAAATCGGACAGGTCTTGCTTAGGTGATTAAGTAAGCTGCTCATCCCACCTGAGCTAAGTGCACTTAAAATATTTTTTGCAATGATTACATCTGGTTGCAACAGTTTTTCCATTCTCCACAATCTCCTCAAAATCATTCCACGCGGGTGAAGTTCTTTTTCTCTTATGAGTAGTAGTTGTAGGAACAAATACATTTGGTTGTTCTGGAGAATTGAAAGTAACATCTTTTTGTCCAATTGGTTCAGTCATTATATAATCAAGAATAAAAATAAAAAAAACACATTAGAAAATAATTAATTTGAACCAATATCATAACAAAGAATCTCTGAATAATGAATACAACATTCATCATATATATCAATAAAAAAATATCAAAATAATAACCTTTATTTAATTATAAAATATAATAATTTCAAACATTCAAGGAATTTATTTTAATAACTTTATTTTAAGTATTATTGATCTGTAACAAAGTAACAAACTAACAATTATATATGATTGAGGAATGAGTATTATGAAAAAAATGTAAAATTATATGTATATACCATTATATTCAAGCTCGTCAACCTCGCCAATTAATATTTATATCGACCTAACTCGACGTGAGCCTATTTTTACTCGAGCTCACTCGACATGAACACTTTCTCACTTGACCTCTATCGACCTCATTCAAACTTCATACGTTTTAATCTCCTTCAGTTACAATATCTCTAAGATCCCTGAATATCTGTCCATTAATTGACCCCACCATTGTACAATTAATGAGCTATCCGTTGTCCCAATCACCTATAAATATGAACTATGTAGGCTTGATTCTGGGACTTGGTCAACCTCAGATACGTAGGCAATTATCTCTCCAGATAGCTCAGCCACTTCTACACCACAAACCATAGGTGAAAATATCGAATAATCCCGAATATCCGATTTGTGAAAAACCGGATTATTCCACGAATATCCCAAGATCAGTGTCGGAATGCGGAGGTTTGGCAAATATGCTTCTCGCGAAATATTGCTCGAATATTCCAAAAATATCGACATAATGGAGAGGTTTTCAGCTAATATCATGTTTTTCTTCTTCTTTCAATGTATAAACTTATAATTCAAGAAAAAACATACATTTTAAATTAAACACTCAAAAAGTCATACAAACACTAACTAGATGAACCTTGTTCTTTTCTTTCATCATCTCCATAAGAAAATAAAAAATAAATAGTGTTTCATTTCATAACTTCTCAATAGAGTAAATAAACGTTCAATACCTAGTACACACAAGAAAGTTAGTTTTACTTCATACATGTATAATGATATCATATATTGAACAAAAAAAATGAGGAAACAACTTTGTTACTTTTGTGGTTCTTTATTTTCTTGCCAAGTCATTGAAAATGATGGAATGATATCAATACCTAAAACTGAATGACAATAAGCCACGACCTACAGATATGATTTCAAATTGGGTTGAGAATTTGAGATGATGTTAATTAGAACTTTGGTTGAGATGATGATGATGAGAGGTGATTGATTTGGGTTGAGATGAGGATGATGAGATGATTTCGAAAGTTGTGATGATGATGATGAGAGATGGTAGAGATAATGATTTTACATTTATAGATGAGTATTGAAATTTGAAATTGCAAGTAAATAGAATCATTGAAACTTGAAGAAAAATGGTGGTATTTGGTTGTTTGCAGACTTGGGGAAGATAACCCAAATATTTTGAATTTTTCAAAAAATTTATATTTTTCGAATTTTTCGTGAATATTCGTATATATTGGGTCGGGATAGGGAGGTTTTTGATTCGTTTTATATCCGTATGCCGTACCGCTCCGAATAAAAAAAAACGGAAAATTTCGTAAATATTCGCACGAAATTTTTGATTTTTTCACCTATGCCACAAACTCCTTCTTCTCCATTTTTCGATCATCTTCTTCGTCCTACTTTTACTTAACATTTACATTGGAGCCAACTGATTCGTGAACGAACATTAACCAGACAACGACCATGGCAACCATCACTTCCGAACAGTTTGAGCAACTCCAAAAGCAAATGGTAGACCAACAAGAACAAATCAACAGATTGGTGGCTGAAAATTTTCAACTGAAAAACATCACCACCATTACCAACTTAGCACCACTCAATGGAGTTGTTACAAATTGACTCGCCACTGAAGAAGTCAACACCACCACCATCAACAACCATGTTTTACCCACTTCCAGCAATACCACCGCCCCCACCATGGCTGATCTTCAAGCTGCTCATGACCGCATACTCCAACTCCCTGAAAAGCTTGACAAAAATTATCAAGACTCTCTCAAAGCTAACACAGCCCAGAAAGTTGCATCCACAACCCTAGAGCGTTATAAGACAGAACCCCTTCATGAAGACCTCATCCAACAAGAACCACCCCAGAACTTCATGCCACCAAAATTTACCACCTACGACGGAAGTGGAGATCCAATGGACCACGTCCTCCAATTCAAAACCAGTATGGCCTTGTGGCCAAAATACAAAGACATATTCTGCAAATTGTTTCAGGCCTCACTCCATGGGAGTGCCATCGATAGGTACCATCGACTTCCAGAGAAGTCCATAACATCGTATGTACGAGCTATCCACAACAAGCGAAAAAGAATCGAGGTCACTGCTTTGCTTCGACTCAAATAGGACGAGTCAGAAACGACAAAAACGTTCATGGCAAGATTCAAGAAAGAATGCTTGCGAGCTGAAAACCCAGATGAGAACTCATGCCTCATGGCCTTCATTTCAGCTGTCAACCCCAACACGGCACTAGGAAAGAACATCATCCTAGATGCCCCTGCAACACTGGAAGATCTCTATGTACGAGCTGATAAGTACATCAAGCTCGAGGAAGCTCTCACAAAGTCAAAGGAACGAGTAGCTGTGGTTAAAACTACACAGCCTACTTATTCTAAAAAAAAATGGCCAAGTCTGAATATAAAGGTAAACCAAAATTGACTTCAAAATCCAAATTCCTAAACCCCTTCAAATGTTCCTACAACCAACTTTATGACTTAATCAAATATGAGCCCTACTTCCAACCTCGAGTCCACGACCTTGAACCCATTGAAGGGAACCCCTACTGTAAACTCCACAAATGTCGGCATCGTCTTACTGAAGATTGTCGTATCCTGAGAGCTCAAAGAAGAGGGTCACCTCGATGATTTCCTCCCAGACAAAGAACCAAACCTTCGTAACAAGCATAATGAGAAGAAAAAAAAAACTTCAGAAGAGAAGAGTAACAAACCCAAGGGAACTATCAACATGATCATGGATGCTCGACCTCCAGAATGGTCAGCTCGTTCCAAGAAGCAAAAGATCCATTACATCCAACACACCTTCCAGCTAACTCACAAAGCAAAGGTGGTTAAGCAGGTCACGCGCGAGCAACAATGCCCTCATATTTTCAGATTTCGACCTCAAGAAAATGTGTCTTCCACACAATGATGCACTCGTCGTCCACATCAACATTGGTGGATGGCTAATCAAGAAAGTACTCATAGATCCAGGCAGTTCATGCGACGTACTTTTCAACAAGGTATTCAACCAAATGCAGATGCCTGACTCAGTTTTTCAAAAGCCACAATTCACCCTCTTTGCATTCAATTCCACTGAAACAGAAGTAAAGGGTGAAATTTGTCTCCCAGTAGCAAATTGAGAGAATGAGGACGAAGTTACTGTTCACTGCACATTCTTCGTGCTGGATGTTCCTACCCAATACAATGCAATTTTGGGAAAGAAATGGATCCACAGGATGAAAGTTGTTCCATCGACTTATCATCAAGTCATCAAGTTTCCTGGCCCCTGAGGCATCATGGAACTACGAGGTGACCAAATTGAGGCACACTGATGCCATGCAATACCTGAGGTCATCCCACTTCCCAATAAGGTGGAGACCACCAAGACAGTTGCGAGCTCACTTCAACCAACTGTCAATGCGATCTCTGCAACTAGCAAGACAGTCGCGAGCACAACTAAGCCCACTGTCGATGAGATCCCACAAGCTGAAAAAGGCAAGGCTATCATTCATCCATCCGACCCACCAAACATTGAAAAAGGTGAAAAGGTCACCATAGGGTCTGACGACAATCCCAAATATGTCTATGTAGGGGCTAACTTAGACCCCATTGTAAAAGAGCAAGTTATTGCTACTATTAAGAGGAATAAGAATGTTTTTGCTTTTGCTTATATTGATATGCTAGTGATAAATCCCAATATTGCATGCCATAGGTTAAATGTTGATTCCAACAAAAAACTTGTTAAACAAAAAGCTCGCAAACTTGCAGCTCATCTCGCCAATGCAGTCAATGCTGAGATACAAAAATTAAAAGATGCTAAATTTATTCGTGTAGTCGAATACCCTGATTGGCTCCCAAACATTGTCGTAGTCATAAAACCAAATGGTAAAATCAGGGTATGCATCGACTTCACGGATCTCAACAAAGCTTGTCCAAAAGATAGCTTTCCACTACCTCGAATAGACAAGCTCGTTGACTCAACTACAGGTCATGAGCTCATCTCTATTATGGATGGTCATTCAGGTTACAATCAGATCAAACTCGCAGAAGAGGATCAGGAAAAAACCGCGTACATTACTAAACAAGGTACTTTTTGCTATACAGTCATGCTGTTCGGACTAAGAAATGCAGGAGCTACATATCAGCGACTTGTAACAAAAATGTTCGAAGATATGATTGGCAACACAATGGAGGTATACGTCGACGACGTGATTGTAAAAAACAAACAAAAATCATCTCACGTATTCGACCTCGAAAAAACATTCCACCGACTTCATGAATACAATATGAAGCTCAACCCAGAAAAATGTTTATTCGGTGTCGCCTCTGGAAAATTCTTGGGATACCGCATCACACAACGAGGGGTAGAGGCAAACCCAGAAAAAATCAAGGCTATACTAGAAATGCCAAGCCCAAAGACCAAGAAACAAGTTCAAAAGCTTAATGGCATGTTAGCAGCTTTGAACCGATTCAAAGCTCGCGCATCAGACAAACAACGACCTCTACTTCAAATACTGAAGAAAGGATCAACATACAATTGGACTCCAGAATGCCAACAAGCATTCGACGAGCTCAAATTATACCTGGCAACTTCCCCAGTCATCACAGTGCCACAGGAAGGCGACGTACTAGGGCTTTACCTAGGAACTTCAGAACACGCAATCAGCGGAGTACTATTCTGAGATGAAAGTGGTATCGAAAGACTAATATACTTCATCACAGATGCACCACTTCGACAAGTGCTCGAGAATAAGAACAAATCAAGCAGAATGGCAAAATGGGCTTAGGAGCTTGGAGATCATGAGCTCATTTTCACCCCACGTAGCAGTCGAAAAGGTCAAATAGTGGCGGACCTCCTGGTCGACTACGCTATTGACAACAACACATGGATACCAGATAATGAGATAATCGAACAACAACTCATTAAATCCCTGATTTGGAAACTTTACGTCGACGGCTCAAAGAAACTCAATGGCTCAGGTGTAGGCGCAACACTCATCTCGCCAGAAGAGGTCATCTTAGAGAAGTTTATTCGGTTAAACTTCACCTCGTCCAACAATGACGCAGAATATGAAGCACTAATCACCGACATACAAATGGCCAGAGCTTTACAAGTAAAAGAGTTACAGATTCAAATTAACTCACAATTAGTGGTTAGCCAACTCCTTCGTGACTACGAAATAAGGGAAAAAACTCTAAAATTATACTTAGAGCATACCAAGAAATTGCTAACTCATTTCAATAAATAAGAAATCCATCATATCTCATGAGATGATAATCGTCATGCTGACAGCCTAGCATATCTAGCCTCACAGATTGACACAGAATCACCTCGATTAATACAAATCGACATACAGTCAGCTCTAGCATACGAGACTCAAATCCACCAGGTAAATGAGATCTCTGACTTGATAGACATTCCCCAAACTGAGATCGAAGACTCATGGATGGGCTTAATCATCAATTACTTAAAGGGTATATACCCTGATAATGATTTGGAGTTACGTAAGCTCAAAAAAAAAAGCTAAAAGCTATGTTTTGATTGAAAATAGACTATACAGAAAGTCAACTCGAGGGCCATATCTACTGTCCCATCCACCAAATCAAACACATATAATTCTAGCTGAAATCCATCATCGTGAATGTGCAAATCACACAGGGGCTCGATCCCTAGCTCAAAAGGCATGAAATCAAGGATACTTTTGGCCTTACATGCAGTCAGACTCGGGAAAATTCGTTCAACATTGTGACAAGTGCCAAAGGTTCTCACCATTCATCCACCAGTCAGCTCGAGAACACAAGATAATCTCAAGTCCTTGGCCATTCGCAATTTGGGGAATTGACATTGTAGAACCAATCATAAAGGATAAAACCAACAAGAGATTTTTTTAGTTGCAACTGACTACTTCACTAAATGGGTCAAAGCAATACCTCTAAGACGCATACGACAACAAGATGTAAAAAATTTCATATGGAAGTTCATCATCACTCAATTCAGACTACCACATACTCTAGTTACTGACAACGAGCAACAGTTCTGTAGTAACACAATAGAGGAATTCTATCTGGATTGGAGAATCAATCATGCACTCTCCACACCTCGCTATGCCCAAAGAAATGGCCAAGCTGAAGCCACCAATAAGACCATAATGAATAACTTGAAGAAAAAGCTAGAAGCACACAAAGAAAAATGGATAGAGGAGCTCGATCGAGTCCTATGGGCGTATAGAACGACACCTCGCACATCCACAGGAATGTCACCATTCACATTATGTTATGGCACAAAAGCTATCATACCCACCGAGCTCAACTTCCTAACAACTAGGTCGGAACTCGTCGAATCAGCAGAAAACGAAGATCTATGGGCACATGAAATAGGTATGCTTGAAGAAAAAAGAGATCAAGCTGCAATTACAACAGCTCGTTATCAATAGATACTCAAACGAAGCTACAACCAAAATGTCAGAACAAGAAAATTTAAAACGGGCGACCTCGTCCTCAGATAGGTTTTCTCTAACACAAAGAAATTAGGAGATGAGAAACTAAACCATAATTGGGAAGGTCCATTCATTGTCAAGAATGACCTCGGAAATGGTGCATACACACTCATCGACGTAGAAGGTGAACAAGTACCTAGACCTTGGAACTCAAAATTCCTAAAACTTTACCTCCCTTAACTGATTTTCTAAGTAACCCTTTTTCCTTTTCTCTATCAAGTCAGAAAATTGGGCCAAAAAGAATAAATCAGATATTTTGCGAGCTAAGTCATTCATACATCCAAGCATCAAAGGATAATTTCAAACTAATTATTTCCCTTTATGGTTATAAACCATCATACATACATTCAAAAGCCACAATCAAAATATAGCTTGGCATATGCCTTAGGCAAATTGCAAAAACAAACATTCATTAGTTTTCAAATCAAGCTTCAAACCATTCATTTACATATGTCAGAAAATATGTCAAATACAACCCCAAGTACAAAGCAAAATAAAAAACGCAGGGCCAACCAAAGTTGGAATTCTCCACTATAGTTTTACAACCAAAAAACAAAAACCTCACATCTCTCAACAAACTAAATCTAGCTAAAGCTATTGCTGGGAAGGTTGCTCATCCATCACCACCTTCGCCAGGATTTTCAGACGGGGTATCGACGTTAGCGCCTTCAACGAGCTCAGCATCACCCTTAGCTAGCAATAGCCCCAACCGAGCTAGTGTTGCCTTTTTCTCTACTCACATCTCGATCATATCTCTCCAAGGCTGAAATCTTGATGGCCTCCTGATCAGAGCTAGCATTGAACCCCTCAATCAAGGATGCGAGGTGAGCCTCACGCCGAAGGCACCTCTCCTCCCAGGCATAAGCAATCTTGCACCATTGATATATAACCTGAACGAATTTCTGGGCATCAGACTCCCATCACGAGGTTACAGAAGCAACCTGACCCTCGAGCTTTAGAAAGCCCTGATGGGCCTCATCTATGTCCTTATTCAGTTGGGCATTTGATGTGTAGGTTTTTTACGCCTACTATCAAAAGATTAGATTTTTACTTGAAGTTCCTTCTTGTGCCTGTATAAATTGAAGATCAAAGTAGACAAGTAACAAGCAAGGGTCGTACCCACCTCAGAGGGGGAGATCTTAACTCAAACACAATTAAGAATAATAATTAAGAAACACCAAAAGAATCAACAATAATATTGGATGATTGATTCTACTTCCTACAGGCAATAATAAATAATAAATCCTAACTTAAGAATATGGAAGATATGGAAAAGAAGATATATGATGACATAGGGGGAGTAGTTGGTATCCACAATCTAAATCATGCAATCATATCATGTTGTTCTTCATGTTCAATCTATAATAACCAATAAGTCACCTCTCGGTTTTTTAACTAATTATTATTACCTATAATAATCAAGTAGTCACCTCTCAGCTATTCCACCTAATTTAAACGGGATTCTATTATGTATGCTATTGAATATGTTTCATTAATTAAACCCTCACCTCTCAGCTATTTGATTTAATCATAAAAGGGTTCCAATTAAAGATAAATATCATAAACATGTAATAATCACCTCTCAGCTATTTCACTACATATCTACAATAAATATAAATACTACCATTGAAGCTAGGTCTCCCTAAACCCTAACAATAATATTTTAACACCATGGATAACAATAGCATACAAATAATCATACTTACCTCATATCGCGAATTAGAAGTAAATAAGCATTAAGAACTTTGAATCACAATGAACAAGAAGAAAAAACATGATACTTTTACATCACCTAGAAAGCTTCCACCACCACCACCCCCCCCCCCCCCCCCCCCATGAAGATTTAGCTACTCATACCCAAGGAACAAATAAATAAATCATAAAACATCAAAATGAAATTTAATGGATTGATATTGAATATTGAATTGAATACAATGAAGAGGAAGATCAACTTTTCTTCAATGAAAGTTGATCTTAAAGTGGAGGCTAAAAGATAATAAACCCTAGTTACAACTTCTCTTATGTAGACATTACAAAATAGAATACTTGCATGCAAAGAATTCCAAACTTGGTGAAATTCGTGTCAATCAGTAAAACCTAATTCTCTTGGGCTTGAATTGTAGCTTGGGCCAAGACCTTCAGTTTGATAGTTCATGGGCCCAAATCGGACTTCTGGATCTTCTTGTGGAGCCTTTTTAAGATTAAGACCCAAAATGGAAAGTCAGGTCAACGAAAGTCAACAGAGTTTACCAAAGTCAGCAAAGTCCAACAGTTGACCGAAGTCAACAGAAGTCAAAGTTGACCGAAAAGTCAAGTCAAGAGAATTGACTAGAGTTGACCGTGGGGTGCCCTTAGCAGATTTCACGGGTGTAAATATCCATTATTCTTCCCTTGTGCCAATAACACATTTTTGCTTGTTTTTCTCGACTTTTCGCGGGCTTTTACATAATATTCGCATTTCGGCTCATGAAACCTACACAAAAGACAAGAAAACACTAATCAATAGATATAATACAATAATATAAGCTAAGTGCTAGACAAACAAGGTGCTATTCGGGGGATAAATATACACTTTTGAGGTCCGATCAAATACTCCCAAACAACACTTTGTTTGTCCTCAAGCAAAGATGAGAAGAAAGAATAAGGAACTCAAAAGAGAAGTATAACTAAGGTGATTGCATTAACCATATGCATCAAGGTTTTTAACCACAAGGGTTTCCCAGGTGGAGGAGTTATAGTCTCCTGAGGGTTTTCCAGAGAAGAAACCCACAAACTTACTACAATGACTAATCAAAGAATAGAATTTTCTACAATGTACCTCAGAAATGGTTATATCAACGACAAGGATAAGTACTACAAAACCGTTCATATGAGATAACAGGCATGCATCGAATACAGGCATGTACCCATACTACCACGAGTCTTAAGTCACCTTTGGAAAGGTCGCTTTGACTTCTGCCTCACAGTCATACACTTAGAAATAAAATCACTCAGAGATGGTGTTTATCATTTTACCTCTATGTGAGGAAAGAAGATGGACAATCATCTCACATATATCAATAAGAATGGACTGGTGTAATGGAATGAACTTAGTCTCAAAGAATGGAAAAATTAGCCTTGCTTGAGATGTCGGGTTTTTCACATCAGCACCTTCTCACTTACTCGCCACATCCTACCATATCAGCTTAGATCTACAAAAGACAGTAATGGGTTGTAACTTGGCTTAGGACGGGGCTAGAAATGGCACAGGCTTTTGTGAAACATTTTTGGAACATTCGGGCCTTCAATACTTGTGATTTGTAATAATAGCATATGGAGAAATTTGTGGAATTTTTCTTTTGAGAAGAAGTATTTCTCATCTTCTTTTGGGAAAATTTCAATGAAGCTTTAGCCTATTTGGGAATCTTCCTTTCTTTTTGGATTTTGAATGGTTTGGAAGATTCTGGCTTTTTTGGGAATTTCTTCAAACTTTTTGATTTTCAATATTTGGTTCATCTCACTAGTTTGGAGATTCTTTGTATTTCTCCTTTCTTTTTGTAACCACATAAACGATCATCCTCATGTTCCAAAAACAATGGGTAAAAGGACCTAAAACATTCTAAGGGTATTTACTCCTACAATGGAGTTGGGTAAGGATAATGGGCTCAAGAAAAAGGCTAAATAACAAGGAAAAGCTCAGAATGGTTAACCTAGGGGATAAAATATTATCAGGGTAGGCTAAGGTAAACAGGGTTTATCTAAAGGTCTTTATATCATCTCTAAATACTTATATGGTGATCACATCTTAAATAAGCTACAAGACCCAAGTTTATATTACACCCACTTGATGTCATCTCAAGGCTAACTATAAAAACGAATATGAGACTAAAAATAGACAAAACTGAGAGGTTGAGTCTTTTGACTCCAGATGTACGTAATAACTCTCCAAGAAAAGGACGGGGCTCAAAAGCTCACTGGGTTAAGTCTCTACACTTATTCCTCAAGTTTCTCAAGGTGTAGTTGTATTTGCACATGTAATCTATAATAAATGCAGATGAATGTCATGTTTATGCTCATGCAAATGTAGTATAAGACTCAACTACTTCGTGAAGCAATAAATGTCCTTAAACTTGAAAAAGAAAGAATTCAACCATTATGTTCATCATTGATGGTGTACTTATCCTATTTTGAAAAAGTCTTTGTAAGAAAGATTTTTTGTTGATTTCTCTCAAATTGTTTTAAATTTTTAAACAAGTATGGATAAAGAAGTTTGAAAATCTTTTGCAAAAAGGATTGAAATACTTCCCCACCCCCAAACAAAGAGATTGTCTTGTCCTCAAGGCTCATATTAACCATAGGAAAGAGAGAGGGAAAGATATTACCATGAATGTGCTAAAAATTCAAACCGTTTAATAGATTCCTGTCAAACAAAATTATCTCTATATAGAGATTACAAGGAATTCCATACTATAACACAACTGAAATAAAATATACTGAAATAAAGGACTGACTCAACAGAAAAGGAAATCCTATATTACACTCTTGTTTTCAAGTAATTTCTCTTGGCAAACCATCCAAGTCATCACGCCATAGAGTTAATGCCTCTTTGATCACATTCCAAGATCCCTCACCATTATCCATAAAATCATCATTTCTATGCAACTTTGGATATTCTACATATATAGTGTTAGGCACCCATGTGAATAGGCGATTTCTCCTAATAAAACGATGTGTAGGATCCATAGGGATAAGGTGAGTCCAATCACTGTACCTGTTTTTCCAATCAAGATAGGTACGAAGGATTATCTTACAGATAGCAGTAGGGTAAATTAGCTGACCAATCTGGAAAACATTCCTTATGCCATGCATCCATTAACCAGGATGTTATATCAAGAGCTCTAAAATTATTAACAATGCCGTAAACAGCATGCATTGGGGTATCATTCACATAATCCAACCTATGTGCACCTAATAGATTCCTCATGACCCATAAAGCAACAGTAGCTACATAGCAGGTAGGCAAGTGGTACGTGCCACATTAGCATAATTCTTAGGATGGAAGGAAAAAGTGCAAGGGCCAAAGTGATCTAGGTAATTATCCAACATGTCAACATGATTGGAGAGGAAGTTATCATGATGTGAATAAACATGTCGCAATTGGAGTGGAATACCCAATGCCCGAGTGATAGAAAAAGAATTGATAAATATGGGGAACAGATGCATAGTAACTTTGAAACCATCAAAGGGAATAGCATCACCAAAGGGCAATGTACGGTAAAAGTCTCTTACCATAGAAGGGGAATACACAGCAGTAGAATCATAAAGAAAACCTTCCCAACCTTTGTCAAAAATCCCATCCCTAAAGGAAGGTCCATAAGGACTATCCATAAACCCGAAAAATCCATCTCGGGGACGATATCCATGCCATCGGGCATCCATAACTCATTCTGAATATTAGCCATTGCAAAAGAAAGAAGAAAACACCAAAAACCAACGCGAAAACCAAGAAAAAATCACTTAAAACGAGCTCAAAAAACTGCTGCCAGGTTCAATCTCGACTCGAGATTGAAATGGCTTATAAGGAACTCGACTCGAGTTCGGGCCCAGATCAGAAAATAAAAAGTTTTTAAAGAATTCTGATTTTTAAGTGACTGTCCTCTAAACATGGTGTGGTATATGTAGGCTGGATTTTAAGAGTTTGAGCCCTAGTAGGACTCCAAAAGTTGCCTAATACCATAGGGTTTCCAAGAAAATCAAACCCTAACCTCCTTTCTATTTAAAATATTTGGTCTAAGGTCCCTAGGACAAAAAAAATTTAAAATTTACTCCAAAAGTCCAAAATTTTGCAATGAAGCCCAAGAATGGCTAAAAATTTCAGAAAAAGGACAAGTTTGCAAAATAGTCAAAATTTCAACTATTTTCATTAATATTTGAAAATAAAGTACAATGATTGAAAATTTTAATACAAGAGTGCAAGAAACAAAACAAAGTACATAAGCAAATTACAATGGCTAATAACAGAACTAAAAATCAACCCCGTCGTCGACGAGATTGCCCCTGGCGTTCGTCGAAGCGACCCTGCAAGTCCTCGACTGCAGTCAGAATCTCACCCATACCCCTCCAAGGAAACTGGAACCGCTCCTCATTGGTATGGAGTGAAAAGAACGCCCGCTGGTCGCCGGGTCTGTACTGGACGGGCACCTCCGCCTGTGGGTCCCACAACAGCTGTCGACAGGCTGACAGCCCAGGGTTGGAGACCTAGAGCCGGACGACCGACTCCAGAGAGAGTGCAAGAAGAAGTGGTGCCTCCCAGTAGCGCAGAATAGCGATCACCAGGCTAGGAAGTGGATCAGAAGTGGCTCGGGCACCGGTGATAGTAGCGAAGAGGCGGCGGACCATGCAGTAGCCGTAAACGTCCTCCTGAAGCAGGCGTAGGATATGGATCCCCTCCGAGAACAGCTCGCTCGTCCTTGTCGTCCCAAGGACATTAATGGTCAACCAGTGTGCCACCAAGCCTTGGTTGACTCGGAGCCAACCGATGGAGATATGGCTGTTATACCGGTGCAACACCAAGTCATCAATGAGGACGGCCTCGATGACGTCTAGTGTCACCAGTGGAGCCTCCTGCTGCAGGGGAGCCTCATCAAGCTCGAGCGCCGTGACTATGGAGACAGTCTCAGGCGTCAGCAAGAAACGATGGGTCGGATCCCAGTTGACATACATGCCGTCATCGGCCAACTCCATGGACGCGTAAAACGACGAACCATTTGAGGATCAAATGGCTCGTAATCAGCGCCAAGGAGTACATCCCAGCCTCGGGCGTGAATCCACTCAACAAAGGTACTCCCAAAGCGATTATCATCGAAAAGACGCGAATAATCGCGTTCCCGGATAATCACTCTCTCTCTTCTTCTAGGAGGCATGATAGGAGGGGATTTTGGTATAGAAATGAAGAGGATGAAGAAAGGAACAAAACCTCGCAAAAATTATTGAATTTGTACTAGAAACGAGAGAGATATGAGGAGAGAGAAACTGAATCTGTAACGAAACTCGAGTCGAGTTCAGATTACTCTATAAGGAACTCGAGTCGAGATCTGGGGAAGAAGAAGACTCTAGTTTGACCCACGTTGACTCGGTTTGACTTGGGTTTTGAAAGTGACTTGTGACTTTTCTAATGACACCCGGGGGTATATATAGAGAAGTGACTTCCCCTAGACTCTTCCCCTACTACTGAAATTAGTGTAAATGACGGTTTTACCCCTGGAAAGCGAAAAGGCACGAAATAATTCAAATTTAACTTGAAAATTCCGCGATAATGTATAATTATATTCTTGCGAATGTAAGTACCATTAAGAGTGTCAAATAAAATCCCCAAAATCATGCAATAATTATTAAAAATTCCAAAAATTGAAATAATTTTAAATTTGTAATTGTAATAATTATTTAACCAATCAACCGCAATCAAAGAGTGCTGGGCCATGCCCACCCCCAAACAGATCTATTCTAGGATCCTAAAGAAATAGTTATTAGCCAATAACCACTAAACCGGGTAACTGATAAAAGGCACTAACGCACGATTGGGTTTAGTTGATACACAGGGCTGCCTCCTAGTAGCGCTAAGTTTAACGTCTTCAGCCAGACAGGTGGACAACCAGGATTCACTCCCTAGATAAACGCTACTCTAAACAAAGATACAGGAGAGACAAAACGCTAGAATGGAATGCGTGAAATCCTGATGTCTAATATACAACATGAGTCTTTTAAAGTTAGATACTCTAGACTTAGGAAAAATGGGAAATGACTTCCCCACCCCCAAACAGAGCGGGAAACAGGTCTGTTTGGTGATGACGCTTAAGAGAAAAAGCGTGCACTGGATCAATTATACTCAGCTAGTAAGAGTTTGTGGACTATGGGCCCGGCACTTTCAACCACACCTCCCAAGAAAAAGACAAGAGTAGAGTAAGGGAGGGTCCGGATACCAGCAGGTCAAAGGTCAGTCTAAATAGGTAGGGTCTTCTAAGAGAGTTTCCTCTACTTCAGGGGGCCTTAATTCATGGAAATGCTTAAGACGTTGACCATTGACTTGAAATTCAGTGTTGTCTGCAGGATTTAGACAAGTGATAGCACCAAAAGATGTAACTGCAGACACAACAAAGGCACCCGACCAACGAGACTGTAGTTTACCAGGAAATAAATGCAACCTAGAGTTATATAGTAAAACTTTGTCCCCAATTTGAAAATCTCTACGTAAGATCTGACGATCATGTAGTTTTTTCATTTTAGCTTTGTAGGACTTGGAAAGATCATAAGCTTCATTCCGAAGTTCCTCAAGCTCAGAAAACTGGAGTTTTCTCCTCTTACCTGCCTGGTCGAGATTAAAATTGAGCTTTTTCATTGCCCAGAAGGCTCTATGCTCAAGCTCTACAGGTAGGTGACAGGGTTTTCCAAAAACAAGACGAAAAGGAGACATAACTATGGGAGTTTTGAAAGGAGTACGATAGGCCCATAATGCATCACTAACTCTACGAGACCAATCAACCTTATCAGGGTCAATTGTTTTTTACAAAATATTTTTAATCTCTCTATTCGACACCTCAGCTTGGCCATTAGTTTGCGGATGGTACGCAAGGGCCACTTTGTGAGTAACTCCATACTTTTGGACAAGTTTTCGAAAAGCTCTATTGCAGAAATAGCTCCCCCCATCACTAATGATCGCACGGGGAGCGGCAAATCGGGCAAATATATACTCTTTTAGAAAATTTACTACAGATCGTTATGCCTTGTGGGAATGGCCTCGATCCATTTAGAAACATAGTCTACCGCGACCAGAATGTACAAAAAATCATGACAACCAAGGAAGGGACCCATGAAATCAATGCCCCATACATCAAACACCTCGACAGGAAGTATTGGCTGTAAGGGCATCATGTGCCGCCTAGTGATTTTCCCTAGTTGTTGACAACGAGTACAGACAATACAATGCATGTGAGAGTCCTTAAAGAGAGTTGGCCAATAAAAACCACACTGCAATACTTTAGCAGCTGTCTTTTTGGCACTGAAATGTCCTCCACAAGCATGCTCATGGCAGAACTTAAGGACCTCTTGTTGCTCCCAATCGGGAATACAACGACGAATGATCTGGTCAGGACGGTACTTAAAAAGGTAAGGGTCATCCTAGAAATAATACTTGCCAGTAGCAAGGAATTTGGATCTATCCTGCTTGTTCCAATCAGTTGGGAACTTGTTGCTAGCCAAGTAATTAACTATATCTGCGAACCATGGAGCATTCGATATTGCAAAAAGAAGCTCATCAGGAAAGTTCTCAGAAATGACACTAGAATCCTCAGGACGGTCTAATCTAGACAAATGGTCCCGGCTACTACATTTTCGGTCCCCTTTTTATCTCTAATCTCAAGGTCAAACTCTTGAAGCAATAATATCCAACGAATAAGGTGCTGCTTAGTCTCTTTCTTGGATAGAAGGAATCTAATAGCGGCATGATCCGTAAAGATGACAGTACGGGTGCCTAAAAGGTAGGAGCGAAACTTATCAAGAGCATAAACTATAGCTAGCAGTTCTTTCTCAATTGTCGTATAATTACGTTGAGCGTTATTGAGAGTCTTACTAGCATAATATATGACATGGGGCTTACCATCTAGACGTTGACCTAAAACAGCCCCAACAGCATAGTCCGATGCATCGCACATCAGCTCAAAGGGTTTACTCCAATCAGGAGGCCTAATAATGGGCGCAGTCGTGAGGGCGGTCTTAAGTTTTTCAAAAGCGCTCTTGCATTCTTTTGTGAAATCAAAAGGTGCATCCTTAAGCAATAAATTGGTTAAGGGTCGAGCTATCTTAGAAAAATCTTGGATAAAACGTCGATAGAATCCTGCATGGCCCAAAAAGGCTCGAATACCTCTAATAGACTTAGGAATAGGCAAGGATGAAACAAGATCTACTTTAGCTTTATCAACCTGGATACCCTCAGGAGAGACTACATGACCAAGAACTATCCCCTTCCTAACCATAAAATGGCACTTTTCCCAGTTAAGTACCAAATTCTTCTCTATGCAACGTTTAAACACTAGGGAAAGATGACTAAGACACTCTTCAAAAGATGAACCATATATGGAGAAGTCATCCATAAACACCTCCATAAATCGTTCTACCATATCACTAAAGATGTGTAACATACACCTCTGGAAGGTAGCAGGTGCATTACACAGACCAAAAGGCATACGGTTATAAGCGAAAGTACCAAAGGGACAAGTAAATATCGTCTTTTCCTGATCTTCAGGGGCGATAGGAATTTGGTTTTAACCGGAGTAACCATCCAGGAAACAATAGAAAGAATAACCAGCTAGACGTTCCAACATCTGGTCTATGAAAGGAAGAGGAAAGTGGTCTTTCCGCGTGACTGTATTAAGTTTTCTATAGTCGATACAAACACGCCACTTAGTTGGAACTCTAGTGGCAACTTGTTCGTTCTTATCATTGGTAACTACAGTCATGCCGGCCTTTTTATGGACCACATGAATAGGACTAACCCAAAGACTATCCGAGATAGGATAAATCACACATGCATCCAGAAGTTTAAGAATCTCAGCTCGAACAACTTCTTTCATCGCAGGGTTGAGACGTCTTTGAGGTTCACGAGAAGTTTTGGGATCGTCCTCAAGATGAATACGATGAGAACAGACAGAAGGGCTAATGTCTTTGATGTCGTGGATGGACCAGGCAATAGCAGAACGATGCTCTGAGATAACTTCTAAAAGCTGACTCTCCTGTTCGGTAGTATGGGATGATGAAATGATAACATGATGACTACCGTCTGAATCAAGATGAGAATATTTCAGCTCAGGAGGAAGAGGATTCAGGGTAACAAGAGGTGGAATAATGGTCTCTACTTGGGTCTCAGAATCTAAGCTATAAACTACATCTCTTTAGGTTCAAAGATAGGCACAGTATCAAGAAGAGCATTGGTTTGGGCAATAGACTGGTCAATGTCAAAGTCTACATTATGCATAGCAAGGAAATGAACAACCGGATCTTCAGGGTAATAATTGTGTACCATCTCATAAGTTAGAGAGTCTAGAAGGCACACATCCTCAGATAAGCAGAGATCAGGGGGTTGTTGGCCAAGGTTAAATATATTAACTTCAACAGTCATAGAGCCAAAAGTGAGAACCATGGAACCGTTCCGGCAGTATATGAGAGCATTAGAGGTGGCCAAGAATGGGCGGCCAAGGATGATGGGTACCGAATCATCGACAATAGGTTCAATATCCAACACCACAAAGTCAACAGGATAGTAAAAGTCTGACACTATAACTAATAGGTCCTCAACTATACCTCTAGGTAATTTCAAAGATCTGTCGGCCAGTTGTAAAGACATTTTCGTGGGTTTCATGTATGTTAGATCTAGGCTAAGGTACAAGGAATAAGGCAAGAGATTAACACTCGCTCCTAAGTCTAACAAAGCTCTACCCATGAACTTATCACCAAGCTTGCAGGGTATGGTCGGTTTTCCAGGGTCCTTATAATTTACCACACCATTATGTTGGACAAGTGCAGAGAATTCTTCTGCGACAAAAGCGTTTTTAGGCACATATGTTTTTCTCTTGGCAGTGCACAAGTCTTTCAAGACCTTAGCATAGGAAGGTATCTGTTTAATAGCCGTGAGGAAGGGTATATTAATATTTATCTGTTTAAACACATCAAGTACTTCCTCTGCTTGGACTTCCTTTAAAGACCTTGTGAGTCTCTGGGGGTAAGGTACAGGCGGGTTGTAAGTCCGTGGAGGATCCACGATCTCACGGGCAGTCTTCTTCGACTTAGAGGTGGTTGCCTCATTAGCCGAAGGTTTAGGTAGGGCAACAGGTGCAGAGGTAACCGGGGTCACAATGTTGGGACTCGGTGTATAATTAATTTGATTATCGACCTGTTTTCCTGACCTAAGGGTGGAAACCGATTTTACTTCAGCAAGCGGTACAGATGTAGACGGAGTTGCAGCTTTCGTCACCAAGGCAACTTCTTTGCCTTTGGGGTTCGGGATGGACTGTCCCGAAAATCTACCTCTTTCATCAAGTTTTTGTACAATTCTCTGGATGGCTTGGCCATTTGACTCAATAGACGCCTGGGTCTATTGAATGAAACGTGCGAGCACATCCTCAAGAGAGGTTTTAGGAGGGGTAGATTGATTAGTTAGCATGCGGTCCCTGGAACCACTCATTGGATGAGTATTGTTCGAGTAAGGGGGGACCGGTGCCCTGTTCCTATTGTCAGAGTTACCAACATACGTGGCATTGCTACGTTGCCCATAAGAGTTATTAAATCCAGGTGGACCCGCATGATGATTATTAGAATAAGAGAGATTGGAGCGGTCCATGTATGGGTATGTGGCATTGCCCTTAGTAAAGTTGGTTCTCCCTGCGTAATTAAACGCACAGGCATCCTCAGTTTTTGGTGAATTAACAAGGAGAGGGCAAAATTCAGCAGTGTGGGTTTCGTCATGACAAGCATCGCATGAAAGAGTGGAGACACTCTTAACAATTGATGGGGTATGTAAGGATACGCCAAGTGTTGCTACCTGTTTAGTTAAACCATGAAGTAAATTTTTAAGCTCAGAGTCGGGTTTGACATCATATAGACCTCTAGGTTTATCAAGTGGATCTAGGGTAGTGTTTCTCGGGGTATGTCCAGATACATCCCATTGTTGGCTATTATTAGCAATCTTTTCAAGGAAAGCTAAAGCCTTGGTGGTGGAGTAATCAAGGAAATCTCCACCACTCATGCTATCAACTGTGCCTCTAGTTTGATTATTAAGGCTTCTATACAGAATCCTAACTTTTTCAGTGTCATCTACTTTGTGGTGTGGACATTGAAGAAATAGGTCGTGAAACCTCTCCCATGCATCAAAGAATACCTCACCCTCTTTATGTCGAAAACTTCTTATGGCATCAACTATGTCATTAGTTCTAGTAATAGGAAAGAATTTGGTCAAATTGTTTTACTTAGTTGAGCCCAAGTGGAAATAGAATTGGGAGGAAGGCTATGTAACCAATGGTATGCTCTATCCTCAAGAGAAAAGAGGAACAATCTCAAGCTAACTTCCTCCTCAGATAAATGCTTCTCCCTAAAAGTGTGGAGAACAGTCAGAAACTTATTGAGGTACTTATATGGATCTTCCCTTGGAAGTCCATGGAACTTAGGCAACATGCCCACAATCTGTGGGCGAATGCCATACCTATCTGCATGTGTCTCTGGTAAGACAATGCATGTAGGTGGCCCAGTGGCCAAAAGTGAAAAGTAATCCCGAAGGGTAGCTTCTTGAGCCATAGGTGCAGGATGTACTTCAGAAAGTGAAGTTGAGTCGTTGAACTCTTCTTCAGAAGGTAAGGAGGTTGAGTTATGAAACTCTTCCTCAGGAGGAGTAGAGAGGTCCGTGATTGTGCTCTTTGTGTAGATTATAGGTTTGGACAAGATTTTACCTGATCTAAGATGCATACAACATGCGCATTACATATGCCACAGAAGTCCTAACCATTCAAAAGCATCTAACAAGGGGCTCAAAAACTGACTCTATTTTATGTTCACCCAAGTCAATGAGTTCTTTCCAAGTTTCGTGAATGATTCTTCCTATATCTCGAGAGTCAAGCAGCTAATAACCAATGTGGGAGGTTGTCCGTGCCTAAACACGTTCCTTAATTAAATAACCACAATTGATTCTACAGATAAATCTGTAGGGGTTCCAGACCCAATTCCTGACTTATGCTCCAATCAAAGAAAAATCAAGCAGTACTGGTTGAAATATCCGTCAAGGTCACAATGTGAACATCGTGATAGCATGGCTTTAGTTGATTCAATTTTAAGGCTTAGGATATTGCAATCAATTGATATTAGGTTTCACTTATAGGTCAGGTCCGCCTTGCAGTCCCGGTTTAACAAGTAAAATCAGAAATTGAAATCAAGCAACAATCAAGGTCATGCTAATCAATACAGAAACTCCTCTTGCAAGGGATTCAAGGAGGGTTGAGAGAATGCTTACCTCCCACTTTTTGCTAAAAAATAAAAATTGCCAAACAAGCGCACAAATGTGGGGAGAAGACGAGTTGAAGTCGACTAAGGGGAAACCGCTCCTTAGGTTTCAATCGTCCTTAGGAGTCGTTCCTTAGTAGACTCAAGGCTAGATCCACAACCTTGCTCTACTATCCGCTTCGAACACACAATAATATAAATCCTAACAACACCTACTTTAAAAATATTACAACCGCGACCCCTTCGTGGATCGAATAATTTATTAACTTACAAGTCCTTAAAAATACTGAAAAGAATAGACTACTTAGTTCACCTCACGATCTCTCAACAGTAAAAATATTAGCTAATTTGAAGTTCTGGAATGTCCTGGAAAAATCATGCAAAACAAGCAAATTCCCTGCCTGGAACTGTTGATTCAGTAATTTCAGCAAAAGTTCCCGTCTTTAAACGAAAAATTCAATATCTTCCGCTACTCCAAAAATGCTAAAAACTTTAGGGCAAGTAGATCACCCCAAAATCTCTCAACAGTAGAAAATTCAGCTCGAAAGGAGTCATGGATTGCGCTGGAAAAATCACGCAAAACCGAGCAAATTTCCTGCCTGAAACTCGACTCGAGATTGTTACAGACCAAATTGAACTCAACTCGAGGTCAGGCCCACTCTGGAACAGTAACCTTCAGGAAAAATTCTTGAATGCGCACTTTTCTTCAAACTTTGATATCTCCTCCATTTTTCGAGATTTTTCCAATCCGTTTTCGCTGCAAGATCAATAAAAGGACTAAGTAACTAGACACTTAAAAACACTAATTAAAATAAAATAAAAATTGAAGGGTGGGAGGGATAGAAGTGGGATGATGTCCCAAAACAACTATTCTCGCTTGTGTTTGAATGAACTCCGTTCCTTAGAGCGGCAACGGCGCCATTTTGATGTGTAGGTTTTTTACGCCTACTATCAAAAGATTAGATTTTTACTTGAAGTTCCTTCTTGTGCCTGTATAAATTGAAGATCAAAGTAGACAAGTAACAAGCAAGGGTCGTACCCACCTCAGAGGGGGAGATCTTAACTCAAACACAATTAAGAATAATAATTAAGAAACACCAAAGGAATCAACAATAATATTGGATGATTGATTCTACTTCCTACAGGCAATAATAAATAATAAATCCTAACTTAAAAATATGGAAGATATGGAAAAGAAGATATATGATGACATAGGGGGGTAGTTGGTATCTACAATCTAAATCATGCAATCATATCATGTTGTTCTTCATGTTCAATCTATAATAACCAATAAGTCACCTCTCGGTTTTTTCAACTAATTATTAATATCTATAATAATCAAGTAGTCACCTCTCAGCTATTCCCCCTAATTAAAACGGGATTCTATTATGCATGCTATTGAATATGTTTCATTAAATAAACCCGCACCTCTCAGCTATTGAATCTAATTAACTCAACATATTATTCATAACTAAATCATCATCACCTCTCAGCTATTTGATTTAATCATAAAAGGGTTCCAATAAAAGATAAATATCATAAACATGTAATAATCACCTCTCAGCTATTTCACTACATATCTACAATAAATATAAATACTACCATTGAAGCTAGGTCTCCATAAACCCTAACAATAATATTTTAACACCATGGATAACAATAGCATACAAATAATCATACTTACCTCATATCGCGAATTAGAAGTAAATAAACATTAAGAACTTTGAATCACAATGAACAAGAAGAAGAAACATGATACTTTTACATCACCTAGAGAGCTTCCACCATCCCCCCATGAAGATTTAGCTACTCATACCCAAGAAACAAATAAATAAATCATAAAACATCATAATGGAATTTAATGGATTGATATTGAATATTGAATTGAATACAATGAAGAAGAAGATCAACTCTTCTTCAATGAAAGTTGATCTTAAAGTGGAGGCTAAAAGATAATAAACCCTAGTTACAACTTCTCTTATATAGACATTACAAAATAGAATACTTGCATGCAAAGACTTCCAAACTTGGTGAAATTCGTGGCTGCTGCTGTTGGTCTCCTAGATGGATTAGGCAATCAGCAAAACCTAATTCTCTTGGGCTTGAATTGTAGCTTGGGCCAAGACCTTCAGTTTGATAGCTCATGGGCCCAAATCGAACTTCTGGATCTTCTTGTGGAGCCTTTTTAAGATTAAGACCCAAAATAGAAAGTCAGGTCAACGAAAGTCAGCAAAGTCCAACAGTTGACCGAAGTCAACAGAAGTCAGCAGAAGTCACCGGTTGACCGAAGTCAACAAAAGTCAATTGTTGACCGAAGTCAACAGAAGTCAAGTCAATAGAGTTGACCAGAGTTGACCACGGGGTGCCCTTAGCATATTTCGTAGGTGCAAATATCCATTCTTCTTCCCTTGTGCCAATAACACTTTTTTTCTTGTTTTTCTCGACTTTTCGCAGGCTTTTACATAATATTTGCATTTTGGCTCATGAAACCTACACAAAAGAAAAGAAAGCACTAATCAATAGATATAATACAATAATATAACCTAAGTGCTAGACAAACAAGGTGCTATTCGGGGGATAAATATACACTTTTGAGGTCCGATCAACATTCTCCTTTCTCGAGGTATCAAGCTTACCCTTCAAATCCCTTACTTGAGCTCGCAGAGTGGTGTTTTCAGCATTGGCCTTCTATAGATTCTCAACTTTCTTCTAAGCATTCTCGAGCTTCGTAACCCACTTTTTGTGGATCACTTTCATCTGAATCAAAAGAGCAGACTACATTAGAAAATCTTATCATCAAAGTAAAAGAAACATACAAGCATAAAAACATTCAGTGAGATCATACCTTGTAAGCGCAAGAGGCACGCTCCATAGAATCTTCCTCAAGGGATTGGGGCTGAACTTTCTTGGCGTCCTCGAAAAGAAAACAGTTCTCCATCAGAGACAAGCACATTTCCTTGTCATCCCACCCTGAGTCATCAGCCTTCACATACGTGTCACGACAAGGAAAAATAGGCCCAACTATTAACTTCACCAGCAACAAAGTCTTCAGTGAGATCAACGGCCTTTTGTTTGCCACCTTTACCAGCTGGAGCTCGAGAAGTTTCGACCTCCTTCTCCTTGCTGGGCTTATCGACCTTTAAAGCAATGGTCACAGCAGCGGGCTTCGCAGCACTTTTTCTCTTCCTTTGAAGACCCTCGGGCTCAATTGAGTGAGACCAGAATACATCACTAGTTAAGAACATACCATCCACTTCCAACAAGAATCCAATGTTAGTGGTGGAGCCTTGAAGTTTCAATGCTTAGTGACTCAATTGTCTCTCACTTTCTCTTGAAACTAGAGTCAACCAAGAAAGCATTCAGATATAGAAAGAGTTGTTTTGTTCGATAGCTAGTAAAGAGAGTTAATAAAAAAACCTAACTTTAAGTGGGCAAAAACCATTTGGATAACCGGTGGGTGTCCACAAAACCCGACAGAAATTACCCATCGGTTTTGATTTTTAATGGTTTGGGTTTTTAGAGACCCGACTTCAAATTTTAATAAAGTTTAGAACCTACAACCCGGATATTTGGTTTCAGTTTCGGCTCGGTTTCGGGTAACTGGGCATCCATTGACACCCTTAGTCGGAATGCATTAGAGTGACCAAACATAACACTAAACCATACAATCAACTCAAATTCAAACCATGTTTGAAATTATATTATCATCACAAGGGAATTATAGTTAATATGCCCCGAAATGGCAAAATCAGAGAGTTTATGTTATTCAATCACATGTTTAGATTAGTTCCAAAACAACATACATTAATATCTATTTAAATACTTTATTTTTACCCATTAATTATATTTATATTTTTATTTTTTTTTATAAATATAGTTCACGTGAAATTTGCACAAATTCATCTATTAATCTTTCTTCTACCAATGATTCACATTATGATGATATATTTATCGATGAGATGGAGATACCTTCAGATAAGTAGAAGATATTCCTATGGAATGTCATTATCTTGGTAAAATGGATGTCATATGCCCACATTGTGAGGCTTATCACTGGTTTGATGAGAAGCTGATTAATTCTAAGGTTGATGACCCTTTGTTTGGTATGTCTTATCAACAAGGAAAAAATAAGTTACCATTACTTAAACCATTGCCTCATACTTTGAAAGCATTGTTCGAAAGTTCGGATAAATTGGCTAGATCTTTTAAGAAAAATATCAGGTCATACAATGCTTCAAATGTTTTTTCAAGTCTATGAGTTACAATGGATGATCGTATTCTCAATGGTAGAGGGCCAAACTCATTTACCATACATGGAGAATTATGCCACATGGTTGGTTCTCTTCTCCCTGAACCTGGAAAAATTTCATCTTATGCTCAACTTTTACATCATAGGATCTTACTGAAGCTTTGTAGCATCAAAAGAATCGCATCTCACATTTGCTTCCAGAAGTTCTAAAAATCATTCAAGAGACACTATTAGAATCAAATGAAATATGCAAACTGTACAACCATGCCTTTGAGATATTAAAAGATGTGAATAGTTAAGGAGACCATGATGTACCGGTAGGTTAACATTCAAAGCTGGGACAAATTATAGGCGATATAATCTACCAACCTCAAATGATATTGTTGTTATTCTACCTAGTGATGGTTCTAAGGAAGCATAAAAGCAGGATATTGTACTACATCTAAAGATCATCGTTTGGAAAGAATTAGTGAGTGTCACCCAATGGCTTTACCTTCACACTATGTATATATTCTATTTTCAAGAGGTGAGCTTGGTTGGTCAACTGAATTAAGACATTGGGATGTTAAGAACCAAGCATATAAGCCAGATGCTCTAATGAATAGACTCTAGAATATTTTTGTTATCGAATGTTTGAGAGAAGTTCAAAGTATTCAAATGTATTGCGAGGTGGTCCTTTATCCAACAGTTTGTAGTAGATGTATGGGCTGTATATGAGTAGAATAAACTATACTATCTTCGGACAAACCAACATTAACTTCGAGATGAAGTTTATAGTGGCCTAACAGACATCGTTCACAATGGTGAAGACCCAACTCATCTTGGTAAAAGATTCATTCTACCATCATCTCATCTGGGTAGTCTGAGGCATATGTATGGGATATATCAAGATTCTATGGCAATTACAAGGTTCAACAAGCATCCTGATATCTTCTTGACAGCTACAGCAAATCCTAAATAGCTTGAAATAATCAATGAATTGAAACCATTCCAAAATGCTCTAGATTGTCCTGATTTAGTTGCACATGTTTTTGAACTCATGCGGAAGGCCATTATGCATGAAATAACTAAAAGACACTTATTTAGGAAGATAGTTGGATATGTTTATACAATTGAATTCCAAAAGAGAGGACTTCCACACATGCATGCTCTGATTTTCCTTGCACAAGAAGATAAAATTTATACTATAGAACAGGTTTATAGAATTGTCAGTGCAGAATTTCCAGATCTATAAAACATCTTGCCCTAGCTATTTGAAACAGTAAAATAATACATGATCCACGGTCCATGTGGTACACGAAATCCTCATTCTTCATGTATGGTTAATGGTTTCTGCAAATCAAGGTTTCGTAGAGCGCATACAAATGATACATCAATGGATTAAGATGGTTATCCAATTTATAGAAGGCCTAAAACATGTATTACGTATACAGTTAGACGTTATGAAGTGGATAACAAAGATGTAGTTCCTTACAACCCTTATCTGTCAGAAATGTTTGGCTGTCACATCAATGTAAAAGTGTGTGTTTCAGTACGTGCAGTCAAATACATTCACAAATATATTTACAAAAGTCATGATAGGACGACAATGTTTGTTAGTGCAGCAAATGACGAAATTCAGCAATATCTTGATTCTCGATATGTGGGTCCTATAGAAGCAGTCTGGAGACTGTATGCAAATAGAATTCATGAGGAAAATTTAAATGTCACAAGATTGGCACTACATCTCAAAGGAGAGCATTTGTTTGTGTTCAATCCTAGAGTGGGTAAAAAGAAGATTAAGGAAAAAATTGATAATCAAAAATCAACTTTGACTGTATTCTTTAATTACTATCTTGATAATCCAGATACCACACCCTATACTTATCAAGAATTCCCACAACATTTTACATGGGATAAGCATAATAAGGTATGGTCACCAAGAAAATAAGGTACGGCTATAGAGAGGATGTATTTTGCCTGTCCAAATTCTAGCGAACGATTCTACCTTAGGTTATTACTAATTGTAGTGAAAGGACCACATTCTTTTGAATCTCTATATATTGTTGGTTATACAAAATACAATACATATAGAGAAGCATGTCTTGCCTGTGGATTACTAGAACATGGTAATGAATGAGATAAATGTATTGATGAAACGTGCACAATAAAAACTGGTGTTCAGGTATGTATCAATTAAAATATTTCTCATTTCATTTATTTTTACACAACTTTTATAAATATACTAGTTATAAGGCCCGTGTGATGTATGGATGTTATTAAATAATGTAAATTAGGTGTAGTCTCTTGGAAAGGTTTTGTTAATGTATGTTATTGGTTTAATTGTCATTTTTACAGTTTTAATATACTACTAATTTTTTTTTTTTTTTTTGTAAATACGGTTGATTATAATTTTTGAAATAGTTTCTCATCGAATACTTGTTTTTTGAATGTTTGACTGAGATTTTGAGCTATATATAATGTCTAGCAATTATTGAATTTTCCATTATGTTTTTACTTCATTGTGACAATAAACCATGGTATGATTAATTTTATGAATGTTCAAGCCATGAATTAGACTGATCATATGATTTTATTCATTTTTTGTTTGGAGTCTAGGCTTATGTTTTGAATATAAAAAAGGGTTTAGCAAGAACATAGTATATACTAATGTACCCATAAAAACTACTGAAAGATCAAGTTGAAGCATAGGATAAATAGTTGGATTGCAAAATATATGTGTATTGAAGCTTATTATAGTAGGTAACGTACATTTTTTTTTTTCTTGTTATTATTATTGGTAAGAGAGGTTGAGGGGAACCCTACCCCATTTAAATTTACGTGGGGAAACTTTTAATCAAACAATCAGCTGCTGACGTGTTTCGAACCCATAACATCTCCACTTTGTGAGAGACATGCTACTTTTGAGCCACATGCTTATCGACAAATCTATACTAAGTATAGTTTTGCTATAATAAATATTTCATCCACACAAATCTATACTTGGTATAAAGAGGCATGTAATAAGCTACAATGAAACCCCACGTGCTGGCTAATAAAAACAATTGTTGGACTTCGGTTTTTACTTTTAGTAAAAAAAAATGGTGGGACCTATATATAAATTATATCTTTTGGTTCTCCCAGTCCCTACTTTCACTACCAAAATCAAGAAAAAAACCTTAAAATTTATATTTAGGTGTATCCCTACTGTTTCGTAATCCCCCCAAATATATATATATATATATATATATATATATATATATATATATATATATATATATATATATATATATATTGTTTTGGAAAAAAAATCACTTTATTGTCAAGTTATTGGGTTGAGCTTTGGTTATGTCTAGACTATACATCATTTCAGAAAACACTATTTAATTTATAACCTGGGGTAAACTTAGACCGAAGGCCCTTTTCAAATACCCATTTTTGAGTATAATTGATAAATAAGATTAAACTAATCCCGAAAAATACGTTATAATTACACAATATAATCATGTTATATATGGTTATAAAGCCTATATAATTTTATTTCTAACCTGTACTCAAAGAAAAATGGAAGACGTACAATATTGTAATTTATATTGTTGCGTGCATTGTGTGTGTGTTTCCAACCACTATTTAGAGAAGGAAGAGTGGATAAATTGAATTTGATGTATGAGGAACGTGGGTAAATATTGAGGAAGATAAATATAACCATATTGTCATTAAATTCATTGGTTAGCCATTAATATATTTGTGGAAAAAGAGATATGGCCATAGTGTTATTAAATGTAGCCATCTAGCTATTTAAGCCATATTAAATATAAATTTACAATAACAATCCTTTAAATTTCAATCTTTGTTGAATTCTCTTCAATTGAAGCATCAAATTTGATCTAATTTGGAAAGAGAAATTTTTCTTAAGGGCAAGCCTAACTTTAATAGAGAGTATAGATTCATACCTATGTTGAAGAAATTTTAAAAATTTGTACTGAAATATATTTCTACTGAAGATGACATAAACGGATTCATATATTTCTACTGAAATATATTCATAAAGGGATTCATCTTTTTATTTAATTGGATCAGCAAAGTTCCATTTATAACTGATCTCCAATTAACACAACCCATTAGCTTAAAACCATATGACAAAGTCCTATAATATTATACTACTATTATACCCTTGAAAGGGATATACCTATTATTTCATTTAAACCAAGTCAGTTACAATAGTTACTTCTGTATGGATGTTGAGTATGAAGTACAAACTCATGTATGTCTGACATCAGTCCTCAAACAGTCAACTGAAAGAACTTCACTTTTTACTTCTTATTTCATCTTTTCGTACAATGTTCCTTTGTATATGCCTGCAAATCACTTTTTCTATATCTATGTACATAACTTTTTATGTTTTAGTTGTCTGTGCTATGAGCATTATGCGGGCGATTTTGTCAAAACCCCAGAGGTTTGTGTTTTTATTTGCAAATACCCCACTAAAGATTTTAATTTTGCCTTCACCACAGGAAGTTAACGATTCTGTCTAGAGGCCGTTAGTAGAATCTGACGTGTTTTATTTAATAATAAATATATATGATATGGTTTTAACTTAAATAAATTGACACGTGTTTTAATCTAGTTGAAAAGATGTGTTCAGATCCAACGGCTGTGATATGTATCCAGAAGTTTTTCAATCAGATCAATCGTATTCTTCTTCTTCTCATTATTTGATATGTTCAAAATATCAATTAATGTATCCAACCGTTGATTGTTTATCTGATCTATCAAAGATTTCAAAACCTTAATCTTTTTCTTTGTATCCTTTACTTGATATAGAAAATCAAAGATTTAATTGAGAATTTATTTCTAGATAAATAAGATGAGGGATTGAAAGCCCTAATTTATCACATTCTCATCTGCTCCAATTGAATCAGTTGAAGAGATTCTTGTTCATGGAACAATTTTACATTTAATTGATTAATAATATAGTGTTAATTATCTTCTATTGATTCATCCATTGTTCGTATATGACAAGGGATAATGTTGTTCTTCTTACTCGTGTTGGTGATGAGCTTCGATGGCCATTAGCTAAAGATGAAGCTTCAATTAAACTTTGATGATCCACATTATTTCTTTTCTCTTCCATATCCATCAGAAAAAACTGATTCTAGTGATACTATTTGAAATCTATTTGCTACAAATCACTTCCGAATGGTAGGATTTAATGTAAAGAAATTGACAAGAACAATTAAATTTAATGGAAATTGATATTCCAGCTGAGTTGATTGAGGTTTAAGTTTTTGTGATCAAAATCATAAGAAGGTAAGTCATTCTTGTGTGAAGAGATATCTAGCACTCAACATGGGTGTTCTTAACATCTCTTCCTCCTTGTGAAAAACTAGCTTAAAGATGCAATCTTTCCAACATGGGTGTTCTTTATTCCTTTTCGTCTCTTCGATCTCACTTTAATCTCTGATAATTTTTCTCATAACTCACTGACTGATTCTATTAGCAATTTTTTCTCTTTGATATACATGTTTCAAGTTAGCAATTTGGGGAAGAAGATGACTTCTTGAATAGAATCGTTGATATACATATCGCATTGAACATATTACAACCGTTGAATTAAAACACATCCATTAAACCGGATTAAGACACGTGTTCAACTTGTTTAAGTTAAAACCACGTCAGCCACACTTAGACACGTCAGATTCTGCTAACAGTTCATTGACAGAATCGTTAACTTCCTAGTGCAAAGACAGAATAAAAATCTTTAGAGGGGTATTCGCAAATAAGCGCACAAACACATGGGGTTTTGACAAAATCGCCCGCATTATGCACTATAACATTCTAAAAAACATTTATGCTATTTTTTTTTCAAATATATGACTATGGGTATTGTCTTAATTTGTTGTCGCTGTTGCACTTAAAATCTTCATTGTTGAATGATGTTTGCCCCCAATTCCGGCTTCTAATAGTTCAAAACGCCACCTCAACTTCAGTTCCTTGGCTGATAATGCAGTGTTTGTTGAATAGACACTTTATATCATAGTTATAAATATCGCAGAGATCCGCGAGATTTCGGCAGAATATGCCAATTTTTCAGGAATCGGATCGGTAAATGAACCGCTTAATTAGGACCATATAACTCCCCATTCCAACCCGGAACATCGATATATTCGAGGATATCCGACAGCTCCTAGATTTAACGGATATCCTCTTCTTTTTCATTCCGAACAGTAAATCAAAACAGTGATTCAAAGGAAATAAACAATGGATTTTGATCACAAATTTTACTTTTTCAATCTATAAAGTTGAGAAATTTTCGTTGAGAATTCATCAATTCCTCTCTCTCTCTCTCTCTCTCTCTCTCTCTCTCTACTGACGGAATCTGTTAGTACTTTTAAATTTTTGATGATATTTTGCAAGTTAATTATTTGCTTATTTTGTTATTATTATTGGAAATTTAAAATTTCTGGAATCTGTTATTAATTTATTATTATTCATGTCGGAGTTTCATTACTGCCGAAATATGTTATTATTGAAAGTCTGAAATTAGTAGAATATTAATGAAATTTGTTATTACTGAAATTATTTTGTTAGAAATATAATGAAAGTACTAGAATCTTAATTGTTAGTATCAAATTATAAATGTTTGTTAGTATCAAATAATAAAATATTTGTTAGTATCAAAATTATCAATTTTTGTAAGTTCATAATAGATTAGAAATTAATATTAAATTATAAAATATTTCAAAGTATCAATATTTTTAGTTTGTAATAGATTAGAAATTAATAATAGATTAAAAATCAATCAATGTGTGTGTAAGGAACTAAGGATATAAATGATAAGAAATTAATAACAGATTTATAAATTCGTAATAAATTAATAATGTGATTAGTCAAAAATAAGCTTCGTAAAACTAATTTCATAATGAGTTAAATGAAACATAATCATCGAGGGTGGAGGTCTGGAGGATAGTCCATCGACCTATCAGGAGTAATACGGGTATAATCCTTTCCCCTGAAGCATATTCAGGTGACAGCTACCTTCCCGACCACGTTTCCTCTAATTCATCCTGGAATACCCCTTATTCGACTGTCGGAAACTACAGATCGAGTGTTTCTATTGAATCTCCATATGGTGGATGGTATCACGATGCAGGTTACCCAAATCCTTCGCATCCATACTCCCAAAGTGAAGATCCTCCAAGAGATAGCTCATGGTTTCTAGATCCGAATCAATGGTTGTCCTCAATGACAAGCAGGTAAGATATGCCATCACTTGATACATCTCAGCCAATAAGGATGGACCTGCGATATCCCATCTCTGAATCATTCTTTTCATTTTGTACTGATCAAGATGCATACGAAATGCATGTTCTAAATTACCAGATGCATTACTCTCAAAAAATGACCTGGGACCGGTTTTGCAATGAGTTATTCCCAACAATGATGCGAACCCATCCTCAGATGGTTCAAGGTGGAGGTTACTCATTCTTATGAAAGAAAGTGTCTTGTCTTGATGATCTTTGTGTGAAGTTTGTATTTGAACTTTTGTTGTAGTGTTGTACACTTGTACTTCTTAACAATATTATGAATAAAATTTGTTTTCTTAAGTTCAATGTTGTCTTACATTTATATTTGTATACATTTTTTATATTGTTATGACAATGGCTAAGATGGACATTGGGTGAGAGTACGGGTTTGTTGAGCCAGGGGATGAGACTGAAATAGTTTGTGATTTTTGTGAGAAGAAAATGCAAAGTGGATGGGTAACACGGTTTAAGGAACACCTAGCTGGAGTTGGGAACGATGTTACAAGTTGCACAAAGGTACTTCCTAATATCAGATTACGTATTCAAGGTAATTACAGGAACTTATTGCACAACGAGTTATTTCTGGGCTTAGAGGATGAGGAAGACTGTGTGTACCCTAGGTAAAAAACCCGACAGGTGTCACCGATGGTTGTATAAGAAGCTAAACCGGGAGCACCTAAGCATTAGCAAGCCAAGCCTGGGCTATCGGGTAGGGTCCAACCCGGTCTCAAGGAGTCCACATACGCTCTGTGGATCTTGACCCACCGGATGGTCCATGATCGATGGGTGGAGCCCTGGTTACTGTATAAGAAGTTGAACCATGGGCTCCCATACATCGACCAGGCCCACCTCAGTCAAGTAGGTCAGTTCCGGCCCAGTAAAGTCCAGCAGCGATAGAGGCTCATCCAAAGGCTTAACATAGAAGCCCAGAGGACCTGGCCAGGGTGTATGCAATGAAGATTGGGCCTCCGGTCAGAGGAGTCAAGCCCAAGTCTTTGCTTCCGACTTGGTCAAATCCAAGTCCCAACCAACTGGATAAGTCCAGCAAGATTCCAGGTTAACAGAACCCATTGTTCTAGCCGCTAGAGAAGATAAAGGAAAACCCAGGTTGAACCAGAGCCTATCAGAGGATGCCACATGGTAGTCATCCTGGTCAAAGGGGATTCAAACCAAAAGAGATAACCGCTCGGCAGCATGCAAGCTATCTCTACGGAAAGCATCTTCACAGTTGAACTACCAAAGTTCATGGAGTCAAAACCGGAGGGGTGGTTGAACCAGCCTCCTCTGGCCTACTACAAATACAGGAGTTTTGAACTTCCTGAACTACGAGTATTCCACTGAGCAACTCCATTAGAGTTTAAGGGAAGCAGAGACTTGATTCCAAGTTCATCTTCTTGGATACGTAGGCAGCCTGATCATCATCGATCAGGACCAGTCTCATTGTATACCCCCCATCTTATCTCTGTCTATACAAGGCTTTCATTGTAACTATTCGATTAATCAATACACATCTCGAGTTTATAGATCAAATTTTTGCACCCACACTCTTTGGCGCCCACTGTGGGGCTGAATCTCCCATCAGTTCCAGAGCCTTGCGAAGAATCTCAATCCAGTCATACCAAAGTTGCTGCAGCAATGACTCGTTCCAACAATGGAATGAGCCAAGTTACAGAGAGTCAGACCGAGAACCTTTCTCCTCTGTCTTCGGTCCCTGAAGCAACAGAGCCCATGAATAAAGAATCAGTTCTCGGGAGTGAAGGCCATGGTCAGGGCTCGCAACACTCAGAAAGTGGACAGCTAGAAGCAGAAAACTTAGTGGTACAGATCACTAACGATCCTGGTAATCTGAATGCAGTCAACCGGACCGTCAGAATACCTGCATCATAAGATCCTGAACCATCCAGAATAGCCGCTGCAAGAAGAGACCAGAGAACCTCCCCCCTGGCCACAGGAGGAGGTTGCACCAAGCAGCAGAAGGGGAAATGACCAGCGGTCGAGTCCCCAACTGCGATCATCAAGCGGTTGACCAAGGAAAATGCAGAACTGAGAAGAAAGAAAAGAACTAGGGCCGGAGAAAGCCCTGGTCCGTCTCCTCATAATAGGATAAGGCCACGGTCAGAAAGCGACCGGAGCCTTACCACCCATAGCCATGGTCCCCGCCCTGTCTGGGACAGGTTAGCACCGGGGAGAGATAGGATGTCTATCTCCCCAGCTCAAAGACATTGCCACGGACGAGCAAGAACACCTGATCCACATCATGGCTGCAGGGTTACCCGTAACAGGTTCGTCGAAAAGGTCACTCCAACAGAAGGACAACACCGGAGGAGGCACCAGAGCACTCCCCCGGCACGCCACAGTCAGAAGGGAAGGAGTCCCCAAAGGGCCCGCGCCCATCAGAGACAACCGGATCTGAATGTGGAACAGATGAATCAACTCAAGCTATAGGAGATGGTCGACCTGGCTGTTTCCAACAAAGCCAACTGATCAGTCCTCAAAAGTGTATATTTATCCCCCGAATAACACCTTGTTTGTATAGCACTTAGCTTATATTATTGTATTATATCTATTGATTATTGCTTTCCTGTCTTTTGTGTAGGTTTCATAAGCGGAAATACGAATATTATGTAAACGCCCGCGAAAAGTCAAGAAAAGCAAGCAAAAATGTGTTACTTGCACAAGAGAAGAAGAATTAATATTTGCACCCACAAATCTACTGAGGGCACCCCACGGTCAGTTCAGTTGACTTGACTTTATGTCAAAGTGGGGCGGTCCAAATCTCAGACCAAACCGGGTCCTATTGAAGCCCACAAGTCAAAATTTCTATTTTAGGCCTTATTTAAAGTCAAAACTTAAAAAGGTTCTACAAGGAGATCCAGAAGTCTGATTTGGGCCCATGAGCTATCAAACTGAAGGTCTTGGTCCAAGCTACAACTTAAGTCAAGAGAATTAGGTTTTGCTAAAAATATAATGCCTCTAGAAGACCAACAGCAGCAGCCACGAATTTGATCTAATTTGGAAAGTCTTTGCATGCAAGTATTCTACTTTGTAATTTCTATATTAGAGAAGTAATAGTTAAGGTTTAGGTATCTTTTAGAATTATATCTTTTAGATCTAGAGCTTTTTATTAATTGAAGATTGAAGAGAATAGTTCATCTTCTTTTTCTTCTTTTGTATCACTCAATATCAATATCAATATCAATTCCATTATTTTTTCCATTATGATGTCTTGTGATTTATTTATTTATTCCATGGTGCCATCATCAATGATGAGTAGCTAAATCTCCTTAGGGGGATAGTTGAAACACTCTAGATGATGCAAAAGTATCATGTTTATTCTTATTGTTCATTGTGATTCAAAGTTTTTAATGCTTATTTACTTCTAATTCGCGATATGAGGTAAGTATGATTATTTGCATGTTATTGTTATCCATGATGTTAAAATGCTATTATTAGGGTTTAGGGAGACTTAGCTTTAATGGTTTTATTTATATTGATTAAATATGTGTAGTGAAATAGCTGAGAGGTGATTATTACATATCTGAAGTTGATATCTTTTATTGGAACCCTTTTGTAATTAAGTCAAATAACTGAGAGGTGATGATTTAGTTATGAATAATATGTTGAGTTAATTAAATTGAATAGCTGAGAGATGACAGTTTGATTAATAAGACATATTCAATAGCATGCAGAAGAGAATCCCGTTTTAATTGAGTTGAATAGCTGAGAGGTGACTATTTGATTATTATAGGTATTAATGATTAGTTGGAATAACCGAGAGGTGACTAATTAATTATTATAGATTGAACATGAAGGAACAACATGTTATGTTTGCATGATTTAGTTTGTGGATACCAATTCTTCCCCCTTTGTCATCATATATCTTCTTTACATCTCTTCTATATTTTTAAGTTAGGGTTTATTTAATAATTGCTTGTAGGAAGTTAGAAAACTTAGTGGTACAGATCACTAACGATCCTGGTAATCTGAATGCAGTCAACCGGACCGTCAGAATACCTGCATCATAAGATCCTGAACCATCCAGAATAGCCGCTGCAAGAAGAGACCAGAGAACCTCCCCCCTGGCCACAGGAGGAGGTTGCACCGAGCAGCAGAAGAGGAAATGACCAGCGGTCGAGTCCCCAACTACGATCATCAAGCGGTTGACCAAGGAAAATGCAGAACTGAGAAGAAAGAAAAGAACCAGGGCCGGAGAAAGCCCTGGTCCGTCTCCTCAGAATAGGATAAGGCCACGGTCAGAAAGCGACCGGAGCCTTACCACCCATAGCCATGGTCCCCGCCCTGTCTGGGACAGGTTAGCACCGGGGAGAGATAGGATGTCTATCTCCCCAGCTCAAAGACATTGCCACGGACGAGCAAGAACACCTGATCCACGTCATGGCTGCAGGGTTACCCGTAACAGGTTCGTCGAAAAAGTCACTCCAACAGAAGGACAACACCGGAGGAGGCACCAGAGCACTCCCCCGGCACGCCACAGTCAGAAGGGAAGGAGTCCCCAAAGGGCCCGCGCCCATCAGAGATAACCGGATCTGAATGTGGAACAGATGAATCAACTCAAGCTATAGGTGATGGTCGACCTGGCTGTTTCCAACAAAGCCCACTGATCAGTCCTCAAAAGTGTATATTTATCCCCCGAATAACACCTTGTTTGTATAGCACTTAGCTTATATTATTGTATTATATCTATTGATTATTGCTTTCCTGTCTTTTGTGTAGGTTTCATAAGCGAAAATACGAATATTATGTAAACGCCCGCGAAAAGTCAAGAAAAGCAAGCAAAAATGTGTTACTTGCACAAGAGAAGAAGAATTAATATTTGCACCCACAAATCTACTGAGGGCACCCCACGGTCAGTTCAGTTGACTTGACTTTATGTCAAAGTGGGGCGGTCCAAATCTCAGACCAAACCGGGTCCTATTGAAGCCCACAAGTCAAAATTTCTATTTTAGGCCTTATTTAAAGTCAAAACTTAAAAATGCTCTACAAGGAGATCCAGAAGTCTGATTTGGGCCCATGAGCTATCAAACTGAAGGTCTTGGTCCAAGCTACAACTTAAGTCAAGAGAATTAGGTTTTGCTAAAAATATAATGCCTCTAGAAGACCAACAGCAGCAGCCACGAATTTGATCTAATTTGGAAAGTCTTTGCATGCAAGTATTCTACTTTGTAATTTCTATATTAGAGAAGTAATAGTTAAGGTTTAGGTATCTTTTAGAATTATATCTTTTAGATCTAGAGCTTTTTATTAATTGAAGATTGAAGAGAATAGTTCATCTTCTTTTTCTTCTTTTGTATCACTCAATATCAATATCAATATCAATTCCATTATTTTTTCCATTATGATGTCTTGTGATTTATTTATTTATTCCATGGTGCCATCATCAATGATGAGTAGCTAAATCTCCTTAGGGGGATAGTTGAAACACTCTAGATGATGCAAAAGTATCATGTTTATTCTTATTGTTCATTGTGATTCAAATTTTTAATGCTTATTTACTTCTAATTCGCGATATGAGGTAAGTATGATTATTTGCATGTTATTGTTATCCATGATGTTAAAATGCTATTATTAGGGTTTAGGGAGACTTAGCTTTAATGGTTTTATTTATATTGATTAAATATGTGTAGTGAAATAGCTGGGAGGTGATTATTACATATCTGAAGTTGATATCTTTTATTGGAACCCTTTTGTAATTAAGTCAAATAACTGAGAGGTGATGATTTAGTTATGAATAATATGTTGAGTTAATTAAATTGAATAGCTGAGAGATGACGGTTTGATTAATAAGACATATTCAATAGCATGCAGAAGAGAATCCGGTTTTAATTGAGTTGAATAGCTGAGAGGTGACTATTTGATTATTATAGGTATTAATGATTAGTTGGAATAACCGAGAGGTGACTAATTAATTATTATAGATTGAACATGAAGGAACAACATGTTATGTTTGCATGATTTAGTTTGTGGATACCAATTCTTCCCCCTTTGTCATCATATATCTTCTTTACATCTCTTCTATATTTTTAAGTTAGGGTTTATTTAATAATTGCTTGTAGGAAGTTAGAAAACTTAGTGGTACAGATCACTAACGATCCTGGTAATCTGAATGCAGTCAACCGGACCGTCAGAATACCTGCATCATAAGATCCTGAACCATCCAGAATAGCCGCTGCAAGAAGAGACCAGAGAACCTCCTCCCTGGCCACAGGAGGAGGTTGCACCGAGCAGCAGAAGGGGAAATGACCAGCGGTCGAGTCCCCAACTACGATCATCAAGCGGTTGACCAAGGAAAATGCAGAACTGAGAAGAAAGAAAAGAACCAGGGCCGGAGAAAGCCCTGGTCCATCTCCTCAGAATAGGATAAGGCCACGGTCAGAAAGCGACCGGAGCCTTACCACCCATAGCCATGGTCCCCGCCCTGTCTGGGACAGGTTAGCACCGGGGAGAGATAGCATGTCTATCTCCCCAGCTCAAAGACATTGCCACAGACGAGCAAGAACACCTGATCCACGTCATGGCTGCAGGGTTACCCGTAACAGGTTCGTCGAAAAAGTCACTCCAACAGAAGGACAACACCGGAGGAGGCACCAGAGCACTCCCCCGGCACGCCACAGTCAGAAGGGAAGGAGTCCCCAAAGGGCCCGCGCCCATCAGAGATAACCGGATCTGAATGTGGAACAGATGAATCAACTCAAGCTATAGGAGATGGTCGACCTGGCTGTTTCCAACAAAGCCAACTGATCAGTCCTCAAAAGTGTATATTTATCCCCCGAATAACACCTTGTTTGTATAGCACTTAGCTTATATTATTGTATTATATCTATTGATTATTGCTTTCCTGTCTTTTGTGTAGGTTTCATAAGCGGAAATACGAATATTATGTAAACGCCCGCGAAAAGTCAAGAAAAGCAAGCAAAAATGTGTTACTTGCACAAGAGAAGAAGAATTAATATTTGCACCCACAAATCTACTGAGGGCACCCCACGGTCAGTTCAGTTGACTTGACTTTATGTCAAAGTGGGGCGGTCCAAATCTCAGACCAAACCGGGTCCTATTGAAGCCCACAAGTCAAAATTTCTATTTTAGGCCTTATTTAAAGTCAAAACTTAAAAAGGCTCTACAAGGAGATCCAGAAGTCTGATTTGGGCCCATGAGCTATCAAACTGAAGGTCTTGGTCCAAGCTACAACTTAAGTCAAGAGAATTAGGTTTTGCTAAAAATATAATGCCTCTAGAAGACCAACAGCAGCAGCCACGAATTTGATCTAATTTGGAAAGTCTTTGCATGCAAGTATTCTACTTTGTAATTTCTATATTAGAGAAGTAATAGTTAAGGTTTAGGTATCTTTTAGAATTATATCTTTTAGATCTAGAGCTTTTTATTAATTGAAGATTGAAGAGAATAGTTCATCTTCTTTTTCTTCTTTTGTATCACTCAATATCAATATCAATATCAATTCCATTATTTTTCCCATTATGATGTCTTGTGATTTATTTATTTATTCCATGGTGCCATCATCAATGATGAGTAGCTAAATCTCCTTAGGGGGATAGTTGAAACACTCTAGATGATGCAAAAGTATCATGTTTATTCTTATTGTTCATTGTGATTCAAAGTTTTTAATGCTTATTTACTTCTAATTCGCGATATGAGGTAAGTATGATTATTTGCATGTTATTGTTATCCATGATGTTAAAATGCTATTATTAGGGTTTAGGGAGACTTAGCTTTAATGGTTTTATTTATATTGATTAAATATGTGTAGTGAAATAGCTGAGAGGTGATTATTACATATCTGAAGTTGATATCTTTTATTGGAACCCTTTTGTAATTAAGTCAAATAACTGAGAGGTGATGATTTAGTTATGAATAATATGTTGAGTTAATTAAATTGAATAGCTGAGAGATGACGGTTTGATTAATAAGACATATTCAATAGCATGCAGAAGAGAATCCCGTTTTAATTGAGTTGAATAGCTGAGAGGTGACTATTTGATTATTATAGGTATTAATGATTAGTTGGAATAACCGAGAGGTGACTAATTAATTATTATAGATTGAACATGAAGGAACAACATGTTATGTTTGCATGATTTAATTTGTGGATACCAATTCTTCCCCCTTTGTCATCATATATCTTCTTTACATCTCTTCTATATTTTTAAGTTAGGGTTTATTTAATAATTGCTTGTAGGAAGTTAGAATCAATCTCAAACCTTGTTTGTTGATTCCCTTGGTGTTTCTTAACCATTGTTTTCTATTGTGTTTGAGCTAAGATCTCCCCCTCTGAGGTAGGTACGACCCTTGCTTGTTACTTGTCTACTTGTCTACTTGTCTATCTTTTGATTGTGAGGTACACAAATATCCTCTATCACTAACCGGGATGAACGAATCAGGAAGCTTACTCTCTCGAAGTTGGTCGTGTCACCTTTAGCAGAAGGAGTCAGAAGTCATATAGTCTCGGCTAGCTTCAAGCAGCCGCCCTTCGAACAGTATGACGAGACGACCGTCTGTCCAGTTCAGCATTTTATGAACTACAAGAGCACCATGGCCATCTAGGACCATGATGACAAGTTACTTGGAAAAATATTTGCTGCTTCACTCAAAGGCGAGACACAAACATGGTATCACAATCTGCCACCCGCATCCATCCACACATTCGTACAACTGGCTGAGTTGTTCGAAGAAAAGTATTGGTTCAATGTGAAGACTAAGAAGGGAGCTGAAGTCTTATTCTCCCTGCAGATGGACCGGAGCGAAACACTCAGGAATTTCACCCGAAGGTTCCGAACCTTATTGTCAGAAGTGCAGGACGCATCTGATAGCGTCGTCATTCAAGCTTTCAAGTATGCTTTGAACAACAACCATGAAGAATTGTACCGGTCACTGGCAAGGAAGCCTCCATCCACTGTTTTGGCCATGCTCGAGAAAGTAGAAAGGTACGCTCAGGAAGAGGACGACCTGAAAGCCAGGAGAAAGAGACTTGCCAGAGGCCAGAACTCCGAGAAGCCGCAGAAGGCGAAGGAAGAAGGCTCCGGCAGGGATCACAAAGAGGAAAAATCCCCCGACAGAAACAAAGACAGGAAGGGGAAAACACCAGACCGTCGGTCAGAGAAGTCTACCGGGGGCGAACGGAAAGAAAGGGAACTCAAACCCCTAAGGTTGCCGATCGAGGAAGTATTCAAAAAGATCAAGAACAGGGGGCTACGCAACAAACCTACGCCTTTCCCGGCAGACCCGGAGGACAGGAGAGATAAGTCTAAGAAATGTGATCACCACAATGATTACAGTCATGAGCTGAAGAACTGCAGGTCATTGAAGTATGAAATGCAGTGTTTGGTCGATGCCGGCCTCATCCCTGATATGGTGCAGACCGAAGCAGTCGAACAGGTAAAAATCGGAGATCGAATTGTATATGTTTGCCACGTACAAGCACCTGGTTCTTCCAAGACAGAAAGGAAGAATTGCGCCCGAGAAAAGCTCCGGTGGATAGGACATTTCCATGAAGTTGGACAGCTTAACTTCAACGAAGGGACGAACACTGAGTCCTTTGTCCCCGGAGGTTTGACATTCACCGAAGAAGACAAAAAGGGCGTGAATTATCCACACAATGACGCCCTGGTCATCACAGCATGGATTGGCGTCTACCGGGTCCGGCGAGTCATGGTCGACGCCGGTAGCACCTCCAGCGTCGTGTTCTCATGTGCTTACAAAGCAATGGAGCTATCTAAGGGTCTCATCAAATCTGATGAGACTCCTATCTATGGGTTCAATGCGGAGCTAGCACAGTCCTCCAGGTGGGTCCACCTGCCAATCGCGGTAGGATTCAACACCGTCGGGATAGACTTCCTGTTGGTCGACTTCCCCTCCTGCTACAACGTCATCTTGGGAAGGGACCAGATTCATCAGATGAAAGCAATTGTATCCACCTTCCACCAAAGCCTCAAATTCCCGACTCCCAATGGGATTTGTAGGATCAAGGGATGGCGTTCAAATGCCATCTCGATGTTGTCAAAGGAAAGTCCATCTCCGAGACCAAAGGGAACACTATCTTACTAACAGACTCCCATCAATAGCAGCCAGCTCTCGGGAAGTCTGTCAAGGGGAAGCCAGACACAAGAACCGGGATATCACCAGCTGTTGACCAGCTGGAAGAAGTTATAGTAGGATTGGAGTCCCACAAGACAACTTACATCTCTTCCGGCCTACCAAGGGTTGAGAAGGATCTCATGATCACTCTGTTCCGACATAATCATCACGTCTTTGCATGGAGTGTCAGCGAAATGCCAGGAATTGACCCTTTCCGTCGCCTGTGATAAAGTGGACATTAATCCTCAGTACAAGCCGGTCAAGCAGAAACCAAGGCGAATGGCGCAAGATCGAAAGCTGGCGGTCAACGAATAAGTCGATCGGCTACTTTCAGTCAACTTCATCAAACCAGTCATCTACCCTACCTGAGTATCCAACATTGTGGTTGTTCCAAAGAAGAACGGTAAGATCCGAGTTGGCATCGATTTTAATAATCTTAATAAAGCATGTCCTGTGCACCCATATCCACTCCCCAGGATCACAGACATGGTGGATGCCACCGCTGGGTATCAGAGATTATCCTTCATGGACGCCTACTCTGGATACAACCGAATTCCACTTCACGAAGAAGATCAGGAACATACCGCATTCATCATCGACCGGGGGTTTTACTACTACCGGGTGATGCCATTTGGTCTGAAGAATGCCGGAGCAACATACCAGAAGCTGGTCAACACCATCTTCAACGAGCTCATAGGCCGGACCATGGAAGTCTACATAGACGACATGGTGGTCAAAACCAAGGAGAAAGACAATCATTTGCGAGATCCACAGCAGACATTCGATATCCTGACACGGTACAACATGAAGCTTAATCCAGCCAAATGATCCTTCGGTCCTTCCTTCGGTAAGTTTCTTGGCTTCCTTATGACCAACCGGGGCATAGAAGCCAATCCAGATCAGATTCGGGCAGTCTTGGAGATGCCCACCCCGAAGACAGTGAAAGAATTCCAGAGATTAACCAGGAAGTTAGCCGCTCTCAACAAGTTCATCTCCCGGTACTCAGACCGATGCAAGCCATTCTTCAACGCAATCAAAGCTAACGCAAAATGGAATCCCACTTGTTAACAAGCCTTTGACGAAATCAAGGCGTATCTTACTCAACCTCCGGTCCTTACAGCCCCACAAACCGGGCAACCAGTCGGTGTCTATCTGGCCGCGTCTGATACAGCAGTAAGTGCGGTCATATTTGTGGAAGAACCGGAGGAGAAACCAATATACTTCATCAGCAAAGTCCTGCAGGGAGCTGAGACAAGGTATTCGAAAATCGAATAGATCGCCTTAACCCTGGTACATGCAACCAGGAGGTTAAAGCCATAATTTCAAGGAAGGGCAGTCAAAGTCTATACAGAGTTCCCGCTTAGGAAATGATGCAGCGGAAGCTAAAATAAACTTAATCTAAAGAATTAAAATTGCAAGGAATTGAAATAACGGAAAGGAATTGCAATAAATAAAACCTGAAATTTAAATAACTTGAATGTAAATTACGGAAAATAAAGAACTTGAAATAAAAACTAAATTGAAAGACAATAAACTAAATAATAAACCTTTCAATCATCAATCTTCGCTAAGAAATTCGTTTTTGGAGCTCTTTATATAGATAACTCCCTTGACACAACTAGGAAACCTACTATAACTTGAATTACTTGTTCCCTAAGGTATGTATTACCTTTTGGCAACTTCCTAAGCCTATCAGGACTCAAAATAAAACTTCTAGACACTTCTAAAGACACTCTAAATAATAAAAACGAAAATAACAATTTAAAAATACTATTTAGGCTTCTAAATAAATTATAAACCCAAATAGAAAACCAATTGGTGTATGTGTTATGTCCTACATCAGTCCCCCATTCTTCAAAAGAATTCGTCCTCGAATTTAGGTTGTATTGATGACGTCCGCTCCATAAGAAAAAATACTTTGAATAGCATGAACTTTTATGAACTTTTCCCGATGTGATTGTTTGACCTTGTGATCCTTGGACTTTTAGAACAAAAAGAACTTGTTTGGAAAGAATTCGATCAATCCCACTAAAATCATAATGATGAACATCAATATTAATAAAAATAGAATCTTTGGCAATCAAGTCAACTGTATGATGTTCTTTCTCAATAAGAATTTGTTTTTCATCATGTAGATCGGTCACAAAGGTTGAAGAATCTTCGGGAAAAATCAATCTCTCCTCATTAAAATCGTTTCTTTCTTCTTCAATAATATCATGATGTTTAGGTGCAAGATGGCCGACTTCATTAGGTTGGGCAAGAATAGTAGGTGTGGGATGATTGTTGGTAGATTTGAGGGGTGGTGGGGTGGTTGACGATGTAGTGATTGGTTTTTCATGGATATCTTCGATAGTGTCCGCCTTGACTTCTTCAATCTTATATCTTGATTCTTCATGGATACCAAGGGTTGTCTTGATCTCTGCTAATTGTTGAGCAAATTTTACATCTTGATCTGCAAGTAACATGTCTAACATGTCCTTGAAGAAAGCTTTAGTCTCATCACTACAAAATTGAAGGTGGTGGTGCGGAGGTGGTGGATCGATTTAAGATAAGGATCTAAAAATAACTTGCTCTGATACCAATTGATGCAGCGGAAGCTAAAATAAACTTAATCTAAGAATTAAAATTGCAAGGAATTGAAATAACGGAAAGGAATTACAATAAGTAAAAGCTGAAATTTAAATAACTTGAATGTAAATTGCGGAAAATAAAGAACTTGAAATAAAAACTAAATTGAAAGACAATAAACTAAATAATAAACTCTTCCATCATCAATCTTCGCTAAGAAATTCGTTTTTGGAGCTCTTTATATAGATAACTCCTTTGACACAACTAGGAAACCTACTAGAACTTGAATTACTTATTCCCTAAAGTATGTATCACCTTTTGGCAACTTCCTAAGCCTATTAGGACTCAAAATAAAACTTCTAGACACTTATAAAGACACTCTAAATAATAAAAACGAAAATAACAATTTAAAAATACTATTTAGGCTTCTAAATAAATTATAAACCCAAATAGAAAATCAATTGGTGTACGTATGTGTTATGTCCTACATCAGAGCTCTTGGAAACAGGAAGAATCTAATCGACTGATCGAATGGTCCAGCTACCTCAGTGCATACCACATCCGGTATGAACCCAGAACCGCGGAGAAAGGGCACGCAATAGCCTCCTTAATGGCAGACTTTCTCATCGAGGATATCCCGGTCGAACCCAGAATTAAAAGAAGATACACTGGGGGCGAACGATGCCCGTCGCTCGCAGGAGTCTCCGGCCACATGAGACATGAAACATGGACAATCTACACTAACGAGTCCAGTAACTGTACAGGATCCTACATAGGTTGTCTCCTGATCAGCCCAGATGGACAGAAGACAGAGAAATCCGTCAAACTGGGGTTCCCAGCTTCAAACAACGAAGCAGAATACGAAGCTCTAATATATGCATGGTCTCCAGACAGTGCTCCAACTGGGGGCGCAGAGAGTCATGATCAAGACAGATTTAAAGATAGTAGCGAACCAATTTGTCGGGTCCTTCCAAGCCAAAGACGACTGGATGGCAAAGTATCTTGATGTCGTCCACTCCATGGCAAGGAAGTTCGAATTCATCACGGTCGAGCAACGACCAAGGATAGACGTCAGGCATGCAGACGCCCTGGCATATATTTCCTCCTCTATCAGCACTACAGAGCCCCGGTAGCTATCAATCAGATACCAGAAAGAGCCGAGTATCGGGCCCAAAGATCCAGACATGCCGCTGCCGGAGGTCTACCTCCTGGAGTTCAGATATTGGAAGGAAGTTCTCATGGTGACCACTAGAAGACAGAAAAGGAAGAGAGATGAAGAAGCTTCACAGCCCGGCACCGGGCCGAGCACACAAAGCGAACCAAGTCCTCCATCTTAGGGTCAGACACAGAACCCATTAGAATCACAACTTGAAGATTGGAATCCTTGCCTCACCAGAGGTCGGGTAGAAGCGATCCCACCTTCGATGGAGCCGGACGAACCGGACCCATCAGAGCCACCGCTCTCACACATTCACATTGATTTAGAGCTCCCACCGGAGGAACCAATCGATGAGATTCCAGGCAATCTAAATTCTGAAGTAGACAGAATCAACGCCGAATTGCAGTCCAATAACGGCCAAGACTGGAGGAGGTCGTACATCAACTTCTTCATCCACCATCTGCTTCCCGAAGATCCCAAGCTATCAGCTAAAGTTAGGAAGGACGCATGGAAGTTTACTGTCTTCCTACACCGGGGGTCACACAGGCTATACATGAAGAGCCATGGCTCCGGGGTCTTGTTCAGGTGCCTTACTCCAGAACAAGGCCTGGTGATACAAAAAGAAATCCACGTTGGGATTTGCGGCAACCATTCCGGGAACAAAAATCTAGCACAGAAGACGATGATACAAGGATATTGGTGGCCGCACATGATGACATACGCCAAGAAGTTCACACAGGCATGCCTCCCTTGTCAAAAGCATGCCCTGGTTGGCCATGCTTTGGCAAGCAAACTGCATCCCGTCCTGAGCGCATGGCCTTTCGCCAAGTAGGGACTAGATATCATGGGACCAGTATCAAAAGCTCTACACTCAGTCAGGTTCCTACTTGTAGCTATAGATTATTTCACCAAATGGGTTGAAGTCGTGGCATTGGCATAGATATGTGCCTCTGACGTCAGGAGATTTATGTGGAAAGATATAATTTGCAAGTTTGGAATTCCCCAAGAGCTAGTGTCAGACAATGGAAAACAGTTTGAGTGCAATAACATCTGGTTGTTCTGCAAGTCCTTGGGAATCAAACACAACTTCTCAGCCCCATACTACCCCCAGGGGAATGGGGAAGCAGAAGCATCCAACCGGGTCATCTTGGACACACTCAAGAAGCGACTGGATAAAGCAAAAGACAACTGGGTGATGCAACTCCCGGGGGTCTTATGGGCATACCGGACCACCCCAAGAAAGTCCATCGGTATGACACCCTTTCAACTTACCCTCGGAGCAGAAGCGGTGATGCCGACAGAACTGCTAGCTCCGACAACCCGCATTGATGCAGTCCTTACTGGGGAGAATGAAGCGATTCTGGCAAGAGAAAAAGCCGTTCTTGACGACAAAAGAGAACAAGCCCTGCAACACCTCCTCTGGTACCAGGAAACTATCAAGAGAAGATACGACAATCGAGTCGTAGAGAGGAAGTTCAATCCGGGTGACTGGGTCATGAGGAAAGTCAAAGTCATGACCGAGGATACAACCATCGGGAAGCTTGGAGAAAACTGGGAAGGACCTTACATCATAGACAGACATGCTGCGAAAGGCTCATACTTCCTCAGAACTCTGTCCGGCGACCTCTTTTCTAGGCCATGGAATGCATTCCACCTCAAGAAATTCTACAAGTAATGTACTCCATTTGATGATTTCAATAAAGATTGTTTCCCGCAATAATTTGAGTACTTTGTATTATTTACTGCTGAAAATCCTAGTGCAAGATCAAGTCTCCACTAAGGTCCAGGATGCCCGGACCTAGCTTCCGATCCTGGTTAAGTCCTAAATGCAGAGTTATGCTCCTTTTAGGCCCAAGACGCCCAGACCTAGCTTCCGGTCTTGGACACCAAGGATGAGGGATCAAAACCCCATCCAACCCAGGATACCAGGACCTAGCTTCCGATCCTGGTTAAGTCCTAAATGCAGAGTTATGCTCCTTTTAGCCCAAAGACGCCCGGACCTAGCTTCCGATCTTGGAAACCAAGGATGACAGGGATCAAAACCCCATCCAACCCAGGATGCCCGGACCTAGTTTCCGATCCTGGTTAAGTCCTAAACGCAGAGTTATGCTCCTTTTAGGCCCAAGACGCCCGGACCTAGCTTCTGGTCTTGGAAACCAACGATGACAGGGATCAAAACCCCATCCAACCCAGGATGCTCGGACTTAGCTTATGATCCTGGCTAAGTCATAAATGCAGAGTTACGCTCCTTTTAGGCCCAAGACGCCTAGACCTAGCTTCCGGTTCTAGAAACCAGTTTTAAGAGCGAGGCTATCCACTCTTAAAAATCGGGGTTGTTAGGCAACCTAGCCTGCCCCCGGGTCAACGCTTGCAATACAGGGCCGAATCCCCTTCAAGCATCAAACCATGGATCACCATGAAGTCAGCGAGATAAAAAATTATTATCGTCCTAAGGAAAACTCCTCAAAACGATAAGAGGGTGAGGTAGATAGACAGTTGTAATAAATGCTGGAACTAAGGTAAAGATATCTAACAAAATATTTTTGCAGTACAAAAATTTTTATTTCTTTTTCAGAAAAAAAGATATACAAGAAGGTGTCCCCCGGCAATCGGAACAGGAACGTTTCTACAAAAGTCTAACGGAGCTAAGGCTAAGAAGAAGGACTGAGGCCATCACCACCCTTCTTCGCCTTCTCCTTCTCCAGCTGCTCAAGGACCTGCTGGTAGCCAGCCTTGGCCTACCGGAGCTTTTCACCTCATTTTGGACGTCCTCGAGGGCCAGAGCATCCTCAACAGGGACGCGGGAACCGCTGCCAATCCGGGTAGTTCCCGTCACCGGTCCCCTCAGAGCCCGAGGGATGGCATCCTCCTTTCTCAGGCGCACAGCCTCCCCTTGGTCAGCAGGGGAGGTAGAAATAGCTCTCTTCGAGCCCCTAGCAGACTCATCTACAACAGCCTTGCCCCTCGGATTAACTGGGGTAGGGGACTGTACAGAAACAACTTCAACAGCAAGAGGCTGGGAAGGTCTTACCTCCACCGGAGCCACAACTCCAGCGTCTCCCGCATTGGGGGCGTCCACTACATCCGGTGGACCCCTAGAGACAACAGTTGGCTTGCCTCCCTCAGCAGCAGCGGTGACCTCAGTCTCCTCGGACACACCTCCCACCATCTCCGACTGGGCCAGGTTGTCCACCTCATCATGTACCTACACCGGGGTACGAAAGAATCCCTCAGTAGCCGATTCACCAGACCCACGGGGAAGCAGAAGTCCGCTATCCCTCGACATCAGGCCTGGATCACCATAGGAGTCAGATGAACCATAAAAAATGTGTGGTCTCCTCCAGTGCCACTAGGGAGGGTTTGATTGACAAACGGAGCTAGCATCACTGACATGGACATCCCCGACAACTGGGATGACTTCCGGCAAGGCATCCGGCATGAGTTCATCAGAAGGAGATCCTCCCCCGACTGGAAGAGCCTCATCGGGCCAGTCGTCCATCTCCCCCCGCAGATCAACAGTCTCACTCTCAACCGGAGGCTCTTCTTCAACACTAGGGATTGTGCTCTCTACAGTGGCAGCACCCTCACCAGAGCTGGACTCTACCTCCACGACTTGTGGAGGAGCCGGTAGGGCTGCAAGCCTGGCCGAGAAGCGGATGTACGTCATAATCTGATCGGGAAGTGTCAGATCCCGCAGGTCCGCGGGCAGGCTGAAGAAGCGCTCAATGTTGCCTTTAGCCGCAGAAGAGTCTGTCCACGCGGGCAGAGACACTTGAAGCTGACGTTTCCGTGCAAACACAGGCATGGAACTGTTCCTGAGCCAGAGCTCAGCAAGCACGCAAAACATAAGGGCAAAAATGAAAGCGAGATCAGGCGCATGCTTACCTATGAAGTCCCGCGGCACCAGGATGTTGCGGTCAGACGACCACCCTGACACCCGGTAGCAGGGCTCGAACCAGTTCCCATAGTGATTGGGAAGTCCAGACAACCTCCGGGCAGTACGCCAAGAGATGGCGTGGAAGCAATGCTCTTTGGCCTCTCGGGCAACCGGCTTCATGAGCAGGAACATCTCGACCAGGCCAAAGGGAACCTGGAAGTGGAGGGCAATCAGCCCGATCTGGCGCACGATTATCTAGAATGACAGGTGCATCCGACCCGGCGAGATCCCCCACCACAACAACAATCGCAGAATCGAAGAATGTAGCAGGAGTTGCATGCCATACAGAAGTTGTTAGAGACTCACCGCGATTAAGTTGCCGGAGCAACCATCAGAAATGTAGGGGTGGGAGCCAAACCTTACCCCCTCCAACCGAGTTGCTCCTGAACCTCCGCCGCACTCATCCACTCAAGTTCAGGATTCCGGGGGAGGTTGGAGGAAGCTTGCCACCTCCTCCTGGGCCTTTCCGTCGAAGGCTCAGCAATATCCAGAGGAGCCACCTCCGCCACACCAGCAGGCGAAGGAGGTCCATTTGTCGGAATGTCACTCGCTCCGCCCTCATCAGCGATAGGACGGGGAGCCTAGGGCTCAGTACTGAGCCTAGGTCGAGTTCTGAGGTTCCTCGTCGCTACTAGAGCTCAGTACTAGAGTTCTCCTCATCTTCAGAAAGGAATTCGCATAGATATCACCGGAATTTGAAGTCTTCAAAACCTAGGGTTCCGGCAGAAAGCGAAATGGAATTGAAGAGAAAGAGAAAGAAAGTGAAGGGGAATGCCCTTCTCTCCTTCGAGTCTTCCTTTTATAAAGCGGAGCCCATGGTCCACCAAATAATGGTCTTCCAAGTATCTTTAATGGACTCTCCATTAAGATCATTAAACTAACTGGTTTAACGACTCGATCAGCGAAGAGTCACAAGCATTCACTGGAAGATGAAGTTGTACATCTTCCCGCCTACAAAGGAAGATTTACAGAAGATGGTGTGGGGCCCACTTAACACAGTCAGCTGGGGCCCACATCATGCGATCATCCAAGATCCACTCAGCATATACAGGTAAGGTCCAGGTCAGGGACATGTGGACCTCTGGCCCATGTCACCACGGTCAAAGATCAGTTGACCGACACGTGTTTACCACAACGGGAAGTTAACCGGACCTATCTACCGGAGCTCATGACAGTGATAAAGAAGAAATTGTTATATTACAAAATGCATTATACGGGGTGTGATAAGTCCTCAAAAATGTATATTTATCCCCCGAATAACACTTTGTTTGCATTGCACTTAGCTTATATTATTGTGTTATATCTATTGATTAGTGCGTTCTTGTCATTTGTGTAGGTTTCATGAGCCGAAATGCGAATATTGTGTTAAAACCCGCCAAAAGTCAAGAAAAGCAACCAAAAAGGTGTTATTTGCACAAGGGAAGGAGAATTGATATTTTACCTACAGATCTGCTGAGGGTACCCCATGGTTGGTACTGTTGACTTGACTTTATGTCAAAGTGGGGCGGTCCAAATCTCAGCCCAAACCGGATCCTATTGAAGCCCACAAGTCAGAATTTCTATATAGGGTTTTATTTAAAGTCCAAACTTAAAAAGGCTCTACAAGGAGATCCAGAAGTCTGATTTGGGCCCATGAGCTATCAAACTGAAGGTCTTGGTCCAAGATACAACTTAAGCCCAAAATAATTAGGTTTTGCTAAAAATCTAATGCCTCTAGAAGACCAACAGCAGCAGCCACGAATTTGACCTAATTTGGAAGTTTTTGTATGCAAGTATTATGCTTTGTATTTTCTATATAAGAGAAGTAGTATCTAGGGTTTAGGGAGTCAATGCTTGAGAGGCAAAAGTTCATCTTCTTCTTCTTTTGTATTGAACTCAATTCTATTTATTAATATCAATCAAATCAAATCACTTTTCTTTATGATGTTTTTTTATTAAATTATTTATTCCATGGTGTCATCATCAAGGATGAGTAGCTAAATTCCCTTAGGGGGATGGTTGAAGCACTCTAGATAATGCAAAAGCACCATGTTTGTTCTTAATGTTCATTGTGATTCAAAGTACTTAATGCTTATTTACTTCTATCTACAGTATGAGGTAAGTATGATTATTTGCATGATATTGTTATCTATGTTGTTAAAATATTATTGTTAGGGTTTAGGGAGACCTAGATTTAATGGTTGTAAATATTCGTCGCTTAGTGTAGATCTTGGAGTGGGCACTCGAAACATCTAATCTCATGGATATTTTGTACTGATTCATACTTTGATCTGATTTTCTCCGAAAAGTTAATACATGATTGTGATAGATTTAGACAGATGAGATTTGCTTAGAAAATAAGTATAACATCAATCTGTCATTGTGAATTTCATGGTTGGGTCATTTATAACTCAAATTGATGTTATCATCATTCATAACATTGGCAGAGCACATTAAGCGATAGATTTGATAAAAAGTAGTAGATTGAAAACATTAGTCTTCTCATCAATAGAAGGTAGCAACTTCACAAATGCAACACTTACTTTTCTCTAATTGATAACATCAATAGTAGAGAAACAACGGAGGCATTGATCACTTCCCACAAATCTTTCTTCTTCTTTCTTAATTAGTTAAATTAAACTTGATGACATTGAGATAGGGAACATGCATTGCACATTCCTATCGATACTTATAATATATAACTACAATGTAATTTCTTAATTTTATTGGTACTGTAGATTGTTTTACTCATGAATGTTCCCTCTCTTATTTGTAAAATTTTTCAGGAAGGTCTTGTAAGATTGCTGCATTCAGTTGAATCACCCATGCTTATATGATGGGAAGTTGAAAGCTCATTTGGGTCAATACAAAGTCAACACGAATGAGGTGGTCTTTGTACATGTGTGATCCATTCCAAGATACAATGATAGGAAGTAAATGGAGTTAAAGGAGAAATTGAAGCTTGCCTTCCACACCCTCGTGAAACCAATTCCAAAACATTTTTGAAATGTGATTACAGATTTGCAAGGTGATTGCGATAAAAAGTTTGACAAGAAAGCATCAGTTGGTACCAGTTTGACCATTAATTACCCGTTGAGAATGATAGAGAAAGATGAGAACATAGTACCAGCATTTATAAGATTTCACCAGATCCCTTTAGTAGTTGGCTAGGGTCGGTCAAATTTTTTGATACCTGCAAAGGTTTCTCTTGCTCATTACTGCACCTGTCATAAATGATTGCTATAAGACCGCTCTGCAAATTCTTTACAGCAGGTACTAATTTTAATCATCTTGGTTATGTAAAGTTCTAACTGACCTACATTTCAAGTGTTTTTGCATTTTTTTTCATTCTCAAGTTTTGAGTAATGTTTGTTTTATATATATATTCAAAATCAAGTCTTATGAGATGACCTGCTTAATGACTATCTTCGTCTTTTTCGTTTGTTCTTCATGTACTAAAACCTATGATGTCTATCCCAATGTCCTAAACCAGCCTATAGTTTGAAGAACATCTCATTCAATAATTCTGAAAATTTTCACTTGAAAAGTATAAGTTTCATTGTTCTATTTTTTTATCTCTCACTCTTTTCCCTCTTTCACAGTGTTAGATTTTTATTTTGATAATATTTACTTCTTATTTCCTTTCTATTAATATTTAGAAGGTAATCTGTCATTTCTCAGACCACCTAGATTAAATGTTAAAAAACTAAGGTTAATTATTTCGTATATTATAATCTTAATGTTTTGCACTGCACATAACTTACAATTTGATTCATCAAGGTAGTCTTTGATTGATTTTGGATGTCCTGTTAGTTTACAGTTTCATTTAGCAAGACATCTATGGTTATCAGTGATCTTGAGTTCTTTTTCAGTGCAATTATATGTACTTACTTTATTTATCAGTGACGTAGCACGATAAAGCACTCTCCAAGGGCCTAGAGTGTTCTAGACCCCACCATGGTTTCCCATATAAGTGTCTGACTATGTCACAGTATCAAGCAAATCTCTTTCATTTGAGTTCTATTTTTTACAATATACGACATTCTCATAAATTCGTTGTCAAAATATTGTAAAATTCAATGTACTCCGGGTAGTATCCATCCGCCAGGACAATTTAGATACAAAAAGCCGCTTTCTTTCATAACAGAGCCGGGAATAACGGCTGGCATAGAAGTCAGTCTCTCGCACGCAAGGAGATGTTGCTGCTGGATGTCACGGTTCTGGGGCGCCATGATCCTTCTACAACGATCTACTCCTGGCCCTTCTAGGCCTACTTAAAGCCTCTCTTTCTTTGGCAGACGGTTTGTGCCATGATGAACATGGTTGCATTTCACCATATTCAAATCTTTATCTCCACGCTGGACGTGGTTTTTCCCAATAAGTCGACGGTGTTACACCATTGGGATACTTCGAATAAACTGGAGTACATATAGGATGCACCGGTACTAAAACCTTTTATAAAGATATCTTCCAAACTGTTGGGGTCATTGCGGGGCCGCCTCATTAAATAGTTTAGTTGGTATTGCCATTCGAAATCAAGATATTGGGATTGGTATATGAAATCAATCGAAAGCATTGGGTGACCAGTCTTGACTTCAGGCCCCTCCCCCCTCCGACTGAGGAATCCTGCACCCTCTAACCGCAAGGGTAAGAACGAGGGCCTCCTCCGCTCTGGTTCTTCTCTGGGGGCTCTAGCCTGAGCAACTAAAGTGATTTCGTCGCATTCAAAAAGGATTAGTTCGAAAGAACGAAGGACCATTCCCTATCGTTGCTCGCATTGGGAAGGTCTCCTATAAACTCGGGTTGTCAAAGTCTTATTACCGAAATTATCGTTTGTAGTGATCGATCCTCGGGCAGTTAGCTATGAGATGAAGCAGCTATACTATAGTTAGTGTTTTATAGGTGATAAGGGATGCTACTAGTTCCTCGTCCTCGGGTTGGTTGATGTCGGAGCAAATAAGGGAGAAGGAAGTTGATTATTCATTATATATTTGAAAACCAGCATAGACATCACCAAGATGATTCCTGTAAACCGCTCGCTTTGTTCCATATCCTGCTAGCCCCTAATCAACAATAGCAATAGTGCTTCAGTAGCAAGAGTTCTTGATCATTTATTTGTTCTTAGCTAAGTCGTTAAATTGTAGAAATATGGGATTATTGAACTCTTAATCGCCCTCAATAACATTGGCTAGGAGTTTGAAGAAAAGTAGTGTTTATTGATGTTGAATGATAACACATGCTGAATGTGTGCATTTGTGAAAGGGTGTAGCAACACACCTTGATTTCACAAAGTTCTTTTACTTTTGATAATAAAAGATGCATTCAACAAGATCAGACACTATCTTATAAAAGAGTACAAATGCTTCAGGTTTCTGGTGTAGGTGCCCCTTTTCTGCTCTGACTATCTTACATACACTATCTTAATATCAAAGCTTATAAGTTACAATTATCTATTAGATACTTTCTTAACATCGTAGCTCGAAGCCTGTACTCATTTAGACGTCATGAGCTATGTAAAATCGAAAATATTATCAACTGTATGCCGAGCAAACACTAATCTTTTGTTTATATGTCACTCCAGACTGTTTGGCTCTATTGGATATAAGTTGTCAGATTGGTTTAACGTTATAATCAGGTACTTTCTACCGCTTAGAGTCAGTTTAAAATCTCTATATTATGTATTTAGTAAATGTGTCTTGCCATACAAAAAAAAAAAAATTATTTTACCATCTCATGTAATATAAAAGTTACCATCTTACACTATACATCATTTATCATAACAATTCCACATGTTTGCGAACATCCCGAAGGAAAACCTGATGACCATGGAGAAACAAATCAAAACATCCCTAAGGCAAACCGCAAACCTTATGATCATGGGGAAACAAATCAAAACATCCCCATTTCAGAAAAAACATCAATTTTATCAAAAACAATTATGTTTGGTATCTTTACTCTCGTGGTTTGTTTTATTAGAAAATTTTTGTAAGCATCAAGGCTCAAAGCTATATGTATGACTTCTCGAAGAAGTTATTCACATGATAAATAAATGTGAATAATAACACTTTCAAGAACTAGAATGCATTCATTTAGTTATGTGGCTGGCAGAAAACTGCTATAACTAAAAACTTATTTAACTTAGATGAGAAGATGAATCACATTTATAAAACTTTTTAGTTACGCTGCCTATATTTTATGGGTTTTTCGTGACTCAGGTTTTTTTAGTGTAAGGATTACCAATTCAGTCAATTGAGAATTCTCCTTAAGGCTGTTCTCTCTTTGCCATTGTGATCTTTACCAAAACTATACTGCCTCTATTTTTATCAAAATTATTGCTATCATGTCATACTTGTGTGAACCTTTAACATGCAATGCTTTACCATATACTAGAACTTTATTGAATATGATTTGGTTGCTCAGTAAAGCTTAAGACTTTAACATATATTGTTAGGACATATACAACTGATATTTAACATGTACCATTGGTTCTTCTCATATTTATGATCCCAACAAATAACTAACTCTTCAACAATATACAACTGATATTGTGCTGGATTATCTTTTATGTGTCTTATTCACTTTCATTTTTCAAAAACAATGTGATATTATAAGTTGTGTAACTTATTCGGACTCTGAGTGGCCCATATTTGAAGTTTTAGAAGCGATACTTGCTATCCTTGCACATTGGCCAATCGATTTTTCTTCCTTTTGGTTGAATCTCAAAATGATATGTTCACACTGAACATCGTGGAAAGTAGGCAACAAATTTTCTGGTGTTAATTATTTCTATAGCATAAAAAAATTGATCTGTTTTCGATCTGATAATCTTGCAGGCACAATGTAACCAAAGAAAAATATCAGCAAGCATAGTCAGCGCACAAACAATGGCAACTCCTCGATCCTACAATTACTCATGCCACCGCATCAGTAAAGAAAACTCTGAGAACAGGAAGTGTTATAACACTGGTGCCTCATCAGGATTAGGTCTAGCCTCAGCTAAAGCTTTAGCAGAGACTGGAAAATGGCATGTTATAATGGCCTGCAGAGATTTTATCAAGGCTGAAAGAGCAGCCAAGTCAGCTGGTATTGCCAAACAAAATTACACCATAATGCAATTAGACCTTTCCTCCCTTGAGAGCATCAAACAATTTGTAGATAACGTCAGACGCTCGGGTAGGCCACTTGATGCTTTAGTCTGCAATGCAGCAGTCTACGAACCCACACCAAAAAAAGCCCACATTTACAGCTGACGGGGTCGAATTGAATGTGAGAACTGAGAAACTACAAATAGTGCTAGTATAACAATTGTAAATTCAAACAAACAATCAAACAATACGCAGAAAGTAAATAACACACAGAGATTTTTAACGTGGTAAAACCCAAACAGGGAAACGTCCACGGTTGTCCTCGCGACAACAAAATAATCCACTAGATGAAAAGAGATGTACAAACCTATCAACTACCTGCACTCACTGCGAGTTGATACTCCTGGTTATCTCTAACACCTTGACTTCACCAGAGCACCTTGATGTACGCACAAGACACTCGACTTCTTGATGAACACACAAGAAGACTCGAAGCCGAATTCACAATAACTCTTAAAGATCACAAAGATATGAATTGAGAAAAGGGGGAAGAAAGGGAATTGAGTTCAATAGCCACAAACACTTTCAATATCAAAAACCTAACCAAAACACGTCAACTAGAAGAAGGATGGACGGCCAAAGAACTAACTTGTTCTATGGAAGAGAAACCCTATTTATACTTAGGGTTGAAAACCTAGGAAAATGGGCCGAAACAGTGCAAACCGACTTTGGACGTTCGTACGTCGATATGACGTTCGAACGTCGCCACACAAAAATAAGCCTGCTGCCTACCATGACGTACGAACGCTCTAACTCGGTACGTACGTCTCCATACGAAAACACGTCTGCTGCCTACTTGGACGTACGAACGTCCTAACTGCGTACGTACGTCCTGACCAAAAGATGTTTGCTGCTTCAGTGGACGTACGTACGTCCTAACTTGGTACGTACGTCCAGAACCCAATAACTTTTCCTGGACAGAAGTAAGAAACACGAAGGACACGAGACGACCATGCGTACATCTTGATTTTCCTAACAATGAATTCAAGGCGAGATAACCAAGGACACTTTGTCACAAAATTGATGTCAAACCACTTCGTGCCGGTTTCAATCTCCCCCTTTGACATTGATTTTGTGACAAAAACCTATGACTCTAATAGCACTTATAAAACGTGCTTACAATCCCAAACCATGGCATTTATAAAACATGCCTACAAAATCACTCAAAAATAGAAACACATAACAAGTCACCAATTCTTGTTATCCAGCTTTAGGAAGATGCTTTAACCATCAGAGACCGAACGGAAGCAACTAGGAATTTCCGCAATCAAGGATTCAACAGAAGTTCCTTCGAGCAACTCCCCCATACTTCATGAGCTCCAAAATATTTTTGACACTCGAACTCCCCCATAACAATATAACGTCTAAAATCATCAACACGTTCACTCCCCCATACGTGTAGCATACCTGAAACATGACCCAAAAATAACCTAACAACAAGAAGACGATTGTTAGTAATTAGAGTCATAAATCTCCCCCTTTTTGTCACAACAAGTGAACAAAGTAACCAACCAACAAAAGAAACGATAAAAGAACAACAATAAACAAATAACCAAGAAAAAGAAATCAATACCAACAATGAAGACATAAACAGATAAAAATATAAAACTAATCCAACTGTTAAAAGTTCAGAAAGTCAACAAATAACCAAACAGAGAAATCCATAAACATAAAAGACAAAACGACAAAAACATAAGGCTTGAGTTAACGAATTCGAAAAACCCGTTCCCAATGACCTAGAGGAAGCTTGGAAAAGTAAGCTTCCGCACGAGCCGAAGGTCTATTCCACCGAGCAATCACATGATCATCATAATCCTCCAGCCATTCACTCTTACAAAACAACTCCTCAATTCTGCTGTCCAAGCCACAGTCGGTAAGTGGAGCAGCAAGTCCTGGAACCTTCGGATAACCAACCAACTCCAAGATGTGATTTTGAAGATGTCCCGGTAATCTCTCCCAATGATTGACACGAACCAAACAAGGATTAAGAAAAGGTCGATGAATATAGTCATATCCATGGGGAACGCGACATAAACGACAAACCTTAGCATTGTTTTTGTACTCCATCACCATGAACGACACATAACCAACAGTCGGAACAAAAATTCCATGAAGTTCATATTCTGCCATAGAAAATTCTGAAGAACAAAGAGAGAACTAGCAAGAGGTAAGAAGACACAATAGAAGTGAAGGAGGGGAAGACTCCCCTATTTATAGGAAAAACAGGGGTAAACCTATTATGGGCCCAATAAAAGAGGTCCATTACCAAAAAAAATTTACTGCAAAACAAAGAAACCAACTTGAACTAATATGAAAATAGCAATATCCAAGAACATGCTCAATACTAAAAAAAAATAGAAACAAACCAATATAGCAAAAGAGCAAAGTTAAGTACAAAAACGTGAAGAGGAAGCCATAAAACCAACTACTCGGACTCCGAGGCACCATCACTGGGTTCACCATCACCCTCGTCCTCACTCTCTGAGTCATCACCATCACTCTCACCAGGAACTGGAGGCACCTCTTCCGGAAACGGAGGCAAGTCTGTGGGAGTGAAGTCCAGCTGTAGATGACGCATCTGAGCAACGTTCATCGCATGAATATCACTGATCATGACATCATGACGAGAGAGAATGACCCCAAAACGATCTAACCGAGCATCCATATGATCCTGATGACGTCGGAGAGAGGAAACCCGAGCATCAATTGCTGTAACAGCCCGATTGCCCCTAGCAGAGGCTGGGATGGGGCGTCCAGAGGTCAAAGCCCGATCAAAATCATCATGGCGAACAAGAGCCCTGCCTCCCCAAATGAGGTGATGCGTCAGACGCGCACCCACGGACTCAAAGGCCAACTTTCGAGACTGACAGCCCTTCTTGATGGCGTTGACCCAATCGTGGCCAACAAACTTTGGAGGGCTCACCCCCATATACTGTCCCTGAAAACCCAAGTGCTTGAGTATAGTCATTATAAAGCTAGGGAAAGGAAGAGTACCCTTAGCTGCATCGATCTGAAGCATTCGAGTGTAGATGACCTCAGAGAGATGAAGATGGTGCACCGACATACAGACCACTAATTTGACCATGTCGTCGGTCATGATAATCTTGTTGCCCTTGGAGGGGTAGATGTTGGAGTGGGCAACCATGTGCAAGAGGATGGCGCTGTAGTGCTTGGCATGATACCTTTCCGTGACACCATCAATAAACATCTGCTGAACCTGATTGACAAAGTCAATTTGAATCATATCCGGAACGGGCCATCTGACAGAAACAGCATCTTCAGGAATAAAGTCACCATCAATACCCAACGCCTCGCGTATCACCTTAGGAGAAATGGTGTATCGCCGACCTTCAATCAAGACCGAAAAACTCGAGCGATTCTGCGAGGGTGTCTTTGTCTCATAGAAGGCTATTGTATGCTCAACCGAGTACTTGGTGATTGGTTGAGCCACCCTTAGCCAATTCCGAGTCTCAAAGAATAGAGATATGTTGCCAAGCTGAGTAGCCCCAAGAGGAGTAGCAGCGATGTCTGCCAAGTCAAAGAATCGCTCAGGAACAATAGCTTTTGCTCGAGGATAAGCACCAAGAGATGTGGGAGGAGGCGACAAGACCGGAGTGGAACTTCGACCCCGCGAAGCGCGAGAAGATGATGCACCCTTAGACGCGGATGCCGTGGAGATGGGAGTGGTGCGTGCGCGCTTAGAAGCCATTCTCTACACAAGCACAAAACAAAAATGTAAGAGAATTGACAGAAAAACCAATAAAAAGTCATTGAGGCATTTCAACAAACACTTGATATGCACAACTCTGAAACATGCGATTGACAACAAGGTAGCAATGGTGAGCACACTAAACACAAATCTTAACCATAAACAATAAAAGAGGAAGAAACAAGACAATGAGAGAAATAACCCATCCACACATACCAAGTAAAGAACGAACACCAACCACATAAGCAAAACAACATGATATAACATATACCCAAAAAACCCATAAGCGAGCACAACCATAACAAGGAAAAAATAACCATCACTTGACAAGATATCATGGATAGAGAGGAACCAAGGAGTTTTGCAAAAAAAAACTTACTTGCAAGACGGAGAACAACGACACGTCACACAAAGGAAGAACAGCAACAAGCACAGAGATAAATAGCAAGAATAAGATCGACGAAAGGCAATTGAGAGAGAAGGGAAAGGGAAGAACAAGAGAAACCTCCTTATGTTCGTGCGAGAGGGAAACACAGCACGATTTGATGTAACAGTAAGCCTTTGGATCAAAAAGTTTGAATTTAAACACAAATGGGCCGGACTGTATGACAGACGTTCGTACGTTCTTAAAACGTTCGAACGTCGGGACCCAAAAACCAAACATCTGGTAAAGATAACGTTCGTACGTCCTAGGAGCGTTCGTACGTTTAAAAAAGATCTGCCCACCTAAACGTACGAACGTCTTGAAAGCGTTCGTACGAACCCTTTTTTTTTTTTTTTTTTTTTTTTTAAACCATATATATAAATAATAAAAAATGAAGAACCACCCAACCAGTCATATAATAAACCACAGAACTACCATTGAGAGACATCACAAGAAAAACACTTCTACTTATCATAAGGATTCCAATTACAGACGAAAACAGCATAAACAACCCTCAACTTTAAGACAATGCAAAATCGAAGAGCAACATTATACACCATGACATGGCACTTACTAGAATGATGCAAGCATGTAGAAGAACCGGATAGACCAATACCAACCTCCGGAGACAAACTAAAAAATGATCATTGAATACCTTGAAAGTCTTTTGCAAGTAGACTAAGGAGAAAGGGAAACCGAGCATAACAAAACCAAGGAAACTCAGAAAAATTGGTAATCTTCTTGTCTTCCAACCAGACAAGTGTGACAGACATTTTTTTTTTTTTTTTTTTTTTTTTTTTTGATGCCATTCCCGTGTGGGAGTATAAAGTATCTCCATCTTTTACCAGAACACGAGGGTAGGGTGTAGCCTACATCTTTTCGGCAAAACACACTCAAGAAGTGCAATACCATGATAACGTGCAACACAAGAACTAACATCTCCTGAGTGCATCCGTCAGAGCATGACCCTCACAGCCCCAACGGGTTCTTAGTTAAATGAGTATGCTCTCAAGACATTCAAATGGCTGGGGATTTTGTGAGTAATTGACCACTTACAAGAGGTGAGTAGATATAGAAGAAAAACAACGATCATGTAAAGAAACCATAGAAAACTGGAGTTGTGCAGGTATTTAAAAGGACAAGCCAACCACATGTAAATGCATCATGCAAGAAACTACCAATACGAAGAGAGTATAATGTAACCCTACAACTATGCATGACACAAAAACAGTTGAGGACGCCAAACTAGAAACATCTGTAAAATGGAATCCACACAATAGAGAATGTAGTATGTCCTCAATACCAACAACAATAATAAATGACCAAACCTAAACATCCTAAACACAGACAGTTCCAATGAACACATTAGGTATATGAATGCGAAAGAGGTGTAGTGACAATGAAGCAGTTATCAGATGAGCGACTACCAGTTAACACCAAGATATGATTGGAATAAAAAATATTACACCTATTGTCCTCAAACACAACCTTAAATTTAGCATCACATAACTGACTAATACTCAATAGATTGGACTTAAGACCCTTAACAAAAAGAAGCTCATGACTATTGAGCGATTCAACCTCAGAAAAGTTACCTTTACCTTCAACCGGAAGCATTTTACCATTACCAAACCTAACCTTACCTCCATAACCAAGAGTCAGGTTATCAATCAGAGTCTTATCACCTGTCATATGACGCGAACAACCGCTGTCAAGATACCATGATAAAGGCATTGGTTCAACCAACCGAGCCATGTGAGATACTATTTTCCTGAATGCATCCATACTCCTATCCCAGAAATGTGGTGGTGGAGTAGGCATGGGTGTTGTTTGAGGACGGTTTCCATAAGGAGAAGTTCTGGGTAAACCCCACGGAGCATAGCCATTCCACATATATGGAGCCTGCATGGAGAAAGTAGAAGACTTGTTCCAATATGAATTACCTGCAAAAGAAGGATGATGAGCAGGATACAAATTATTCCAACAAAAAGCAGAAGTGTGACCCATGCGACCACATGTTAGACATTTAAAGCCTTTGTGTCTAGAGTTCTTTTTCCGAACATGCTTTACATGAGTAACCTTGGGTGGTGATACCACACTAGACACCTGCACGGGAACAGGAATAGCGACACTTGTTGGTCGCACAAAGGTAGTGCGGGAAGTGCTAGCAGTAGCAAGAGGAACAGATGTGTCATAACCTAAACCAGATTTATCTGAATGGGATTTACCGATTCCCAACAGAGAGTTTAGATTAGCACTTGCTTTACCAAACCCAACCAATTGTTTGTTAACAGCAAACAACTTAGCATTTACTTTCTCATGCTCCAGTACAAGGGATCGATACCGCGTCTCCAGATCATTATTCAGTTTTTCCAGAGTGACAATACGCACTTGGAAATCCTCCTTTTCCTTCACAAATTCTTCCTTCAACAAGTTGGAATCACCTGTAAGATTGCATATATCCTGTCCAAGACTATCTACCTGATCCTGCAAGACGGTGTTAGTTTTTTCAAGCAACTTTACTTGTTGCATGGAAAACTTATACATATCACATAGTTCACTAGTAGTAGCATGAACACCAGAATCAGAAACAATAATATCAGCAGAAGAGGATACAATACCTCCTGGATGTTCATCCAGGGATGCACTGAAGACCACATAATTGGAGACAACATTTGAGAGATTCCCATCATCATCTTCATCTGAATCATCCCATGTTACTGTGAGGTTCGCTTTGGAATTATCACCAGGTTTGCGATCCACCTTCTTGTCACATTCATTTGCAAAGTGTCCATAATCACGACACTTGTAACATTGGACATCTTTACGATCAACTCGAGCTCTTCTCCCATCCACAGAGAACCGCTCAAAACCACGACTTCTAGGAGCATTTGAGGAATCAGGAAATCGCTTTCGAGGATCTCGATTCTGTTGATATTTCAGAATCTTCTGAAAGCTACGTGACAGAAACGCATAGTTATCATCCACATCCTGTTCTTCATCATCAGAAGGTCCTGTGAAAGGTTCTTTAGACGATGTAGCTTTGAATGCTACAGATTTGTTCTTCAAAGGTTCTTCCAAAGCCTGTTCCATCTCACATGTCCTTAGTTTCCCAGCAAGTGTCTCGATGGACATGTTCTTAATCACATTACTCTCAGTGATGGCATCCTTACGTGAACGAAACCGAGGAGGCAAAGCACGCAATATCTTACGTACCACTTGTGTGTCAGTATATGCATGACCAATAGCCGCACTGCAGTTGATGATGTCTTGGAGACGAATAAAGAAATCATCAAAGGTCTCAGAATTATCCATCCGTAGATTCTCAAACTGAGATGTTAACAGTTCCAGCTTACTTTCTTTGACTGTTTCGTCACCTTCATGTGTACAGATAAGCCTGTTCCATGCATCTTTAGCCTCTTCACAGCCTTGCACCCGACGAAACTCACTAGCATTTAATGCCATGAAAATAGCATTGAGTGCCTTGTTGTTATAATTTGCCAACAACTTCTGTTCAGGCGTCCACTTTTCACGTGGCGTCAGTGATGTAACAGCAGTATCATCAGTACCTGTAGTAGTCAGAGGTTCTTTCCACCATGTGACAACAGAAAGCCAGACTTCTTCTCCTAATGCTTGGAGATAAGCTCGCATACGTACTTTCCAATGACCAAAGTCCTTTCCACTGAATTGTGGAGGAAGACTTGAAGTAGCAGTCTTGTGAGATTCCATAAAGCACTATTGATCGTTAGCGTGAGCCTTTACGCTCCTTAACCAGCCCCCAGCGACTGATACCAATTGAGAAACTACAAATAGTGCTAGTATAACAATTGTAAATTCAAACAAACAATCAAACAATACGCAGAAAGTAAATAACACACAGAGATTTTTAACGTGGTAAAACCCAAACAGGGAAACGTCCACGGTTGTCCTCGCGACAACAAAATAATCCACTAGATGAAAAGAGATGTACAAACCTATCAACTACCTGCACTCACTGCGAGTTGATACTCCTGGTTATCTCTAACACCTTGACTTCACCAGAGCACCTTGATGTACGCACAAGACACTCGACTTCTTGATGAACACACAAGAAGACTCGAAGCCGAATTCACAATAACTCTTAAAGATCACAAAGATATGAATTGAGAAAAGGGGGAAGAAAGGGAATTGAGTTCAATAGCCACAAACACTTTCAATATCAAAAACCTAACCAAAACACATCAACTAGAAGAAGGATGGACGGCCAAAGAACTAACTTGTTCTATGGAAGAGAAACCCTATTTATACTTAGGGTTGAAAACCTAGGAAAATGGGCCGAAACAGTGCAAACCGACTTTGGACGTTCGTACGTCGATATGACGTTCGAACGTCGCCACACAAAAATAAGCCTGCTGCCTACCATGACGTACGAACGCTCTAACTCGGTACGTACGTCTCCATACGAAAACACGTCTGCTGCCTACTTGGACGTACGAACGTCCTAACTGCGTACGTACGTCCTGACCAAAAGATGTTTGCTGCTTCAGTGGACGTACGTACGTCCTAACTCGGTACGTACGTCCAGAACCCAATAACTTTTCCTGGACAGAACTAAGAAACACGAAGGACACGAGACGACCATGCGTACATCTTGATTTTCCTAACAATGAATTCAAGGCGAGATAACCAAGGACACTTTGTCACAAAATTGATGTCAAACCACTTCGTGCCGGTTTCAAGAACCAACCATCCCGTGCACTTTCTCGATTGTTTCTAGATGACCTAAAGCAATCTGACTACTCATCAAAGCATCTCATTATTGTTGGCTCCATTACTGGTATATGTATAAGCATGGTTTCATTCTCGCCAAAATTTATACCACGCCGTTCAGCTCTTTGTACATCTTATATATTTCCCTCATTTAAATTCAGGGAACACAAACACATTGGCTGGGAATGTATCTCCAAAAGCAAGTCTTGATGATCTATGTGGCTTCTCAGGAGGATCGAATGGGCTGAACAGTTCAGCTAAGATTGATGGTCCCTATACCCTGATTGCATCATCACCACATCCTTGTTTGGGGAGCACATACCATTGTTTAAACTTTTATTCCCTCCCTTCTAGAAGTGCGTCACCAAAGGATTTTTTCTAAAGAAGAATCTGGTGAAAGACTCACTCAGGTAATTAAAAGAGAAGACTGTTCAAACACTTATTCTTGCTACTATAGTTTCCCTCTGTAATAACTAAGTAGCTGATGTGTAGCTACTGCTGTTACAAACTGGATGGTTTTCTTGTATGCCGAATAATTTAAACTTCACTGTGATAAAAAAAAATATGTTTCATGTTGTTAAGTAGACAATTCTATTTCAAAGGGATGTTGTTGTTCAACCAACATAAAAGGTTGCTCTGATGAATTATTGAAGGCCTGAGTTTTATATGTTAAATAAGTTAGCAAGTGAGTATTGGTGGAGTTTTATGGTTCTGACATTATGGAGTGAGTATTGGTGGAGTTTTAAAGGTTTCTAAGCATTATGGAGCGCAATTATAAACATTTAGTAGTATGTTGGCTAGAGTTTAAACTTTAAACTTGATATGATTTGCTAGGCTTCTGAGAGAGTTGCCAGAGGGGAACTGAAGTCTGCAAGTAAATTCATTTGATTCTACCTATTTCTATTCTTTATTCTAGCTTTTCATTCAATTCCTCTTCATTTTTCCCAAGTTAACTATTTTTGTTTAATTTTGCGTGTTTAGATTGATAGCAAAACAGCAGATTCACTCGATCGAATTATATCCCTAACACTTGCGACAGGAACGCATACTACTGCTCAATCAATTGAAAATCTGTGTGCCGACAGGATCTCCTTGAAACCTAATCATGTACAAGGCATGTACACATGTCTCAACCATTATTTGTTTCTGAATTCTTAAATGTTTCTATAATTCTATATTTACTGAATACATGGTTTAGGAAGTCGCGGGTAATGTGATCTGGAACTACTCTGGGTTTGTAAGGAAAATAAAAATTGTGCAGATTTCTCTTCGTTCAATATCAGTTAACTGCAATAATTTTTAGCTGTCAATCAATTCTTCCTATAAGTTTCTTGTGCCCCTTGGATTTCCTTTTTATTCAAATGAACTTTTCTTTCTTTAGGGGGTGCTCTGAAGCCATCTGATGTTGATAAATTATGGGTTCATGTCACCTGTGCTTGGTATCAGCCTGAAGTTGCTTTTGCAAATGATGAAAAGATGGAGCCTGCACTTCGAATTTTGAAAATTCCATCAACTGCTTTTGTGAAGGTGAAAGGATTTCTGTCTTTGGTCCTCTTGGTTTAGTTCACTATATAGTCATATCAAATGTAATTCTAATATTACAAAAATGTAAAAAGAGAAAAGGCAATGCAACTATCATTAGGTTGCAAATGGTGCATACATATGTTCTTGTTTTTTCCACCTCCCTTCTTTGATGTTCACTTGGTTAATTGGTTTATAGTTAGATTTCATAGATTTTCTGGATAATGTTGAACTTCTTTGCGAGATTAATTTACCAAGTAGTTTCACAAATTAAGTTAACTTGGTGCCTTGTTTGCCATGAACTTACATTTTTGTGTAATCTGCAAGCAAGTGCATGGTGCTTGCACACAATGCTACAAGTGTTCCACTTATTATCATGCAATGTGTGCATTGAGGGCTGGATTTAAAATGGAGGTGAGTGACTGAAAGTCTGAAATCAATTTATATCATTTAAGAACCCAAATATAGGATGGAAAAGTGGAGGACCTCCTGGGAAGTCCTTGTGTTGCACCCTCTTTTGAAGTATCAGTTAAAAAAAAAGAACCCATACATAGTATTATTCATCAGTTCAGTGAATGATCATTTTAACTGATATATTTCTTAATGCTTGTTGAGAACCAGTTGCTCAATAAGCTCAAACTCTTAGATAGGTGCCCAGACAATGTATATATCAAAGGGATCATAGGTCACACACATGGCACACCCCAGGCACATATTTAATCACCTGATGGAGGCACACACTAATGCAGAAACTTTGCTTTCAGGCTTTTGACTTTTGTCATTCTTCTCCTATAATGTTGTAAACTTATGCAAATTTAATCATTATCTTGGGTATTATGTAACTTTGATTGTTGTTTAAGCGGGAATTATTATTTTAATCACTTAATTTAACACTTTATGTTTTAATTATGAGTTTAAATATGAAATGGCTCGTAGAAAATTATTGGGTTTATATTTAATGGTATTAACCCTATGTAAGGGTGTTTTCCATTTTTTGCCAAAAAATCCAAAAGCTCAATTCTCAGCGAGTATGATCTATCCCTGAATTTAGCTCGGGTTTCTAACAGAAGAATAGTTTGATACGATGATTTATTGCCAGTATGTGGCTTAGCCTGCATATTTGGTTGTCTATAAATGTTGTCTTTTGTTGTTGTTGTTGTTGTTGTTGTTGTTGTTGTTATTTATTGTTTTATTGTAATTGTAGTTGCACTGCATGGAAAGTATTGGAAAACAGGTTACAAAGATGGTCTCATATTGTGCATATCACAGGTAAGACTAATCTCACTGTTCTAGCCATTCTTTTCAATATACCTTAATAATTTCAAATAATGCTTCCATCAGGCATATTTTCCTTCTCTGCATCACTTCTAAATGAGTTCATCTATGGATAACATTAAACTCTTTCTTGAAGTCTACAATGTGTACATGTTGCCCTTGTGTGTGTGTGCCTGTCTGTCTCCACATTTTTTGTTAATATAATACATCATCATTTTTGTTTTGGTTTTAATAAGTAATAGGTTCTTTCTGCTTAGTGCTCCAAGCCCATATAACGTTTTAGCTCTACTGACTCCTCCCGGGGGTTGTCCCTACTAAAAGACCACAAAAGAAGAAACAAACTGGTTCTCGGTTATATCTACCATAACCGCACATCCAAAAGATTCAAGGCTGGAAACTGCAGTTCTGAAAGATTCAACCTTGGAACCTGAGCATATTGACCCGCTATCTGATGCAAAGTGTTGCACTTTTCAAAGATCACAAAATAAGGTAAAGCACATATGAACTTTTCAAAATATATTCTATTCCCTGATGAATGGCTCTGTACGCTGTCGCTGATTCATTGAAAACATATTTGGAATAAACAAGTTCAATAATAATAGTTCCATGACAAGTTGCAGTGCACTTACTTTAATTTTCTTTTGCTTGCTGAATTTATCAGAGAACAGCAGGGGCTATAGTTCATCGTGTAATGGGACCTTACCGTTATTCTTTAGATGCGAAACAAAGCTTGAACCCATATAGGGTATTGTTCTCATCTATAGGACATGTAACTTGTGATCTTTAACATTTGGTCTTAAACTAGCTTAATTTGTAAATGAATGGTCGTTTCACTTTCAACAGGAAGAAAAAGAGACAAATTCATTTTCTACATCCAGGGAGCGTCTTTATCATCTGCAGGTAAGTTGTATTTATTTCGTGTTGATTGGTATCTGGCTTTAGTTCCTTTCTCAGTGAATTTTGCTGGTTTTTCTTTGGTTGCAGAGAACTGAAAATCAAAGGGTGTGCTTTGGTAGATCTAGAATCCACGGATGGGGCCTCTTTGCACGTCGAAATATTCAGGAAGGAGAAATGGTACTCCTCTAACTATAAAGTTGTTCTGAATGAGCTGATCTTTCCTTTCTTTTCTATGTAGGTTTTTCAGTCTACATAGGATCTCTACCTGCCATGGCTGTTAAGAAAATATAAAATATTAAACAAAAGTGCAATCCGATTACTGTACATACAATGTTTTGTTAAGGAACGAGGTCTGTGTATAATTGGACATTTGTTTGCAGGATAAGTGAGCAACTCATACAGGATAAGTGAGCAACTCAAGGCTGATGAGATTCTCTTAGTATTCTCTCTTTTTATTCCTTTATTATGCCTGTAATCACTTCCCATTTCAACGGCCATTGTAGTTTTGTCAAGATTGTTGATAGAAGAGACACGTATATGTTTTGAATTAAATCATTTAATCAATGAGATTGAAAGTCTGATATAAGTTTTACCTCAGTGTTGTTTCCCCAATTTTTTGGGTTGCTGAAGTTGGGAGTTTCAGATTTGCGTTTCTGGTCTTTTTGTCAGTGAATTCACAATTGGACATCTTTTTTGCGCATGGTTTCTATTGGTTTTGGTCTAAAACAACCCGAATTGAACTGGAATGCCTCATTTATTTTGAGTCTGAACAAAACAATACTTTTGAACACTGTCTTAACCCTTTCCACTTAGGTAGTTAGGTTCAGTTTCCATATCAAGCAGCCCCATGTCATTCAAAGCTGGATATTCTTTTTATATTGGTTTTCTTTACACATTTGGAGTACTCCACAAAAGTGATATACGACCCTTAAATAGTACACTATTTTGGGACAATTTCCAGGTTCTTGAGTACCGTGGCGAACAGGTTAGGAGAAGTGTTGCTGACTTAAGGGAGGCACATGATACCAAAAAGAAGGCAAAGACTGCTATGTGAGTTCTCTCTCCTTCTGGTATTTTACGAAGTTTTGTTTTCAGAATGCCGACTAACTGCTTTGTCAATCCAAATTCATTTGTTTATTTTGACTAATTGTGTTAATCTTAATAAGCATGCTAAGTGATCTCCTGGTTAAATATTTCAGTCTCTTGGTGCTGGTAAAAAAGTCCATACTTCGTACACGTATGTATGTTTGTATAATTCTATAGGTACTTTATGAGTTTGTGTATGTGAATAATTAGGTATTTAATCTCAATTCAAAACTTTGTGTGATGAACAATGATGTTTTAGGATTTGAAAACTCTCCAAAGCTGTAATTGAGTTTTAGAATTGATGAAGTAGTTATAATCTTAGTAAGGAACATATTAATCTTAGAAGCTATTTAATAAATTTCATGCTTTCTTAATTTTTAAGTAATTGATTGATGATTTTTGTTTTTTTTTTATATTGCAAGTCTGTTCTTAAGTGATTTTTGATAGAATTGATTGATAATTTGATTTCTAATTGATTGATAGTTTGTAAGTTTGTTCCAGTTTTTGATTTGTTCTTAAGTCTCTTTCATATTGGTATGTAGTAAAGGTGTTTGATAGAATTCCTGAAAGAGACCAAGTTTCTTGGAATTCCATGATTGCCGCATATTTGCGATAAGTGATTTTAAAGATAAGTGATTTTAAAAGTTAATGAAATATTATTAAAAGTTGAACACGTGATGGTTCGAGATTAGTTAGCCCAATGTACATATCTTCAAATTCATTGACTGTCCAACACTTGAGATAGGTAGTCATCCTTCAATTCCTGTATCTGCAGCCTTGATAAGCAGTTTAGAGTAGTAGTTGGTTTTAGATGGTGATTGGTTACTTACTAAGAGTAGAAATTTACAAATAATGGTTAACTTACTAATATTGGAACTCACTTCAGTCATTAGCATATCGAAATTAAAGGGTGTGTGGTTCTGGTGTGGAGCCTGGCGTACGAGGAAAAATTACTATTTCCAAGACCTGTTGCTGCGCTGGGAAGACCTGGTGACAGGGGTGCTTAGATGTTAGTTTAAGTTGTTGTATTCATCACCTGATGCTGCATTGCAAAATGCAGGCTGATCGGGATTGTTATTCTTTTACCCCTATTTGAATAAAATATTACTTATAAAAAAAAAAAAAAAATCATCCATCGTTATTAACAGGATAAAATTAAAATGAGGGTAGCTAGATATAAGAAACAAAGGGTACATAAGTTGGGGAGACAGTTTTGACGGATAGACAATTTTGAGAGATATTTTGGACCGTAGGATGTGTGATATTTGATCTGATAGTAGAGAGATAAAATAACACCCTAATTAATTAAACATTAATTAGGGTACATAAGTTTGTATATAGACAAACGAGAGAAAAACTAAGACCGTAGGATACAGATATATGATCTGACGTTTGGGATATGATTAAAATTTCTAGACCTTTGTTCCTCTTTCGTAAACCTTAATTTCTCTTTTTCTCTAAACCTCATTCTCTAATCCTCTCACATCACTATCTACGAAGGTATGTATTCAAATCTTTCTTCTCTCTGCTCTCTGCTCTCATCACTATCAAACATGATCAATACCACTGTAACATAATTCATATCTCAATTACTTCAATACCTATCATCAATTGTAAATTCTCTTGTTTTTACTATTGTATATGAACAGATCGCGTTTTATATGGCGCTATTGCTCAAGCTCAACACCTCAATCATGAGGAAGGGAGAAGATTGTATAACAACTGTTGCATACCATCAATTTACAGCTTCCATTTGATGATTTGTTGTTATGGGAGAAGGTTACGATGATTAATCGGTGGAATAAGAGTTTGAGAGTAGAGCCGTATGAGTTAGAAGAAACGAAGGTTGTGGATTGGAGAGACAAAGGTTGCGAATTACAGCTTCCATTTCAGACTAATGTAAGCCCCTGAATCATTTTCTTCGCAAATGCTCTATTTTAATATGGCTTTTCTTGATAAGATTAGACAAACGTAACTCTGAAAAATGAAATTTACGTTTTAAGCAAACAGACCTTTAAATTAAATTTTGGTTGATTGGTTTGTTTTTACAAATTCATGAATTTTGTAATAAAATTTAATTGAACATTTTAATTTCTTTACAACAATTTCCTTTAACCTTAATATTTATCGATTAGTTGTAGCCATCGTGTGAAACAATTAGATGTTATAAGTAATTAGTACAGGAATTCAAAAAGGGTTTTACTATTAAAAATTAATGTGCTTGATTTTCTTCTAAATACTGTTTGTTCAATTTGAATTAATCAGACAGGGGCAATTTGAAGAAAATCGAGCTCGATCACAGTAAGTATTAATCAATCTCTTTGATTACAGTAGTTTCTTTCAAGTAATTCCATGATTTCAATTTAAAGGGGCAATTATTGAGTAGAGAAACTCTTTAAACTCTCGACCAAAGTTTTGTTTTGTTAATTTAAACCCAATCAAGTAATTAATTCATTGAACTTATTGACAGATTGTTTATTTGTTGTATTTGTTTTTGATAGTAGAGTTGTAAAAATACCATAGGTCTATGAATGACTGTATATGAAAAGAGAGCTTCCATCAAAAGAGTTTATTGTTGTGGGTATTATGCTGAAAGTGGGTTTATTCTATTAATCCTCAATTTTTCGAGACATGTGTTTAAGATGCAACATGCTATAGTATTGGAACCAGTTATCTATAGCAGTTGAGTTCAAAGAACAATGTTACTGAGAGAGTGGAATTAATTCTTTTAAGTATAGGTTGCATTTGTGAAATCGGGAACAATGGTAATGGCAATGTACCTACATACATCAAATACCATAGATGTTCAGTATTGAGTATTGCCAGAATATACAAACACACATGCATTTGAACTCTCCGTATGCTATTTCAACAAATATCCCTTCAATTTAGCAGAAATAAAACTATAGCTTTGTAAGTTTGTATTGACAAACATGAAGTTTCTTAAGCAATGCACCAAAATTAGCACTTTTTTTGTTTGAATCACACTTTTTGTCGATTTATAGGGAGGAACCAGAGATATGGAAATAGACGAAATGACAACAAAACAAATGTGGAGTATCATGGTGACAACAAATAATGATAAAGAGAAGATGTGGTGTCAATAGTGAGGGAACATGAAATCAAGGGTCAAGAAAGAGTGGTATTACATCCCATAGAAACAGGAGCAATAAGTGAGACTACAAAAGAACCACATGTAATGATAGCTATGACAACAAATGGAAAAAGCATGACTCTAAAAGAGAAGCGCACATAGCCACATATGAGCGATATTCTTTGGTCTGTGTAAAGATCCATTTACATATGCAAAACAAGCATACACGCAATACAAAGAGGTCTGAAGGTACATTTTCTCCATTTAATTTTATATTTTTTTCTTAAGTTTTCGTCGGACATTTATCATTGATCGAGTTCGTGACACACTCTGATTTTGTTTTCACGTGCTAAAGATGTGGAGAGAG